>OX424573.1:6846553-8288837 GCA_949152435.1 Gastracanthus pulcherrimus
CCAGACTAATTTTTTTACAGGGGAAATCTTTTGTTCTGCTATATTATCATTGTATACGGCATCTCAACAATGACCATAAGAATGTTCAGAACAAATTTTCTAACTGTATAGATTATACACAATGTAAGCAATCTAAGCGCCAAGCGCGTTGCGGGGAGAAAGGAACTTTAAATGCGTTTATCTCATAACACGATTTTCGCACACCAGCGCCACCATAACTAATGAAATTCTTAACCGATTGTAAAAATTAAAAATTCAATATTTTTATACTCTTTCGAAAACTCTATTCTTTTTTACAGCCGAGTTTGACAAAACGTTTTGTGCGAAAAGTCACGTTTTTAGTCCCTTTTGATTAAACGTCTGCCAATTGTCAGCAAATTGCATATTTTACCAACATAAGTTCGTATCCGTACAATATAAAAGAATTTCTTTGGTTTTTTAATTTCGGATCACCCTGCTGAAAGCTCTGATGACGTTGATCTAGCAACCTGTTTTTGATAGCGAAACCGCGTATCATATATTATATACAAGGCACGAATGCATAAAAATTAAATAAAAATTTGTTCGTTGTCTTATGAAAATAATCATAAAATTTTCTTTTTATTTAAGCATGATTTGACCTACAGGTCCCCTTCAAGTATGCGGCTTCGCGGTGTAACAAAGTAAGACTAGCTATGGAAACTTTAGTAAGACCCCGAAACATAATCCTAATATCAGAAATAGTTATGACGGATAACGAGATAAGTTTATTTTATTAAGTAGATACTGTTTCCGGCAAAACGAGATACAGTGGGACGAGTACAGCGGTGACCCCCACCGTCAACTACTGTCATGCCGATGGGGGAAAAAATTCACAAAATCGGGATCCCACTGTAAGTTCATTTAAAAATAGTTTATAATGGTCTTTTAGATTCTGTAAGACTTTATTATTTTAATTTTTTTGCAAAACATGGTTTTAATGTTTTACAAAAAGTTTAAAGTCACATAGAGGAGAGTCCCCCAGTATGACCCCCCCCTCCCAGTATGACCGCCCATGGCTATTGGGCTCATACCGCTAGATGGCAGTACTTTATATGTTGGATTAGATGCATGTTATAGTTCTATTAAATATTATCGGAAGTTCTGGTTTTAAATCACAATTCCGAAGATTCTCACGAGAATAACGAAAAGGCCGTTAATTGTCGTCTCAAAAGTTATTTCCCGAGGTTAAATACATGCCCAATATATAAGCAATTAAATAATAATAATTTCATATATAATAATATGATTTAAATTAAAATAGATTTAAACAACATATACTATTTTATAACTTTTATCCGTCTTTGAATTACAATTTTTAAGCATTTAGAGAAAATATCCTCTATAAACGTTAGATGGTCATACTGGGAGACACTTTTTCAAAAACTCAAAACCCTCATTTTTCGTTATTAATTAATACTTAACTCAGATTATTAACTTTGACCAAACCTAATTACGTCAAAAAGGTCCATTCATAGAACTAATTCCATTTTGGAATTTTCATTTTCACTTTGATACACAAAAGTTACAGCTAAAATAGTTATGGGTTGTCATACTGGGGTACTCTCCCCTATACTATTTTTTATAGCATTCTCGATAAAACAGCATAAGTTTATTTTTGTTGTAGCCGACACTTATGGGTAATACCACAAAAAGATAAAATTTGAATTTGAGGCGGCTTTTCGGAAAGCCACAGAAATAGTTATTTGTATTAATACATTTGTCATTACATCTATCGCATTTAATACTAGTTTTAAAATAATGTCTTTAATTAAATGTTTAAATGTGCAAGTAAATGAACAAAAACCGCAGTATAAGATAAATTCATAGATGCCGGTATATCAACAATACTCCGCATAATTTTACGAGTTTCCACGGAGCAGAGAAAGAATACTCTAGGGTTATACCACTATATTATTGTTTGTATTGAATAAGTAAATTAAGTAGGACAGTATATTACGACCTACCTCCTTTGTTCCGATCTTACAAATAAGCATTAAAACTTTTATATCTCGAAGAAACACAAAAGGTGGACTTACGTGTTTTTGCCTCGCAGCCACATAACTATACCTCGTAATGCAAAATAAACATTGGGTTCCTTTTTATTTTATATTTTACTCTGTTTTCCGAATTCGATATTCAAGGTAGAAGAGCGCATCTAGTTTAAATATATATTGAATATTTCATATTTTGAAATCTTACGGTGAGTATCACTTGCTTGGGTCTTGAATTTTGATCACACTTGGGAGTATGTTTTCTGATACAATATATTAGAAAATGGTTTTAATGTTACAAGCTATAATATTGATATTCTAAAATTATTAAATAAATGGGTAAGCTACTTTAATGAGTATTTAACAAAAAAGAAAATAAACTGAAAAGAGCTTGAATTTGATATTTATTATGCATAAAAATATTGACGTGACCCAAATTTAACAGCGATCCAAAATTAACTCCAAATATACATCAATGCTGCTTACGAATACTAGCACATTTTAGATGTCTCGAAAAATACTAATTCTTATCAGGAACTTATGCAAAACCTGACACTTCTCAAGTTCGTCGGCAAAAACTATCACTTTTTCGAAAGCTTTAAAAACGTGTGTTCATTGGAGAATCTAAAAAACCTACTTTTATTGGAAGTCTTTGTAAAAACTAGTTCTTTTCGAGAAATCTAAAATGTGCCATTCTTTCATACCCGTAAATTTTCATTTATTTTTGAAAAATCTTCAATTGTCGTTAACGTTAGACCACATCAATATTTGTATACGTATAATAAGACTCAAATCGAAACTCTTTTGCATATACTTTTATTAGCCTAGCTAATTACTATATATATTTAAAATCGTTAATATTATAGTCTTCAACATCGATATTATTGAGCGTTATAATATAAACCGCTACGGTTTTTGTCATATTTTTGAATCAGAAAACATATCCGAAAGTTTCAACAATACTTGAGACTCAAAAAACTGACAACCTCCTTGTTAATTAAAAAGTGATAAAAATTGATAAAGACGCGATATTTGTTCCGTCGAGCGCAAAATGTTTAATTAGACGTGAACTGTATATTAATATAGATACCAATACGATTTGCACGAGCGATCGGGCATAAGAGGCGGACGGTAACTCACGTGTAATTGAAGTAGGCGTCGTACACGTATACACGTTAATTAATAAGCCTTAATAAATTATATTTAGATCCGACAAGAGCCGGGGGCTATTTGTGAGGGGTTGCAAAGAGCCTTTGTAAATTGTCGAAGGCTTAATTTTACGTAGATGGCTTTTACTTGCACGCAATAAAGTGGATAAATATAAAATGTTTTAGCAGTTTTTAATTTAATATCTTATAAAAAATGAGTTTTATATTAAAGAAAATGAAACTCTCAATCAAAGTAATGAGGATTTGAGTCAATATAGAACGTGTTCATTTGATAAATTATTAGTAATTTAATTAATGAATGAAATTTTTGTTTATGTATGTTTTTGTTCCCGTGTTGCATATAGAACTTTATTTCCGACTTAACTGTGGCCACTTTATTGACTTTTATTGAAATTTTATATTAATATTAATATATAAGTATAAAATTGAAAAAAAGAGAGAAAGCCAGAGAAACTGAGAATTTACTATCATTTTCGCAACCCTCAAGTGGATTTTTATATTGTACAAGTCTTATAACCTACCAAATTTTAGTTGAGGGTTCAAAATAACACTCAACTTGAGAGTTTTCTTCATACGGGTAGTATTTCAGAATTTTTTATTAATATTTTATATTGGTAGAAAATAACAGTGTTTTGCTAATATAAGACATGTTAATCAAAATAAGATTAGTATTTAATAAGCAAATGAAAAACAACCAGTTATTTATCTTAAAATTTTTCACCCTCTACTAACAAATCAGTTTCAGTAGCGTAATTACTAAAATTAACCTACGTATTACTATTATTTGTACTTTATTTTTGTTTCTACACAAAAATAAAACTTTATCAACATGTCAATAAATCAAGTAATCAACTATTTTACAAAAACTTAAAGAATTATACTACTAGGATTTTTATCATATTTATTCCTTTTCTTCGACGCAAGGTTTTCTAGCATTTTGCTCAGCACTGGCTCGAAAACTTCAAAGAACCCTTTCACATACTACCAGAGCAGACTCATTACAATGAGTGTAAACACATCCACTAATTACATACAAATCACTATAAAATGCATAATTCGATTTAAAAAGTTAAAATCACATTACTGAAGAAGAAAAAGAAAAAGAAATCCCAGGACAAAGAATAAAAAGCACCGACAATCAAACGCGCATCGATCGAGAAAAGAATTCTTCCCGGGTAAAAGGAGCATATCGCTTGCTCCAGAACGTCTGGCACACGCTGCTCCGCTACTGCTGCTGCCTCTTGCAGCCGAATCTCAAGCAGACAACAATCAAAACACAAATCGAACTCGCGAGCTCGCGCGTATATATACCCACGTATTATATCGATGCTCCTTTTTCTCGTCACAACAAAGGACTTCCCTCCTCTCTCGTCCAAACGCACGTATAGATCTCACCGCACAGTGCACACCCACCCACACGCAAAAGTACACAAAAATAAAACAGGGGATGATGATAAAGAGGAAAAAAAAACAATGCCTTATATATAAGTGTATACACGCAACGTATATTCACCTCGTCGAGAAGCTCATCCTTCGTCATTGTCGTGTGTCCGTGCAGCTCTTTTCCGGCGCGCCGTACATTATTCCAGGAGCGAGCCTTGCGCGTTTGTGTACAACTAAAAAAACGTACGCGGACGTGAAGCCTGGGGCACGGAGCCGACACTACATTTTTCCGGCTCGTGCGGTGTGCGTGCAGGCGACGCGTATAGCCCCTCGCACTGTCTATATACTACTGCTGGCCCCCTAGCGCGCTCTTCTTCGCTCTGCTCGGTCTCTGCACTGCTGGCTGGGGCGGCTGCCCGATTGAGATAAAATCAGCCGTGCTGCTGCTGCTGTTCTGATCTTCCATTGTCGGTATATCTGTATGCCTCAACACAGGCACGCACACACTCATACATACGTACACAGATATAAGCGACTAGCGAGTGACGGGGGGATGCAATCGCGAGTGTGTATATATTTACGCGAGCGCGCGTGTGCCGTTGCACTGGGTTACCGCTAGGGCGGCGACACTAGCCGCGGACGGTATGGCCACGGCACCGCAGTGTGTTTGTACTTTTGTAGAGGGCGCGCTGTTTTACCGCGAAGGTTCAAAGAGGTAATATAGTTAAAGGGGTTCGATGGTTAATTGGTGATTCGAATTTCCCGCCTTGAATTTTACCGGCCGAGGAATTAATAGTTTGTAATAGTTCGGTTTTAACGTGATTTTTTTATACCACATTTTGATAGGTTATAGCGTACTTACAGTTTTTAGCGAACTGCTTGAATTTTTGCAAAATATCCAAAATTACAGAAGATACAGCGCTTTGAAAATCCTCGTGACGTTAGACCGTAGACGCGACACCTTTGTAGTAACTATACAGTCTGACGTCATTCAAAGGAACGTAAATAAGCTATAACTTTCTTGAATTTAGCTTTATTGAAAAGATTCAAACAGAATGGCAAATCGAATTCGATTCTCTACCCATGTCGTAGACACCGCCAAAGAAAGAAAATTTTGTTATAACCCATTTGTAGAAGTACTTGTAGTTAAACAAACTCCAAATTCATTTGCCCTTCGTTGAGTAGTATTAGACTTGTCTGCTTAGTTGTATACGTCAAAATCAATGGCATCCTAAACAGTTATGGGAATTATAATATTGAAAATATGTCATATTGTCTGGGTTTGTTTTGTTTCGGTCTCAATATAAGTATTTCTATATAGTTAATCAAATTATCCACTGCGCGGTCGGTTAAATTCAAGGTGGGAAGTCTAAATTTTCAATTGACTTTAATTGACCATTGCCCTTTGATTTCTAGTGTTACCTTGCGTATATACATAAATAGTAAAGACATTTTGTGTTTTGTAAATAATTAATTATTTTATAATTGCAAAATGTTGTTAATAGCTATAATATATATTATACGCGATGCCAAAAATAATAATTGCTTTGCCAATATATGACATCGATATTTTGAATTTTATGAAAGCCAATTAGATTTTTTTTCCTAACGATACCAGTGGTAAAATTTTCATGCTAAAAATTGAGTCATATATTTTATAAACAATTTTTCATCAATTATCAAACTTATACACGTGCTGAAAGTAGATGGACGTATACGTCTCTCTGAAGAAGAAAGGGCTAATCTAAAAGTATCTGATCGTAATCCGTCTCCCACGGGATGTAAACTTTTCTTGTCGTGTAGGAATTACGGAGGTCAAAAAAACTTGGTAATAACCTAATAATAAAATATGCACGTACCAAAAAGACCAAAATAATTAAGAGAACAAGAAGAACAATGTAGGTCTTAATAATAAACTGAAATAAATATTAGTAAAAAAATATGTTTTATTCTTTTATGTACAGTCATGTATAATAAGTCTTATTGCATTAGAATATCACTTTCATTCCACCTACACTCTGCTAACTTCCATGTTTGTTAGTGAATCTGGAGAAGTAGTTGTTTGTTCTTCATTAATTATTTTCACACCAATTTGGACTGCAACATATATAAAATTTATTAATATACGCAATAATGTTAAAGTTTATAGCATAAATAGTATATAAAACTGCAATTTGAACTAATAAATATAAGTGTTAGTAAACTAATTGGTAAAATTTAGTGCTTATTATAAAAACTACTCTACGAAATAAACTTGTTAAATTATAAAACTTTAAATAAATCATAAGCAAACATTCGTGATGCATGTTATTTATTATGCGTGCAATTTTTCATTAGTGCTATTCTACTTAAACATGCGAGATGCAGTTGTGCGACAATTGCGAAAATATTTAGCGTGCATTTTATTATATGTTTTTGTATATGTACCTCCTATAATATTAATATTCCAATCGAAATCTTCCATGTACTTATAATTCTAATATTGTTCGAGGGCTTATAATAATTAAAAGACATTATTTCTTGAAAGAAATATATGTAAATTTCATATCTTTTATACATTAAAATATCGATACATAATTTTTCACAAACTAAAGGGAATCTATCCTTCGCACGCGTACAAAATATCATCCGTCGTAAAACATTCATTACATTTCGCACATTTTTTTATTAAATTAACTCTAAATTAACATAAAAAACTAAAACACTATTTAATAAAAAAAAATTATTTTTGTAGATTGGCGAAAAAATTTTATAAAAAAAAATGTTACAATAAATTTGATTAAAATGGTTTTCTTACCGAACATTTCAATTAAGTGTGACAAAAACGATTTCGCGATAGTTTGAAATAAATATTACAGGTCGATTAATTACAAATTAATCAATTATTAAACATCGTAATTTCAATAAATTTCGCGATAGTTTGAAATTCATCCCTCCTTTCAAATAAAATATCTTTTCGAAACTGACGCGCAATTTGTGCGCAAACGACAATCGCAAATAACTCGGTATATTTATTAAAAAGGCACGTAACAATAAAAAGCGCCGAAGATAAATCTCGAAACGTGTCAAAAGCATACACATTTTAAAAATGAAGTACATTACTCAACAAAAAGTAAAAGAATCTATCAATGAAAACGTAAGCACCGGGACTAGTCTCGCGCCCTCTCAAGACCAATAAAAAAAACATCAACATTTATAGACTCCATGGCACTGCAGAAAACGCTCCGCACGTCGATAACAGAATTGCTTTAAAAACCTTGCTCCGCGTTATAACAACGCTATTGCTACACATTACACATCGCGTCCGCGCAAATCGGATCGCTCTTCCGAATCGCGCATCGTTCGCTTTATTCTCTCTCTCTCTTTCTCTTCGCGCTAACAAGATCACAGGATCACGATCAGATCGTCCGAGATTCGTGGCCTCGGCGGCGTTGGCGCCAACGTCGTCGTCGTCGTCCTCGTCGTCCTGGAGCCGCGGCACTTGCTCAGCAGCGGCGAGCACTCGTCGCACGCCTCCCGCGGACAACGACAGTCCAGCCGTCGTCGGGCCAGGGCGCTAACGCGATTCGAGCTACCGCGCTCATCGTCCAGCAGCCGGACTCGCTCGCCGTTCAAGTGCGCCGACGCAGTCAGCCCTACGAACGAAACCATTGCGGCACACCACCAATGTTTTATCTTTAGTTTTTCAGGTTGTTTGCTTGTTGAGGGTGTTTTTCACGCTTTTGTCTCTTACTTATGGATCTTTTTGGTTTGGTTTTGGTTTTGGTTTTGGTTTTATCAATGAAATGGCGGTTCTCGGACGCATGCTTGATTATCCCTCGGGTAGTAGCTGATGCGGTGTGACAAGTGTGTGGCTTTTTTTTTCTTTGTTTTGATTTTGCGCGCTTTTACAATTGACTGGTTTTTCTCGTGTGAAGGAGGATCGCGCGGTCTACCTTGATGCTTGAAAATGCTTATTGACGTTGTGAATTGACTGTGAGGATTGAATTGTTATTAAATTTATTATTAGCCAGCATGCACTTTGTTCGTGATTATATTATACTATATAAATTGACGCAGATGTTTCTTTTTTTTTCAAGGATCAAGTAGCCTGCTTTATCGGTTGCATGCATATTACATTGAATTGTAAAAAAAGTATTTATAATATTGTCCTGTTAGTTGGTTCATTCAATTGAAAAACGTAATCCTCCTTTGATAAATAAAAATATTTAATTGAACAATGTATTGTTGAGATGGCGATGGGATGCTCTGAATATGTCGATTAAATTTTTTTTACCAATAACTTACACTACTACCGATGATTTAGTACTCCGCGATTCGCAATACAAGTTGTGAATATTGATTATTTCATATTATTATCATGTAAGTTTAAGAGGTAAATGTTACTTTTTAATCCCTTAATTCATTGCTTATTTTTTTCTTAAAGCTTTTAATTCATATCTTAATGTAATACAAACTTGCAAATTACTCCAACCATATTATGATAGTAAATTTACTTGCAATTTGAATAACGTAAAATTCTAATACTCATTTCTTAAGGGAATAAAAATACTTTATCCTATAATATCTATCGACGAAAATTATAAAAAGTAAATAAAAATTGAGACATCTTATTCTAGTCCTAAATCTTGTTAAAAAAAGAGAAAAAATATTCAACCGATAAATTTTTATAAACTATATCTCCATATCGATAAATACACATACAGAATACAGAATAATTTTTTTCTCTTTTTAGTGAACACTTGAACTGTTAACACTTGTACTTCATAGACAATAAATTGCTTTCTCACAAAAATATTTTTTTTTAGCTTTTTTAAATTCTGTGCTAAACTTTAACACTTATTAGAGCTACACCTAGATATATTGCACTTTTCAACAATAATGCGATTTTCGAAGGTACAACTCTTTCAGTCAAAGTAGCAGTACTTTGATGTGTGTAATACGGATTAAAAAAATAAGTTCTCTTTTAATATATTCTTTCAAATCTTCTACAGATATGCTGCATTTTTAGATTTCCAAATGTCTTTTTGATATATAAATATGATATTTCAACATTTTTCATATGTACGGTTACTATTAATATTGATACAGTTATTCTCATTAAAATTTATAAAGTTATTATATAAAAATAATAAGCCGCGCAACATTTGGAGAAACGCAAAATAGCAGTACATTTCCGTAAATAACCGCGAGTGCAACTGCAATATTTATGCCCCTGCTTAATTTCCGTCGTGCACTTTATATAAACATGTTTCTCAGCAATTTTCAAGCGTAGGGCAGTTACACTCAAACGTAATAATAAATGCACTTACAATCTACATTTTGACACGGTGAAATCGATGGGAAAGTCTCGGCTTACAAGTTAAATCAGCCCCTTCTATTTTCTAAACTCTCTTAAACTAAAATTCTCTTTATCTTATCTCTCTTATTCGATTATCGCTTTTCTCTTTGCTGTCGCTTTGAAAAACTATTTAGCACACTAACCATTCTGTCGCTTGGGATCGGTTAAGGATTCTTCGGCCGCGCCCAGCTCGTCGTCGCGTCGCTCGACCGGCTCGTCGCTTACGCGATACACGAGGAACATCGCCACGGCACCGACTATCGGCGGTATACCCGCAAGTATAAACGGCAAGTGATACGATCCTGGAAGGTAACGTGAGTATTCATTGAATATTGAATTTGTTTCGAGTAAGCAGTATAATATTCTTAAGGACGTTCAGCGGCTTACAAGAAAGGATATTAGTAACAAATATGTATCAGTGGTGAAGTGACGTCAACGACCGAGGTGTGGTATAAACTTTTGAACACACGATATAGACATACTAACAGTATTCGAGCACGACTTTAGATACTTATTATGCTTTTTATACCCTAATATAATATTATAATTTTTGCCACGTATACTTATATTAACTTACATAACAACTTACCTAAGTCCATTGTTATTTTAATTGAGTTCTAGTGATTTTGGTATCTATGCAGGGTATATTTCCATATAAAAAAGTTAAACGTTGCAAAAGTCTATTTATTACTTTACTTTGTTCATAATGTATGCTCTCCTTATAGGTACATGAGTTTAAATGGTAATTTAAAAATTCAAACCTTAATATCTTGACATTTCAAATAATAGACTTAAGGCTAAGTCGGAGCCGATTACAGATTTCTGCTTTGAACTTTACATTACTCTAATTTAATTGTTCATAAACGTTAAAAATGTTAGTTATCCGGTGTTCTCAATCTACTAAGGAACATCGGACAACTGAGATAATAGAAAAAAATTAAAAATTGAATTAGAATACTGAAAAATACGAAATTGTCGGTAAGTACGTAACTGCAAGTAGCTCCGACCTCCCCTTAAGTTGTTACGCATTTTCACCACATAATTATAATTTTAAAACATTAAAAGAACTCCAATTTTCCGACGAACGTCCTTAATAAATATACATACATCTATAATGTAATTTAAATAAAAGAAATTAATGAAGGCAGCGTCTTAAAGCTTACCTGTGTGATCGTAAATTAGGCCGGCAATAGGCGGACCCATGGTCAGGGGTATCGAACACATTCCTAGCAAAAATCCGATCGCCTGTGCGGCGTCCTTGTGGCCGCAGATATCAAAGGCAATGGGGCCCAGAAGCGAAATGAAGCATCCGTCAAACAGACCCATGCAGAGCGCTATACCGAGTAGTACCGAGAAGTACTTAGTAGAGGAAAGCAGCATCGTTAAGACGCCTATACTGGCGAACGAAATCTAAACAAAGAGAATATTAATTTAATAATTACAATGCGCGTTAAATCAATTTACGTGTATTTCTTGGCTCGACATTCTATAGCAATCTCGCACTTGATTTTTACAGCAAAAAAAAAACAACTACGCACGAAGTATTTGGCAATAATAAACTTTGCATTAAAAATGATAAGAAGACTTTATCTGTCGAAGAATTTGAATGATTCGATGAAATCAATGTCAATACTTGACCTGAGTTCGGATAAGCACACTCCGGGTATACAATATCAACTTATAAATGTCAAAACTCAGATAATCACCTGTTGGAGGAGTATCCTATTGACTTTCGGCAGATCGGCGATATATCCGAAGACAAGCCGTCCGACGCCAGATGTGATGCCGATGCACATTACCGGCAATTTCTTATCGGCGCCTTCGAACGACGTCTCGACGAACTTTCCTATGTGCACGTAGGGCACGAAATATCTGTCGAAAAATATTATTGGTTCTCGTTTGTTACGCTCAGAATTCATTATGTACATTGGCAGAGTATTCGAGGAAGAAAACTTACCCGAAAAGTGCGATGGGAATAGCACTGGCCCAAACCACGTACTTTTTCCTCTTCCAAATCGACACGTTCACAGCCTCCTTGAGCATTGTGCCGAATTTCTTCTTGCGTTTTAGCTCGTCTTCGTCGTCGGACGATTTCACTGAGTAAAAGACAAACATTATTTTAAAGGGCATTCAGGTAACTGCAACATTGCGCATACGCAATGCACGTCCACTAAATCATATTCGCAACCTCTCATTCTCAAAAGCAAGCTTAAGGGGAGGTCGGAGCTATCCTGATTGGTGCAGATTTTATCTAACCCCAAAAATTAATATCATAAAAATAAAAATTTGTGGTCATTTATGGTACAAAAATGCGGTTGTCCTGTGTTCTTGTCATAATAATAAATGTTTATAAAGCTTCAAGCGTACATAATTTCGTAAAATAATGAAAAATACGGCGCGAGGTGAAGCTATCAGTAAGGCAAATAAACGGTAAGATGGCCATCACTTTTACCGTTTTCCATTCGTCAATTGTAACAATGTTTCATAATAAAAAACTTTTGAGGCTACTAATAAATAAAATTGCTGTTGTCCGGTGTTCTTTACATAATAACAAACTATTATCAACCTCGATTTTGATGTTACTATGTGAATTTTAGACGTATAATGAAAAATACGGCGCGAGGTGGAGGTCACAATGGTAAAGTTTGCTCCGACCTCCCCTTAAATATAAATATAAATTTAAATTTAAAATTCAAATTGAAAGCAGGTATCTCCGCATAAAAATAACGCGAATACTCGCGAGCAAGCAGGCAAGAATGAAGTAAGCTGGACTAACGGTGTATGGGCTTGAAGAGTATGCCGCAGAGCATGACCACCGCGGTAAGTACAGCGAGGGCCCTCAGAGTGCCCTCTAGGCCGAACTTGCCGAGCATGAACTCCATCGCGTAGGGCAGGAGTATCGTGAAGACCGAGCTGCCGGTGGTGACGATCCCGTTGACCAGGCCCAGGTGCCGCTTGAAGTAGTGGCCGAGGATCACGAGACTGGGCGTGTAGGCGAGGCTAGCCCCGACCCCGTACATCACGCCGTACGTCAGGCAGAGGTACTCGACGTGATCGGCGAGCAGGGACGAGAGGTACATGCCGCTCGCGGCCAGGGCGCCGCCCAGGAACGTCGTCAGCTGGATGCCGATCTTGTCGGTGAGGATGCCGGCTATCGGGGAGAGGAAGAACGTCGTGCCGATCGTCAGTGAGCCTACGAGAGCTGAAAGGAAAGAGGCGCGTTTAGGTGCTGTCGCGTGGTGATGTCATGGGAAAGGAGATATGGGACAGTAGCTGACGTTATGTAGGATGTGTTGTGACAAAATAACGTATATAAGGGCAGAGTCAATATATTAGATCATTCTGAAATGGAGAAATTGATGCACTAAAGAGAATAATATATACGTCGGATGTTTTCAATTAAGAATATACCTTTTATATCAATAAGCGAACGATAATTTAGATTATACTTTCGCAATGTTGCCGAAAAATTTGTGTCATTATTCCTTAACTGACGACTTATGGAAACCGAGAAATTACTTTACCCAGTGGTTTTGGGTATGAATTTATGTATAGTTTCTAGTCATCTTAAATAATAGTATTGGTAATGTTCATGTATAATATAAATGATTTTGATAAACAAAGATTAAACTATCGCGTTACTTTTGCATAATTATTATCACATTACTTTATTATTGGGGCTCCAGATTTGAAAGCTAGCGTTCTTAAGAACTTGTGCTGGATTGTTTTAATTTGTTCAACGTAAATATGATGGAGAGAATATCCAAATTGTCGAGTCATAATTTTTCAAGTGTATCGTTACGGATCCAGTTCCTGATCAACCAAAAGCAATTTCTGGTTAGTTCTTGTTTCTATAACAGCAAATTTTACTTTAACCTTTTTAGATTTTTAATACACATTTCTAAATAGTAAATAATTATTTCTGAAATCTCCAAATATGTTTTGTAATAAGTTTAAAGTAATATCTTATGTATGAAAATATAAAGGAATTGGGTCCTTATCGGAAACTGGGTCCGTTACGATATTTAGACTTTTTATGACTGAAATAAAAAATTTAAGTTGTAATAGACTTTGCATTTAATACATTCATGTGTACCTATGTATCAATACAATGTATTCACATATTCAAGTTCATAAATGTATTCCTATATAATACTCGGTATTTCAATTAGGATGTATCAAGACGAGGTTAAAAAAAACTGTTCGGATCGATAAATAATTATTTCTACATTTTTCGAGTATGTCCATTTCTATGGACACGATGTCTGAAAGGGTGAAGATGGTTCAATCTAAGTCCTGGATACCATATAACGTAAACAATGTATAATCAGTTATTGAACGCTCAAGAAATTTTTAGAAATCTAGGGGAAAAGACAACTGAAAAATTGTGAAAAACTATGAAGAGAATGTGAGAACTTGCAATCTTTCATATTTTTCAAAGTTTTCATACTTTTTTTTTAATTTTCTGTTTCCTACATTTCTTTACGGCTTTTCACATTTTTTAACATTTTTTTCGTTTATAGTCTTATAGGTATAATAGAAATGACAACTTGTACTAATATTTTAATGAGCTTAACGCTTTGTTTGTATTAAATGTAATATGAAGTATAAGAAGACTATCATAATTACATTTTTATTCATTAGAATATTATTAAGTCGTATTAGGTGGATTAAAAATGACACTCTCAAATGTAAGCTAACCGTTCCACGCTAACAACGGTTGCGATAGTAGCAGTTGCTGCGCGTACAACTTTTTTGCTTCCTGTTTCTCGACATAATGATAAAAGAAAACATATGTAAATTGAAATGAATAATCCTTTTATCTACAACAGCCGGAAAAATTTTGAAAAATCGTATCAATACAAATATTGGAAGAGTTGTCGAGCATCGAAGAAAAGTAAAGTGTAAATAAACGATGTAAAGAGAGCCACTCATGCATGATTGAATTATGCACACAATGTGCAGAATTATTGCACTTCGCGCAGTTTCTGAGTGTAGTAGTTAAGATTTTTAAGAAGTGCGCTTTTCACGCTTATGATTAGACTGAAGTTTATTAAAAGATTCTTTTCTCATTCTAATATGCTTGTTGATCAATGCATGAAAAGTGTTATATTTTTGCCACAGTTCAAGATAAGAAATTATTTTTTTCAATTATAATTTGATTGCGACAGGTAGGTATAGATTTAGGATTGTCTTTTTATGCGTTCTGTCACAATTTAATTTGATAATCAGTTTTTAATTATAAGAAAATATGATATTCCATAATATTGCATGTTAGAGAGTAAGTCAAAGCCGGTTGCACTTGCGCACATGATAGATTATATTCGGTTCAGTGACCATCAAAGGCTTTTCTCCTTCTGCTTCTGCTTCTGCTTCTTCTTCTTCTTCTCCTTCTTCTTGCTCTTGTATCGGACGCGTTGATCGCGTCCATAGCACAATAGTACAGCAATTAATAATGTCAATAAGTAATTAACCTATCAAGCAATCGTTTCCTCTTTGTATTTTTAAATTCTTCTGAGTGACTTTTTGTCCATTATTGAATATCGTCATTATTATTGATAATCTAATGTTTGCAGTGAGTTTCGTACTAGATTAATTATAATGAACAATGAGACTGCGGTTGATAATTATAGAATACAAAACAAGATAAATACTTTTTTACAAAAGACAATCCGCACTTTTTCAAATGAAAAATTGATTAAACCAATTGTCAACAACAAATTAAATCAATGGTCTATTATCAATGTTTTAAATTTCAATATAGCGAAGTGCAAATCAATACAATCACTCGTCAATCCGGTTATCTTCAATTATGAAATCAGTTATATTGATCTTGAATTAATTTACAAAATTGAAGATCCAGTAGTTATAGATAATAAGATAATAGATACTAAATTTGGGTTAATTATCATAAAGAAATTATTAATAAAGCTAACAGACTGGCATCTAGGTTTTATTTATAGATCTTCAAAATACTGTAAAATTGCAAATGCTATATAGAGTATTTGCATACAATGCTTTAGTTATTCCTATTCTAAACTTCTTGTCTCACACATATGGTGTCATCACGTTTGTTATCTTAAACAAATGCTTGAACAGCTAATCTTGGATTTTCAGCTTACAAGACAACCATTCAATGAGTAAAGTGTTATATATGGTAAATACAAAGTATTTAGCACAGTATAATTTGCAATAATGTTGATATCTTCAAAATAACACTAAAAATCAACTTATACCCAATTATTAACAAAAAGTATTATTTTAAAAATCACATACACTTTTGTATTAGTAATTTTCACACCTAATGTCATACCAATCAAGAGTCGACAAAGCCAGGGTTAGATACAACAATGTGTTACCAGGTTGCCAGCCCTCATTAGTCAATCAAAATACTGAGAACCATGGGAATATTGGGGTACACCAAAACTGTCCTTTCGTATAAAGTGGAAAACGTACACTCGACGTGGGAAATTTCTGATCAAAAGAATTTGAATTTTTTTGAAATACTGCAATTTCATTGGGTCTCATTGGATCGAACGCACGTTTTCGCTAAGCTCATTGGAGGATTTCAAACGCATTCGACCAGAAATTTCCCACGTCGAGTGTACAACAAGTGCATTTTCTTAATTTTTACTACTAAAGAAACATTCAGTCGGATAAAATCTTGATTTTTTCATTTATTATATGGAATATTACCCTGAGCTAATTTTCCAAGTTTGCCTGTGTTTCCCTACGTATTACGCATCCGTGGGCATCTTTCTTTCAAAAATCTTTTTTACTTTCTTAAAACAAAATAGTTCTTACTTAACTTATAAAAATGTTTTTAAAATATCGTTTATTGGTAATTAATTAATCAAGTTCAGAAGAAAAAAATTTAAAGAAATGGAAATCAACAGCTTTTTCCACATATAATAATGAACATTCGCAAAAAGAATCATTAAAATCTCTTACAAAAGTGTCTCTTTAAAGTTAGAAAAATTACTTTACAGAAAAAACGTTCAAAGTTTTAGTTTTACATGCTATCTTATGTAAATTGTATTACTTAATAGACTATAAGCTTGTTAAAACATTGAGTTTTGATATATGATCTTATATGGACAATTCTTATTCCAAATATTTTCGTTCATATATAATTAAAAGTTACGCATGTTGTACACGATAACACAATAAATTGCATAAACAATAGGATATCAAGCTCGAAATACAGAGCCAAACAGATAACGATTATGTTAATCACTCTCGCATCGGCAAACAATCATCTTATCGCGATTCCGAAGAGACCTTTTTGATTTTCCATTCACCGGCCACTCGTCGCAAAGCTCTATTCTAAACACAACAGTAAAGACTATCGCGATACAGCTGCGTAACGCTGCAGCATCAAAGGTCCAAATTGCCGACGCGCTTATCTTTGATTTACAACCGCCGAATAATCCATTATTACACTCCCTCTCTTTCATTCGGCGCGATCGCTCATACCAGCCGAATTATCGCTTCTATAGGGCAGTGACTCGCGCGCTCCTTAATTTCCATACGCTGCGTCTCATACCGCCCGCGCAACATTGTCCGCGCGCGCGGTTAAAGGGCTCCCATTCAAGCATGCTACACGATTGAGTGTCATCAGCCGCTCCACGTGACATTCGCGGCGACCCTGAAAAATTATCATCGTGGCGTTGCGCGTCTTGTGGTATTACGCGTCGCACAGCGCGGTGAACGCGAAATTGAGAATTTCGGACGAGCAACCGCGAAGCAGACCGGTTGACGGACGTTAGAGTAGGACGATGACGAGTGGGTTGTCGGAAAAATTATTTGGAGCGACGCAGTGAAGCGGTGCATACGGACAAGTAATATGCTGTATCACACCGAAAGGGATGTTTATGTACAATGTAATATTTGTTTGAATTGAATATTCGGATAACAATAAAGATATTAAGATTAGATATTTATAGCTTATGTATCAGATTGTTGGATGATAGAGGACTGAAGAGGACAAGCTTTCATCATAACATGCATTGGGGCATACGAAATTGTATTTTTTTTAGAAGAGGAGGACGTGCGTCGCATAGTAACTTCTGGGAGATCAAAACGATGGTATCGGTATTATGAGGATGGCGACCTAGCAAACTTATCAGAAAGCTGCAGATCCCACAAAGACCATTAATTTATTATTTGAAATGAAAATGTAAATGCCGATGCCATCACAAAAAGCAATGCGCATGATGATACGAATTTTCCTTAAAAATTTCGATCGAATAAGGACTTTGTTTTTACGAGCTAACCATTACTGTAGATTTTAAATGTGTTTTTTCATAAGCTGAGTTTTCAGGTCAAACTTTTATAGAAATTATAATATGGAGTATGAAATAATAATAGTGTATTTCCATCGAAAAGGATCAATGGGTTTTTAAAAATTTTAAGTCATTTTCAAAGTTGACATCTATCTATGGGTTGAAAATAGGGTTTGATGAAATTTCTAGATTTCAGTGTCCGTAAATGTACGGTTCGTTATTAATGGTAGAAAATAATGATGAAACCATGTTTCTGCCCATTTCGAACAACAAATGAGGCCAGACTGCCAATATATTTCACAAATTGAAATACATAATTTATAACTTTTCACGTGGGAAACTGAAAATAGTATCGCGAAAAGTCGGCAAATGTAAAGACAGAGAAATCGATGGTCTCAAAGGAGCCGCTCGCGAGACGCCGACTAACTTCAATTATGAATTCAATGAACGTAAACTTATAAGGAATTCACGCGGGGCGCGTACGCATCGGCACACCGTGCGAGTAAGTACAAGACCGGTTAATGAACCAAACTCTTCAATTGTCTTTTAGTTAAGCGCCGCCGGCTGCAGTACGAGAGGAGGAAAAAGTCGTTGTGTATTAATGAACTCGTAATTCTTTATACGGATAGATTGATTGCTCCAAATTGCTGCTTATTGTTCCTAAGCCCGGCACTAATTGGCTAATGCAATTAAAGGCCCGGGGAAGTCACCCCCGAGTGCGCGCGCACGCCTATCGCTTATTGATGCGCACCGATATCAATTGCCTCGGCAGCATCGGTGGGACATGCACACGTGCTCGCGGATCGTGCATACGCACTTAATAAGGATTTACGGAAGGCTCATGAGTACTCGATTTTTCTTTATTGAGCCTAATTGTTTTATTTCTGCATAGATCTATAATAGATATCGGTCGTACAAGTGCACATTCATCCGGACAAATGTCAATGAATATATTGATATTATTGTACACTGTACAGCTATTGAAATATATATGTTACTAGGATAGTAGGATTCGTTTGAATAGAGATTGATTTATCGCTCGAATTCACTGACAAATTGCGAGCAAAACAAGCGATATTCGATATATAGATAATTGTAAGTAGAGTTAAAAAATTAAGCTGCAGACGAGATTTCAATGAATGAACTGCCTAGCCGTGTATATATATCGGCGAATAATTTCAATCAATTGCTTTCGTATTTTCTGCTGATAAAGCAAACATGGAAATGTCATTAATGACATGAGTTTTTACATATCAATGGAGCGTAAAAGAAATTATATCAAATTTAATTTAACAGTATAGCTATGCTTAAAATTCAGAAAGATTTGACAAGGCTTATATCTCAGTAAATCAAATCGGTACTTTTAAATGACAAATGATAACATTTTAATTTATTTAATTAATGTTATGTAATGTATAACGTATACATAAATAAACTTACCAGCTTTCGAGGATACTTCGGTCTGTCCGCTCTCCGTCAGTCTTTTTTGCAGTTCCAGGTATATGAGCGAGTAAGTGTTGATGACACTGAACAGCACACCATTAATGAGGAAACTACCGACCATGATAGACCAGGCCCTAAACATATTACATCAAGAAAATAAGGTATTTTGTTAAAACGGTGAAATCGTAAAATCACAGTAGATTTTAGATAGAGAGACTTTACCAATTATTAATTTTAGTATCAACGCTTACGCGATGCACTATTGTTTAAAAACCTCTGACAATCTCCAGAACATTCATATTTTAGAAATGAGCGGAACAGAATTTAGAAATTTAAAAATTTTTACAATTAATTTACATAAAAAAATTCAATCGTATCTGTCAATCTTAATAAATTAATTACTTAAAGCACTTTTTAACTTAGCAAATTAGTAATCCAAATTGCACTTAACGTGGACGTCATTGAAATAGTCTGGAAGTAATTATCCAAAATTTCTTAAATTCACACCGTGGTGTTTACACCTTGTTCACTGTTTATCTCCGAAGGACGAACAATAGCGAAAAAGGTGGAAACGTCGTACCTGTGCAAGCTTAAGAAGTTTTTAATAATTACTTCGAAACTGTTTTAATGACACTACGTTAAGTGTAATTTTGATTACTAATTTGGTGAATGGAAGAATACTTAGAAGAATTAATTTATTAATATTGACAGATATAATTCAATTTTTTGCTAATATAATCCAATTGAAAAGAAAACTTAATGTTAAAAAAAGATTCGCAGCGATCAATTTAGTCTTCTTATTAAATGAAATTAAAAAGTAACTGCATTTTACTGTAGGTTTAAAATTTAAACTAAATCAATAAAGTTTTGTACTATCTCACTTTTGTCGAACTCTGTTATACTTATGCTTAATCGACTTCAAAAAGGTTTTTGATAATTTCTTGAGAAAGTCTGGACCGATTTTCATAAAGCTAATTGTTGCGTTTAGCTTGGTGTCGTGAAATTTAGGTTAAGAAACAAATAGGTTCTAGTTCTGGCCAGCTGGTCCAGTACAACGACAGCACAAGCAAGAAACGATATATTTGTAAATAATTTCTCTGTGCTTACACCGATTGGTGATTACTCAGGTTTAGCTGTACCGATTTTGACAATTATTTACTTCTTTAATAAATGATTGTATAATCCTACAGTGATCATATGAAAGTTTCTATAGGTACTGATTCAGTACAATAACGGCATTAATAACGGAATTTTATTTTTCTAGTGATAATTTGTTTGCATAACTGAGCAACAGATGCCGCGATCGATGAGTTACTTATTTTCTGTTTTGAGCCAGTATCTGAGCCGGTAGGTACTTTTATTAGTACTGGAAATCTATGAATTTTTAAGTCATCATTTTTCATTATTTAGTCGTTAATTTTGTTGCTGTATATCGGGTTGTTATCAATCCGTATACTTATTTTTATAATCCTGAATACCATTGTAAATAAACATATAAACTTAATGAAAAACATTAAAATATTTAACAAATAAAGCTCTATAAAGAAACATAATAATTATTTTAATACTGGGCTTGTGAAAATATGGACTCACAATAAAATCTTTATTAACAAAAGTAAATGATTAAGCTATTTGAAATCAAACTTCAATTTTTTGTTATCGGCGATAAAAATTAAACGTTAAGTTTTTAGCACCTACACAAAATCTTAATAACTGATAAAAAAAGGTTTCTAAAACATATAACTCTTTTGTTTGGATATAGAGTCAACTATCTCGTAGTGTTAGATAAAAAAGGAACTATAATTTGAACCGACTTTAAAAAAGTAGTCGTAAAATTACAAACTGCTACGTCGTAAATGCAAAACAATTCGTATGAGAGAAAAATGCGTACTGCGCTGCGGATACAAATACAATCTCTCTCGTCAAAAAACCCCCACAAGCAAAAAAAGCCCATGTACAATCCGAACCTCAAGCCACCGTCGGGGGGCTCGCTACCGGAGCTCCTCGTGCCGTTGGCCAGTCCGTCCTCGGCCTCGGCGGCCTTGCTCGCGGCCTCGAGGCTCAGCACCGTCGCCGAGCCGTTCTCGTGCGGCGTCCTCGAGTTCAGGACGACGGGCTTCCTGTCGGCCCCCGACGCGTCCTCGTCCTCGCTGATCGCCAGGTGCTCGTGCAGCTCGCGCACCGAGCCGTTGTTCCGGTGCACCGTCTCGTCGCCGTGCTCGCCATCCACCAGATCCGTCATCGTCATCCTCGGGCCGTGCTGCTTGACGCCTCAGCGCGGAGGAGGGAGCTTGAAAGTTACGTGGGTGTACAGTTGTGCAGCGGCGAGGGGCTGTGGACAGTCGAAAGCACGCGGAGAGTTTGGGAATTAGTATGGCTTTGTGGTAAAGATTTTTTCACCCGATAAAGTGAGGGTAGGGGTATCTGATAGGGTTTTCATTTGACCTTCATTTGTGTAAAAATGTAAATTTATTGTAAAGTTATGGATAATCACACTGCAAAACAAAATTGTTAAATCTAAGTAAACGTTTCCTTGAATCGTACTAAGAAAAGATTTATTTGATAATAGTAAATATTTAATTATGTTTAGACTGGTATTCATCAATTCAATAAATATTTACTAAATTTAAGGAATATTTACTTTATTTAAGTAAATCTTTTCTTAGTACGATTCAAGGAAACGTTTACTTAGATTTAACAAATTTGTTTTTCAGTGCAGAGATGCTGACAGATAGTACGTGAAATGCCCATGAAGCTTTAAGTAAAAATCGTGGGCCTATAATATTATACTGTTATAAGCATGAAGATTCCATACAATCTTAAGCATATAAATAATAATATTTTTTATATGAAGTGTGAAGCATATAGAAAAATAATTTTTAACATTTTTACTACTGAATGTCTGATAAAATCTTGATTTTTTCACTTATTTTATCGCATTTGACCCTCTTTCTTTAAGTTTCCCTACACTTCCCCTGATCTAATGTTTTCTTAATTATCATATTTTGATAAGTTACAAACAATAGTTAGTTGTGTACGTTTCCGTGCGCTTACCTACTTACTACACATCCGTGAGCATCGTCCTTTTTGAATTCTCATAAATTTTGCAAAAAAGTGCTCATGCGCTTTTCGACACTATCTTATAATATAAGGTACCCAGCGAGGATAAAATCTTGAAAATGAATATAAATGGCTAAAGTCTAAAATAATTTTTCCTAGAATTTTCCTCACCAGAACTTTTTCTTTGAGGCTAGACATTCCAAAATGTTTGCAGACAGTTGATAATAGTAATAAAGATTAAATGTTAACAAATATTTAGAACTATTGTATACGCGTATCCCGTGAATTTTGATGAGAAAACTTTGATTTGAAGAATTAAAACAAATATTAGGCATTATTATATTATCGTTAACATAGAAAATCAATGAAAGATAGTAAATTGGTCCATACTAAAAATCTAATCTATTGGATAAGTATGCGCTGATGATAACTGTCAAAACATACACATATTACGTACTCAAGGCAAAGATTAAAACTATTGACATTTTAAATCTTTTTTAGCCGTTAGCAAATACTCCAAATTGATGCATATAAACTCCAGATTCTATAGCTTACAATGTTTACACGCGATATATGTATTACTGCACTCAAACGTAATTCGCGGTTGACAGTAGTAACAGATGTGTTTAACAAGGCATATATTATTCCAGAACACAGATTAAATCCAATCAACACCACGATCTTTTAATTCCTAATAATAATAATGTATCATGGCCCGTATAATATAATCAACTAAGCTATTTAGACAACAGAATGCTAATTTATCATTACAATCCAGCAGAAAACCAAGATTTTTCACTCGGCACAAAATCTCCCTGCAGGTCAACGAACCCTCTCAACTATAAAATCCCACGCTGAATCGCCATGAATCATCCAAAAAGCCAGTGTAGCCTACTCAATTTTCGCTAGATCTTTCGTCATCCCGTGCTGCAAAACGCGCGCGGGCGAGCTTACAAAACACTAGGGGAGGGGGGAGGATGGGACTCAATTTTAGCGCCTAACGACGGCAAAACGAAAGCAAACAGAACGAAGTTACGCGCGGCGCACCGACGTCGACGATGCGTCACGTGTATCCGTATACCTATACACACGCGTTCGTACGCATCGGGAGCGCGGCCGTGGCCGAGCCGCAGGCCGAGCACGTGCTGAGTGTACGTACTGTAGTGTATAGTAGCGGTCCTCGTCGTGCGGCTCGACCCCCGTGATCGCGACATTAGCCGAGGTGAATATCACGCTTCTGATGCCAATATGCGCGCAGCCGAAACCAGCGAAGAAACGCGGCCACGAAGCGCTCGATCGATCGAGTTTTTACGATCGTTTTTCTTTTTTTTTCTTTGTGTGGGCTACCTGCGGGAGCAGAGGAAACGGTTATACGCGCGCGGACGAAAACGTTTTTTGTATACGTACACTTGGGAGTGTGGGTTGTGAAACGTTCGGAAGCACAGTCAAATGAACGTGTTTTGAAAATCTCGCATATGCTTGTAATCATTTTAACATGTTTTATAATGTGCAAATAGTAATTTGGGTAATATAAGTAGAATAAATAAATTATGAATTAAAATAATATAAATAATCCAATTATTTATACCGATGTAGCGTACGTTTTTAAATGATCGTGACCGTTTGCTAAATTTATAATGTTTCTTAACGCTTCAAATATACAATGCATTTGATGTTTGTTAAAAATTGAATTGTTGTTTTAATTTATATTGTACTTATAGTGTCAACATGAATACTTCTTTGTAATTGTTATTATCTTTTATGTCATGTAAAAATTAAATAATGGAATTCATTTATCATATTATGTTGTAACAAAAGAAAATGTTGATAATGATGATTTTTTCTCGCACAGAAGAAAGTAAGAAAGTATTACTAATGCTTTTGCTGATTGCGCATACTTTGTAAGCAGCGATTTAAGATAATAAGGAATATGCAATTAAGCGAATTTCATATACACATGCCTACTTTTTCCCCCGCATTTCAAGAGTGCGATTAAATTTAATGCTAATGTACTTGATTGAATAATGTGTTGGTGATAATAAGATATATATTTTAAATTAGAGAAATGGACAAAGCTTTGAATAAAAACTATATCTACAAATATAAGTTAAAGTATAATATACTTATATTTGTAGAATATAATATACTTATTTTATTAAGTCGAAGTTTCATTAAACTCTTATAGGAACTATTATTCAAAATAAGATAAAATTTTTAAATATAAACTTTAAACAACAATTTGAGGTTTTATGTTACTTCTTATCTGTTTTTACATAATTTGTGACATAAATTGATTCTTCATATTGGTACAAGGCCTAAAGATTCTGTGGGGTAAGAAGATCTTATCATTATTCTTTCTTTTTTGCATTTAAACTTGGAATTTCTATTATGTATAGAGTTTTCGTATTGGAGTTTTGACCCGATTACTATTCAACGATAAGACATGTCAATGCTGACGTTTGTTTTAGTTATCTAGGAAAACTTATTTATATAGGTGCTTTGAACAATACACAATGAATACCAAACTAAAAAATTCAATTTTTGTAAGCTCTTAACGCGCAAATGTTGCATTTCCTCGCGATCTTACTGTGCGCTATATTTAATCATTATTCCTGACACATCACAAAACATCAGTGAGAGTTAAATTTATTAATTGACGAGAATGAAAGAGATAGAAAGAGAAAGACGAAATTCAGGGTACTTAAAATCCATTCAGACTAAACAGAAAATTTGTTCCCAGAAGATGCAAACTAAACTCGACATTGCATCATTCTAGAAACTGCCTGCTTTTTTATTAAATTTATTATTAGAAATTCATATTTTATTTTTTTAATTAATCGGGCATTTTATTTGCTTGTTATTATTACTTAAATAGACTTTTTTAAATTTATTTATAATATAATTTTTAAACTAATTCTGAATACGCAAGATAGTAAATTTTAATATGCATCAGGCATAAGAATATATATTGTATACTCTAAAAAATACTAAGAACCTAACTATATCCAAACAGTATATTATAATAGTACATTATGCAACAAGGGAATAATCGGCTTAATTTATTCCCGTGTTGCATATATAACTTTATACCCGACTCAACCGTAAAGGTCACTTTATTGACCTAAAAAGTAGAACAAAAGTAGCATATGATTCCTGCAGATCTACTTTTTTTCCCGCAAATGCGGGGAAAAAGTACAAAAAAATTTTCCCGCAAATGCATTTATTTATTTTCCACAATGCTTTCTTTTTTTTTCAATTTTGAGCTATTTCTTTCTCTTTCCGTGGGTCCCACTCTTCAAATCAATAAACTGGCTACAGTAAAGTCGAAAATAAAGTTTTATATGCAACACGGGAATAAAGTCGACTTTATTCCCTTGTTGCATAATGTAGTATTATTCTCGCGAAATTTACTTATTACCGCTAATTTACTTTTATCCCGCGAAAGTAACAGAGAGAATAATACGTCATTTTTATCCCACTTTTCAGGTCAATTAAGTGGCCATTGTAGTTAAGCCGGGAATAAAGATTATTACAAATAAAAAAGAATAAAATACAGAATAAAACAAGATCGATGAAATCAATATCACAGTATAGACATTCAACAAAAACCGAACTAAAAGGTCAATCAGCTATCCACTCAGGTGCACAACCCAAAGCCAAGTGATAAACACGAAAGCAAACCCACAAACCACAATCTCGTACAACATACATACAAATCAACCAAAAAAGCCGCTAACCGTTCCGTATTCCGACCGCGCGATCATTATCCTCATCCCAACAATAAGTTCTCGCGTGGAACTTCCGCGATGAGCGAGCGCAAGCAGCCTCTCGTTTCCCCCCAATCGTATCGTCTCTCGCCCAATTTTTCGCCCCCGATCTCGGCGCCCCTTACACCATGCCACTACAGTACACCGACTCATCCAACAGACAAAAAAGCGCGGAATCTCTCACGCGCTCGGCCACCGCGTCTCGTCTCTTAATCAAAGCCCGCAGGCCGAACGGCGATAGCGCCGCGCGTATAATCTTTTTTGTCGCTGCGGGGAGATGATATATAAATATAATCGCGAGCGCGTTACGTACGGCGCGCGAATAATCGCATAAACAAAGTACAACAAGAGTGTTGCTTTATTGCCGATCGCCGCCGCCGACGTTGGATGGCTTATATTATCGCGGGAAAAATGGGAGACGAGACGCCATGCGAGTCTGCTGTGTGTATTGGGTGTACCTAATTGTAGTAGGGGCAAGGGACCGATTATCTTATGAATGAGGCTTCATATTTTCTATATATAGATTTTTAGAGGTGATAGGCAGTTGAGCTTTTGTAAAAAGCTCATTTTTGTCATACTTGAGAAATTATGGCACGTCTTATTATAACGTTTTTAAAGTGCGCAGGCAAAACGTAATTATGTAGCGCACTTTATAAAACAATTGCTCGATAACAAAAGTAGTTTGTAAGCATACCAGCATGATATATATATTTTTAATTATAAGAAATATATTTGTCAGTTGTTAGTTATTACTTGTTGTTAGTTAATATTTGTAAAAAATGGGGAATCTATCATTCGCTGCGAGTAAACCAACCAAATTGGTTTACTCGCAGCGAATGATAGATTCCCTCTTTTTACAAATATAAAAAATATACTTTAAAACTTGATTTTTGTGCATAAACTAAGCAAAAGTTGCTAACACATACTGAAAATTTTTTAATATTTTTGTTTTCATTTAAGAATAAGTAGTTTTAGGCTTATATCTGATATTATTGTTTTTTAAATGTTTAAAATTTAATACAAAAACGCTGTACTAACAAAATTATTGATATATCTTAACAAAAGTTGTTTATTTAGTTTTGTGGGTGAAAGGCATAACGACATAAGTCCAATTATCGTGTTTTTGTGATATAAAGATTTAAAGTTTTTATTCTCCATTTAAACTAATGTTAAAAACATTCTTCCGTAGTATATATATAATCACTTATTTTTACACTTTCCTGATTTTTTGCACTATTATCTGAAAATATAGTATGTAAGAATATCAAAAGTGCTGGAAACTTAATTTTCAAAAAAGTGGTCTTATGTCGTTATGCTGAGAATCCACAGAATTGTATGCTGTAAAAGGGTATATGCACGTTCAATTTTGGATAAATAAATATATAAATAAATAATTAAATAAATAAATAAATCGATAAATAAATAAATCAATCAATAAATAAATAAAAAAATAAATTAATAAATAAATAAATAAATATATAGTGTGTTTATCAACTGTAGTCAACAAATCCAACGGGTTAATCAACAACAACCAGTACAGCCGCACATCTGTAACAGTATACCTCAGTGATTCCGGAATCGTCGCTTTTCTCTCAGCCGCCAACAATTGAACGGAAAATAAAAGCGACAACCAGGAAGCAGCTCGCACGCGCAATTACACCGATCAAACAAACATCGCCGATCTTCCAAACTCACGTTCGCGGTCACGCATCCACGTTACAAATCGACGAAACGCGTGCACGCGTCGCAACAAAATACCTCTCTCAAAAGCTCTCCCGCTGCCTGCGCTGTCTCTCTCTACGCAAATAGCCCCCCCATCGGCACCTACAAGCCAGACCTAAAGCTCCCCGCGATCCGTGCGATCTCCTACCTCTTGCGCGCTGTCCGTCGCTCCGCTACCCAGGTGCACACTCCAAAAAAACGTGTACAAAGCGTGTATGCGCGTCCCCGCGACCACGGCGCGGACTGCACTGCACCGGGCCCGCGATTACTCCAACATGTACGCGTATGTATGTATATCCTACAAAGCAGCGCGCGCGCGAACCGACGACTCGTCACCGTAAGGCCGCTCGTTGGCTACTGACTGACTGGCGAGCCGCGGCAGGCCAACAACGTTTGCTGCTCGGCACATGCCGGCTCGCACACACTCACCGACGAGCGCTCGCGCCTACTCACACTCGCTTATCTGCCATCGCCGGCTGCCCTGTACACGCGCACACACGTACCAAAAGCACCGGGCAATTTTCGAGACTCGAGATGCACGCGGCGCGCGCGTTGTCGTAAGTGTGTACGTAAGGCAGGATAAAGATAAAAATAGAGAGGGAGTGCGTGTGTTGTAGAGACGAAGGCGAGAGAGGAGTTTTGGAGAGGAGAACGACGATGGGATGGGAGCTCCAGTTTTTGGGCTTTCGTTTTTTGCCGGCGCTGGATTTGTGGGGTAAGCGTGGAAGGATGACGCAAGGAATTCTTCGGGGAAGTCAGGAAACTGGTTGGTAGAGGGGAGCTTTTGTTACCTCGAAATTCCAGAGAGTGGGACTTAAGAAACTACTTTGGCTTGTGTTTCGCGGGGTAAAGATTTGGTTTTGTTACAGCTTGCATTTTTACGATCAATTTATCAGCATTATGTTTAATGCTGAAATAATAATCCGCGAGTCGAGATGCTCGGATGTTCGCGTAGTAAAATAAATAATAACGCTCGATGGAAATAAACATCGTGCCTTTCGCGGAAAAAACGCAATACAGCATTGCGCAAAGGCATTTGTTGAATATTATTTATTGTTCGACATGACATAAATCGGTAATAGAGCTAATTTATGTATCAAAGATTTACGAAGCCCATATTTGTGAACTGCAATTTGCAACAGAGGAGAGATAACGGAATAAGGAAATGAAAGAATATAGAAAGAAAGAAGAATAGAAATGCTGCCAGACGGATAAGAGAAAAATAGGAAGAAAGAAGGAGATGTAGAACGGTGAGAAATGGAAATAAAAAGCAAGTGCAAGTTTAAAAAAATGACTGTCAGTTCATTGCACGTAGTTTCCTCAAACGCAATCAATTGCTCCAATTTGAAATGTATAGTGTTTGACGTAATAATTTAAACTGCTGCCTTTTTAAAATCAAACAGTTCATTTAAAAAAATAGTTAAATAATGATACGATATAGCGGAATTTTACTGCATTTATAATAAAGAACTATATGAATTACTTATTGTACAAAAGGTTTATATAAGGGTCTTTAAGGGGATAGCGGAGTCCTATATCTTATACCCAGTTACCAACATTTCAATTTTTCGTTTTACGCAGTCAATTCTTTACTTTAATAAAATTTTACAAACGTACGCACATTCTTAGTGATAAACAGATTGTGCGGATGTTTGCGAAATTTGTAAATTTTATTTATTCATTGAATAAAACAAAAAACTGCAATGTCGGTATCCGGGGTAGAGTCAAGAGTTATTATAAAAAAATGAGAAACATTTCACCATTTAGTTACATACATATAGCAGTAACACAAAAAGATAATGATTTTCAACCTATTTTTAATACACTGTGAAGTATCAGGAACTATACAACAGCAAATAAAACCGGCACTACAAGTCAATAAAGTTCTTAAAATAATTATAATTACTTAGTAGAAAAAATGTGAGCCTTTGAGTAACCAAAGGGTCGCTAATTCGGAAATGGTTGTCCAATTTTCAAATATACACCGCGGACTCGTAAAACTTTTCTTTTAAGAAAACGGGAATATTATAAGTTGTTCTATAATTTATATTTATAAAACCGATTCATAATCAGAGACCATTAAAAATCATGTGTACTTATTGTTGAATTTATAAACATTATCCTGAGATTACTGAAAACAAAAATTGTATTGAATACTACTCTCGATGTTACTATTTAAATATTACAAATCTTTTCAATGAATTATTTCTATCATACGTTTTTAAAATGTAGGGGAAAGCGGGTCAAAATTGCCATTTCTTTGACGTATGTGCAATGGACATGTTGCACTTAAAAATATATTAAATTTAATTTCTAGAAAAAGTAACACTTTTGAAATATATTATAATAACTCATTTATAATTCCAAATAGATAAAAAAACCATCACATTAACACGTTTACTTAAACTTTATGTTACAAGGCAGAAATATTACTTTCATTAGTCATACATTTATTATCACATATATAAATTAATCAGTAACCAATTCTACCACTGCCAACATTTTTACGTTTTATCTTTAATGAACAAAAGAATTAATCAAAATTAATCAAAGTTAAAAGCTTTCTTTTCAGCTTGTATAAGAATTTTACAGCAAAATTTCATTAAAAGTAATTGCCTTGATATGTATTATACTAGGCAATTAAAGTGAACGTAAATATCCAAAATTCTTAGTATGAAAAGAGTACTTACTACATATTTAAAAAGTTGTAAGCAATATTTCTGCCCCTGCAGAACATGAAATCACTTTTGACTACTGATGGAAAAACAAGTAATACGTAAGGTATTGCGTAAAAAATTAATTAGGAACCTAAACAATTGATATAAGCATGAAGAATCAATAAAATTTTAATTATTTTAACAAAAACTACTTTCTCTATAATGTGAAAAGCATGAATAAAGTAAATATTTTAATTTTTACTATTGAATGTCTGATATAATCCTGATTTTTTCACTTATTTTATCGAATTTGACTTTTTTAAAGTTTCTCTTTGCTTCTTCAAATCGACTTTTTGTTAATTTTTATATTTTGACAAGCTCTAAAGAATAGAGTTAGTTTTGTTCGTTCACCTGAACTCCCCTACATTTACTGGGAATTCCCCTTTACCACTTTGCAAGCTATGATTACCACACTGCGGGTTAACAGTACCACCTTAATTTTTATTTGATTATAGTAATTTAATTTTAGTTTTAACTTAAAATAAAATAAATATGTAAGATAAATGATCTGGAGAAAGTGACCACTTATTCGGGAACAAAATGTCATATTTTTTAAATTTTATTCTGGTTTATTTGAATCTTATTTTTACTTTAGCAACATAAACTTAATACGTTTGTGTTAGTAAAAAAATTGATAAAACCTTTTCGAAGTCGGTGCCGAATTTCACCGAGTTACGATGGTCTGACATTAGAGGCATTATAAGTATATGTGTTTAAACCCAATTCAGTATAAATCATATCCATGAGAAAGATACTATAAGTCAGTTTGAAATTCGGCACCGACTTCGAGGTTTTGATCGATTCATACTCTTTAGTGCGTTGTTTTTGAAGTCGGTTTTTTTTTTTTAAATTTTTTTATTTTATACTTTTTAGTTGTACTGGCCAAATTTCATTTTATTTATCCAAATCCAAAAGTTTATTCAAATTGGTTCAGCAGTTTCGGAATAATCGGCGGACGAACATAACAAAACGCCAGTACTGACCTAGTACTGGCTCGATACTAGCCTAGTAATGTAATGGGACCACCATGGGATCATCCTCTTTCATTCAAAAAGAAGTTTATCCAAATCGGTTTTAGTAGTTTCCGAATAATCGACGGACAGAGTCGGCAAAGGCCGAAAAGTACGAAAAGAATATGTAGCAAAAAACTAAATTACTGGTTAGATACTGGACCAATCCTTTCAAAATTGGAATGGGACCACCATGGGGCCATCCTCTTTCAAAAAAAGAAGTTCATTCAAATTGGTCTAGTAGTTTCGGAGTAATGCGCAAACAAACAGAAAAAAAGAAAAAAAAATATATATATATATATATAGGTCGAATTGAGAACCTCCTCCTTTTTCGAAGACGGTTAAAAAGAAGTTGTTAAATACTCGAAATATTAATTTTGACCCGTGCATATTTCACCGATTTGTCCCCTATTAACCGTTTAAGAAAAATGACGTTTTCATGAATCAAAAACAGCTAATAAAGAATTTTGGGTTAGAATCGATACGTAATTTTGAGCTATTTCAAATACATTATTTATACTGCATGCAAAACGTATTAACCCTTTTGTGTCCAGACCCTGTAATGTTTATTTTCAGTAATACTAGCTAATTGTGTTAGGTATTAGGATAGTATTTGTCAGGTAAAAATGTCTAAAAGTACATTTTTCTGGAGCATAAAAATTATATACGTATGTTTTAGGCTGATTTATGGTAGGATTAAAATATTAGTGTTAGTTTAATGTTTTTTTAATTTTCAATAAATATTTTAGTATAATATCTCATCCCGCACCAAGGTTATTTTCGTCAGTTTTTCGAGAGACGCTCATTTAATATTGCTGTTGTAGCGAGATAAAACCTTAAATCAGATTTCTACCAACATCTGTACTTTATTCTATAGTTATCTGATAAAAGTAAGTTAATAAAAATGTTTTGTACTATCACAATGCCTTCCACTTTGAGAAAGTAAAAATAAAAACAACAGCGTATCAAACAATAATTATAGGGAACCAGGTTTAATGCGTACAGATAGTAAATTACCTCTGTAAAGTGCACTTGAACTTCGACCTTGGACGAATAATAACTTAAACTCAAGTTAAACTCAAGTTAAACTTGCAAATAGATTAAAAAAACGCGAAAACAGAATATAAATGAGAAAAAATGAGCGAGATTGACAGAGTTTGAAGGTGAGGAGTTACCGTAATATCAAAGCTGATCGTTTGCAAGCACTTGCGAATAGTGTGCGAATATATATACGTATCGCGAGAAGCTATCGACCGGTGAAAAAGAGGGGAATCATAAGCGATCGCACCTATAATATGTGCCCCACGCGTTTCGTCGTTATAAGCGTAGGCTTTTAAATTGCCCGCGAAGATTTATTAGATGCGGGTTCATGTTTTTTATCACTCCCAAAGAGAACTTTTAAATCATTCATCATTTTCTTCGTTTATTTTTTCCTTTCGTTGATCATCCTTTGGTAATAAGTTTCTGACTACATGAAATATACATGCAAAATTTATATTATAATAACTAATGTACTTTTGTTATTAAATAATAATTATAATTAAAATTATTATAATGGTATAAATGATTAAAAATAAAAACATTTGAGCAGTGTTGTTAAAATTTACATCGGTATAAAGTGCGCATGCTGAAACTCGTGTATGATATAACATCCAGTGGGTGTGCACTGTGCGATGCATGCACGCGGTTTGGGAAATACATACGCATTCGAACATAACTCAATTAAAATAGTGTGCATAGATGGGATACGTTCGTCGTATATACTGTTGAAATTCAAGAATCTGCATACGGAAAAAAGCAACCTGAGCTTTTTGATTTGTATAGAAGTGACGTATCCGATTAAATGTCGTACTACGCTGAATTTTATTTACGTTCTGCACAAACGTCGCGTACGTTTGACTTTTGAGCGTATCTTGTGTTTATCAAAAAGTCTCTGGCTGCCTGGATTAACCAAATAAATCAACTTTTTGTGTTTTTGAGATATTAAGGTTTTAAGATTTTACTTTCTATTTAAGTGGAAGATATGGTCACTTTGTTTATACTTTGCTGATTTTTTTGATTTTTATCCGAAAATATACAACGTAAGGATACCAATATCGCTTAAAACTCAATTTTCGTAAAAAGTGACTTATCCGGTTAAGTCGAGAAGCCACAGAAGTCTTCTACACTGAAAAAAAAAATTGTTAAATCTAAGTAAATGTTTCCTTGAATCGTACTAAGAAAAGATTTACTTAAATAAAGTAAATATTTCTTAACTTTAGTAAATATTTATTGAATTGATGAATACCAGTCTAAACATAATTAAATATTTACTATTATCAAATAAATGTTTTCTTAGTACGATTCAAGGAAACGTTTACTTAGATTTAACAATTTTTTTTTCATTGTATACATTTAGCAACGCTAATTGTTTTTAGCTCTCCATATTTAATGCAAAACAGACATTTATTTTTAAAAATAGTTATTATTGATATTCCTAATGATTTTTTTAGTTTAAAAATGTGTAGCTACTAAAATAATAATTTTGTTATTATATTAGAAGATTATAATTTAACATACCTAAGACATTGGAAAGTTTTCTAGAACACTCTGATCCACATCGAATTCTTATTTAACGCTGCAAAAGAATTATGTTATCGCGCGCGATGCGACGAAGAGCGGATCGGGGCGAGCAAACACATTTCCAATATACTTAGATGAGCGAAAAAAGAGCGTCTAGAGCAAAGCATTCTGTTTGATTCGAGAATACGAGTAAAGTTCTATTCGCGAGCCGGCTGGAGACTTTAAATATAGCCGCGACGCACCGCGTCGGCGCCGCACGCTCCAGTGAAATTCTCGTCTTTCTCCATTTTTATTATCGTTAACCGGAATTTCTTCGAGTGCTAATGAACTTATTACATATGATTGCAAGTAATATGTTATATGAGAATAAATATATATTACAAAACTATTTGAAAATGAAAATAAACGATCGTCACGATAAGGTGCAAGTGCATTAGAAAAAAAATTAAAAACGTTTATAATAAAAATAGTTTTTTAATGCGAAGAATATTGAAACATAAATTTCATAAATTTAAGTTTCAGTTGACATTACAAACTATAATATTATATTATAGTTATATAAATGATTTGCTGGTATCTGTAGGCAAATCTGGTTCTTGGAATACGTACTGATAGTTATTAAAAGTTCTCGCATACTACTTAATTTTAATTTAAAAAACATGATTAAAATCCAATATGTGGATTCAAATAATGCAAATTTTTAGATAAAATAATTTCAACAGGCATTAATATTTATGATACAATGTTATATTACATTCCTTAAAACTATTTATTAAATGTTTTGAATATTATCACGTAGCAATATGTGATAAACCATTTGCATATTGAAACTCTGAACTATTTTCATATTCACACATATCTAATGCTATTACACAGCTCTCTCGAACCACGCGTTTTTCATCTTCCAAATACTTTTTCAGAATGTCTAAGCAATAGGGTGTAGCTATAGCTCCTAAGGCTTCAGCACACTCATGTCTAACCATTTCATTCTCATTGGCATCTTCAAGAGAAGCCTTTAAATGGGGTACACTCACTTCTTCTTGCAACTGACCAAGTACAAATGCAACTTCATGACGGAATAATGCACTGCCTGCCTTCAAACCTATAAAAATGATAAATGGTTTTTTAGATGCACTTTTAATCTCTCATAAGATTTATTCTAGTAAGATAATTAACTTTTTTTTGCATAGCAGTTATTTTATTTTATAATTTAATTTAAATAAAATATGTTTTTAAAAAAAAATTATCTTTGCTAACCTTTGGCAAGAGCAAGAACACTTTCTTCAGTTCGCAAATTTCGTAATGAAAACATTGCTCGGTATCTATCGAATAGAGATGCATTCTCATCCAAGAGTACTTCTGTTAGTTCTTTTATATCTTTTGTTTTAGCAGGAGGAGCTGGGTCAACAGACGCATAAGGATTTTTCGATAAATCTTTTTCTTTTGTTTTATCATTATCATCTATCCACTTTATTCTTTTCAAAGCTAGTTCACATGTTTCAGCAACTTCTACAGTTGGATCTCTACTGTATTCATCCAGAATAGGTATGATACTAGTGTCACCAATTGCACCTAATGCTTCTCCTAATAAATCAATATTTTAATTGTTTAACATGTTTGTAGAAATGTTTGTTTAGTAAGAGCTAAGTATTTTAATACATAAATTTTTTCATATTCTCGAAATGGAAAGAATAATGTGAATACTAATTACAATAATTAGAAATATTAATGAATTGAATTCTATATTCAAAAATTAAATGTTTTAACTAATTTGCAGTAAAATACTTGCATTGTTTTATTACATAAAATTAATACTAACCAGCTTCATGGCGTACCATTGGCTCCTGGTTTTTATCTTTTAAAACATCCACAAGTACTGGTATAGCAAGAGAATCTTGCATTTGTCCAAGACAATATGCAAGTTCATGTTTTAGCAATGCTGAAGGATCACTAAAACCTTTTTGAATTTGCTCAATCGCTAATGATCCTCCGATATTTTTTAATGTGAATAAAGCACGAAACCTTTCCTTCAATGGACGACTATCGTCATTTAAAACTTTGCCTACAGATACAATTTCTTTTTCTCTGATGGGTAACATTTTGATTTTTACTTGAGTGAACTGTGCGAAATTTAAAAATAAAAGTTCTATTAAGCAATGATTATGTTTGATCTACTGCAAATGATTAATGAGATTTGCATATAAATATATAATTTTTTATTGCATAAAAGAATGAAATTCTTAAATTTCTAAAAGAAATAATAAAAGTGTGATAATCAGTGATGTTTAAAACTGCATGCAAAGTGCATGGAACATCAAAGTGTTAAAGCTTGTTTGCAAGGGGCACAAAAACGTGCAATTCTCTATCCAAGTCTGCTATCATAATGCAAAAGGAAAATCAAAATTGAAGATAAAATATTTATTGAAAGCTAATTGGAAAATCTATAATCATTTTATTATATATAGGTATTCTTCTATATGCAGGTAGCACATTGATTAAACTAACCTTATCGGAGCACGTGATATATTTTCATCGAATATACCGTAACATAAGCCGATTATATAAAGGACGCTTTGAAATAAATATTTGGTGACCTTTCATTTAAGAAAAAATATTCCTTTTTGCCACTATATAACACATTTAAATAAGTTTTTTAGAAAACAGAAGAGAAGATAACGCATGAAAGAGGCGTATGACGTAGGTGACAGGTATGCACTGGTCACCGTCACCCTTTCATTTTATTGACATTTTGACAAGCATGAAACGAATGGTAATATACCGGTATTTATTAAAAAAAGTTGTAATTTTTTTGCTTATTGACCGATTGTTACTTATACTTATACAGTGTACTTACTAGTGTAATATCTATTGAGATATATATTGCAATTGCAACGAAAATCATTTGTACAAAGTACTATATGTATGTGTACTATACCTATACTAATAGAGTTTTGGGTATTTGATCTATAATACAAGTGCGTTAATAGAAAAGAAAAGTTTTAACATTTTAAAATAAAATAAAGTGATTTTTGTTAAGATATTTTATAACATCAACAGGTTTTATTAATAAATTTATGTGTTGCAATAGTAATTTAAATTTATTATTTGTTTACTACGAAGCTCCACCTACTGGTTCTTCAGATCACCTGGCGGCTGGGTACGGAATAGAAAAAAAAACAAATTACAGTTGAAGGTTAGGTTCGAATGTTTAAAGGGCTACAAGGTTGACGTGCAGGTACCCTACACTGGGTCGGTGTCGAACTATGCGTACCTTTTGTTGTTATCCATATAAGTTGAAGTTATACATGTCATTAAGCGTATAATGTCCAAAATGAGAGCCCAAGATAAGGACAATAAAACCTTTCCGGATAAGTTGAGACAGTTTTTCCGGATTAATAAGGGTAAGTACTAAATCAATTGTTTTACCTGCCTATAAAACTGGTAATTAATAAAATTTGTGTAAAAAAAATCTAGGCAATTTTAAAAGTCGAGAGGATATAACGTTAACACACGGGATCGAGAAAGAAATAAGTTCTGATAGCCCAGTACATTGCCGCACAAAAGTTATAAAAGACCTAAGCGATGCAGTTTTAAATAATCAATGGGAAGATGTAAGTAATGTTTTGAAGAAATTATGCTTAGAGTATAAAATATTTTAAATATTATGTTTTTGTGAGTTATATAGTTATTTTATAAAATTGATGCTATATGACACTTTTGCGTGCTGCAGTACTATTTATTTGGCTCAAGCATTTGATTTGTTATTAATTTAGTTTTATTATATTATTTACTTTAATTTTTGCAGTGTGCTGCAGAAAGACTATGGTATCTCGTGCAAGATCTTCTTGCGCCAGATGTCCCTCGAGAGCACAGACATATAACTTTAAACTTTTTGAAATGTCTTATTCAAGGACAATATTCAAGGCTTTCACCTTTGATGAGAGTAAAATTCTTTAATGTTGTTAAAGAGCATGATATTCCTGAAGATATTGGATTAAGGTAATTTAAAAAATTATCATTTATTTTGCCAATAAAGAAACAAAGAAGTATATTTTTGTATTAATAGGTTGGAATTACTCCAGAGTTTGACTGATAATGGAAAAGATATTGTTCACTTTGAAGAAAAAATGGGTCCTTTTCTTCTAACATGGATGCCAATAGTGACAGGTGATGATGGAAAACGTGGTGCCGAATTCTTATCTTTACTTGTTAATGTTATTAAGTTTAATTCAGCCTGCATTGATGAAGATATTATATCGGGTCTTGTTCAGTAAGTTTTTACAAATTTTATGTACTTGATGCAATTTCAAATTACTTTCAATTTTTAATCTTTTAGGTTCATCTGTCACTTGTGCTATTTCAGCAATAATACAGAAGTTGTTTCAGCAAGCTTGGAAGCTCTTGATGCAATTGTTTGCTATAGCAAGCTTCAACCTGATTCATTGCAAACGTTCATTATAGCTTTATGTCGTAGTGTCAATGTTGAAACTTACTGTCAAATTAGTTGGAAGGTAAGTTGATTTCAAAAATTTTAAAAATCTATAAAAGTATATATTTAATTAGTACTAATTTATTTATTTTAGATCATGCGTAATCTGCTTGGAACACATATGGGCCATTCTGCATTGTATAAAATGTGTTCTTTGTTACAAGAACCCAATTTTCAAAAAGATGTTCGTCTTCTAAGAGGAGCAGTGTTTTATGTTAACATGGGCTTATGGGGTTCACACAGAATTCCAAAGCTGAAATGCACACCATCATCAGTTTTGCCATCATTTTATCAAGCACTACTTTGTAATCATCCTATTGTCATGTATGAAGTCACATTGTCCATTCAAAGATTGGTTAATAAATACGGAATCGAGCTAGAACAACCTACGTGGGGTATTATTTTGGATATTATTGAACAAGTTATCGTCCACACAGGTAAATACATTTTAATAATATTTCAATAAGAATTAATAATAATTAACTCTTAAAACTATCACTAATATGGATTTCAGAAAGTAGTAACCAGCCAGCTACCAAACAAGTTTCAACTAGTTTGCATGAAACAATCAACAGCATTGAAAATTTGTTAGATAGTAATTGCTATAATGGTAATGTTCAAAGGTTTTATGAACTCGTCGAACGCTGTTCTGACGCAAGACCGGTGGGTTTTAATCAATAAACAATTACTTTTTTTTATTCTTTAAAATGCATCTGTTTTTTCTTTGGCAGGAGGCTTCAGTTCTTAAACTCATCGATTACAGAGCGTCTTTGTTAGGCCCAACTTGCTATCAATGGCAATCCAAATTGAGCTCTTTAATCGAACGTTATTATAAAACTGAAACAAGAACTAATATTAGAGTTAAGGTTCTTGATGTTTTGACGAACGTTATTCAAATAAATAGGTATAGTAAACTTGGTTTATTAAAAATATTGTATTATATAAGATTATAATATAATTTTATAAGATTATTAACATTTCGCGTTATTTCTTCAAGATCTAGATATGAAGATGAACTTATTGAACGAATCGTTGTACCGCACCTACAACATGTAGAGCTGGATCCAGATGTAACAATACGAAATTTCGCTGCTCATGTGTTAGTCGATTTATGTCTAGAATGCGAATCAAAGAGATGCATGGAGTTGTTAGATATTTTGGAAAGGGTAAACAGCAATACTTTTATCATTACAACTTAAATAAAAAAATAGACTACAATCATTCTCCTTTCCAGATAATTAACAAACCGTTTTCCCTGGAAATACCAGTGCAAGTTGACACAGACATCAAAGACGTTAAAACAGCCGTCGTCGGAGTCATCAAAATCCTCACTCAAAAAGTGTATCGTTTGCCGTCTCTTCACGCTATTCGCGCTTACCAAGTACTAGTGAACCATCTGGAGTTGCATTACCAAGATCACAAAGAAATCTTCCGAGATGTTTCTACGATTCGCTATTTGGTTGGTTGCGAATCTCGTTGTACATTATCGAAACAAACCATCAAGCAAAATCCACGATACGCAATTTTCTTCTCAGATTTTCGAGTGCTTTCTCAAGGCTCGAGCCAATGGCCTGGGCCACGTTGGTTTTCCCGATTCGCTCTCGGGCACCGTCAACCGGTACAGCCCTTACCTGGTGCTGGAGAACACCACGTTCAATTCGAGCGGCAGCGGAGCGAGTCCACCACCGGCTAGTCCCGTGCCCTTGCAGAGCGCATCCTGCCAGATCACCAATATCTCGCTGGCTCACGCGTGCAAGGCTGTCACGACAGCGGTGAAGCAGGAGAAAAGTACGTTTTATTCTTAAATTTTTATTCTTTTTAATTTATCTGTCAAGTCTACAAGTATTTAAAGTTGGCTAGATTATGTGGAAAAAATTAATATTATTATTACTAATTATTAATATAGTATTGCTACCTTATACAAAAACAGTATTTAGATATTATTTATTATTGTTTAAGAAGGTATAAATGGGTAATAACGATTGTTTATACAAAAGCAGGTAAGTAGTAATATCCCGAGTCAAGTCAGACTACGTGTAGATGAAAACTTACTTTATACGTTTCTAGTCAACATTAATCGTCAGTTTTTCTCTTGTAACTATTCTTAAAAAGAAAACTGATTATTTTATTTGAATTTGTTACAGATTGGCAGGTTTTGCAGTTGATACTCAAAGAGTTGCCACAATTATTACAGAATAGAGCGTTAATTTTATCTCGACATAGTAATGACGTTGGTTCTCTTGCGATGGCGCTTTGCACCATGGTTTGTAGCATACTATTATACTAAAATTGATTTCATGGAGTAAAGTAGGTATTAAAGTAACTGTTTTTATTTTAGATCGACGACAAAAATTTCAGAGTCGAATTTCGCATGGATTTCTTTCCCGTTCTTGCGGCTTGCACGTCTTATCATGCCCACTTCGATTTAAATACTCAGCAGCGTCTTATAAAATGTTTTGAAGTTAGTTGTCACTCTTTGCTAATTTTACGCATGTCTTTAATTTATTTCAATTATCATTGTATATATATTTTATTTTGCAGGAAGGTTTAAGAACAAACTGTGCAAGTCAGTGCGTCACGAGTCTCATGACTTGTGCTCTAGAAATGCGAGACACCATGAGCAAACTCGTGTCTAATGTTCTTTTAAGTTTATCGAAAACATCGGACACAGTTCATATGGCGATTCCGATTTTGGAGTTCCTTTCGAGTAAGTTACTGAATGAAAAGTTAATATAACAAAACTGAAAACTTTCTGTTTCTTTCAGCGCTCACACGATTGCCTAAGGTCTACGCGAATTTTACCGTCGATCAGTACATGTCGATATTTGCCATAATGTTGCCTTATACAAAACCCATTAAATATAATCATTATACCGTATCTTTGGCGCATCACGTTATAGCAGTATGGTTTTTAAAATGTCGCCTTCCGCTTAGAAGGAATTGTGCGAAAGTTATCACAAAGGTATTAAATATTTCTAAAGCAGTTATTACAATTTATAATTGAATATCTATAAGTAAACGTAACAAAATTTCTCGCAGGGCCTGAAATCAAATGCTAAAATGCTTTTAGAAGAAGGAAACATATCGACAAAACCAGATATTAGCCTTAATAATGAAGATTCTTCCAATAGAAAACGAAGTTCAAGTTTAACCGAACAAGTGAGTGATTATATTATTAATATAGTATTATCAGTAAGCAATGTTCTTAATTTGAATGCTAATGCGCTATTTTTCGCAGGGAAGCAGAGCTCGAAGATACGTCAGAGAAAGTAGAACGTTGGATCTGAAGCCTCCGGTAGATCAAGCTCATCAGAACTTTCACGTCGAACTCACAGAAACTTGCGTAGATCTGATGGCGCGATATTCCTATTCCATGTACTCAGCACGCCCAAAAAGGTCAATATCAGCATCAAATAATTTTCTGACTCCCGAAACATTTCCCTTTTGCGTTTGCAATAATTAAGCAATAATTAAGCGTCTATATAATTAGTTAAAAAAAGAGACTTACATGAACACTAACTAAAAAGTTCATTGAATTAATTCCATTGAAAACAATAGCCATTCGCTAAATCGAAAAACACCTTCCAGACTCCTGGCGGCGGACTTCCTCCTGAAGGACGGCAACTCGGTGACCTGGATCCTCGGCAACAAGCTCATCACCGTGACGACGAGCGGCTGCAGCAACAAGACGATGCGGGGCCCGCTGTGCGACAACTGCTGGGCGGCGTGCAAGGCGAGTCCCGAGCAGACGCGCTCGAGCCACTCGAGCCTGCTGCGTGCCTCGAGCGCCGAGGGCAACAATCGCGAGAGCAGCGACAAGCTGTCGCGCCAGTCGTCCTCGGCAGGCCACGCGAGCTCCAGCGCCAACACCGCAGCCAACTCCCCGACCGACGAGGCCAAGCGCTCCCTCGACGAGGTGGACGCCGTCTACAGGGCCGGCAAGGAGCCGAGCACCGAGGCCCTGGAGAGGAGCGAGCACCAGCAACAGAGCGAGACGTACAAATTGGAGCAGATGATCAACACGGACAAGCAGGAGGAGCACCAGCCGTGCGCCTGCTGGTGCCAGGGCTGGGCGGAGATTTACGTGAGGAGGCCCACCGGGGACATGTCCTGGATCATGAGGATACAGAATTCCATGCACCTGGACTCGCCGTACGAGCTGCCGCTCGACAACATCACCGCGCTCTACATGCCCACGTCGGATATGATGGCGCAGAAGAGCCAGGATCTCGCCTCGGAGCTGTCGGAGGATGAGATACCGGTAGGATTTTCGACTTGCGGGATGAGCTCCGATTGCTTTTGAAGTTGATATTTTTGTTTTTCTGCATTTTTATTTCGACCTCCACGAGGAACAGTAGATAACTGGTTTACTGCAAAACTATATATTATACGTGCACAATCGTAGAATGCATAACAAAATTTAGTATGTAACTAAGATTTAGGTCTTGACGAGAATATCACTTGCAGACCCAGAATTTTATATCGATTTTATAATCGATAAGTCTACAACAATATGAACAGAAACCTCATTTCTGAACTTTTATCAAAATTATCACATACAATTTGTAGAAATTTTTCATATTGGCGTTTATTACAATTTTTTACTGTGAGTCTAATAAATTTTTACGAACTTTCAATGACTTAAGTATAATTTTTAAAGTAAATTTATGCTCAATTTTTTCTTAAATTTTCTTTAGTAGAGATATTTATTATTTAAATTAATAAAGTAAATAATAATTTTCCTTAAATCTGACGACAGTCCTGAATTTTGGAGCTAATTATCTCGCATTTGTGCGGTCCATGACCCATTCTGAAATTTTGTAGATAACTTATGTATTGATATTATCAATAATATATTTGTATTTTATATAATTTTCTTGAATGTTTTATACGGTTTAAGGTTGTTCTTTCGCGAAAGTGAAAAACGTGTAGCACTGTTCCTGTACTAATTAAAGATTTGATTGAAAAAATTATAACTAATTCAAATATTTGATTCAGGACACGACCGAAAAAAATGTTGAACCGACTCAAACTGAGGCTAGCACTGTTACCAAATCCGGAACATCGTCTACTTCCGGGCCTATCGACATTCCAGGCTCTCCTGCGCGTCCGAGTCCATCGAGGCCAAGCCCTCGCGATAGTCTTGAAAGTTTAGAAGAAGGCGAAGAAGGTATATAATTTTAGATATTTGAAAAAACTATTGCAAACGTAATAGACAAATTTATTTTCTTTTCATTGATCTTTTAGAATCCAGAAAATCGCGGAATCCAGTGCGCAGATCGAATTCCAGTCCAGAAATGAGTTCAAACTGGAAAAATCCTTTCTTGAATAAAGACAAATTAAATCTACCACCTGTTGAACGGGACGACGTTAACGCGGATTCGGATGTCAAATCAGATGCCGATCTCAAGAAACATATCAAAAACACCTATTCCAAGGATATGAGGTATATATCTCAATTTTGTATTGTACAGTCTGTAAGACTTGTCCTTCAGATTAAATAAACGAATGGACTCTATTGTTACAGAGTTAGTTGTGAAGCTATTCCCGAAGAAATATCAGGAATGGGTACCACCCCACCTTCGACAGAAAGCACTGGAGAACATCCGTCTGGACTGCTGTCACAAAGATCTTATCCAGGCGCGAATCAAGTTTCGCACGTAACGGCGACAAGTAACACAGTGCCTCCATCGCCTACAGCAGTTCAGGTCGGCTTTAAACTACGTTTTTATTCCTTGTGTCAAGTGCGAACAGTTTCATAACGCAATTTCTCATACACAGCCTCCCACGAATTTATTGACATCGCAATCGCAGCTCGCTTCTAAGCCGCCACAGTCGCCGACGCAAATTTACCCTCGTCTAACCAGCTTGGATTCAGGCCACAATCGTCAGTCTTGGGTCCTTGATTCTAAGCCACCGATTGGTCGAAATCTCCTTATCGAAAAGGTAAATTTAATTTTGTTAATCTTAGCTGAAAAAAGAGTTCGGTATGAAACTGTATTATGAATTAAAAATGAGTAGCTCAGAGAAGATAAAGCAGATCCATCCACTTTGCCTCCTCTCGCTTTTCGAGATCGCGGACACACGATATCTGTGATGAGTCCGGCAAAGATCAGACGCACCAATTCCCCTCGAATCAAAGACCCGCCGTCGCAAATGAACTTACCCAACAATAGGAGTGGAATCAATCCAAGGTACTGCTCGATATTCGTATGCTGCCTACAACGATGTACAAAATCGTAAAAAATTCAATTTCTTTTCAGTTACGTGTTTTTACAATTATATCATTCGGCGCATTTTGGGCAATCCAAGGAAAAGCCCTTGTTAGTTCCGCAAACAAATGCTCTGCTGCAAACTTCTATCACGAATCTGGACAGGATACAACCATACGAAACTCATAAAATAGGAATACTGTTTGTCGGTCCAGGACAGGCTAAGAACGAAACTGAAATTCTGGCGAACCAACACGGTTCGTTGCGCTACGCACAATATTTACAAAGTTTGGGTACACTTATAAGACTCAAGGACGCGGACGAAAGTATTTTCCTCGGTGGACTCGATCGAAACGGTGAAAATGGAAATTTCGCGTATATTTGGCAGGACGATGTTACGCAGGTAGCTTTTCACGTTGCAACTTTGATGCCTAGCAAGGCTAGTGATCCTAAGTGCACTTCTAAGAAACAGCACATAGGAAATAACTATGTTACAATTGTATATAATGAAAGTGGAGAAGAATATGACATAAAGACTGTAAAGGTATAATTGTATTATTTAATTATAATTGCAAATCTTGTATGGTCATTTCGATTAGCTTACTCAACACGTATTTTTTAACACTATTCTTAGGGGCAATTCAATTATGCGTGCGTTATTATTCAACCGCTTGATCATGGAACTAATCAAGTAACAGTACAAGCAAGAGATGAACTTAGCGACCACATTGGACACAGTGAACCAAAGATTATATCCGATCACAATTTGGCCATCTTGTCTCGTCAATTAGCTCTTCATGCAAATGTATGGACATATAGATTTTAATTGTACGCGTTTCTATCCAAACACTAACAGATATTTCTCATTGTAGCTGGCCTCAATGGTTTGTTCATCTTTAAAACAAAAAGATCGAAATCCTTATGCATCTAACTGGTTAGAGCGTCTACGACATATAAAGCGCTTGCGAAAACGAATTATAGAGGAATTAGCACGAAAAAATCCCGATGACGATGCAATCAAAAAGAGTTTAGAAGAAGAAGATAAGTTGAGAATTGTGGATGATCTTGTTCAAGATTTTACAGACTTCACAACTTAGAAGAGGTGTTTTTATAAAGAATGTGATAGTGATTTCATGTAACTGTGTATGAGAAAACTATAAAAATCGTACTGAAATAAATTTATTTATTATTAATATATTATTTAATTAATTTTTTTTAACCTACTCTTATTGATAAATAAATTATTTAACTAAATTTAAATTTCCCGCCATCTGAGTCGCCAAAAGATAATCTCTCAGATTATTTCGGCTTATCTCTTGAGATGAAATATTCACTGGTTCCATATAGATATAGAAATAAAAATCCACGATCATCTGTAAATTTTCATCTGAATATCTTAGATGACAACTCTCGTCTTATCAATTACTCTGTTATTGAATGCGATAATGTATAACCTTCAATCTAAGTCTTATCTTTAAAAAATATATATACATACATTTTATTTTATTATTACTAGTTATAATACAATCATGTTATATTTTTTTCTACTGGTTTGTTTATTAATAAATACTATTCACTGTGGTCCTGAAGAACACGAAGGAGTCAAATATGCAGATAAGTGCGAAGGTTATATTTTCATTCTAGATAAAAAAAAGTCAGTTTACAATTGTGGGTAAAGAGACTCTACTCACTATACTCACGTCATTATTTTGTTATAGTTTGTAAAGTAGTTGCTAGAGAGTTGGAGGCAAGGCTAGATGAAACAGGGAAAACCAATGATGTTTTGGAGATTGGATATTCAGTAGATGATGTTGCTCCAAAAAAAAGAAAGGAATATAAAAAATCGTAATTCGTCTTTTAATCAATAAAATATGTATGTATATGATTTGTATGCACTGATAATATTTTCTATTTATAGAGAACTTCGATTAATAGAATCGTTGGAAAATGTATGTGCCAGAATTTTAGAATATAATATTCACAAAGAGCGAACAGATAGTTCAAGATTCTCTAAGGGCATGAGCCAAACTTTTAAAACATTACATGGACTTGTGTATGTTTTTATTATTATTTATTTTGTTAGTTTTCTACAAAATTATATTGATGATAATTTTCTTGGTTTTCAGAGACAAAGGTGTTAAAGTAGATTTAGGAATTCCATATGAATTATGGGATAAGCCATCTGTTGAAATTACAACATTGAAAACTCAATGTGAAGATTTACTAGAAAATTATGAGTCAGATATTGAGGACTGGTATTACAATCATCAAGGGGATATAGCTCTAACCAAGTATTGTTTGTTTTATTTTTAAAACATTTCTTTTATAATTTGGTTGGATTTAACATTTTATTGTCTTTTAGATATTTGTGTTCGGAACGTGCTTTGAAAGGAGCTGATTCTTGTTTGAAAGAAAAAGGAGACTCAGGAAAAATACAGATACAAGATAACACCGAGAAATCTCAAAATAATCATCAAGATGAGTTGTGATTAACATAAATACTCTCTTGGTGAAAATATGCATGAATATTCTACAGAATTTGTCATGTATATACTCATCAGAAACATGAACAATCAAGTGATAAATTCTTACGATAATCAATTTTAAAAGATTTTGTAAATACTTTTTATGCCTCTTCGAACATTCTTTTAAAAGTAATTTAATGCCATAAATAATTGAAAAACTATGAAATCTTTTTATATCTTATTTTATTTTATTTTATAACTTTTTTTTAATAAATATTGAATTTTCAAAAAAATAACAAATTTCTCACTACTTATTTTAATGTTTGAACGATTTCCTTTTTACGATCTCCCTTCTTCCAAACTGGTTTTCCCCTTAACTCTCTTAACCTTTGCATTTCTTCTTTGAAATCTTGATGTTCATCTCTGAAAAGACCATACCATCGTAAATTTTTCATTAATAGGTGTGATTCTCTGAGTCTTGGGTAATATTGTACAATGTCTGGATTTTTGTTAACAGGTTTGTCACTGAAGAGCTTTACAACTTTCATCGATTTCTGAGTTGTAGGTCTCACTACTTCTCCGAATATTCTGTTACTTAAGCGTTTCATGCGAGTTGCATAGTTGCTTGTCACATTTGCGAGATTAATATACTTGCTCATTTTGCGGCTGTGTATATCGTTATTAATTAAAAATAAAAACAAGTTTTATAAATAAAACATTTGAGGTTAGGGATACGTCATAAAATCATTATATTTTTGACTATCCTAGCTCAGATCAAATGTATCTGTAACGTTAAAACATCAAATTAATTTATTATAACTATTCTGAGAATTCATTTAAAAATTGATTATTAAAAAAAAAGTACCTGTATAATTTCATGCCGCATATACACTGACTAATATGTAGCGTGCGCGTATTGTTATCTAACACATTCACGTCTTTAGTAACATGTGAGTATATCTTAAAGTCATCTTCAAAAGATATAAGATTAATGAAAATTACAAACATCGTATCTTGAATTGAAAATAATACTAAACAAATATAGTTAAAAAAAAAAGTTTATGAATATTATAAGAATATCCAGAAAACTGCTAGAAGGCTAGAATCATTCCTAATAAATACGAGAAAATTTTATTCGCGCTATTTGCTGGCGCGTAATTTAAAATAAATAAATAGCAAAATTGTAAAACTAATATTCGTGTGAGCGGAAAAGCGACCACCCTAAAGAGTAGTATAATAAATTATAGGCTCAAGTGTTCCTCGATAAACAAAGAGTTCATAAACACTTAGTTCGGCGAAAGGCCATAAAAATACTCATAAATGCGACTAGGAATGAAGCGTGGGTTTTTTCATCCAAAATCTGGCTACCAGACCTCAGACAAGAAGACCGTTGTTATCTGCATGCTTGTAGCTTGAGAACGCAGTATCAGCGTGATTGGCTTTCCTCAATTTTTCTCCTATACCAAAAAGGGTCCAACCTTCCCTCCATTCAAAAGAGGTGAAGGGGGAGAAAGCTAACGGCGTGTAGGAGTAGACCAACGGCAGACCGATTTCTGCACTCGAACCGAGCACTCAATTGTTGTTAATTCTCTTTTTAAAACGGAATATATGTAACATTTATTTCGATCCTCAAATCCAGACTTAAACATTTATTTAAAAAATACCTTCCTTAAATTTAAATAGCGCGTTATTTTAATTCGAACGTGCGGAACACCGAGGGACGTATTTTATGAACATAAAGTACTATACTACAATAGAACCGAATTTAAAAAATGTAAAAAGCTCTAAATTAATATAAAAAATAAAAAAAATTGAATAGCTAGAGCCATTTCTAACAAAAACAATTTTTTTAAATGTAAAAAATAATATTTTCTTTAATAATATGCAATTGTGAAAATATAAACGTACTATTAACGTTTTTTATTAACTTCGTTTAATGTGTTTGTTTTGTACGTTCGCCTGTTTTTCCAAATAAGTTTTAGGGATAGGACCATATACCGATTCCTTTTCAAATCGTACAGGCAGACTGAACCTATGTCACCAAATCACTTCATCAAAATCTAATATTATTGCACCAAAATTGCAGTTTGTATGCACATTTTAAAATTGACGTTCAAAATCCACCTATGAAAAATGCAAAAAACTTTTTGTTTTAAATGCTACCATTTCGCCATTTTTAAAAATTTTGGAATAGGTTGAAGTTTATTCGATGCACGTAGTAGGAATGTTCTCTCATTATCCGGTAAAAAAATGTCAAAAAATCAAAAAATGTTGATAACGCTGCAATAATAACGTTATCAATAAATTGGTGACTTGTCCACCCCAAGAGGGACTACTACATATTAATCTCGAAGAACGAGATTCGAAGTATAATATACCCAACAAATTTCAGAGCAAATAAGTGACTTTTCTGAGAAAAATGCATTTTTTGTTATTAAAAAAAATGCTACCCCAATAAGCACATTTTCAAAAAAAAGAATTCTTTATGAATTTTCGAATGTCCGCATATATGAATACTTGCAATAATCAAAAAGTATTAATAAAGTATTCTTTGTAACATTAAATTGATGAAGGATTTTTACACGTTTTAATAAAAAGAATTTCAAAAGTATTCTTTAAATAGTCATAAATAGTTAAAATATTAAGAGTTAAATAATTTTTGTTTAAGGTAAAAAACAAAAATTTATACAATAATTTGTTTACGTGTTACAATATCAGGGACGTTATAATATGAAAGAAGGGTACTTAAAGTGACACAAAAAGATATTTGTATGAAAATTTCGGTATTGCAAAATTAGATATCGCGTAAATTAGAGAATGATTTGACAAATGATCCGAATATGTTTTATTTTGTATCCGATTTTAATTTGCTAGGTTCCATTTTGTTCCTTGAAAAATTTCAGGGGGACTTGCCCATATAAAAATTAAAATACATCAAATAACCTGCAAAGTTAAAGTCTATTATTTATAAGTCGATACACATATTTTTGTAAGTTCGTGTGTGTGCCAGTATAAAATAACAATTCTTTTTTTGCATTTTCAGTAAATCGAATTTGGACATCATTTTTAAAATGTGCATAAAAAATGGTGCAATGACAAAAATAAATAATACGTGTCTGCTTATTTTTGGAGTAGAATAACATTGAATTTTGAAGTGATTTGGTGACACGGTCGACCTGTACGATTTGAAATGGAATCCGTCAATATTATTTATTAATAATATAATAAACATAGAATAAATTTAACATATTTTATTCAATTAAACTATATTTTACTAGCTATACAATAATATCTATAATTGCTCTTGCTCACTTCAAAATGAGACTATATAACATTTGTAAGATTCTACATTTTCGTATGGTATAACAGATATACGCGTGTTTATAAATCGATATTCTCTAATGTTCAATCATCAGTGTAATACAATAGGAACGACTTCCCACATTCATTTTAATTAATCAGCAGACGATGTGTTATTTTAATTCTATACTTTTTATGTACATATAAAACTTGGAAACCTCATACGCAGTTGTAGCGATGTGGAGTTATTAAGTATTATCACACATTTCATTGTAACAATAATATTTCTCTAACATATAAAAATGTATTAGTCGAGATGAGCACTACTAGAACACTATGAAATTAAGAAATTAATTATGCAGTTTTCATATTGTAATTTATTATAGATTGATCTTGGCACATTATTTCCGCATGAACTGCACATACAAAACGTCCATAAAGATTTTATTACATTCATAATAAACAGATTTTATTCAATGTCATTAAAAATACAACATAAAAATTTAATTCCAACAACGTAAACTTTCATCGAATTGGTATAACTTGTAAAATTATATTTAATACTGTATCAGTTCTTAGTTGCGTAGGTGTATAACGTGTCAATACTGGTTATATTTTAACCAGTACCAACCTAGAATCGTTATAATGCACGTATGGAATTATGCTTTTTATATATTATCTAAAGTATTTACTCAAATGTTTTTTTCATGGAAATGCAACAAGGCATACAATTAAAATAAGTAATCTGCTAAAACCAAGAATAAATTGATTTATATTTAAAACGAGGCATTGTCTAGTAAATAAATCATCCAGCAAATATAAGGCGATAGCATAATTTCAAATTCAACCGAATAAAATTAAATCATAAGAGCGAAACATAAGTACCAACAGTTTGAATTTATTGGGCATTGATAATCTTTCATTTACTCGACGAAGAAAATGCATGCGCATAGTCAATTCACGGGTCAGTTAATGGCATATTCGTCGCAGTAAAGTAATAATCACTAATCAATAATAAGTACACTTATTCATGCGTCAGAAAAATGTCAATGGATAGCGACGTGATAGACTGATCTGCGAATTGCCGTACACGTCACCTCATAATACAGCACAGACGCAATCCGTTTCGCGAATTCGTTTTAATTGCTTCGTTCGTCCTCTTCTTTCATTCTTTTCTTCCTATTTCTCTCTCCGTGGCAGTTAAGGCGTAATTACACGGCGTCTTTGACGCAATTCACCGCAAGGGTATTTATTGATACTCTACAGAACAGTATGTCGCAGGCGCACACTTGGCCCTAAGCGTTAAAAACCTGTCCGAGTATACTTTCTTTCTTTTAAGTATTTATTTACCATTGTCTAAGTACGACATAAGTATATCTTTATAGTACTACCTAGAAAGTATGAGCATTCGTCTAAAACACTCATGCTTGTCGTAATGTTTTCCTCTTTGGTCCAGGGCATAAAAATCTTTCACTTTCTGCGATGCTGCGCTTGTAAAGTAGTTACCCAAGAAAACTAAATCAAATAACGTAGAACGCTTGCGTATCTTCGTCGTACGGGAATGTTAAAAATGCAGTAGACTCGAATCTAATTCGGCTTCTCGAGTGAATCAGGCGGGCACGGTCGAGGTGCCGTTCGACGCTTTCTCGAGCTTCTTGCAGCCGACCTGTTCGGCCTCCAGCAGCGTGTCCGGAAGCTTGGTGCCCAGAGTCTCGGGGAAGCTGAGCGACAGGAGGCCCGCGGTGAGGCTCATGCTGCCGAACAGCAGAAGCGGCAGACCATCGTAAATGTATTTGGCCTGTTAACACAGATGATTACGAAATTTGTTAAATTTAATTTTTTTTTTCTTTATTTTTAAGATTTATTAATGAATAGACAGGCTGTTACTACTTATGATAGCAAATGGTTCATCTTCAAGGCACATCTTATTTATTTTCAAATTTTTCAAAATAAACTGTATTTGCAAAATTCTAGTATATTAAACGTTTTTTGAATAACGCCAATTCGTTGTGAAATCACAAAAGTGTTCAATCTTACTACCTTTGTCAGTTATGAAAATATCGTTAAAATTCATAAAGTTTTCAAAGTATTATACTATCCATCACAATAATATGCTGATGTTAGCTGAAAATGAATAGCCGACTCAATGTAATAATATTATTGTACATAAATAATTCAGCGAGTATAAGCCTGCAGTAGTAACAGTATTGTGGAATAAACAAATGAAACGACTGTTACTACTGATTTCACGAGAAAATCCAGTAGACCAGTTTGCTTTGACAATAATATTATAATTAAAATATTCAAATGTTAGCATACTAGTAAAGGTGTCTGAGGTGCTAGGATTGATCCGATGCGGCCCGTCATACTGCAGATGCCGAGCAGCGAGTGCCTGAGCGTCGTCGGGAAGAGTTCCGTCGTGTACACGTACGAAGTGGAAAAAGCCATGGTTATACAGCCCTTACCGCAGATGTACAGTATCAGAGCCAAATTTGCCCATATTCCTATAAACAATGAAAAAACAATCATTCTCAAAATGCTTCTTTGAAGTAAAAATCTCATAAACATAACTGTGACTTCCCGCAATAACGATCTAAGTCCATTTTCCGAGCTTGTTAAATATTAAGGTTCCACTGTGTGCAATGATAAGAGTTATTAGCAAGCAACATTATACTTATTGAATGAATTATCAAATATAACATTAGTCGCGGTATAAAACTCAGAAAACGCTTGCTTGTTATTTGAGAAAACAAGCAAAAATGGGGATTAATGTGGGCTTAAGTTTTTATTCCGGGAAAACGTATGTACTGTAACTGTTCGAGTAGACGCATTAGAGTGACAAAACTAAATTACTTTTATCGTCTTTTAGGAACGTCATTAAATCGTCACTATTTTATTGTAGTATAATATAAGCGGAAGATAACTTAAGTTTTTTAGTGGAATTAGACTACTTTTAAACTTACAATATCATGTTACACAATTGTTAATAACATAAAGTCTCATAAAATAAGAATAGTACATGTAACAAGGGCAAAAAGTCGAATATTTTTCCCGCGGGTGAGTTTACAATATCACCCGAGGGAAAAATCGACTTTTTTCTCGAGTTACATATAGTACTTTATGCCCATCTCAACTGTGGCCACATTTTGACTTGAAAAGTGGGACTAATGGACTATTAAAAGACGACATTGTTAAAAGACAATCGAAAATAATGGTTATTGGTAGAACTTGGGGAAATAAAGGAATTTGGAGTAGTTTCTAGCGAAGTCACTTTTTTCCCGCAGATGCGGGACAAAAGTAAGTTTTTACCCGCTAATCATTTTTTCGGGCAAAGAGTGTAATTTTGGTCTCGCTTTTCAGAGAAAAAAGTGGCCATTTTCGTTCAGATGGGCACAAAGACAATTACGACCCATCATTATCAAATGAATTCAATTCACTTTCCATACACCGATTTAAACAAACATACTCAAATTGCCATGCACGAGTACTATATTTTCAAAAATGCAAAAAAATCTATTGATTTTCACTTCTATAAAATAATCTACACTACAAAAAGAAAATCTTATTTTAAGATTGACCGATCTTAAATTTGTTGCATCTTAAAATTTCAAATGCTTGAAAAACATCAAGATAATATTAATATTAAAATAAAAATAATTAATAATTAATATTAAAATAATTAATATTATTATTAAAATAATATTAATATTATTTTTATGTTTTTCAAGCATTTGGAATTTTAAGATGCAACAAATTTAAGATCGGTCAATCTTAAAATAAGATTTTCTTTTTGTAGTGTAATTTAAAATGTGAATTGACGTAAACGCAATTTAAGAAACAAAGATGGACTGTCGTCGTTCCGGGAAGACACGCGTTCCGCTCGTGAAAAGTCAAAAGTAGGCGTCTCACCGTGGTCGACCTTCGGCACGAACTGAATGGCCAGGCAGAATACGCCGCTGAGTATGAAGGCACCGCAGAGGGTGGCCTTGCGGCCGGCCCTGTTCAGCAGGGGGAACACGAGTATGTTGCCGGGTATCTCGATGGCGGTCACGAGGATGAAGTTGACGTACTTGTTGCCGGCGAACTCGGTCGAGTTCAGCGACAGGCCGTAGTAGACGAAGGTGTTGGTCAGCCAGCAGAACGAGCAGATCAGCAGGCGCGCCAGGATCTTCGGACTCTTGCGGATCTGCGTTATGCGCGGCTCCTCCTTGCCCTTGCCGTTCGTCAGTTCCTCCTTGCTCTTCTTCTCGTCCGTCTGAATGGGGATTCGATACTTTACGGTGTTTGTTTTCTTTTTTGTGCATTGAACGAGCAGGGATGAACTTTGAGGAAGATTGAAAGATAAAAAATGCTAAAGACGTTCAGATTTGTTGATTGGATTCAAAACTTCGTATGGGAAGTATCATTCGGATGATACTACTCATATTGGACTAAGGATTTGCATACTTTTAGGCGATAAAGCAGGTGATATGTCATGAAAAAACACATGTACCTAATAAGTTACCTATAATCTTAAACCTGATTCATCAACTGCTTTTTTTAGTTGGGAATGTGTTATAGGTATATGGTCATATGGGTGACTCTGAAAATAACGCGCAATTTTCTATTTTTTAACAGTTTATAATAAATTTATCTTAATTTCTCACCTACAGAATATTGTGATTCAATAAAAACGTCGAAGTAGAAATAGTTTTTAAACTTTACATGTTTTTTACTAATATTTAGTAAGACGACGGACTTACTTCGATTTGATAAAAGCAAATGATGTAAATATGTGTTGGTACATATTTTTAAGAGAGTAGAATATTGATATTGAATAAAAGACTGTTCATTATGCCGGAGGTCTTGAATACATTTACTTAGGCTTAATAAATGTAATATTATTCATAAATCACAATAAACTATAAATTAAAACGTCATTTTTAGTCATTTATAGCTTACGGGTTGGATCGATAGAAATCAAATAAAACCAAAAAAAATCATTTATTTCTTGCAAATATTTTGATTGGGGAAGCTTTCTTCAGTAATATAAATAATATTAATTTAATTGGCCAATTATAATATTCAAACAAACAGTGTTGAAGAAGTATTGAGATTCTATACAAGACAGATGACGCTTGTTTAATGCCTCATGAACTTTTGTCCGATAATATCTATTTAGAAATGAAACAACGAACTTTAGAGTAATTGATGTATATCTAACAAACTAATAATAACTAGCTATATATGGTAGTAAGATTGCATTTGAATTAGAAAGTTAAATTACGATTTTTCAACGCCGGAGACGTAAGTTAATCTTCCACTTTTAGACCCTTTCAACGTAATTTACGAAAAGAAAGTCTAAAAGTTAAATCAGAAAAATACCGGTTTTAAAAACGATGAAATATTTATCTTGGTAAAAATCAATTTCATTCATAATTAGTAATTGATCATTAATGGACATTTATTATAATTGTTGAGAGCCAATTACTGGCTATTAATTAAAGTAGAACATCCGCATATTACTATTTGTTTTATAAAAGTAGTAATTTTGTATTGTCTTTTTTGAATGATTTTAACGTACTTTGTATTTGGCAGTAAAATGTGAAAAGAAATTCGGCATGTATGTTTGACATTAGAAGTGTGTAGTAGCTACACCGTCGGAATACTAATGCAAAATTTGAATGTTTTCAACCTTCAGCGTGTGTACGTTTTCTTTGCAGAGTTCTAATGCGCACATATTAAGAATGGCTTATACTCAATAGTTTGTAGAGACACGAAAGGATCTACGGATAACATATTTTCGTTTTTCGACCCTGACCACAAATACGAATATCAAGACATAGTGACGCGTACAGATCTGCAAATACGATTATTCAAGGTGGAAAACCCAAATTTTTGTCAACAAAGCCACAATAGTAAAATTTCGCGACAATATATTTTATGCATTAAAAAAAATTCTAAACAAGAATCGAATGTCACAATCGCAGAAACTGTTCTTTAAAGATAAAAGTCACTTAACCGCCATACGTTTTTTTTATTTTTCATTCGGTTTTAATTTTTTAATACTTATTTTACATCTAGAAAATTGAGAAAGCGATATTACGAAAATTTAATTATTTATAAGCTCTTGCATGCTTACATATAAATAAGAGTATTTACTCAATACAGGTTAATAATTTATAATTTCGCTTTGTAATGTATAGAAAAATGTTCAATAAGTCAAATAAGTATTTAAAAATAAATGTCAAAAAAAAAATTTATTTTGGAGATTAAATGTGTAACTCTTATTTACAATATATTTAGTTAATTTATAGTTAATTGAATCTAATTAAAAAACTATTAGAGTAAAATAGTATATATAATTGGTGAAATTTCGAAACTCACCCCATTAGTCTTTGCATCATTTATGCTTTTCAGTTCCACGAAGGCTTCCTCGGTAAGATCAATCTTATTCACACGAGCCATTTTTCGATAAACTTTCTCAGCCATGTCACGCTTGTCGTTGGCCAAAAGCCACCTAATTAAGATAGATTTTTTATTTTCTGAGTTAATTTCACGGTATATTAAATACATTTTTAAGTAAAGATAACAAAAAAGAACACATTTTTTATTGATTTGAAAACGCTTTCTAGTCTTGTCAGAATTACTATAATTAATTATTATTGCCAGCTACACGTGAACAAACAAGAATATATTTTTACAGTATTGTTTCACTATACAGCATACATTTAAGTTAACAATGAAAATAATAATTATAACTAATATTTAATACAAAAAATTATAATTTATTTTCAAGCCACTTCTGAGAAGTCATAAAATAAAATTTTTCATTGTCAGGAAAAGTTGTAATTATGCAAAGAAAACAAATAGCAAAAAATATACAAATAGCACATACCTGACGGATTCGGGCAGTATGAACATGAGTAAAATTACAAGTAAACCAGGACCGTAGATGACCCTCATGAGAACCCTCCAATTTTTCACCCACATCGCTGCCAAACCGAGCCACATCTCGCCGATCGCGTAGATGCACGATATCACCGTACTTCCCAAAATTCTCTTTTCCACGCCCGTCATCTCCATGGCTGTTGCAAATCAGTGGCATACAGTGCAATTATAATATTATGAGAAAAATCAGCAATACTACACTCACATAAATGATCTGCTAGAGTTTAAAAGAAATTTATATGAATACTAAAGAATTTTTAGTAGCTCAAAAGAATGCTTATCTGGTACCCAACCGGTTAGTCATTTTCCAGATGAGCAAAAAGGCATGCAATAAAATCTCTTGTAAAGTCGAAGTTTAACATACATTTCTGTTTTCAAGTAATTTTGAAGATTTATTGTTTAGTCGCGCTGGTCAAAGTGTATTCATAGTAAAAGAAATTACGTGATATTACGGTACAAAATGTAATCTTCTAAATTTTGTAAGAAAATCCATTTCAAAACTTTTAAGCCAATTTGGAAAATTCGATAAAATATCATGTGATATATCACGTGACAATTGTATTGTATTGTATTGTATCGTATTGTATTGTATTGTATTGTATTGTATTGTATTGTATTGTATTGTATTGTATTGTATTGTATTGTATTGTATTGTATTGTATTGTATTGTATTGTATTGTATTGTATTGTATTGTATTGTATTATAACCCCAAAAATTTTAATTTTTAATCCGTAATTTTTTAGTAGGAGTGAAATTACAGTCTTTGACTCTAAATCTAGTTCCATTATCGGAAATCGTGTTTATTCCCTGTCATTTTCGATTTTTTCTACTGTGCAGACTAATGTGGAAAACTCAATTAAATGTTGATAGGTATATGTTGACGGTATCAATTCTTGCGAAAATATGAAGTTTAGTATGACACTAACATACTGAAGCTTCACTCTTTTTCATTGTTTTTGTCACTCTGGACTCCTCTTGCTTCTAAAAAGAATGAATCTTCTTTATAAAGACAAGCATATTTCCTTCAAACACGATTAACAGTCTCCTGAGTGTTATCTTTGCTTCTTATAAAAAGAGTTCTCTTCTCGAAGGCAAATACATGTGCCGCGAAAATGCCCTTTGGCAACTTATTATAGATTACTTTCTCCTCGACACAAAAAGTTTCTTCTCGATTCAAATCATCCCTTCTGTGAGTGCATATCGTATACAAAAGGTTCATACCGTAGATGAAGCCCGCGCTGTAGATGCCGGCGGCGAAGCACGCGTCGATGAACTCGAAGGTGATGAACATCCAGTAATTGACGGAGAACGAGTGGACGAGGCCGCTGAGGCCCGCGAGGAAGGTAATCGACGTCAGTACCGTCCTTCGGCCGTATCTGGGGAAAAACGTAAACGTTGCTCGCTAGTCGACAGAACAATTGCCATCGTGTGCACCATCGCCTCCACCATCACCATCGCACACTACGATTTTCAAATTTTCAATTTTTTTTTTCGGTCATTACTTGTCGGACAGAGTCGAGGCGAAAGTCAGTCCTACGAGCTGGCCCACGTTGTTTATCGTCCCGACGAGCGTCAGCTTCCAGCGATTCGAGTCGCATGTTATTCCCCACTGCGGAAAGACCAATGTGTCATTTATTTTGTTTTTGGTATACGGATACGCTTATGTTTAATTTTAGACCCATTTAAATTATTGCTGTATAGAATTGTGAAAAGTACCGATTTTTAGTTAACAGAATATTTATACAGATTACGATCTGTATAAATATTCTGTTAACTAAAAATCGGTACTTTTCACAATTCTATACAGCGTATAGTATAGTTTCTTTGTAAACTTCTGTTATTTTTATATCTTCAAAATTGAAGAAGTAAAGACCTTTAATAGTTCATAACTTTAGTAATTTCGGCTTTCTTTTTAAAAATACAGACAGAAACACACAACGGATTGAACTCTTTGTCGTGTACCTTTTGTATTCTTCCCTGTTAAGGTTGTTCTTGCACGAAAGTGAAAATGAAGAAATTTACGGGAAAAATAAATATACTATTAGTATCATAATTATCCTCTCGCAAAATTTCATATTTGGCCATTAAACAAATATGTAAGGTAACTAACTTTGAAAATTGAGTTTTTTTATAGTTGTACTGTAAATCAGTAAAATTGAATAATAATACACTTGTATCCTAGGAAATTCAAGAAAAAACTAAGCTTGTGTTCTATTGATTATAAGTAACATAAATTCACTTTGAAAATTGTAAGTCCTTTAAAGTTCAGAAAAATCATTTAACGTTAAACCCAAAAATTACGTAAAAACACGAATCCAAAAAATGTTAGCAGTTTGTAAAATAATTATTCTAATAATAATCTGCAAGTTTAAAATATCGATAAAAAATTGCGGATCACAGTGAAGCACCCGCCAAAACCTACGTACACTCAACGTAACAAAAGTCTTTGAATTTCTTCTAAATCCTCCAATGAAGCCAATAATAGCGAAAACGAGCATTATCCAATATAAACTAGTAGTATTAAAAAACGAAAAGAGAATTTCAAACAACTTGGATAAAATTTTCGTTCCGTCGAGTGCATTACACACACCCGCGTGGAAGAACACCAATTGACTTCAAACTTATCCCAACGAGAAGGAAAAACCAATGCGTCCTACACTCCTACCTCGTTCTGTATCGTGACTTCTTCGGGATCGTAGACCCAGGCGTCGCAGGGCAGGGTCTTGTTCCTCTGAAAGAAGCCCGGATCCTCGCAATCGTCCGTCGGGCGGGGCTCGCTCGGCGCGTAGCGCATGCAGTTCTTCTCGCTCAGGGAATTGTTCAGCCAGGTCAGGCCCTCGAGCACGGTGTTGTTGGCGCTCTCGCATTCCGGGACCAGGCACCTGCAACCGCGATTCGGGGAGTTGTTTGGACTCAATTACTTTTGTGACTCGGTGTTTAGCTGTTTATAATACACTGAGAGAATGGTTCAGTCAGGCTTGCCGAAGTCGCATTGCTAAGTTTGCGGAGGCCATGTCATTCTTATTGAGGAGTTCGGTAAAAACTGCGGAACAGTTCGGCTGCTTTGCCGGATGTGTGTTAAAAGTGATGTGTGGTGTTGCGCTTTATTGTAGCCTCATTGTCACGTTTGTGATAAGGTAAAACAGAAGTAAGGTTAAAGTAGAACATCGAAAATGTAACTTAGACTAAGTAATCATATATAAAAAGGTTACAGTAACAAAAAAAAAAGAAATTCATTAAAATATTGATTATTTGTGAAGAAGTGAGGTTACGGAGACTCAGCTGCCGAACTTGTTCCGCTATTCTTGTCGTATACATACTACCGAACTCACTTCGGTCAAAACTACCGAACAGTTCAGCAAGTCTGACCGATGTATTCTTTCAGTGTAGATATACACGGCAGTAAAAATATATCGAGATTTTTTTTTGATCTAACAAACAATTTGTTCTATGAACGAGAGAACAATTGCTTGGAATGTCGTATAAATTGGTTTTGCAACGATAAAAGTAAATGTGTGATCTTTGAGAGATAGAAGTGAGACTCGATTGTAAACATATAAGGTGACCTGCGCGTTGAGAAATCTCGGCTAAGAATTTCTTCCTTATTATGCTTGCGTTCCCGGGAAACAATACATTACGGAGGTAATTATTATTTTTACAAGCATTTGAAAGACTTCTTAAAAACTTTTTTACATAAACAGCGTAACCTTGGAAAAATGCAGAACACTTGAGAGTTAGTGAAAGATTTCGCGCGTAGAGCTAGAGTCACAGTAACGTTCGACACTAATTGCGAGAAGACATTAATCAATTTTGGCTTATGAGACGTGCGACGTTCGTGTAGCAGGAAACAATGTAAACTTAAATGAACTTATTGCTCCATGCAAATACAAGTTTAAAGTGACATTTAGACAAGATATTTATAGGCAAATAAATAAAACAATGAGGCTTTTGAAACGTAACGGTTCTGCGATTTCGGCGGTTAAGTATTGACTAACTACTGGCTAATCAAAAAAACATCGCTCTAATAAATTAATTTCAACACTGAATATATGTATAGAAAATTTAATAGAGCAACTTTTTTGTGGAATAAAATTTGCAACTTTTTTCTAGTTTCTTAACTAATTGAAGAAGTCCGTTTGTTTCAACGTTAAACAGATACTTCGTATTTTTCCATTTAAACTCATCAATTTTTATCTTTGAAACTTCCACGCAAATACCTATAATTCTTCAATATGTTGCTCGAGATAAGAAATGCGAAAAAAGTTAACAAAATATTTTCGGACGAAATAACGAATTTTCACTAACTTATCCATTATTAATTATTCCTTCTAATTAAAAAGTACCGATAACAAATATTTCAATTAAAATTGTTCTCCAAAGCCACGAAAAGAAAGAAAAATCACATTTTCATCCACAAATAATTCCATACCTGTATTTAACTTCGCCCGCGGTGAACACATAATCGAGCGTGAATCCCGCCGAGAGTATGAGCGGCAGCGTGATGAGAGCGTAAATCGTCAGCTGATACTTGCCGAAAGTCTCGATGTCCTGCATGTTGACGGCGTGCGAGCCTCTCCGCTCACTGCACCGAATCCTCGCAGCTGTTATTCCCCGCGCCCTAAAAGCCAAACCACGCAGAGCATGACACACCGAACAACAATGCATTCGCGCGCAGCGATGACCGAAAAACTCCCACTGCAATTCACGAGTAGAGAGCCAACGTTAGACCACATGCACGGCAACGTGTTCGTACGAGGATTCACGAGGTGCGTGTACACATATCCTACAATGTGACACAGCCGCTTGACGCGCGTCCGAGCTTTCGCATTCCGATGGGGCGAGAGACTCGAGGAGCTTTCGGGACGAGCGTCGCCGCCGCTTTCGAACCTGGCCATTGTGTACTCGGAGTGTCGCCGCTGCAACGCGTCGGGGGGCAACGACTGCCAACGTCGCCACGCGATGTTACAGGGGGAGGGCGGAATAGGGGGAAGGGGGTAGCATCGATCAGCTGAACCAGTTGCTGCACTTGCGCCCCAGCGTTACCTGAGCTTTTCGCGAGCCCGCGCGCGCAGCTGTGCGCTATTGTGTATAGGTAATGGGGGTGAGTTATGGGGAGGTTTTGTGCCATGGGAAAGTGTCTAGATAAATAAAGAGGTATGGTCTTTAAAGAAATGAATTTTTATTGAAATTTAAAGAAAATATTTTTTGTTTATAAGACATAATTTATTATAAAAACATACAGATGGTATAAATATAGTGATTTGAAAAGTTTAAAATAGCTATCACAAAGATGCTTTCGGTTTGTTTGGACTTATACCTATAGCTATACTGAGCAAATTTTAAAAATAAAGAAGTGTACCACTGCATATGAGAGCTTTTTTAATTAAAATTTCCACGTGCCAATTTTCAAACCATTTGATAAATAATATACGATATTTTCAATTAAGTAGATACATTACGTGTCCATTTTTGCATAGTTTCGACAAATACTCCAATTTATATGGAAAATTAAAACGGAAATGAATAAGTCACAGTCCATAATTTATCGAAAAGAAAAACGTAATAGTGAACGTAATTAACAAAGATATTTATTAAACAGTACTAAAGGAAATGAAATTAAAAGGAATTTTAATTTACTAAGACTTAGACATTTTTTAGAACAACGACATCTATAATTTATGTTTTCTGAATGTGTGTCATATCGAATATAGCCATTTCCTACTTCGACGCTCGCTTGAATAATGTACATACTTGGTACGTAAATACGTGTGCTGCAATTCAGCGTAGCTATTAATTAAGTAAATTATAAGAGTAATTTCATCTTTCAACTTTTTCTAAAAAAATTAATTTGTCTGTACATTCCTTATTATTAACAATAACTTATGAATATCAAATCTCTTTTATATCTAACAATTTCCTAATAACTAATAAAAAGTAAAAAATGAAAAAATATGATGTATATATACTGTTCAAAGCTGATTTGAAACTGATGGATCGCAGATGACTGCCCGTGCATAGTAAAAGAGTTAAACCCAAATGGGTATTATACAAATATGTAAATTATATTAAATGTAAGTGTCATGAAATGTCTCGTTACCACACCTTATGAATGAAAATCTGAGATTTTCCAAAATTCGAGTGCGAACAAGACCTTCCCTTGAAAAATAACCAATGTCGAAAAGTAAACCAAACGTGCATCGCTTACATAAAAGAAACGAACACCTCTATTAATTCGCATCACATTCATGCGGCCGGAATAAAGCATGTGTCATTGACATTATGTTATATATACACGCTTTACGAATAATGAACAAGTCCGATTTGTCATGCACGCGAACAAAGTGTCATTTTATACTATGTCACAGATCTGGCCAATATTGTTTTTATCTTCAACTTTATTCGACAACTTCTTGTCAAATTAAAAGTGAAAAATATATTGTTGATTATTTTTCAAATTTCATTTATTGTTAATTCTGTTTGATTTAAATATTTGTAGAGTTCCCCAATTTTGTTAAAAGTCTAAATATTATAGCTTTTTGTAATAATTGCTGTGTTATGATAGCACTACTTCCTTAATTTTAATGATATAAAAGTAATACAATGAGAATAATACGTCATTAACAATTAATGCGTCAGACAATAAACGAGCACGTAGAAATAAAACCTGACAAGTTATATATACTCGAGCTTATTGTGCACGACACACGTGCGCAACACGACTTGAGATAAAACAAAAACTCTCAAGTTGATAATTGTATTTTCAAAGGATCCGCGGATTCCTAAACATTCACAAACATTTTAATCGAATCTCTATTTTTAAAAGTTAACTATAATTTTTTATACTTTTAAGAATCTAATTTTTTAGTACACATACTTCTTTTCAGCACGAATATCCTTTAAAATTCAGCGTCTTACATTCTCCGTTACATCACGAATACTTCACTGCAATAAATTCTATAAAATATTTACAGGAAACATTATGCAACGCAAGTAAATTTAAAATCCATTACTAAAAATAATAGAAACATACGTTGTAGCAACGCAGAAAATAACAGTATAATCAAATCGAACCTACGACGTTATGAATGAAAATGAGCGTGCACCGCAGTTAAAAGAGCATTAAGCTCTCGAGATCAATACGCCTTCTGATGCAGCTAATGACAGTGTCTCGCGCGAAACGCGCACAAAAAACGCATACTCCAATTCATCTATCCGTGCATTCAGCTTGATACTCGCACACGCTATTGGCACTCGCGGAATTCGTGCGCTGCATCGCGCATACATACACACACGCATGAGGCTAGCGCAGATGCGCACTCCGTTAATTTGAAATTCGCGCATGGTAGCTTCGGATATAGACACTTTCGAAATACGAATCGCGCCGCAAAAAATACGAAATACCGCCGCGCTTTCGAAAGTCCATCCCTATCCAGATAGCACAAAAACGAATTGATTTTCATAATTTATGAAAAATCATTATATCCATTATGAATGTAAGTTAAAACAGAATGCATAATGAACTCTTGGAGAATTAATAAAGAATGTCTGATGGCAGTGAACTCTTGGTAAACTTATAAAGAATAGTTTGGATGCTCCGCTAAATTCTCTTTTTTTTTAAATTATCAAGTTACCGAATGATAGCTTTTGAAAATTTGTAATACTGTCTGGATAGTTTACAAAAAAAGAATTTATAGATAAAAATTATACCGTGAAAATCATAGTAAACATTGTATACCTTAAATAACCAAAGTATCCACGCTAAACCCGACTCTACTTTACATACAAAAATGACGAATAAATTTAATTCTTACCGCGCATCAGCATAATATTAACCGCGAACTAAAATCGTCCCACATTTACTACCATCTTCCCTCAAACTTCCTCCCAGCCACTTCCCTCTTCACGAGCGCGTTCCCACATACTTTTCCCACCGCGCTCACTCTCACCCAAAAAAACCCCGACGCAAATGTGCAGCTGGCACTTACTCTCTCCTTCTCCTCGCCTACACAGCAGCGATAAGCCAAAAGACCGATTGGAGGAAAACGCCCAGCGGCCCACTGTCTCTCTCTCTCTCTCTCTCTCCGTATATCCCGCACTCAGGAGTACACTCCTCTCCTCGACTTCGTCTGCGCTGCGGCGTCAAAGCCAGCTTCCAGCACCACCGACGCACTCATCCGGCGAGGATGACAATCGAACAAAAATCGCTGTACACGCAACGCGATTATTCAAAACAAATGGAACGAGCACTGTTACACACACTGCAGTTCCCTTGGCGAGGAGAATCCGCGGCGCGTGTTTGTGTATATCTCGAGCGTTCGAATCCCGAGAGCCGAATGAAATGGTGCGCGCCGCGCGTCGCTCTTTTTCCCGCTCCCTGCGGAGCGAGGCTCTACACTGGCCGTGTAGTACGCTATAATCGAGGAGTGTGACGCGGGGCCGTGACGCGCCGTGTGTATAAGCTTTTATCCGGACAGCGGCCGGTCTGTGTGTGTATATTTGTATGAAGACAAGGAGAGAGATAGAGAGAGAGAGTCGACGACTTTTGAATGTGGTCTTGCTTTCTATACTATCTCACGGTGCTGATAAAGTCTGGACTCTGGGCTCTGTTTCTACTCAGATTGGGAAGGAACGTAGGTTCGAGCTGTAATAACTTATCGCCACTCGAAATTCCGTACCGTACGAGATCCCGAGAGATACGTACAGTTTAATTGTCGATTCAGTGCGTGGCCGCTGATAATGCGCCTCGTGCCTTTGATTTTTACCGAAGAAAGAAGAGCTTGGACGGGAAAGTATAATTTGGAGAGGAGCTGCGATTGTTATTCAAGCGAGATGGGCGTTGTATGAATGAGTTGAATGGTAATGTGGAATTGCTTTGGTATGGGGTAAAATGATGCGGTGCTCCAATGAGTATTTCTTAGATATGAAAAACGTTGAATGGGAACTTTTCAGGATTAGACCGTGGGCCCAAAATCTGATAACTTATTTTAAATACTAAATTTTTTCATTCCTTTCAAGATATTCCAGAGTTTCCATACTTTTCTGACACTCTGTATAATCTAATATGAATGCGATAATTGTATACGATTATATCGACGCTCCTTACGAAGACAAGCACATTTCAGATTTCTCTGAAACTACTAGTTCTTTTTCGGAGCCTCCCACGAAAACTAGTAATTTTCAGTTTAACAAAATCTAACCTTTTTTAGAACTTCTCAAAAAAAAGTTTACATTTGAGAACATGAACTTGTATTTTTTGAAAAATCTGAAATGAGAAATCGTAAGGAGAGTCGATATTATATTATATACTTAGTGTCGTATATTTGCCCATAATCAAATTATAATCATATACATTTGTCATACCATGATCAATTTCGTAATAATACATATAAAATATATGATTTACCTTTATAGCTGATGATGTACACAGTGTATACATACACTCGACGGGGAAATTTTTGGTCGAATGCATTTGAAATCCTCCAATGATCTTAGCGAAAACATGCGTTCGATCCAATGAGACCCAATGAAATTGCAGTATTTAAAAAAAATTCAAATGCGTTCTACCAGAAATTTCCCTCGTCGATTGTCCATTCAAGATAGAGAAACTTCTCTATAATGTAATGAATATATACTTATCACTGAGAATAATAGAATATTTACAATTCCACAGTGAGCTTAATTATTTAAAATTAATAATGTATTTGATTTGCATACGTTTCATTATTGATAAAAACAAACTAAAGAATCGGTCTTCTATATCCTACGCCTTTTTTAATAACAATTTACGAGGTTCTTCTTTTAATTGATAACAATTTACAAAGTTCTTTTTTTAGAAAAATTTTCTCACTTATCCAATCTACTTCTATTTGAAAATCAATTTACATTGACTTTCGTCATAAAGACTTGGACACTGTCGTCGTATACATTCCTTTATCTTTTTTTCTTCTTTCTGCGGCTTACATTGCTATTTTTCGTTTATGGTTAAGGGAACGATTATTTTGATAAAGTTAGTTATTTACAAAATTATACATATTGAATGAGTATAAAAATATGTATTTATTTACTTATATGTAAGTATGAACTATTTTAAACAATGTATCTCAATTCAACAGAGAGAATTTTCTGAAAATATTTTACCATAAAAATCATAGTAAACGTAGAGTACTCTGACTTTATATAAAAAATTGCCCTATACGGAAAAGAATTAACGTTATTTATTAGAATTTTTACCATTCTATAGGCTAACTAATCATGAATCAGGGCAATTTTTATCGTTTAATTGGGTAAAGTATGAAGATTAATCTTCTTCTTTCATTCGTACAAGAATAAGGATTGATCGCAGAGATGCGATTCTCGAGATAAAGTTCAATTTAACTGTATAACATTTTTACACGTGTACAGTCAATAGAATTTTAATAATTTATCATGTATCTATTAGATAACAAAAATGGACAAACCTTCAATTTATCTAATCTGAACTTCTTAATCATGCAAATAATACCCTAAGTATCAAGAAATATTTGATTCTTTTCAATCAAGCGACTCTCGAATACTTTTTAATGATTCTTCAATTGACTGATTTCGTCCGCATTGAATAATACATAATTATGGTAATAATGACAGTTTCGTAAGATTCTCTTGACAAAACGAACTATATTTTTTCTCTACTTAATGCCTTAAATAGCATTATTAATTAATTAGTTCATTCATTTGATATATGAATTATTTTATTTATTTATATATTAAATTAATTAAATAATTATTAATTATATAACTTAAAAATAATTGATTTATTAATAATATTGTAAACTAATTTATTTGTTATATTTGTAAAAATTCAGTGCAAAGTGCATTAAATTAGGGTTCGTTTATGGTGAAGCTACATGGTTGTATGTAGCGTCTAGTTGTGTATTCTGCTATATATATATATATATATATATATATATATATATATATTATATTAGCAAAATTCTAGTCGCGAGATTGGAAACGTAAAATTAGGATTTTAATAGTTTCTATGTATTCAGATTTTTTCCTCTAAAGGTGTATATATATTATAAAATCGTAATTTTACGTTTCCAATCTCGCGACTAGAAGTTTGCTATAAAGACCGCTTATTATATATATATATATATATATATATATATATATATATATATATATATATATATATATATATATATATATATATATATATCGCTGAGTCAACTTTACGCCTCACTATATATACACCCTTAGAGGAAAAAATCTAAATACATAGTAGTAACTAAGAAATATTATTTAAAAATCGCAATTTTACGTTTCCAATCTAGCGACTAGAATTTTGCTAATAAAGACCGCTAACTTTTATCAACCCGAGTTCGCACTCACGGATATGCTGATTATATTATCAGTATTGGAACCACCATAATAATATTACTCGCAGCTATATTTGGAATAAGCATGCGCTGAAATGCTGAAACACGCATAGGTAAATAAATGCAAATCTACCGCAGTATCTGGTACTGATTACCGCCGTACAAACTTCGTATGCGGCAGAAAGCACTTTTTTGAAACCGTCAAAAGTATAATAGAAATTAAATTTCTCAAAGCTATGTAAGGTATAAAAAGTGTTCAAATATTGACTTGCTTAACAATAACTAAGTACTGTAACTATTATTGTAGCTGTTGCGCAAAGTTTACAATAGCAAACGAAGCCCAAGAAAACATTAGCATGTACACAGGCGGATCACATTTCTCTCTCGGAATGCAAATATTTTTAAATTATAATTATTCACGATTGGTACTCAGGAAACGCGCGCGGTAAAAAGAGGAAGAGCGAGAGCGAGAGCGAGAGAGAGAGTGGGTATACACGCGCTCGCAGTTCAATAGCCACACATGCGAGTACTCGATTATTACACTACTCTCTTTCTCTCTTGCGGTTGTGTCTGCATTAGCATGCTCGCTCGCGAGAGTGAGAGAGGAACCGAAGCCGAGAAACTGGTAGCAACTGGTTACAGAGAGCTGTTTACGCGGCTCAGTAGCGCGGCGCGCAGCGCACCGACTAACCGCCTTTTTAATAATGAATATAAAGCATCGCTTGCGCGCGGCGGTGTCCGTACACGATGAGTATAATAATGCTAAATTATAAGTTTCTTCCATCTCTGTGTTTCTCGCTCCGCTGAAATTACACGTCGGACTCGACTAAATTACCATCGCAGTCTTCGCGTGCGCAGGCTAATATTCGAGAGCAGCGACACCACACTCGGGAAGAAGACGCGCGCGATGTTCTGCGGAATTGTGATTTATGCCCTCTCGTTAAATGGTCACTCGTGTATCTTGTATCGCGCGCTACTCACTTGCCCTGGCTCTTGAAGATGATGCGAACAATTGCCTTTTGTAGGATCGTCGCGCCTCTAGAGATTCGTCGCGTTTAACTTTCGACGACAGCTTCTAATGTACATATCTCGTGTATTAAAAAGAATATTTATAGTTCTTTCGATGGCACTGCAGGAATGTCAAATTTTCTTGTAGAGTCTTAAAGCTTCGAGAGAAAATTTTCGATGCAACGTCCGACCGAGCTGCACAACCAGTTTTTCAAATCGTTATTTCAAAGACCCGTGGATGATCCCCGCAGTGTGTCGATGGAACGGGATTCACGGATAAACTGACCGGTCGGTCTTTTCACGTCCGAGAGCTCGGAGCGTCCCATCGGCACTTTTCTATACATTTTTGTGAGAATGCGACACGGTTGATCGAAGCATCGAAAGAGACGGCGGGGGAGGGAATTAGAAAGAGAGAGGAAAGAGCGAGATAAATTGCGTACATAATGCATATAGATAGATAGAGAGAGAGAGAGAAAAACATACGTACTTATACCACCTTTTTGCCTTTCGATAAGGACGCGTTGTGTGTGCTCTCTTGGACAGCTGAAAATATTGAGGAATAACTATTATAATCTTGTAGCGCGACTCGATGTCTCGCTAGTTCGGCTCGTCGACCCGCGCAACCACCCAGAATCTATATAGCTCTTAATCTCGGCCATAGATAAAGGGGGCAAAAAATATTGCGAATGTGTACACGTATGTATACGGTGACACGATTAACTTTAACGCTCTGGTTTATCGGCTTATGATGGTTATTTACGCGGATCTCGCTGCTACTGCAGTTGGATAACGCAATTAGCGCACGCTTTGCTGTTTGCATTGTACAGGTAATATAAACGGGTTGACCGAATCCGTTTCATAGCAGACGAGTCTATGGATGGACGTTAATTTTAATCATTTAATGAAATCAGTCTGGAGTAATTAAATTACATGAACTCTTCTGAATTGATTGTTAAGAGAAATCTATTAGTATGCTAGATGTATAATCTGAGCTTATTGCTGAGTAATAAATGCAAATGGTACATGTTCATGCTTCTAATTATGGTCTACATTATAAATTTGATAAAGGTGGTTTGAAAAACATAATTTTTTCATTACCTTATTAACATAAGAATGCCATTTTTCTCTATTTTGTTCGATTTTGTTTTAAGGTGGCTCCATCATATTAGATATTATAGTACACTAAATGATCTTATAATATAAAATTTTTTTAAACACTTTACTGAAATATATAGAGATATAATATAAAGGGCTTATCACACGACAATAGATTTTTTTTATAAAATTTGTAATATTGTAAGGGTTGATATCGTTAGCTAAAGAAAATGAAAGACTTTATTTTGTTTTTGTTTCAATTTAGAAGGTTTCATTTTGCTCCTTGAATAATTTCAGGACAATTTGAAAAATAGTTTATTCCAATGGATAAATTGAAAAATAACCGAAGTTCAAAAAGTTATATCCAATTGTTTCTACTTACACATGCATGTACGCACTTATAAACAATTGAAATCATTGACATCATTCAAGGAACAAAATGAGACCTTCTACATTGAAATTAGATGAAATATAAAAAATCGCCGTATGTTTAGAAAAAAGTCCTTCTTTTTCTTTAGTAAACAATATATTCACTCTTGTAATATGACAAATTTTGTTAAAAATATTTTTTTTGTAATATATACTCTATCCTGTTTTATACTCTATTCCTGTGAGTATAAGAGATGAAACATCGTTAGATGTTTTTAAGTCACGCATCAGATCGTTAATTAACAGTTTCAGCGATTCGACTATGTAAATTATCACTTCAATTCTTATTAGCATTATTCTTATGTATACTTCTGCGTATTAAAGTTTAACATCTTCAGTTGGTGGCTGGTACTGTTTGCGCCACCGTTCATTTGTAAACTTTTGCAAAGGGCTTTTAGCCCGTTTAAATAATAAATAAATAAATAAATACACAATTTTCACGTTATTTCGCCCTCAAACTCGGGCTTAAAGTGACCGTTTTCCGATGAGCTGGCGTAAAGTGAGTGCTTTACGCCCGCTACACATTTTACTTTACGCCCGCTTGTTCCGACAATAGAAATGAGAATAAAACTGGCTTAAACTTTGTTTATGAAAATCAATACATGCGTTACAAAAAATATGCTGTCTAGCACGGGCGAGCGGGCCTTTTCGACCTCGTCAAAAAATTCCCACTTCTCGCCCTTAGTACACTGAGAAAACAATATCGTAAAATATTACAATATTGATATCCTAAAAAATTGCTAATAATTTTTTTTTTAAAATGATGTATTTTTGCATAAAACATTTAAATATGATATTTGATATGATAAATTTTACGACATCGATATAGTACATTTTACGATATGAATATCGTAAAACCAAAAAATTGTATTTCATCATTTTATGCAAAAATAGATCATTTCCAAAAAAGAATTATTAGCAAATGTTTACGATATCAATATCGTAATATTTTAATTTTAATATTTTACGATATAGATTTTCTCAATGTACATGATATCCTATTTCGTCCTGTGATAAATACTTCTTTTATATCATATCATCTCTGATATTATAATATTTCAGTGAAGTATGTCCTAGAAAACTGTTATGTTACTAGATTATGTTAGATCATTTAGTGTGCTATATCTAATGCTGAAGCTACCTTACTTTAAGGTGATGCTGAAGTCACCAGTCACCGACAAATAGCAGGAACCACTTTTCTAATTTTATTTTCAATTTTGAGTAAATATCTCTATGAAACGTTATTGTCCTACTAAAAAACAACAACTTTCCAGAGAGATATTTTGTCACAATTAAAAATAGAATGAAAAAATCGGTTCCTCGTATGTAACGGTAACAAGAGGGTTTAGCATCACCTTAAGTCTAACTTAATGTTAAATAATCGATTATAAAAACAACATTAAAAAACGATTACATATATTAATTTACAATCATCCAAATGCAATGATATGACTTTACGCGTGTTCACACGTATTCGTTGATAATCGGCACGTGGGCGTCAGGCAAATAATGGAGATGCTTCATTATACTTCTATAACATACATTCAGTTAAAACAGATAATATTCAAATATTTTGCGGTTATTGTGGTAGCTTTTATGACTCAACGATGTAACGCTAGTGCAATACAACTTAAAACTGCGGTTTCTTTACATAAAATCGCAAATGAATAATTATTGCGTAAAATATATAATATTGTTTCAATATTCTTGGAATGAACAAATCTAATGACAGTATGTGAAGCTTTATACGTACACTCGACGTTAAATATTTCTGGTCCGATTTATTTGAATTATTTGAAATCCTCCAATGCGGTTAGAGAAAACTTCATTTAATCCTATGAAGTTGCAGCATTTCAAAAAAATTCAAATAGTTTCGACAAGAATTTTTTATCGTCGAGTGTACATACAACCTGTAATAGAAAAATATGTTTGGTTGACCTACACTACTTAAGTAGGTAATCACTGAATTCAGAAATACCCAGATATAATTATGTAGGTTATACTAATTTGTAGGTGATTCATTGTACAGATTACAGGAGATAATTAAGAAAAATCTGGGTGTTCTTATCAGTGTGGACGATTTTTTTCTTCATTGCATCATTCTCTTGTGATGCTAACCGATGTTTCTTCAATCTTTTCCAATAATTATTAACATTGTTCGAGATTATATAAAAGAAAAATTCTTTGCTATTTGTACGCTATAATCGCAATACAAGGTGCTTTCGGATAAAAAACGTCAATAGACCTCTTATACGTGAATATAGGAATGAAATTGCAATCATTATCTTGGAATTGAATGTATTGCTTAATCTTCTGAAAAACAAACGACGTGAAAAACGGAGTATTTTTCTCGTGAGAAATACGAATTCCATTCACTGAAATTCTTTATATAGTTGCATACTTTCGCTAATTGAATGGATTGAATTTATATTGTCATTATCGTGAAAACACTTTTTTTACAAATGTTTTGTAACTGTGAGGTGTAATAAGTTTTATAACTATAGTATTACTAAACAGATTACTAGTGTACTGATGAATAACGATCAAAACGTAACACGAATATTGAATTTATCAAATAGTTTTCTTGGAAATTCTTTACACATAAAATGTTATATCGTATATGTATAAATGAGCTTTGTACTGATTGCAAAGGAGTTTGAACTATTTTTCTTGAAACAAATCTGCAGAACCTTATACCAAGTAAAAAATGGAAATGTCATCCATAAACTATAAACATACCTGCTCTTTGTATGTATGTATATATGTACCATCCACTACTACTTGTTATGTCAGTTGTAAGTGTTTCTATAGAATACATTTTTTTTTTACTTCTAGAAAACTATAAATGAATTTACATTAGTTTTGAGAAGTAGCGGAACAAAACCGGATAATTCCATTTTATGTTTTTGACGCTAATAAGTTAAACAATTAATTTATATTTGATCATTTTATTTTAATAATAAAATAAAACTTTATATATTTCTTTCTAACTTAGATATTCTTTTAATGGACAACTATTGACGTATTTTGATAAATAATTATCATAAATAAAGAAGAAGCAATACATTTCAATTCGCAAAATATGTATAATCAAATTTAAACGGAAGTAATTATCTGGTTTTGTTACACCACTCTTCATTAATTTGTTATTGCATTTTTATTAGTTTGATCATCATTATTTATATATACACAAACATTATCATTATAAAACAGTATTATTTTTGTAATGGGAACGTCGATTATCCATTATCAATTATTCTCTTATCCATTTTGTTTTTCTTCAACAATTACTGTCAAAAATCGGCTACGTTCGACAAATATCACACCGAAACATGCCAAGTCCAAAGACATCGTAACATATCCCGCTAACAAGTGGAGACCATGGAGACCTGCTCACGGATTTGTATTTTTATAAAAATGTATTTTAATACATAAGTACTATTATTTAACTCCACCTATCCGTTTGTTTGTTTGTTTGTTTGTTTGTTTGTTTGTTTGTTTGTTAGAGTCAAAACTTGCATTTAAAAATTTAGAGACTTACTGGTAAAGACAAAGAGCTGAAACTTCCAGGATAGATGTAAATTTTGAATGACAAATACACTTTACTGCTGTTTTGTAAAATATTTGGGACAGTATTGCACTACTTAGGGTACTTATGACATGAGATATTTTATGACAATTTTAAAAAATAAGTTGCAAATTTTCTAAATCTTGGTATTTTCGTTGTATGCGTGTATGAGTGTGTAAGTATGTGTGTGTTTGTGAGGGAGATGCGGGGGGAGTCGGATGGTCGGAACGCCATTGGGACACTTTTGGACAATTTGTAAATAGGTTGCAAAAATCATTAAATAGACTATCAAGGATACAATCAAATTAATAAAAACAAGCTTTTATTGAAACAAATTAAAAATAACAAAGTAATTCAATTCCAGAGTTCAGAGCCACAACACTGAGAAAACAATATCGTGAAACATTACGATATTAATATCGTAATATTTTACGATATGGGTTTTCTCAAATACTAGTGTAATTATTTTTTTTATTTTTAATCTACTTTAATAAAAAATGGTTTTAAAAATATGTTTTTTATTTATTTTTATGAATATTGCGTCCACTGAAAGAAACAGTGCAGTAAACTTTACTATTTATTTTGTAACGCGTGAACATACCCGTTTGTATCGTAAAAATTAGTAATATTATATAGCAAAATTTACTATTTTATATTGCAAACTTTACTATATTATTATATATAAAATTTTAAGAGTTTGTAAACTTTACTATATAAAAGAGTAAACTTAACAATATAAATAGTAAATTTTGCTTATAATATAGTAATTTTTACGATGCAGACGGATGTGTTCTCAAGTTACAAAACAAATAGTAAATTTTACTACACTGTTTCTCTCAGTGTAGGTATTTTCATTAAAAGTTTGCTTGAAATGACGACTAAAAATATCAACTAGCGCCTTCTCGTATGGGTTAGTTATTATACAATTGCGGCATTATAACGCAAGACCACTGTAATATTACCACTTTCATCTTTCACCCCACGATTAATGGCATGGATGATAGAGGTAATGGTATATTCAAGCTGAGCAATTTGCAATTAAAAAAGTTTAAATAATTAAACCCTAAATCCTAAACCCAAATAAACAAAGCTGAGCAATTTGCAATTTAAAGATTTAAGGGGGAGTCTTATGTAAGCGATCCAAGAAATCGATTTCTGTTTTTGCTTAAAATACACCTAGAGAATATAATTCTAGAGTTATAGTGCAATATTCGACCTCAAATAATAGCTATACTTACGAGCGCTGTGCGCATCGAGCAGGTAACACGGAGCGCGCCGTAGGCCTATAACCGTAAACTTAAAAAGCGTTTTTCTCGAAACCACTTTCTTCAAACAGGTGGTAAAGATAACTCATCGAATTTTTTATCAAACGACTTGCCCCGGGGCTTAAATTATATAAACCTCGAACATGTATGAATTATAACAATACAAAATTGTTATTGCAAAATAAAGACCGACATTAAAAAAAAATTTAAACATTTTTTCTAAGTCCCATCATTTACTCATTTTACAGTTTTCTTTATTGCAAATGTTGGTTCATTCGCATGGTATTTTCAGACTACAGAGAAATTGTTTTGGTATGTTTTAGACTTTAAAGAGCTTCTGCGTGCGATCGCTACATCTATTCGCTATTTGCAGAACTTTGGCGTCCCGCGTATTTTACATGATTACGTGGCGAATTTCTGAACTAGTGGGCCCGAACAATGTATTAGCTTATATGGCAGATTATCAAAAAATATATTTTTTTTAATCACTTGCTTTTTAAAACGTTAGAATTCTTTCTTTTACGTCACATATATTTATGATCACTGCACAAAAAGGTTGCTTAATGTGTAAAATAATAGCAATCTGTAAAAAAATATTTTTCAATAACCTCCCATATAAGCCAATGTATTTGAGCGGCCCAATAGCTCAGAAATCCGCCACGTAATCATGTAAAATACACGGGGCGCCAAGGTTCTGCACATAGCGAATATATACAGCAATCAAAAATGACTTTTTACAATTTGCTCTACTTTTTCAAATGTACCTTTTTCATGAGAAAAGTTTTGTAAATGATAATAAATAATTTCTTTGTAAAAAAGCATTTGTTGGGTTGTTGGGTTCAGGATTTATAAGTTAAGTATTGTTTAAACTTGTTTAACTGCAAATTGGTCAGCTTGGGCTAGTTAGGTTTAGAATTTATGGATTACATCTTTATTATTTAAACTTTTTTAATTCGAAATTGATCAGCTTGGGTTAATGAGTTGGGTTTAGACTGTTTAGAGTGAATATTTCCTTTTTTTTTTATTTTATGGAACCAGTATAACCACTGCTTACTTCCATGTTGTTAATCGCGAGTTGAGATTCAGAGTGGTATATAATTATTTTAAAGCTAAAGTAGTTATGATATATTTTTTGTAATTCCATTAAAAAGTGATCAGTTTTGTTTTTCTCTAAATGATGGTTTGTATTTTTGGTCATCATTTTAAGCATCCTTTATGTTACTAAAACGGAATCATGAACACTATACTAATGTTATTAGTTATATAATATCTTAGGTTTTAAGACCTGTAGCAAACGACCCCCAAAGTATCAAAATTCGTTACTTTGACTTCATAAATATCATCAGGCTCCCATTGTCGATACCTAAGTCCGACAAACAGGTATATTATTAAAGCCCACCAAGTCCAACATTGTACAACAAAATCTGACAAATCCATTTTTTAAATCCTTATACTTTGTTAAGTAGTTCAAGCATCAATTATAATTTTGTAGATACCGAAACCAAGTTTTGTACTCTGTAGTATATAACTAATTAATATAACTATTATTATTCACCACACTCCTTTAACTTTATCCACAATAATATTTTTATATTTTCTCTCGAAACAATGCACGCGTGACTTGGCAGATTTTGGAATCACTTAACGCCTCGCTCATTCAAGAAGGAAAGAAAATAAACATTCATGAATCTCCCGCGATGGTTACGTACACAAACAAACGATCGTACAATCAACAGTACGTTACAATGCAAGTGCCGTGCGCCGCGACGATCGCGCAGTGGATGCAGTTTTATTGTGAGAAGCGCATCGCACGGCTCGTATTATCGAATTGGAGCAAGTCGAGCAATTTGAGCAATTGGGCGACAGCGCCAGCCAGTGCTCGCGCGCTCTAATGGCTCGCAATTGCATCAATCGAGCCGAAACGCGCGTAGCTTCGTTCCTTTCTTCCTCCGCGTGTTCATAAAGCCTCTGTATACAATTCAATTACTTATGCACGCTTACGACTTGCGAGCGACGGGAAAAAGAAAATTGATCGAAACAAATTCTTTATTGAATAGAACCAGCACATTGTCTCGGACGATGAAAATATATTCTTACAGATTACTTTTGATTGGTATAAGAATAATAATGAAACTGAACCTTACAACATTTAATATAATTTATTTCTTTTGTACACATGTTTCATTGCAATCATCAACAACGTTAAAAATTCATTTTCTACATTTAAAAAAGGACGCTTCCGAAAGCTACAAACATAAAAAAATAGCTATAACAAATTTATGAAAAAAATCTCAAGGGAAAGTATGTACACGATATATTTCCGAGAGTGCGTGGCGAGCATCATCCAAACCAGCCGTCCGTCTGAATTAATTGCCACTGGGCGCAACCGTGTCCAGCTGCACGTAATTCTCGCTGTCGATGAGGCGATAACGATCTTCCCGGTAGTGCGCGAGGTCGTCGAGGAATCGACTGCTGCTCTCGTTGTGGAGCTTCGTGAGGACGGGCGGCAGGCGCTCGATCGCCGCCGCGTCCGCCAGCTCGTCGTAGTAGTCGCCCTGGAGTGGGCCCATCATGTGGAACTGGCGCTTCGTGAAGCCGCGGCCCTCGAAGCGATCGGTCATGTCCTTGGCCTGGGAGGCGAGCATTTCGGCGCGTGAGGGCAGCTCGCGCTCCTTCAGCCAGAAGCGCAGGCAGAAGCGCACCTGGGGGCGAAGAGGAGGGGATAGTTCTTTGTGCGGGCGGACATATTTTATGCAGGGAGATTGATTTGTGGAAATAGATGGTCCGAAGTTATATTATTGATGAAAATCGAAGGATTGAGATTTTGAGATTTTAAGATTTTAAAAGTTCTTGTCAATGGTCTCTTATAAGTGAATAGCACTTTTTAGATTATCTGACAAAGACTAACCTGTTCTTCGGAAAATTTTGAAATATATGCTACCTTTTTAAGGAGCGTTAAATAATATTTTTAAAAAGGTATGTTAAAGTTATAAAATAGTATGTTTATTGTAAGTATTTATGTCTTTTCCTCATATCTCAAATAAAATTATTGGTATTTAGTTAGCTTGTGCAATAAACGTCTGTTCAAACTTCAGAAAGTAACTTATAACACAGAGAATATCGACTAGACTTACGAGCATTTTTACAATGTGTATTTAATCGTTGAGCGTTAAATGTTGATTATTTATTTAAATTAAACGGATAATACTAAAATTTAAATTATACCTGCAAATCAAACATGCTGAATGCGCAGACGTAGAATGGGAGTCCTATGAAAGCCAAGGTGGGATTTTCAATGGCAATCACGTGCTTCCACAAGGGCGTGACCATATTTGAATCAACTCTGACCCCGCAGCTTTCCGCGAGGAAAGGAAAACTGTATTTGTAACCTGAAGTGGAGATAGAAAAATAAATTATTCTTCCTTATTTCTTCAGACAAATAAGTTTGCAATTTTCTATTAAATAATACAAGTATATTCTTTGTAAAACAAAAATATGTTATATTGTAATTTCTTACCTGTGCAGTAAAATATTATATCAATGTCTTCGCAACTTCCGTCTTGAAAAACAGCTGAGTTTTCGTTTAATTCAACTACATCCTTTTTCTACAACATGAATTGTTCAAAAATAAAATTTTGCGATGCACATAATTCGTAAACAATTAAATATTTAAGCGGCACTCTAATTTGTATAATAAAATATACCTAAATCTTACTTGTACGACATTGTCAGGAAACTTGGTCAAGATCGTCTCCTTCAAATGATGACTGAGAATAACGCGCTTAGCCTTCTTTGAAATTTCCAAGGCCAAGTCCATGCCTAGGGTCAAGAGAAAACGAACTTTTAGGAATATATTTTTTCACGTTTGGAAGTTCAAAGCTTTAATAAAACTAACGCACTATATGTTCATGGAAATATTAGAACAGAGGAAAACATTTTGCTTCTATGTATGCTCGATATTATAAGGTTAAATAATAAAAGATCATTTTTTATCGAAGATGAAATGATTTAATTTGAATAGGTATATCCATTTTTAAATGTTCAAAAAGTAAATTTTTCATAGAAAATTATTATTATTCCTTAAGATACCTGCAGGTTTAATTCTCGAGATGGCGTGTATACTTTTCTGGTAAAAGGTGTAAGCAAAAAGTATTCATTAGCGAAACTAGATTAATAAAAATGTTTATTATTAATTTAAATAATAATAGCTATAAAAATAATAATAATTACAAACATTTGTTTAATGTTTTTTCCGATTTTGTTCAGTTTTTCTATTAATTTGTTATTAAAAATATAATTAAAAAATATTTTTTGTTATTTTTTGTGTTAATAATATAGTATAATACCTCTATAATTTTTTTTATTTTTTAGGAGCTTATTTTATATCTAGATAATGTTTTGATAATTTAAATAAACTAATTTATCTTAAATAGTATACAGAATTAAAACTTAATGTATTTTTCTCATAATACATTGTTATAGCTTAAAAATGTTCTGGGGATCTGGACAGAAATTCTTCAAATATTTTGAATTTCTTATATGTTAAATAATAATTTGTTATATGATTAATCATTTTGTGCAAACTATCATATGATCAATTCCATGATGTTATCGAGAAAATTATCAGAAGGTAATTCACGTAGTAAATCATATGACGAAAACTATTATTCGTCACACGAGTTTCCTAGATGAATACAAAAATGTTTAATTATAAAAATTAATTTTTCCTCTATTGACTTTTACAGATTCCACCCCAAATCCATTCAAACTCCTCTCGTCATCAAGCAAAATCCGCCAAGCGCATTTACCGGAGGGTCCAGCTCCGAAGACGACGACGCGCTTGTCGGCGAAGGTGTCGGGCACGCGATAATCGTGGCTGTGCAGCTGCTGTCCCTTAAAGACCTCCCGTCCCTTCAGCGCGGGCACCGCCGGCTCGAAGTAGTGCCCGTTGCACACCATCACCCCGTCGAAGTGCTCGTCGCGCGCGCTCCCCTCCCGCAGGTCGCGCACGCGCAACTTCCACTTCTTGCCCTTGGCCGCGTCCTTCTCGGCGCTCGGCTCGATCAGCTCGACGTTGTGCGAGAACTGCAAGGATAATCGTGTATTGCACCGTGAATTGAGGATAATGGACGAAAAAACATGGCTCGATTGTGTACAAGTGGTAGCGAGCTGGCTCGGAGAGTTAATTTTGTTGGGCGAGCCGTGGATGGTAAACGCGAGCCTTGAGTTTCTAATGAATGCGGTGTGGAAAAGAGCTTTGAGAGTAATTAAAAAGGCATTAGTTGGATCGTTTCGTATTATCGAAGTTTTGGGTGTTAGGAAAGTTCAGAAAATTTATCAATGGCTCTTATGAGGACTGATATGAAGAGTAAAATTTGGATGTTCAGCACAAAGACTAGCACTTTAGTCATGAGTCTTTCATGAAGATTATCACATTTCGCGATTTTCTGCCCCCTGAGTTTTCCGGGCTACTTATATGTATTCGATTTTCTCGGATAAACCGATCATTCTTTGAGTATCAAAAGAATCTATAGTACCCAACTCGAACTCGGTAATAAAAAAAGTCGACCCGACTCTTCGAGAGTTTATCGGAACATCCCTAATTTATATGTTTTATAAGAATAGTGCTTAAATAGTTTTCGTTGGGAAGTACGAAAAGTGTCTTCGTGAAAATTTGAAATATGCTAATCATCGTAAATGTACACTTCACGCAAAATATATGGCGTCCTTTTCGATTGTGTATTTTACTATAAGCTTCTCTAATGCGGATCATAAACTTACTTCAGATAAGCCGATTCAATGCCAAATATAGAAATGTCTTCACTTAAGGTGGTTCTTCCCTTATTTTTCATCCGATTTTTGTTTGGCAGGTCTCATTTTGTTCCTCGAAAGATTTTAGGGAGACTTACCGATAAGTCGATACAAAATCATGAGGTCTGACTCATAAATAATTGACTGTAACTTTATATGTAAGTAAATTATTGTATAAATTTGTATATTTACGGTCGATTCACGTGGAAGAATCACCTTAATTGCATGCAAGTGTACGCTTCATATTCTAAAAACTTAGTGATAAACGATATTGAAAAACTAAAATGTGATTTTTATATTGCCGAGCGTTAAACTAAGGTCGCGTCTAACCAAACCTGGAGTATTACTACTTACGCGCATTAAAATAAGAGGTATGCAAAATAATTGCGTGTTCTTATTGTATTTCGTCTTAAACTCAATATTAATTGGCTTCCTTCATTCTGGTAAGTTAGTTTTCAAGTCAATAATATTTTACGATGTATCAGATTACGTTAATTACTTTTAAATTGCCCGTAATGGTCGGAAGCGCAAAGTACACCTGTATAGCACTTATTAGTTTGATTTCTCCCATACTATCTTACGTAAGTTATGTGTACACAATTGTATAGTGATCGAGCATTTAACTTACACGAATTTTATCACGTAGCTTAAAGTGATCGCAGTAGTCGTTGAGAAAACCAAGAATCTCGGTACGATGAAGATAACTTTTTGAATTTTCGGGAATCGGATAATCTGGGAAGCCCATCACTTCCTTTGGAAGATTCGTCCTATAAAAAGTATAAAATTATATATCATAATTATAAACGGATTTTAACAATTAAATTATAAATAATAAAACTTTGTTCAAAATTTCAGATTGGGTTACTGGATTTAAGATGTAAGATTATAATATTAGAAATTACAAGAGAGGTAGCTTATCAATAGATTTACGTGAAACGGCAATTTTTATTGTGTTAATTTGAATAATAAATACAGTTCTGCCGAATGATAGTTAAGAAAGAACTAAGCTTATATAAACGATCCTAATAGGAAACTCAATTTCACTTTAAAAACGGTACTATATAATAAACGTAAAAATGCGAATATGAAAAGCGTTAACACCCTACACTTAAAGTTCCATAGATCGTTCGTAAATCTTAATTTTACGTGTTAAATTCGCATAAAAATTCACAAAATTTCCATTACATCTCTCTACAGTTTTTATACACTTCGCGATCTGAAAATCGATAAAAATTGATGAATCTGCATTAAAACAGCCTGCATACAACTAATACTTCTTGAAACTCCAAATAAACAAACGAGTAAACTAGAAAAGAAACTTAAACCATTCCAACATTAATTTAAGCAAAGCTTAAGAAAACCTCAAAACAAATGCGTATAGATTGACGATCGTCCTTACCTCAAACTGTCGTACATGCTGGAGTGTATGGGCAGGCCGAAGGCGTCCTTGCCGGTCTCGGGCACGTAGACCCAGGTGCCGCCGACCTTGTCGGTCTTCTCGTAACAGACGACCTCAACGGGGTGCGACTCGCCGTTGGCCGCGCTGCACTGCCGGATGGCGGCCAGTCCCGCGGCACCGGCGCCGATCACCGCGATCCTCATCCTCGATTCTATTCTGCGCCGCACAGTGGTCTTTGTGATGTGTTCGCTGTGCTGCTATGCCGAGCGGAGAAGAGAAAATGTGAGGAAATGTAAAGGAATGTTTGTAAATGCGAGAAAATTTGAATTGGTAGCGTGATTTTCAAGGTTTATTTTTACAAGTTTTTACACATTTTTCTCATATTTTAAATTATTTTTATAAATTTCGGTATACTTTCTCACAGTTTTGCATATTTTTATTTACTAATTTCCTAAATTTTCTTAGATATAACGCTAATTGTAAAAATGTGAGAAAGTATTTTAAAACACGCGACAAAGTGTGAAAAACGTTCCAAATTCACATTTCTTCACGCTTCCTCGCATTCTCGTAGATTTTCTCACGTTTCTTATTTCCACTTCAAATGCTGTCTCCTATTCTTTCCTCTATACTTCTACAGAGCAACTTATATACTGTTTTAACCGGGCTTCTTAACAGACTCCGACGCGTTGTTATTGCTCTCACCAAAGCCGAAATAATAATGACAACAGAGAAGCAGAGCCCGGGCGACAGCAGTGGAGCAACTATACGACCGATTGATAAGAGGGACCCGAGAAGGTGATTAGCGTCGAGTGTTAAGAAAAACTGCGATTCAACGAGCGCGCGCACGCCGCGCGGAGGCGCTCGGAAAACTTATTGGAGGTCAAAGTACGCACGCGGCCCGCTCGGGACTGTATCGGGCTATCTGTATACGATATAAATAATTACGGGAAATGTATTTTCAGTTTAGGACGTAGCCCGGCTTTCAAATGCATGTTTTCTTTCTATTATGTAACGATGTATACTTATCATGATTTTCAAGTATAGATTCCTATGAGAATTATGAAAGCAACCTAGTGGAAATGACAACTGTGAGAAACTGTGAAAGATTATGAAAAAAATGGAGAAAGTGTGAAAATACACATACTTTTGGAACTTCTGTTACAAAACAAATATGCACATTTTTTCACAGTATTTCACGATTTTTTCATAGTTTTCACAGTTTCTCACACTTATAAAAAACACGTATTTTATCTAATAAAACTTGCACAGTTTTTCACATTTTATCACAGTTTTTCACAGTTTTTCTCATTTCTCACTTTCTTTTCGTTGCATTCTCTGATATAAAGGAAATTACAACTATGAGAAATGGTGATAAAATATGAGAAACTGTGAAAAGTTGTGAAAAACTATGTAGAAACTGTGACAAAATTTATGAAATATTCTATAATATTTCTTAAAATCCTGTTCCAAATATAAGCCTAATTTTACAGTTTTTCATGAAATTTCATGGTTTTACACACTCTTTCACTAGGGTAGCAAATAAATCGAACATAAATCTGTAATAAGTAAACTATAATTTTCTGAATTTTAAAACTGCGTTTAATTGATTTAATAATTAATAATTCAGATATAGATTATCTCTGTTATTCGTATGTATCCCGAGAAAGATTCGCATTTCATTAATTTAACATAAAATGTTTACAATATTAGCTCGAAAATTGTTGTCTTTACCAAAAGAGGTAGAAAATCTGACTTCGTAAAAAACCCATGATTTAAATGCTTTTTTTTTTAAATAATTTGTGCTAAGTAAGTTTACCAATCCAATATGTAAATACATAAAGTTTCTACGACCTCTGTTATTTCGCTATAACATATGTCATAATGCATACTTATAACGTGTATCAATACATTTTTCTATCATTGTCGTCGAAATCTTTATTCAAATTTAGATGATTGCTTCTAACAGCAAATTGATTAAACAGTTAATTCAAACACGTAACATTGTTTATCCGTTTAATAAGTTTACGAGAAACTTGCATGATAAATACGAAAAATGTTTGAATTTTCAATGCTAATTACATATTTTATGAATTAACAGTGTAATACATTGCTGGGAGCGGTATTTGCCCGCAGAGTAGTTGTTTCTGTTGTTCTAATAAATATAGTAGATTTTTTGTTAAAGAGTGTATGAGACACTAAAAATCTCGTCTACAATTTGCTGTTAGAAGCAATCATCTAAATTTTATCAAAGATAGACGTTCAAATCATTTTTAAGAAACGAATGTTCGTATTAACATCGTACAAACATTCCAATAATTTATTCAAATTGTTCCAGTACAAATGCAACCTCGCACGCATGCAACGAAATCAAGCTTAAAATGTTGCGAGTTTTAAAAATCAAGATAAGATTTCGTTAAAAATAAATCTCTTTATTTTTAATGTAATTAATGATAAGCCCTAGTCAATGATTACAGTGTATCATTTAATAAATCTTTCTCAATGGAATAAACCTAAAAAGTATAAATTTATAATTGTAAAAATTCATTGGTATATACCTATAGAAAAATGCATATCAGAAAAATAGTAAAAATGTCTAACATTTTTAAGAAAATGTAATATTTTTTATCTTCTAACGTAATGATCTAGATAGTAGTTTCTTATGGTTAAAGTTTCAAATTATGACTTAAAATTATACTTAAATGATAAAGAAAATTTTGGTTTACGTTTGAATTCCGAGTGCACCGGCCGCAAGTGAAAAGTTGTGTTTTTGTAGCCTTATCACGTTTGATATATATATATGTATAAAGACAACGGTGTCGCTCGAGTCGTTACTCGGTATAACTAGAGCATTTCGCCGGCTAAGACGCGACTTTATACCATGTAGCGATCTGCAAATAAACATTTTCTCTCTTATTGGCGGGTAAGGCTTCGGTGATACCGATAACAAGGCCTTTGCACTCGTAATTGTCCAAACGCCAACAGCTGACCCTCGACCTACCATCTAAGGAGAGAGTTTGCTGTTTCCTTATTGTAAATAAATATGCGGAAATTTCGCAAAAAAAAAAAGAAACGTACTCCATTTTTTGTCAATAATTATTTTTAATCGTTATCATTATTTAACAATAAAAAAATACTTTGAGTAATTTGTATTTTATGCACACATTTACAAAAGTTAAGAAGAGATAAGTTTATTTTTAAATGTATTGACTATCACTCAATTCTGATGACATTTTCTTCTTCGTTATTAAATCTTAATCCCCTGGTATGGTAGCCCAAGCATCTTTAAACAAATTGTGTTCTCCAAACAATACCTTCATGACAAGTAATTCAGATGCTGGATGCTTTTACAAGTTGCAAAAATATGAGTGTCAGTTTTAAATATATAATTTGATAATTATTATCTTTTCGTTCTGATGTCATTCTCCCATTTCTTTCTGAATAATTGATACAGTTGCATGGTAGCACAAGCATCTTCAATAGAATTATGTTCTCCAGATTGTATATCAACGTCAAGTAGTTCAGATGCTAATTTCTTTAAACTTGGTGTATTACCTTTAGTGACTTTACGAAAGACTTTATATCTTGAAGTGTCACGTTGAAATCGTTTTGGGTGTGATAAAAATAATACAGCCAAATCATTGTGAAGAGCATGACCAACCAATGTTCGTCCTCTAAGAATTTCTGATACTTCTTTTTGAACAATCTTGAAGTCATGTCCAGTCTCTAAATGGTGTGGTCGAATACCACTAACTGCGGTACGATAATCTTTTACTTCTTCAGTGGGTTTCACATACTTGTCGTAAACACATATTCCATTTCGATTTACAATGGATACACGGGCAATCATGCTATCTTGTCCATCCCCAATGCCCACCATCTCACAATCCATAGCGATAACCTTAGTCAGTCCAGTGTGTGGTTCTACTTTCTTTTCATTTTCTTTTGTTTCGGCCTTTGCTGTTTGCTGTTTACACCCACAAAATATTATAATAATATACTGGATGATGGAACGCAAGCAAGAGATTAAAAAGTTAATTACCTGATTAATTTCAGTCTGTTGGGGCACATGCTCATTAGATTTTTGAGAAGGCTTACGATTACGTTTTTTTCTTTTTATTTGATTATTATTAGAAGTCTGCTCAGTCGTGGCTTCTTCTGTAACGAGATTCTTAAACCTTTGCCAGTTTGAGCCAGGTACTCGAAGTCCAATATTAACATCTCTTTTACTTGTAGAAACTTCTTTTTTAGTATCTGTTGCAGTCCGTTCGGACAATTTTTTAGATATCTGATTACTAGCTTTGATATTTACAGTTTCAGATATCATTTTATAACTTAAACTTTCAAATTAACAATTATATTTTTTATGGTCACACCAAATGTCACGTGTATGTAGAACTGATGGTAACAAAAACTTGGAAATAAATATCCAAGATGGTCATTTTAAAAATGATAAATTATATCACTAAAAAAATTTTACAGAATATTTCAACTATTTCTTAAAACTGTCTTTTGTTTCATGAAGCACATGCTTCTACCATTTTACTTGTGTTGATTTGATACGAATATAACCTAAAAAATATAACCGTTTGGAACAAAAACACGACAGGCGCGCCCTCTTCTGACATTATGCATGTATCAATTTTGGCGCGCAATCGAATCAAAAACACTTTTAATAATTTACATAACAAATATATTTACTCGTTTATTTTTTTTACAAAATATTGAGAAGTTTTACAATAAAATTATAAAAAATTAAATTATGTTTTTTTTTCTTTTCATTTTTATGCACACATATTTTTGGTGCAATTCTTGTTTTACTTTACATTAATATAAAAACTATGTAATTTATAAAATAGTTTAATACTATAAAAAATACATAACAGTCTTCTTTTTTTATCCTAATTAAATAGGAATTTGTTTTAAAGCTAAAAATTGTTTAACTATATGTTTTGGTAGGCCATAATTATGAATCTTTGACAAAATAATTTTTCGGAAATGATTGCTTAGGGATTCCACTGACCGATGTTTTAAGTACTATAAAAGATAAAAATATACAAATTAAAATGTGAAAATAGTTCTCGGAAATGATGTCCATTCAACGTGAATAAATTCTGGTCGAATGTTTTAAAATTTTGTCACTTTATTGGTTATTTCCTGTGAATCGGAAAATCTCATTGGAGCATTTCAAAAATGTTCGACCAGAATATTTTCTCGTTGTGTGTACATATTTTCAAAAAACTTACGCCATCAACGAGCATTTCACGCCACGCTGCTCGACCAAGACCAGCATTAATTTTTTTTTTCGTGATTAAATACGCAATCATAATTCTTGTTTCATTCAGTGTATAATCAGAACTAAAAAATTAAATTATGAAAATACTATAGAAATATGAATTAATATCTTTAATAAAGCTTCTAATAGAAAAATTAAGTAATTACCCTCGACGTCTATGTCCTTTATTATATAAAGTTTCTTTGACTTCACTTGGTTTCGCTTTCGTTACTTTCGGTAGATGAAGCCACCATGGTTTTCTGAGAAAAGATACACAAGTTTGATTAAAAATATAAAATACTTATAAAATAATTCTATTGTTTATTCAGGGATCGCAACCCTATTTTTGATAAATTTAGGGTTAAAAGGGACTAATTTTGGAAAAAAGGGACACCATTTTCTAAAAAAAGTGGTTAAAAATAGGACGTTTTAACCATGTTGAATTTATTTTTTAAAGGTATATGTAGGTTTTCACCAGGTACTTTTTGAAATTAGAAAGATTGGTTTCTAGAAAAAAAAAGAGAAATTTAAAGTTTAAGTGTGATATCCTGTAAATTTAGAGTAAATTGTTTTGAATGACTTATGTAGCTTTATTGATATACTTCGAATTTTCACATCTATACTAAGTCTCAAAATCTTCATAAAATTATTAACATTAAAAATGTTCTGGTTTTAAATCATTATTATGAAAATTTTGTATTATTTATTTTCTTATTTCGAAGATACGTAATATTCTTATCTTTCAAAATTAAAAAAAGTAATTAATGCAAAACTTTAATAATAATATTATATATATTATAATACTCAGTATTCTCAAATCTTGGAGAATTTTTCATAAATCATTCTTTTTAATGATTGGTTCTTGCAAGTTATCTACAGTTTTTCTTGCATTTTTATCTTTGCTTTTAAATATTTGCAAATTTAATATCAAGTGAGAGTAATAGTATGCTTTTCCATAAATATTTAAGTCATTGCCATAAGTGCAAACCGAAGTTAAAGATAATTCTTTCCCCAGCTAAATAAAAAAAAGGGGAAGTGAGTTGAAAAAGGAGAAAATAGGTTCGAATTTTGCGAAAAAGGGATAAAAGGGCGCGATGGTGTAAAAAAGGGGAAAAAGAGGAAAAAATGGACTTCATTGCAATTCCTATCTATTTTATATATCAAGTTTAAAATCTTACCGTCGACTGTCAGAAGTTTCATCATCCATTGGCAATGATAATAACTCTAATTCATTATAAGTTCTTTTCTTTTTTGTTGGTTGAACTTCACTACTTGAACTCGATTCTTCACCACTAGTTTCGGTGGTATTCCTGAAAAATCATTTATTAGATTTGACTTTGACAATATCCTTTTTGAAAGTTGTACTCACTTTTTATTTTTTTCACAATTATCATTATCCCTTGACGACGATGATATCTTCCATTTCCCTCTACAATATATTCTTCTTTTTAAACCAATAACTTTTTTGTGGTAGGTTTCTACAATTTCGCAACTTGAACTTGATATTTCATTATTACTGTCTGTGGAATCTCTGTAAAGTTATGTTAGATTTAACTCTGATCATATACTCTTTTCAAAGCTGTACCTACTGTTTATTTGTCTCATAAATGCTGTCACTGCCAGATGAAGACAACGTGCTTATTTTGACTTCATTTTTTTTCCTTCTCTTTGCTGACACTTCATCACTACTACAACTTGATTGTTCCTCGGTAGTTTTCATTGTTTTTCTGAAAAATGAAGTATTATATTTATTTAACTTTGGCAATATGTTTTTTAAAAGTTGTACCTACTTTCTTTCCTTATCACAAATGTCATCATCGCTTGATGATAATGATATCCTCCTCTTCCGTTGAGAATTTATAATTTTTTTAGAACCATTAAAATTTTTCTTTGAGGTTGCTACTACTTCACAACTTAAACTTGAATTACTTTCTGTGGCACCTCTGAAAAATCATACATCATAGATTGAATTTTAATCGTATACTTTCTTTAAAGTTGTACCTACTTTCTTTCCTTATCACAAATGTCATCATCGCTTGATGATAATGATATCCTCCTCTTCCGTTGAGAATTTATAATTTTTTTAGAACCATTAAAATTTTTCTTTGAAGTTGCTACTACTTCACAACTTAAACTTGAATTACTTTCTGTGGCACCTCTGAAAAATCATACATCATAGATTAAATTTTAATCGTATACTTTCTTTAAAGTTGTACTTACTTTTTTCCCTTATCACAAATGTCATCATCGCTTGATGATGATGATATCCTCCTTTTCCGTTGAGAATTTATAATTTTTTTAGAACCATTAACATTTTTCTTTGAGGTTGCTACTACTTCACAACTTAAACTTGAATTATTTTCTGTGGCACCTCTGAAAGTCATACATCATTATTTGATCATATACTTTTGATTATATAATTTTGATCATATACTTTCTTTAAAATTGTACGTACTTTCTCTCCTTTTCACAAATATCATCATCGCTTGATGCTGATGACATCCTCCAATTCCCTTGAGAGTATAGTATCCTTTTTAAAACATTAACTATTTTCTTTTGGCTTGGTACTTCAGAAATATTATTATTGCTACATGGTAATATTCTCTTTTTATTTTGACTATTCTTTTTTAATGCTACTTCTTCGCTACTTGAATTTGAATGGTGCTTAGTAGTTTCAATTGCATCCCTAAAAAATCATGTAATAGATTTAACCTTAATTTTAATAAATAATGATTAGTGAGTTAAATGATTCTCTATCTGAGTTTTATTTTTGTTTTCTTTTTACTTTTGTATAGTGTGTAATGTCAAGTTGTCCAGAGTATCATATTTCCTTGAAAAATCCGGAAATCCAAGATTATTCATACCAATAGAGTTTACTATATCTTCTTTAGTACATTCTTGGCATCGCACATTATCATGGTAGTATCTAAAAAAATACAATTATATTTTAGCAACATATAAACTTCATTATACCGCGTACACCCAACGTACATTAATTCGTTTAAGGTTATTTGAATTTTGCTGGTGCTCATTAGCTGAAACACAAATCTAAGTATTCGTATTGGTGCGCTCTTAAAGCACGCGAAACGAATTAATGAATGTTGGGTGTACCATTAATAACTTCAAGTAAAAGCGTTTAAATATGTTGATAAATTTATCATAAATTTATTTCAATAAATACAATTTTAAAGCAATATTATAAATGATAAGAATTTTACCTCAAGCAAGAATTAGTTTGCAAAACATACTTGGCAACCAAACAACAAGGACTTGTAGATCGATGCAATTTTGTGGGTATAAATCTGTATATTAATAATATGAGTAATGTGTTATTATCAAATTAATCACTAATAATAAAATTTCATTTTAATGTGGACAGAAAATAAGCAAATAAAATATAATTTTATAACTTGTTTGCTATTGTATTCAGCCTTATTAAGAGACAAAATTATAAACAGAAATATATGCTATTTACAATACATACATTACTACGTAATAATAATATTAATTTTAATAAATAAAAATATTAATACCTATATTTATCTATATTGAGGGGTTCTTTAGCTACTATCGAATCTAGAATATAGTTTATGGAATAAAGATCTGTCCTGTCTTTATTTTCTTGTCTTTGAAAATATGATTCCTCGACTAAAGTGTAATCTGCATATGTAGAAACAGTAGCACTTAATTGCTGAAAATTTATAACAAAGATTTTTATTTAATTTTGATCGTTGCACACATGAAAAGATAGATTTAGTGTATGTATAAGCAAACTGTATATACCTTGACAATATCCTCAATACTCTTTTGGGATGTTGCATTCATTCCTCTAAATTTGAAGGAATAGTTTAGAAAAAAGTATCGGTGTCTGATAAAAAAATTTTCATCTTCACCAAAATTCATATCTAGAACAAGTTATTTAATGTTAGAATTACAATTAGAAATTCGCTGCCAGGAATATGTCACTATTAATAATTCTAGAATGCAAAATACTACTGTACCGAAGGTATTTTCTAACTTCAAAAATCAGGCTTAAAATTTGCAGTACTTATGTAGGTAGGTATAAGTTGACAACAGATTTGTTTTGGTGCAAAAATTCCCTCCACAACTTTTGAAGAACGCCCTCTTGTGACTTCACGCAAGCATGATTTCTGTGATAATTGTTATAGTATAGTTTACTTCGGTGTTACATTACATGCTAAACTAAAGATACTGCTGAATTATACAGATTTTTTAATTACTTATAACTTTATTTTATGCGACAAAATAAACCGGTAAAGGCAGTAATGGTGAACAAAACTCTCCCCTAGAGGTTATGTTTATTCAAACTATCGAAAGCCGACCTCTCGAATGACAAACAATCGACTAATCGACCGAGCCCGCGAAAATTCAAACCAACCGCACCGTTAACGCAGCATCCATCAAAAAGCGCAGCCTTCAAAAAAACCCTCAAATAAAGATTCTCCTCAGCACTCAATTCTCCGAACCTCATCGGTCGTCCCTCCCAATCACAACAAAATACCACCACCCTCGAAAGCATCATCTCGCGCAGCGTCTACATACAATGGCATTTTCCCGCTCACAGCTGCGAGCGCTCAAGAATAGACTCTCCACTCTGGAAAAGCGTTGTCCGCGCGCGGCGCCGCGCTCTCCTCCGAAATACAATGCGGCCCCCGCGGGTCGGCGATCGTGTCACGCAAACGATATATATATATATATATATACCAGCCGCGCGGGAGCTATAAGTATATAGCGCGCGGTAAAAGTTGAAAGAACGCCTTCTCTCGCTCGCATCGGGGATCTAATTTTAGATGCGGCAGCCTTCGATGGAATAGAACGACTGCCGACTTAACTAACTTTTAATACTGGGCGCGCGCGCGCCCGTGACACATCACTCGCGCAGGGAGGTATAATATACACGCAGTTGCAGCACGTCAGCATGTCACCGTCGCCGTGCGTCGCCAGGAGTCGCGGGTGAGAATAGAGAGAGAGTGAGAGAGAGAAGGAAAATGAAACAACAAACATATTACTGCACGGCTTGTTATATCATTTTCCATCTCTGTTTGCACAGCTTCATTAACATTCCGCCGCCTGCGCTAATGACTTTACACCCGCAAGCGGATTTTAACGTCGCGCACAACAGAGCCTTCGGATCTCGGAATTGCGCAATAATCTAAAATATCTTTGGCTGTTATTTGTTATTGCAAGTTGACGAAATATTGTTTTATGCGTGGATTTTACGGATATTATTTGATTATGTGGGAGGGAAAGTAACATCGTGTTGGATTTGGAATAACAAGCGTTTTCTTGAATTATAGCTATAATAGGATTGTTTTATATTTTTTAACTTACAATTCACGCTTTGTATAAAACATTATATCATTTTCTCCTAGAGCAAGACTATGGCAATTTAAAATTTTTTAGTTCAATTTTAGTGCAGAATACCATTTATAAGAAAATAGAAATCTAATTAATTCTTGAAGATCCGTTACCCCAGTGGAAAACTATTTTTTGCTAAACTATGCCAGACTTTACTAAACGCTACCGAAGTTTACTACAAAATTTACTTAACTATACCGAATGACACTATACGCATAAAGTTATGGCGATATTTGATAAGCAAACTTTAGCAAAAACACTCATGTAAACAATTTTTTTATATTGACTTCGGTATAGTGAAACAAAGATTAGTAAAGTTTGACAAAAATTAGAACAGCTCGGCAAAATTAGGAAAATTGGATAAAGTTTTGGCTCGGTCTCTGAAAACGATATTAATTCGCTTATTTAATCTACGACCTTAATTGTCAATGAGATAAGTGGTAAGAAATAGAACAAGTAAAATTTTATAGTGCAAGTCAACTGCGGATCTAAATTTTTAAAGAAGAAAGTATTTTATTTAGTATTTTATAAATTATTAAGTTGCTACCCTAGTGCAAATTTCAAACTGTGAAAAAGTGTGCAAAACCATGAGAATTTCGTGAATAACTGTGAAATTGGGCTTACATTTGAAACAGGATTTTAAAAAATAATTATAGAATATTTAAAAAATTTTGTCACAGTTTCTCATAGTTTTTCACAGTTTTTCACAATTTTTCACATTTTATTACAATTTCTAACAGTTGTAATTTCCTTTATATAAGAGATTGCAATGAAATAAAAAGTGAGAATATGTGAAAAAGTGTGAAAAAGTGTGATAAAATGTGAAAAATTGGGCAAGTTTTATTGGATACAATACGTATTTTTTATAAGTGTGAGAAACTGTGAAAAACTATGAAAAAACTGTGAAAAACTGTGAAAAAAAATGTGAAAAACTGTGAAAGAATGTGCATATTTGTTTTGTAACAGATGTTCGAAAAGTATGTGTATTTTCACATCTTTTCACACTTTCTCACACTTTTTTCACAGTTTTTCACAGTTGCTATTTCCACTAGGATAATTATTTACAATTTGAATGCTTTTACAAATAACTATATGTAATATTATAACAACTTGCTACAATACATATAGTTATTTGTAAAATCAAAAATTATAAATAGTGAATTTTACTAAAAGTACCTCTAACCCGAAATAAATAAATTCCCAGACGCGCAGCATTATTCAAAATTAGCTCTGAAAGGAGTTCTGAAAGATTCCATACAAAATGCTACTGCCATTAACGCCACACTTTTATAAAACTTAATTCAACCTATACCATGCCTTCTTCAAGAGTTCATAATAAGCATATCAAGTTCACAAAAGAGACTCTGATTTACGTCCCACCAGACTGCCCAAACAACCATTCTCCCGCTCCACCTTAAACATCCAAACCCCTCTCACCCATTAATTCGTCACAATAATTCCCCTCAGATTGCTGCCGGAGTTCGAGCGTCTCGCGGCCGACGTCACCTCCTCCGCCGCCTTCCGCGAGCGCTTCGACTCGGCGTCGCGCAGCGGGGACCGTCGCCTCGCGATCTCCACCCTCCTCGAGAGCCTCACCCCACTCGAGAGCCTCGTCATCGGCGACTTCCACAGGCCGAAGGACCAGGAGCGCGCCGCTCGGATCTTCGGCGAGATCGAGCCGGTCTGCGCCGAGGCGGCGGCCCTCAACGTCGACAAGATCGGGGCTATTCTGACGGAGGCCCTGCTGTGCGCCAGGCCCCGCGGCGAGCTCTTCTGCAGGCTGCTCCTTGAGCGCGCGAGGACGTGGTACAAGAGCGGACAGATCGAGCGCTGCGCCAAGGAGTGCCGGTACTTTGCCGAGGCGACGGCCAGGGGACAGCGGGAGGACGATGGTGAGGAGTGGGCTTGTACAGTGTCGGGGTAATGCTTGGGTTGGGAGGAGGGTTTACACTGAAAAGAAAATAGTTAAATCTAAGTGAACGTTTCCTTGAATCGTACTAAGAAATGATTTATTTGATAGTTGTAAATGTTTAATTATGTTTAGACTGGTATTCATCAATTCAATAAATATTTACTAAATTTAAGAAATATTTACTTTATTTAAGTAAATATTTTCTTAGTACGATTCAAGGAATCGTTTACTTAGATTTAACAAATTTTTTTTTCAGTGTAGAGGGTTTAGAGGGTTCAGGGGTGTTGTAGGGATGTTAGATGGTCTTTGTGGACTATCTGAGATTATGTATATTCTTTGTTAGGTGGTTGTATCGCGTCAGGTTTTTACTTTACTCGCCGATAAATATGTAGAAATATATTTAAGGAAAATAGATAACGGAACACTTTTAAATTGTTAGCCGCAATCGAAAATTAGTATGTATAATCACGTAATTTTGTAGGTGAAGTAAGTGGGAAAACGCATGCATGATGAAGCGTGTAAAACTAACACTATCGGTTACAGTTTGTCAAATGTCAAAATTTAAAAAGATTTTATTCCGGGAAAGTAAATAAGGGAAACTTTAAAAAAAGAGGGTGTAAGTTCGATAAAGTAAGTGATAAAATCAAGATTTTATCAGACATTCAGTAGTAAAAGTTAAGAAATATTACACTGGGCTGCAACAAGGGAATAAATTCGAAGATTATTATTATTATTATTTTATTATTTATTACTAATTGGCTCTGTAATAGGAGGATACCCACGGATACGTAGTATAACGTAGGGAAACTACGAAAATTAAAGAAAAAAATTTATCCAGGGAAACGGAAGAAAACTTAAAATATAAAGAGGGTGAAATTAATTCGGTAAAATAAGTGAAGAAATCAAAATTTTATCAGACATTCAGTAGTAAAAATTAAAAAAAAATCGCTTCAAATGGTTTTTACTTTCTACAGAAGGAATTTTTTTAAATACATTAGATGTTACGGATCTTATATGCTCATATTAAATTTATAGGTTCTCTATTAATGTTTTACCTGGGGCCGGCATAGAGATCCATGTATTTCATAATTTGTCGACTTAAGGAGGTTCAGGGGTTACAAAACGACTAATTTATTTTCATTTATCTTTCTATTTTGTTAATACTTATTAGTAATGTCAATCATTATACTAGCTACTACTTCATGTATTCATACAAAAAAATTTTAGTCAAAACTTTGTGATGTTTGCAAAGACGATTATTCACAATTTTAGTGATCGGAGTCTTATTTTGTTCTTTAAATGTTGTTTAATAGATCGACCGAAAGAAAATTTTAAAATAATTCATAAGTGCTACAGAAAAGCTTGTTTATAATTAAACACGTAATCTAGTTAAACAATTAGCATTTATATAGCACCTATAAATTATATTAAATTTTTCCTTCGATCAAACTGTCAAACAACATTCAAAGAACAAAATAAAACCCCGATCATCAAAATTGGATGGAAAACAAAAAAGTATCTGTATTTTTAATGATTATCTTTCAATTTACAATAATCGTGTTTCCAACATCACAATTGTTGATTAAAATTTGTTTATGTCTATCTGAACGTAAATGGCCACTTTTTTCCCTGGTAAGCGAAACCAAAACACTTTCTGCCCGCAAAAATGAGTAGCGGGAAAAAAGTGACTTCACTAGAATCAGTCCAAATTCCTTTATATCATCAAGTTCTACCAATAACCCTGATTTTCAATTGCCTTTTAACAGTCCATTAGTCCCGCTTTCCAAGTCAAAAAGTGGCCACGGTTGAGATGGGCATAAAGTACTATACGTAGGTAACTCGAGAAAAAAGTCCATTTTTCCCTCGGGCGATTCTGTAAACTCACCCGCGGGAAAAATAATCGACTTTTTGCCCTTGTTACATAATGCACTATTTCATGTACATAAGGTATACTAGTATAAGATATAATGATTGACACTAACAAGTTTTAACAAATTAGAAAGAAAAATTAAAATAAATTGGTCGTTTTGTAACCCCTGAACCTCCTTAAAAGAGAAAAACGTGCCCTAAATAATCAAAATTAAATCTAAAATCTAAAGCCTTATCATATTAATTTACTCCAAAGTAAGTTTTCTTTGTACTTTTCAATAGCTAGGCTCATGATAAATGATTTTTTTTATAATTGTAATATATCGTATATATTTTAACCAGTAATAAGACTCTTGGATGCTATACAAGAATTTATTTTCTATGAGGCCCATTTAACTTTTTCACGTGATACGATTAAATAATATACCTTCAACCATTACTTCCAAATCTACCAAATTGATGCCCCCATGAAATTATCATTTTGTTTATCGCTTAAAAAACGTGTAAAATGGATCAAAAGTAATAAAAAAAATATGGTCTGCGTAAGAAAAGGACTATCTCTTTATTTCTAATATTATTTTTCTAATCATATTTTACTTTAATTTGACGATCACTTTAGATGTCAGTCTAAATATTTGGAAAATCTAACTTCAAAATTGGAGGAAGCACATCTCGCTTTTTCCCAAATAAACTATATCTTTCAGTATCAATTCGATCCATTTTGCGCGTTAAATCAACATCGACATAATGGTCGCTAATATATCTCAAAGAGTACAAAGAAATTCTTTTTCTTTTCCATCTAGCCGACGAAGCCGAGTGGATGGAGGAGAGCAGGATCGACGTCCTGCTGCTGCACTCGGACTGTCGCAAGGCGCAGAAGGCCGCCACGGAGTCCAGGAATCTGCTGAACGAGGCGATGCGCCGTATCAACGAGCTGGCGAGGAGGCAGTGCGGCGTCGACGCGGGCGACGACAGCGAGGACTTCAAGAACGAGAAGGCCGAACTGCTGAAGAGGTTCCTGACGAGGAAGCAGTGTCTGGCGCCGCCGCGGATGCTCGTTAACGCGGAGGCAGCCACGAACCAGGTCAATTTATTCTTAAATTGTGATACTCCGAGCGATTTGGTTAAAGTGAAAGGGACCTCGATTGGTCACCGTGAAGGCATTGTTCTGTTTAAAATCAATTTAACGAGTCGACGTATCGGTTTGTTTACGTTAAAGTTTAGAGGCTTACAATATTGGTTTACTATTGTATTAAATTTGGTCGACAAAGGACATTTGAGCCGATAATTAAGATGGATATTTATGTATGCAAAAATTAGAATTATTTCCGATTTCTGTTATACCGATAATTTATTGCAAGGACAAATTTGTTTAATTTGATTTTCTCAAAATGAAAATTAAATGAAAAAAGTGTTTTTGGTAACAGGTAGAAGTTTACGACTTATGTCATCTTAATATTAATGAATACGACTGTGCAATTTATTAAAAGGTTATTAAAGATTTATACTCACTAGTAGAATTCACAACTGGTGCCCAGCACCCGCAGTTGCGTTTCATAGGCGCTTTTCTACAAGATATGACCTGTTGCATTTGACATACTTACGCGTTCTTTTTGTAAATGATGGTACGCTATATTTCGGATATTTCTGCAAGTTTTTTCGCTAAAGAAATTGTACATAAAGACGAAACAATTAACTAAATGTGCTTTAGTTTAAGCTTTGTTTTATATAAAAACATTAATTTACTCAAAAGTTATGAAAAAATGAAACGAATGTTAAAAATGCTTGGAAACCCGCTGAATTTGAAGAGCTGAAAATCCTCAAATTTTCATGCATTTTTCATCATCCTTTTCGATTGTTTATAATTTTATAACGAATTAATTTATACGAACGAAACAAAGTTTAAATTAAAGCTTATTTTGTCAATTTGTTTACTTTTAGAAAATAAGGGACTATGAGACAACACAACGGGTGCTGAGTATGATTTCAGAGTACCAAAAACCACTTTCCTAAAATTGACGTCCAACACCTATTAGCGATAAATAAATTGTTAATACTATTGATTTTACTTGATGAGTATATAAAAAGAAGAGATAAAAAAAAAGAAATGATTGCAAATACGTAAAAAAGTTTGTATTAAAATGTATTAAGATTAAATTGTCGAAATAATTGATTTTAATCTTATAACATGACGTAAAAAAACTTGCATTAATTCAAACAGAAACTTCATTAAAACTCAATGGTATAGAGAAAACTAAAAGAAAAGGATATTCTTGTCAGAGTGTCTAGTTAACAAAAACATAAATATAAAGGATCTTGATAATACTCTAATACTACCACTTGATAATATTAAAATTATAAATAGCACCTGCATGCAATAACTACCTTAATATTTTGAAATTGATGCTGCTATATCATTTTTAAAATACAAATTTGTATAATTACGTATTTTCCTTTTCAAACTACAGATAGAAATACCAGCAGTAGAAGGAAAAAGTAACGATTTCTTGACCAGTTGCTCCGACGCACTTGCCCTGGGCAATGACAAGGTAAAGGGAAGGATGTTATACGCAACGAGGAATATCAAGCCTGGCAGTGTGCTGATAGTCGACCGACCTTTCGCCTTCTGTACCGATATAATCGCGCTCTATAGAAATTGCCTCCAGTGTCATACTTCATTGAGACTTGAGGACAGTATCAGGGTACCGTGCGAAAACTGTCAAGCGGTAAATAATTTATTCTTAAATTGTAATTTTAAGAATTATATATTAAAAGCTGGTAGATATATAAAAATTTTAAATATCAACATGTTCAAGTGAAACTATTTAAACATTTGATAGCTAATTTTGTCATTTAAAAATCACTAGAGTTCTAACAAAATATCTTTGCAAAAACAACGGTCTATCCCCTTTTTTAGAATATCCCCTTTTTTCTTGCAGTAGAATTAAAATCAATATTAAGTATTTTTTAAACAATATTGCATAAAAGAAAGTTAAGTTTAGAAGTATTAGTACAAATAAATTTTATGGATTTTTCAGCAACATTTCGACGACATGTTTATCATAATCTTCCGGCTATCCCTTTATGAGTAGAAATGTAATTAAATCAAAACCTCATATAGTTAAAATAAAGTTGAGTTTATCGCTATGTGTATAATTAATATTAGAGGTATTGGTCGATTAACTCAGCTGAACTGACAAATCGCTAGACAAGTTGACAAGAAGCGTCGCTGACAAATGAATAAGATTTGTCTGCTTGGCTCAGTCAACCAATACCTCTAGTATTAACTTACGTACCTACACAGTACACATGAGCTATTTCAACTTTATTTAAAATAAAAAATTACTCTCTGATTCTGTGATTCTTTGATACTAAAATTTAATTTTCAATGTAAAATATTTTTAAAAAAGTATAAATGAATATTTTCAATAATTATTTGTTTCAGGTACAATTTTGTTCAGAAATCTGCCGTCAGCAAGCTTGGGATAAATTTCACAAATATGAGTGCAGAATTTTCGATTATTTTTACGCAAATCAGACTCAGAAAACGAATTCGCTTTTATCTTATAGGGCAGTCGTGACTGCTGCCTTTCGCGTTCAAAATAATGTATTTGAAATTGATCAAGAATTTCTTAAACTTCATGAAAATGATAAAGACATTATCGATATTAATTCATTAGAAAAATATGAATCTCAGGATTATAAAACTGTATTTAACTTGGAAACTCATTGTACTCACGCTGATCCAAAGGATAATCTTCAACGAGCAATCCATTCAATTTTTTTTGCAAAATGTTTGATTTATTCATTAAATTATTACCATCCAGAAGTTGATAACCATGAACGGCATTTACACATTTTGGCAGTAGCTTTATTACATAACATGCAAGCTATCAACTGCAATGCTTATGAAATTGTTGAAAACGTTCGTGACGACGAGACGAAAATTTTGGAACCACGCAACGTTGGAGGAGCAATTTATACTTCAGTTAGTTTGACCAATCACAGTTGTTATCCAAACATTGTTAGGCATTCGTTTCCTTGTGGTATGTGCATTTTAAATATTTCTAATATATGTAACAAACCGACGAGATAAAAAACAAGAATTTTGATTTTCAGGTACCGTCGTCGTCAAATCGCTCCGTTTCATACCACAGGGTTCGGAAATCCTTGACTGTTATGGACAACATTTTCTCGAGAATAAGAGAGATTCTAGGCGTAAGCTATTGGCGCAAAAATATCATTTCGAATGCCAATGCGAGCCGTGTTTATTCGATTGGCCGATTACGTTACCGAGTGATAAATTCAATTTCAAATGTAAAAAGTGTTTTAAGCAATGCCGCAGAACTCGAAACGCAGCGGAGTGCACCGCGTGTGGTCAAAAGACTGAAAACAGCAAGCTTTACGCCTTGCTTCAAAATTCAATGAAAAAAAGACTCACAGCTCTGACAAAAATGTACGATGGCAATTATCAAGATGCGTTACCATTATTACTAGAACATGCAAACTGCATCGACAAAATTTTATCAGAGCCGAGTCTAGAAGCAGTTAAAACACAACAATCCATCATTCAATGTTTGAACGCTATGTCGTCTACTTCCGTTTAAGTATCCATTCTATGGCATATACTTTATGGCACATCAACACGATCTCATTTGTACCAAGTTCTTGGTACTAAAATGTAAATAACATACAACCAGAACTTTTCTTGATTTTGAGTATTCAACGTTTTTTTTTCTCTCTGCGATGAGTGCTTTAATTAATGAATGAGACTGACATTTTTGCTCGCGTGAAAAGTAAGAATACGTATTTACACAGGTCCAATATACATAGGTACGAGACGTGTCTGCTTAACAACTTATCTAAAATCATGTTTTCACACTGTTCATCCTATTGAAAACTAGCCCAGCGAAAACGTTGCTTGATTACCACATATGCGTCTCACGAATTTCACTGATAATGTGGCCTGCTTGAGTGAGGGCCTAGAGAAATTTTAAAAATAAAGGTAACCATGTAAATAAATTTTAATAAAATATATCTATTATAATTAAACAAAACAATATAAATTACTTACTTTAAGCATGTCTGCTGCTTCCTTACGCCTAACAGCAATATGTTCACTTTCATTAAGTAAAGATTCTGCATGATCAGACTTATATAAATGCGTGACCAGTTCACTTTGTAAATTATCTTTTACGAAATTAACTAAGAAATGCATGACAGCCTTGGGTACACTGTCTTGAATTGATTTGCGAACAATGTAAAAGTAGGACTTGATAAGCCTCTCTGAAAGGATGAAAAAATTCAATTACAAGTTGCATTATAATTAATCGATTCTACATTAGGCATCAATTAAGCTTACCTATAACATCGCAATCTCGTTGCTCTCGGTCGCTGAGTTTACGAGATGTTTGTATTGGTACTTCTGGTAGTAAATTGACTGCTTTCTGTTGAGGTGAACCCTTTTGCAGTTCTACTACTCCGTCAGGACTTTGATTTGGATTTGGCGAAGCCATTTCATCACGGGTCCGTATGGGTGATCCATCTAGCGAACTAGCTGATTCAGTCCTGCCCTGTGGTAGTAAATTACTGAGCAGCCAATGATTTTGCTGTATATGTTCTTTGTTATTCTGCTCCGAAAATGCATTGTAGTCATCTCGATTGTATGACGATTTCTAATGTGTGTTAGTATAAGAAAACACAGTCTAAGCGTTAATACAGTATTTGCAAGGAAAACACATATATATAAATTATGCTATTTATTTATTTTATGGTCTAGCTATTTCTTTAAAAATTACTCTTAAGCTGGCTGTATGTATATTAGTATAAAAAGTTCCTGTGCATGATACTTATAAAAAAAAACATGAATTGTTTGAGGACAGTTTAGCTAAAGTTTGACAAAAAATTAAAGTTTAGGAGAATTTGATATATGGGTCAAGTTTTGGTTAGTAGGACTTGGGCAATGATATGTACCAAACTTTGATAACAGAGTTTCTTAAATTTTAGCAAAAGTACTACTATAGTATGATGCAAATTCTGATAAAAATTAAATGATGAAACTTAAACGTAAATTTTGCAATAAAGGTGAATTTCACAAGACACTTTAGTTTTTATGATAAATTGCATATGTTAAAATTGCATTTATGTTATGTAATCAAGTCTCTTTATACTATTTCAGATCAATTTTTTCTGAAAAGTATTTAGCATATTACAAGAATCACTATATTCACATATTACAATTTAATTTAGCACTATTATATTAAATACATTTGTTCAAGATGAACATTATAACAAGGTTTAAAAAGAGTACACGTTTTGCAAAAACTGGAAAAAGTTATATCAGTAATTTGAAACCACTTTTTTGTCATAGAATAAAGTGATAAAGTTGAAATTTGATTCAATATATTGTTTAATGATATAGTTTATCAAACTTCTTTTAATCTTTAACAGTGCTTATGCCATAGTTTGGCAGCACTTTTTCCAAACTTAAAGAACTCCATTCTCAAAGTTTATGCAGCATCTCATTGTTCAGACTTGCTCTAATTTAATGCCCCAGATGTGCATTATTTTATTTTACAATTTGAAATATTTTAAACACTGCACAATATTTATTTTTAGTTAGAAATTAATAAATTTATTTTTCAAAAATAGCATAAAATAAATATTGTTCTTTTTCTTTTGTAAAAGCTGGGGTACACAAGTATAGGTATTGGATCACTCGCATGCAACCTCACCCAAAAACAGGCAATCTTTACTTACATTTTCCTGAACTGGAATAATGGCATTAGAAGTTGAACTAGAAGAAGACATATGTCTTCTATTTTGTTTTGGTTGATTCATTTCGGCATTTTTAAGTAAAGACGAGACAAGAGCGGCATCTTTGTGAAAATCTGGATGCTTAGTATTAATGTAAGCCAATTCTATAGCGAGTAGATTTTCCACCTATAATTAAAAAGAATTAAATATGCATCCAGATGAATTTTCATAAACAATCTTACAATCATAAAATGTACCATTGAATTGGTTGTAGGAAGTCGTCGGCGTAAAAGTTGCGTAACAACATCGACTATACGTTCATAAAGCTTTGGAAAACGCAACATTTCTTGTTGAACTTCTGTTCCGCAGTGTTGTATGATTCGCTGCATCTCTTCATGAACAAGCTCCACACAACGCAGTGAAGGCTCTTCAAGCCGACGAATCTGCCTTTTGACTAGTAGTTCAAAAGAAACTTCAGGCACAAAGAGAGCAGGCCTTGGGCCAGTGGCATTTCTAATAGCAGTTAGGATATCCATTTTTGTTAAGCCGGCCAGCGGATGAATGGAATCCAAAGTTTTTCCAAAAGTTTCGTGAAAAATATAACAAATCCTTGCGCCTCCACATAACTCAGTTGTTTCTATATTTCTAGCAGTACCTTCAATTGTTGAACAATAACTGCTCGCGAATTTTGTGATTATTTGGAGAAGAGTTTGACTCTTATCACTTACATCTTCTCCATATGAATTCAGTAAAGTTTGAAACTGGGAAACCATAACGTTGACACGTGTCTGCAAGAATAAAATGTTTTTAATGCTAGAGTTTAAATTTAGTTTTCATACTTGCTTTACCTTTAGATCTGGTAAGCAATCTCTAATATGATGCATTAGCAAACGGTTTAAAGTTTTTGCCAAATACGGCGTTCCATTCCTATTTGCTAAAGTAGGGTACTTGCGTTGTAAAAATGCAGCTTCGTCTTTCAAAGCATCTTGTATAGCTTTCTTATCCATAATATCCTGTTGAGAACGATTGACCACACCAATTATACCTAATTTTACAGGAATCACTCGACCGCATAAAATATCAATAGCATCAGTACCTAAAATGAACAATGTACAGTATTATTCGAATGTTTTTTATTTCTTGGAAAAGAACCAATTCTCCAATTAATGTACACACCAGCATCCATAAGATCTAATTTTGTAACGACAGCCAAAGTTCGTCTTCCATCGGGGTCAACATCTTTACTCAGTTTTAAACTTTCACTAGTTGCCATATCTGTGTTGGCTGTTACAACAGCCAGAATAATGGAATTGGGATTACAAATATATTTAAGAACTAGTTGACGAATTTGACTTTCAATATCTTCTGGTTGGTCTCCAACAGGAACTTTTGTTATTCCGGGCAGATCGATTAATGTTAAATTGACTACAGATTTGGAAAAAATTTTCAAATTGATAGGTTCGGGACAAATTCCTTTGTTAGCACCAGCCATGCGATTTGTTTCATTCTCGATTTCTTGACGAACTTCCTCAAAGTTTTTGTAAATCCTGTTCTTTTGATGGAGGAAGGTAGCCCACTCATCCACGTCCAAAGTGCCATCTTCTGCACTGCGATATCCCGTATCATCCTTTGGAGCGTAAACTAACTGCAACACTAGTGGTCTACGAGTCACAATGCCTGTGCCTCTTGGTAAAAATGTTCGTCCAACGAGACTTTCGATGACCGATGATTTTCCAGAACTCTAAAATTGTGCAATAAAATGTTAAACACGCATCTTAATAAAAACTACAGGACAGCAAATCAAATAAACTAGACTCCAAAATCTCGACTTTAAAAAACAGAAAAGCTCGCAAACTCACACGAACCAAGCAAAAGAAAACTACTGATCCAACACGTAGGACGTGAAAATAATCGTTAAATTACAAACTAGAACAAACCGCCTCGAGGGGGAAAAAGAACGCACCGAGCAAAAGAAAAAAAGAAAACAAACCTGGGTTCCTAAAACGACGATCTGAGGTAACTGTATGGCATCGGCGCCCACGGTATTAAAAACATCTTGCAGCTTATTGATAACCGGAATTAAAGCTTCCATCGTGCGGTCCGCCTAGACGTATGAAAATCGAGCGCTCGCTCGCGAATCTCGACGCGAGAGACTCTTGATATCAAAACCGGTATATATTCTCGCAGTACGAGCAAAATGAGCACTGGACCGTTGCTGCTGGCGATACCGGCAAGGCTGCTGCTACTGGCGTGGTGCACTTTGTTGTTTTCTATCTCACGCGCGCCACTTCCTGGAGAGCGAGTTATTATCACTCTGCCCGTCGGGGCGTTTTTTTTTATCACGGACTCCCTTGGCGCATCGGGTGCAGTCGCGCAGCGCAGTCTCGTCGTTCTACCCCGTTTCTATCTTTTTCGTCCTCGGCACCGCACTGACGAATTTCTGCAAATTCTGCAGGGATACACGTATAGAACGTTAACGGACTGTACTGTATTTTGTCTCTGCACGCGCTGCCCCCCGCTCCCCTCGCATGTATTTTCTCCAATTCTTTTTGTTCCTTATGTACTTTTGATCGGGGAGCGCAGCTCCGTTAAGTGGCCATCTTGAATTCGCGAGTCCGCGAAATTCGAATTTGCAATGGCCGTTCGTTGTAGTAGGTGCTCTGTGCCTTGTATACACGTAGGTGGGTATAACTTTTTCCCTCTCACTTCTTTGTTCGTTCTTTCTTCTCCGCAGTCGCTTTTGCTTTTGCACTTTGCGGTCGCGCGGACTGTACACGTTGTAGCACCCTGCGCGATATAGCATTAGCACACGTATGACGTGTATGCATTCGTGTTTGTTGTGTATGAAATTGTAGAACTGTCCTATAGCGTGCACCCTCGCTTTTTGCTAGGTCAGGTCATCGATAGTTTCTTAGCTTTTCCTTATAGGTAAAGTTTTCACGCTGAAATTACATTAAAGTAAATAGGATCCTAAAAGTTTATGAATTTTCGTTTTATAATAAATTATTGGAACAACAATCTTTGGTTTGCAGAAAGTATCATTTAATGGAACAATGATCTATCCACAAAAGGCTAGGAAATAATTATAATGGAATAAAAAAATCTATGAGTCAGGATGTTCTCCGCAACAAATAGTCGTAGTAATCACGCATTTTTCGCAGAAAAGCTCCATACTACGTGATATAAAAACATTATTACCTTTTCCTTATTGATGTATAAGTATCAAGCTATTTACTAAAAAAAAATATTACGTATAACTATTTATTTTGCTCATCATTTGACATGATAAAAATCGAATTTTAACTATTAAATATGTCTAATAATTAAGTAACTACTTATGTCTGTCTCTCGTAATTAAAGGAATAACTTGTTGGTAAAAAAATGCACCTACAATTCTATGCGCACAAAAAGCTATATCGAAGGATCAAAGAGCACGCAACAATGCCCTCTGAGAAAAAACGGACGCATAATGATAATTATGCACTTTAATTTTCTCTCCAATCGCTGACGGCAACCGGATTATCGACTGTATAATAGTTAGGTATCCGTTCGATACGTGCCAATTATTATGCATTGCATCTAACAGCTTCTCTATCTCTCTCCCTCGTACCTATATTATAACATATTATAACGAAAGATCCAGAGAGTATCTGAAAAGCGGAGAAAGAGAAAAAGATATAGGTATAAGCGTCGCTCGGGTAATATGCTACGTGCCCCTCGTCTCGTATGTATCAAAAGCTACACATAGCTACAGTATTGGTACAGTGTATTATTCCCCGCTTCCTATACATCGCCTCCTACGAAGGTGCAATTGGCACTCGCAGTCGCGCGCAGCAAAACCAAAGCAGCATCTCTCCCTCTCTCTCTCTTACTCCCAACACACATCCGCCGCGAATGCGAATTTCCCGTAAATACACACCTCTCAACCTACCCACACGCGCACTCTCGCATTATAGCATATCCATCCAGCAACATCGCCAGCGATAGATGATTCTAGCTGGTCCGTATATACGCTGGCGCGCGCGGCGAGCGGCGGGGGCGACAGCGGCGGCGGCGCGACAAAACTCCAACAGCCAACTCTCCCGCACTCTCCGCGAATAATACGCCGTAATACCTATATACGCGGGTTGCGCGTGTGGTGGTGCGCTAGTGAGCGGCCAGCCGAGCGGAGAGAGAGAGCAGAGCAGAGCCTCAGAGCAGCAGCAGCAGCAGCAGCAGGGGGAAGAGAGGCGCAAGATGGCGAGCGACATCGCTTCGGCTGCAGCCGTGTCAAGCGGGCGATGCGATGTAAATAGTGGCCTGGGGGGGCAACGCACGAGCGCGGACGACCGGGCCGAGGGTACCCGCGAGGACGAGGGCGCCGAGGAGGCGGCAACGGGCCAGGAGGGAGCGATCCGCGGCGCGCTCGAGCTCGAGCGAGCAGCGACGCCCACCGCGCTGGAGGACCGAGAGGAGCGACTGATCCCGACCGCTGGTGCACCGCCGATCAAGGGACAAGGGGACCGGGAGGAGCCCAGGAGCTACCTGGGCCTGCACCTGGCCGCCGCGACGATGGACGCGCCGGTTGGCGGCGAGGGGACCGCGGCGGCCGATGCCACCGCCACCGCTACCGCCGACAGCCCCGAGCGGGATCAAGGTGCGTTGTTGACAGCTATGGTATTATGCATCGAGAGCGGTCGCACTATTGGGGAGCTTGCATTTTTGCGCGCGCGAGCGGGGTGAATTCTTGCCAGAGCTTTATGCGGGGACGAGCGCGCGCCACTTGTGAACGCGGCGTTCTCCGAGGACTGAGCCAAAAGAGATACTTGGGGACTATTTTTAGATGCTATCTAGCTTCGCTTGCACGCTGCCACAAAAACAAGCTCCAGTTCGATGAGGTGTAAGGCTCTGCGGGGATTGGATCGTGTACAACTCTTTTCTGCGTTTCAGGTGGCGAGCCGTGCGCTCTGGCCGATGGTGCTGAGATGCCCAAGAGCACCGATGCCTGTTTACCAACTGTGAGTGTACGCCGGTGGTTTTCAGTCGAGAGTTTGGGAGTGGACGGGATTTTGATCATTTTTTGATTTGCACAGGTGGATTCGTCTTCTTCTCCCGACGATGACGATCGTTGCCCAAAGGGGATGGCGGCGTCACAGGCCGAAGAAGATGGTAACGCGTCTAGCAGGAGTCCACAATTGGCGGAGAGTCTGCAGAGCATGGGACAAGTTGGCTTGAGTAGCCCAAAGAGCCCGGATTACCCGCCGCGAGTTTCAGCTGGTCCCAATAGTCCGGCGAGTGCTATGGTTACTAAAAGTTCAATGACCTATGGCCTACCAATGATATCGGTAGGAAATACTTGGAAGTCCAGTGCAAAAATTATCGATAAGTCTTTTGCTAGTCAGCCGAAGATTGAACCCCAGTTGGAGAACAAGTTTCATCAGTGCAGTGTTAAGAATGAAAAGAAAGACATTGATTCTCAGTGCGAACCAGTGGAAAGGCTTGCAATGGACAAAATCAAGCAAGAGCCCGTCGAGATTAAGTGTGAAGCCGATAATTCCAAGTGTAAGAGTGATTCAAAGACAGTTTCACAGAGTAAGTCTCATTCTTCGTCTTCGTCGAGAGATAAACACAAGGATCAGCGTTCGGAGAGGCATCATTGTACAAGGTGTTACAAAAGAAGTAAAATTAAAAGAAGTAGTATTGGTATACAGTGCCAGAGAGATCGAAGAAGTAGTACTTCATCCATTTCAAATCACAAATCTCAGAGCTCTACAAGTTCCATTCTAAAATCAAATGCCGCTAATTTGAAGCTGAATTTACAATGCAAAAATTACAAAATACTAGATAAGCAGTCTGAGAAATGTGAAACATCCGTTTACTTACAAGGAATGAAGTACAAGGATTTCATTCATATAGAAACTTATCCCAATGGAGGAGCCTCTGTAGTTCATATGTACCAAGATGAAATTGATTCCCTTACAAGTGAACAACTGGATGAATTAGTACAAGAATATTTTAAGGTAAGTAGTCGAGTCGTGCAGAAAGACATCATGCATCTTACAAACATTATTTGTAAACACTGTTATGTAAATTTCAGGTGGTATTTGGAGAGGATGAGAATGGTAATGCTTATCACGTCATGGGCATTGTTCACAATGCTGCAGCCTATATGCCCGATTTGTTGGATCACATGGCCGATATATACCCTACCTTGACGGTGAAAAACGGCGTATTAGGACACAAAAGCGACATAGAGACGACGACGATGCTGCAGTACAAGGAGCACGTTTGCAAGACGTACAACAACGGCACCGTACGATACGGGCCGTTGCACCAAATTAGTTTGGTCGGCACGGTGCACGAGGAAGTCGGCGGATACTTTCCCGACATCTTGCAGATGCTCGAGGAAAATATCTTCCTCAAACATGTAATTCTAACAGTTCTCTTTAACAGGTTCAGTGCTAGCAAAGTACAAACATTTGTTTGCCTTCTATCCTCGTGGACAATTGATACAATTTCAAAAATAATATTAATTTAACGATATTTATGTAGTAATCCTTACTTTAGCATTGTTATGTTTTTTTGGTCATATTCACGTAAAAGACGAAATTATTCGGTGGGGACGTTTCGAATAACCACCTGTTCTGCATGGCACGTAGCACTGAGCCCGTTAAACGCATAAACATACCCCTCTCGCGAGAACATCGTCACTCACAATAATACTAAACTTTGACAGACGATGCCCTGGGGTCCCCTGTCGGCGGTGCGAATGGAGAGCCCCCAGGAGTCCAACGACGGGCCGATCCTCTGGATCCGGCCTGGCGAGCAGCTCGTGCCCACGGCCGACATCAACAAGAGTCCCTGCAAGCGCCGGCGCACCGGCATCAACGAGCTGCGCAACCTGCAGTACCTGCCGCGCCTGAGCGAGGCCCGCGAGTACATGTTCGAGGACCGCACGCGGGCCCACGCCGACCACGTGGGCCACGGCCTCGAGCGCATGACCACCGCCGCCGTCGGGGTCCTCAAGGCCGTCCACGGCGGCCAGTCCTCCCAGCTTAATCGCATCACCAAGGACGTGATAGCCTTCCACGCGGCGGACTTCCCCGAGCTCGTGGAGAAGCTCCAGCTGGACCTGCACGAGCCCCCCATATCCCAGTGCGTGCAGTGGCTCGAGGACGCCAAGCTGAATCAGCTGCGACGCCAGTCGATACGCTACGCCCGGATCAGCCTCTACGACAACGACATCTACTTCCTGCCCCGCAACATCATCCACCAGTTCAGGACGGTCTCGGCGGTCTCGAGCATAGCCTGGCACGTGAGGCTTCAGCGCTACTACCCGGAGGACTCGACCTCCAGCACCCTCAACGTTGGCCCGAGGAGGTCCTCCCACTCGCACCACTCGCACAACAACAACAACAACAACAACAACAATCATCATCACCATCGTCACAGCTCGAAGGAGAAGAAGGCGCTGCTCGCGGAGGAGGACGAGCAGAAGGAGAACACCGACAGCCAGAGGATAGAGAGACGGGACAGCGCCGAGGAGGAGAAGAAGGCCAAGGAGCGAGCGGCCGAGTACCAGGGGAACCTCAAGAAGTCCGAGCAGCAGCAGAAGGAGAAGCGCGCGCCGGTCGTCGAGGGGATCGCGGCCGAGAAGGACAAGGCCAAGGCGGCGGACAAGGCGGAGAAGGCCGAGAAGGCGCAGAGAAGGCACAGGGAGCGCGACGAGGAGCGCAAGCAGGACAGACGGAAAAGCTCCACCGAGAAGAGGGATAGGTAACCATTCGTCGCGATATTTTTAACTTTCTTCTTTGGGATTATTAACTTGCTGGCTTTCCTGATAAATGGCATAGGCTTTTTGCAAGCGTGAGTGACCAGGAACCAGGGAATGTCCACTCAATTCAAAAGTATGGAATTGTACATTTTATGTGGCTCTTTTTATTGTAAACTAAAATTCTTAAACATTCTTTCATAATGTGTATAAAAGTTACATATGAAAAAATCTATGTATATTTGAAGAGTAGTTATTCAGTGGTGGTTCTGCATATTTTGCATTTTTTAATCAATATCCTACTTTTTTTTGCATTCTTGTAAAAATAGTTGACTTTTATTAGAAAGTTTAAGTATTAAAGAATCGTATTTTAATGTTTTTCTTTATCCTACTAATTTATGAATATTAAAAATAAATAGTTATACTTGATTGGATAAATTATTTCATTCACTGGTGCAGTGATCCAATTTAAATCTGCATTTCATGTTTTTGACATATTGTAGTTGTAATACTTGAATTGAATGAAGACATGAGAAATAGCAAATTAAATTATACATGTGATATTAATCACAGTATCAAACTTGGAAAATAGTTTTTGGTATGAGATAGAACTTGCAAAAATCTTCAATTACATAGACTTATATCGTTCTACCACGAACACATATAATGAGTGGGCGAATTTCAAAACGTATTAAAGGGAAATTCTCGAAAGAACATGCATTGATCATAAAGTAAATTGATGCTGCAGACGAGTTCAAAGATTTCGCCGTATTCAAAGTCGTACGTCTTTATTGTTAAAAATTCTTTCTCTCACAAGGGGAGATCGCAGAGCTTGAGTCACGGATTTTGATGAAACTTTGAAGATCGTTAACTGGTACCTATATTCACTATATCTACTGTAGAAAGGCCCATTGGATAACATTAAGGGTATTAGACGTCATTTTTAAGTACCAGAAAATAATAAGTCTGAAATCTTCCCTTGGCAGTGAGCATATTAAAATAAATAAATATTTAAACTAAAAGAATTGATTTATAAATCAATATTATGATAATAATTAATGAAACGGTATTGTAAGATCAAGAAAAGCGCATTATATACGTCATTTGTAACTGAATTGGTATCGTTTTTCACAACAGTACATTTTTCAAAGAATCATTATTGGTCAAGATTAGGTACAGAAAAAGTTGACTAAATATGTAAGACAATTTTTACAACTTTTCATTTTTACTACCTTTCTTAATGAAGATAAGTAGAAAGGTTCGGTGAATTGTTATCGTCCATGTGAATAATGTATAAATTATCTAAGGAAATTATTTCGAAAAGCTTTCTTTTTCTATCGATATACGTAAAACGTTAGGAATCTATTCTAAATTCATGGTCTGCATACGATATGTATTGCCGCATAAATGTGAAATAGCCCTTCCGTAATATTTTTGTTGAGACCTCTCTCACTTCCGATAATTCACCTCTTTGTTCTCATCGTCACAGGGACAAAAAGCACCAGGACCGTCACCGCAGCAGCGGCAAATCCAGCAGCGGCACCGGCACCGGAAGCAGCAGCCACCACCACAGCAGCAGCCACGACAGCAAACGAAAACACGGCGAAAAGTCGTCCTCCTCGTCGGAGCACAGGAGACACAGCCGCTCGTCGAGCAGCCATCACTCCTCGAAGGCGGAAGGCCGCTCCTCGACCAACTCCACTGCTGGCCAAGCTTTCGACGCTGCGCCCAAAGCTCTGCCCAAAGATCTACCCAAACCCATCGTCCCGGAAAGCTCTCGAAGCAGCGAGCCAGCACCACCACCGCCACCACCACCGCTTCCACCGCAGCAGCAGCCGCAACAGCAGCCACAGCAACAGCAGCAGCCGAGTCTGAAGCAGGAGAGCATGACGGTGAAAGTCGACACGGAGCTGCTCTCCGCCCGGCAGACGGTCGGCAAGACCTACGCCACGCAGGTGGTCGACAAGGCCCTCGAGCTCGCCATCTACAAGTCCAAGCAGGACGTGCAGGAGGTGTGCCAGTCGCTGCGCGACGGCGTCTCCTCGGCCTCCAAGGAGATGCTCGAGCGCATACGCAAGGAGAGCCTCGAGATAGCCGAGAAGCTCTACAGCGAGGACAGCGCGACGGTCGAGAAGGCGTACAGGCTGCTCGAGGCCGAGACCCTCGGGGCCTTCACCTCCAAGCTCGAGTGCGCCACCGAGAACGCCGTCAAGGCGCTCATCGAGATGGCCGAGGACGAGTCGAAGGAGGAGGAGGAGAGCGCCGCCAAGGACGAGCTCACCGAGGAGACCAAGCTCACCGAGGAGGAGGAGGAGGACGACAACGACAACGACGAGGACGAGGAGGAGGAGGCGAAGCGGGAGAGCAGCGTGCCACCGGCGACGCCGCTGCCCTCGACGTCCGAGGCCGAGCACCGCCCGGAGCCCGAAAAGGAGAAGGCCGTCGCCGAGGAGAAGCCCTCGAGCTCCTCGTCCCCCTCCGCCGGCAAGTCCAGCCACGAGAAGAAGCCGAGCCCCAGCGGCAGAAACGAGCGCAAGCACCGGGAGCACAAGAAGAGCGAGCACAGGGAGCGCGAGCGGGACAGGGGCAGGGACCGAGACCGGGAGAGAGAGCGCGAGCGGGAGCGCGACAGGGAGAGGAACCGGGACAAGGAGAGGGAGCGAAAGAGGCACCACAGCAGCGGCCACAGCAGCAGCAGCAGCAGCCATCGGCACAAGAGCAAGTCCTCGAAGGAGGCGTCCTCCTCCTCCTCGAGCGGCCATCACCATCGCAGCTCGCACTCCGCGTCCTCCTCGTCCTACAAGGGCAGCAGCGGTGGCGGCGGTGGCGGCAAGGCACCGGAGCCCGTGGCCTCGCGCTCCTCCAGCAGCTCGAGCAGCGGCCACAAGCGCAAGTCCAGCTCGAGCTCGAGCGGCTCGTCCGGGAACGCGGAGCCCGAGGCCAAGAAGCCGCGCGCCGAGGAGACGAGCGCCAGCGCTGCGGTAGCCAGCACGACGGAGCAGATACAGGAGAACAGAGCTGACGCGACGACGACGACGACGACGACGACGACGACGACGACGACGACGACGACGACGGCTACGACGGCTACGGTGATATGAGAGAGCCAGGCGAGATCAGCGACAGAGCGGCTCTAGTATTCAACAAAATAGTACAATCTCAACTTCTAAAAATGCGACAGAAGTGAAAGCGTAAATTATCGAGAGAAAAATAATGAGTCTATCTTGTGTGCTGGCTATCGCCGGGAGCGAAGCCAAGGTGGGAGGGAGACGCACCGTTGGAAAGGGTTTCAAACACGGCCTTCTCGGGCTTTATTTCGCAGAGGCAAGTGTGGGGATACACGCTGATTTATCGTGCAGAGAAAGCGGAAAATTGTAAATTTAATATTTGGTTTATGTATTGTTTCTCGTTGTCGGAATTCAACTTCTGTTTGTCCATTCTCATTATCATTCTTTTTTTTGTATGGTTTTAATGCATCTGCCTTATGATTTTTGTACTTAAAACGGCTCAAACGTACAATTGAGCGATCAACAAGTTTCGTCGATTTCATTCTCGTCTAATGTATGTATGTGTGTGTATGAACACGATAATTGCGGACCAATTGACACGACGTTAAATCTTATGCTCATCACTTGCCTTTGCGAATTTGTAAAGGATAATTGAATAAAATGAAGCTGACTCTCGAATTCCTTATGAACGCCTTTAAACTCTGCAAAGGTGCAAAGGAGAAGTTAGAAGCTATACTCGGAGAAGCTGGAGAAACGCAAAACGTTTTTCCTTTTGTAAGCATCGTCGCAGTTCGCTGTACATATGAATGCAATATTATATAGAAAATTGTGCTCTTGTTCATTGAGATGAGACAAACTATTTTTTTTCCTGTTTTTCTTATCAAAGAGTAAGAATTTTGTGCTCAAATTATTCAACTCTTGAACTCGAATCTTTATTAAGTTATTTATATATGAAAACTGCGCAATTTAGGCCGAGATATTTTTTATTTTTTGCATCGTAGAATATAAAAGAAAAGAGAAGATACAATGTGTTGCGCATTGGAGCCCTGCTTCATATACAGAAGACTATATTCTATGAAGTATTTGAAACCAGTGACGTATCCAAGTTTAGAAGCTTGTGTAAATTATATTAACTTTTGCGTTAGAGGCCTCGTTCTCTGATAATCCTTAGAAAGAAATAAGAAAAGGAACTTGGGAAGAAAATAAGACATAATATAAAATTATATTATGTCTCTAAATAATCAAATACAAGCATTATATATATTAATATGTATAGTTTTTCTCGAGAATTACTGTTAATTTAAAGCAGTAGTTCGTCCAGTTCTTTTTTATTTTTCACAGTTTGTCAACGTAAATATGTAGATAGTTATACATAAATTATTATGAATGCACCTGATCCAAGCGCGAAATTTAACGTCATTGATTTTTTTTAACTTTCATTGTCATTGTCATCGAGTCGGAGCAAGTCGCGTCGAGCATACATATATTATATATATCGGAATTGAAAACGACGAGAAAAAACAGTGATGTACATTTCTGTAAATATCAGCCGGATTATTCGAGAGCAAAAGCACTGAAGTACTAAAAACGAAAGCGAAACAAAAAGATAAATAACGTTTAAAGGATGTCGATTGAGGTTCTCGTGAATTCGAGGACATTCCTCACTTCTTCCGATTTGCAAATAAAACTGAAAGAGAATTATTAACAACACTTAATCTTTATAGTTGCAAAAACTGCTGCTGGACGTTGATTGTATTAAGAAGGACAAACGTATACACGCTCGTATGGTTATTAATGTTTTTGAACCACGTTTCTTGGAACAAGTTCAATGTGTACTTTAATAGCGATAATCGACACTTGGGCAACGAACTTGAAGTTTCAAATAAATTTTGAAATTTCAAGGCCAGATCCCATACGATAATATGATCCATTTTAATTGGAGAGTGTTTACATTTGTCAAGGAATAAAGTATATTACGATAAACTGCGTTCTAATATTATTATACATAATATATTACGTTGACCGAAAAAATCATAAAGCATATAGTTATAAATATCGTAGAATATAGTTTTACATATTGTCCCGTCTCACGTGTAGAGTGGCATTCCAGCTAGGTTTTTAAAAAAAATAAAATTACTTTTATCAAGCACATATAGTCTTTTTTATGTCGTTTTCAAAATATAATTATTTTTCATTATTCATTGAACTTGCCTTTCATTTCTGTTATCAGAAATGTTTTAATTTCTTTTATTTTCTGTTTAAAAAATAAAGGTTGCGAGATCAACCTAATAGCTTTTTTACTATTTAAACTATATCTTTTTATACAACTAAAGCTTGCTTAAACTATTATTATCATAATTATTATGATTATTATTATTATTATTATTATTATTATTATTATTATTATTATTATTATTATTATATTATTGCCACGTTATAACAGGAAAAATTATAAGCTTGTACCTGCAAAATTGTTAGTATGATAAAAACATTATTTACATGCCGAATTACGTTTTTTCTTATTTTCCCTATATACTTAGAGAATGTTTATGTCTAATTTACACTAATTTTTTTATAAGTCAAAAGATTTATATTTTAAGCTGCAATAACAATTTATTTCGCATTAGAATTTAGGTAGAAATATTGAGTTTTATGTCTGTAATCTTTATATATAAAAAGTTGATATATTACCGCAGAATGCGGATAAGTAAAAATATCAATAATTTTTTTTGTTTATCTATGAGTGATTCTGATCATATCGTACAATTTGATGTACCAGGCAAATTAAAACAAAATTTAAAAAAATTTCTTCTTAAAGTTATAGAAAATTGTATATTTAATTATATTGCAAAAATGGGCTTTTTTAGATTTAATTTTTTGGCTTTTTTTTCGAAAATTGCGTTGGTAGGATCTAAAAGTGCGAGTTTTGCTTGTCTTCGGTATACTTTGCACGTTCAAAATTAAATCTTCGATGCAGTAGGTGTAAAGTACAACTTTGCGCTTACTCGGTAAAACGTGTTTTTCGCCCGATTTTACGCCCCGAGTGGTGATCGTCGCAAAACAAGGCAAAAAGTTGAAATTTCACACCTACGCGGCATCGAAGAATAATGTTCGTATAACCTCGGGCGCAGAACTTATATTCCCTCGTGTGACCGCGGAAGTTCTACTTTAATTTTAAATCAACATCTAACTCAAACCGAAGTAAGTCCGTCGTCTTACCAAATATTAATAAAAAACACATTAAATATCAAAATTATTTCTGGGCTGATGTGCTTATTGAGTCACTATACACTTTGTGTAGACAAGAAATGTAAATAATTTTGTAAGATACTGTTAAAAAGAATTGGAGATTTTTGAAAGTTAAATTGTACGCTATGCTCAGAATCATCCGTATTCATAAATAAAAGATATTTATTTACCAAAAGTAAATTTAGTTTCTAAAAATTAGATTATTTTAAGCAAAAAAGTTTTGAAAGTAATAATTTATACAAAAATCAATTTATACAAATTTATAATTTTTATTTAAGCTTATTTTTGCGCCTCTATCACAACTTCGAGAATTTTTTACTTGTAAACTTGAGATAAAATGTAGAATATTATATACGGAGTATTTTCTTGAAATAAGAATTGAGTAAATATTTATTTAGTCAACAAAATGCCTTACAAAATAATGAGTAACGAAATTATGCTTGAAATTATTATTTAAAAGTTTGGGAGGTTTATATATCTCTTATACACCGAGTTCTTGGGAGGATTTTCAACTTTAGCTGACTGTAAGGAAAAGATACAACGTGCAAGAAACAGTGTATTTGCGATTGTAGGGGTATCGTCGGACACTATAGTTTGTTCGCAGTTTACTTATCTATGATGTAATGAATCAGACATTCCGTTGATTTTTGTTTGGCTTAATTATTCATTGAACTTGTTAATTACTTTTGGTAGACTTTTGTTTTAATTTTCTTTTTGATTAAGAGCCTGAATTTAAATGTTTATATCAAATGTTTTACAAAAATAACTAATAGTGGTTCAAGACACTCGGCTCTATTAGTCACACACACATATGTATATATATATATATATATATATATATATATACACACATACATACATACATACATACATACATACATACATACATACATACATACATACATACATACATACATACATACATACATACATACATACATACATACCCCTAGTGGAAATGACAACTGTGAAAACTGTGAGAAAATGTGAGAAAGTGTGTAAAAGCGTGAAAATACACATACTTTTGGAACACCTGTTATAAACAAATATGCACATTTTTTCACACTTTTTCACACTTTTTCACACTTTTTCATAGTATTTCAAAGTTTCTGACATTTTTTTCGTTACATTCTCTTATGTAAAGGAAATTACAACTGTGAGAAATTGTGATAAAATGTAAAAAATTGTGAAAAACTATGTGAATCGGTGACAAAATTTATGAAATATTCTATAATATTTTTTTAAATCCTGTTCCAAATGTGAGCCAGATTTCACAGTTTTTCACGAAATTTCATGGTTTTACACTTTTACACACATTTGTCACAATTTTTCACATTTTGAAATTTCCACTAGGGTAGCCAAGTAGGTATTCATGAACTCTGAGTTACTCGGAAATCTATCTATAATCTATATATTATAGAAAAAAGTCATGTTCGAAATGAACTTTTTTTAAATTTCGAAATTCACAAACTTTATGAGTCATGTATAATAGAGCGCGCTGTCTTCGGGTATTTTGCAACTTTAAACGACTATATCATATAATTATACTTATTAATTGCGGGTTAAATAACAGATCGCTCAGACATGATAATGAATTCACAACGACACCTGTCGGATAGCTTACCTTATGTGTTGTTTTTAAACATTTTAAACATTTATTCTGTAGCATATTCTAAAGAAAACTGCTTATAAAATCCATCTTCAATCGAAATCAATCGAAAAATCTGCCAACAATATAACAATACCTACACTGAAATAGTTCTATCAGAATATTCCATATAATTTCAATGAAAAGGACAAATATAGGTCTTTAATCTTGTTCTACGCGCAAGTTAAAAATAAGCAAAGCTGACTAAATTTATCTTACAATTATAGATACATATCATTTTGGGTGCATAGCGTGTGCAGCAGTGAAAACCAAACAAACTACTCCGGACTCATCCGGATCTCCCGACACTGTGTAGCAGCTCCCATACACATACATATCATAGATATCAATGAAAAAAAGAGAAAGAAGGAGGAGCCGAGCAAATTATCTGCCATATAAGGATACTCATTATCGCTGGACATTACATACAATGTATGTAAGCATACGCTCAGCCACCATATCCACTTATAGAAGTCCACCGCTCCCACACTCCTACAAACATATACATACATCTCTAATATAGTTGCGACTTGCACGAGAGTCGATCACTCTGGCGTGGCGAGGCGAAGCGGTCGGCGCCTCTCCTCATTTGTCATTTCGCACAGTACCGCGGGGGCGCGCGCACAATTCCTATACAGTGTATATCTATAGTGTCTACACTCTCTCTCTCTCTCTCTCTTTCTCTCTCTCTCTGTGTCGACGCGCGCGCGCTGCACATCAGGCCAGTGCAGCTGTCATCTCGCAGCAGACAAGACATCCACAACAGATCCCTGCGCGCACTCTGCGGCCGCTTGGCTCCCCGCGGTGAGGACGGCGCGTCGTCCTTGTCGTCGTCGTCGTCGCTCGAGCCCGACAACCTAGCCGCGCAAATGCAGGCCGGCCCGCAGCAGGTCGACCATCGGCTGCAGCAGCAGGACAACAGCTTGTACCAGCGCTTCGAGGACGATGAGCGCCTGCAGGAGGGGCCGGACGAGGAGGCGGCGCCCTGGAGCAAGTACAACAATCCCGGCAGCGCCAGTCCCAGTGAGTACACCCGAAACTCGATGTACACTTACACTTACACCTCGTTTTTCCGCGATCTTGGGGATACGTCAGTGGGCGATAGATACAAATCGCGGCTTTACCTGCCGATGTACTTTACATTGTCGAGCACGGTGTCGTTTGTTTCCTGGCCCGATGCGCGCGTGTTTTAACGCACCACCTGCGATGTTAACGCGCGGCGTGTGCGTGCGCGTTGGACGCGGTACTTCAGAGAAAAAAAGAGAGAGAGAGACCTGATAACGAGATACCCCATTTGCGTCATTGCGAGAGACACTATCTGCTCACACTCAGGCTTTTTAAGATATAAATCATAATTCCGGGGAGATATAGGTGTTCACGTACGTGGGTAAACATAGTTTTGAGAAAGAATGATACCTTTGTTCGGTAAGTCTGGCTTTTTTTCTTACTCTTTTACCATTTTTTTCTTTATCGTTGCTCGGCGCTGCGAAGGAAATATAATTTAGACTTTGTTGTTATTCTGAAAAAGAAAACAAAAGCAGGGAATCGTGTATTATTACCTGCTTACCTCACTCAAAGTTCGGTGATAAGATGATAAGTGATAAGTTAAGCTTTATTAATAATATTGCTAAAATCTATCTTTGTGCGAATAAATTAATATTGTGGCAATTAAAAATCGAGTCAATATAGTCGTTCATTCATCGCAGATTTTATCACCAATGGAGGGAGCCTACATAAAATTATCAGTGGCTTGACTCCCTGTGAACTATATGTTTACATATGTAGCGTTACTTTTTGCCTGGGTCAATTTACTCTAATCAGACTGCTCAAACATCATGTGAGATTTATTTCCCTGAATCATACATTTCTTACTTTTGATATGTGTCGTGAAACAGTAGATGTACGTCACGTGAACAAGTACTTTATGCCATGCTAATGTAATGCTATAGTTAACTTACTAATTAAATCATGCAAACCAATATTTCCATGCAAGCTAATTAATTTATTTGCTAACTGTGTCTAGGAGGCAATATCAAGTTAATTAGTACATATATGGGTATAAGAGGGAAATGTTTGCACGCTTAGTTCATAGGCACTGCTTGCTTTTAATGTTTTTTAGAATATGGATCTATGTTGTCTTGCCCTTCCCCAGACAGTCGGATAAAAATGCCCGCAAGAGGAAGTGTGGACACTCCCAATGAAATGGGCCATCGAATTCTACCTGGGATGGATTCCCAGGTACTTTCGGAAAATGCATCACTATCGCGTAATCCAGGTGTTACTTTTGACCCTGATATGTATTGGGAGATGAATTACCATGAGTCTGCAATCTTTCTTGAGGTAATTTTTTTATTGTAATTTAATCCTTGTAGTATTGATTTACTGGAAATCCTTATTCACCAAAATTCTTTAAATATTTTATATAGGAAGGTAGAAATAATGAAAAATTTGACTCTCATCCCAGACATCCAGAAGATTTACCAGCATATTTGTTAGTTCACAATAGTTGGTATTATGGCCTTGATCTGTTGACGTCCTTAATACTTCTAGGTTTAGCTTTTGTAGAAGAGCCAGCAGTGCCTCTCTTTCAAGTAAGCAAGTCTTTAATTCATTCATTATTACTTAGACGATGAGAACTTATTTAAACTCAAATACTTTTCATTTTCTAGCTTCCAGTGTGGGCTCATGGTTCAATAGAACTCTTAGCTCTTATGACAATTGGCGTTGAACTAGCTTTAAAACTGAGATGGATTGGATGGGGAACTATGCTTAAACATAAACGGACGATGTTAAAGGTATAAATAAGTACATTAAATACTTAAATATGTTTACTTTCAAAGTATCAAGTAGTATGGTACATATGGCATTGTTAATGAAGTTCTTATGCAACTGAAGTATATTAGTCATGCTCCTGATCAGACTAATCTGGTACAAGTCTGACCTATCAATTATGCATTCATAGCTATTGAACGGGTTACTGTTGCAACAATATATTTCAAAATAATAGACACAATTTTACTGATTAACAATGCACAAAATTTAGTCTTAAATTTATATTATGGAAAATTAATTCTGTTAAAAAGATTTTTTGTTTGATTCGCATTAATGATTGGTAATAAAATTAATCAGTTTCATGAATCAATTTGAATTTTTGAAAATAATTAATATTTAAATAAGCTATATCGCCTAAAGTTCCTATGTATGACGTCATCGTACTAAAACTAAAAGGATTGCGGCGTTGTAATCGTGACGTCACTTTTAAAAAATTCCAAAAATTCATGCGACTATAAAATAGGATTTAAGATAAAATGCGTTTTTAACCGGATCTTCTTTTTATCGTCAGCAAGTTAAAAATTAATTGTTTGAAACTTTGTTTTTACAGTGCATCACGCTTTTTATAATGTTCATCGAAGCGCTGATCGTTCTAGTTCGGCAATCATCACATTTCAGGGTGACGCGTGCCTTGCGTCCAATTTTTTTAGTCGATACGAGATACTGCGGAGGCGTCAGGAGATTCATCAGACAAATTTTACAAACTCTCCCGCCAATTTTGGACATGCTGGGGCTCCTGCTTTTCTTTATTTTGACTTATATGGTCTTAGGATATTACCTATTCTTTGAAATGAACAGAAATTTTGCAACTCTGCAAGACAGTTTTGTCAGTCTTTTCGTTTTACTTACAACCGCAAAGTAAGGAATTTTTCATTATTACATAAACGAGTAAATCAATTTGTTATGTACAAAATATACCTTGCAGTTTTCCAGATGTTATGATGCAATCATTTTCCACGAACAAATGGTATGCAATTTACTTTGTAAGTTACCTCTCCACCATGCTTTACGTCATGATGAATCTCATGCTTGCCGTCGTCAACGAGACCTTTACATCGGCTGAACGTGATAAATTTAAGAAATTATTTCTTCACAAAAGAAAAGCTTGTCAGCATGCTTTTAAACTCCTTGTATCGAAACAAAGGCCGGATCAAATGCGCTTCAAACAGTTCGAGGGATTAATGCGTTATTATGCTCCTCAAAAATGTAAGATTGCAATTGACGAAAAATTTAATTATCCGTATATTGTACAATCTTACATCCAACATTGTTTTCTATTGCAGCTGTTAAGGATGTTGTGTTAATGTTCCGTTATTTGAACATATCAGGCAGTGGAGCACTATCATCTGACGAATTTCTTAATGTTTATGATGCTACCGTATTAACATGGGAACCGCAGTATTCTAGTGTTCCCTGGTATCATATGGCATGGCCACCTTTGCAAATTCTCTGTCAAGGAGCGCATGCTGCTATCAATTGGCCTTATTTTGAAAGTCTTGTTTGTAAGTTTATAAATTGAATTTTTTTGTTTAATTTAGATTCCGTTTCAATGAATTTTACGGTAATAATGCGTCGATTTCAGATAGTGTAATAATTGGTAATGGAATTGCCATGGTGTGCCGTTTAATACAACCAGAATCCGATCGAGAGAAATCCGCTCATCTGTTCGCTGCGTGCTGGGACACGCTTCTTTTTGGTGGTTGTGAGTACACGATTTAAATTTTAAATTAACTCTGATTCCTTTTAATTAAAAAAAAAATAAGAAAAAACATTGACTTACCACTAAAAATGACATTGTTTTCCGCGTACAGTATTTGCGGCGGAAGCTCTGACGAAAGTCTTGGGGCTTGGTGTGCGACGTTACCTGAGCTCCGGCTGGAACCTCTTCGATCTCGGCACGTCGATGATGATACTGGTGGCGGCCTGCTGGCTCACGCTCTTCCCGGGCGCTGTCTTCCTCGTTGTCTTTCGACCGCTGCGCATGCTGCGACTCTTCAAGATAAAGAAACGATATCGCGACGTCTTCGGCACTTTGGTCATTCTCACCCCGCTCATGTGTTCCACCGCAATAGTCATGCTGGTGCTCTACTATTTCTTCGCCATCATCGGCATGGAGCTCTTCGCTGGATACGACATGAGGAACTGTTGCAAGTACGTGGTCGCATACGAAAGAGCGTATATATGGACCTAGTTCTGTGATAAGTTGCTCGCTAAATTGCACGTGTTACTGGTTACAGGAACACAACTGTGGAAGATTTTTACAAATACTCGGCGAACGTCACCACGGGTTTAGGATATTATTACCTCAACACTTTTGATAATCTGATGGCGAGCGGCATGACGTTATTTGAACTAACTGTTGTAAACAATTGGTTTGTATTGATGAATGCGTACGCCGTTACCGTGGGAATGTATACAAGAGGTTACTTTATGATTTTCTATTTGATAACTATGATAGTTTTGACTATTGTGGTATCTAGTTTTCTGGAAGCTTTCCGCTTTAGGATTCAATACAAGAGATCAACTACAAAACGAGACGGTAAGATTCAATATTTCAAATATGTTCTAACAATGGGGTGTACAGATCTTATATTTAATGATTTTTAATTACAGAGGAGAAAATGCTTCATGAAGAAGTTGAATTGAAATATGATGAAATACAGTCTGTCGTTCAAGATTTTCAATTAATGGAACAGATTCGCACATTTTTACCACTTAATGTAAGGAATAAATATTACACTTAATATCATATAATTATGCAGCAGATTTAAAATGTTCTATTTGTTTTATTTGTTCTTTAGACTACAACAGTATTTATTGGATCGAGACCTCGAACAAGAGAAGTTTTGCAGAGAAGAATGTATATTCACGAGATTTTGGAGTGGCTATCGGAAGCTAAATCACAGGAAAGAGCAATAACGCCGAGTACGATTAATGATTTTGATGAGGATAGTATAGACGATCATATAAATGAAACTGACAGTGCAATATTAAATGGCGTTACGCTGACACAGAGAAGACCAAGTGCTGTTTTCAGCTCTACGTAATTGTTATATGTAAATATATATAGTAATTAAGAATCAAGTTTTCTGTATCAAGAAATCTACATCACAGAAAAGGCACCTAGTCAAAGAATTGTTACGTTTTTAGAAGCACATGCTTTTTTTCTGACATCAGTAAATGTAATTGAAAATTGAGTTTAATTTCTATTATGAGAAAATGTAAGCTCTAGTTCTATTAGAGCATTAGTTATCATTATTTGTAAAATAATATGTTCACAGTAAGAATCATCACATTAATCATTTTCGCTTAATAATTTATATAACATTATTAAACATTCACAATGAATCAAAAGAAAGTTAAAAAGAAAGAAATGAAAATGTAAATTACAAATGAATGTAGAAGTACATTCCCTGCATTTAATATTATAAATATTTTTAAACTGCTCGCTAGTAGTTTCTCAGACAATACTCCAGAGTAGATGTTAAGAATGTCAAAGTTAACTTTTTTATATTGAAACCGTTACAAAAGACCCCGTTCAATGAATCTTCCCTAGCACCGCGATATTCGAAAATTTGTTTCGACATATGTAACGCGTCATTTGCACGCAATATTTGTGATAGATTAGATTAAATAGAAAATTTTAGAACAAGTATTATTATTAAAACCATTTTAATATACCATGAAACAAATTGTTTTTTGAGCAAGTTATATGTACATCAAAGAGGCCGACACACGTAAAAAAAAACTTCCATCAAAATTGTAATTGTAAACCCATTTTTACGAATTAAATCCTGTCGTCTAGGTAAATAATAAATTTTAAATAAATTTTAGGTAATTAAAAAGACCAAGGATAAAAATTTGTAAGCATATTTTTTATCTGTAAGTATTTATGTCTAATAGATGCACCAAAACTAAAACTTATTGTTTAACCCGATCGTGTTTAATAAATGTGAGAAACTCGAAAATTGAGAAAAATATATATGTGTTGTCAAGAATGTATAGAAAGTTATTTCAAAGTATAGCCTGCATCGTGAATCTCTACTCCCGTGCCTCCCAAACTTGTTTCTGTCACTGAAAATCCATTTTTTATCAATTCGGAGCTCAAGTCTTGAACGCTGTCGCTGGCTGCATCAGGTGGAATCAATACGTACGCGAATCCCCCGCCACCGGCTCCAGTGAGCTTAGCTGAAAATCCAAACTGTTTAGCTGTTGTACAGATTAGGTCCAGTGAGGAATGTGAAACTTGACAAGTAGCTAGAAGTCCTTGATTGATATCGATGAGAACCTGCCACAAAAAATAACAAATTATTATTATTCACCTTTCATATGAGAATGAGATTTTTTTAAATGTTTATGCATATTTGCATAAGGTAACTCATATTTGATTGGATACCAACGAATGACCAAACCACTGAAAATTTATTAAAAAAGAACTTAAAGTATATTCCAATAATAAATGAGGCAAACGTAATTCTGTACTTTTCCAAAAATGAAAACACACAATTTAAATTAATTTAATATTTTATAATATATTTTTCAAGTAAATAAAGTACCTGCAGGTCATTCATGAGCAAACGTGGTCATTTACTGATAAAGTTACTCTACACAAAGTGTTAAAGATGAAGACTATTATTCTAAGAATTTAAAGCTCAATTAAGTGGAGGCTGTACTTAACGAAATTCGCGGTTATCACTTTATTCGTTGAATATTTATTCTACAGATTTTTAAGAGTTGTCCACAATTCTTCGTACCTACTATGCAGAATTGGGGATAACTTTTCACAATTCGTAAAATTAAAAACGCAACAAATAAAGTGGGGAACCACCAATTTCTCTTCACATTTTAATAGTACAGCCTTATCAGGGGATGACGGCGCCAGTATGCCGTTGCGTACTTACCAACATTTTCGTATTTTCCATTATTCTTGTTAATTTTTTATTTCGATAGAGTATCTCAGTCATGCGGACTTACTTAGGTATTAAAAAATGGATGACTAACATGATTAATGAAAACAAAAAGTTGAGTTGAAATAACGAAAAATACGATGTAAGAATCTGCATTTGGCACCGATATCCCCTAAAGACGATTTCAATCTAGAATGCTGTTAATATCATCGGTGAAGATTTCTTTTCAATCGTCAATGACGTATCGAAGTCTTCCATTAAAACAGCGCAACGTACGCATTAAAGTTGAAAATACACAGAAGTTAAATTAAAATGTCCAACAACTCACCGCCAGATCTTTATAAGCCTCGAGGAGCTGAACGATCTCGTCCTCGTCCGCAGCCTGCATCCTTCTAACGATCCCCAGCGCCTGCCTGGATACTCCGTCAATCGCCCCGAGCACCCCTCTAAAGACATCCGGAAACTTGAGCCTCAATCCAGCGACCCTCTCGACGAGCAGCTTCGTACTCCGGCCAACCTTCGTATCGACCAGCAGCACCCTGAGACTCCTCGAGCCCAGCGGCACGAACACCGGCGCCTCCCCCTTCCTGAACTCAATGACCGAGCCGAAGGTGCAGACGGAGTTGTCGATGCCCGAGGGACTGCCGTGCATGATCTTCTCGCAATTGAGCGCGTACCTCGATATCCTCTCCAGGCTGGCGGCGTCGAATTCCGCCGGGAGCCGGGGATCCCTCTGAAGCTGCGCCCAGCGCAGGAAGCCGGCCACGAGGCAGACGGCGAAGGAGGCCGAGCTGCCGGCGCCCGCGCCGATCGACAGCTCGCTGTCCAGCTCCAGTCGGAAGCCTCGCAGCTCCAAGCCGTCCGCTTGGGCCACCTGTAACAGGGCGTAGAAGAAGCACTCGAGGCTGGCGCGTTGGCGTGGCTCGGCCAGGTCGAAGGACGCCTCGACGAAGTCGCGAATGCGCCGGTGGAACTCCTCGTGGCCGTCGGCACGCAGACTGGGAAAGCTGGGGGAGAGGAGGCAGTTGCGCACGGGGAGCAGGGGGATCTCTTGGGAGAGCGAGAGACTCGGAAGTTCCAGGTGGATGCGAGGCTCGTCCGAGGCTGGGAGCTCCTGGAGATGGAGGCGGCTGCGGAGATTCAGGCTGGCCGCCACGGCGGTCTTCCCGTAGACGACCGCGTGCTCGCCGAACAGGATTACCTTGCCCGGGGCTGAGATTCGGAACGAAGCCATGATACTTGGAGTTGGTTTTTTTTTAGCTTTCTTGGGGGAGCTTCTTCCACTGCTCGGGCGTTAGGGTCTTCTGGGAGAAGGCATGAATGGTCTTCAGCTCCTCTTCAAGGATGCTGTTGACCAATCTGTAATATCATTTGATAGATGGAACTATTACTTTTTGTAAAATGCTTTATGGCTGAGCGTTGTAAAATGTTAAATTCTTTATTAAAATTGACTTTTATTATAATTTACGAAACTTTTCTCACGGAAAAGGGTACACTTGGAAAAATAGAAAAAATTGTAAAGTCATTTTTAAAAGTCATCACACTTAGCGGTCGTAGCTATTTTGCGAGGTCGAATAACGCACTATAACTCTAAAATTATATTCTCTAGATGTATACAAAGGTTTTTAAGCAATAAAAATATCGAATTTTTGGACCATTTACACGAGAACAGCGAAAATAAAAAAATTGATTGTCTTTGATAAGTTGAAAGAAATTATTTTCTCTGCCAATAATAGGAGTGTTTTAGGAATGCGAGTATTGAAATCTTCTGCAAATTCGGTATATGATATATTATCAGAATAGTACATTATGCAACAAGGGAATAAAGTAGCAGATTATTCCCGTGTTACATATAGAACTTTATTCCTTACTTAACTCTGGCCACTTTATTGACTTACAAAGCGGGGCCCACGCACGGAAGTTTGATATAAATTAAGATATTATGAACTTGGTAAGTACATTTAAAAGTTTAAGTTATATGAATTTACTTTTTCAATATTCAAGTATAAATACTTAGTACAAATCTAATTATAATTTTTCTATGTAAAAGTTAGATATTAAATATTACGTACAAAATATTAAGTATTTCTAATTAATGAAAACATTTTTATTGACATTTTTATTTTTATTCAGTAAGAACTAGAATTTATTGAAAATGTACATTAATATAGAGAAAAATAATTAAAAAAAGAAAATGCATATACGGAAAAAAAATTGGCGGGAAAAAAGTAAATTTGCGGGAAAAAGTAGATTTGCGGGAATCATATACTACTTTTGTCCCGTCTTTAAGGTCAATAAAGTGGCCATTACGATTGAGTCGGGAATAAAATATGTAACATCTATCAGTCATCTACAACTCCAAGTACCTATACGTATTATTTTACTGATAAAGATATAGGTACTTCTAATAGTTTCTGCAAAGTTTTATGCTAGATAAAATGATAATAGAAGGAAGAAATAGCTTTAATTTTAGTTTAGTTTCACATAAAAAATATTATTTTATTCCAAACTTATTAACAATGTAAATAGTGATAGGAAATACATTTTAATTTTAATCTTTTTTAAATTTTGGCATTTTTTATGCTTTTTTCGTTTCGATCTTCGACTACGTCGAATGAAATAAAATTTTTTTACATGAAAAATATTCGTACACGAAATATAAATTCCTTTAATTTAAAATAATAAGGGAATGTACATGTATTTTATTATACAGAAGGTATTGTACCAGTTAAGATATTAAATAAAATAAAATAATATTTAACGCAAGTTTAATTAAAATTAAAATGATCCGACTATAAATACGTGCGTCTTTCTACTTTTATTTTCTTGATTCACTTCTTTTAGCGAAAAATTTTGCAGAATTGTGATCAAGATCAAAGGTACCAATTTTCACTACAATGATGCATAATTGGAAAGTTTTAGCGGATTTCGCAATTCGTATCCCTGTCACATTTCTTGTGAGTATAAAATAAAAAGTCCGTACCTATGACGCTGAAGAAGCGGTTTGCCTACGAACTTGTCCGAGACGATTAGAACGGCAAAATTGAGACCGCAACCGTCGGACTGATCATCTACCTCCTGCAACAGAAAAGCGAAGCGTTGTGCAAATACAAAAACAAATCATTACGAAAGTGCTTAATAAAAACGTACGATTTGAAAATTTTAACGCGTTCACTGGGCTCTGCTCTGTCTTTGACTTGTGCGTACTATATGTTAAAAAGGAAGTAAGTGTAGCAATGACATAAGATTTTCGTTTTGAAAAAAAAAAAACAAATTTATTTATATTAATGCTCGGTAGTGTACAGAGCATTATTATGCAAACTTACAACTCATGACAAACGTCTTTTTGGTATCTTGTACAACCATCATGGTACAGTCCATTCATACTCTAATGCTTATGCTTAAATTCTTAAATTTAAAGACTTAAATAGCTTTTGGTAAAGAATTTTTACATCTATTGTAAGAAAAACATTTACACACAATTGATAATTGTTACAATTATTTTTAATTTAATATTATTATATTATTATTACTTTTATTATTATGCTATGGTCTTATTACTATGACTAATATCATTAATGTTGCATTTTTTCATTTGTCTTATAATTATTATTTGACTTTGAATTTTCGTGCTGGCACCGACGTTGCATTAAACTGTTTGTAATTAAAATAAATTAAAAATAAGAAGAAATGTCCACAGGAATACACAGATGCAAGTAGCGGATATAAGTCTGGATACTTTTTCGGTGCTTTCAAAAATCCACTGCATACAGATAAAATTAAAACACCTAAGAGTGATAGCCCAAATAATATATTGATGTATATTGCACTGGATGTCCATACACTAGTACTCTTTTTGACTTTTATTTTTCTTGATGTTTGTTTCTCTTCTTGCTTTTCTTCCTTATTTTTTACAAAATTACCTATTTTTGACTCAAACCACATCCAAGAAACAGAGACAAAGAAGAATGTAACCGAAGCAAAGTATGCAAGATAAAGACCATCTTTAATAAGTAATGGAAGCATGCTAAAAACAGAAATTATGAGGAACCAAAAACAAGCAAAAGGATCTTTGTGGAAATGTAGTAGAACGGGTAATCCCACTAAAAGAATGGATTTTTCGTGAACCTGAAAAGAAAATAGGAAAAACGAAAGAGAAGAATTTATAAGTGCCAACAAAAATTTTTCTCTCGAGGGTCTAAAAAATAAATCAAGACTACTTGGTAAAAGAGCAATGGTTGTCGATACGAGGCATACTTGAGCCAGTTGCATGTTAGAAAAATTATTTCGCAATTTATAAGCAACATTAATTGCGCACCAAATATTAGCAACTTTATCTTCAAAAATGCCCCTCGTCAATGGAAAGAGTCTTAAGACTGTATCCATAAAAACTTTTCTATCGGTTAAAAATGGAGCCCAAATCACAGCAAACGTTACAATGACCGTCAAAGATACACAAATTAAAGAGCGCAAACAAGCCAGCAGTGGCTTTCTTTTACCAGGTACATTGATACCAAGAATGTAAAAAAAGCAGGGAAGAGCATGATACAGCTCCATCTGCTTGTAATTCAAGGCCAGTACAAAGAAAAACGAGCCAATGGCCATGGAACCCTGAAAGAGCGCAGACACGGACGCAATGAAAAGCCCCAGGGAAACGCAATTATACTGAAAGTGTCCGTAATCGATCAGAATCAAGCCGGGATAAAAGAGTACGGTGGCCAGCACAAAGTGACGCTTCTTAAACATAAAGAACTCCCTCCTCTCGCTCTTCTCCTGCTGCTTCTTGACTTTGGCGTCGAGAATGGGCAGTATTGTGAAAGCAAAGTACACGACGGCGGGGATGAAGACCAGGAGATCGACGACTAGAACGGACAGTCTCATGAAGTACTTGTGCGCGTTGGACTCGTAGCCCCTGGACTGGTGCAGCTTGACGGAGTCGGGATCTAGGAGGCTGGCCACGCGGGCCAGCAGCAGACTGTGATAGGCGGTGATGGGCGGATAGTCGAGACCCCAGTACTGCAGGTCGTTGTCCGTGGAGTTGGAGTACCACTGGGAGACGGGCAGATTCAGGGTGATCTCCTGCCAGTGGCGCTGGGCCTCGTAGTCGCCGTACATGGGCGGCTCGCCGGCCCCGCTGTACGGGTGATAGGAGATGCACCAGCGCAGCAGCAGAGCCAGGCCGACGATGAGGCCGCTCTGCAGGAGCTCGGGTATGCCGTCCCTGGCAGTGGCGGCGCCCGCCGCATCCTGCTGCTTGGATGCGGAGTGCGAGTGCGCGTCGCCGAGGCCGCTGTTGTTGTGCTGCTGGTCCTTGCGGACGCTACTCGTCGCCGAGCTCTCTCTCTCGCGCATTTTCGCTCTCACACAAAGCCCCTTTTCTCTCTATCTCGGGTTTTGTTTAGCGGCTGAAATTACATGGGCCCGTGGAGTGCGCGCGGCGCTGCAAAAGTGAGGTTATGCGTTGGCGTCTCTGGCCCGTTTCTCGCCGATCTCAAATGCACAAAGAGAGATTGTGGATTGTCGGGGTACTTACGAGGTGCAGAGGCTCGAGCTCCTTTTGCAATTTGTCCCGTATGTGATCCCCGGAATATGGCATATTTTCGCCACGTATTAGAGCAGACGAGCGCTCGACGACTAGCTTGCGACACACGTTTACTGTTTTGTATATCACGCCGCTTGGGATTTGGGATGAGCTGCGGCCTGCGTCTGTGTAGTATAGTTATAGAGTTGTTGCCGGTAGTTCCGCGCGCCACTTCGCCCCCTTCCCCCACGCTATAATGTAATCGCGTGCTTCGAGTTCACTATCTATCTGGGTTCAAACGTGAGCAATAATAAATAAGGCGAAATAAGGTACGTTATAAGGACTGAGACTACCTTCGGAAGGAAAAAAGATTAAGGTAAATTTAAGGCTATACATCGCGCTTTAAAAACATTGTTTATTCTTTTTAATAGTTATATGGTTTAAGTTTAGCTATAGGAGATTGAAAAAATATTAAATGAATGAAATTAAATTTAATATTATTTAATATATATAGGGCATAGCCTGTCGCCTCAGGACTGAGACTACCTTCGGAAGGAAAAAAGATTAAGGTATGTATATATAAGGGGTTGTACACTCTACGTGGATATATTCCGATCGAACGTTTTTAAAATGCTCCAATGAGATTATCCGTTTCACAGAAATTAACCAATAAGATGGCACGATTTCAAAACATTCGATCAGATTGATCAGAACATATCCACGTCAAGTGTATACCTGGTTCTCTTATATTTGATGTTGAATAATAGTGCAATTTTATAAAAATTATATTGGATAGAGGCACTAGTAGTCGGCCATCTAAGGAAAAACTTGTATTCAAGCTAATATTGCAAAAAATTCAGAAACATCTTAGTTTATAAATTACCGGTTCTATTACACTTTAATTGTATTCTAGTTTTTGCTAAAATGTTTATTTTTGCTTAAAATATTTACAGGATTATTATAATACGTGTTTCAATACAATATGACGAAAGCGCTAGTAGTCAGCTGCCACCGGAATCTAGTACTCGGCCGCTTGATCGCTATTAGTCGGCCAGGTAAATTTAAGGCTATACATCGCGCTTTAAAAACATTGTTTATTCTTTTTAATAGTTCTATGGTTTAAGTTTAGCTATAGAAGATTGACAAAATATTAAATGAATGAAATTAAATTTAATATTATTAAGAATACAAAATAGACTAATTAAAATAATAAATAAAAATAAATTCATTAAAGAAAATCCTATGAATTTACCTCAATTGTTTGCCTACGAATCACTGATGTGTTATAATTATAACTCCTTTAAGGAAATCTACATCGAATCCAACAGTATAACAAGAAAGAAAAGTATACAGATTCCTAAAATGTTCAAAGCCATTAGTAACAAAAACAGCTACATAGTTTCCATTAAATTGTACAATAATCTACCGAATGATCTAAAAACTTTCAATATCCAACAAAAATCTGCTAAATGTAAACTAAAGCAATGGATCAGAACGAACATACTAATGTTATAAGCAAGTGGACAATAATATGTCCTCGCATTAAATATCTCCAAAATGTGATATTAATATAAGTAAATATAGTAAATATTTCTTATACGTGCAGATTACTGTCTTTGATATAGTATAAAGGCAGTACTATAGATTTTAAGCTTAGTATGTAAGTTTTAGTAATTAAGTTTCTATTATGTACCAGACCTGCGAACAGTTAATTATATTTAACTCTGCAGGATTACAATGTATAATTATATATACGTAATAATTGTCTGGTTAAGAAGAATAAATATTAATTAATCGTAAGGATCATTACAATTAAAAGTGGCTTTGGACATGGGTTATCGACCAGGCCCGGCCAACAACTAAAATTCGTCGAAAATTAAAAACATTCTTGTAGTCGGCCACCTATAAGCACATATCGACAAAGATATATCGAAAAAATGTATTATTTAATGATTCTTACACTGTTTTAACGTCAGAACTAAATGTTTAAATAGCATAGATCATTAAAAAATTATTAATCTAGCGATATTTTGTCTACGGGTTTATTTTTTAAAAGAAAATAGCCAAAGTGGCCGACTACTAGTGCCTCTACCCTAGGTATATGTTAGATTGATATTAAATTTCTGCAGACTATAATTATTTCGGTTAATCGATGATAACGATAATATTCTTTACTTTATGCGCATTGTATAAGAAAAAAGAAAGATTGTAATAAATCGCTGTTGAATATAAAACGCAACGAAATATTAAGCTAAAAGGATAAAAAATAATAAATTAAATTAAGATTACACCATAATTTTTACAGTAAAATTATTTATTTATTTATTTATAAAATATAAAAGATAGCTTAAATATAATTCTATTAACTCCATAACAGTCTCATAATCTTGGTAACATATACATATGTTGCAGTTCAGTATCGTTTAGTTTTAACGTTTAGGCAATTGGGAATTTGCAATCCGACTAATGTACATACAAAGCCGATTTGTGCAATCTTTTACAAAATTAATTAACATTTCACATATTTAATAAGTACTCGATATTTCTACATCATTTTAAGATTGTAAAGAATAACAAAATCGATTACCTAAATAGTTTTATTAATATTTACTTTTACAATGATACGACATGTAAATAAATTTCGGTGCGAACCTGTTAATTATACTTTGATGACGTCACACTCTAGTAAACTTCACAGATCCCCACATTGCAATATGGTATGACGTCGCAAATATTTTCCGGTATCGCTGTATTCTGTATGTTCTTTAATTTTGTATATACTGCGAAAATTCGAAAAGTTCACAAAGAAATATGCTATAATCTATCAGAATATGATATAAAAAATATCATGCGAATACTAAAATTCTTTTATACATACATATCCTTAAATATTTTTAGTATAACAAGTATTTACATATAACAGAATACAACAATAAATTCAGTAAACGCATCTTTACTTTTGTATCTCGGTCTACATTTGGAAATCTCGGTCATATAAAGAATTTAAGAAAGGTCTTTACATGCTCAATAAGTTCTTTTGTAAAAGTCTATAACTATATATTTATAAAAAAATTTCACTTTTCAACATCAAATGAAACATGTAAATATTTTTTAAAGTTGCATAAAAAGCATGATCATACTACAACTTACTTTACACTCAAAAAAGTGTACTGTTACAAATTATTGCTCTATTTTAAAGGAAATCATGCAATTTGTATATACAATTTAAAATATCAGCTATTAACCCAAATATGGTATATAGGTATATCATAGGAAAAACAGTCTGGAATTTTTCAACTAATTTTGATTGAATATTCAAGAAGTTGACAATGTGTTCTTCCCGAAAAATCTACACTTTGGTTGTGTCAATGATTTAATTTCCTCATTATTTGTTTTATTACTAGCAACTACTTTGTTACTAATTCATTTTTTTCCTTCTTGGTATGCTTTGAGTTATACCAACATCTTCATGTAGTCAACATATCGGGTGTTGCATATTACTTTTATAACATTAACTCAAAAGTGTACTAAATTGAGTTCTACCATTATTCGGCGCATCCCTTCAATTATTGACTAAATTTTTGTAGACGACATTAATTTTCGTAACTCTCTCAAAGTATTATTTATACCATTACTTCGCAATTTAGAAATATTTTCCTTTTTATAATTTGCATCAGTGTCACTAGAATCTATAAATTGTTTTATAGGTAACTCGTGGCAGTATTTGAACATTTTATCATCTAAATCTTTTTCACTACAATTACTATTTAGTGAACTAGTATCGGATAAAGAATATGATGAAAAATCTTCCATGGAATTATTACGTATGGCACAAAATATTTTATCATTATTTAAATTTTTTTCACTGCCATGAATCTCAACTTTTGGTTTACTTACAAAGTGATTACAAGGTTCAATGTCATCATCGAAACTTTTTTCATCAATAATTCTATCATTATCAGAAGTGTCAGTTGATGATGAAAACTGAGATGAATTACTAGAAAATGATGCCCTATATTTTTTAAATACTTCTATTTTTTTACTAAAACTAATATGATTTGAAGGAGAACTTTCTGTAACTTCAAAATTTGTCACACAAATTCTATTTTTAGTGTCTGTTACTTTCTTTGTACTTGCATTAGCCCATAATTCGAGACCTTTTTTTTGCACACATTGTTCATAATGTTTGAAAGTAACAATATTATTTGTACATTCTCCCCATTCTGCCATTTTCTTTGCTACCATCCATTTATTTACGTGCACTTCATTTATATTTTTGTTTGCTCCTATTAAATTTACTATCATAGAATTGTTCTGAAAAAAAAAAAGTTATTTAAAAATTCCATACCAAAAATATATAAACTAATAATGAAAAATAAAATATTTACCTCTTTATCAATACTTGATATATGTGCAATAAAATGCTTATCAAATACTTTGTGTGTGAATTTTTTGCTAGATTCGCTAGACCAATTATTTGTTCCAATTGGTTTCACATCCTGTAATTTACAAGGTATTGCTTGTGCAGGTACTGCAGAAAATGTATTATTCAAAAAATATAACTCTTTTGGATTGTAGGTGCTATTGGTTCCATAGTCATAAAAATGTATCTAGAAAAGAATTATTGAACAATAAATATTTTACAAATATTTATGCATAAACAGTTTCCAAATGCCATTTTTGATTAATTAAATGATTTGAAAACGTTTGCTTTAAGTAAAGAAAAAAGTATACTTACAACTGGTCCTTCTGGCCTGATTTTTTTTATTATACCTCTGTGCCACATTTCTGCAAAAACACAAGCCACGTGTAATCCTGGCCTTATTAGTATTTGTGGTATTCTATATTTATCCAAATCTTGTTGAGTATAAAATTCTCTATAAAAAATACATAAAGCAATAATAAAAATATTAAATAAGTCATTAAAATAAAAATAGCTTGAAATAATAAGTATACTTACTGTAATTGATTCATTAAATTCACAAGTAGCTTCTTGTTTTTATTTAGATTTACCCAGAAAAAAGATGGATTATGTATTTCAGAGACAATTATATCTAAACCATTTTGGAAATCCATGAACAGAGAAGTAACACTTATCTGATTAACAGTTTCATTAAAATTCATAACATCTTTAGCGATTAATGATTTCGTGACTTCAGGGGACTACAAAAATGAAAATAACAAATTAATTATAGGCCTGCGACCTGCTAACTTGGTAAGGGCAGTAATGCCCATATATATGTATAAAAAAAAATAAAAGAAAAATTATATGAATTTGTTAATTTTAGAAAAGTTAAATAGATATATGAATAATAGCTTACCAGTTTATTGGGAATTGGTTGAAAATCGTCTGTTATGTTCTCAGTAAAACTTTCTTGAGAAACTGTATTTGATGTTTGAAAAGTTTGGTAATTATCTAGAGATATTCTTGCATCTAAAACCATCAACTGTTTTCTAGCATCTGTTGGTTTTACAAATTGTAAAATATCTGTCAATGCAGCAACAAATTCTATTATACTATTGAATCCATATTCACTATATTCTAAATCAACTCCATATTCAAGTAGATATACCCTTGGCAGATCTGAACACCGAATTCCTTCAGGGTGTTTTTCTATTAACTGTTGTAATCGAATTTTAGTTTTTTCTTTGACTAAGTCACCTACGGCATTTGTCTGTACTGGATACGTTTCTTGTCCATTCATTGTTTTCAATCTCTGATAATTATTTTCATCTTTAACATTTTGTGAACTAAAAGATGAGGTGGAATTTTGCATCCTTTTTTTCTTAACATTGTTTTGATGTAACTCATCTTTAAAATATACGTAGTCATCATCATAATTCAATATATGTGTGAATTCATTTAGCTGACTATTAAGATCTTGTATTGTATAAAATGAATAAGTGCCAATGCGATTTGCAATACCAGATATGACATCAGTCTTCTTTATACTTTTTCTTCCATATTTCAGCGTAGCTGAGCTTTTTAATTCTTGTAAAACTTCATTTAGTATATGAGGATCAACAAAATTATTTTGGAGAAATGATTTAATCTTTGATTTGCGTGTAGAGGAATCTATGTGTTTTTTTTCTCTAGCAACTAAATAGCTGATATGCTTTGACTTTTCATTATCAATGTGAAAGGCACATAGCTTTTTGTCATTGTTATAGCTAAGATAAAATGCATCTGGCATACTGCTTAAAAATTGTTTCAAACTTGTGTAGTTAAAATCTCCAAATGGAATATCCTCGTCCGTAATCTCTTTGTATAATTTATTTAGATACGGTAGTGTTATGTCCTCACTATTCCTCGATATTAGTAAAGATCTTATATCTATCTTCAATCTTTCTAGCCTCGCCATATTTGATGTAGATGTCATCATTATTGGTGCCATTCTAGTTTTGATTCTTTTTCCCCACACAAATATTCAGTAAATACAAAAATTGACTCTAAATATATAACAATAGCTTCTTAACCTATGCATACAAGTATGCACACAAGCTATCAAAATATCCAAATATGGCAAAAAAGCACTGCTTTTTGGTGAAGCAATCTAAAACAAAATAAGTGCTCCGTTTTTATTTATATAAACATTGTTCTAGGTATGTATTTCTTTAGTTAAATTAAATGAACTGTGCTATGTTTACAATTCATAAAAAAAATATGAAAATTGATGAAAATAAAAAGAATACTCAAGCGATTCTTACCCTCTGCAATCCTCCTGGTTTGGAGAAGGTCACAATTTACGGCAGATCACTTTTTCACAGCCTCAACTGGTTACTCGTTGCTTTGCTGATCCACCAAACTTCAAACAAAGAAGCGCACTTTGGCACGAAGCAACACGTGTGCGGACTGCTGTCTTTTGCTCTGCTCGAGACACAACTAACACCCAAGACCGGTAAGACGCAACTAACAGCTCCATCGACGATCACATGCGCGTCTCGCCTCTCGGTATTCGCTCTGAGCATCCACTTGGAGGGGGTAAAAGAAACGATCGAAGCGCCCATGGTGGCGATCTCAAAGTTGACTGCAGCGCCAGTAATTTTACACGGGGTATTATGGGTGGTGAAATTTAGAACCCTCATATAGTACCCATTTTTACATGTATTTATATGGAGACGTACTTTATGCAGCAGCGTCCTCTCCAGTTGCTTGCGTTCGCCAATAGGTATGCGAGCTTGGTCGCTTGGGCATGAGGAGAAGCGATCGAAGCGTCATGGTGGCGAAGAAGAGTCGTAGCTCATGAAAAATACATAAAACTTCAGTTGGCTCCACCAGTTATACTCTGTGACGTAAGCTGAAAGTCACGTGTTATTTCACGGAACTATCGATAACAGCGCGCGAAGTTTAAAATCATTTTTTAATAAGATATTAAAAATAATGCAAGCGTAATAGTCTAGAATATTCAAAGGATATCTAAAAGCGTATTTAGAAGATCAACTTAGGGTATTAAAACGTCTACAGAATAGGGATAGTCTATAGTAGTAAAGGTCACTCGAATAAGGCTGATTCATAAACAATAAGAGGCGAGAAAACGCATGGCTCGTTGTCACGGCAGCAAATTGTCCAGCGAATCCTCTATACTAACATGTTGGTGCGAGAGACAGAGAGAAATAGAGCATCGTTCCCGCCAATTTCCCGTCTTGTGTACGTTCTCTCTCTCGCACCTACGTGTTAGTATAGAGCATTCGCCGCGAATGCCGCGTCAATTCGCTGGCGTCAAAACGAGCCCTCAGTCGGATACAGCTAGAGAGCTGCTCGGGGAAGAACCCTGCCGTCGAGACAGAGAATTTATAGTGGAGCAGCACCACACCTCGTCGAAAATCGCATTTTTTTTCGGAAAGAATCGCATATAACTCGGTAAGTATGCATTTTAGAGAAAAAATGTATACTTATAAATTTGTTCGTTATGAAATTTTCTACAAGATAGAGTTAGTCGGATATCCGTAGATTTGAAATGTTCGCTGCAAAATGCTCGAAAGTGCAAAAAAAGTAGGTAAAAAACAAGGTAATTTTAAATTGTTTATTTAACAATGAAAAAATAACCCAATCACGCCATAAATTTAGACAAAAGTACTTGACTGCAATACAAAACGAGAGCCGCAAGGCCGATTAAGATCGGACTGACAGTTTTTGAATAATGCAATTGTTAAGTAACCTACCTGGAAAAAAAGACCTTTTTTTTAATTTTGTGCCAGGCTCAAAGTTATGAATATTTTTTTGGGCCCGCGCTTCAACACCTTCTTGGACTCTTAAACTATCATATATAATTGCTATGTCAACCATTTTTCAATTTTTAATAACTTTTTGAGCGGTTTTAAAAAGTTTGGAAATTTTGGCTTTTAAACAAATAAGCCTGTGAAGCGGGATTTGCGAGTGGGAAAAAACCGGAAAGTATAAAAAAATAGTACTCGGAAAGACGCATCTTTTAAAAAAAAACATCCAATTCGGTCCAGTAGATGTTGAGATATAAACTTCCAAAGTCGGGAAGGGTATGCGGCGTAACGGTTAATGTTGTAACAATAAATTATATACCAATCAATAGGTTTTTCCGAGATGTTTTCGTATCTGCTTTCAAAAATTACATTGCACGTGTGCATCACGCACAAAAATTAGCATAAACATCGTGTAGTGCGCGCTCGGAGCCGAAATTCGGAAGGGTGAGGATAGGTTGCGAAACTTGAAATCGTCGCTTAAAAATCGGCGCGCTTGCTTCAGGATGATATATCTCGGCTTCTACTGCACCGATTTTAACGATTTTTTTTATTTGGGGTAGAAAAACGAAAGGATTTCAATTTTCATGGTTACATTTATCAATTTTAAAAAATAAACAATCGGTGGTCAATTTTCATAATCAAGCATTTTTAAATGTTGGTAAAAATTAGTGCTAATCATAATATCCTTATTGGGCATATATTGTTCATTGTAAATTAGTATTAAATTGAAAATTTTCAGGCCAAAACTATTTTATTGTTGCTACTATTCGTAGTAGCCATATACATTGTAAATTATAATTGCTTTCAAATGACCTTATCCTTTAATTTATTATCTTAGCTATTAACGATGCACCAAGACGCAAGCTTAAAGTAAATTACACAGTGTCTCAAGGCTAATTCGGGAGGGGGGAGGGAGAATCTTAATGAGGGTCCGTCTAGACGGTATCTCGGGAGGGGGAGGGGGAAGCTTTAATGAGGGTCCGTCTAGATGGACCCTCATTAAGATTCTCCCTCCCCCCTCCCGAATTAGCCTTGAGACACTGTGTAATTTACTTTAAGCTTGCGTCTTGGTGCATCGTTAATAGCTAAGATAATAAATTAAAGGATAAGGTCATTTGAAAGCAATTATAATTTACAATGTATATGGCTACTACGAATAGTAGCAACAATAAAATAGTTTTGGCCTGAAAATTTTCAATTTAATACTAATTTACAATGAACAATATATGCCCAATAAGGATATTATGATTAGCACTAATTTTTACCAACATTTAAAAATGCTTGATTATGAAAATTGACCACCGATTGTTTATTTTTTAAAATTGATAAATGTAACCATGAAAATTGAAATCCTTTCGTTTTTCTACCCCAAATAAAAAAAATCGTTAAAATCGGTGCAGTAGAAGCCGAGATATATCATCCTGAAGCAAGCGCGCCGATTTTTAAGCGACGATTTCAAGTTTCGCAACCTATCCTCACCCTTCCGAATTTCGGCTCCGAGCGCGCACTACACGATGTTTATGCTAATTTTTGTGCGTGATGCACACGTGCAATGTAATTTTTGAAAGCAGATACGAAAACATCTCGGAAAAACCTATTGATTGGTATATAATTTATTGTTACATCATTAACCGTTACGCCGCATACCCTTCCCGACTTTGGAAGTTTATATCTCAACATCTACTGGACCGAATTGGATGTTTTTTTTTAAAAGATGCGTCTTTCCGAGTACTATTTTTTTATACTTTCCGGTTTTTTCCCACTCGCAAATCCCGCTTCACAGGCTTATTTGTTTAAAAGCCAAAATTTCCAAACTTTTTAAAACCGCTCAAAAAGTTATTAAAAATTGAAAAATGGTTGAGATAGCAATTATATATGATAGTTTAAGAGTCCAAGAAGGTGTTGAAGCGCGGGCCCAAAAAAATATTCATAACTTTGAGCCTGGCACAAAATTAAAAAAAAGGTCTTTTTTTCCAGGTAGGTTACTTAACAATTGCATTATTCAAAAACTGTCAGTCCGATCTTAATCGGCCTTGCGGCTCTCGTTTTGTATTGCAGTCAAGTACTTTTGTCTAAATTTATGGCGTGATTGGGTTATTTTTTCATTGTTAAATAAACAATTTAAAATTACCTTGTTTTTTACCTACTTTTTTTGCACTTTCGAGCATTTTGCAGCGAACATTTCAAATCTACGGATATCCGACTAACTCTATCTTGTAGAAAATTTCATAACGAACAAATTTATAAGTATACATTTTTTCTCTAAAATACATACTTACCGAGGTATACTAAAATTTAATAAAATACGAGTTTGTCTCCACGTTAATAGGTTATACGGTATATTAATTTTTCGTGAAAATTATAGCAATATTTACAGATACATTTCTCTCCGTGTACCAATCTATAGAATGCAATTATACAAAATAATTAGATATTAGATAAAAAATTCGACCTATAGACATGAATAAAAAATAATTACATTTAATTAGTTAAATGTCTATTAAACTTAATTGACATGCATCAATTGTTCATGTATTATATTATAATGCTAAATCTTAATTCTATTTTGTTATATTAAATTCTATTTATAGCACACTAACCTCAAAATGCCAACTTTACTGTCGATTTTGAGGTTGTTGTGCTATAAAATATCGTATGAGACTGTTGTGGGAGGTGTTTTTCTACCTTGCTCGATTTTCTCACTCGCTTCGCTCGTGCGAAAACCCTCGAGCAAGGTAGAAAACCATCTCCCACAACAGTGTCATAATATACTATAATACTATAAAATGATAAAAATCAATTGATACCAATTACATTGAATTGACTAAATACCTATTCAAATCAATAGACAATCAAAGAAAATGTATTTCTTTCAATATATTTTTATAAACATAGATCTAATAGTTTTGAATTGAATTCTAATTATTATTATTATTATTATTTAAAGCTACCAGGGTAAAAAACTCAGGGACATTTAGTTTTTACCATTGTATCCCTATCCCCCCGGCTTGGACCTAACGAGGCTCCACAAACCCCACGGCTTTGCAGTAAGCTAGTAGGTTTTCCGTGTTTGCCTCCTTGAAAGTCTCGGGATCCAAAATCCCGTTTCCTAGCCACCTTCGTCGATGTCCAGCTAAGTTGGGACATTTGCAGAGAAAGTGGCTAGGAGTCTCTTCTTCTTCATTACACCATCTGCACAGGTTACTTATTTCCTGTGTTTTGTGTAGATAACACCGCAGGTCGCAATGTCCATTTAATAAGCCCAGTACGATGCGTGCCCTCCGTTTATCCAAACTGATGATTTCTTTTCCCTACTTGGTAATATATTCTCCCATTAGTTCTTTGGACCATCTATATCCTGTGGAGTTTTTCCATATGCTCCATCCTTCTTTTACTAATTTTTTCTTGATCGCGCCACAGCCTTCCTGGTATGGTATTCCTACCTCCCTTTCTGTCCGTCCGCTTTCATTTACTGCTTGTCTTGCAAGCCGATCTGCCCTTTCGTTCCCTTTTATTCCTGAGTGTCCAGGAATCCAGGTAATGCAGACCCTGTTTGCTCTGGTCAGTCTATTTAGGGTGTTTTTTGTTTCGTTGACCAAGGCTGACGTGGTGCAAGGTTTTCCCAGCGCTAGGATAGCTGCTTGGCTGTCGGTGCAAATTTGTATGTCCTTGCCTCCGACCCCTTTTTGCACCAAGTTTCTCGCACAGGTTTCTATGGCGGCTAGTTCCGCTTGTAGTACCGTGTTGTGTCTTTCTAGGCTGCAGGCTGTGTCCTCCCACCGCTTGGGACCGCAGATTCCAAAACCCGTACCTTTGTCCGTTTTAGATCCATCTGTAAACCAGATGTCTCCATGTCCAAGGATTTGGTTTTGGTTGTTCCACTCCTCTCTATTTGGTATTTTCGTTTTGTAACGTTGCCCAAACTGAAAGGTTTTATTAATTCTATCCTGAGGCTTTCTAAATATTGGTTCGCTCAGCATTTCTCTCCGGATTGTAGTGTGTCCGTTTCCTTTCTCCGACCATCCTCCACCGCACATCAGTCTGTATGCCGACCTGGCGGCCATCTCCTTAATGTTTAAGTCAAGGCCATCCATGCCCAGCATCATCCTGACAGCAGCTGTGGGGGTACTCCTTCGCAACCCGAAAATTCCCCTCAATATGACCGCCTGTACATGGTCCAGGCTTTTTTTTGTTGTATTTCCGGTCGCTTTCCACCATATTAATGCCGCGTAGGTAAGCTTCGGTTTCAGTATCGCCTCATATATCCATAAGGCCTTTTGGGGTTCTAGCCCCCATCCTGTACCAATAGCCGCCCTACACTGCATGAATATATTTAGCACCTTTCCGCATTGCTGTTTAACATGCTGCTTCCAAGTTAGTTTCTTATCTAGATGTACCCCTAGATACTTAACTCCTTCTGCATACGGTATTTCTTTCCCGTAGAAGTTAACTCTTCTATTGATTTTACTTTTATATTTAGTGGTGAAGACTACGATCTCTGTTTTTTCCGGATTTACCCCCAGAGATACTGTCTGACACCACTCTCTAACCTTACTCAGTGCTCTTTGTAAGAGATCTGGTAAAACTTCCTCATACTTACCCTTAATAAGTATGGCAAAGTCGTCCGCATATCCGACCGCGAAGATTCCTTCCCTGTCGAGTATACGTAGGAGTTCGTCAGCAACGAATGACCACAAAAGAGGTGATAAGACCCCTGCGGACATCCCTCGTTGACCCCTCCTTTTACAGTTTTTCCCTTCCATTCACAGTAAATGTCCCTGCCGCTCAGCATTCCAGCTATCCATTTTCTGATGGTCACCGGTACGCCATGCTTTGCCAGGGCTCTGTCAATGGTTTTCCTAGTGGTGCTGTTAAAGGCTCCTTCTATGTCCACAAAAGCGCCAAGTACTGTTTCCTTTGCGCTTTTAGCCTTTTCAATATATCCTACAACAGAGTGTAAAGCCGTTTCCGTGGATTTACCCACTGAATATGCATGTTGTTCCTGGTGTAGCGGTAAGCTTCCCAGGATTGTTTCCCTCATATACCTGTCCACCAGTCTCTCCAGCGTTTTCAGCATGAAGGAGGTAAGGCTAATAGGTCTGAAATCCTTCACAGATGTGTAACTCTTCTTCCCGGGTTTCGGTATAAACGAAACCCGTGTACACTTCCAGCTTCCCGGAATATGTCCAATGGCAATACTTCCTCTGAAAATCCCCGTAACCAGTCTCAGTACAGCATCGCACCCTTCCTGTAAGAGTTTCGGGAAGATGCCGTCCGGTCCCGGTGTTTTAAATGGTTCAAAGGTGTTGATTGCCCATTTAACCCTCTCTGGTGTGACGATCTGCGCCGCCAACGCCCAATCCGCATTCCTTCGTGTCCTGGTGTTTCCGGGTACACGTATTCGTCCCTCCCCGTTCTCTTCTTTGGTGAAGTCCGGGAAGTTTGCTCGCAGAAGTAGTTCTATGGTTTCCTCTTCTGTTTCCGTGAAGTACCCGGACCTGTCTTTAAGGCTTTGTAACCGAATACTATTATCCTTGGTTAGAAGTTTGGCTAGTTTAGCCGTTTCTGTTAAGCCTTCTGTACTTGAACAGAAATCTTGCCATTTTTCCCTTTTGGCTTTGTCTAGTTCCCTTTTGAAGTCATTTAGCGTATCTTTATACACTTTCCATCCTTCTGAGTTCCTTGTTTTCTTTGCTCTGTTAAAAACCTTTCGGGCTTTCCTTCTCAGCGCCTCTAGGTGTTTGTTCCACCATGGAGCACCGTTTAGTTGTCCCTTCGGCTTTAGCGGGCAGTTGTTCTCATATGCTCTGATAATGGCTGTCTGGACTTGTTCTAGTGTCCATTCCAGTCCATACTCCGTTCCATATGTCCCTTTAAGGTGTACCAAACGTTCGTTTAGTTCTTCCTTATAGTTCTCCCAAAGCGTGTCCTTAGGGTTTCTCTTGGGCTCACTCCATATTTTCTGCATCTTCATCCAGAAGGAAATGGTCCTATGATCCGACATAGATGGTTCATCCTCCACTCTCCACCCTTGTATGTGGTTTCTAATTTTCATACTGGCCAGGGTGAGATCTAGAACCTCACGTCTGTTACTGGTAACAAAAGTCGGCTCATCACCCTCGTTCAGTATGTCCATTTGTGTACTAGTAATATATTCTAGCAGAGTTTCTCCCCTCTCGTTGATATCTGTACTACCCCATACTTCATGGTGAGCATTGGCGTCGCAGCCGATAATCAATTCGAGGTTTTTATTCCTGCAGTACTCTATTACTTTTCTTATATCTGTTGTTGGTATTTCCTCGTCATGTGGAAGGTATGCTGAAGTGATCACGATTGTTCTCCCTCGGCCTTCCTCGTCTTTGATGTCCACTCTGACGGTCGTGCAATCCCTAGAGCTGAGTTCCTGTAACAAAAAAGCGTTAATACCCCTGATGCAGATGCACGCGCGTGCATCTCCATCATTTGTTCCCACAAACAGTTCCCCGCTTGTATTTAGCCCCTTAATACGTCCCCTCCATAACCAAGGTTCTTGTATTAATGATATTAGGGCTGTGTTTGTATGCACCTTAGCCATGCACCTTGCTAAGACTGCAGAGGCGCTTTTGCTATGGTGCAAATTGATCTGAGAGAAGTGTATCTTGGTGGCCGCCATTATTGCTGTACCCCCTGAAGCTGCACTTTCTCTTGAGCCGTCGTCACTTTCTCCTCGGCGGTACTGTCGCGGTTCAGTAACTTGAAAGTCACCGAACCGACGCCCACCGTGAGTCTGTAACTCCGACTCTTTAGTGTAGCGGCCGATGGTTCATCTAGGCCCAGAATCAGATAGCCTTCCGGCGTCTGTTTCAGGACCGCCCATCTGGACGTGTCCACTCCCCCATTTTGTCGCCGGACCAGCTTCAAGAAGTCCGGTGCAGTTCTAACCTCCTCGGGGAGTCGAGTCATCACCTTGGTGATCCTCAGCTCCTCCGCGCTTACCACTCTGGCCTTCAGGTTCGGGTCCCCGAGTTCCAGCTTCTCTGCTTCTTTCTCTAGCCAGGACGCTGTTTCCTTGTCTTCGCAGACGAAAACAAGGGTGCCCTTTCTAGGAAAGGTTTCCTTGAATCGGGGTGCAAAGTCCCCCTCTTCTATCATCAGTACCCGGTTAACGACCGACTCCTTGACTTTCTTTATCGTTGCATCCGGCATCTCTCCTCCAAGGTAATCCCCACAAGTGAGGGTAACCCTCGGAAGACTCGACGCCGCCGCCGCGAAGCTCCCTTTCTCCTTTAGTCGCTTAAGCAGTCTCGAGGCCTGCTCCGGCGACTCCAGGCTGGAAGATGCCATCCTCTTGCCCCCCGGGGCTCCTGCGGCAGACGTTGTGGGTTGAGCGAGTGCGTTAGCCCTCTTCTCTTCCCTCTTCCTCTGCCGCCTGTTCGCTCCGAAAACGGGCAAGGGTCGACCCTCGTCCATCGCCTGTTGCTTCAGGAGTTTCCTCCTTTGAGCCCCACTCAGATGTCGGTTCAAGCCCGTCTCTTTGTGGGGTTTTTCTCAAGTGACCTCCGTTGCCGAAGTTCCCTGGAGAGCTTTCTCCGAGATGTCGGCGATCGGTTCTTGAGCCCGATCTACCTCCATCCCGTCTAAATTAAAAATTTTTTTTTATCTTTATTGTCCATAAAGGTCCCACGAGTGTTGCGGAAATAAGTGGTCCGCCCGTCAGGAGCCGCTCTGCCGGGTAAGGCTTATACGACGGGATTTCGCCCGGTATCCCGAAGGAACCGTTCGTGACACAGCTCCCCCTGTGCCATGCATCCCTGGGCACGGTATCTCACACCTTGGATTGGGTGGTGATACATACCCAACTGGACCTCACCTAGTCCAAGTTGGGGGGTTGCTTGTTTGTCCCCCGAGGTCCGCTGAGCTTTATTCCCTGCACCATCCGGGCGGGTGTTGGGATTTTGTCCCTATCCCCGCACCAGCTGGATTAGGGCCCTGACCCGAAGAGATTCCGGGACAGGATTCGCCCTCACCTTGTCGGGAGATTACCGTTACAGGCCGGCCAGGATCGATTGTACGACCCTCGCCATGCCCTGCCCGGTTCCTTCCCGGCCGACGAGGTACACCGCCCAACCCTCCTCGCTCGATAACCCGTTTATAGAGACCAGTCGATTTAGGAAGGGAACCGTCCGCCTGCCCTTCGGCCCCCCGGGGCAGAGTCAGCCCCCAAAACCTACGGGCTCAGCCTCTCCACCATCCCATAAGGGCTTGCGTCAAGGTCCTGCAACCCCCAGGAGAGGAATTGAATTCTAAAGATTATATATATTTCTATTGCACTTTCCAGAATTAAGATTTAGCATCAAATGCAATAGATTTTTTTTATTGACTTTAATCTCATTTTTTTAACAGCTACTAATGATTCTGCAAGCTCAGCTAGCGTCTGACACGAGTCTTCACAAAGTAATGCCTCTAATTCTTCGTCTTCAAATTTTTTCGGTGCACCAGAGCGTTCTTTATCTTCAATATCAAAATCATTATTTTTGAAGCGTCTAAACCAATCTCTGCATGTTGTTTCCGATAGAGCATGGTCACCGTAAATCTCAACAAGAATTCTGTGTGCTTCAGCTGTAGATTTTTTTTAATAAAGTAGTGTAGTAAAATTCCCAAATATATTTAATATATTAAAATAAAATTTTTGGTACGAAATTTGACATGTTTAACACTATGAAAAAGAAAATTGTTTACACTTCGGTGAAATGACATACTGAATTTCATGCTTGCTTATAGTACTTCTATATAGATGTGTTACCACCTTCAACTATATCCCACGTGAAAAGTCCCATATGATTACCACATGGAAATCATATGGATTCCACAAGATTCCCACATGGTTTTCATATGGTATCTTATGGGAACCACGTAGGAACCATGTGGGCTTTTGGACAGATTTTACATGGTTCCCACATGATACCCATATAGTCTACTAAAGCTAATATTTATTTTTTTAAATGGAATTTTGAAAAATAGGAATTCTTTAGCTTATAGTCACCCAGTTATATATTAGGCACTCATTTTATGAATTTTATAGCATTTAAGAACTATCTGGAAACTTAAAGTTTTTTTCATAAATGAATATTTACAATATCTGTAGACCCATGTGAAACTCATATGGGAACTTCATGGAACACTCGCAGGGACCACGTGTATTTTTTAGTTGATCATATGGGAACCATGTAAAATTCTTATGGGAACCATGTGTTTTCAACTGGGACCCCACTGGGAAATCTTTCCAAAAGCCCACGTGGTCCCTACATGGTTCCCATAAGATACCATATGGGAACCATGTGGAATCCATATGATTTCCATGTGGTAACCATGTGGGACTACACGTGGGATGCACGCAGTACTAGTAACGTCATCTCTTGGAAAACACGAGAACTTATATTCAACATTCCAATATTTACATATGTATAGAAAGTAAAACTTTGTATACATCGCTGATTTGAATGACAAAGACAGATATGTTCGTTTGCAATAGGTTAGAGAAGGACAAACCAAATCCAGATCTTATAAAACCCCGTCGTCGGAAAAACGCATTAGGGCAAAATCAGATCGAGACGCAAAGCGGAAAGCGCAATAGAGAGACGCAAAAGAGCCAGCTATATGAACGTAACTTCTACTGTTAAATTATAAACCGTTATTGTGTACAACTACAGCACATTATTGAAGCGAATTTAAGTAATGATAATTATTAAAAAGCTTATGTCTTGGCAAAATGTTTTATACATTTCTTATATTTTAATTTAAAGCTATCTGATCAGAGTCGAACTGAATGATCCGCCTTTGCGTTTTGAAATTGTGCCCTGTTCACATGGAGCGGAAAAAAGCTCAAAATTGAAAGAATAGTAAACATAATTACTACATAAAAGAAATTAATCTGTAAATACTTTATGTCAAATGTTATATATTAGTAGAATTTAATTATTTAAAATATTAAAAAATCAAAATTGTATAATAAAAATAGTTCCGCCTACGCAAATAGACCACTTTTTGAACAGGGCAGGATTTCAAAACGTTGAGGCGCATTACTCGGATCAACTCTGATTAGTTGGCTCTTTTGCGCCTTATTTGTCAATTTTTTCAAGTATTTGAAAAATGTTTTATATTATTATTTTTTTAAATTCTAATGATGTTTCTATTTTAAATAATTCGCTAAGAATCAAGACTGTAATATTTTCTTTTGATACAATGTCAGCTAAAAAACATTTCTACGCCTGGTATACACGTTTTTACTGATTTTCGTTGACGAATTAGCCCCGTGCTAGGGACAGATTTGTAAAAAAAGTTTGCAGAGAATTTTTTTTCAGTTAGTTAAAACCATAAAGTTTATATCTGCGCCCCGCGGGATTTAGATTTTCGAAAATTATTAGAATTAAAAATCGCAAAACAAAAAGTTGACAAATTAGCCCCTGTCTTCCCTACTCAAAATTTTTCATAAATATTATTGTTTTTCAACCTTTTTGAACACTTTTAAAACTATATGACCCACGCGAGGGTCTTGCAAATTTTATTAAAATTTGTTTCATTCGAATGGAATACATAACTAAATTATTTTAGGGGTAATTCTTCCGTTCTATGCGGTCTCAAAGACATATATAGTCCGTTTTGATGTCCAAATCTGTTGCCAGAATGCAAAATTAAATAGTTATGTATAACAACTGTTTTATATCACAAATTTAATTATTGTAAAAAACGGCTCAGCACTGTACGCCAGAAAATTTTTTAACAATATGAAAAGGGTTTTATTTTCTTATGAACTGTTTTGAGTAAATTAATGAAAAGACATGATAAAAAATGTTTAGTTGTCATAGACTTGTTCTGGTTCCAAATCTATTGATGTGCATTTGTCGTGCGAGATATAAGTAATAAATTAAAGCTGAACAGAGTATAATATATCGACGCAGCCTAGCACATTTCAGATTTCTCGAAAAATACCCTAGTGGAAATGACAACTGTGAAAAACTGTGAAAAACTATGAAAAAAATCTGAGAAAGTGTGAAAAAATGTAAAAATACACATACTTTTGGATCATCAGGGGCCTTATTCTGTAAGCATGTCATTTTATATCGGTGACAAAAGTGACAAAAATCTATTTTTAATATTTTTGTGCGATAATTAATTTTAATTTACATTTGTATACTTTAATTCAACTAGATTAATGGTTATTGTTAATTTTGATACTATTAGCAGTCTAATTTTGCTTATTGAAAATATTAGATTGATATGTCATTGATTTTGGTCGTGAAATGGTGACAAACGAGGCTTGTCACTAAATTGTATAAAGTGACTAAAAATCGCTTATATAATTTGGTGGAAACCTAAGTTTAACACCATTTCACGGCCAAAGTCAGCCTAATTAGTATTAAAATTAATATCTATTAATCTAGTTAAATCAATGTATAAAAGCGTAAATTAAAAGTAATTATCTTGCTAAAATGCCAAAAATTGATTTTTGTCACTTTTGTCACAGATATAAGATGATATGCTTAAGGAATCAGGCCCCTGTTATAAACATATATGCACATTTTTTCACAAAAAGAAACATTATTTTCAATTGTTAGACACATATGTATCGATACATATGTGTGTCTAACAATTGGAAATAATCTTTTTTTAAAATGTAGCTCCTAAGTCCATGAATACGCTTCTGAAGAATACTTTAAAGCCTCTGTGACTATGAAACATGTACCGCCTGATTAAAAAACACGTGGAAAGTGGTTAAAGAGTCTTAAGGGGAGGTCGGAGCGAACTTTACCATTGTGACCTCCACCTCGCACCGTATTTTTCATTATACGTCTAAAATTCTCTTAAGAGGAGGTCGAAACTATCCTGATTGGTGCAGATTTTACCTAACCTCAAAAATTAATATCATAAAAATAAAAATTTGTGGTCATTTATGGTACAAAAATGCGGTTGTCCGGTGTTCTTGTCATAATAATAAATGTTTATAAAGCTTCAAGCGTACATAATTGCGTACAATTTCGTAAAATAATGAAAAATACGGCGCGAGGTGAAGCTATCAGTAAGGCTAAGAAACGGTAAGATGACCATCACTTTTACCGTTTTCCATTCGTCAATTGTAACAATATTTCATAATATAAAACTTTTGAGGCTACTAATAAACAACATTGCTGTTGTCCGGTATTCTTTACATAATAACAAACTATTATCAACCTCGATTTTGACGTTACTATGTGAATTTTAGACGTATAATGAAAAATACGGCGCGAGGTGGAGGTCACAATGGTAAAGTTCGCTCCGACCTCCCCTGAATTCAATAATGTAGATTAGCGAATTTTCAAGGGACTATAAAGATCATTTAGAGGGGTCTAATTCGTGACAAAATCACATATAATATACATATTTAAAATATGAAAACTTGCATTAACTTATATTGTCAAAATATTTTTGCTGTCTATAAAATGGACAATAACTTTTACAAAATTTAACTCAGAATCAAATAAAATTTACAAATTATTTATGAATATGAAATGTATCCCCCGAAAATTTTAGACCAGGTTGCTGAATAAAGTTTGGAGATAAAATTACTTGAAAATACTTTATCTATTTTTTCTCTTCAATACAAACTAACGAAAAAAATTATCTTTTTTATTCATTAAAATAACTACTTTTTGAAATAATGAAAACATGCTAATAATGTTCGCATTTTTCTTTAAAAGTGGTTGATAAGACATTGATCGAAAGGAAATCACTCGCACTTTGAGAATATATGCAGGCTATATTTTACACAACTTCAATCCAAACTGCAAAAAAATGTTTTTTATTTCAAATTTATTTTCAAAACAGATTATTTATTCACAAACAGCCTTAATATTATCGATTTAGCTCTAAATCTAATCAGTTCTAAGTTGAAACATATTTGTCTGCTAAATTTCAGCGCGCTTGGTTTTTTTAAACCTATTTTTCCTACTCCTCGAAAACATCGAAATTTATCAAAATCTCTGAACCGAAAATATTCATCATTACAAAGCTTAACTGCTTAGAAAGCAAATCAAAATAAAATAAAATTGCATCAAAATAAAATTTATTTTTAAGATCGCTTTATTTACGAAGAATAATGGAACACTTAAATTGTTATTGGAATCAAAAATTATAAAAAACGTCTTAAAATAAAACAATCTTGGAGAGAAAATTTGCTTTTGATGCTTATTTTTAAAGAAAAGTTCAGCTTTTTGATGTATGTAATGTTGGGTAAAGTAGGTCTGATGCATCCCTTTAAATATACTAACGTGTTATATAGATAATAGCTACACCTTTTAGGACAACGGAGAATGGAGTGATTAATTAACGCAATTTCTTTTAAATTGTTATTTTATTTTAACAGAACGCATAGTGAGATAAAAACTCGACATAGGCGTTAAAATTTTTGTTCAATATTACAATTTTTTATACTGTGTGCACAACACATACTTATAAGAATTTTCAATAAATAGTATACAGTTGCATTCAATCATAATAGATTCACTGCTGTATACAAAGAAATATACGTGTCATAAGAAAAGGACAAATGGCTATAGAATAGTCTCTCTCTCTCTCATCCTCTTATTTGAACGCGATGCTATAAACTATAAACGAAATGGCGTGACTATAGCGCACATCAATGTGGCTAGATCACACAATGATATACGGAATGTGAATCTTGTGATAAAAATCAATGCACTCATTGATGATTTATAATTATAAAAAAACAACATTCATTACAACTATTCTTTGTTTGGTTTTCTTCTTCGTGGTCCCTCTGCACTTGTGGATGATTCCTGTTAATTAAAAAATAGATTAAAAAAAATAAAATATATTCGTTTCTATAGTGTGACATTTGATTATTTAACCCTTTACTTATACCAACGGGAAATTTAATCACGTATAACTATCGATGTGACGTCTGTTAGACCCCAAGCTGGTATATCATTAATCAATGTGTAGACGAAATATTTGCTTTAAAAAACAAAAATTTATTACTAATAAACGACACTAATTAATGCATCAAAATACATTCGGTTAAACAAATAATTCGATATATGAGATAAAATTATAATAATATTAGTTATACGCGTTCATTTTTAAGTACGTCAAAAAGAGACATATAAAATGAATAAAATCCGAAATGTGTTTACAAATAGTAGTGAAAGTTTTTCTAAATTTTTAAAACAAACAATTTTTTATTCTCATTTTTATTTCTTTTATTTTTTCGTGCTTAAATTATTTGGAACATTTTATAAATAGTAATGATATTTGACGAATTTATATAACGGTTAAAGCATTATGAATATAAGCCATAAATGGTTGAAATTTGATTGGGGTCTCATAGACGTCACCACAGTAGTAAAAGGTTAAGAAAAAGTTAAATTACATATTTTACCTTGCTTTTAATGACCTCTTCAGGTTTTTCTTCAGATTCTATCGATTCTTCAACTTTATCTTCGGTAACTTCATCTTCCGCAGCTGCAGCTGCATCAGCTTCTTCTTTTTCTTTTTGAAGTAAACTTTCAGTTTCAGCTTCAGCTTCAGTTTCATCTTCTTTATTTGGTTCTTTACTATCCTACAAAATTTGAAGATTTATTATAAGTTTTATTGTTAATAGTTAACTTATTTGTATTAACAAATATAATACAATAATTTATTAACTACAGCTAGCGCTAAGTGTGCATTACTACTAGTGTTACTAATATACCTGACTTGTGAAGCAGCAACAATAAATAATCAGCATAACAGGTAGGCCTAGCAATATAATATACACCGTCCATATCCATGGGTGTTCAGCAGTATAACTTACAATTCCTTGCCATAGGCCAGACTACAGAAAAGACAATGATCAAAGCAAAATTACTTGATACTTTGTAAACAAATTTACAATGGTGGTTCTATTTTTAATATTTATAACAGGATTTAATTATTTAGCAATTCAACACCAGCTTCTATTTTAACATTTATTGAGACTGCAAGCTTTAATTAAATAATCCCAAAGTTACTCCAACTTTACTTTCAAATTTACATTTTAATTCCTTTTTTACCCGTACCTCTCGTGCTCGTGAGATGAGAAAGCACACGTAAATACTAATAGGAATAAGACAATATATAAAATATGCAGCCCACCATCCAGGCTTGTAATTCATATTTCTCATCATTTTACCCCAGAAAGACTCCTAATTAAAATTTTGTATCGATACATAATTAACTTTAGAAATAAAGTTGATCATATTATTTTTTGCATTAAATAACAAAAGTTGAAATTTCATAATAATTAAAATTGTATTATTATTGATTACTACTTACAGACTCTATAGCGATTCTTTGTTTTCGAACATCAAATGTGTCTTCTGCCCATTTTTTTGCCACTAATTCATCATCGGTAACAATAATATTGTCAAAAAGTATATCAGGTGACATTGACCACAATTCAAAACCAACTGCATACTGTGAAAATAATAAAATGCATTTTTACAAGGTATAATAAAACTTTACAAAATGTAAACTTACGATTGGAGTCATTTTAAAAGGATTCTCATCGTTGAAGAAGTCAGGATTATGGATCAGCTTAGGTTTCCATTTTCCTCGATAGTTAGGATTATTTATTAGTGGTGGAAGCCATTTTCCTTTGTACTTAGGATTACTAATAAGTCGTTTTTTGTATGGTCCACAACCAGGTGCCTCCACACATTTAGGATTTTGTATTTCTGGTGGCTCCCATTCTCCGTCCATTTCTTCATCCCAGTCTTCAGGTTTTACCGAATCAGGATTCGGTATTGTTGCTGGCTCGTTTTCTAGCCAACCTTCAGGCACTTGATCATCTTCGTCAACAACTTGTGCCGGTGCATCTTCATCCCAATCTTCAGGCTTGACAGCAGTTGGATCCGGTATCTTTTCTCTGTCGTCCCAGTCTTCTGGTCGCTTGTCATTTGGATCTTCGATCTCAAGTGGTGGATTAACCGGTGGCGTGAAATCATCAAGCAGCGAACCTTCGTTAACTAAAGTTCCGTCAACTTTGACTACAAAAGTATTGTCTGGGCGAACAACCAAGGTATACAAATGTGGTTGCTTGTCTTTGAAGAAATCTTCCAATCTTTCCTTTGGTTTCTTAGCGTGTTTCTCTTCAATTGAATTGTTCAGAGGATTCTTATGCCTAAAGATGAAATGTAGCTGCAAAATTCAACACGAGCGTTAATTTAAAAATGTTTAATACGCTAATACGATATAAATCATTAAATATGTACCATGTGATCATTGCCACATTTATCAGGCCCAAACATGATAGTGTAAGGAGTTTTATCATGGAAATTTCTCAAGTCTTTATGTTGAGAATCAACGGACAGTAGCTTCAAGTAGGCTCCGCCGCATTCTTGGCCTTCTTGAAAGATAACTTCGTATTGTACAACCAATGGTTTGTCATCAAATATGAACGGCTTATTAAGCCGCGCAGACAAAGCAGCATGACGAGCCTTGCTCTTGAGCACTAGGCCAAGATTACCGTTCTCCACGCTCCTCTTTGGCTCTTCCACAGCCCAAATTCCTGCAAAAGATACATCACGCGTTGAGCAACAATGCTGCACCCAAAATCCCAATCTCAGTCGTACACTCGAGAGAGCACCAAATAAAACAGCTCGTAGCAGTACTCTCTCTCATGCACAACCCCCGAAGAAGCAAAGAAAAAGAAACCAAAGTTTCAATGGTAAAACAATTAAGCTCGCGGCTCGCGTGTCGTTCGACAAGCATAAATCGATTGTTTCCCCTCACCGTCGTACTTGGCGATGTCCTCGTCGATGTCCTCCTTCTTGGCCTGCGACTGTATCCAGAGCTTCTCGAAGCTGTCCCTGTCGTCGAAGTGATCGGCCAGGTAGGCCGTGCCCGCGAGCTCCGGACTCTTGTAGTTCTCTGCCCTGGCCTCCTCGGTCTCCTGCTCCGGTTCAGCCGCGACCTCGTCCTCGATCACGACGTCCTCCTCGAGACTCGCGGGGACGCTTCCGGCGCCGCTCGGCTCCGCCTCCAGGAGCATGCACTGGCTGCAGGCCACGAGGAGCACGCAGAGTATCTGCCTGCGGGTCGGTGCCATCGCTGACTGCGATGTGTCGCGTCGCGTGTGTATGTGTGTATATCGCAGTCTCGCGGCCGCGCCGCGCGCGGTCAGCGACGCCGAGAGAGAAGCCTTATAACGACGTGATCAAAAGTCAGTGCAAGAGCGGAAGCTCCTCGGAATTCTGAATTCCGAGAGAGGAGAGGAGAGGTACGGGGATGTGTATTCTCGTTCCACGAAAATCCCCGGGTATTTTTTTTGGCCTTTTTTCTTGATCTTCGTGATGCGTACACGCGAAGGACGGCGAATTGTAGCTTTGTACACGCTTGACAGGAACCCCCCCGCGAGCCCTGCTGACTAGATCGTCCACATATTACACGCGTTGCCTACGCTGTGTGTGTCACTAACGCGCCCCCCTGTACACACATACATACACCACACGCTATTTTTTCCCGGCACTCCTTATATGTGCCCCACTGCGGCCGTCCCGTTCAAAAGCCTGTAAATTCGATTAGCTTATTATGTTTAATTCAATCGCTCGCGGCACAGGGCGGCTCACTTTCTCTCTCTGCGCCTATTACCTATTATACACTATTACGAGGAACGCACGTGACGTCTTTTATACATGTAACAACCGAATTCTCCAGGTGGGCCCTCGAAAGAAAAGTGTATTATACCTGAATCTTCGGCTCGGCGGCGCCCGTCCTTATCGCGTTCCCACGACGACGGCGACGTGGTTGTTGCTTCTTCTTCTTCTTCTTTTTTTTTCTTCCCCTCTCTCGTGTCCCGAGTGTGTGTGTGTGTTTTCGCGGCGGCAGCGCGTCCCGGTGCGCGGCGCGATCCACGTATATATAAAACACGACGCACGCACACACGCTACTGGACACCGATCGTATAGCTAAAGCTAGCTCTCGCCGTGCTGGCAATTAAGCGCAGAGAGCGAGAGAGAGAGATAGGGATAGAAAAGTCGTCGGCGGGGTCGAGGTTCGACGAATCAACGGCCGACACACGAAACGAACGCCTGCGCAGATGTGCGGATGGTCTCTCTTTCTCCCTCGAGTAGTCGAGATGCATACGGGTGTGTGTTTATGGAGACGTGTGGTATATAGCGGAGTGTCGTGTGAAAAATATATATACACAACGCGCGGCGCACAGCTGATTGTTTTCGATCAATTGGGTGTATGTGGGCGCTGCGTCGCACGGGACACCCCCTCGGCTCTCGCGCGCTCACGAGCCCGCATCTCGGATGCACGAGGCGCTTCGCTTCCGGTGACTTTTCTCTGCGGCTTGGGTGTATGTGTATTATGCTGATTTTAGTCGGTGGATATATTGTAACGTGTAGGATCTCTCGTGGACTTGGAAGTATAGTCGGTTTTTTTCATTACGTAATGCGCATAGTTGACATGATTGTAAACTGGATTTGCATTCTGTTTTGCTTATGTAATTATAGCGTGGCGGCTCTCTGTAATGCTGACTTTAAATTGCGTCACTTTTATGAATGTTACGCATTGTATATACTAAGAATCCATATTGTTTTAGAAAATATAAGTGTAGGTTTTACAAGATTAGAGAGTCTTGGAAATGTGTTTCTTTTTATACGGAAAATACTTATCCAGAATGAAGGAAAGTACAATCAAATTTGTATGATGAAACTTGAGTCGAAATCGAATCTTCGCACATGCGCTTACAGTGTAGATGCGCGCGTAGCAAATGTTCAAAAGAAGCGACATTTCAGGGATGCAAAAGCTTGTTAGTCATTCCTTACAAGGGTGTCTTGCTCGTACCATCGGGATACGGATTTTAATGAAGCCCAGCGTCTGCAGAGTAATTTTATAGGCCTTTATTTTCGAAATACGAGCTATTTCAGAGATGATCACATAAGTTTAGAATTTTTTGTGCTGTAGAAAAATGTTTCAAGAAAAGTAAATACAAATTTACTGAAAGAACTTTAATGAGAGATTTGTTACGTATAAAAATAGGTATTAATTTGTTCCTCTTCTTTAAAATCACCGATTTTAATTTAAATTAAAAAATTTCTAAATCCTCTTTTTTGCAGTATATCTTCGATTCTTTATAACTTAGGATAAATTAATGTTACCCTTGCTCAGAAACAAGTTATTCATCGGAAAAAGAGAATCATTTCGAGAGGGAAAAGTAAGATCACGAAAAGAAATCATTGATCGCGTTTTTGATGCGTCTGTGGTACATACATTCGAGTCAAATAATTTATTTTACATTGAAATTTTAAAATTGAATCATGTACAGAAAGGTACTGTAAATTATATGGACCCAACCCCCACTCACATTAGTCAATAAACTTTTTAAAAATACGCAATGGTGACATTTTTGTTTTTTGCGTATCTATGCGAAATTGAATTATCGGATAGGAAAACTAAAATGTGCATTTGTTAAGTACTAAAAATACCTACAAAATCAGACTTATAAAATTAAGTTATCTTTATTTATTAAGTTGCAAAATGCTAAATACCTTAAAAACTGAGCATACTTTAAAATGTTAATAACTTTTTCAAATTTTGAGATAAACCCTTAAAATTCACATTAGTTATGGGTCATAACGTACACTCGACGTGCGAAATTTATGATCGAATGTATTTGAAATCGTCCAATATAATAAAACTATAATAAGCTTAGCGAAAACGTGCGTTCGATCCAATAAGGCCCAATGAAATTGCAGTATTATAATACAAAATTCAAACGCATTCGACCACAAATTTTCCACGTCGAGTGTACTTAAACATACCAAATTTCAGCCCGATATCTTTATTAGTTTCTAAGAAAAACTATTTGTTTATTAGAAAACCCACTTTTTGAATTCTTAATCGTAAGGGTTCAGGTGATCGTACAGTATCAGGGAAACGGATTTAGGCGCAGTCAAAGATTTATATTTTAACATATGTTGATAAAAATATTATTTTTTCATTAATAAATTGGTTAAAATCGCATATGTTAATATAATCGTATAATTATTACGAGATACACGTAATCGGCTGCGTACCGTTAATTAAAAGTTTTTGTTAAATTTGCAATGATATTTAGATTCCTCTCTAAACGGTAACCCAAATCGATTACAAAATGATTTTTGTACGATAATTAGAACCGGAGAAACCAAGCAGTAATGCAGTTCAAAAAGTAAAGTAACACTTGATTCACGTATTGCCGCAACACATTCAAATTATTCATTTCTCTTCCTATCCCATCTCTACCAAGTTTTTCCTAATTTAAATTTCTATTCTTCAATCTGATTTCTATTTTCATATACCTCTTTTCATAGCACAATATTATTTTGCTTTTGCACTAAGCTGGCATCTGTCCTTCTTTTCTTCTTCTTTTTCTAGCCACTCATCCAGCGAGTAGATCCCTTCTTTCCTTACTACTTAGCTGTATTCTTACAGTTTCACTTTATCCTTATTCTTCTCGAATAGAATACTTGACAGACTCTCCATAAACTGCCTGAATGCCCATTCTCGCACTTCAATTTTCTCTCTTACCCAATCTTCTACTACATTCCTTTTTCAGTGCTGTCTATTTCTTATCAATATCGTTATTTTCTTCCATTCTTCTTTCTTCACTTCCTCTTGCAAGTTCTTCCTGTTTTCATCTTAATTTCCTTCTCTCCCCGTAACTCTTTCAGTAGTTCTACTTCTATAGTCAGGTTTGCTATAAAGTATTTTGTGTTTTTCCAGATCTTCTTTTTCTATTAGTATCAGTCTTAGTCTTCTTCTTTCCAATTCACCTAGTACCTTGGCAATCTCCATTTTGCTCTGTCCAACTATATGAACTTACTTAGGTTCCTTTTTCACGTCGTAAATATGTTGCCACAGTCACGTATACAAATTAAGAGGATGTCGCCCCCCCCTTTAGCTATCCGACCTGTTTTGTATTTCCAATTGTTTGTAAAAACTACAAGTCCGACTCTACTTTATCCTGTACACCCTATCGTATTTCCAATTAATTAGAAAAATGACTCATCAGATCATTTTTATCTTGCATGCAAAAGCTTTATTACTACGGGGCTCTGCTCTTGATTATTCCCTGCATTCTATACTTTAAAAGTAATGATTAAAAGAAAAAACACGATTTTAGCTTCGACAGCCTCTTAAATAAAACAATTAAACATAAGGAAGAATAGGTAGGTTTATAGATATATTTATGGTACGCGTTGTATCATCCGGATTATATATTGTCTGGTTAGACGTTAACTGTACTATCTGAAGTTTTTGTTCAAAACGATACTATCTGAGAGTTCGCTTGGAAATAATACTATCTGAAGTTTTCGTTCAAAACTGTACTATCTGAGATTCCGACTGGAAAAGGTATTACATTTGGATGGCCCTACGTGTATCATATTGACCTTAAAATTGCTTAGACCTGTAAACATGGGGTACCGTATGATACCTCATATTTAGGGGCGCCTAAACAATTTTAAGGTCAATATGATACACGTAGGACCATCTGAATGTAATATCTTTTACAGGCGAAATCTCAGATAGTACAGATTTGAACGAAAACTTCAGATAATATCGTTTCCAAGCGAGCTCTCAGATAGTCTCAGATAGTAAAATGTTCCAATGAGATTGTTCGATTCACAGAAATTAACTAATAAGGTGGAAGGATTTCAAAACATTCGACTAGAATATATCCACGCCGAGTGTACCAACAAGCAGTTACGTATGACCCATAGGGTTTTTCATCCGATTAGCCTCACTTCCTTACTGCTGAAAGTGATAGAGATGAATGCAGGTTAACAGACATTATAGACGTAGTATAGAAAGGGGCATCTTTGCAGTCTTAATTCATTGCACAAAGCTGTATTCACTATAGAGGACTAACTAGAAGCAAAAGGATTCGCCATGGAAGCTTTTATGGATATTAAAGGAGTCTTCTATTATACTTCAACGGAAACAATCAAAGTAGCGTTATTCAGGATAAACGTACCGAAGACGCTGATCAACAGGGTATGTTTCATACTCACGCACAGAGATGTAACAGTAATATATAAATGGCATTAAAGTACTGTAAAATGGGATACTATAAGGAAATATTATTGTCTACGTTTCTGGGATGTCTCGTGATAGTCGAACTATTATTATACGGCATTTGATAAACTTAAGTTACCAGATCATTGATTATACTGATGATATACTGATTAGCGTGGATAAAAAAATAAAACTTGTTGTTTGAAAACGGATTCTGTAATTTTACACAAAGGTTTGCGAGGGTCGAAGGTTACATACATAATAAATACAGGCACTTTAACCGCAGAGTCGATTTCAGCTCTTTGTTGACTGGACTAAAACCACTTCCTGAAGCCTTATCGAAAACCACTTCCCGCAGGTTGTGGACGCTCCTTGTAATCGTACATTTACTTAAAAGTATAAGTACAAGTACAAGTACTTAATCTGAGGTTTAAATATTACCCTACTGTAAATGGTTCGTAAGAACTTACGTAAGAACTTAGGTAATAACTTACGTAAGAACTCACGTATAAACTTACGTAATTTCTTATCTAAGTTCTTACATAAGTTCTTACGCAAGTTCTTACACAGGCAGCTTAAACAAATTTCAAAATTACTAAAAATAATTTTTTATGCCTCAAAAATACCAAATTTCGAAGTACCATCCGGATAGTACTTCTCATAGTGGGCATCTCAATAGATGTCAAATTAATTTCTTTAATTTATTGTTTAGTTGGCTAATTTAATTTAAAATCGCAAGTAAGAACTTACGTAAGTACGGACGTAAGATCTTCGTTAAAATCCGTACGTAAGTCTTACGTAAGTTCTGACGTAAGTTCAGACGTAAGTTCTTACGTAAGATCTTGCGTAAGTTCTTATGAACCATTTTCAGTAGGGTAGTACTTAACTATTTTACTTTAAATACTTTAGGTACTTTTAGTCAAGTACTTGCGTACCTCGCTTGGCTCGGGCAATAAACCCACCCTCGGGAATAATCTTCGACTTTATTCTCTTGTTACATCTATTTTTGCCCTAAACACTATTGGCAAAGAAAACTACCTACCACCGCGGGAGAGTGGCGCTGCTGTCGACTAGCTCAAATGGCCGGATGAGGTATATATTTTACATTGGGTATATATGGGCGTCGTAAGCTTCAATTAAAATAAAAGTTTGTCCTCTTAAAATAATGATTATCGCTTCAATTGTAGACATTATGTATACTCATATTTGCAGCATGATGGTTCAGCAGATTGTTCAAAGATCATAAGCTATATTTCCGTGCAAAAAACAATATAGGTGATGGGTGTTACTTTCAAAAAAGCGGTACTTGAGTACGAAATTTCTAAGTAATTTTACATAAGGAGGAAATTCCGTGACCACCCTAGTCAAATCAGCAACTATCGGAAAAACTAAAGATTTCTTACATGAAATGTAATATAATATTTATTGAACCTTACATTTGGCTAGAGTAACTTTTTTTGAGCATAAATAAAAATTAACATTGTTATAAGTTTATACAAGTAAAAAGCGTTAATATAAAAAACGAAAATTTTATACTTTCTGGCAAGTTAGTCTTGAACCCAACAAATTAACATATCTGAAGCAATTTTAAAAATAAGAGATTTGTACTGTTCATATTACAAATCTAAGGTAAGTCGCCGTTTCAAAATTAAATATAAACAATTACCTAATTTATTATATGTTGGAAAAAGATAAATAAGTTTTGCGATTACGTTTTCGTGTCATTAACGAATGCAAACTATTCGACGATAAAAAACATATTTTAAGTTTTAAAACGGCGACTCACCTTAGATTTGTAATATAAATAAAAAATAATCTCTGATTTTAACATCGCTTCATAATTGTTAATTTATTGGGTTAAAAATCAACTTGCCAGAAACTGTAAAAATTTTAATTTATTAAATTAACTCTATTTACTTGTGTAAACTTAAATACAATAATGTTAATATTTATTTATACTAAAAATAAGTCACACTAGTCAAATGTAAGGTTCAATAAATATTATATTACACTTCATGTAAGAAATTTTTCATTTTTCTGATAATAATTGCTTATTTGACTAGAGCTGTCACGGGATCTCTTCCTTAAGGAGACAGCCCTGGGTTAAACCTAAAAAAGAATTTTCTTTTTGTAGTCCAGGAAACGTATTATGTTTAAAAGCAATCACACTGAAAATATTTGTTCTATATATACTTAGTAATATCTTAAATTTTTCCGCTATAAAACCTTAAAATCTTGATCTTTCACGTTAAAATAAATCACTATATTCAATACCATATTTATTTAAGCTGCTGTGTTCCTCACACGATTGCAGGTGACATGATGAGCAAAAATATTTTTTTCGACGACTATTCTTATATCTTTTGACATATATTACAAAAAGAGCGAAGCACTTTTTCGTTAAAATATTTTTTATTATTTTTTTTGGAGACTTAACCGTTTTAAAAACAAAATTTTTATAAAAAATTGATTAGGTCTTCGAAAAAAATTATAAAAAAAAATTTAATACTTCTATTACTTTTCATAAGTATTCAAGTAAGAAACTCAGTTGTAAGAAGTACTTTAAGTACATTTATCAAGTACGCAAGCACTTAAATAAAAGTACTTAAAGTTCTTTTCTTAAGTATAAAGTAGTACTTAAAGTTATTTTCTTAAGTACCAAGTAATACTTAAAGTTCTCTTCTTATGTATCAAGTAGAACTTAAAGTTCTTTTCTTAAGTACCAAGTAGTACTTAAAGTACGTTTGAGCAAGTACTTTAGTACTTATGGCTTAATGCTCAACTACTTAATATAAGATACTTAAGTACCTTTGTACTTAAGTATAGTCGTCGAAGTGCAGTACTTAAGTAAATTTACTTAAAATTTTTTAAATTAAGTCCCGCTTTCTTGAAAGTAACTCCCATCACTGGCGATACCAAGGGTGCCGAAGAAATACTATTCACGTCGAAGAGACTGTGAGACCCTAGGTAGATAGAGGAAAATGCAAAGGGGTTATACTCAAGCCTTATTTATAACCTATTATATATCAATATTCAATTATTAGTTGAATATCCGTTTTGCCAGGCACAAGACGATGTTTAAAACTCTTTATATATTGTAAATTCTTTGTTTTACGTCATTTTCTCTTTAAGTGATCTAAATAAGATGATATTCATTAATTGACCATGTGTCGCATATCATTTTTTAACAAATAGTATTTAAGAAATTTTAACATTCCACCAGCCAGGTAGAAGACACTCATTTAATGCCCTGAGAGCTTTGCTCGATAATACGCATTAAAAAAGTTCTATAAGCTTTAAAGTACACTTTGTAATCAACAAAAAATTGTAACTAATTCTTAGCTTACAAAAATTATAATATAATTTTTTTTTGTCAAAATGTTTGAAAAAGATATAATCTATAAGAAGTGGCAAAACTGCGTAATAAATACATAAGATAAATTAAACTAATTTTTTTTCTGTTCAAACTGCACACAAAATAAGGGAAACTTGAACTTTTACGTCCATCCAAAGTAGTATTTAAAAAATGTAAAGTCTAAAAACTAAATCTAAATATACTCTCTTGGAGCGGAGGTGCCTAAAAAGAATCGTTCCGGTTTTTCAAATGAGTTAAACGTATGTTTTTCTAAAACTTAAGTAAGACAAATTTTGTAAGCTTACCTATAAAATACCAATATTATATACATGCAAGTAGATGTGTGTCAAATTTTTCGAGATGTGTCTTACCGAAATAAGTGGAACTATTACACCTGTACGGATATCCTGCATTGATGCCACCTTGCAGATAGTCATTGCGTTTTTCTTACTCTTTGCTTTCCTTATAAAATTTTACTTTTTCAAATACTTACCTAAAACTATTTCCATAATAAATTAAGGTGATGCTAAACTGACCCGTCACCGATAATTACAAGGGCCCACTTTTTAAATTAATTTTCATTTTGTATCAAATGTCCCTCTGGAGCGTTGTTAACCCATTCAAAAACGATAACTTTCCAAAGAGATATTTTCTCAAAATTAAAAATTGAATGAGAAAAGTGATTCCTCGTATTTGCCGATTACACGAGCGATCGCCTTAAAATATGATGATATCCTTCCATGATTGTGGTGACTTACCTTATCATGATGTTCTTTTTGTAACCGTAATCCGGATAAAGTAGAAATGTATATGTGTAGAGCGTTGCCTGCTCGAACTACGTTCAACTGGCTAACTTGATTTCACCATAAATAAATCTCATAAAAAATTCAAGCGTTCGATGTCAATTTAACGACTATCTGTAATTTCGCCATTCCGCAATTACCTTAAATACATGCATTTCTCCCCGTCCGCAAAGAATATATAACTAGACGTGCGTATAGACGATCTTGTCTTGTAGAAGACTGTTTCATTTAGTATATTTTTGACATCGTATGGAAATACTTATATACATGTCAATTCAAAAAATTACTTTAAATTAAAATTATGAGTTCTAAAAAAAATCACAAAAGTTTCTCCGACTATTTTTGGTTTCTCCAATTCATGCTCAAATTCTGTGGCGCTATACCACTACCAGAGAGATCACTTTTTATAAATATATTTTTGATAATACTAACTTTTGTTTCTATAGGCTGTTTATTTGTTCCCGGTATGTACATCATTGCTTTTCGTGGCGATGGAATGAGTGCTGCCAGTAAAGTAGACATTATCGCGGGCGAATCATTAGAAATGTGGGTTACTGCCATAAAATGCAAGTAGCTAAAAATGTTTAACCTTTGATTTGGAACAACCTATATTATCAATACTACATTTTCTTTATAATAGTTTGCATCTTGCTTTATTAATAAATAAAAACCAAAAATATATCAAACGATTCCACGAATATTATCAATACGAAATTCGAGTTCCAGTCTGAGAAAATTCGAGCAGTAGTCAAAAAGCCAAGTTTCGGGTATTCATAAATTAATGGTATCGCTTAAAAATTAGTTTTGTTATTACATATCGATGAATGAAGAAACTGTGAAGGTGCACCCCATTCGAGATTAACACCATAGTGTCCATTAACACTAACCCTTGTGAAAAATTACCAGCATATAGTATGTATAAGAACTAAGAGAAAAACCCCAGAAGAACCTCAACAGTGCTCTTGAAAGCTGAGATATGCCACAAATTACTTTAAAAAAATGAAGGTTTCTAAAATGATCTAGGTGATAAAGCATTTGATGCTGACTGAACTTTCCCTTAGATATTTGATAATGCATATAATGAATAGATTTTTAGCGTTGAATTACTTTTGGGGAATGATAACAAAAGTTCCGCAAGCTAGAACGTAAAATATTTTTTCGGTGTTTTTTTCTAAATTAATTTGTATGTTATTATATGGAACCACATACAATTCCAAACGCAGTGCTTTTAAATGATATATAATACATATATATGTATGTATCTTTGAATTAAATATGTCTATAGTTACATGTATATAATAATATAATTAATTATATATTATAGATATATATGTATAAAAATTAGGAAAACCATTTTTTCTAAATTATTGTCAATTTTCGAGTGAGCGTATCCTTAAGAAAAAAGCTTTATAAACCGTTTTCTAAATAAAACAAACGTAGTACTGATAAAGATAGGACATCTTAAAGGAGATATTAAATCCCCAGCTACTGATAATTACAAGATACCCATTTATTTAATTTAAATCTAAATTGAGAGTAAGTGCCTCTCTGGAATTCTCACTCAATAGAAAAGCAATAACGCTATCATCAAGATATTTTTTCTAAATCAAAACTTGAATCCCTTCAAAAGTCGGTTCTTGTAGTGATATCCGTACCAAGGGATTGCATATCTTCCATCCTAAAACAACAATAAAATTCGCAGTGGTAACCCTGCTTCCCCGGCGCTCGACCATGCTGTCCATATCGCGTCGGGCGACGCGCCTCCTGGAGGGCATCCGCAGCCCCGAGGAGCTCGAGCTCGCCGAGCCGTACGCCCGGCGCGGCTACTACCTGCTCTGCGGCTACGGCGGCACGGTCACCGGCGCGCTCTTCCTCCTGATCCTGGCGCCCGCCCTCGAGGCCTACGGCTACGACGCGAACGGCACGATGATCGCCAGTCCCCAGGTGCCCTACACCGTCGGCATAATGCACGAGGACAGGGCGCTGTTTCGCGCCTGGTGGGCCCTGCAGGGCTTCGCCGGGATCGTCGGCATCAACGCGATCATCAGCATCGACACGGGCACGGCCGTCTACGTGCTGCACGCCTGCGCGCATCTGCGCATCCTGCGCGCCAGGTTGAGAGCGATAGCCGAGCGGGAGGAGAACGCGTGGCAGAGGCATGTACTCGAGGACGATGGCACGGAGCAGCGAGGGAAGCGGCAAACCAGTCCGAAGGATAAACGTGATTTTTTTCCCTACTAATCTCTGTTTACGATTTCATGCGTTGCGTATTGATTCCTTTTTTACAGATTTCGATGAGGCTTTAGGAAGTGGGTTTTGAGCTTCTCAAAACTGCTGCTCATGTTCAAGATATGGTGTGTTCGAAATACGCGTTATTTCAGATACGTTGAGATACTACAGGTACAAAAGAAATAATGCAAAAAGTCAAATAATTGACGGACGATGTCGAAAAATGTATGGAAATCTAATGAGTTCATCTTTTTAAATTAGTGCTTTTCCATTCCATAACTCTTTTGCCTTTTTGCATTATTTCTCTAGTGAAAAAAATTGAAGAGTTTATGATCCGTAGTTACTGAAATAACGCGTTTTTCGGATTGGACATAATTTTTGGCATCACTTGCTTTGAAACAAGAACATTATTTAACACTTTACTGTAAATGGATACATTCAAAGCACGAAAGCTACTCTTAATAATATAGCGGGATAGTAGGGTGGTTCAAAATTTAAAAAAGTTTTCAAATATCAAAAGTAAACCTCTAAAAAGTTGGTATTTGTCAAAAAAATAAATTTCCTGCAAGCGGGGTGCTTAACATTAATATTTAAAGGTGGCTACCTCGAAGTTAAGGTTGTTGAAAGAACAATTATGCAGTTTTTTAGTAAATTCGCGAAAAAAAAATATCTAGAACTTAATTATTCATGTTAAGAAAAGTTTTGGTAATTGATTATACTACTAGAATTAAATACCAGTTCTGTCCAAACCGTAAAAAAAATTTCTTTCAGAGAACAGTCATTTGCGTCAAAATCGTTGATTATTTTTCAAAAACCAAAATTATTTTAAATTTTTGTGCCGAATAGTATCAACAGAAATATTGGCACATTATAGGATATCACATATATGAAAATCATATCAGTCTCAGTAAATCATCGCTTTACTAACATTTTAAATGGGTTCTCTTATAGTTTGATGTAATTTACTCCATGTAATATACATAGGTATCTGTACGTAATTTTATATGAAAGCTGTCATCAAGACCTTTCAGTTGCGTTGCCGCAGCACTTCTGAGGACATTCTAATCAAAAGTTATGCTCAATTGAAATTTATAAAAAAATTTAGGTGGTAAATGAGAGATTTCAAAATATTGAAAATTTGCGTCTCGTATTTTTTCGTTTACTTTTGATATTTGAAAACTTTTGGGAATTTTGAACCATCCTGTAGGGCAGTCATGATAATATTTCTCGAGCCACATGCCCCAATGTCGCCGTGTCTGAAAACAGCGTTAGCCCTCGTCATACTGAAACTGCATGAGCACATCCTACCGTTTCATGGCGCTCATACTATTTCGGTAATATTCAAGTATTCGAATGATTGAGGTATAGGCCCCGCAGCGGAAGGGGCAAGTTGCGCACGATAGACTCTCATACCGAAATAGTATGAGCGTCATGAAACGATAGGATATACTCGTCCAATCACAGTATGAAGAAGGCTTACACTATTTTTCGAACGGCAGCGTATTTTGAAGGTATGAAGCTCGTGAAATAAGATGGATACAGGTAATATGTTACTGTTAATTATGTTAATTAAGTTTCTGCTAGGCTAGTCTTGACTTTCTGAAGCACTTACCATATGAATTTACCATAAGAACTGATAGGTGGCCACTTTATCAACACTGGTAAATTGTCAATTTTTAACTACTTAGAATTTCTTTAATTAAAATTCAGTATTATTATTTGCAAAAGATTTCATGAGCTATTAGAGTGAAAGGTTCAAATAACATGTCTCAATAGTTTTCGAAGCCCCAAACCCCGATATATATCTACTGGGAATTGAAAGTTCCTTCAGGTGACCGCATTACCTGCACCCACGTTATTATTATTCCTGTCGTGCTAGCTTAGTATGAGTACGGCGTTAAATAAATATATATATGACAATATAGTAAGGAGATCATGCCATTCTTGCTCAGATCATATTCTTTCATCGTACATTAGGTCTGGTAATAATAGTGAGGATTGTTACTCCGGGCAGAAACAACTTTTTAAAGCCTCATCGAAATACGTTTTCCAAAGGCTTACAAATCCAATACTCGTACACATCTATCTACCTAGAAGCACTCTTCTACTCACATATACATTCAGCCACCAACCAATGCTACCTAATCCATCAATCCATCAACACGAACTCATGTACCCACATAAACATCCATCCACTTACACACCAATCCAACTACTTGCACACCTATAAATCCATTTACATATCCATCCATAATCCATATATCTATCCACCAAGTCACACATCCATCTACCCACATACCTATCCGTTCACTTAAACACCAATTTATCCACCCGTATACTTATAGATCCTGAAACCCGTTAACCCATCTATTCACTCATACATTCACTCACAGATCCATTCATCCACTTGTATAGCTACCGATATACCTATTCATACGTTGATCCATCCAATTACACATCCATCCATCAATCCTCCACCCATTTACCCACCCTCACTTTCAACAATTAACTTACGAACCTATCCTCCGTCTATATAACTATTCAACCACCCAAAAACTCGCGTCCACCCTCACATCCACCTACCCACATACAATTATCTACAATACCTACTCAACATCCACAGAATCACTTACCTATCCTACCACCCATACACACCTGTTCAACCGCATACTCCCTTCCACTTATACACGTATGCATCTCCCTGCACACACACCCATCTGCCCACACTCTTACACCTATCCATGCACCCATTCAAGTATCCATCCTCTTGCACACCCATCCACCCATTCCCATACACATCCACCCACGTGACGTTTCTACCAACGTAAACTCTTAATCGCCCACCCACACTTACTCATGCACCCACCCACACTCTCATTCACACATCCCTACACCCATTTCATTCGACTACACTCATCCACCCATACATATCCATTCAATCATCAGGTGACACACATATACCCACCTGCTTATTTACTCAGCCATTTACCAACGTACACCCACATCTATCCATCCACACAATTATACACACACAGACTCATCAACACAAACACCTTTTCACCTACCAATCTTACATTCATCGACCCCCACATCTATCCATCGGCACAGTTTCTTATAAACTATAAAATGGACTGACGGATTTCAAATATAAATATTATGTAGGGTGAAATAATTTATAAAACTTTTTGTATAATAAAGTAGCTATATGTTTAGCTGAAATTTAGTACCTTGTTATGTTTGAGTTTAGCCATTTTAATTAATAAATATCTCATAATGAATTTTAGGCTCTTCACATTACCCGATTCTTCCCTATATACTATCAGTTATTACAAATATGTTGAAATAACATGCCATCGTAAGCTAGTAAAAGTAATATACAACTTAAAGCAAAGCATACCAAGGTATACATATATTTTCAATCCATGGACCTCCAGGGGTGATGTAACACCAACCCGAAATCTGTTTGGCAAATTCTGTTATTAAATATTTTTTAATAGTGTGTCATTGGAGTGTTTTGTACTTGATTTAAACACAAGATAACGTTTGCGGCAAAGTTTTCTCACATATTCGAAATAAATTATCGGCATTTTAACGCTATGTACCGCTGTTTTACTTAATTCCAGTCAAATTTTGGTACGTAACGTTTAAATTACCAATAGCGTTCCTTTCAATTGCGTGAAAATAAAAACGGATGGGAATGTTATCTTTATTCCACGCCTAACACAAAACACCCTAGTAACGCGAAATTAAAATTATCCAATAGTTTGCCCAACAGATTTCGAATGTGGTCCTGCCAATGTTCTGTATTACCCCAAGTGGTGCCGCATTACTCCGGTTGACGGAAACATTAAATAGAAATGCGCTTTTTGGTAAGAATAACCCATGTTTATTGCATAAGTAACTATAAAACTATAATACTAGATACTAATTTCAAATAATAGTAGAAAAATTAAAATCGTGAAAAGATAATTTTACTATAAAATAACAATAACCCCAAATACCTTTTAGTTTCACTACAGTAACAAGTAACTGTTTTTTCTCATAGTGGAAATAAAACATAGAAAATCTGAGAAAATGTTACAATAATCTGAAAAAATGTTATATGAAAAATTATAAAATAAAGTTGATAAATGAAAATTCAGATCCAAATTTAGAGAAAATTTACATTTTGTCACTATTACTCACATTTAATTTTATTTATTTGGGTTATGAAATCATTTGCAATTAGTGTGGTTTATATTGATTGCAGTTTTAATTTTTTGATCAGAGAGAGACACCATCGAAAGAGATTACACAATAATGGTAACTGAGTGCATAGATATACATCAAGAAATTATACGGTTTGTTTCTTTTTATAGTTAAAAATAATTATTTTTCACAAAGTGGCCAATTCTCTAGAACTTTTAATATTAACAATATTAGTACTTTACTGTAAAATTAAATTAAAAATAAAAGAACTTGTGTGTATTTATTTTTCTAAAAAATATTGAAAATTTGATTTTCTAAAAGCAAGTTCAAACGGACGCGACTAAAGAAATTCAATATGGCGGATATGGAATGGAAAAATCGTTTTTTTTTCTTTCAGAATGTTGTATAAACATGTAAAAATTAGTTTTACTTTTTAATAAATAACCTATTTTTACACTTCGTATCGCGTAAAAGAGGTTAGGTAGACCGTCAATTTGGCTGCCATTATTCCGCGGCTGTTTTCCATGTTTAATTTTGACGAAATTTTAGCGATATTTAATTAATTGTTTCTAAATGTAGAAGCATATAATTGAGAAAATAATAATTGATGATAAAGTCGTATACGTTTATGTACTATATACATAAAAATTGGAGTGATCTGCGACATCAGATTTGTTCTCTATTCTATCCGTACCGGTTCGATATCGAAATATAACACAAAAACTGACATGAAAAATAATTTTTAGTTGAAAATATGCTTATAGGACATATTTTCATAATCTCATAATCTCTATTCTAAAGAGATTAGAAAAATATCAGCTAGTGGGATATATTAGGGTTCATTTACACCCAATATGGCCACCTTTATTTGTCGTTCTTTAATTACTAATAAAAAGAAAATGTATGTACATGTATTAAAAGGGATTAAAAATATCGAAATAATACAAATAAATATTAAAAGTAATATAGGTATATTATTAATTTAATTAAGGTTTATGCATTACGGACAGATAAAATCATCTTTGTCGATCTTACAAGAAGAGTATCAGGAATTCGGGTCCCAAAATTTTCTGAAACTTTCAAGAGCTCAACTCAAGATACCATTTTTTAATGAAGTACTGCATATTTGGAGTAAAATAGTTATAACCTTAAGTAAAAGGGTCCATTCATGTTACCTACCAGTGAATGCTCCTCAAAGTGTCAGAAAATTTCGAGACCCGCATATATTCCTGACACTCTACTTGTTAGTAAGTTCTATGCACATTTTTGTAGATATAAATACCGTATAAAACGCATAAGTTATTTCAACGTTTCTTATTTATAATTTTTTCATAAAAAATATGCGTATGACTTAGACGGTTGATACATATTCGGCCTCAAGAACGCGGTTCGATTCCCTGTTGGGTCGATTTGTTCGGCAACGAAACATATAAGAATAAAAACAAATAAGAAAACATATAAAAGGACACCTAGTTAAAGAAGTAAAATAAAATAATAAAATAAAATAATACAATAAGCAGTGCAAGTATCTTTCGTAACAAATATTTGTTTCTTATCCTTAAGTAGAGATCGGAGTCTTATACCTTATATCAAGTTACCGACATTATCGATTTTTCATTTTAAGCAGTCAAGTTTTACTTTCATAAAATTTTACGAACGTACGCACATTCTTAGTGCTAAATAGATTGTACATACGCTCGGAAAATTTAAGAATGTCAATTATTCATTGAATAAAACGAAAAACTGCAATGTCGGTATCCGGCATCCCCTTAAAAAGCTTTAAAACGTTAACGGTATGTCGAAGCTAAAAGCATGTTTTTTCTTTTACTGATAACTTTTCGAATATAAAAGGCAAATAATAATACAAAGCTTAGCCTCGTAGATATGCATGATGTCACTATTATTGTGGAAGGAGATTTCATTCTATTGCGTCGTTTTTATAAACAATTCGAAATACAAGTCGCATATTTCAGTCAAACGTAACCTCAAAATATTGTTGTATTTCCAATTGATCGTAAAAATAAAGCAACAAAATGAAAAGTTATGGTAGAAAAAATAAAGCAAGGGTGCAGAAAGGGGCGCAGGGCGGGAGGTAGGGGTGTATGACTGGGTCTAGGGGGCGCAGGGGTTAAGGACAGAGCCCACCCCCTCGCGCGAAGAAATATACTTATAAATCATTAAACAAAAGTATATATAAAAATTTTAAATTAAAAATTTTTTTACCAATTATCCTGTTTTTTCAAAATTTTTCGTTTTTTTCCCAAATTTTCTAATTTTTTAAAAACTTTCCAATTTTTTCAAAGTTTACCAATTTAATACTTTACGTACACGTGTGCGAAAAATTCAGTTTACACACCGAAATTTGCACTTTACACACGGACTTTACGGATACAGTGTAAAAAATTATATATTATGAACATATATATACGAATGTATATATCATGCATGTTAATATCAATTCAATCAAATTAGAAGTTCCAGAGAATCGGTCATATAAAAGCACTTTTTATAGACTTGAAGTTTTTTTGTTAAATATTTGTCATTTATTAGTATTAATAAAATTCGTAGAAAAGTTAACTTAATAGAATTAGTTAAATGTTAGTGAATAAAATAAATATTTTTCATTTACTGCAACAGTAAATAAGATTTTGTAAATGTTTTCCTTAAAGTTTTTGCGAGGAGATCGAGTATTCTTTTAACATCGTTGTATTGGTTCAAATGATACTTAGTATCTCCGCGATTTGTGGATTTGGTTTTAATTTATTAGCAGTAAGTTGTTTGGTAAAATAAAATAAGTGTTAGGGAGCTGCCCATAAATTACGTAAGGCTTTTTTAAGAATTTTAGACCCCCCCTCCCCTCTACGTAAGACATTTTTACTGATTTTCCTATGTATACACCGTAAGATTATTAGAGACCCCCTCCCTCTAAATGTCTTATGTAATTTATGGACGGCCCCTTATATTATTCCCGTTATTTAACTAATTCTTCATAATTTATTTAAAAATAATATCAGCAAGAAGAGGACAGAGCAAAGTATATTTTCCATCTCATTGGAGCAGTTGTTCAACTACTGATATTCTGTTGGCCACCAGATAATCTAATAGATGAGGTTGCTATAAATATTGTTTAGTTAAATGAAAATATTATTAAATACTGATAGTCATTAATTCATTCTGTTTTCTAATTTTTTAGAGCATGAATGTGGGATTCGAGGCTTATAATCTTAGATGGTATAATTGGGTAAAAGAGGATAGAAGAATCGCAGAGTTCATAATCACAAGAAGTCAAAAGCCTATGTTACTGACTGCTGGAAGTTTCTCTATAATGTCATTGGAGACATTTTCGTCCGTAAGTTTCAATTTACGTAGCTATATTATTTAATGTTTTTACTTTTTTTCAAAAAACTAAACTTATTTTAATAAATAATAAATAATTACAGATATTATCATCAGCATTTTCCTTCTTCTCAATTTTAAGAAAGACTTTATAAATTAAAGTGATTCCTTGTTAAAAATTGTATTTATGGAATATAAGTTTTGTTAGTCGCAAGTTTGACGTACAATATTATATTTATAAAAAAATTATGTTACAATGTTTTATCTCTTATCATGTGCGTTATTTCTAATATGTAATTCTCTTTAGGAGGTAGTACAGATCAAATCGATGAATACAAAAGATGTACTTAGAAATAATTATCTAGCCAAAGACCTGCAGAAATAGTAAATAACGGCTTCCGATATGCGATATTCGTAGCATAATTGTGTACGCTATCATAGTAGTACTATTTTATCATTAAATACTGTAAGATAAAGAAAGGCTAATTCTGTTTGATCGGCAGACTATTTTCATAAAGTTTCTATATATGATTTTGATTTCTTTTCTGACGATTATCCGCAATTTCGCGATTTCGTAATTATAGCAAAGTTCTCTAGCTTCGACGAATATCCAACGAGACTTATGCAAAAATAGATTCGTATCACAAGATTTTTCTTCATTGCACGCAGATTATTTCAACAAAGTTTCGAAGTACAAATTTGATTTATTTTCTGACGATTATCCGCAATTTCACGATTTTGCAATTATTCTTATACATAAAGCCAAGTTCTTTAGCTTAATAGCTTTGGGGAATACTTATCGAGACTTACACAAAAATAGACTCGTAAAAACGAGATTGCTGTCATTGCACTCTGGTTCTTCTCCATAAATACAGTATAGAAATATTCATCGTTTATATTACGTAAAGTTTTAAATTTATTGTCGATATAAGTGAACATTTGAAATATAATTGGACGCAAATGAATTATTTTGTATATTGGTAACATACCGACGGCTCACATGACCATGGGATAACGTACAATAGATTGCAGCACAAGGCCACAGAACGTATCTTCGCCTTACTTACCCTCACAGATGGTAGAATAGTGCATCATTCACATCATAATATAAGCTTTCATGTATTGCTTCAAAGAAGAAGATTTATGATGGTGTGTGCGTGCGCGTGCGTGCGCGCGTGTGTGTATGTATGGACGTGGATCAGCATTACTCTGTATATACACGATGACACTTCATGTTTCAGGGCTCATTTTTTTGATTTTCTTAAGGATGAACTTCACTGATTTTTTACCAAAAAATCAAAATTTTTTTTATTACATATTTTTTATGTTTATAATTTTATGAACATTTTGAGACGTGCTGGATATCAAAACTCTTTGTTATACCAAAGTTATAGCCAGTTGAGTGAAACAATTAGCATTGGATAGCATACCAAATTAAAACTTTAAACGCGCCTTTCTCGAAACTTATTTTTCTACCTTCAAAAAGTTCTTTGCGTAACCCATGGCCATGGATATTTTTAAAACTTCCAGAAAATATTGGTTAAAGTATTGTGAAAAGAAGTTAATATTTTGTTTTTAGGTTTTTTGATGGTAGATGTTTTATTCATCCATTGTAAGTGTTGAGACATGCAATTTTTTATGTTTTTTTAAGTTCAAAAAACGTTTCATTTATTTTAGACCATTAATTGAGTTTAAACAATTTCAAAAAAATTAATTTTTGTTCGTTTTAAGTTGAAAAATATCCTAGAATTTTTTAAAAAAGAATTTGTTAAATTCGTATGTGCAAGGAACTATTCTAAAAACTCTTGTTTTTATTACAAAAATATGTATTTTCTCGAATAACTGGTAATAAAATTTGGGAGAGATTTTTAAAAATCAGTGGAGTTCCACCTTAAGGCGGGATAGTAAATTTTCTTTTTCAATTCGTTTTTGTTTTTTAACGGTTTTTTGATTTTTAAGTTTTAGTCATCCGGGTTTTTTAATACCTTAGAAATAATATCATCGATCCAGCAAAAACACATTTGAAAGAGCATAAAAACGTAATTTTTTGTCTAAACGCGATAATATCTAGGAAGCATAAGATGGAAATTTTTTTAAAACATTTGAAGTTATTAGGATATCGAAAAGAATATTCTGTAAAATTCTCACGACGTTATCCATATCTCTTTTCGAAAAAAAATCATTTTGTGAATAAAATCAAGTATCTTTGGCTCTCGATAACTTGAATATAACAGCACCATTTCTTCTAAAAATTTTCTGAAATGTAGGTTTTTACTATCTCTTGGACGAGTGCTATGTCCAGATTATAACGACCTTTATATTACGATATTTTAAGGTTGTTATTCTTAAAAAATTTTTGATCGCTTATATCTTGAAAATGGCATGGTATATTATTTCACAATAATTTTTTCTTCCCACCTCTTCCACGTCCACCATCGGCCTCCACACTCCATCCAGCTATACTATAATCATCTTTTTATGCTTTTCGTTATTTTGGAACCCTTAACTTGAATTCTTGATGCACCACATCATAGAAAATTAAGTGTTAATTATATGATTATTTCGTTTAGAAAAATACTCCCTTTACGCCACCCATAACTCTCCTACTTTCTCCAACTATCCTAAATTTATCTCCTTATTCCCCCACATACTTTTTCCTCACTTTTTTGGTCGTCTGAACACTACAGCGTAGTAAACTCACACGTATCTCTACATTGTGATTTTAGCATAAAGCTCATATCATTATTTTTTAAAGAAAAATACCACTGTTGGGTCTCTTATAACGCTATCTACTTTCCTCACTTATTCTAATATTGTCACCTTACACCACCATATCCATTACCATCTTGTTCATCTAAGCATTGCATCGTTACAAACTCGTACGTATTTCTACGTGATGGCTTTAGTGCGATACGCTTAGCATAATTATTTTGTTTAGAAAAATACCTCTTCCACGTACCCCATAACCCCCAAAACTTTTTCCACCTATCCTAATTTTGTCCCCTTCTATCATCTCCCATTGACCCGCCTAGCACTATGTCATAGTAATAACGTTACGATATATCCACCCACCCACGCGGATGGATACCCAGCTTGACACTTCTAACCCTCCATATACGCATCTATTCACCCACCTTTACAATTCAAACCTTCCACTTATGCACCCAATAATCCACCTTTATACTTCAATTCCTCCATCACTATGTTTATCCATCCATCCACCTTTACACTTTCAATCCTCCACCCACCCATCCATTCTTCCACCTTTATACTTCAAACCTTCTACCTACGCAAACATCCATCCACCCACGCATTCATTTATCCGCCTTCACACTTCAAACACTCCAGCCACGCAACCATCCATTCACCCACGCATTTATTCATTCTGCTTTGCACTTCAAACTCTACCCACGCAATCATCCCTTCACCCCTGCATCTATTCACATATCCAGTGATCCATATACACTTTAATCCACCTAACCTTTACATATATCCATACACCTACTCATCCATCCATTCACCTTTGTACTTCAATTCCCCCACCCCTGCATATATCCATCCACTCACTTATCTGTCTATCCGTCCAAGCATTTATCCATCCACCCATGTATCCATTTCCGTCCACCCACGCATTTATCCATCCATCCACCCATCTATCCACCTATTTACGTATACATTCATTCACCATTACACTTCAAGCCCTCCACCCACGCAACCATCCATCCACCCACGCATCCCTTCATCCGCCTTTACACTTCTAATCCTCGCATCCGTTCATCTACCCATACAATTCCATCCATACATTCATCAACCCACGTCCATCAAATTATTCACTTATACACCCATCCATCCACCTACCTACCGATCCATTTACCTAATAGTTCACCCACCCACACACTCATTCATCTGTTCACACCCTTCCGGCCACCCATAAACTTATTGACCTATTCGTCTGCTTACACAACTATACAGGCAGCCTTTATTCATCAACCCACGTACACATACATTCAATCACCCATCGATATACACTCATTTACCCACAAATCCGTTCACCATCGCACCCACCTACGAACACAAAAAATACTTAAAACAAAAAATGCGGACGGATGGACATAATTAAAATCTTAATATAATGTAGATGATTATTTTATTTGTATGAAATCTATTATCATCTATTTCGGAGATATTAATTTAATCTTTCATTGGAAAAAGATTTCCGTAAAAAATATTAAGTTATTAACGAAATAAAGCAGATAGAAATTTTGCTCACTAATTTATTTTTTTTCTTCTTCGTCACTTCCGTTCTCAGGACGGAACTGGAGTATATAGATAGATATATATATAGATATAAATATAGATATAGATATACTGCTCCTGCGTACATAGTGATGTCTGCTTACATACATATAATAGATATAGATATACAGCTGCTGTGTACTACTGTGTATACATATATTATAAACACCGTCTTCTCTTTTTTTCTGGTGAAATCAAATGAAAAAATATGTAAAATCAGTGTTTACCGTCGAGGTTTCTGGAAAAAAAAGAAGGATCAAAAATCGGCCAACGGGCGCTAACCCATGTTATACATGAAGTGAAGTTATATATTCAATCTCGGTTTGTTGTGATTTGCTATTAGGAAAATGGGAGTGATGATAATAATAAAAACTGAAGTGACCAACAATAAACAGCCAATTCAACTTTCACCTTATTTATTCTATTTTTCTAAATTATCAATCAACATAGACAACATTCTAAGTTTAATTCGGTTATTTAGTTTATTTCGGTTATGGCACACATTTTTATCCTAGAAATAATCAAAATATGCTGTCACTTACTAACTATAATGATGTAGGTGAAGTTTGGAACGTTCGTGGAACTATTTTCAATTTTTGCGTAAATCGTTTTGTTATCGTCTGAAACGAAGTATCCGACATGCCTAAAATAAGGCTAATCCTTCATAAGGTTAAAAACAGCCTAAAAGTAAAGAATGATTTTTGTAGTCCTATCAATACGTTTTATCTCGTTAATTTTTGGGAGTGAATGAGCAGCCTTAGAAACTACGTACACAATTTTTTTCATCAATTTTCTTTGAGGAATCAAATTGAGACTCGACTAGAAAATTAAAAAATTGATTTTATTTTCTTATTCGAAAAGTCGGCGTATTATCTCAGTAATTCTTTCACATTCAAGTAAAGATTATTTTATTAAACATGTGTATATTTTTTTGATCGATTTAAACATGAGGAAAACTTTGTATCTAAATAATAATAAATAAAAAACATTATTTTGAGGTTAGAATAACAGATTTATACGTATTAAATTAGTTGGTCGCATTATATCTCGTTAATTTGTTCACCATTATAAAGCGAATCAAAAACTACTCTTATATTAATACTTCACGCAAATTTATTATGAGGAAAAAAATTCGTTCAGATATTCACAATTCCTACGTATAGCGCATTTTGAGCAATTGCTTAAATGCTAAAATCTATACATTCTAACCTCTGCTCAAACTGTATTAACCCATTTCTTCCCAACCGGCCATTTTATAGTCGATTGGTTTTTTGCCTAAAAAATTGTCGAAAAAAAAGCAATAATAACCAATATCACTTTTCTGAAGTAAAATTGTCCGCTCTTTTCGATTCTGAAGTCAGAATTTTGAAATTTCCGTTGGAAAATTTCAAAATGGCCGTTTTAGGCAAAAACCAATCGACTATAAAATAGCCGCTTGGGAAGAAATGGGTTAAGCCAGCTAAATTAATGTTCCCCGTGATTGTTTGCTTATAAAAAAATCAAGAATATAGTAGGTCTATAATGTAAAATATTGTATAAAAATGAGCGGGATATAACTTAGAAATATTATTTTAAAATAGATAAGTCGAATGCATAATGTAGCTTGGGTAGCATTAGAACTGTTAATATCTGAACGAAATTTTTTCCTCATAATAAAATTGCGTAAAAGTGTTAATATAAATGCAGTTTTTGATTCGCTTTGTAATGGTGAACGAATTAACGAGATATAACGCGACGAACTAGTTTAATACGTATAAATCTGTTATTCTAACCTCAAAATAATGTTTTTTATTTATTATTATTTAGATACAAAGTTTTCCTCATGCTTAAATCGATCAAAAAAATGTACACATGTTTAATAAAATAATCTGTACTTGAATGTGAAAGAATTACTGAGATAAAACGCCGACTTTTCGAATAAGAAAATAAAATCGATTTTTTAATTTTCTAGTCGAGTCTCAATTTGATTCCTCAAAGAAAATTGATGAAAAAAATTGTGTACGTAGTTTCGAAGACTGCTCATTCACTCACACAAAAATTAGCGAGATAAAACGTATAGATAGGGCTACAAAAATCATTCCTTACTTTTAGGCTGTTTTTAACCTTATGAAGGGTCAGCCCTATTTTATGCATATCGGATACTTTGTTTTAGACCTTAACAAATTGATTCTCACAAAAATTGAAAATAGTTCCACGAACGTTCCAAACTTAACCTTCATCTATAATGTTTATTCTGAGAATGGAAACTAGCAATAGTTATATTCACAGCTAGATCATCATGAATATGTCAAGTTATTGTGTTGATTTCCAGACAATATTTGCGTCAAGCGACAAGTAGTGGCGTATGAACATGATGAGGTTCGAATATCAATATAGCTAGCCTGACTTTTTAAAATAAAGATTCAAAAACTATTTTGCAAACTTCGATTGTAGGATAAGAGTGTGTATACAAAAACGAATACCCACATTGACTATTATCCCATAACTGAATTAATCTTAAAACGTTGTTTACATATTGATCGAGAATTCAGCAAACTGGAATTAACCCTGAATAATTTCACAAGGAGAAGATCATACCTCTGCGTAACGGGTTTTTATGAGGCTCTGAGAAATGTCTTTCGTACCTAATAATAAAGCCTAGCACTATAGTTTGATCACATAGGCTCCAGAACCCGAGATACAACTAAAATTATTTTTAGGTACCAGAAAACACCTTGCAAACCTTTACCAAAATCCGTTATCCGGAGATATGAAGCTTTTCTTGATAGTGTCAACAATATTAAACATTACATAATAGTGTAATATAAACATTCTTAGCTTTTTTTAGAATCTAGATTGAAATATACATTTACAGATTTCAGGGTAAGAATCCAGGGAGTATATCAAAATTGCCTATTTGACCATTCGTCTACCGTTATCAAAAGTGTTTGATCATTGTTGAAAGTGTCTGTTATTAAATTATTGCTTACGCTCATCTTATACAAGATTTATTCTAGTTTTCTAAATTCTCGATCAACATAGACAACATTCATAGTATGTGACGATATTTCTATTCAGAGCTCGATCATCATGAATACAATGACAAGTTATTGCATTAAGTTCTAAACAATATTTTAGTGGGGCAGATGAATATGATGTGAAGACGCAGTCTTCCAACAAGTCTCTATAATACGTGCCTATTCTCGCATTCGCCCACTCTTGTGAGAATTCCCATGCCAAGCATGTTCACACATTGGCTGCATATTTTAATGTAATAAATTAGGTATTAAAACTAACGCATCGGCTCGGCTAGAGTTTACAATCGGTCTGTACTTCTCTTCAGGCCACCATTATCGAGCTAATCCGTTCCGTGGCCATCTGGTCGCGAATAATGCTCGTCGCTCTTTTGCCCAGGGTCTCTTCTTTTAGCAGTCCGCTCGAATGGTGTCGAGGAAAAACGGTCCCGCACGATCCTCTCGATCGCCGTGCTCGCAGCCTACACGTCAGTTTTTATAACTGCTACGCTGGAACGATTAACTGTCGAAGTATTATGCATCTCTAGACCGACTTCCGACGTGTATCGGGTGCACCACAATAGACAATATACATGTTCTTTTTTATATTTTAAATGAAAATATATACTAAATGATCCACAAAAGTACAAATAAAATATTTTTTAAGTGCGTGTTTATTTTTTAATATATTATTGAAAATTGGATGTTTTGAAAGCAAGTACAAACGGACTTGAAAGTCGCGTGATCGAAGAAAGGTAATATGACGGAGATTGCGACGGCCAACATAACTTGCAAATTAAGATGTGAGTTTTGCTCCAAAATAACAAATGGAAACATCGGTCAAAGAAAGCTACGAATCATGTTTTGTACCTATGTGCTCGTCAACAACAATTACAACTCCAGGGAAATTGTTTTTACATGTACCAAAAGATCCAGATCGTCCGTGTTATTGTTGAGAAGATCATTTCAATGTTAGTGGTAAATATTAATTAATATAATAATATAATGTGGTTTCTGATTATGATATTCTGTGACGATAAGATACTCTTTCAGTTAACCGAAGATCTGGAAAATTATCATGTATTTACTTCAATCGGTTGTAAAAAAAAAATTAAAAATAGTTTTTTGCCACATTTGAAGATTATCAATCAAGAATAGAATATTAGTTCTATTTGCAATTCAAATTCAGTATGTAATGAAGTGCAAATAGATGATGCTGTTGCGGATGAATTCAGGTATGAAGTTAAAAGGCAGAAAATTAATGAAGACGATGACAGTGTACCTAAGAAGTAGTTACCAGAAAATGACATAACCATTGCAGAATATGTTGAAGTGAAAGGTTTTGAAAATTTAGAACAAATTAATGTAATAGAAATACCTCATTCTAACATTAGTCAAGAACTGCATCATGAAAATTTAGTTGATGAATATGAAAGGTGACAACGGATAATCAATGTATGCAAACTTGTAATCCAGTCGATGAGTATGGAAGGATTACAATGCGTAATCAGTATGTGCAAACTTGTAATTCAGTTGATGAGGATGGAAAAAGTTCAGTGCGTAATAAATATGTGCAATGTGAAATGGTGCTAGTGTGTAATCAATATGTGTAGACTTCTAAGGAAGTTAAAAGCATTACACATTATAGAAGTAAATTTGTTCAATGTATAGTGATAACAAATGTTCAAGAAATTCAAGTTAAAACAGTGGTTCAGTCAGCAAATACCTCTCCAATATATCAGGTAGCAATAGTAGTAAATTTCAGTTCGAAGTTCTGTTCCGAAAATATTAAAATTTATTGAAAATAATTCACCTATATCTTTTCAATATCGATTTAAAAGAGTAAATTAATCATTGATTGTTTTGAAATATAGTTGGAAAACCCAAGCAACGCTGTCCATCAACCTGCTATGTGGTCTGATTATAGAAACAGTAATATTACAAAATATTTAATATCTTATATTTCTGGTGATTTCATCAATTACATATCAAATAGCTGTGGCGGTAGAGCTAGTGATACATTCATCGTTAAGAAGTCAGGATACTTAGGTGTTCCTCCTAAAAATTCAAAAGCCTTAGCGGACAGAGGATTTAAGAACGTTGAAGTCATTTTATAGTTGAAGGGATGCACATTAGTGTGTTCTGTAAGTGTGAAATTTGGTGTAAAGTGCTCTGAACATATTAAAAGGGTGATTGAACGTACACGACACTTTAAATCTGCAGACATTTATAGTACAGTGGATAAAAAATATATTGATTTGCTTGATGACATTGTGAACATTATTTGTGGTTTAATTAATTTGCAAAACCGAATTATCAAACAATAATTATTATTTTCATTCTGGCATTCAAGTGCGACATTATAAAATTTTAAAGAAATTATGTATATTTGATATTATTTAATAATTATATTTATAAAATTTACATCATATTTAAAGAAACTTTTTAGTTTTATATATTTTTTAACGGTAAATCCCATCTTACAGCTATAATACCTCTCATCTCAACAATAACAACATTTTCACTATTGCCCAAAAAATCTAATCACATCTCCAAATCTACTTGTGGTAAATTATGTGATGTGGCTTTTTCTAACCCAGCATCGAGTTTTAGTCTCTTACTTTTTAACTTTTATTTACAAAAATTATAGCTTCTAAAACTGGCTAAATTTGTTTTGTGCGCGTACAGATTTAAAGAGGTTATATTAACCGTCGACATCGACGACATTATTTCAACAACCAATCACAGACCGTTTTCCATTTTTAAATGTGGTACGAAATTTTAGCAATTTTTAATAAATTATTTTTAAATGTAGAAGCATAATTTTGACCAAATAACAATTGATAATTACATTTTATATGATTATGTGCTCAAGGAAAAAAATTCCATTGATTTGCGATATCATGTATGTTGTCTATTAGTATTAATCTTCTTCAATGTTAGTGATATTGCAAAATGTAGTACGCGTATATACCATCAAGCTTAGGTATTCAAAAAATTCTATGTTTTTGAAGCACTAATAAATTAAAGTTATCACTCTATAAAACTTACTGATTCTTGATTCTGCTTAAAAAAATCTAGATTGATGCGCATTAGATAAAGTATTAAAAATGATAATAAAAAACGTCATCCAGATGGTATTTGATGTTTAGGGGGCCTAAACCCACTTAGAGCTGATTTTCGAAAATTTACTTTTCACCCGCTGATTTGATAGAGGGCGCAAAGGTCTGCACTTCCCGCTATAGGGGGCGCAATAGTATATTGTGTACCTAGGGCGAAAAGTAGCCTATTTTTGTCCGCGCGTGGTTTGTAGTACGAGTCGAGGCGAGTAAGCGCGAGCACTGCAATCACATAAGGGCAAAAGAGACTTCTCACCCAAGGTACACACCGTGCTTTTTGTCATATGTCTTGAATTTGCTTTTTTACATGCGTCTAAAGCGGGTGTAATTGTGGCTATTTTTCGAATCGGTGTAAACATATATTTATAAAACCAAAATAAAATATCAATAAAAGTTTTTCCAAAATTATCAAAATTTTCAAACATTTTCATAATTTTCAAAATTTTTTAAATTGTTGAAAAATTGGTACATACGCCCTCACACATGTACGCACTGCACGTACATTTTTATATACAATATATCGATGTTCTGAATAGCGGGTGAACAGTAGCTACTTTTCGTCCGCTGGCCGAAATTTTTTTGCTTTGAGCAGGCAAAGAAATTTTTTTCGTCTGACGGTCGGAAAACAGCTGCTTTGCGCCTGCGTTAGAGGTACGGAAAAACGCGAAAATCATGCTTGTATGACAAAAAGTCTTTAACGCCCGCCGGTTTTAAAACGGCCTTTTTAGTCCCACTATATTGGCATAAAAAAGTGCGTTTTCATGCAAGTGTGACAAAAACTAGTTTGTAGACATTTTTAGAGACTCAATTACATGCACATTATGCAACTTGGAGTATACATTTACGATATAAAAAATTATTGATTTCTACAAAAAAATGGGTTTATATATGGAGTGTTCGAAGACCGATGAGCTATAAGAATAACCTCCGTAGCCAGTAAAGTTAACGTATTTGAATTTTTTTAAATCAAGTTAATTTTATATATTTCAATGGTCATATTGTAATAGAAATGTCTGAAATCTGTAGGTACGACATTAAACCTGCTATTTTATTACTTTATTTTTAAGACCCTAAAGTATAATTTTTATTAAAAAGATATCGATATTTTCAGTGTAGGATGTTGTCTGCACGAACTTATACTGACTGATTCCACCACAAATAAACCTTATAATAAATCCAAGAGTATAATATCAGTCTAACGATTATCTGTAATTTCGTAATTTCGCAATTACACTTAAATACATTCATTGTTCCCCACCCTCAAAGAATACATACTATAGACTTGCACAGACAATCTTGCCTTGTAGAAGACAATGGTTCCTTTAGTATACATTTGGCTTCGTGTACAGATACTGCATGTCAATAGAAAAACAACTACTTCAAGTTGAAATTATGAGTTATAAAAAAAATCACATAAGTTTCTCCGACTATTACTGGCCGATTCAATTGATGCTCAAATGCTGCGGCGTTATACCACTACCAGAAAAAGCACTTTTTATAAATTTATTTTTGATAATACTAACTTTTGTCTCTATGGGATCCTTATTTGTTCCCGGTATGTTCATCATTGCTTTTCGTGGCGACGGATTCACAGCAGCCGATAAAGTTAACATTATAGCTGGCGAATCGTTAGCAGTATGGCTTACTGCCATAAAATGTAAGTACCTAGCTGAAATTTTTTAGCTTTTGATTTAAAACAACTTATGGTATCGACAATACTTTTTTGTAGTTAGTATAATAATTCTTTTTAAGTGATCGCCAGATTTTTCCTTTATTAATAAACAGTAAACGAAAAAATTTCAAGTGACTCTACAAATATGATTAATATGAAACTTTGAGTTCTAGTATCTAAGTCTTCGAGGGCTTATACACCGTTTGCTATACTAAAATAGTACTTTTTGTACCATGGGCGTAAAATTCTACTTGATAGTTTGAATAGTGCCTGGTCATTATGCATAACGTACGACTCAGTTGGGCAATGCATTTAATACTTGTGAATAGTATCACTTTGACTGGGAGTTAATATAGAACAAAATGCATTTTTTCTTAACATTTTACTTTTTTTTTGAAGAAGCAATGATTCTTCCGACTTGAAAATTATCAGAATTATAGTTCTAGATAAAACTAATACTCAGTAAAAATTTCATTGAATTTCATTATTTAATTGGCGAGTTATAGAGGCTAAAAGAAATTACTAAACACACGGTATAACCAATGAAAAACGGTATATTTCGAACTTTTATGCGTCTCAAATTGAAGAATTTTATGAGTACAATATTATTTTAAAATACATGAGTGAATGCATAATGTAGCTTCGGTAGTATTAGAACTGCAAATATCTGATCAAAATTTTTTTCTCATAATAAATTTGCGTGAAAGTGTTAATATAAATGCAGTTTTTGATTGGCTTTGTAATGGTGAATGAATTAACGAGATATAACGCCACCAACTAATTTAATACGTATACATTTATTATTCTGATCTCGAAATAATGTTTTTTATTTATTATTATTTAGATACAAAGTTTTCCTCATGTTTAAATCGATCAAAAAATGTACACATGTTTAATAAAATAATCTTTACTTGAATGTGAAAGAATTACCGAGATAAAACGCCGATTTTGCGAATAAGAAAATAAAATCGATTATTTAATTTTCTTTTAAAGTCTCAATTTGGTTCCGTATAAAAAATTGAAGAATAAAATTGTGTATGTAGTTTCTAAGGCTGCTCATTCACTCCCATAAAAATTAGTGACATAAAACGTTTAAATAGGGTTACAAAAATTATTCCTTACGTTTAGGCTGTTTTTAATCTTTTTAAGAATCAGCCCTATTTTATGCATGTCAAATACTTTGTTTTAGACCTTAACAAATCGATTCACAAAAAAATTGAAAATAGTTCCACGAACGTTCCAAACTTCACCTACATTACTTTATTGTGAAAAAAATTTGCTTCCCAAAAAATATTTCTTCATAAAATAATTTTCATTAAACCTAAATTTTCAAATTATCGAATTTCAAAAAGTGGCTGCAAAATTAAAATGAGTCGATCATTTTCGCTGAAATTTTAAAGCCGCTCTTAGACATAGATGACAAACATGCATGCAAAGTTTGGAAAGGTTTTACCGCGGAATAATCGAACGCGAATGCGCGACACACACACGCACACATACAGACACACACGCATACACAGACACACACACACACACACACACACACACACACACATAAACACACACACATACACACTCACATTCTCACTCACACATACACAGACAGACACATACACACTCACACATTCACACTCACACTCACTCGTACACATACAGACATACACACACACACACACACACACACTCACATACACACACACATCCATACAGTGGACATTTTTTGAGATTAGCTTATTTGAACTCTCCAAGTTATATAGTATGTTTCTTATGTTAAAAAATGTAAAAACATTTCTTCAAAACATATTTTTCAAAACAATGCTTTCTGTTTAAGAAAGCTAAAGTATAATTGTTTATAAAATTTGAAGTTATTTCATTGCTAATTATTCAAGTTATAAATAAAATTACATTAAATCCCATAAAAAACAACCCTTTTAAAAAAGAGATTTGGGCCTATATTCTCTGAACGTATAAACTCCAAAATAAATTTAACTGTAATAAATATAAGAGTTTTCAAAATAATGGAATGCTAAAAATATCATGTTATTTTAAATAATTCAATTTTTATAATACTATTTTACCTATAAATTTTGAAGACAAAGAAAACGTACTTTTGATTACAATACGTTTAAGATATTCCATAAAAATCTCAGCCTAAACCACTGTGAATCTTGGGGCCAAGTCATTTTGAATATTTTAAAACACGTTTTGAGAAAACAGCACTTTTGTTAAAAAGAAAAATTATATATTTAAATCTTGTTATAAACGTATAAACATAATTTATATTTACATTTTATAAACATTAAAAATAAATAATCTATGTATCATTACTGGAATTGGATATTTTCTAACATGGAGTTATGGTAGTTTGTAAAATTTTTGTATGTAAATCAATAACTTTTGTGAAAATGAACGTAAAAGTATGCATACTAAAATATAGATGTCTGTACTGCGTTAATAAAAATCATTATAAAATAAAAAAAATTATTTTTTTTAACGCTAGTGACTCTTTTCTAGGCGTAATAACTTTCATTTCATGTGAAATATAAAAAATCGATGATATACAAAAAAAAAATCGGTGTATACCCTCATCTTAAGTAAAACTTTAAGTAAAACTTTACGCCAAGGTACAAACATTGTTTTTGTAACACATGCACGATTTTCGCGTTTTTCCTACCTGTAAAGCGGGCTAAAGTGATCATTATTCGACCGTCGGGCAAAAACGTCGGAATATGACAAAAATAGTACATTATGTAAGAAGGAAATAAAGTCGAAGATTATTCCCGAGGGTAGGTTTCGCTTCGTTCGGGTAGTAATCACCCGAGAAAATAATCAACTTTATGACGCGAGATATTCAAATTACAGTGTCATTCGCCCCTTGTGACATTTTGTAACACATTATTGACTTAAGAAGAGGAATTCTCAGTAAGAACTAGAATTTATTGAAAATTTTTACGGGAAAAAGTAGCGCTCTTTTCCAGCCCGGGAAAAAGTAGATAAGGGGAACTTATATGCTACTTTGGTCCCGCTTTTCAGGTTAATAAAGTTACGGTTGAGTCGGGAATAATACATTATGCAACAAAGGAATAATAGACTTTATTCCCATGTTGCATATAAAACTTTATTCCCGACTCAACTCTGGTCACTTTATTGACTTGAAAAGTGAGCTCGATTTTCACGTCTTTTCGCCCTTAAAACCGGGCCTAAAGTGACGGTTTTGCGACCAGGCTAAACCGAGTTTAGGCCAGTTTTATTCTCATTTCTATTGGCATAACGAGAGGGCGTCAAGTAAAATGAGCAGCAGGCGTATAGTACCCACTTTACACCTTAGGGCGCAAATTCGACACTTTAGGCCCCGTTTTGAGAGCGAAAAAACGTGAAAATCGCGCTTGTGTTACAAAAACTATTTAATCCCTGAGGGAATAAAGCGGATAAGAGAGAATTATATGCTACTTTTCTCTCGTTTTACAGGTCAATAAAGTGTTCATTATGGTTGATTTGGGAATATAAACCTTTTTGCCCCCTATAATCTTAATAATAGAACTTGACCCTCAAATAATATAGAATTTTTAATTTTTTTATTTAATTATTTTAATTAACAAGTATTTATAGATTTTAATTGTTCAAATTCGAAGTCAAGAGAATGGTCGTATCAAGAGAAACATCTTTCGTGTATGGAGGAGACTGTGAAATCTTACATATGAAATCAGTATATTTTAATTTCAAATCTGAGGTTAGATCTGCAAAATAAATTTACACAAGAATTTGTTTAAATTAGAATTTGAATTTAGCGACCCCCGATACCACTTAAAATATATACATTTTATACGTAAGATTACACAATTTTTTCCATACACGAAAGAGTTTTCTCATGATATGGCCACAATTATGGTTATGAAACTTTTTTCTCAATTTTGATTTTGGATTCGGAATTTACGCCATTAAAAACCCCTACGTACACATTTTTTTCTTAATTTTCTTTTTATTTGTAAGAGATAAGCCATGGGTTAAAAATGACCTTACGTGGCCATCCGCATCGTAATTGTAATTGTGGCCATCGGACGGTTAAATGGCCACATAAGTCAGTAAATAACAAAGTATGTTGCCACGGAGCTGACCAAAAACGAACAGTTTCGTGAAAAATGCGCGTATGCAGTTTCATGAACATACGTCAAAATAATAGTGTCGGAAAAGTTGCGCGGGAAGAAAACCCGGCTACTGGGGGATAAATGATTAAAATTAAAGAACATGTATTTATTCTGTATAATATTAATAGAATCGCATAAAAATTGTTTATCGCGAGAAAAAAAGCGGGCGATTCCATTACATAACAAAATTAGCACAATGATCATTAAGAAGAGTCCGTATCTACAGTCCTTGTCTAATCACGTTTTTGCTATTTATTCAAATTATATTTTGTTAATTGAAAAACTAAAAGTTGGCCCCAATTGGTATTAAAATAAGGAATTTTTTGAGACCTTAAAAAGTATCTAACATTATTTCCTTTTCGAGAAAACGTCGGAACGCGAAAATTGAGGTTAGCTTTTCCGTTCCGAAGTTTTCTCGAAAAAGAAATAACGTTAGATACGTTTTAAGGTCTCAAAATATTCCTTACTTTAATACCAATTGGGGCCAACTTTTAGTTTTTCAATTAACAAACTACAATTTGAATAAATAGCAAAAACGTGATTAGACAAGGTCGGAAGATACGGACTCATCTTAACGCGGGTGTTACGGATAGAATCCATTAGTAATAAGTAAATGTAACTGTGTAATAAGTTCCTATGCAAAAGGTTTCTAAGACTTTCTGTATAGTTCAAATGCGATGACATTCTCAAGTTTCTTATGTATGTTTTCGACGGTCGTCGGCGGCGTATATAGTCGTCAGCGGTGCGTATAGCGGCTCATTCTAGCTCGAAAAAGAATAACGCAGAGACCAGATGCACTCTGGCTTTATACAGATCGGTAGTTACAAAGCGCGTTATACTAATAAGGCTCATATTGTATTTAATAAATAACAGACTTTATCATAAATGGTGTATAAATTAGTTTAGCAAAATCCTTAGTTTATTCTTGTCCCGAACACGGGATATGTTCGAAGCCCGTTCGACACCTTCTCACCAAGGAAAAACCAGCATGAAATTTAAAATAATGATGTAAAAAGGTAACGTTTGCAGTAATGGTGCTGCTGTCGCGTCGTTCGACGATGCTGTCCGTGTCGCGTCGCGCGGCGCACCTCCTCGAGGACATCCGCAGCCAGGAGGAGCTCGAGCTCGCCGAGCCCTTTGCTCGGCGCGGCTACTACTTCTTCTGGGGCTTCAGCGGCATGGCCCTCCTCGCCCTGTTCCTGCTGCTCCTCGAGCCCGCGACCGTGAGCTTCGTGTACGACGCGAACGGGACGCTGATCGCGGGCCCGAGCGTGCCCTACACCGTCGGCATATTGCACGAGGACGGCGCGCTGTTTCGCGCCTGGTGGGCCGTTCAGGGCTTCGCCGGACTCGTCAGCATCTCGGCGATCATCAGCATCGACACGGCCACAGCCATCTACGTCCTGCACGCCTGTGCGCATCTGCGCATCCTGCGCTCCAGGTTCCGGGCGATCGCCCAGCGGCAGGAGGAGGACTACAGGATAGCTCGTGTCGGCGGTGACGAGCGAGCTGGTGGAGCGAGTCTCGAGTATAAACGTGAATTTTTACCTTACATTTTCCTGTTACCGCAGTGGACCAAAGAGATGTAATGTGAGGTAGTGTGGTAAAATGTTTTCTTTACATATTTTTGCGCATTCTTAGAATAATCAAATGGTATATTGTGTACCGAGGGCGAGAAATAGGCTTTTACCGCCTGCGTGAGTTTGCCGTACGAGTCGGAGGCGAGCAAGCACGAAGGCGAGTGCGTTTTGCGAGCCGAAGACGAGTACTGCAAACACACAAGGGCGGAAAAAGCCTCACGACCATGGTGCACACCGTATTTTTTGTGACACATGTTTTGATTTTTGCGGTTTTACGTGTCTATCTGAGGAACCAGATGTGGCCGTTTTTCGACACGGTGCAATGGTCGTCCTGTTCAATTAATTAAGAAATGAAATATGTATACCTACACATACATTGACTTATACACACACACACCCATATATACACATATACACATATACACATACATAGAGATATACATACATACACATATGAAATAATTGTTATCGTATATTAAAGTTTTTCAGGTAAAGGAAAGATAAGATAATTTAATTAATTTTAATTTATTAATTAAAAGTCTTTATCGTACGTTGTAACACACACACGCACGCATGCACACGCACACACACACATCTACTCATACACGCACACACCAACCCAGTTACGCGCCCATCCATTAGGTGGTAACATATGGTCCTACGGTGTCATACCTAATCTACCTATATATATATAAGTGGACGTCCTGCCTAACTGACTGACTAATCTACTGCTATGATCCAATGGTTTTGTCTGGGCGTAAATGAGTCAGTCCATTCAACCTAGTTATAGATCGTTTAATCCTAATACCTAAAAAGTAATTTCTCGGTGTTTCCCTAATCAACCCATAAGCGGGAAAATTAAAAATTTCAAACTCTAAATTGGTGGGAAATAGCAAATTGTGATTGTACGAAATTACTCGAAATTTCCAAGGCCCAATAAGATTCTGGCTTTATTCTGATTTAGAACGTTTTTTAATACTAATTTCATGTAGGTGAAGTTTACATCGGTATTACATCGATTTTATATTATTACGTAACTATTTAGGAAATTGTCTGAAAAAAGCATTCTGATACGTACAAAGATGCCCTGAGCCCGTCTAAGGATAAAAGATGCACTTAAATAGATATATATTTTCCCTGGGTTTTCCCAGCGTTGTAGGTTTTAAGCCGCTAAAATTGGTAAGATTGCAAAGAATATGTAAAAATACATATCTCTAATTTTTTTCCAGCTTGATTCATGACTGGTAAAGTATTAAAAAGTTATAAGCGCATAACTCCAAAATCAATTTTATTTTTTGCAGCTGTCGTGAGTGTTGTAACTTATTTATTTATTGTCGAACACAAAAATGGTGTTGAATTATGTTTCTATAATCTTTTGTATATATGTATATAGTAGTCTATTTACTGCGTATTGGTATTAGCATTCTATATGTGCATATTTCTATATGCATTCTATATTTGGCCAAAATATCTGCTTTCAAATTAGAACATTAATTAAATAAAACTAGATCAAAGTTTTCTTAGTAGATTTTTCCAATATAAGTCAGAAATATTTCAATTATCTGCCTAACTAATAACTCATTGGAAGTAGACGATTTAATCGTGTCTTTAAGAATACTTTAATGATACATTAATAAGAATCAAAGACTGTGCCATCGCACATACAATTTACTTTTGCAACGAATTTATGTAACCTACTGCAACTACTCAACGTCTCATTGCACTGCACTTTAACTTACTAAACGTCGCACTTGCAAGCAAATTTTTATAATTTTACTACAATAAGTAGATATTAAAAAATTCTATTATCAATAGTTGCTCGTCACGTTATTATAATAACATGTTCACAGGACCGGATCCAGAAGTCTTGCCTGGGGAGGCAGTCTGACCTACTCAAAGTAGTTACTACTTGTTAATACTATTTACTGTTACTACTTATTCCTAATAGTGATTTATAAGGTGTTAATATATATATAACTCATATAGCTGAAATTTAAAACAAATTATCTATTATTTTTTCAATTTCTTTATTAGTAATTTATACACATACAATAAGATTTATTATATATAATTTATTACAATATAAATTCTAATCGGCGATTTTTGCGAGTTTATGCAAATCTGTCTATTATATTGTTCACATCTATTAATATATCTCGATGAATGTTTAATAAAGCTAAGCCTATAAGTCTATCTCGTACCATAGTAGAGCGAAGCCACGTTTTTATTTTTCATAAACTAGAGAAACTCCACTCTGACGTAGGTATCGATATAGGCAATGTAATTAAAATATTAAAAAGAATATTCAAATGTGGATAGATATCGTAATCATAAAACTGTATTAATTCTATAGCACTTTGAGAGCCAACGTTTTTTCATTTTCCCATTTGATGTTCCATGCTTCCAATACAGATCTTATATTTTTTTCAACAATTTTTACTGAATTATTAAAGAATACAGAATATATTCTTGCAATTTCATTGATTACACCAAGAGAATCAGTGCTGTTAAAATTTGGGGTAGGAGATAAAATTGAAAGATTGTATATAGTTGGACTGTGTCTTCGGAGAAACGAGTTTTTAAATATTCTACATAATTTTCAATTATTGGGATATAAATTGATTTTCTATAATATGATCATCTTTTGGAGTTTGCCTACCACGTGTACGAGGTAATTCTATATTATATTATACCTCACTCAGCTTTTGTAATGTCATAAACTTCGTCATAAATGTTTCTGAAGTTTTCGTAGCAATATAATCTCTTGTTTAAGACATTCAACGTTTCTTGCACTATCTCTTTGGCTGCCTTAACATTTATTTATTCATTCTGTATGGTTTTGCTGATATACGTTGTTCTAGATGATGTCATTTTCAAATGTTATTTTTATAATTTAGAATCTCCATGTAAAATTAGGAGCCGCAATAATTCTCTAAATGTTCCTTCATTTATACAACTACAGTTTGATGTTTTACACACTAGATCACTATCATCGCGATCACCTCGAAGAGAAATATTTTGACGACCAAGAAATATGATTGCTTCTATTCGCTCCGTGCATGCGGAGGGGATACAAGAAACGATCGAAGCACCCGGGGTGATGAAAATTGACAATAATGTTGGAACGTTAAGTATACCTATATATATCAACATATATAGATTGACTAACCTGATAATACATGCTAAGAAAGTGTTTATATGAATATTAAACATAGTAATAGTGTCTTTGTTTACACACAATCAATAGTGTTATTATACACCTCCCCAGATGTAAAAGAAAGATACAGAAAATAACTGTTATTTGGTTCATATATCAATTTTATACAGACTCCCCATAAATACATAGTGTAAATATTCCAACAGTAATGCCGATTCAGATGTCGCCACTCGATTTACACGGAGCGAATAATAGGTTGTAATCGTAGACGATTATCTTTTACATGACTGATTCGTCTCCAGTTGATTTATTACTAAAAATTCTGGATCCTTGTCAATTTTTAAAAAAATTTTTGCATTTTTGATAACTTCTAGGTGATAAATACTTTGGCCATGCAAATCTAAAACTCCTTCTTTCCCATGAAGTTTTTTGAACGTAATAACCGGCTTTGTCTTACAAAAATATCCTTTTTTAATATCGACGAGAACAAGACAATCGAAACTATTTAAATGTTTGTGGCTTGCATAACAGCACTCTTCTTTATTTTTTTATCATGTACTGAGTAAGGATAATAGTAGTTGTTTGGTGGAGACCAATAGTTTATTAGTACATTTTTTTTTGTCAAGTCATCCACATTCTTTGCAATGTCATAAGTAATCCTTTCAATTGAAGGCAAAAGAGCTATATTTTGAATGTTCTCTTTGTCACTGACGTCACAACAAAACACTTCTTCAGTACAAAACACTTCTTCACTTCCGATGTTTTGTCTTGGACATTTTTGCTTTGCAATGGGCATACAAAAACTATCGATTTTCTTTTCGTTTGCGAGAATTGACATTGTTGCGAGCCATGGCTAGCGTTTCATTCATTATACAAAATTATACACTTCACTATAATTTCACTTTAAAATTAAAAAAAAACGGTTTGAAGAGTATAAAATTATCACTTTTCAGATTCTTTACAAAACTATCACATTTTTATTGAAATATACAGATTTGAGCATGCATGCATATACGTACAATCATTCTGAGAATTCCACTCGAAATAAGAACCTTTTATTTTATTCCTAATACTACATATACGCTAGTGCATCAATACATAGTAAAGGTTTAATCTTCTAGGAATCTAAAGCGAATCATGTATGTATTCATATATTTACTTTTACACATCAAAAGTTGAATTTTATATACCATTTTTAGAATCCTTAATAATATTTTCAATACTACACCTATACTACCTACGGTTGCGTTTTGAAAAAATTAGATTACACATGTTTGAAAATGACGGTCCGGGGGTGGTCGTCCCTGGCGCCTCCCCCCACCCCCCTCCCTTGGATCCGAGCCTGCATGTACGTAATGTATGCAGGTGTTTCAACTCACGCATTTTTCGATTTTTCTTTTTAACGTCGCCATATTTGTGCTCCCATATGGTGAAAATCGACAACGGGGGTCCGCGGTGTGTTTGTAATCAAAGCACATGCAATTTTTACAGAGATGCTTGTATCAATCGGCAGAGACTAGGAATCGAACTCGGGTCACCGGCGTGGGAATCCGACACGGATTCCGTAAGCACTTGATAAGTGTAGAATCTACTAATTTCTTTCGACATGTTAGGTATGTATATTTAACACAATTGTAATTTATTGCACTTAGGAGTTTTTCAAACCTAAATGAGTAGAGTATGACGTATTTTTTTTATTAAACGCATCACTTACGGATCAGAATAGTCAATGCCAATACGCAGTGAAGAAACTATTAGGTACATTCTATCATAACCTACTTTTTGATGTAAATTATTAGTGTGAAATCATGTTCCCAGTAATAAATTTACTTAAAAAAATTTATTGATATGTAATTCTACACAATTTTTGTGTTGGACAATAAATAAATTAGCTACAACACTGACGAGAGCTGCAAGTAAAATAAAATTGATTTTGGGGCTATGCTCTTAAAACTTTTTAATACTTTCCCAGTCATAAAGCCATCTGAAAAAATTAGGGATATGTATTTTTACATATTATTTGCAATCACATAAAATTTAGCGAGTTACAACACTCGGAAACCCCAGGAAAAATATATATCTATTTAAGTCCATTGTTCACTCTTAATAAGGGCTTAAGGCAACTTTGTACGTATCCAAACGGGTTTTCCACAAATTTCCACACTCCACACTAAATAGTTACGTAATAATCAAAAATCGATGTAACATCGATGCAAACTTCACCCACATCAAAATAAATACAATATTTATAACCAAAAGACATCATTTTCAAATTAGATGTAGGATACTAGGTTTCATACGCATTTCATGTATCTTACCGGGTTAATATACATATATACTATAACCTCTGATTCGTATGGTAAAGACCACCCCGCATTCACCCACACACCAACCCAGTTATGCACCCATCCACGTACACGCACACTAATTCACCAACACACGTTTCATCCACTCACGTATCATCTATCCACACATCAACTCACGCATCCGTCCACTCACACATCCACCCACGCAAACTCATCCACGCACCCATCCATGCAACCGCGCGTGTACTCATCCACCCACATACCAATCCACCCTCGCTCGCACCCCTCCATCCATCCACTCATACACCGACCCTTCTACCCACACACTCGTGGATTCACTCGCACACTAATAATAATACCCCCGCGCAACCATCAGTCCACCCCTACACCAACTCACCCACGCACACAAATTCTTTGAATACGACCCCGATGGTCACGACGGTGACGGCGGTGACGACGACGACGACGCGATAAAATAAGCACTAAGAGTTTAACAAATTGATAAAAGCAAACAAATATAATAGAGATGATTATCTCATACTTACTCACATTTCATCTTTTTCACTAGTTCGTAAAATTATTTGTGAACATGTTGTATTTATTAATTGTATATTTATTTTGTTAAACAGAGGGAGATAACGTCGAAAGAGATTATAGAATAATGGTAACAGAGTGCATTGATACACATCAGGAAATCATATGGTTTGTTTATTTTTATAGTTAAAATTAAAAATAATTATTTTTCACAAATCTACAAGTACGCTTTATAAACCTGGAGCTTATATAAAATAGTTTTCACCTAGGTATTCTATTTATTCGTAGAGAAATCATTGTAGAAAAAAGGTGATGTTAATCATTTTATATCAGACACCTTCTTTTTTTGGAAAATATCTCTCTAGAAAATTGTTTTTTTTTATTCTGAGATAATGTTCAGAGAAATATTTTTTCAAAATTGAAAATAAAATAAAGAAAAATAGCACTATATAGTTATTGTTCGATATCAAGGAGTTAACGACACCTTCATAAAATTAGTTGAATGTTAGAAAACTAACTAATTCTTTTTCGTTTATTGCAATTGCAATTTAAGATTTTCTACGTTTTTTCCTTTAAGTTTTTGCGAGGAGATAGAGTATTCTTTCAACATCGTTGTATTGATTCAAATATCATTTAGTACGTCCGCGATTTGTGGATTTGGTTTTAATTTATTAGCAGTAAGTTGTTTCGTGAAACAAACTGAGTAGTATATTATTCACATCGTTTACTTGAATTTTTAATTTTGTTTAAAAATAATATATCAGCAAGAACAGAACAGAGCAAGGTATGCTCTTTTCCTAATCGGAACAACCTTTCAACTGTTAATATTCTGTTGGCCACCGGATAATCTGATAGATGAGGTTTCTATAACTATTGGTATTTACTAAATAAAATACTAAATACTTTTATTTTTTTTAAGAGCATGCATGTGGGATTCGAAGCTTATAATCTTAGATGGTATGATTGGGTGAAAGAGGATCGAAGAATCGTAGAATTCATGATCACAAGGAGTCAAAAGGCTATGGTACTGACTGCTGGCAATTTCTCTAAAATGTCTTTCGAAACATTTTCGTCCGTAAGTTTAAGTTTGAATATCTTATATTAATTCAATTCTTTATTTTTCTTTTTCTTTGAACAAACCTAACTTATTCTAAACAATTATTTCAGATAATATCATCAGCGTTTTCCTTCTTCTCAATTCTAAGAAACACTTTATGAATTAAAATGAATCTTGGTTGAAAAATTATATTTATAAAATATAATATAGTTTTGTTAAATATTTGGAGTATAGCATTTTATTTATTTTTTATATTATTTTGCAATGAATTATGTTTAAATCAGTATCGCCTATCATATGCATGCGCTATTTTCAGTATAATAATTCTCTTTGTCTTCACTAGCTAGTACAGAAAATACATAAAATCGATGAATACAAAAGATATTTTCAGGAAGAACTGTCAAGTAAAAGACTCATGGAAATTGCGAATCATAGCATTCGATATGCGAGTTCTGTACATAGCATAATTGCCTATGCTTTCATAGAGCGATTTCAGCATTAAATGCAACGAAACGAACAAAGGCTAATTCCAAATGATCGTCCGACTGTTTGAACAAAGTTTCTATATACGGTTGCCTTTTATCTACAATGTTACAATTTCGCAATTATGCTATGTAAAGCAAAGTTCTCTAACTTCAACGAATACCTAATGAGACTTACGCGAAAATAGATTCTTGTTAACGGGATTTTTCTTCAGTGCACGCAGCTATTTGAACAAAGTTTCTATATACAATTTTGATTATTTTTTTACGATTATTCGCAATTTCACGATTAAAGCCAGGTTCTTTAGCTTCGATTTCGAGGAATAGATTTTTTCTTCGGTGCACTCTTATACTCCTCTATGACTAAGGTAAACGGATCCGTGGTTATACACATCCCAGTGGTTGAAAAATTTCACAATAACTATTGATCAGAATCTTATTGTGAATTGTATTTGAGTAACAATTTAAGAATATTTTCTGATCAAATATAATTTATCTGTTTTGGATGCATGGTCAGAGGATGACTGTCACAAGATTTGCCTTTATTAATTTAAATATAGGTATAATGTATTAATGTATACATAATTATACTTACAACGTATCATTTAGTTGTTCAAATACTTATACGCTTAACCGTTCAATCACTGGTACTGTTATCTTATATGATAGAAACGGTTATTTTTAATCAAGTATTAAAATTTTAAAAATATTCAAAAGCAAAATGATTATCTTCTATTGATAACATAGTGACCGCTCATACGGCTGTACGCAAACGTAGATTGATGCACAGAACGCATCTTGTACTTACTAACAGATGGTAGTGTATTAGCGGTAAGCTTTCGGGTACTTATTATTAAAATATTTTAAAAAAGTCTGCTCATGTATGAAGATAGAATACATGTTTAAAATCGGTCTTTTACGTAAATTAAATATAGTGGTAACTTTATAAATTGCTGTTTATTCTTAAACCTAATAATATTTAGAAAAATTATAAGAAACTTTTATCATTATCATAGAAAAAATATAGTTACTAAAACGTATGTTTATGTCGGTGCCGTGAAGTAATGAAAATACAACAGTGATTTACCAGCATAATTATACACATGAATATATATATCCATGTGTATAATTATGCTGGTACATCACTGTTGTATATATATATATATATATATATATATATATATATATATATATATATATATATATATATATATATATATATATATATATATATATATATATATATATATATATATATATTCTTACTGATGAACTCTGCGAGGAATTTAAAAATAAACTTATAAGTACTGGTTTAGTGACAACAACTAACGTAGTACTTTTTTTTACATTTTCCGTAAGCCCATAATTTACTTGGTGACGGTATAAAAGAGTGACTTATGAGACAAAGTTGATCTTCGGGAAGGAAGGGCTCTTACGAACCCGGGACGAAACGACGAAAGAAAAGGTTTTCCCTGTAACTCTTGGATTATGCTGTGGATATCTGATGTTTTCTTCTTTCTTCGTTATAACTCATTTTTTCCCGTCCAGTATGTGGCGCACCACACCTTTTTAGATGCGTCCAGAATACATCTCGAATTATTTTATTGTATCATAATATATTTAACTTTCCGGCATCCTTGTAAATTTGTCAAATAATATAATATATTATGGTGAAACCAATAACACCCAATTTGTAGTCCAGTAATTGAAAAATTGCCTGAACTTAATTGAAAAGATGATACCGACGGGTAGACTTTCAATTTTCAAAACCCGATTAAAATTACGATTACATTGATTTTTTAGGCTCGCTTACTCGGGCGATATCCACGCAGCTGATGGCTCGGAGGTATTAGCCGAAAGGAAAGAAGCCACGTTCCCCCCCAAGAAGTTGCTTACTCCACTCGTTAAAGCAGTAATCCAACGCGGCGCGGGATGTCTCGCATTGGCCTCGCTATCGACAATCACGTTTATGCCGAGATAGAAGATTTTCCGAACTTTTTTTTTATATGTATACCTATTTCGCTGTTATATATCCTAAGCATTGGGCATTCCTAAGATGTGTATTAGACTTATAATTTTTTATGCCAAAGAGAAAGTGCTTGCTTTTTGCTCGGAATGCACAATTTTATATGTTTTCTTTCACACTTCGAAATTATTTAGAGATACCGGTCTTTTATCTCTATCTAAGTAATGTGGGGAAGTGGTTTGATATTTTTATCAAAATTTTATTTTTTTTTATTGTGTTAAGTTACTATGGTATATTTGGAGTTTCACGTAAAATTATAACGGTAGATGTAAAAGTCAATGAACACTAGGCTTATCTTGAAAGCTAACATTTGTTTTTAAAACGTTATATCTAAAAACACTCTTTCTTGTGAAAAAAGGTGTACTGAGGCGATAAAATACTCATTTTAATAGAGGATACCACGTAGAGAAGGTAAAGTTGACAAAGTACTCTTTAGTGATTATGCTTTCTTAAAAATAGATCTTTGTAAAGATAAGATTTTTTAAATCACAGATTTGTATGTACTTCGACATTTTCAAGGTTCTTTTCTCTAAAATAATTAACTTCGTAGAAAATCTACCTAAGATTTTCATCATCTAACTATTTAAAAATAAACAACAATATAAACAAAATAACGGTACTGATACATATAGAAATACTTTGTTTGAAATAGCAAAAATATTTGACTCTATTGCCAAACAATTTTGATATACCTATATGCAAAATTGTTTCTATTCTTTTGCTATAGAATTTTCAGTAAAATATATTGTTAGCCTAATATAACGAAAAACTTTGCTAGTCTAGTGAATAGATTTGCTATTACAGCAAAAGTTCTACTACTGCATGCAACTAACACTTTTGCTATAATAGCTATAGCAACGAAACATTTTGCTACTGAAGCAAAATATTTTACTACGGTGGCTAAATGGCTTTCATTACAGTTATCAAAGTTCTTTGCTATACCTCAGCAAACAAATTTCTTCCCAAGTATGCAATCGGCGTTGCGTGGATCTCCGAAACGTTTTGACCTTGCGTAGCAAAGACAGATACAATCGTTAGATGGGCACAGCGCCGACCTGGGAGACAACCGCTCGGGCATTGCAACATTTGCAACATCGACCTAACCTACCAGTTGACCAATAGTAGCGCAGCAGTTCGCACATGCGCGCGCTCAGCCAATGACAGTGACTGACACCACGGCCTAGAAGGAGAAATGTAATAGAAATGGTGCAGAGCCTGAACGCATCTATTTTTAAGTGTCTGAGGTTGCACTGTCACTCAAACGACTGTAAATAAGAATTGTCATTTTTCACAACATAAACATTCTGTTTTCTGCAAATGTTTTTCTACAAAAGAATGATTTATAGAACTCCTTGACGGCCCAACAACGTCATTTTGTTGTAAAAGAATAAAAATTAATAAAGAATAATTTTGTACTCTTGGTCAATGACAATGAAGACCTTTACCCAGGTTTTCTATAAAGATCATCATTTTAGAAAATGAATGCAAAAAGTATATATTGTTTTTAACTGTCCAAGATGGGTGTCTTTCTTTAGAACTTCAAAGGTCATATTTCTTATCAAAACGCTTCCTTTTTATTTGGGGCCTGCGGCGGCTCAGTCGGTAGAGTGTCGGATTCCCACGCCGGTGACCCGGGTTCGAATCCTAGTCTCTGCCGATTGATACAAGCACCTCTGTAAAAATTACATGTGCTTTGTTTACAAACACACCGCAGACCCCCGTCGTCGATTAGCACCACATGGAAGCACAAACATGGCGACGTTAAATAATAAAAAAAAAAAAAAAAAAAAACGCTTCCAAGTGATTTGGTTCTCACTAGGAGAGTGTCAGCGGTTTGTAAACCGATGTATGCTGAAACTTTCAGAGGCGTTTTCTAACACATAAAAATTAAGTGCAGCAGTCTTAGTTTTTGGTCTGTATTCTCAAGATATCAACTAATTGATGTCAAGTGTACGATATTTTAGTACAAAATGGTGCCTCTACCTCTGTATTTTATTTTTAGGTTTCAGCAATCACCTCTCAAAGTTTCAGCAAATATCGGTTTACAAACCTCTGACACTCTCCTAGTCAAAGAAATATCAATTTATGGAATTTGATACTATGTATTACATAAATGTATTAAAAAACTATAAAAAAAAGAAACTAGATAATTTTCCTATATGATCATTACTACTGAAGGTGAAGTTGTCAATCATAAAAAAAGCAGCGCAGTAGTACGCAATAATCCCGCGCCTACGAATGCGCTCGGCAAAACTGCCGAAGACGCGCAGATTGAAAGGATCGGCGAGAGCTATAGCGCCGCAGGGGGAAGTATAGATAAAAAGCTCGAAACGAGCGGGAATTTCGAGGTGTTTAAAATGACTTCGGCGCGCGCTGGCGCTTCTGCTTCTGCGGTGGCGGTTTTGGCTGGCGCGTTGGCGTCGCGTCGGTCTATCAATGAACCATCAGCCCCGGGAACGCGGTAATGTGCGCACCTCGAGGAATTCGCGGCCTCCGAAGAATTCTCGATATGAGGCGCGCGCGCGCTCGTCTCGAGATGCCTCCCTCCCTCTCTCTCTCTCTCTCTCCTCTGGCGCTTTATTAAAGCGCCTTCTATCACGCTCGCTTCTCGCTGGAAATTGAGCCGCCATCTTTGTCCTCTACTACGCGCTGCAAGGCTGGGAGCACAAGAGGAAAAGGGAGAGAATAAGGACTACGGTTTCTCTCTCTGTCGAGCTGCTGCTGTCGTCATGGGGATTCTGCGGAGAAAACTCCGCAAGCCGGACTGTATTATTCGCTTTCTCGCCCGCCCGCACACCGCGTCATCGACTGCCTCCCCTTGCCTGGATAGATATAGGTATACGCGCGCGTCGAAGAGCCTCGATTTCTCCATTCTTCGGAGGACTGCGCTGCAACGAGGCTGCAATTTTGCGATACTTCGACTTCTAGCTGCTATTGTAATTGCGGACATTTTTATATGTAATTAAAAGTGGTAGATTGTTCGGATATGCTCGAGGAGTTAGGAGTTCGTTTAAGTTATATTGATTTCGAAAAAACGTTTTTTCATAAGTGACATTTTTTAAGGTATATTATATTATAGAAATATTACTATCTTCTATATATTATTATTATTATTATTATCTTAGAAATTCTCTTATAGAAATATTTTCTCAACATTTCATGTTAATCCGATTCAAATTCATGGATATGGGCTTTTCTTAAAAGATTTTTTAATTAGATGTGACCAGCCCTTGGAGCAGCCATTAAAGGTTTAACCTTTATGTCAATATTCGAAATTCTTATGTTATTCAATACCCAGGGTATCTGGGTACCCTATTTTACTAGTATTTTATATTATAAAATCTAAGTATTTCAATACCAGGGCATCCTGTTAGTGGGTATATGCTTTTTAATAAAACAGACCAGATATCATTGCTGTTTCCAATTAAATAAACATTTTTTGATAATCCTAATCAATATATTTATTTAATATGGTTTAATTTATTTAAAAATGATAGTTTGAGGTACTCTGTGTATAATTCATATCGGACATGTGAAGTTTAATGCAAACATTTTCTTAATTCCCGGCCTCTAATGTAAAAGATTGCAGCAGATTCATCATTATGAAGATTGAATTGCGAGGATCCGGTCGGATTTTAGAATAATTTTATGGAAACATGAAAAATTTTAATAAAAAATGCTCCGGTGTGAACCCGGGTATTGACGTACGGGTGAAATCAGTTTTTTCAGATTGAACATTTTCAAAGTTGGTGAACAAGATCTTCAACATAGAACCAGTTATAATGAACCAATCATTTTGAAATTCTTTTGATTATAAGAGGAGAATAAACTAATATAATAAGAAAATATTTTTGGCTTTTTGTTTATATATGACCCAATTATAACGTCTCAACACTGCAAAATATCTTTCCAAAAGCTGCTTTTGATACATCAGTTTTCTACATCACTATCAGTATCTCACATAATAAATGAATATTATTAAATGATAAAATTAATGGCTCCTCTCTAAACGAAACTCTAATAAATAAAAAAAGTTTTACAAATACATTTACTTATGCTTATTCAAAACATTTATCGAATTTTTGTTTTTTTTCGGCTGTCTGAATAGGCATAGGTACAAATCCCTCAATCACTTTCAACTCTTACATGCAACAGATGACACTGATTGAGTTCTACAAATATATTTACTTATGCTTATTCAAAACATTTATCGAATTCTCGATTTTTTTTTCGGCTTTCTGACTAGGCATAGGTACAAACCCCTTAATCACTTTTAACTCTTACAAGTAACAAATGACACTGATACTATATAGTAAAAACACAATCGCAATGAATCTATATCTGTTCACAGTTCACGCACAGAGATCAACGCTAAAGCACCTCACATTAACCTCCTCATATCGCGTCTACTCTGTATTCCGCGCACAGAGCCGTGAAAAAATAAAAAGCATTCCTGCGCCGCGCAGCCTCTTTCCTAGAGAAGTAATTTTTTACTACCCCAAAGTAATTGAGATTTCGAGTCCTTACGGGGCGCGCCGGCTTATTTTGCTCTCTGCTCTCTCTTTCCGCGCCTAAAGAGCCGGAGCGAGGAGGGCGTCAGGAAAGAATGGTCCATAGGAGAGAAGGGCGAGTCGCGCAAAAGGCGCTTTCGAGTTGGACAGAGGGAGAGAAGGAGCTGCGAACGGGGGCACTATAAAACAATCCGATTATTATACCGTGCTCGGGGTACTAAAGAGTCCGCCGCCGCTGCACGGACGGGCCGACGTCGTGCGCCGCTCTCAAGCTTTATATATAGCTGCGGTGCGCGTGTGCGTATACGTAGACAGTCCAAGAGACGAATATTTCACGCTGCTTTTTTTTATAGCGTGTCCGATATAATACTACGCGAAGATGCGACGACGCGCGAAAAGATATGTTAAAATATTGTGGCAATTTTGGATGCATTTACACACGCATATACATAGGTGTGCCCACCTGTGGAGTGCCTCGAGCTTGCGGAGAACCGCCGCCGGAGGCACCGAAGGATGAGGAGGAGAAAGAGAAGCGGTTTCAGTCACTTGTTGATTTTGCGCGAACTGCAGGCATGTGAATTTACTTTGTATGTTACGATTCCCGTGGCTTACCGGAATATAGACGCGAGTTCTTTGCTCGATTTTCCGAAGTGGTGAGGTTTCCGCTTTGAAATACTACAGTAAGTAAGACATGGCAAGTAAAATTTCACTTGTTGAGTAAGGTGTTAAATGTAATATTAGTGCAGTGTTATTATTGTATATATTATAGAAAAGAATATGTACCGTAACCCGGGGTGACTTTGTGCCAAATTTAAAAACACTATTTTATGCGTTATATACTCGCAGAGATGCAAAAAGAAAATTTAGCGTGGATCTATTTCGAAGATTAGGTTCTATGGAAGCAAAATATACGACTAAAGAAATTGTTAATCGTAATTATTATTTATTTCTATCTCTTTTAATAAATTAAGTTTTTTAAAATTATTTAAACCAAAAAACTTTACTACCCCTACACTCTACCCCTAATTCAAACTTCCCGCTGTTCCGCCATTCGTTACTTTTATTGGTAAAAAGCTATTACATTCAGTTTCCTTAATATAAAAACTATTTCTTAAATTAATTTTATTTTTGGAATATGTTCTATAGGCTGCTATCATAACGTAACATTTTTTTTATGTCGGTAAATATGATAGAATAATAGAGATACGTACACGAATTTCCAAAGTGGTTCAAAGTCGCCCCGGTTTACGGTATCTTCTCGGCCATAACTTGAGTAGATGCATTAGAATGAATTAGTTTTAAAATTAAAAAAATATATTTTAAGTGTCATGTTAATAATTGAGGGAATGCGCGGTAAATCGGTATAAGTCGAGTTATAAAATTAATTAGCAACTTCAAATACACCGCCAATATATTTTTATAAAAATATATAGAGAAAATATAATAAAAAATAATTATATAATATGTTGTATCATCTATAAATTATCAGTATTCTTCATAAAAAATACTTTTGTTGTAATGAAATCGATATAATAGTAAGAAATGGACCTGACCTACAAATAACTTGAAAGTTTCGTTTTTTATTACTCAGCTTAAGTTTTAATTTTTTCTACTCTCTTAATTTGAAATAGTGAAACCTCGGAAATTTCACTGTAAAGCAGTGAAATCTCACTGTTTTGCAGTGAGAACTCAGCAACTAATTCATGTAGTGGCTGAATTTTCACTGCGAAACAGTGAATTTTCACTATTTCAAATTAAGAGGGTAGTTTTTGCATATCAAGCTAGAGTATTATGGAGTTCTTTAAACAGCTATAACGTTGTCGCAGTATATATCTCTTTCAACATAGTTGCCTACATTTTTCACAGTTTTCTCAAAACACAATTTTTTGAGTTACACCATTTTACCGCGAACCCCGTCAATTAACGAAATAAAGTTATATACATAAAAAAATATACTATGAGTCATGATTTTCATAAGACAAAATTTGATTAAGAAGGATGCCCACAGATGCGTAGTAAGTAGGGAGATGCTGATAAACATACAAAACTAACTCTATCGCTTATAACTTATCAAAATATGAACATTCAATAAAATTTGATCTAGGGAAGTAAAGGAAAACTTGAAAAAAAGAGTTCGATAAAATAAGTGAAAAAATCAACATTTTATCAGCCATTTAGTAGTAATAATTAAGAACATTCATTTTTTTAATATTTTCCACTTTACACAGAAGGAATTTGGTATTTACATGCTTATAATTATATAAATTCCTTTAGCGAATGATCACTCGAAAAGCTTGATAAGCAATAACTTTAGTATCGTCATTACATTCTAAAAATCCGTTACTCGCCGTAAGCATAATAATCTTGAATATGGTTATAAAACTATCACTGTTACCTGCAACAAAAATATTTATTTAAGTAAATTACATTATAGGCGATTTGCGATAAGTAGACTTCCTTTCGCAGATAGCATAAATAATTTCTGACTATATACAAAATGGTTTGAACCAGAATATACTTGCGACGACTATCTGGCATTTACAGTGTAAATCACACATTAGTTCTGAATCAATTTAGACGGGTATATAAACGTAATTGTGGTTATTATGATGTATATATTACATCATAATAACCACAATTACGTTTTAATGTCTCATCAATTTAATCGAATGCCAATATCAAATTACAAATCAGTAGTTCTAATCAGCTCAAGACACAGTATAGCGCCGCTGCCCCTTCACGAATACTCCCAACCAACGCAAGCAAGCCCGATCATCGGCGAAATCGATGAGACGGATCGATATATCGAAAAACCCCCCAGCAACCCTACAGAAATAGGCGCGCGAGCGCGAATTTTATCAATTCGCCGATACACGCCGCGGACTCGTTGGCAAGACGACGACGAATCGACTCGAGACGGCCGATGGATTTCATTAACTCGAGTGTGCCTCAGCTTGTTCACGACCGACTCGAAATAAATATATACACACACGCACACCCACACACACACACACACTCGTATATCTGTATAGGTGTATACATGTGCATGTGCAGCAGGAGCAGGGCGAGAATCGACTGGAGGTTTCTTCATTGTGCCCCGCCGGCATCAGGGAGCAGCGCGCGGCTCTTCTTCTACGCCACCCCCGTCGTCACCCTTCTCGCGTCTCGCTATCTCGCTCCCTATCCATTCGCATTTTGCGGCGCACGAAAGCATTCCCCGTTATGAAGTCTGTCCGCGCCAGACGCGATCCCTCGACCCTCATCTTCGCGCGCGCTATACCTTTTCCCGGATACGACCCTCCCCCGCATATAATTGCAGCTCGTTAATCAAAGGAGCGAGCGAGGCGTATAGAGATGTATATGTAGTGGCAGTGTATCAGCAATAAGCGGCCAGTCGGCGTAGCTTCTTGTGATTTCGATGTGGGATACTGTGGGCTTTCTTTGTATTCTGCTTTTTTGTTCGTTGGGTGATGTCATCCGCGGTGTGACCTATTGCGCGGCAGCGCAATTGTGCTTTCTGAAATGAGGAAAGTTAGCGCCTAGTCGATCGTTGAGTCTTTTAGTGGCTGTAGAGGCGAATCTATGAGTTGCTAGAAATTTTGAATTTCGATATCTCAATGAGATAGGTTTTATTGTTGATGATACGTCAATGAGATCGATTTTATTGTTGACGATATGCCAATGAGATCGATTTTATTGTTGACGATATGTCAAGGAGATCGATTTTATTGTTGACGATATGACAATGAGATCGATTTCATTGTTGACGATATGTCAATGAGATCGATTTTATTGTTGGGTAAGTACGATGAAATAGCACGAAAGTGTGCGTAAGTAGTAGAGGTTGGACTTAAGTTAGACGGAAGTAATATTGCGCTATGAAATGAAAGCTTCAGCCAACGTTTGGTGGTGCTTTGAACGACTTGAAATGATCGGCGAGTGAAAAAATAATTTCGCGCAAAAGTATGTCGGTATCTCGAAAAATTTCATTTTCACCCTCCCCAAGATTGCTAGGATACCCCCGTGTAACACGTACACGCGCTACAGCTAAAAATAGCACGATCCAAATCTTCACATAACACAAGAAGCATTTATTAAATGAAGAATTATCAGTGTTCCAACTGAAAATTAAAAATCAGTCTCTTTAGTGTAAGAATTGATTGTAGCATGCAGTTTAAATGCTGAAATATATATCGTCGAAATTCTAAGTTCTAAAGAAGCTCGACAGTTATAATGAAACTAGAGCATAATAAAGCGAACTACACCCACGATATCCACTGTTCACCATAAAATGCCGTAATGAAATTCATGCTAGCTATAAATCAACCTCGAACAATTCCCATTCAGCCCGGGGCATTCTTGATCTAAACATTTCCAAACACATCCTCACCACAAAGACTTCGATTGACAATGGCGCACAGTTATTCAGGTACACACGAAAATCTCATAAATTAGTTTTCAATTTGATAGGGTGAATATTATTACGACTCGTGCGTTACAACAATAACTATAATAAAGAGGAATTTTTCATCAAGCAATTTTAAATTTATAGTTATCACTTCGGAATTCAATATCTCGGCGTGAGACGGCTATAGAATTCCATTCCTTGCAACATGCTCCACCGCTCTTCTGTGCTCGTTATTACATTCAAAATTTTGTCTAACGCATGCATATGGGCAAATCATCAAATCGTAATTACTGCGATTCGAACACTGGTATTGCTTGCAAACTTTGCCCGTGACTTTTTAAAGTACTAAAAAAATCAGTTATATAGTTTAAACTGTACTTTACTCAAATAAATTTGTTAAAAGATTGCTCTAATTATTTATCACTATCCCGAGATATTGCACACAAATGTGTGCCTTTTCAACTAGATGAGAACGATAGATTTGAATATTGATGACAATAAGAAACAACAATAATTTTTTAATAATAATGCCAGGACCGTCACTTTAGATCTGCAAAACGTTCGCGCATCCAGTTTGATTGATGTTTTTAAGTACATTGTTAGCTATCGGTACGGAATACAACTTCTGCAAAGGACAAGTATGTGCCTTTTCATCTAGATGAGTACGATAGATTTGAATATTGATAACAATAATAAACAACAATGATTTTTTAATAATAATGCCAAGACCGCCACTTTAGATCTGCAAAACGTTTGCGCATCCAGTTTGATTCATGTTATTAAGTCCATTGTTAGCTATCGATACGGAATACAACTTCTGCAAAGGACAAGTATGTGCCTTTTCAACTAGATGAGTATGATAGATTTGAATATTGATAACAATAATAAACAACAATGATTTTTTAATAAATATGCCAAGATCGCCACTTTAGATCTGTAAAACGTTCGCGCATCCAGTTTGATTCATGTTATTAAGTACATTGTTAGCTATCGGTAAGGAATACAACTTCTGCAACGGACAAGTATGTGTCTTGACAACTAATCGAGTACGATAGGTTCAAATATTCTCAAAATTCTGTCCGTTTGAGCAGCGTCAATTTTGAGGATTTGCTCAGATGCGTTTCCCCTCAAAAGCGAAAAAGTCCCACGGAATAAAAAAGACTTTACTCGATAAGCTCCGTCTCGATATCGCTCGCTCCAACCCCGGCATAAATAACAATCACAGCTATAGGCATTAAAAGTAAGCGTATGTGCGTCTCGGAGTGGAGCGCATCATTTTTCGCGAGAGCTCCACGACGCGCCGGACTCATCTTTATTTATAGAGCCGCTCCGACGCGCAGCTCTCGCACTCCGCAAAGAAGAATTGGATGGAATCTCGAAATGACCATCGCTCCCGACCGACCCACTCATGAAAAGCAATGAGTGGCGGACGCGGAGCGTACTGTAGGTGCGATACACACGCTTATGCTCCCCCTACTTACGACTCGTGGTCACCCCCCGTACGCACGCGTTTATAGGCTCCGATGTTTATTTTCCACATCTGCCGACCATAAATTACACGATCCATTGCGCGTCCGTGCGTATTCTCTGCTTAAATTTATCATTTACCGACGCTAGCCGCAAGGAGCTGAGCAATTTATGAATTGCTGCCGATTTGTCTTGCGTATTTATACAGTCAAGCAAGTGGATTCGACTTTGTTCTTCTTTACTTGCGTATGCAGTGTGGTTTCTGAATTTCTTTATGTTTGCTACTGCTGTTGCTGTAAAGTGGTGAAATCTTAGAGGACCATGGATTTTTGCACATAAGTAATATTTTACTAAACTGTGTGAAAAAAGAGAGTTAAAAGGTGTTTTTTGCATTCTATTGTACATCAAATTGTTTCGAAAAAACAATTTGTTTGGGAATTTTGAATTTAAAAACTCTGAATACATATTCTTCACCCAAAATATGCCTGTTCGTATGTATGTACTCTTTAAAAAAGAATAGGTAATAATTACGTTACAATGAAAAATTGCACAAATAGTGTAAGAAGCGCTGCCAACTGATTTGGCACTCGGCTTTCTCAAAGAAGTCTTTTTTATTTATTGTTTTGAAATTTGAAAAATATGCATTTTTGACATTTCATTTGAGTTTTTTCTCTTGTTTCTTCTTTCTTTCTTTTTTTGAACAAGCAATGAATCTTATGACTTCAAAATTTACAGAAATCTAGTTCTATATAACATTATAAAATAAGAAATTATTTCTATAATAATTTATATGAATTTATCGTTTAAATATTGTTATATTCATTGTTCGAGGTTTTTAATTGAGCATAAAATAAGGGTACTTTAAGTAACAAAAAATAAAGTTTCATGAATATATCGATATTACAAAATTAGATTCGCGTAAATTAGATTTTTTATTCGTTATTCGATTTTAATTTGGAAGGTCACATTTTGTTCCTTGAAAGATCTCAGAGGGACTTACCCATATAAAAATTGAAGAACATTGAAAAACCTGCAAAGTTACAGCCTATAGTTTATACTTGTACATACACGCACAAACTTATAAATACCCGTGTATAGACGTATAAACAATTTCTCTTCCGTGGTAGAAATCTAAGCTGGTTTCTAGCCAGATATTAGCTAGATTTTCTAAATCTGCTTTAATTCTGGTTAAGAAATTAACTAGAAATCAGTTAAAAACGACATGCTTTTTAGATAATTTCTAGCTAGATTCTGTTTAATATTCTAGTTAATATAAAATTGATAAACTACGTAATTTATGTATTAATTAATAATGAAAATAATAACAGTTGTATAACAATCAAAGTAATACGCAAGTCTAATCGTACTACATTTAGTATTTTACTAAATTAAAGTTAAAAATGTACCTTAAATGTCTAGTAGTAATAGAGGTTAGGTTATTGGTTAGGTTATTTGTTTACATAACGACGCGTGCATTTAAAAAGTATTATTTACACAAAAAGTACCAAAGCCCCGAGTAAAATTTAAGTGTCATATAATTATTGTTATTTTAAAAATAACAATAAAAACAGAATAATGTAGGGGAACGTGGGGTGGTATGGGCATTTAATTTTTCAGCTAGATATATTTTTTTATTTATGATGCATTGGCAGTTCTATATTAGCTCATTTTGTTCAACATTAACTCAAGAACAAAATGCGCTAAGGTTTTGTCAGAAAAAATAATCTATTTTTTTGTAAAAATACATAATACGAAGGTACCTCAAAATACCCATACCGCCCCACGCGTGGGGTGATATGGGTTTTGCACGAGGGTACGTGGGTAAATACTATTATTATTAAAAATGGTTAACGATGATAATTTATTTTTAATTTTATTTCATGGAAAGGTTAATTAAACGCATAGAAAATACTTTTGCAACATTTATTTAAAATATAAAATTTAAAAATGCTTTTTAAACATACATATTTGATATTTATCAGAACACTTAAATTTATGAGTTTTTTCACATAGGTAGTTTTCTTATTTATTAGGAACATTAAATAACTTTTCATTGCAACATCTAACTTATACTAACAAAAGTTTATTGCTGTACACCTACATCGCAAGAACCTGCCGTCTGCTCTTGTTACTTCGCCTCACATGCCCATAGCGCCCCCGTCATTTTGCCCATACCGCCTCACAAGCTATATTTTTTAAATCGCTATATTAATTTAATTATAAAAGGAAAGTAAAATAAATCAAGTATGCAAATTAAAGAGAAAGAGTCAATTAGTTGAATGAAACCATTAAAAGTTGCCCAAATATTTGAAAAACTATCTTTTTAGTCGATCAAAGTTCGTTCAAAATTGACTTTGTTAGATCTATAACAATCCATATTTTCTAAAATTTGATTTAACTTGTAAAATCACTTTTTTTGTTATAATTACGTTTATTATTCTTTTATAAATTATTTAAAAAATTGCAGTTATTCAGTGCGTATTCTTTATACCTAATATTAAAGATACCCATATTACCCTGCTACCCATACCACCCCACGTTCCCCTAAGTTATGACGAAATTTGGAGAATTGGTAAACAAATATTTGTAGTTTTACAATGAAATTTTATTACAAAATTTTATTTTCGACATCAATCACAAAATTTTTGTTGACTTATAATGACTAATTTTCGGAAAGGAAATTATTAGTTATCAAATACTTTTAGTATTGTATATACATATTTCTATAATTTCGTAAATTGTTATTTGTTGATAAAAATATTTATTTTTGCGGCATACTATATTGAACATTCAATAAAGTATAATAATGTATATTTTTAAAAACTAATAACTTTTCAAAACAAAATATAAATAGGTTAGATTTGTAAACAAAATACGTTCTTGCTTAAAGCATAGTCTTAGGCAGATTCTAGCCGATATTAGCTATAATTTGACTTATTAATAGTTTATTAATCTGGCTAATAATTAATACGCTAACCAGCCCTTCTAGCTAACTTTCTACCAGGTTAATGTTGTTGTATACTATAACGTTTCTGATATTGTAACACGTAAAATATTTCGAACATCTATGGACCAAATTGACTAAAAAGAATAAGCTTTCGTTCCTACCAAATAAATTATCACAGAAAATTTCAATGTAAAACACAAAAGATGACTCAAGTTATCTGAAGAGTGGGGTTTTGTCGATCTTTGAGGAGTCAAAATAAAGAGTGATTTTTCATCAGTACATTTTAAATGTTATAGTTATCACTTCGGAACCTCTCTTCTGTGTTCGTTATCACATTCAAAATTTTGTCTAACGCATGTATATGGGCAAAACTTCAAATCGTGGTTACTACAATTCGAACATATACTCATATTGCTTGCAAACTTTTCCCGTGACTTTTGAAAATACTAAATCGCTAAATTCAGTTGTATACTATAAACAAGGTACTTTATTAAAATAAATTTGTCAAAAGAAGATTCTATAGAAGTGAGTATACGTTTACAACTTATAATGTAATAAAAAACCGAGTAAAGTTAAGTTTTGGCTCCTCAAAGATCAACAAAACCCCACTCTTAATATAACTAAAGGAAAGATAGGATCACTGTATCACTCAAGTTAAAAGAAGTCTGAAATATACAAAGTATAACAAATGAAAAACCGCATATTTCACATGAATTTCTTTCTCGAATTGAAGGATTTTATGAGTATCTTGTTGTGCAAAAAATTCGCTTCCCAAAAACTAATACTTCCTGGAAATTTTTTCGAAAAACCGAAAGTTTTATTTTAAAATTATGGATAATGCATATATATATATATATATATATATATATATATATATATATATATATATATATATATATATATATATATATATATATATATATATATATATATAATCAAAATAAGTCGACAATATTCGCTAAAAATGTCGAGCTCCTCCTATAGCTATCGATAACCAACATCTATGCAAAATTTGGTTAGGTTTCACAGCGAAATATTCGAGCACCGATGAGCTACATACTTACACGCATACACGCACACTCCCCCCCCCCCCCATACACACGCACACACAGCAGACATTTTTTGGAAGCGGCCTACTCGAGCTCCCAAAGTCATATAATGTGTTTTACGTAAAAAAAAGGCAAAAACATTTTGATCAAAATATGCATTACTGAATGGCTGAAAAGTTATTAATTCGGTAATGTCAATGTCAATGCTATTATAATTTTACACAACCCATCACTTTATTTTTTTTAAGAAATACCACGCAATTGAAAATTCAACAGCAAATGTAAAATTCAGTTGCTGAGGATTGGAAATAAAGCGATCACTACTGAATTAGTTATTTTTACATTCTAAGATTGTTTAAATGTACAGTATTTAATGAAGTACAATTCAACTACTTTGTGTAAAATTATTTGTTCGACATGAACCAAACTAGAAATTGGAAGACGTAGAACATTTCTAAAACTCGTACGATAATCTGTTATTTTGACATTTTTCTACTTAATTAAATAGATATTTTTCAATAAATTAATCAGCAATATAAAATTACACAAGTAACATTGAAAATTATATTATTGAATTGCTTAGAACTACCCTTCCAGCAGTGGTCGCTTTATTTCCATAACTCAGAAGTTGAATTTTACAAATGTTTTTTTACAGTGTATGCGTGCGTAAGTTTGCGTGCGTGCGTATTTGTGTGCAGGTGTGTGTGCATGCGTGTCTGTGCGTGAGTGTGCAAAAAATACTGCCAACCGATTTGGCACTTGGTTTTCATAAAGTAGTCTCCGATAGCATAAAATATATAAGAAATGTTTCTGGAATGAGTTTTTTGAAACCTAGAAACATTTCAGAAACGCTCATCAAATCTGAAATATCCGCCTTTGTTAACAAATATACGTTGTGGAAACGTTGATCAAACGCGGTTTAAATTAAAAGCCGTAATAAGCTAATTTAAATCCTAAAATAATCATAATTACAAAATCGTGTATTTCATTAAAATGAGTTATTTGTATATTTTCTTTTCGCAGAAAATGTACATACATAAGAAAAATTAGATTTAATATAAGTTTATAGTAAGAATATCATTTCATTCATGCTAATATTTAAAAAAAAAACAGCAATAATTTTTTTAGATTACCATATGCATGGGAAGTCATCTAATATTTTTACGTTAAAAAATCACGAAAAACTTGTTATTAATATAATGTTAATAGGCCCCTATTTTTTCACCAAACAAATTCCACGGCAATAAAAATTTAATCCTTGTGTGGTTGTGTGGTAAGTAAAAAAGTTAATCTTGCTCTATACAGCTTACGATATTTTCATTCATGTACCACTCAGGCGTTGCAGAAGCAGCTTACGTGGGAACTGGTAGCGTATCCTCACTTACATTGGTGTTCCGTGGTTTATTTAGTCGTGTCAGATAAGCTTGTAGCCAATCTGCAAAGATTTCAAAATTCATGTGTGAGATACATCTACGGTGTCAGGAGGGACGAGCACATCACTCTTTACAAAAAGTACCTTGGCTGGTTAAAAATAAAGGAGAAAAGAGCGTACTTTGCGGGGCTGCTATTGTACAAAACAATTAACACAGAGTACAACATAACACAGCCAGGACTTCCAGTAGGAATTATGTGAAAGATCTCTCAATTCCGGGATCGCGCACTTATACGAGTATCTATTCTTTAGGGCCCAAGGTTCGCAGTTCTAGAACTCCCTTCCCTGCAGCGTGAGGCATCTCCCGTCGTTATGTAAATTTAAAATAGCATTAAACAGGCTAAACAAATGCTAAATCAACTCGAGTTTACAAAAGCACACTGCCCAAGGGCCTTGCCATCAATTTTCCTCGTGCCCAATGAAACCCAAAAACTAAACAACTCACCTCCACTCCACGCAATTTCAACAACCACAGCAGCAACAGGACGCTAAGGTAAAGTACCCAGTACCGGGACAAAGTGAAAATTGGAAGCAGTACTGGAACAGTAGCAAAACACTTGTATTACTATTAAATCTGATAAAAGTATCGATGCATTAGCGTTGTTTATGATGTTATCTTTGTAGTCAAGACGTTATTTTGTTAATTTAGAGCTTAAAATTATTATAAAACAAAATACAAATCTTTTGAGGTTACGTTTCAGAAGCGTGTATAGGCGAATTTTAGTCCCACTTCACATGCCTCTCAATTTGCATAACCTAGTAGTGGGACACATTTAATAATATATGTCCCACTACTGCATCCAAACGATGTCCCAGTACTGCATCCAGGTCGATATAGCTCGTCCCACTTCTGTATCCTTGTGTACATTTTTTTAAACACACTCTTTTAATATAAAAAAGCATTTTAATATCTTAGTATATGCATAAATAAGTAAAATTGATTGCAAATTAATGGTTAGATTTAAATGTTTTGAACAATTTTGCTCGTTTATTCTAAAATCGTTGTCCGTTCGTAAATCACATTAAAAACTGTCCCAGTACCGGGTACTCTACCTTACATCGTCATCGGCGTCGCGATCGGTGCGCGCGTGCAGCACCAGCACCGGATCGCCACGAGTTGCTTCCATCGGCGCGTGGCTGGGCAGGCGCTCACCCCACCGCCCAACCAACGCCTCGCGCTCACAGGGGGGGGTTGGGCGGGGGTTCCTCGGAGCATGCGCGGCCCCGTCTTGCGCCTCGGGGGTGCCGCCTGGCGCGCGAAACTCCCTTTACGCGGAGGAGCGCGCAGAGCGGCGGGCGCGCTGCGCCAGTCCGGGGCCGGCCAACATGAGAGCAGAGCCAGCGGCCGCGGCTAGTGGAGCTGACCGGGGACGAGGACGAGGACGAGCAGAGACGAGGGACTGTGAGAGACCGGTTCGCCGCGAGACACTGTAGGAGGGCCCCGCTGCTCATTCTCCGTCCGTCTTGCTCGTCGAGCGCTACCGTGAGTAGAAACTCGAGTGTGGCTGTGAGGATACACTTCTTCTTTGCGTCTTGCGGTGAGAATGAGTTTGAATATGGCGGGGAGTTTTTCGGAGGTTCGAAAGGTTATGTGGCTTTGGGAGGTGTGTAAGTCTTTCGCGATCCGAGTTGACGGGTAGTGGAGTGCCGAGAATCAGTTGCACCATGTTCAAAGTTGATTTTACCGGTAAGTGTACACCTACCGACAAATTCAACTGACGGAGCGCGTTGAACACATTTTTAAATAATGGAGCGTGATTGGTTGTGTTAGTTTATTTTTTTAGACACTTAGATGGGAGGATATTCAAAAATTGGAAACGCGTTTCGTCAGTCGATTTTATCGGTGCACGTACACACGGTTAACCAGGGATAATGTGAATACGAAATTTGACTTATTGACTCTTAAAGCTGTATTTCAGTAAGTTAATATGCCGGAAACTACTGTGAAATTCTTTTTACATGTTTGGTATTATATAACACAATCACCAGGTTTTGTTTTAAATCCGGAAACTACGTGGTAGATACAATTAAAGCTATTTTATAACTTGCATTTTTGTCCATTGTTTCAATCTTTTTACAAAATCGGTTGAGAAGATAAAGGCTGGATTATAAACTGAAAAAATAAATTTTCGTAAGTTCATACATTTTTTACAAGCATTCCTTATAAATTTACTTTTAACTATAAATCCTTGTTAATAGCTTTATGTTAATCGATATAAAACCTTAAAATCTTGAACTTACGCGTCACAATCTATTGTCATTCAAGGTATATATGAGAGATTTTTTTTAATGGTTAATCAACTCTTTTAACATATTGTATTAATTAAACTTAAGTTAACCATTTTATCGTTGAAAATTTTTGTTATTATAATTTTTTTAAAAAACAAACAATTCTTTTTAAACTTTTATTAATTATTGTTTACTCAAAATTAATAATAAAAAAATTTTGGACGAGAAAGTGCTTTACTTAAGTTTTAGTATAGGTTAATAGAAGTCGAATAGCCATCGAAAACAAATCACTCTTCACACCACCCAGAATCGTACACGCTTCAATATTCCTCTAATTTTGGAGCGTATATAGAACACACTTTTCGAGGTTTTACATCGGTAAACATAAAGGTATTATAGCTAGTATGCAAATATTTATAGGTAAAAAAAATCAGAGTGATTACATTTAAAAGAAAAATGTTGTATGAAGTTATAAAAGTAATTCTTTTAGTTAACTTTGTCTTGACCTCTTAATTATATTAAACATGTTGTTTTCGTTTACTTTGGGGTTAATTTAAATAAGCGAAAACTTATTCATATATGTGTAAAATAGTAATTTAGCTTCATACCTGGTTCATATCATTCAATTTTATATCTGCATTACCCCTGTTGACGGGAGACGTTTGTTTTTGACGCGTGAATTGTTTTGACATTTGAAGAATTGTCTTAGTTGATTTAAATTTTACCGATCTAATGTTGAATCGGATATTTTTAGTTAAAATTGTAGATTTGAAAAACTGATGTTTTCACAATTTTTAGGCGATCAATAAGCAAAGTGTAATAATCTTATCTATAAAAGAGATTATTTCATAATCTTGACCGCATGTGAACGCTTTCCGACTTTCGTTATAGTCAACTAGTGCGCTTTTTCCATTATTTTATATTTAACTATATTAATTATTTAATAATATATACAGATGTTTAATACTATGTAGAATGTACGTTTTAATCTTAAATTTATAAGAAGATTATTGTTCGAAGAATTTTCAAATAAGTTAAAAACCTATTATATTCAAAATATTGCAAATATCCAAGTAAAAATTAAATACAATTTAAACAGAGGCACGTTTAGCCCTTTTCTGATAATGCCAATTTGTTGTACATTTTTCACATAAAAAATACAATATCTTTATTGGGTCAACTTTATCAATGGAATAAATTCACAAGATCAAACCAAAATCATAGTTTACCCGCGTATATTTCCATAAATATATGTTCTTTACAATAAAAGTATACTGTTTTATCAAAGACAATAAATGAAACTTTGTTGTAAAATATTCATAGATTAGAAAAACAACTTTTTATAAAAAGCAATTAAAAAAATTTTCAAATCAGCGTATCATTCCCTTCAGACAAAGATTTTCTTAATAAAAATTACCTAGAACATCACTGTAAATTGTAGGAACGTCCTGAATAAATTACCCTGCTGAAAAGTAATAATTTTGAATGTGAATCTGGGTACTTCATACCCTGTGTCAGAGTAATTTCAACAATGCAGTCACGATATCTCGCTTCCACTCCGCGAATTTCACGGTAATCTATATCAGAAAGCTCTCTCGAAAGTGCCCTAAGCTTTGTTTCCAAAATATATCCAGTCCCCGCGTAATATTCCAACAAGCACGTATGATTAATGAAATTTCCACCTCCATCCATGTATTCATTCACACCACCCCTATCGCGAACCAAAGACAACTTCCTCCCAACCCTTCCAACAGATTTCTCAAAGTACATCTACACGCGTCATCCAGTACAATTACGCCAGAATGACTCGCGTGCGCAAGACACCGTCAAAAGACAAAGATTACAACGACGCCGCATCCGTATCTCTCCCACCCTTTGTAAAATCATCCCCGCGATTGAGCGCGAACGCAGAGTCCGGTTAGCGGAGCTTCGCAGCTTTGTTCTTCCATCGGGGCTCGTGCCACTCGCGGGGAGATCTCGCGAGGCTTCCGTTCGTTACGAAGCAGGTTTGTAGCTGGCGGCTTAGGCGCGTTTGTCTCCTCATTTCCATGTGTCACGTCCACGACGACCGCGGACCTCCGAGAAGTCCAGGTTCAGCGCCGAAGCCCAGCGGAAATTGCCTTATCTTTCTGACCCCTCTATCTCTCGGTCTCTTGAAGGGGTAGCCGATCTCTGTTCCAAAGTCGATTGGGATTGTTCACCGGTTCGCATTAGTAACGAAAAGCGTTCAGGCTTCTTTGAGTCGTACTTGGTAGATGATTGAACTTTCGTTTTTCGAACTTTCGTTTGATTTATTATTTAATATAGGAGCGAATCGACAGGAAAGCTCACTATTTCGATTGAAACATATTAGAAAAAATAGTGAACAAAGTTTATCGCGCGGCAAATTATTTTTAGGAAATAATCGAAGAATGTTGGGAAATACGGAAATTTTCAATTCTCTTAAAATCGGTGATTGACGTTTGTTACCACTAACTTTGATCGTTACCCTTACAACACATAAAGTTTTTCGAACGTTTTAAAAACGTTAGAGTTCAAACCTTCAAACGTTGGAAAGCAAAGTTTTAAATACATCTGAAAAACGTTGGTAAAAGGTCTCCATGTCCGCAGATTCGTTTCACATAAGACGTTGTAAAAACCGGCTTTGAAACGTTTGAAACAGGTTTGAAATTGGGTTGAAAAAATACTAGCATAGAATATATCGAAAAAAATCGTTTAAATAGAATTTGATGCTACAAATACAACCAAATTTCGAAGTATCATCCAGATGGTACTTCCAAAATTGGTAATATTTGTTGCATCAAATTTTATTTAAACGACTTTTTCGATATATTCTGTGCTAGTATTTTTTCAAACCATTTTCAAACCTTTTTCAAAGTTTTTTCAAACTTTTTAATCCAAACATTTTTAAACCGTTTAAATTGTTACCATTCAACAGACCTTGGAGAGTTTTTAAACGTTCTAAAACGTTTTATTTATAACTTTTTTTAAACGTTTGAAGGTTTTAATTCTAACGTTTTGAAAAAGTTCGAAAAACGGTATGTGTTATCAGGGTAATAACTTTAGATATAATTAATATTTTTATACAAAACAAAGCTTAAATTATAGCTCTTTTTATTATCATTAGTGTTCTTTGAAAAATAAATTTGCATCCTTAGGAGCTGAGTTGCGAACATCTCTATAATGGTAATTTTTTAATCAGTAATTTCGAATAGTAAGCCGAGCGATCAACTTTCAATACAACTAATCAAGATCCGCCACATCTCAACATCTTTCTGCACACATCTTACCCATTCAACCATCCACTGCCACAACCCAATTAAAACTACACACACCATCTCCCAAGTACAGAATCGGTTACACCTCCACGCCCAGACTATTCGTTATGTGCAAAGACTGAAGCGACATCTAGAATCTGGAACTTCTGACGGACTTTTCCGCAGTTACTCAACATATACATATTATATATATATTATATATTAATCCATTCAAGTCCGTCAATGCCGCCGTTTCTGTCCACCCGGGCGCTGCGATCGTTTCTCTTATCCCCTCCAAGCCCACGCACGTAGCGAATAAGCACACACTCGCCAAACTGTGATCGCATCGTTGGTTATACTCGTCGGCGCGCGCGCGACGCACGTGTTACATCGCGCGTAACTCGATCTGTCGATATTCGTTATACATATAGCGGCAAGTAGCACCCGACCGATCGTACCTATACCCTCCTCGAAGAAGACAAAGGACGCGTGGCTGCAAGGATTCCGAGGCAAGCTTCCGCCGCGACTGTCGCGCAGGTACAACGCAGGCAGGTTAACTCGGGCGCGCGCGCGCGGCGGCCCGACTGGGTTAATAGAGTGATCGGTAACCGAGTTATAAAGCAATCTGCATAACCCCCCTCTCTCTCTGTACTTAGGGCAGCCGGTGGCGACGGGGGGGCAGCGCGCAGCGGTAATTGCCGCGGGTAATGGAATTACCGAGCGTGCGGGGATCGCCGCTACCCTGCGCTGCAGGACTCGGCCGTAACTGAGACGTCTAGTAGTCGAGCCGGCCCAGCTTCTGTCCTCTCCACTTTGCTCCGTCTTGTTCGCGCGCGCGCGAGACGCTGCTGTGCTTTTATTCTGGATTTTTCTTTCCTTTTTTTCTGGTCTTTTGCTGATCCTTTTACCTTATTAGTCGGTTGAATTAAAAGCTCCTTCCGCCCGCGGCCGATCATTTTTTCGAGATGGGATGGCGGAGGCAGGAGAAATTAATTAGCGGGATGGCTGTGCGGATGTATTAAGAAGGAGGAATGGCGTAAGCCTTTTCGATGGGAATGCGGTCGGTTGGCCGTTTGAAACGTGTGCTATGTATTTATTTATCCATATTGTTGTAAATTTATAGAAATGAGGGAAATACAGAATGCGCTGTTTAATTTTTAATATAACGCATCTTCTGGCTGAGCGTATGGATTAAAATCATTTTTAATTGATTAGTGCTTTAATTCCGAAGCTCTAAGCTAAACTAGTACACATAAGCTAGTACACTTCAGGATAGTTGAGTTTAAGCAGTAATTTAATGTAAATTTTGGTGTTTCATATAGCTCTTCATTATTTATTGGTAGATTTTCTAAATTTTAAATAAAGAATCGGAGTAAAGATATCAATTATATAATTTTTATACTATGATTGATATTCAAAGTTAGTTAAAAATCATTTTAAAGTACTATAATAATGTAATTGAAATAATTTATTAAGTAGGTATAAATATGATTCAATATCTTTGTATAAAAATCTCACGAAAAAATATCGTGATGAAAAATTGGGACTTTTATGTATGTTGGCTAAAAAATGAATTATCTTTTTGATAAAGTGTTGATAAATTTCAAAAGAAATTTTTATTTTATTTTCCATTTTCTAAAAATAATGAACACGCGATGCTTTGAAGTGCCCGAAAACAGGGTTTATTAGGATTCTCAGGAAATGTAAGCTTAATCGCTCATATACTTTTTCAGCTAAATTAATATATATCGAAGATAAAATAGACATTCATATCATTAAGGTAAATTATTTCACAATAACTCAATATTCAAGCCTGCAGAGAATGATAAATAATTAATAACGTCTCATACATAATCGATTCAGAATCTTATCGTATTTCAACAGAACAATCGATAAATATCTAACGAGCCTCTATCAATCTACCATTAGTATTTCTTTCACCTAGTCTCTCCCTTCTACGATAAATCCGCCCTCCGACAAGCCTCCATCAGCGCACACAAGCAAACGAGACAAAATATTTACGCCGATACGTAGAGCCGCGCGGCTCTTATACATCCAGTAATACAAAGATACAAGTAAGTCATATCTCAAAAGAAGAGGCACGCACCGAGGAAAGGTACACGACGTACACTCACGGCGGCGCAGCCGATGTCTTTCCCGCGGATAACGCAGTTTCCCCTCGCTTTAAAGCCGAAGACACGCACGGGCAATCAAGGAGCATATTCGAGACGGCGAAATTGAATTTATACCGGCGGAAAAGCTGCGATGCCGCCTGCCGTCGGAGGTATAACACACACCCACACACAGGCGCACACCGAAGCCGCTCGGCGAAATAATACGATCTAGGGGCGAAATAAAGGGAGACTTGGCGGACTTTCGGATGGAAAACCGATCGGCATGGCGGCAGGCGGCAGCAGCTTTTCGGATGTTATAAATTCGTTTGTTTCGCGGATCGAAGGTATAACTTTGTTTCGGTCCCCGCTGGCTCCTGCTGCTGCCGCTGCAGTCGCTTTAATACCAAATTCTCCATTTACATGGCCAATCGTGTACGGTCGCGCGCGCATACATAGGCGGCTTCGTGAAGAATATAACGGGCGTTCGATTGAAACAAACTGTCGCGTGCGAATGAGAGTGAGAGAGAGAGTACGCGTCTCGACTTTTATTCGAATTGTCGTTTCTCGGATAGACTTTTTGCCTTTGTTTTTAGGAGAGAGAGAGAGAGAGAGAGCCTGTGCGCGCCGCAGCAGCCGGTAGGAAGTCGTAAACAACGATTTCGCGCGCTTGGCGCGCTGGCTGTGTGTGTGTTTTGTCACTCTAAATCGGATTTCGTCAAATAACTTTCAATTCGTGTGCAGCCTCTTCGCGTGTAATTTATGACTTTCTTTTCGAGACGTGACAAACGTAGGATTGATTTTTTATAATGATTATATTGCTAGTAGGATAGAACCCATACAATCAGACTGTAACGACTAGAAATTATATGTTGTTATAAAACAGAACTTATGTATTATTTTAGTTTTATTATTTTATTTATAGTTTGTCAATCGTTTTAAACCAATTTTCGAAGCGTATGAAGGGCTTTTATTTTTGTATGTGCTTTTTTGTGTATAAAAATCTAGTTAACAAAATTTTGTTGTGTCATGTATACATACTATAGTCTTGTCCCGAGAACGTGATGTAGTTATTATATTAAATTCATTTAAGTTTTATAAATATTTCAATGAATCATTGCTTACTGTAAAGGAGAATGTCCATGGATGCCCACACGGCTCGAGGTAAAACGTTAATAAGATATCTATGAAACTTACATAAGCATTCGGAATCCGGAAAAATTTAAGTACATATAAACAAGAATTTATCTTTCTATAAAATTAGGAACACAGAAGAAAGTTAATTTTTTTAATTTTTACTACTGAATGGATGATAATATCTTGATTTTTTCACTTATTTTATCGAACTTGATTCTCTTTTTAGATTTCCCTGACTTTCCCGGATCAATTTTTCTTTTCAATTTTCATATTTGGACAAGTTCTAAATGATAGGGTTAATTTTATCAGTTTTATATGTTCCCAATTAAATAATTTACTTGAAACCAATATGGGTATCCGTGAGCATCCAAATCCAATCATCAACGTCCATTTATGCAGTTTATGGCAGCTTCAATGCTATTAAACTACATTGTTGCTCCAATAATAAATCCTAATGCATACATGCATTTGATAACGAAGAGTCGGTTTTAGTCATTTCTCACCGCTGTTATCAGTTTTAATCAGAGAACTCGGGAAAACTTTGTTTCTTTTTGTAGCTTCCCGGTAAGTTTCATTTTCTTTACTAATAAATGTAATAATATTATAGTGCACCATTCTATCTATAAAACCGTGAATTAAAAAATATAATGCAGTGAAATCTTATTGGACGGATAATACTCGTAGTAGATCGATTATTATGGTAATTACAATAAGTAGAATTTGAATAAAGTCATACTGGATTAATTTAGACTTTTGAGGGACATTAAGTATTATTTTATTCTTTTGATATAATTATTATTTAAGAACTCTAACAAAGGTATACATGAATCTCAATATTTTATTCAAAACTATTTTAACTGCTTTATTTGTAAATTAAATTTCTAGTGTATCTTTACACTCTTTTCTATTTTCACGTATACTATACAATAACTCTTTTAAACTTTGGTGTTTCGACAATATCTGCACGCTACTAAAAATGAAAATATTTATAAAAATAACCCTATAGAAAGTAATTTTCTTCTCGATTTAAAGTTCGATAAACCCGCAGCATGAAATTTCGCAGCGGCACGGCTATTCATTACGAATTAATTCCGAAAATACCTGCAACCTCTGATTCCGCGCAAGAACCACCCTAATTCACTCAAACGTTACATAAAATCAAAAAGGGTACCTCTGGACACTCCGTTGCAACGCACAATTAAAAAACCAGGGAAAAAGGAAGGCTCCCGAACTGCAGTCGCGTGCCGACGGCGGCGCGCGTAAATGATTTAAAAGCTGCTCTGAAATGAGTAGAGGGTGTGCGCGCTTCGGGTCGCGATGAGCTTTTCGCATCGTCGATACGTATATACACGGGGGGGACTGGCTTTTGGCAGGACGCGTATATCAAAGTGCCAATCTCTGGCAGCGAGCCGTTTTCTCCGCTGCCTAATGCAATTTTCGTCCCGTGGTAATTCGCTTAGCGCCGTAATATCGCTCGCTCGCGCGACACAAAGTGAAAAGCACCCCGGTAGTGATACACCCCCGGTAGTCGCTGCGCGTTTCACTGCTAGTGTATAGGTATAGCGCGGTGTGTGTTGGCCTTTGCCGTGAGCGCAGACGACGCCGTCGGAGCCGAGCCGACTCTCGTGTGCTATACCCAGCGAGCCGACTGCAGTCCAGTGTGCGGTAGTGGAGGTGTACACTCGGCGATGCTTGTCGACTGACGGAACGCCAGATATGTGGAGATAGAGGTTTTCATTTTTCATTTCTAAGTTGGAGGCAATAGAATGTCGCTTGTTTCAATGCACTTATAATTGAAGGTGTACACTCGACGTCGAACACTTTTGGTAGAATGGTGAATTTGAATGGTGTTGCGATAGAGTGGAGTATCGGGTAGAGTAATGCACGTGACGTTTATTATCTAATATTTACTAAACAATTCCTCAAATCAAAGATAAGAGGGTATTAAATTATGGCTAAACATGTCTACTTTACACTGAGAGAAGAAGATAGTAACGATTACTATATATGTATAGTAAATTGAGAACGATGAGTCGAGTTGGTAAGCAGTACTATACAAATTCGAACTCAATACTCAAATAGTTAGTAATCAATACACATAATCCTTAATTTTTATAGTACTTATTACCAACTCGATTCATCGTTCCCAATTTACTATAGATGTACAGTAATCGTTCCTATTTTTTTCTCGTAGTATGTAAAAAGATTTATATAGATTTATTATATTCAAAATACAGAATTGATTCAATACATAATAAAACATCGAATATTGAAGTGTTTTATAAGAGTATGTATGATGAATATTCTAAAATAAATAATAGATTTCATGATTTATACATTTAATTAATTGAAAATTTCCAGCTGTTACCCTCTGAAAATATTAATATTTTTGTTTGCGCCATATTAGCCGCAAATGCCCTCTTCACTAATTACGTAAAACCGAAAAAGCTCTCTGGAACGTTGTTATGCAAATAAAAAAGAACGATCAAAAGATATTTTTATAAAACTGAATATTAAATGAAAAATGTGGTACCCAGTATTTAGTGACAACATGAACTTTAGCATCACCTTAAATATTGTATAGAATCAAATAACATCAATTTTATTCGAAGGTATACACTTGAAGAACGGGTTACGTACCCTATCTCTTTCGCATAATCGGTGCGCTGATTGGCCGAGCGACGGCACTGCATGTAACTACCTTGACATGTTTACTATACGTCATAGTGGAATCGCTTATGCGAAAGAGAAAGTTAAAAAAGTTAAATTTACGAATTTGCCGTTCTAGCAGTTTACGGCACGGCTGAGTGTATAACCTATTATATTAGGAAATAGTAGTTGTAATACTTCTTTTACATGAATACATAAATGTTACGTGCACATAAAGGGTATGCGATAATTGAGGTGAATAAAAAAAGAGTAGTTAGTTCATTATGACTAACAAAGTCTCAAAACGTATAAAAATAACGAAGTTCTATTTCCATTTTCAAGGGCTGACTGAAATCGAATGAAATCCCTTCCTCTCAAAAACTTACATCTCCCTTCCAAAATCCAGCTTGGCAACTAAAGTCACTTCTCCACTTCGATTCCACGAAAAAGTGTCGAGTCATCGAGTTACTACCTTAACATAGGGAAGAAAACTCTAGAGGATGTTGTAATTATAGTTATAGTTACACAAAGTGTTCTTATGGCTACATTTGTTGTGCATCGCAAATGTTTCTTTATTTGTTCGCGGTGGATAGTTTCTTTTTCCAATAATCGTTCGTTTCTATTGCATAATGTACATGTTTAGCGTAAATTGAAATCGTTCCCTTCCGACAGACGTTAAGAAAATTTAGAAATTCTAGCTTTTTGAATTTAACAATTCAATCGTTTACACTACTGCAATGTAAACATAGCTTGAAAGGTAAAGAACTTTGTGAGTAGATACACATTAAAATCATTCATATTTAACGCGTGATATCTATTAAAATTATTTACTACCTATTATAAATTGAACTATATTCTTTCTTTTCATCGTATTTTCCAATAAGATTCTTTCATACTACTGTGAAAGCGTACGCGCACAACTATCATTAATTACAAAGTGATACAAAAATCGCAAGCACAAAATGAAGTATATCAATCGGCAAAGGATTAATGGAAGCGCATAAACCTTATATTACCCGCGCCCCGTAGCAGCCGCTCAAAGTAAGCTCGAATGTATACTTGTTAGATACCGGACTCTCCGCGGGCCGGCGGCCTACTTGTTGAAGCCCGAAGCAACAGTTTGCTCTTTAAGCTCCCTCTCGCTTGCACTCTCTCTCTCTCTCTCTCTCTCTCTCTCTCTCTCTCTCTCTCTCTCTCTCTCTCTTTAGTACAGTCGACACCGGCGCGGATCTCCAATTTCTATACCTCGATTCCGCTGAATTTCCATCGTTTATTCAAGTTTTTTATGTATCGCTTACGGCGAGTTAAATTCTTTTTTTGTAAACAAGGAATGTAACCATGAATTCAAAATAATATTACATTGTAACTGGGGAAAATTATGGAATCAACTTGTTAGAAATGACTTGGAATTCAAATTGTGTTTTAAAAATTCATATTTTCAACCCGAATCTCGTAGAAGAGGGTGGCTGTTCAATTGAGTATAACTTTGAAAATATTAATAATTGATACATGTTTAAGTAAATACTTATTAAGTATATGAGGTGAAATAAAAACGTATTACTGTTTAATTGAGTATCGTATTGGAAGTACATTAATTGATATGCATATAGTTTAAGTAGATAATGCCAAGTATGTCAAGACACTACTTTATAGACTGTGTGATTTAAAAAAATTAATATTTTAAAAGTGTTGCTCCTAAAAATGCTTTGATATTTAATTAACTACCGTTTTGAAAGTAGCGTTCAATACAGTCATAAGTAGATACGTGTCAAGCTAGGTACTGTGTTTAACCCTCGCTTTACTAAGTGGGAGGGAATCAATCACCCCAACAACAAAAAATGTAATAAATTCAAAGTTTCCACTTCAATCGTCGTAGAAATTTATATATGCAAAGGTTTTTGGGATCGCCGATTACGAATTTGAAGTCACAATTCTAAAATTAAAAACGGCGGATCTAATGTACATACCTATTTACTGTAGGTCAGTCATATTAGGTCTGCCATTTTAAATTTTGCAATTTCGATTACGCATTCGTAATTAATGTCGCCAGTTTAAATGCTGTAACTGCAAAACCATAATCAGCGTGAAAACCCCTGTAAATATATTTTAAAAGCGTTGAAAGCTAAAACGTTGGATTTATCAAATTTTTCGATGGAGCGATTGATTCACCCATTTGGTAAAGGTCGTGACCAAATCGATCGCTGTAAAGCGAGAATTAAGGTATATCAGTCGATACATTTTTAAGATAGACGTATGTCGAATATAACAAGAGACAGTTCTACAGATTCATTTGCGCGTTTACTAAAAATATACAGCTACGTAAAATACAATGTCATCATCAGTCGTTCATAAACCCATTAAATTCAAGCCAACATCTCCAATTGAATTCGAAAGCTAAAAGGAAAAGCTTGCTCTCACAACTAGCCCGTTGGCAGTAAGAGATCAAACGCTAATCACATCAAGCTTCGTTTAGCCGAGCCTCACAGCTCGCCTCCCCCCGAACAAGCCATATACATCTTCGGGAGCGCATATAATAGTTCGTCGACTAATTGACAATCTCTTATTGCTACAGTCGGCGCGTATACACACCAATTCAAAGTTAACCTAAGATCTGATTAAGCTATTCAGTCATTGAGAGCCGCGGGAGCGGCAGCGCCAGTGTCTATTCGCCTCGATCTAATTGCCCCTTAACGAACTCGAAACTCTCCTCGGCTGTGCCGCGCGCCACGGTTCGATTAAGAGTTGCACGAGCGCCGGGAAGAAGACGCCGACTATATATATATAGGGTCTATAGAACGGTGGGTAGGGCTCGCGTTCATCTTAGGTACAATGCCGTGTAGCGTTGACACACGCCCTGCGCCGTGTGCCATCTTGGGTAAATCCAATTTCGCGAAAGTGAATTCGATGTGAATTATCGCTGAAGACACCTTATTGCGAATCTGGATTGTTGGCGAGGATTTTGCTGCTTAGTAAAGTTTCTTGGCTGGGTATTTTCAACAAATGCGGAGTTTGTTACTCGTTCGTCTTAAGAGGAGAGTACGGTCAAAATTTTAAAATTCACTAAGCTTCTTTCAACTAATTTTATATAGGGGGGATATAATGGTTCATAATGGTTCATGTACAATACCATTCTGTTGGTGGTAACTTGAGATTGGATGCGAATTCTTGCACAAGTGAACTTGAGAAAAAGCATGCCTTCTTTATCTTTAAAATGCTTAAATCATTTACAATCATCAATCAAAATTTATGACAATTTCAAAAGATTGTATTAAAATCATTTCAAAAACACATATAACATTTAGTTTAATGATATTATGAAACAATAAATAACTTTATTTCTGTGTACTCTCCCCTTAGGGGGATATCAAACCTACTTTACCCGCCGATAAATATATTTGAAAATTACGCATTAGAAGCAATTTCCTTTTCAGGGTAACACACAATACATAGCGTAACAATCGAATTGTTATCAGCATCGAAAATTATCATAATGACGTAATTGATAATTATCGAATTTTTTAAATAATTGTAGTGTTCTGCTATGTATTTTCCATACAGAAAGTGACCCTGAATGTGGTAAAGTAGGTCTGACGCATCCCCTTAATTGAGGCTTGGGAAAAGATCGCAAAGCTAACTCAATCGGACGAATTCACATCAAATTTGTCAGTAACGAGTTCGACAACCAAATCGTCATTTTTCTTAAGTTGTAAACATATTTAATGTCAAATTACGTAGTCCTTATTCGTACGTGATACTTCTGAAGAAAGACACTCTGTTGCTTCCGCAATGCAAGTCGAATCTTTCATTATTTAACGTTATAATTATTTATTTTGCCATTTTCACGCAAGCTTACACTTTCCATTCAACTTCATACACATCTGTATTTGCACATACAACATCAAAAACAATCAATACCAGTACACATACCCAGCAACAACACCGAATAAAAAGAAACTTGTTATTAATCCCCGCTCTCCGAATAATAAAACGCAAACATTGCAATGAGCCAGCTGATGATCAACCTTTCGCTACTACTTCTCTCAACGCACAAACACACGTTCAATCAAGTATAGAAATTCCACTGATCCCAAACACAAACAACCGGCCACTCACCAGCAAAAAAAAAACGTAACGAAATCCGCGGAGTGCAGTGATATAACGAGTGGCGTGTGCTCGCGCGGTTTGACACGGGGCAACGGCGACGACCGGCCGCGACAACAAGTGGCTCTCCGGGGCGAGGCTCGCGCGACGCTGCGATTGACGGGCGAGACAAGCGGTTTGATGAAGTGATCTCTCCCTCTCCCTGCATGCACCCCGCGATATATTCGCCGATTCATCGGCCGTCTCATTAGCGCCGAGTGGCTCAGCCGCCACCGTGCGGTACGCTTGACGGGATATGCATGCATGCAGGATATGTGTACAAAGGAACGCTGCTGATGCTGGGCTAATAGAAAAATCTTGTAGTAGCTGGAGGGTATGTGGCTGGATTCATTGTGAAACGTAGTGGCGCGGTGGAGGTGTGCTTGCATATCGTTGCTGCGCGTGGAGAGTTTGAGTTGCGTTGGGGATAAGGGCTTGTGTAGCTTTATTATCGTATGAGCGATGATTGGTCGCGTTCTCAGAGTAAATTTTTTGCAGGAAGAAATGGTATTGTGGAAAAATTTGCTATTGTGGCTTGAATGTTGGGTAGAGAGATTTTTGTTTTTCTGTATAAAGTGTCGGGTATAACGACGGCTGGGAAGAAGAAAACGATATCTAAGCTGTCGCAGTGAGCGTGTGAATATTTATAAATACACGTCTAATTATATCAGCTATCATAAGCAGACTATCCTGTTATTCTTGCCATCGTGAAAAGCATTCTTGCAAAGGTTAGAATTTTAGAAAATTGAGTATGTCTCGTATGTACAAGCAGAATTAGTAATTTTAACTAGACAATTTCTCGGAATGTCAAACTGTTTGAACCGGTTACAAGTTTAACTAGAGGTTACTTATTACAATTAAGTAATCTTTTAGTAAACTACTTTACCAGCAACTTTTTTGTTTAATGTTTGCGTTTCAATAAATTTTTTTAAAAATCTTTGGTTGGCTCTTTCAATATCGTAAATAAAGTCTGGATAAAAATTGATCTAATTCCATTCACATTAATATCTGTATAATAGGGGGCCTACGGTGGCTCAGTCGGTAGAGTGTCGGATTCCCACGCCGGTGACCCGAGTTCGATTCCTAGTCTCTGCCGATTGATACTTTGTTTACAAACACACCGCAGACCCCCGTCGTCGATTAGTACCATATGGGAGCACAAATCGACGCTCCGTACGAAGACTAGCACAACTCAGAATTCTCAAAAACAACAGTTTTAATCAAAATCTTCCTACGAAACTAGGAGTTTTCAGGTTCTCAGGCAAAAACTATCACCTTTTCAAAGGTTCTGAGAAAATATTAGTATTTATTAGAGGATCTAAAATTCTGAGCTGTGTTAGACTTCGTACGGGGCGTCGAAATATAGTCACGTTAAAAAAAGAAATAAAAAAATGTATGTATAATGAGTAATGCATTGTAAAATATTCAATCCATATACTTTCCATCCTACAAATGAAGCTTCTCCATTCGCAATCACTAAATACGCAAGCACAAGTAATTACCTCTATAAAGTAAGAAATCCTCATGAAAATCTAGAGTAAAAAAAAACAAAGATAAAGTAGGTATAAGATATTTTCGTGATAAAACTTGAGGCGACGACAATAGTAGCGCGAGAAATCTCCGGGGCTCGCATAGGCGCTGAAAACGCGTCGGACAATTCTGCTCTTTAACGGCTCGTGCCACCGAGGAATTCGCCGTTGCGCGAATCGACCGTCACAGCCGGCGCTGCATCGCAGGTGAATTCGAGTCCGTGGGCAAACAAACCGGGCCGCGCGGTCATTCTTTCTGTAATTACTGCTGTAAAGCTCCCCTGCGCGCGACAAGAGTTCGACGGAAAAAAAAGAGAGAGAGAGAGAGAGAGAGAGAGAACGAGGGCGAGGAGAGAAGTGGGAAGAGCAGATTGAACGTCGAGTCGCTGAAAGCCAAGCATCGGGGGTTTGTAAGTGGCGCGAGAGAATAGAACCTTTCAAGGAATAATGCACACACAGCCCTGGGAGATTGTGAAAGACACAGATGGTGGGGAAAAGGTAAAATAGAAAAAAAAGGAGAGGGAGAGAGGGGGTGAGAGCGTGGGACGGAGGGGAGCTCTCAGGAAATGCTGATTGCCTTCCCCTTTTCCCCTCTTCTAAGTACTCCTCTTTTACTCCTCGTCCTTTTTCCGAAGATTCCGATTTTCTTGCGTCATTTTTCTCAATAGTTATCTGGAATTGCGTTATTATTTGAAAATGAAGTCAGAATAATAGTTGATGTCGTACGTTTCGATATTTCTATTTGCTGTGGAAATTCACTTAGAGTTGGCATATTATGAACACACGAGTGATTTTGATTGCACAATTTAATTGCCCTTTTTGAAATACGTGTATAGGTTCTTCTCGTATCTATTACCATTAATCATTTATGAATAAGAGGCACATCTTGGTTTGCGTAACTGCGCATAAGTGATACGTCCTATCTTTAGTCTAGCATATAAATGTGTATATTAAATGAATATATTATATCTAATTCATAAAATTATATTTATTAATATTCGCATGAATGTGTATATAAAATTTTATTTTTATCATTGACCAATTTTAAGTGTTTAGAATTAAATATCAACTTTTAAATCATTTTTGGGCAATAAGAATATCGTAAAATTGTATTATACTTTTTACCTAAAGTCATGTAAAAGCACAACTTTTAAGCTGGTACTCGTGCCTTATGAAAGTCGCGCACGCCGAGGATGAAAAAGAAAAACGACCAAGTTGGGCGCGATAAAGTGATGAATTAAAAGCGTCGCGTAATAGAGTTTTTACAAAGGAGCTCGAGGGCGACAGTGGAAATGAGCTTTTCAGCGCTTTAAGAGCTCGTAATTGATACGGCTAATTGCGTTGCGCATTGAGAATCGCAATAATTTAAAATCTAAAACTCGCGCTCGCGACTACAAAAGACGTCGCGACGAAGTCTTTGCTGACGTAGCTGACGCTGGAATATTCCTACAATAGAATATGTAATTTCTTGCACTCTTCGTTTTATTTTCTCGAAATGCGAATGTTTTCTGCCGACCTCAAGGATTCCAACCTCCATCCCCATGCTCCCTTATTGTCGTAAGTGGTCGAATCACGGAAAGTGCCGGAAATGCCCAATTCACGCGGAAAATTACTAAGAAAAGTGTATCTAAATTTTATCTTTAACTTTTTCTTTTAGAAAAATGCGAGAATCTCTTACAATAATAACATTGAAAATAATTCTATTGCTCTATATTAATATTGCAGTAAGAAAGTATTGCATGGAAATGCATTAGTGAAAGTAAATAATTGAATTGGTTTGAAAGTCCCTTTGAGTTAGAAATTGAATAAAAATATGCACATAAAGCTTATTATACATAAAAATTTATAATTTTCACTTTTTTGTTTCGTTTTATATATCATAACTTCTATATAATTTTGAATTTCGTAATCCTGTGACAGAGTTAGAGCGCTTAAATAAAAAAATGTCAGTAATAAAGTACCGAATGAGTCTGACTAGACCCGGGTACGTTACTACTGATTCAATGTACCAAAGAAAAACTTTTTTTTTTTCAAATACAAATAATGCAAATCTGAATTTTGAAAAATTGTGAATTTAAGAGAAAGTCAACATCAAATCGGAGAGGATGGCTGGGCGAGAATGGACCGGTTGGCTGCAGCGCTGTCGCGAGTCACGAAGCCTAGTCCTCGTGATCGTCGCCATAGCCCTGCTGCTGGACAACATGTTACTCACCACTGTCGGTAAGTGTAACGTTTTATCTTTAATGTCGTTCAATTTTAGGGAAGAGTTATGATTTTTCTCTTTTTTTTCAAATTAAATATTCGGTAAGGTTGCACACAGAAGTGAAAGAAATACTTTTTAAGGGGATTTTTAAACGCATTTTTCAAACAAATTTTAACTAGAATTAGTTTATATAGTATAAGAAAGGCCTTAACTGAAAGTTTTTTTCAAACTTTATAGGAAACTTTCTTATGGGTCTACATTACAGGCTACTCATTTTCTTGCAATATTTTCGTTTAAATAGACATTGCCGAAAACCATTCTGGTAGACCCATTGTCTGAAATATCATAAATGATCTGTGGTTAGAATTCGAATACATTTCATTTATGCTAGATAAACGAAAATTAATAGTTTTTAATGGGATGTGAAAGGGAAGTGAAGATTTCTACGTTACCGACTATATGTTTTCTATTTTTTAAATAATTTTTAAAATACTTTTATGGAAAACACGATGTATCAGGCCTTTCCTTCATCAATAAACAATAACTAAAAAAATTTCAAGCAATTCCATTCATTTTATCACTCCGAACTTTTCATTCTCGTTTTAAACAACTATATTCGGCATCTAGAACTCCAAGTTCGTACTGATATAACGAATGGAACATAGTTGGTAATGTATAAATCTTCCCTTCCCTTTCACACCCCCTTTTGCGATAGCATATTTGTTATTTATTTCCGACTGCACAAAACGACATCAAAATAGCATTTTAATTTTACCATTCTTATCACCTCCAAATGGGAACCAAAGTTCTTTCTTTTCACTAAGAAGACAACTTTTAATGAGGCGTTCCCACTTCTCGGAACAATCAGCCCCGATTCCACTGCACAGGTGTCGACAAGTTTTCAGTTCACTTTTCGGTATCTCGCGCGCGTGCACATCCTTCTGAAAAACTTCTCCCTTTTCGAAGTCTGCGCGTAAAGGCACAAGATAAAGGGCGGCTCGAAAATAAAAGACTGAAGTGTCGGAAGCTGAGAAGTGCAATTAAACGGCTAATGTAAATGCGGTTCGCACCCGCGCGCGATTCTTTTAATGAGCTCGGCGTCGAATCGCCGTTGCGCCTTAAAAGACTCATCGCCACGCAGAATATGAAGGTAGGAAAAAAAGAAGCTCAAAAGCAAAGAAACAAGTGCCCACTGTGGATAATTAAAATCCTTACTCAAGTGTCGGGCGTGGGGTCGTTTCTTGGCGCCACGATTCTTTAGTCTGGTTTTAATATATCGCGCCTTCTCTGCGATAACCGCTATTACAACTGACGTAAGCTGTCTATCATCGTGAGTTAAACTATGAAGATGGCTGACTGGCGATTCTCGATGATAAAGTAAATAAAAACTTGGTGTATCAGAACGTTATTTTAATATTTTCTTTTACAAGAAAACAATAAGCTATTATTAAGATATTTATATTTACTCAGAGAATTGACTACTTAGCGCAAACAGAATTATTCGCTTGTTTGAGATCGAACCTTTGTTAAAAAATTTGCTTTGTTTTCTTTCAAAAATAACATTGATTTACGCCCAAAAAATTTTGTTTTGTTTTAATTAAAATTCTATTTATTTTTAGTAAAATCTATTTTACGTAAGAGGACGGATATTTTTTGTTGATAAAAAAATATTCATATCCGTGGTTCGAAATTTAATCAGGTATATTTTCCTGTTTAATGAAAAGAAATCTGTTTGCTAAAAGACAAACTTTAATCTTGTAGCAAAAAGAAATCTACTGCGGATATATTCAAAATGTTATCCACGTATACAGAGTCTTTCGCAATATACAGACGTCACTTGTTTGTACTTTCACATCCGATTTTAATGTTTAAATACTCATTTTGCTTATTGATCATTAAACATTAATAAACATTAAAATTAATCTATAAAGTAAACCAAGAAAAATTATGAAATAATTAATGTGTGCAGTATAAAATGTATTTACCCTGGTAGAAAGTTATCTAGTTTTATTAACGTTCCTGACTTATTATGTTGGGAGCCTCGATTATAAGGAGGAAATCTAGACAACACTAGATACTTTTCTACCAGGGCATTTCTATGTAAATACTCAAGAAATTACAAACAAATATATTTTACCCTGCATATTAGGTGCACTTACTCTTACATTGTCACTTACATTATCAGATCTGAGTTGATTGCGGATCTTAAAAATTGCGGTGTAACTTCATATCGACATTCCTTACGAAGACTATTAGCTCATTTCAAATTTCTCAAAAACACCTATTAGCACATTTCAGATGCCTCTTATAAAATCTAGCACTTTTTAGATTTTCTGATTAATACTAACACTTTTTTAGATCCTCTAAGAAAATTATACTTTATGTCTAAAATTCCGAAAATTGTCAATTTTTGTAGGAGTTTCCTGACAAAAACTAGTATTTTTCAAGAAACCTAAAATGCCCTCGTCTTCGCAAAAAGCGTCGATATACTACGATGCCAAATATTCCACCCAAGTACCAGTAGTCTACCAAAAACATACCAGAAATCTAACCAGGAAGCCACCTCAACGCTTCAAAAAAAAAGAAACAAACATGAAAAATTCATCTTCTAATCTGGCGAGATCCAAAAAAAATCGAAGCGTAAAAGGCGCTATTATAATAATAGAGTTTCTCTGAAAAATCGGCCCGGCGATGATAAAGCACCCGCACGTATAGGAGAGAAATGGATATGACTCGGGCAGACGCTCCCCCTCCCCCCTGCAAGTCTCGCTTCCTTTTCACAGGCTGTTAGCGCCTCGTATCTATCGCGCGCGAGCCGCGCGGGGCGCGTTTAGTTCACGCTCGCCGAAGCACGAAGTGGGGCTGCCGCGGCGATGCAGCGACGTTGGCAGCGAAAGTTCGAGCTGGAAAATGTAACGCGCGCGAGCGTGGGTTTTGTGCACCTGCGCGCGCGCGGTTAGAAATGGACTATATATATATATATGCACGTCGAGGTCGCGACGACGACGGGAGTCTAAGTAGCCGTGCGTGGGTCAAGTGCTTTGGCGCCTCTCGAGCCGCGGGCCGACGGTGCTTAGCGACTCTACTCCTTCTTTGAATGTCCGAGTGAGATGCAGACTCTCTCTCTCTCACTTTCTTTGCAGTCAGCTGCAGTGCTCCTTTGTCGTTCGGAGGTATATACCGTTGGAGGTCTTTACTGCGGGGCATCATTTGCTCGCGCGTTATGCTTAATTTGATCAAAAGAGCACTTATTAAAATGTCGAGAATGCGGTAAGTAGAGTTTAATGGGTTTAGTCGGGCGAAAATAGAGGAACGACAGCCTTGCGAGCTTGAAAATACGACGGGTATGAGGATATTTATAGCTGAGTAATTTTTTTTGTACTCTTATTCAAAATAAAGGAATTTTTTCATTTTAATCGCTGTACTTGTGAATTTTTTGATGAATTAAAAGAAATATCGTAATATTATTTAAGAAAATTAGGAAGAGTGAGATATACAGATAGATTATCAGATATTTTCATTAACAAATCGCATCGATGCTACGCTCACTCGTTTGAAGGCCACCGCATTCTTACCAAGAAACGGGATTTTTTAATCGGAAGCATCAGCAAAAATGACAGAGAGATCGAGAGAGAGAGTGCAAAAATTGAATCACGTTTAATACCTGGCGCTGAAGCGATGAAATTGGCAATCATATTACGGAACATAATATAAGTCAACGTAATACCGCGGCAGCCGTTCCAAGTAGTAGTCCTGCTAGCGATAGTAGAGTGCCTGAACGAAAAAAAGATACAGCGAAAGGGAGAAAGATAGAGAGAGAGGCAGAGTGCACGAAGTATCGAGGATTTGTCGAGATTAGGGCGGGAAATTCCTTTCCCGCTGGAAAACAATATCCCAAGGGAATATTATTTATTACTTGAATTTCATTACGCTTTTCCCGAAATCTTAAACACTGATGCGTTTCTTCACGATTTTTTTCTCATTAATTATGCTAAGAAATAATAGCTCAAAATTAAATTCTATGTTTACTTAAGGATTGTATTAAATTTCATTATTTTGTAAATTACCCGGATTATAATTTGCAATTCAATTGACGTTAAACTCCATATATATATACGTACACCTCCAGGCTTATTAATCTCAATTGAATTATATCGAGAAAATTTATAAAGATTTTTAATTAAAGCGCATCGACCATTGACACGTATACGGTCAATCGACCTATAAAAATCCGACAAAAGCTCAAAATACAAGAAAAAAGAAAAGCGAAGACAGGAAAGAAAGGTCAGCGCGAGAAATCCGTGAAAAGGGCAATCCGACGAGTAATTATTTCGCGGAGAAGCGTAGAAAATAAGAAAGACCCCGAGAACAAGGGCGAAGCAGAAGAAGAAGAAGGAGCGAGAAAGTCAGCAAAACGACGTTAAAAGTCGAGCATCTATACTGCGCTCTCTCGCTCCGAGATTCGCCAGACGCGCCGCTGGGCTGCGGGGAGAGAAGAGTATCCGCGCGCGCGCGGTGTATACTATAGTGCCCACGAGAGAAAAACCAGGAAAGGCACTTCTCGAACGAACGCTGCGTGTACAGGCCGCGCGGGTGAGAAAATGATCGCGTTTTTCCAGCTTTTAACTTTTCAACCATCGTGCTGCCGCTGCGCACGGCTCACGAGTGATGTTTAATTCAGGAGGAGGCACGCCACGGAAAACGTATGGGGCCCCGTATGTCACGCCGCCAATCCAGATAAGTGGTCATGCATTTATGGAGCTGGCGAGTGGCGAGTGCTGTATATATATGTAGTCCTCGATCTCATCCGAATAGTACTTACAAGCTCCGGGTGGATACGGATATATATACGCGCGCCTATAAAGCAAACTATTATCAAAGACCCACGTCAACGAGATTTTCATTCGAGCTTTATTCCCGGCGGTGTGCGCGACGCCTGTAAACCGTTAATGTATCGTGAACTGGTCGCATCGTGTAATGCCTCTTGCCACTTAGCGATTTGCAGGTTTCTGCTTTTTTATTTGTGTGTCAAAATACTTGTACATTTGGAAATTTTAATTATTTGGGTATTGTATAAACTGGGAATTAAGGAGATGGATACACTTTTGAATTTTGAATTAACTGTTAATAAATTTTAAAATAAAAATAAATCAATCAGCATATATTATCTATTTTTTAAGGTAAATTTGAATATATTTCATCAAAATATAAAGGAAAAAGTTATTGTTTTAATTGGAGGTTATTAGGTCACCTTGAATGGCCATAATGGAAACTTATATATTTCTTGAACTATTTGATGATAAGAGTTTTATCAAGTCAAGGTTAAACAAAACATTCCGACCGATAAATAAGTATAAAAAAGAAACAGAATTAGTAGATTATCTTATTTTTTTCATAACTTCAACAGTAAATTTTACAACTAAATTTATCTTAAAAATTATATTCTTTTACTAAATTTGTAGATAAATAAAATTAATATAATTACTTGAGTTATATATGTATAATCATAATTTCTGATAAGTTTAATTATGCAAGAGTTTAAATAAAGAACAATACGCAAAGAAAAAGAGAAAAAATAACGCATAAATTTTGGCTAGCTCGGTACCGATACGGATGAACCTCCATAAAAGATCAGTGGAGTTCCCGAATATCTTCAAGCGATTTTTTAGAGAAATTGCGACCTTAAAGATCTCATACGCCTTTTTCAATAATGGCTGTTTTAATATTAGAAATATTTTACTTCAGAACTCATTTTCTGATTTTTTATACTAAAGATATACTCGCTGTCGGCCTGTAACGTCTTCAGGAGCCTTCTGAAGCACGAATTGTTAATCAGAGAAGGCCTCTGAATATAAGAAATAGTAAAATTATTTATGTAAATATTTAGAAATTGTAAGAACAGTTCAATACTAACATAAATGTTTATTTAAATAAGTCATCTTCTAGAAAAAGCAACAAAAAAAATATTGGAGGAGCTGGGATTTGAACCCAGGACTTTCAGCATGCGAAGCAGACACTCTACCACTGAGTTACACCCCCGGTATAGCGCAGCGTTCTCATAAGAACATTCTAAAGCTATGCCAACCATTTGACTATAATCCCAATGAACAATTACAATAAAAAAATATAATTCAAGTTGTTTTTTAAATTAACAATCTTTTATTTAACATGACTGTATTGTTTTGTGATATATAAAATACGTATAAATTTAAATACTATAATCTAATAATAAATACTTTTTATTAATAGAAAGTTTTGTTGATTGTAAAAACAATTGGTTAACATTAATAAAAAATTATTTAAATATATAAAAATCACAGTGTCGATAAAGAAGGTGTCCACTAAATATTGATAAGCATTGAGAAAATTAAAAGTGTTTAGTAAATCAACAATAATAAATTAAGTTTACATTCTTACATTAATACCTACTGCAGCGAAATACAGATTAAGAATTATTGTAATAAACTAGGTATTAGCAAATATCACGCTTAGATATAACTTATAACAGGTATCAACAATATTAATAATAACCGTGAACATGGACATGAGTCAGGTCCATATTCGGATGTTCATACTAAAATAAATAATAATGCCCGATGTTTAGTAATAACGCATTACAATATTATATAAAATATTTTATTTAAAAATTAAATTTATTATTTGATATTTATTTCTTTATCTGCTCGTTTGTTTGTTTGCACGGGTGTTATTATTTTTGATGTGTAATTTTTTTATTTAATATTTCAACAGTTTATGCAAGAAAACAGATCGTAATTTCTATTTTCAATTTGACGAAAATTAAAGTAAATACAGCAAGTAAAAGAGTTTGCATGACTGCGTCACTGTAATATAGAATTTGTGTACCACGTGACGTCACATAACGTTGAAATATATCTATATATATATATCGAAAATATAGAAACTTTAATAGATATTAACTTAATAACCATAACAGCACAAAACGTTATTAAAACCAACGTTTTAATAACGTTTTGTGCTGTTATGGTTATTAACCCAACGGAAAACGTCGTAATGTCTGCAATTTTGTACTGTTTTATATTGGTAAACTATAATAATATTTCAGAATAAACAACTTTTGAAGCTATTAACAATCCATTCATTTAAGACGCTGTTGTCCACTGTTCTTTACACAATAACAAATCATTATCACCCTCAGTTTTGATGTTACTATGTAAATTTTAGACGTATAAAGAAAAATACGGCGCGAGGCGGATGTCACAATGGTAAAGTTCGCTCCGCCCTCCCCTTAAGACGTTTGAAAAAGGAAAGGTTTTAAATAGGTTTTACGTTTAACCTCACATTATTTATAAAACGTTTGAAAATTATCCTAATATTTGATATTTATGATCACCAACGTTCTAATAACGTTTTTAAAACGTTCTAAAAGCGTTTAGTATAAACAAAAGACATTGAGGAAATTCCGACGTTTCTCCAATGTTTTTCCAATGTTTCTCCAACATATTTCCAACTTTTTTCCTACGTTTTTCCAACTTTATTTTTAAACGTTCGAAAGTTTCAACTCAAACGTTTTAAATTCATTTGTGCTATTAGGGAAATGTATATATAACATTAAGAAAAAAGAAAAAATACGACCAAATTATTTTTTACTTCTCTACTTTTAATTACCGTTAAAAATTAACTTTAAATTTTTTGCAAAATCTCAATTCTTTTCATTTTTTTCTTGCAATAACATTTTCAATAGTAAAGCAAAAATTAAATATTTGCGCTAAATTCCGTGGTGCTCTAATCGCGGACTTCGCGGCTATCTACACTCTCATTCTAAGACAGGGACCTGATGTGCGCCGACAAGTTTCTGTAACACAACGTAACACACACAGTTATAATTCTTAAAAATTTATATTATTCGAAATCTGATAGAGGCAATCAATTTTACGGAAGAATTATACTACATTTCGTTAGTTATTAAAATTTACTTAATTTAAAAGCAGGACAATAGTACTTTTTACGCTCCATCTTTAAAAATAATATTTAAAGCTTGTTTTTCCGTAACCCGTCTAACCATCCAGATAAGAATGCTGCTTGGACACAAAAATGAGAAAAACGCTATAAAACAAAAGCAAATTAATAAATCTTAAAAATTCTTATTGATTTCAAATCTTCATCGAAATAAGAACAAAAATTAATTTTGATTAGTCCAAAATTACCGCGTAATACCAAAGAAATAAACGATTAAAAACTTGTTAAATGATAAATCATATAAATGAAAAATTGATATAAAACAAAAACAAATCGATAAATCTTAAAAATTTCTTATTGAATTCAATCTTAATCAAGAATTAAAAATTAGCGTAAAAAATAATTCACATTAGATAGCATACAACATTAAAACTTTAGATGCGTTTTTCTCAACATTTGTTTTTCTAACTTAAAAAAGTGGTTGGCGCAAGTTGTTTTAATTAATCGTTTTAAAACTTTTAGGATACGTTGTTAAAGTTCTTTACAATAAAAATTGTCATTTTTTATAAGAATATTGTAAAACAATTTATTGTGTTACTATTAAACAATAATAAATACAGTTACATTTTTAAACAATTTATTTTGTTATAATTTCATTTTGGATAAAAAAAATTTATATTAAAAATCATGCCATGTTTTGTTTGTTACATTGAAGTAAGTATGTATCACAAATTCTTTCAGATCATTTGCAAAAAACTGTATACGCCAATCACTTTTTGGATATAGCATCAATTAAATAATAATGGCATCCTTTAAGGGTAAAATAAGTTAAAAGTTGTTGAAGAATTTTGCAGGGCATCATATAATAATAATAATTATATCATCAAAACCTCATTATGTTAAAATGAAAACTGAAGAACTTTTTTTTCACCATAGTCCTACTTTAAATAAAGCTAATAAAAATTTTTGAAAACAAATTTCTTTTAACATATTAATAAAAGAAATATTAACTAAGTCGAAAAAACTTTAACCAAATGTTTTTTATTAATAAACAAATCATTCCAAACGTTTTGAGTATTTTAGTTTTGTTAATAATCCTTGCTACCGCCATTTACCTGAATTTGGCGCCTCAGGGGCACCCACGCGCGTGTCCGAGTACGACTGAAAAGTGCGCCTACTAACGGGTTAATGTTTTTTTACAACCGAATAAGTGCCTTGGGGATTTGTTGTAAAAAGTGTTAGTTTATTGTATAACACTTATTATTCTTCTTAAATGGCATTTAGAACTTGAAAGTTCATGGCCTCATCTATATAAGACTGTCGTTAATCCCTATCTTATACTGACTATCCAAATAATGTTATTCCTCCCTATTTTTTCAAGGTATGACTTGACATTGTCTTTCTGTCTACGTTTCCCTTTCAGAATACGCGTAGAAGTTCGCATATCTCCTATCCTAGCAAGGTGCTTTTTTGTCTTTTTTGTTCCATATACCTATTCTTTCCTTATAGTAAGTTCTCGCGTTTCGCATCTGTACTTATTTCGCGTTCTTTGATAACAATCGCAATATTGATAGTTTACTCAAAAATACAACAATGTATTTCCGGATATATCCTCTTCTCTTATCTCATTATTATTATTATTATTATTATTGTTTATTATTGTTTATTATTGTTTATTATTGTTTATTATTGTTTATTATTGTTTATTATTGTTTATTATTGTTTATTATTGTTTATTATTGTTTAATATTGTTTATTATTGTTTATTATTGTTTATTATTGTTTATTATTGTTTATTATTTTTATTATTGTTTATTATTTTTATTATTATTGTCTTTGATTCGCTTGCTTCCAAGCCTACATTCTCCAGCAGCTTCTAATAAGATTTCGTCTCCCACCAAATCTAAACCATCTATATATCCCAATATCTGTACAGGGGAAATAGGGGAGGATGATTGAAAAAAGGGGAAAATAGGGGACGAGAACAAGAATAGGTACAAAGGGGAATAGGGGACAATGTACACACCCTGCATTCAGTGTCCTTTTAATTTGCTGACTTGTAAATGTCTTACAACGTATTCTAGTACCAAGTTGAAAATAAGCGGAAAAAGTGTGTCGCCTTGTTCGAACATGCAACTAACTATACACGTATACATCTTTAAATTTTAATTTAAAAGTATTTATTACAATAACCATAAAACTATTTTATTTTAAATAGTAACAATTAGATAAATTGAATTACAGTAGTCTTGCGTAAATTGCCTGGCCCCGGGGCCTTGGATCAGGTAATTCATCAACTATCTGCTCTATTGATTGGTAATATAGATCATTAATATCCACTTCCTTGTCTTCCGAGAGGGTATTCCCAAGATTATTTATTAGCGAATAATCCATAAAAGAATGTGTAATTGCCTAATGATAGATGCCCGTCATCTACCCACCGAGTACCCTACATTGATATCAGATCTACATTGTCATTAGCTTCGTTCAAAATTTCTCGAAATCCGACTGCTCTATAAAGACAGCGGGCATTTCAAGTTTCCACCAGTAAGTCTCTACTTTGATTTTATTAGTGAGATCCATGACGTTATTCAAATACTATAGCATGTTAGAACTCTGTTCGGATTGCACGTGCATCCATTGCCTTGTTGATTATATCCTTCATACCTGCCCAAGTCCAAGTATGAGAATTTTTCGACTTTTTGACGAGTATCTAGTAGCTAATCGTTCTACACATATAGCACCTACCGAGATAGAAGACTTTTTGGCAATTTTAAAGCTAGCAACCCAGCTTACATACCTTGAATAGAAGTAAAGTTCAAAGGAAAAAAATAGATAGAAAGATTATAAAAGATAATTATGTTTTTGCTTTAATTTTGGTACTTGGATAGTATTGATACATAAATATGCGATCCTTGTGTTGCATTATGCAGTTATTGTAGGACGCAACTGCATCCTGTATGACCGAGTACATATCATTATCATGCCAGTATGGCTCATCACACCCACGCCTGACGATTCACAGTTTGCTTCTTTTTTAAAAAAAGCTTCTTATATAAATAAAAACTTTCTTTTTAAATTGTTTATAATGTTTTATAAAAAATAGAAGGGATTTTCATAAAAATAAAACATATTTTAATGATTTTTTTCCGGTTTTTATATTTTAACGATACCATTGAGTGACCTTAGATCGGAGGGGCGACTTTAAGCCAAATAATGCATGCGATGCATACGTACTTCACCTACTACGTTCTACAAATGTAAGAGGGGGGGAATGGATGTATTATAATATAGGGAATCAGGTCCAATGCGTACATGTATTTAATAACATCTGCAAAGTTACTTGAACTTTAACCTCGAATAAATAAAACAACAATAAAACAATATATATATCATTCGGATTCGCAAATGCAGTTGAATCGTAAAATGTGTCTTACAATTATGTAACATAGGAATATACACATATTAGTAATTATAAAAATATAAGAATAACGATTATTTCACTAAAATAATGTAGAATATAGTATAATGAATGATGCGCATAATCGGCAATTTGTTTCAGTCCCAATCATCCCTGAGTTTCTTTACGACATGAAACATCCGAACGCGACCTTGAGCGAACATCTCGAGGGGGCTGCACACCATCCACCAAAAACTACCACAACAACAACGATTGCACCAACGCCACCAGGTTGCTCTTGTGCTCCGAATGCCTCCAACCATTTACCCCTGGAGTTCATTCTATCTACAGCTGCTACCTCCATCGGTTAGTGTTTTAACTCCTTTGTTACTTTCTCTTACAGATTTTAAAAATCCTCTACAGCAACCTGTACACATTCCTTTTACTCTATTAACAGAAAAATTTTAACTGATAGTTATGATGTTGATTTTAAAAATGATATGTATATTATTTTGGTGCAGAGATGGGAATTTAATGTTCGTTAAACAAATATTTTTTATAACTCTTGTTTAAATTTAAATTGACGATGAGTGTGGAGTAAAAAGCAATATGACTGCAGAAGGAAATACTTTTAGCATGCAATTTTAATTTTGTTAATATTTTTTTTTCAAGAAACTACAACGATAAATGAAACAGCTGTTGAACTTGTGGAAAAACAACAGAGGCATAAAGAATTGACAGAGGAGACGGTAGCTGTTGGTATGATGTTTGCTTCCAAGGCTTTTGTTCAATTGTTGGCTAATCCTGTTGTTGGACCCCTGACTCACAAGTACTATGACTATATCGGAATAAAATTTTTCCGCTTGTGTGTTCAAAGAGCAGAATTTGATCATTTTATTTTCAGAATTTGGAAACTAATGTTGCACTTTTACCACACAAAGCTAATCATTCTATACAAATGTATTATAATTAATACTTGATGTAAATTATTTTTTCAGGATTGGATATAGTATTCCTATGTTTACTGGGTTTATTATAATGTTTTTATCAACATTAATTTTTGCTTTTGGTCGAAGTTATAGTATATTATTTTTGGCTCGTGCTCTTCAAGGAATCGGATCTTCGTGTTCTAGTGTTTCCGGTAATAAAAACGCTTCAAAATAGTTATAGTTGTATACGAGCTGTTCGCTTGAAGAACAGCTTGTCGACATGAGGGTATATTGGCAATATGTATGAAATAATGACAATTGGCTCAAACTCCGATAATAGGTATCTATTATCGTTGTAAAACCACATGCAAAATTTCAGAAAGGTTCATGAGATTCTTCAAAAGTTATTACCAATTTAAATTTTCACACGTTAACATACGTGCTTATGGAGATTTATAAAAGATGAAAAAAAATATAGAAGCAAAAATGAAAATTTCTCGAAATTTTCAGTAATTATTAATATCAATTGTATTAACATATTCTGATAAAAAAGTATTATTCCTGAGTTATTATTATAGGCTGCCATTTAAAGCCTGTAGGATGTACATTCAAACATTTGCAACAAAAATGGTTAAAAATTAATCTCTAGCTCTCAAAAACCTTTTGAATAGTTATTTTTACTGTGTTTTGTTATATACACATCGTTCTCAACCAATCTTGGCGTTCAAAAGTTCATTTTATAAACTTTCGTCACTTTTGACTGTGACTGTATAGACTATGCACCCTTAAATCATATTTTTTGTTCAAAAGCTGTTCTTCCCGTAAATGACTCATATGTAATATGCTCCAATAAGATGTGTTATCAAATTTAATTTTATGTATTTAGGAATGGGAATGTTGGCGGAACGATATCAGGACGATAAAGAACGAGGAAATGCTATGGGAATAGCTCTTGGTGGTTTGGCACTTGGTGTGCTCATAGGACCACCATTCGGTGGCCTTATGTACGAATTTGTAGGAAAATCTGCACCCTTCCTTATATTATCAGCTTTAGCTCTTGGTGATGGATGTTAGTAACACACGGTCTTACATTGAATATATTCTTATGTTTAATTTTCAAATGAAAAACAACAATCTATTTCTTTCTTCTGAATTTCAGTACTGCAATTGCTCATGCTTCAACCATCAGTGGTTTATACAGAAGCTGAGCCACCAAGTTTAAAAGCTCTTGTCACCGATCCGTACATCATTTTAGCTGCGGGTAATTTTTTTCCCCTTTTATTTTAACCATTAGTTGGCATACTTCTCTAGAATTACGCAAGTGATACAGAGGAGCAGATTGACCTCAAGTAATTTTAAATTTTTAAGACTATGCACAGAATTCTTTTTTTTTAAGTTAAAAAATTAAATTTTTATGTAGTATTATTTTTTGCGAGATAAGAAACAATAAATAGATGAAATACTTTTATGTCCTTTTTTAAACTTTTATATACCTAAAGGTCACATGTAATAAAAAAATGATTATTTTTCGTGAATTCAAAGTGACTTCGTGTGCCAACTAAGAGTCAATGAATAACAAATTTTAATTTTATAAGGTTATAATTGGGCTAAACATGTAATTTTAACAACTCTGATTGATAAAGGCGCAATCAGTTTTGGGAACATGGGCATTGCTATGTTGGAGCCGAGCCTACCAATTTGGATGATGGATACTATGAGTGCAAGCAGGTGGAAACAAGGTGCTACGTTCTTACCCGCAAGTATCAGCTACCTCATTGGCACAAATCTTTTTGGACCCTTGGGACACAGGATGGGCAGGTACAAATATTTTTCAATTAGCTTCTTTTGACCGTCTCTGCACCGTTCTATTTGACGTTACGATTTTTAATTTATATTCGCTATGTTATACATGCAAGCAGCATCGCTTGTTGGCAAAATTTTGATACTTTTTTTCTGCAAGAATGCATTCGGTTAAATGGGCATTGTAAAAATAATACTTTATTTAGAATTACTGAATGCTTATGTAGGAAATAAATACGTTTTATAAATAATTATGGGGGACAGCTAAGCTTAATTCCTATAAAAAATCATGATATATTATATAGATTGCAAAAGAAATGTGGACGTATCTTAAATATGTATGCTATATGTGATTTTGCCATGATTTTGGCCCCTCAAGAGGTCTTCATAGTTCCCTAAGTCTTCGTTAATTTCCAATATTGAATTTATTATTTTTACCACTTGCCTCGGCTTTCTGAATCAGATGGTAAGTACTGCAAGACTAATGATGTTTTAAACCATTCTTCACAAGTGTACTCATGGACTTTCTAGTTTAAAATTCTGAAATTTTTTTTTATCGCATCTAACAAGTAGAAATAATTTTCTTTTTTGGAAATGGCCAACTCATTAAAAAATCCGTGGCATGTGGTACAAAAGGCTAAATTCAATAATAGATATTAGCAAAGACTTATAGTGTAATAATAAGATTTTTAAAAGGGGGAATGATTGTGGCATAATCATCATATAGCATAAAATATTAGTTTTTTCTAATTCATAGCAGTGGATTACCCCTTAATACTAAAAAACATCGTACTGATCGTACACGTAGCTAATACTTGTATTATGCCTTTACATTTATAAATGGTCTCAAAATTGTGCACACTCATATCAATTACTATATTTTATTTAATCTTTCTTCTAATCCAGACGCTTTTAATTGATTCGTAGATGGTTGGCCGCGCTCATTGGTCTCGTCGTTATTGGTTTCTGTTTAATGTGTGTAAGTATCATACAATTACCTATTTCTGTACTATTAATTGATAGTGTAACTATTAAAGGTAAAATTATTTTCAGATACCATTGGCAAAAAGCATAGATCACTTGATTCTACCAAATGCAGGTTTAGGATTCGCAATTGGCATGGTAGATAGTTCAATGATGCCCGAACTTGGTTATCTTGTTGATATAAGGCACAGTGCAGTATATGGAAGTGTCTATGCCATTGGTGACGTAGCATTTTGCCTTGGCTTCGCTATTGGTACGTATTTTTACAAAATGTATTAACTAAGCATAACAATGATCAACAAATTAGCATTTTTTTTTGATAATCGAAAAAAATGTACCGACCGAGAATTGAATCCGGGCCGCCCGCGTGGCAGGCGAGTATTCTACCACTGAACCATCGATGCGCCATATGCAAATGAGCTAATGATCTATATATACCACTATCAATATCAGATGATACCAACTTTACCTACTTTACCGACATTCACATAATAATTATTACAACTCTAAATTTTTAGCCGTATACTAGTTTGTACGCTAGCATCGCATCAACGAGCAAATGTGGTTAACTGTTCAATGTTTTTTAGCTGAAATTTGGAAATCGAAAGCTTATTACGTCATTAACACAAGAATGATATTTTTCTCTATTTAAAGCTAATTTTGTTCACGGTATACTTTCATATCCCACATTTTTATGACTGTTTTCACTATCTTCTACCAAATCTAGATCTAGGAGATAGAAAAATAGAAAGTTGCTTTGTTTCGAACTATGATCAATTTCGAAAGGGTCAATATATTATTTTCCATTTGCACTTTACGTATATAACTATTAAGATGTATTTAATGTGAGTTTTTATCTCTTCTGATTGATCGTTGTTTTCACTATATTCTAAGCTTTCGAGCGCTTCAAATCGATTGAAAATCTGAATTTGATATTCAAAACTCTATTATTATTTTAAGTTCTTCTATATCAAATTTATCTACTACACTAACTTCACTCCAACACTTTTTTATTGCTAATTGCGTTCTAACTTTGGCTGAAACTAGAAAATGATCAGAACCGCAATTTACTACACTAAAGGATTTATTATATCCTGAGTAAAAATGAACTATTAAGGCCAAGACCCGGACCTGGACACATTAGCGAAAAATTACTTTAAAGTTTGAGATAAATTAAAAACTAAATATCTATAAAATAAACCGAAATTAATTTTGATCGATAGCATAGTGTTCCTGTGCGAAGCAGGTTATAAACGAAGAGGGTAAATTCATTTGAAAACAATTTCACATTGAACTTTTCTTTATTCAAATGAGAAACCATAAAAGAGGTCATGTGACGCGCTCGCATTATATTACAACCGAAGACAAATACAAGAAATCACAGAATGAATTCGACTGAATTATATAACCATCTTAACTAAATCAAAGTTGGGTATACAAATTATAATCGCAGAGCGGTGTTGCTCGTGCAACATACAACAGTCAAATTTGCTCAGCGCGCTTACTCATTTGAAGAATTGTTTATGCTTCCGATACGAGGTGCGATCGACATTATTTTATCTTTATTTATTTATTTATTTATTTATTTAACCAGAGTAATACATCGTAATACATGTTGTAGTTAATCTCCAGATATATTAATTATATCTGGAGTAACCCACATCCTATAGAGGTAGTCAGAGCTACCTGTACATAGGTCCGGTGTGTATAATAACTTAATAATTAACTTACAATCTAAGTAAAACTAAAAACTAACTTAAAACCTAAGTGTCCAAGTACATATTTGTCTTGGATAAAGTAACAGTGACTTGTTGATGTTTATAATATATTCGTACTTATCCATTTTTTTAATTTTTTCTTATTATAAATCTTTGATATGTCTAGTATTTTAAGATTTATATTAATTGTTGGTAAGCAGTTATAAACTTGTATTGCTCTAATGTGATTACTCTTATCACTTACAGCTTTTGAACATTTTGGTGGTATAATAAGTTTATTTCTGGTTTTGCTTTTAGACGTTAAGTATAAATTCTTGAGTTCATTATAATGATACGATACACATTCATAAGCAAAAATTTGTTTTAAATTTAATGGGTTGTCCTGATTGAAACTATTTTTATTAACAATTTTTAGGATTCTATTCTGAGTCTTTTGAAGTAACTCCAGATTGTTTCTGTATGCACCACCCCAAGCTATATTTCCATAAGTAATTATACTATGAAAAAATGCATAGTATATTATCTTAAGTGTATCAGATTGCATGTATTTTGACATTTTGTAAAGTATAAATAATATATATTTTGTTTTCTTTATTATATATTCAATATGTCTGTCCCATTTTAGATTGTAATCAAATACAATACCTAGATATTTACAATATTCTACCCTACAAATTTTAGTACCCTGTATTTTTATGTTCATATCTTTAGGAACACTATCACAGTAATTGCCAAATGTTATGTAGGTTGTTTTATTTATATTTAAAGATAGTTTGTTCAGAGCTAACCAATTAGCTATATCATCCAAGTACTTATTCATTTTATTTTCAACTTTTTCCCAGGTATCATCAGATGCTATAATTGCTGTATCATCAGCATATGAGATAGTGCTGTCAGTTCTATTTATTAATAAATCATTAACGTAAATTATGAATAGAAGTGGTCCTAGTATAGTACCCTGGGGAACACCTGTGTCTATTGTTTCATATTGACTTTCTGTTATTCCAATTCTAACTTTTTGTCTCCTATTGCTTAGATAATTCATTATTAGTTTATGTGCTTTACCTCTTATACCATAATTATATAATTTATCTAATAAGATAGAATGGTTTACAGTATCAAACGCCTTAGCTAAGTCTAGGAATGTGATTGCTATTGGTTTGCTTTTGTCTAAATTGCTATATATTTCTTTCGTTATATAACTAAGAGCATCTTTAGTACCTTTATTTTTTACAAATCCATATTGATTGTGAGTTAATAGTTTAAATTTATCAAAAAATTCTTGTAATCTTACAAAAACAATTTTTTCTAGAACTTTTGCTATATTTGAGATTAAGGATATGGGCCTATAATTTGATATTTCCATTTTGTTTCCAGCTTTAAAGATAGGTACTACCTCAGCTGTTTTCAATGATTCAGGCCATATTGATTTTTCTAGACATATATTAAATATATGAGTTAATGCATTTACGATTAGATTTGATAGTATTTTCAAAGCTTTTGTTGGGATTTTATCAACACCGCCATTTTTTATTTTCATATTTTCAATTATTTGTAAAATTTCAAAATTATTAGTTGGTTTTATAAAAATAGAGTTGCAATTCATGGGTGGTAGTTTTAATATCTTACCCTGCGGAATATTAATTTTATTACTTAAATTCATTCCTATTTTGCAAAAATATGAGTTCATTTGATTGGCAATTTTTGTAGGGTCATCTATTATTTCATCGTTATTCATTATTATTTTATTAATTGTATTATTATTTTGCGATTTAGTACCCAGTTTACTTTTTATATGTTTCCATAGTTGTTTGGAATTATTGCTACTTTTTATTATTAAATTTCTTTCATGCTTAGTTTTAGCTTCTTTAATAATTTTATCAAGACTCTTTGTGTAATTCCTATCTTTTATGACATTATTTTATCCAAGATTGTAAGTACTTTCGCCGACTAAAAATAAATTTGCGAAGTCGGTGACCGTTGCATTTCATTCAGGTGCATACTTGCGTATCGCGACTAGATTTGTTCTATAATCTTTGGGAAACAGATTCTGATGAAGCATTAAGATTTCTGGTATCTTGAAATGAAGCCTACCACCTGTAGTTTGTACGAATGAAAGCTTATTTTTGAGATATAAATCACTGTGCCTGAAAAACCTTTTTATCTTTATTGATAAATTATAGATCTGCTTCAGATCATAGCTCTGCGAGTTTTCGCATTAGAGAAATGATTCGTATAAAAATATTAATCTGTTTCAAAGAAATTAAATATAAAAGAATCACTTTCTTTGGTAGTGACTAGTGAGTTGAAATTATGAAGCTATTTTTTTGTCTACTGTTTTTTACATTTGGAACAATTTTCTAGCTTAAAAACTTACAGCTATGATCTGAATTCTGAAAATATGGAAATACTATTTTTCACTAAAATAACGGGTATTTGGGGCTCCTTGGTCTATATGTCTCAAGAGCAAGGGTCTATTCGCACAAACTGCGGTTTGGGTATGCTTCATTTTTATTTATCACAAAATTTGCAAACTTTCTTTGTAAGTACATATCACTATTTATGGTACAGAAAAAAATACTTAAATAGAAATTCGCGAAAGTTTTTTAAACAGAGAATTCCATAATTTTTAATATTTAAACACGTGGTATCTGCGACCACGACGAAAAGTCGTGCACTCAAACAAATGATTCACGGGATCTCGATGTTCATGTTCGTACAAAAGGTACAGCAGGACTCACTCAGATTAGGATGCTCAAATATGTGTTCCCCGCGCGGGATCGGATATATCAAACAATGAATAACCATTCAAAGTCAGAATCGAATACAAAAACGACACGAGAGACAGAACTGGTTACTAAGGGCTCATTAATAATTTTAAAAAATGCATTTGCTGGAAAAAGGTAAATTTAAGGTCAATAAAGTGGACTGTGTCGGGAATAAAATGATCAGAAAAATGATTATTTCACTTGGACTTTTCATACGAAAACTAACGGATTTCATTCTTTATAAAATTGTCTAGTTTTCATGAGGTGAAAAACTGACAAAAATATCGGTAAAATTTTCCTACAAAGTACATAAATAAAATGTATGGATAAAATGAACATATTAATATATAGTTTTGAAATTTTCAAACATATTATTTCTTTTTATAAACGTAAAATGAAACAGTGTCTCTTTTTGGAAAATTGAAATGCGTTAGTCTGTGTATGAACTGTCGACTTAGCGTGATTTTTAGATCACGAATTCGTCTTTACTAACATTGTCGCTTTCCTCCAAAGTGGTAATTTTCAAACTAATAATGTTATGTATAATGGTTTAGGTCCTGCGTTAAGTGGAACCTTGGTGAACACTATTGGCTTCGAATGGATGCTCTTTGGAATCGCTATTTTGAATTTCATTTATGCGCCATTTATGTTCTTCCTGAAAAATCCGCCCACAAAGGAGGAGAAAAAGGTATGAAAAAACACTTTGGTAGAAATAACAATTCTCTTGTAATAACTTTGTAATTTGTGCTATTGAATTGCAGTCACTCATTGTTGGCGAAAAATCTTCAGTGCGTTATGTAACTTACGAAAACGAAGAAGAAGATCAGTAAAAACTTTAAAATATTTTTAATGCACAAACATGTTGAACGAACGATTCCTTCCAGGGTGTCTACCATTGTCAGTGATATATCGACGTCCCTTATGAAGACTAGCACATTTCAGATTTTTCGAAAAATACAAGTTCCTGTCAGGAATCTCATAATATGAAAATTAGCATTTTTCAGAATTTTAGACAAGAACTATAATTTTCTTAGAGGATCTAAGAAAGCGTTAGTATTAATCAGAAAAACTATAAAGTGCTAATTTCGTATAAGAGGCCTCTGAGGAGAACCGGGTATTTTTGAGAAATCTGAAATGTGCTAGTCTTCGTAATGGACATCGATATAATGTAACACTTTTGCTACAGTAGAAAAAATCGACTTTTTTCAAAAGCTCTTTATATTAGTAACAATAATATTGATGATAGTTTGAAAATCTACAAAAGTACATTTAATTACTTTTTTACTCGTATAACAGTTAAAGAATCAATTAAATATAATTCATGGGGCCGTATTCAGTAAGCCAGTAAAGAAGGATAGCGCTTGTATATTCTAAATCGTAGCGTTAGATTATTTTCTGATGTTAAGGCTTACTTAATACGGACTTGGGGCCTCCTTTATAAATATAATTAAGTCTCAAAAATACATGTTTGAAAATCGAATGCGTTACCAGTTTCTCATACCGCAGCAACAGTGTCCATTCTTTACTTTACTAACTCAAAAACTACAGGCACCGGGGATTGATATTTCGGGTATTATTGATAAAAATGGCTACCCACCTCTTACTATTTTCAAAAATACTTTAATTTCTAATAAGAAATGTTAAGAAATCAACATAATTTTGTTCTTAAATTGTTATATTTTTTACGTTACAATAATCTTCCTGAATAACAAAATTTAACAGCGCCTCCGTATATAGCCCTTTTAATATTTATGTGCTAGCATTTCACGACTGAATTTTATCTTCGATCCGTATTGAAGTAAAATAATAAAATTTAAACCGAATACACTATAATAGAAGCAAGCTATTGAGACAAAATAAGATTTCATGTTTATCATACAAGTTTCCTTATTCCTTTTCTTGATAACAAAAGTTAAATATTCTTTTTTCAACTCTCTTCCACTAAAAGAAGTACTACGCAACATAATTTAAATAGATATATAGGAGAGATAGTCTTTATTTTGTAATAGACAAAAATTAAATTTTTTTAACATTTTAAAAAGTTCCTAAATTATTGGAATATTTGAACATGGGTGGACACCCTGAATTGGGTATTAGGTATATAATATTACAACTTTATTATTAAATTTTGTTATAAAAAAAATGTTGCAAATAACGTAATAAATTATGTGTATAATACAAAGAACTATCTCAAGCAGGCAGATGCATAGAATAAACCATTGTGAAGAAAACGAATTATATTAATTAATTTTGATTAAGAATATATTCAGTTTTATGCACAACTGTTGAACGTATGATGCTTTTCTGTAATTTTTTATATTATTTGAATCGAATAATGTTCCCACTTCAACGCTAAATTTGCTCAATTCATTTTGGAATCATTGTTTACAAATTGTTTGTAATGTCAAAATAAAAAAGAAAGATTAGATATTAGATTAGATATTATTAAATAATTTTTATCTCTAAATAAGTGAGTCTGTACTATAAGCAAATTGGAAATAATTACGTATAATTTTGAAATCAATAAATTTTCAAGAATATTATGCAAAGTAACTTAAAGTATAAAATAGAATTTAATAACAATTAAATAGATAACATAAAAAATTAAATATATCTTTCCAAAACTTAATTTTTTAATGATTTAATTGAGTTAAGTTTTACACACTTAATACACATACTGAAATACTAAAAATAAAAAGCATATTCGTATAAATATAGCTTATTATACTAAGAATAATGAAAACACATATGAAAGTATGACCAAATAAATTAACACGGGAACTTTCATTCATATTATAAGTTATATGAGATACTGTACTCTAACTCTGCGATATTTTGAAAATAAAAAGAGTAAAAATAATAAGAACCAAGAAATGCAAGATACAAGTAAAATTGTAGAGTACGATCTTAATAGAGAAACAAATCAGTAGTTGTTACAATTATAAATATTAATGTGATAAGGCACATACATTATTCGAGACTTCGAGACATTGCAAAATGTACGTTAATGGAAATAAATAATATGAAAGTTGTGAATCGAAGAAACTAATAAATTATCGAGTACGTTTAAGAGCTTTTCTTAAAAGATAGAAAGAAGCAAATATGCATGATGCATGTTGTGAGCTACGAGTACCAATAACATAGAGAAGAATTTGTTAAAGAACCACAGCAATATAGTGGATGACAAAGGTTTTAGAGGAAGAAAAAATTTAACTATACGAAAAAGAATGATATATACCGAATATTTCAAAGCGATGGATTTATAATCGACCACGAGGAAGTTTTAAAAATCGTAAGCGTATAAGGATAACAAATTTTCACGACTCAGGACAATTTTACTGGAGAGCCAATAATTCTTTTTGAGAATTCAAAATTTTCTTACGGAGAACCGCCCGATTTGGATTCCCTGAATGGCTGCAGGGAAACCGTGCGACACAAAAGCGATCGGGAAAGCATGAAGGAGTTCTCAACTTTCGGGTTGTACTATTTGGCATTAAAAATAATTTGAAATGAATGATAAATAACGGCTCTTCCAATATTAACCGAATGTGAACTATTTGATAATTACAAAAATTCCGGAACGTCCGAGCGCATTTAGTAGACGAAGTTGAGTGTTGCTAAGTGTATGTATGTATGTATGTATGTCTATACGTACCCAACTTAAAAAATACGTAAGATATAAGTTTTAAAATATACTTCGTTGAACGTGCGGTCAGGTGTTTCTGATATTATTGTTTGTTATATTAAACAAGGACTTGAACGAGAACTAATTTTTAATCTCGGAACGTACTTCGAATTTGCGGTGATCATGAGAAACTTAATAGAGGATCTGCAGTGGGAAACTCTAGAAATTTGCCCTATAATTTCTATGATTTTTACTTGAATTTAACTGTACTTTGTAAAAAAAATGCGATGAAAAATGCCTCACATGTAACATTCGTAGAAGCAATACACAAGTTAAATAATAAAATATATATTCTATATAAAAGTTAGATGCATGTGAAAAATATATTAGTAAAAGTATCCAGTATTGGCAATGGAGAAAAATGAAAAAAAAGTCTTAAAAACGTGAATGTACTAGGATAAAAAATTCTGTCGTGTATTAATCTTCATTATCTGCGACAATGTCAGTAGAAATGTGTCTCGACGTTTAAAATTAAAGTTATCTCTTGTGTGATTATTGAGATCCTAAGCTACTGTAACACTATATACCAATAGCATAACTTGCTGCATAATTAATCTAGTAAATTAGATTTTAAGCGTGCGGTAATTGAGTAACCGTGTAGACTAATAAAAAAAGTATTAATAGCGTTCTGCTTTTATTGGTTCAGTTGTATAGTACTGAAATGGGAGGCTGGCAAAAAAAGAGTAAAACCTAGTTACCATAGCAAAAGTAAAATGAATGCATCATATTAGTAAATATTTTTTTTTTTTTTTTTTTATATTATTTAACGTCGCCATGTTTGTGCTTCCATATGGTGCTAATCGGCGACGGGGGTCTGCGGTGTGTTTGTAAACAAAGCACATGTAATTTTTACAGAGGTGCTTGTATCAATCGGCAGAGACTAGGATTCGAACCCGGGTCACCGGCGTGGGAATCCGACACTCTACCGACTGAGCCGCCGCAGGCCTTAGTAAATATTAATGAGTTTCTAAAATTAATTAAACTAGTGAAAACCAAATAAAAAAATATTTGAATTAATACAGAATTCCACTGCAGATTCAACGAAAAAATAGGAGCGTTTTACGGCGCACCTACTCCCGGAACGAAAAGTGAGTCAATTCGATCACTGTAAATTCGTTGAACGGAACCGCGAAAGAAATTGCACTTCGAACGAATCACGCATAAAGACTAAATAGAAAGAAAACCTATAAAGACACGAAACTCGGAGCCGGCTTATATCGTCGAGCGAAGTTCAAGATGCTCGGAATGAAATGTATGTCGCTTAAAAATCATGTACTGGTCGAGAGAAATTATTATAAATTTGTAAATATAACAATATTACAGGCTTAAAAAACGGTGACAAATGACAGATACGCTCATGTTGTCGTATCATGAGATATCCACCGACGTGAAACGTTTAACTCCAATGTGAGAAGCAGATTAAATAATTGTTTATTGTTATGTATTATTAGAATTACCAGCATTATTTCGCTTATTTAGAAATAATTTGTTGAATCTAATAGTTAAGCTATAAACCGAAGTAACAATTATTTTCTGTTTTATACAATATTTCGTTTAAATATTATGAAAAACGTTATTTGTATAAACATACAGAGCATCTGTAAGTATATTATGACATAAAATAGAAAAATATTATATAATAGATAACCGTATATTGTGAATCGACTCGAAGAGACTCTAGTGGTGCTTGACAAATCGAATTGCCGATGCAATCAAACAGATGGAAATTTATACATGAAGCTATTAAAACGTTATCGTGCAGCATAAATCACCAGCCGGAATACAACGAAAGCTCAATATTTTTTATTGTTCTAATTAATTAATCGCTAATAACAAAATATAAATGCAGAACGTAATGATTACTTACATGTTTCCTCTTCAATAATCATCCAGAGATTAAATAAAAGCTCACGTTTCTCCGCAGTTTGATCATTTAGGTGTAATGTATCTACATCTTTCAACCTAATAAAATTAAATTTATTTAAGTTTACAATAAAATAAAAGAACTAAAAAATTTCGCTTCTAGAAAAAAAATTAGTAAGAATATAATTAAATAAATATTTTAAAAAATTGTACTTAAATAATTGTTCCGCTAAGTTTTTATTGTTGGTTTCAGTAGCTCAAACTATTAAGTTTAAATAATACTTTGCATACAGTTATGTATAGTTATCAACCAAACTTAAATCTTTTAGTTCGGCTTGCACATATTGTCTATAGTAAAATCAATGAATGAGAGAAGAAACTATTAATGTAATGCTCCGCTCATTTTTCGAGTATTATTTCCTGTAACATTTTTCTTTAAAAAAATCTGTATAATCAATGTAACGATTCGAAGAAAGTTAGTGACTCGACGAGGGCTGCTATTGTGAACAGACAATAAGCAATGAAACGCAGAAACTCCCCGGTTACCCTTAAAAAAACAAGGCTTACCAGTGTATTGTACAACAAATAAACAATTAAATAATTATACGCGTATATTAATAAAAGTATAATCTATAAAAATGATGAAACCAAGTTTGGGTATCAGTAATAAAAGATTTTCCTTATTCCGAATGTAAACAAACACAATATACGATATTTACATTAAACTATCATAATAATAAAGAAAATATATGAAATAAACAAGAAACTTCCTTATAAAACTGGATTGTGTTAAATATATGTAAAATAATAAAAAGTGATTAGCTTAATCGCCATAAATTTAACAAATTACACACTTAAAGCCCGAATAAGTTCTTGTTGATTCCCGTGCCGGTGGAATAATGTTAGGAGAAATGGAAAAGTTAAGGAAAAATTAACGAATGAGCTTGAGTATCATCCTTGTATCATACTTTTACGGCATCATTGAGTTGATCTCTAGAAGACTATACTTATTATGTAAAGAGAATTATTCAATATAGACGTTGTATCGTATTATACATCTTATTATCAGCTGGTGTATGGGTCCGATTTAATGCACTACAATTATAATGAAACTGCAGATGCGTTTCGAAGGAGATTGACTATAAAATTATTATTGTATATTCTTGTATAACGCGTGTGTTCCTTTTCAGTTTTCTTCGATGTTAAATGCACACTTTCGTGCTTCGTATACTCATATTACGCGAGAAGAAAACAGAGATACGAATTTTTAATTTATTCCGACTTCGAGTTTCGTATGAATGGACAAAATTTTGTCCCTTAATTTGCTCTTAAACGAATTCCTTGACTGATTTAGGTACATTTTTGGCTAATAGATGATTCGAGTTGATAGTATATTATAAGGCTAATGGTGAATAATATGAGATTGTAAACGCTTCGAAAGAGTTAAGTGAAGACGATTCCTTGATGATAATATTTGATCAGCTTAACCATAAGCTTATTCCATCAGCTTATTCAATCGATTAGTGTATATGTAATGACGAATTAATGTGTATACGAAATATGTTCTGTAACAATAAATTAAAATCAAAATTAAGTTGTCCTTGTATTTTTTGTTTTGTTTATGGGAATCTTGAAAATAAAAACTTATCTACAGTATCTTGTAGCTATTTTTATTAAAAGCATAGATATTGTAAAACTTACTTTTTATAATGTTCTAAATCCAATTTTTTTTAAATTTTAATATAATTAATATTCTTTCTTTTTAAGTGTATTCCAATCTTTATATATATTACATAATATTAGTCTTTACGAAATATAAAACAATGTCTTGATAATTTAGAGTATGCATATTTTTTAAAAATAAAAATAAATTTTAATACTTATTGCTAACCTTCTTAGGGCAGTGCATTTAATATTTTTTTTCTTGTTTATTATAATTTATTGATGTCATATTTAGAAAAGGGTTCAGTTATATGTACTTCATAAAAGAAAATAAGAAATTGTTGTATTATTGAGTCTTTTTAATAACAAGATTTTTCGCTTTTACTTAATTACATGACATGTTGCAAAAATGTATTTTTTTGCATTTAGAATGTTTCAAATTTTTTTTGCATTTTGAATCTTGAACTAATTAATGCTTTTAATGGAGTTCCTGAGAATCCTGAGGCTTGTATTAAAAATTGATGATCAATGAAGTAACTTGATATTTTAGCATGTAATCAAGCATGAAAAAGTATTAAGTTTTAAGCACCTTGGCAACTTGTTCGGTGTTTAATTTGATGATCAATAATTAAATTGAAACAGTAAAACTGACACTTTCATCAATGATTTATTTCTTCTTATTTGTTTTTAATAAGCAATGATTTTAATTAGGTAGTAACAGCAATTTTGTTTTATTTTTAAATAATGGAAAGTATAATTATTTTTCTAATATTTGTAATTATAATGTTATCGAATACTTGTACTTAAGTTCTATGCATATATATGTGTAAATAAAACAAGCCACAAAAATTGTGCTACTACCTAATTATTATGTACATAAAAAATTATAAAAGAACTTATTTGCAAATGATAAACAAGATAACTAATGTAATAAATTATTTTTGTAGAAGTATAACATTTATTATTTAATGTCTCATCAATATATAAAACAGCTACTTTTCCAAACTCTGTTAATGTTCTAATGACTATCTATACCTATAATTACAATTATATTACTTACAATTCAGTATTTCACTGTTTCGTTAAGTCATCAGTTATTCCAATAATTGTCTTTTATGGAAATAAATATTTCAGATATCAGTATATAATTAGATTTGTTGTTGTAAATAGCATTAAAGCATGAAAGCGACAGCAGAATTGAAATCCTTCTTGAAAATCTTAATTATAGCAAGAATGATTCCAAGGTGAAAATTACTGTCATGCTTTACTACATAATTATCAATTTTACTTCAAGTTGAGTCAACATCATGACAATCAACACAGTTTAGTAGGACTCAGTAATTTAATTTAGTGCGCTGATATTTATGTACAAATACGCATGATTATTTCTCATTTCATTAGTGAACGCACTTAATTAGTAGAAAATTGCTACTCCATTATCATTATACACCCATAGGATACACACCATACCTGCTATTTTCCTCTTAGACATTTTTATTGAAAACTCGTATAACTTGTATGCTAAATTTCAAAATTACTATTTGAAGGATTAGTTTAGTTTCAACAACTACAAATTTAATTATTTTACGAATTTGGCTTGATCAATTATTAAAGATTTGTTAATGCTTTTACTATACGTACTTTTGTCATCTATTATTTAGGTATATAACTAAAGCTCTACTTTTTAATAAAAATGTATCCAAAAAGATTGGAAAAATGTATAGTCAAGCTCTCCAAAATTTTGGATTTTCTTGGTGTTTTTTCAAATGTTTTTGAAATGTATTTTTTTGTTTTGTTGAAATTGAACCTGCCAAAATATAAATTGAAATGAAATGTAAGAAAACTTATAGCTGAAAAACACGTTTATAAATTCGCACCATAATAAAAACCTAATACTAGTCATGGGAGGATAATATACTTTTAAGGTATCATACAAATACATCTTCCATGGTTATCACAGCAAACTAGAAGTAAATAAGCCTGGCATCTTCTGGGTTCTGATCCACTGGGCAGTAAGGGCATTTTAATCTGGAAACAAATTGGTTCCTTTAAAAAGTGCTTTCGCTATCAGAGTACTTATTTTCAACTCTTATTGAACGACATACTTGTTGGCATTAGTGAGTTTATTGAGGGCATCTCGTGAGATAACATGACCACAGACTAACTTCATTGGTGGATTGTTTTCTGTACTTTGTTGCCTTAATATTGGACAGGCAAACACTGAATGATAACGACCTTGTTTTCCCAAATCGATTTCAATCTAAGAAAATAAATAATTGATTGTAATGATTAAAATAACTTTATTATTTATTGTTATAGAGTTAATAGTAACCAATCTTACAGGAAGTTCATCCTTTCCACTCCATATACCAGCAACTTGACGTTGTTGCATAACTTGTTTTATATTAAGGAGGGCAGGAAGCGCTGTGATTCCGGCATTTATACTAAAATATTAATAAACAACAATGTTAATTCTATTACGTTCGTAACAGTTGTAAGACTCTTTAACTAATATTAGTTATACATACCAAACAGATAATGGACTGTCAACACTTAATCCTAAGAGTGTACAAGCTTCCTTTGTAAAAACATCATGAATATCGAGCCACAAAGTAGGATCCAATAAATGGCTGTATGGAGATGATTGGATTCCATTTGGTAAATATAATAATGTACCCATGAGTGACTGGACCTCTTTCTCATGTCGATTAACAAATTGAGTTAGATATTTACGAGCATATACAATAGCTTCACTCTGTTTACTTGGTCCTTGTTGAACCAATCTTATAAATTGTAACCTATGTAATTTAAATTCAAGGGATGAATTCTGAAAATTTTAATTTAATTATATTAAACATCTAATTTTCAATCATGTAAGAAAAATGAATAGTTAAAATGCATTATATAAATATTTACTTGTGCAATAAGCGCATCTCTGTGCTTTGTTGCCCATTCTAGTGCTGGATCTAAATTCTTTTGTTTTAGACAATCGAGTATATGATTTAATTCTGTAAATGGTTCCTTTCTTCCTTCATCAGTCTTAATTCCAGCTTCCTGAGATCAGACATTCGTATTATTTATTATTTGTTATTATTTTGATATATAGAATTATACAAAGAAATTTAAAATTTAATATTAAAAACTCTACCGCTGCTAATTCATCAGCTATGTCCAACATTCCTTGACGATAAAAATGTTGACAAATGACCTGATTTAGAAGATGTGTTTTTTCCGCTCCCGAGAAGACATCTTCTCTACTCGTACTTGCAAAGTCGGCTATGAAGTTTCTGTCGATTGCTTTACCTACTTTGGAAACTGTACTGTGCAGCTCACGGTGATCTGTAGCTAATCTTTGAACTGTATCCCTTGCTTTGGTCATTGCTTGTTTTAAAATTTGAACTTGCTCTGGCGTCAGTTCATGGTCAGGTGGTGCTAAATTATAATTATGAAAATAAATTTAGCTGTAGGTACATCGATTACATAGCATTAATCATGTAGGTGCCTTACAATAGTTATATTTATCGTGATATTGAAAATTAACTAGGTATGTATAGGACACATGTCAACAAAGAAAGATGATACACCTTTGGATGTCACTTACAAAGTGTTTATCAATTTAAGCATAACCTCAGAATGAAAATCATTAAATTATTGTCTCTAAACTATTAATGCATTTAAAAATAAAAGTCTATAGTCTTTTCAACATAATATCATGTTCGATACGCCAGAAATAGAAAAGATACTTTTAACATGGCAATGTTTTGAAGGTCTTACTTGGCCATTGTTTTGAAATATGCGATTTACAAGAAAATGACGGAGTTTCGTACCTTCTTCCAATTCCTTTTTAAGAGATTCAATGTGATTAACAAGATCCCGTAGTGTTGTGTCTGCATGGTCGTTTATTGCTCCAAATTTTAATAAAACTTTGTCGACTTCGCGTTCGACGGCATTACAAGCCTCCATTATTGTTATTCCTACTGATATGTCGCGTCACGATTACCAGCTGACGTCAACGCCAGTGTTGCCAGATTGAGATTTTTTAAAGTTAATAGACGGAAAATACCTATTTGTTTTTGGTCTTTTAATCGGGAAAATTCTTGCTTTTTACTACAAGTATGCGATTATGTATAATTTTAAAAAATAAAACATTTTTATTTATTAAACGTACATGATAAAAATCATTAAAAATTGTTAATTATATATGTATGTGTACAAACTTTCTCTTTTACTTTTTTTTCACTTTACAAAGAAGCTGTGCACATATAAGTGATTTCTTTTTAAGTATTTTGTATAAAATATTAAACAAATATAAATAAAAAGTATGTTAATTGGTTAAATAAATAATAAGCATATAAAGTAATAATAGATTTATTTATTTTCTTTTCAATGGTGAGCACAATAATATTGTGAATGCAGTAAACGGTCCCTTCTTTTCAAATAAATATTTGACAACACTTTACATATGATCCTTTTTCAATAAACATTGCATTGGCATTAATAACATGACAAATCAAAAAATAATGACGATCAGACATTCATTCCTACAATATAATGACAATATCTATACTATATAACATATCCTCTTGAACGAAAGAAATTCATAAAACTTTACAAATCATATCTTGTAAAATTATTAATACATTATCGATATATATTTATGTACAAGATTACACTGGGATAATTTCCATTTCACAAAAATGGATTATGTTCTTGCTGCAAAAGAATAAAATAATAAATATCATGTGTTTATTTAGAGCAATTATAAAACTAATATAATCCTACATTAGTTTAATACACTTTGTAATGTGTATATACAAGTTTAATGTTAATCGTTGAACGATAGTTTGATTAAAAAAAGAGGAATATACATTGTATATTCTTGATTGCTTACTAAACTAATGAAAGATTGAATAAGTTTATTTTTTTTTATTTAATTGAAGTAAAAGTATTATGCTCGATAATTGGACGAAATGATACCTTTACCTGAATTAAATGCATTTCTACTTACCCATTCTCTGGCCATCAATAGTATAGTGGTATTCTTTAAAGCTGGGCCTATTAGTGGATTCATTTGAGCCATATAACAGCACAACCAGCTAAGCGAGAAAAACAATCAAACAATATCAATATCTTTGATTCAAAATATATTCCAAAAAGATTAAACTGCACATGATCGATACTTACAACAACCAACAAGTAAATGCTGTTAGCATTAAAATGACTTGTAAAATTCTGCAAAAAGAGAAAAAGAACGAAATGTAATATATTTATTAGTTATTAGGGAACTGGTCAATGACGATTCGGGATGGACTCAAGTTTCCTTGACAAACTTACCCCTTGTTCGGGCCTTTTGGCACGAAGAATGGCAGTACAATACCAACTGCACCCCAGACGACCGTGAAGAAGAGAATCGGTGCCCAAGAAGCTCCCATATTTTCTAATAATTAATAAATTTTTGTGGAAAAAAAAAGCAATCCGTAGCTTCCAAAAATCCTGGAAGCGATGTACGAAGGGTGTCTGCTCTTCTGTGTCACATCACATGACGAACATGCGCGTATGAGCCCAGCGAAAAGTCGATAGGCGCGCCGCTTCTCGATGTATATCGAACTGAACAAGATCACGTGATTAAAGTAAGAGGGAAATTCAAAATTATAACAAACTTTTTATTAAAAACATTTGAACATTAAGTACGGAATCGATTAATAATCATTATAGAAGTTAATTACAATTACATTGATTAACAAGAAATATTTGATATCATTTTGGAGAACATAATTTCATCATCTTTATCTTAATTTATAAATTATAAAAATAGATACTCTATTAAAACTATTAAGTAAGTTAATACATTATAGGTGAAATACTGGTCGAAACATTGCATATGATATTGTTTCATAATTTCATCAAAACATCAATCTTGCTTCCTTTCTTCTTGTTACTTCTTGATTTTTCTAAATTTGATGGAGCATCCCCTCCACCTGTTGTAGAACATGCACTTAATTTTTTTGTGACCTTATTAAGTTGTGCTTTATTTAAATTTCTTCCTTTTTCGAAGGACAGAGACATATTTTGAGATTTTTCCAGACCAGAAGAACTGTTACTTGCAACTGAACTTAGTGTATCAGAAAGCCCGGTAATTTTTTCTAATATATCTAGGAAAATTTATAGCAAAATTAAATCATTTATATACTTTTATTATTATATCATGTAATAATGATTTATTAAATTATATTTACTTGTTAAATCCAAACTTTCAGCAGTAAGATCTATTTCACTATCTTCTAAAAAGCTATCTCTGCTAAATAAATGTTGCCTAACACTAGACAGATTTTTCATTTTTAATAGATTTTGCACAGGCTTTTCTGATTTGCAAGTTTTTGGAGTTTTGTACATAATTGACCACTCAGTACGCATCATTTGACCTTTCTGAATATAAGGAATTAAAATGGATACATCTGACTCGTTTCGTGGGATAGTATTCGCTAGTTGAATTGAAAGTGGTTGTTTGCAGCTTTTAACTGTAAGCACATTTTTATACATTAGTGTTTATAAGGTAAAAACAATTTTTCGTTTATTAGAAAATAATGGTCATAAGATTTACCCGAATAAGGAGTTCTAATATACATTGAAGATTTTTGATCAAAAGGTAGCCCATGAATACTTGATGGAAAGCTCAACCCTGCTGCATCTAGTATGAAAGAAGACAATTTTATAAAAATGTAAATATATGTAAGTATTTTATTTTTAAATTTACTTGTGTAAATTGAATCCCCTTGTCCTTTGGTTGATTTCTTATTATATATAGTATTCATGGTAATAGAATTATTCACAATTGTTGAAAGTACAGGAAGCAGTCGTTTAACAACTTTGAGCATTATTTCACATCGATTAATAACTCGAAGTTGTTCAGGAGCTGTAGCTTTATTAACTAGAAATTTTTTTGATGCTGCATCAGTTTCGTAAATGGCTGTAATTTTAAATCAAATAACAGTTGAAATATTAGAAATTTATAAAGAAATACAATAATTTAGAGAATAATTTTACCAGCTTTAAATTCACGTATCATCATAACAGTTTGCTTGTCAATGTTTTCTTGACCAACATCTTCAACTGTAGCATTAATTTGCCTTGATAGTGATAAAGCTCTTTGAACTACAACTTGCACTTGCAATTGAGTTATATCTTGTCTGCTATCCACACAGTTAGACATTTCATTTATACGTTCTAGCAAATCATCCAAAATAATCTGATAAAACGAACAATATATTTTAATATTTTGAAATAATACTAATATTTCAGTCTTTCTAATGCAAAATTAATTTACCTGGCAGTATGCTGCTGGGTCAATAATTAAGTCAACAGTGTGATGAAATTTGTTCATTTCAATCTGCCACTGTGCCGTTAGAAGTTTTACACATGCACGCATTTCTTTATTATCAGGATGTAAATAGAAAGCAGAAATAGCAGGAACCAACTCCATTTCAAGTGATTCAAAACTAGCTAAGCAATTTTTAATTTTGGCAGCTCCTGTGAATTTCATAAAAAAATGTAAAATCCAATAATTATTTAGTTTTTACATATAGTATTAAAAAGAAGTTATTTTTTACTGTTCTTATCTCTACAACATGCAATAGCAAACTTTCCAATTTGTACTGATTTGTCTGATAATTGATCAAATTCTTCAATAGCAGAATTGAGATCATTTTTTGTTCGATCACTTGCATTTAAAGAAGTTCCACAAATTTTAATTAATTTTTTCAAGGCACTGAAAGGATCACTGAAGACTTCCATAACTAATGTTAGTACTGAAATATTAATTTTACGTTCTAATCGGTATAATGAATCTGTTAATGTATTCATAAATAAATTATTCATAGTTGAGTCTGGTGGATCTGAATGAAGCTGTGCCTTTAAATTTTCATATTCTGATAATATAGTTTGGCATGAACCACTGATAGCCTTAAAACTGTAAGGCTGACAAACTTGTGCTATAGACATTGCATGAGCAAATATATCTTCTATTCCAAGCCATAAATCTACACACTCTTTGAGCTGTTTTGTCTGCGTTTTACTAGGTATGCTTGCAATCATATCTAATACTAAATCGATTCTATAAAAAAGTATTTGAATTTTCATATCTATTTATGCTAAAATTTTAAAATATAGGAATGGCGTTTTTACCTGTAAACAAAATTATTTTCTTGTTCAAAGAATTCATCCTCATCAGAAGGTTTTGGAGCATTCAATATGCTTAAAATAGACTCAAAACATAAACATATTCGATCACATATATACTTTTTACATGTCTGTAAATGGATTATAAAAATTAGAATACAATACAGTATAAATAATACAATGTTAGTAGATAATGCATATTATTTACATAGATTGGAGCATTTAGTTGATGTTGTTCTTTTATCACTTGAACTAACATAGTAAATGATGTGCACAATTGACAGCAAAATAATGCTAATTTATCTGACAAAAGATTTGATATTAAACTTTTTCTGTAAACTTGTAAAGGTCTAAGAATTTCTGCTATTGATGCTCCCAACTCCTATAAAAAAAGAACTTTAGTAAACTAATGTTTTATGTAAGTTACATAATTACTTTTGATTTTTACTTTGATATTTTGTAAATCTTCTAACTCGCAAGCAGAACCCATTTCTTTTACGTAGTCTAAACATTCTTCGAGACTTTGTTTCAGAGAAAAAATTTCAGATTTCTCAAGATTTTCTAATAAATGTAAAAATTTATTTGTTAGTGTAGAGAATATTGGTTCATCCAGATGATTTTCCAATTCAATATCCTAGAAAAAATATAACATTCAATAACAAATATAAATATATTTCTCAATCTACAGTAAATTTTTACTTTTTTGTTGAAGTCCATTGTACAAAACTCTTCAATAATAGATGTAATCTTTTTTTTCATTTCCTGATAGCTGTCAACATTTTCTTTTGAAGCCGTTTCAAATTTTTTGGTTAAAGTATGTAATTGATCAAGAATAAGTTTTCTCACGGAAATCATTTCTGTAGAATTATCTGAATCATTATTCAATAATTCTGATAATGTCTTGATCTGCAATAAAATTATATTTGTTAAATTGTAGTAATAAAAAGATTTATAAGATTGCTGAATATATACATGTTGACATATACCTAATCATTGATAATTTAATGTCATCATTATTATTATATATAAGTAAATATTAATAAATATGAATGCTGCGATAATAATTACCTGCTCTTCAATGGGTTGAAAAATATTCCACATTTGTTTAGTTTTAAGCAACATGTTTCTGTGCTTTTTTCAAAGTTGACGTCTCTGCAGGAAAATATTGAATACGACCGTTTGTAAACACTCACCGAGTAACCAGATAACCTTTGAAATAAGATAACTTTAGATGACAACGGGTTATCTTTTCAGTTTTTACGTATAGGATTCCAGATACAAAGATTATCTTTGAGTACTATCGATATATCGATCGAGACTATTCGAGTGCACGAAGAGCGGAACATGGTATAGACCTGCGTCGCGATGTAAAAATGTTGAACGTCCTTCCTTAGGTTAGGTTAAGTAGAACTACCTAAAATCTGAGAATCGCGCTGTCGTTATCAGTTGTTTTATTGAAGTAATTGTATATGTTGTCACAGTTATTAAGTATTATTTTCTAGTGCTAAAGTGGTTCATTTGTTTGATAAAATAATCGAGAAATATTTCAGAAGTTTGAGGAGTATGAAGTTTGTTTTGTAAACAATTGTTGGAAATCATTTTTTTTACCGATGCACAACAATAAAAATGGGTAAGTCGAAAGAATTTTGATATAATTATTATTAATATTGACCTGAATTTTTCTTTATTATACAATTTAAGATGTGATGTTTATTGTGGGCTTACGAGCAACTTGAATATACTTACTTACTTGAATATTTTTTATTGCTATATTGAAATTTTATTGACGTCCATTTTTCTTATTTTTGAAATATTTAGGTTTTAATATTTGCGCTAGTGTTATATGAATTGAAATATAATAAATATTCATCACATATATCGAACCTAGAAAACAAAAAAAAACGTTTTCCGGAGATTTCGATATATCGGAGAGCGAACTCGTAACACGCAAACAATCAGGTCTTATCTCATGTCAAATAAAATGAAAAAAATAAATAAATAAGATTTTACACGTGCTTCAAAATTGTCAGTAAAAATGATTTGTTAATATTGCAAAGTCACTTGGAAAAATTTGGAATAACTAGATTTTTGGCAACATTTACAAAGTATTTTGTTGTTTAATATTGGTAAAGCAAACTAATACCATATTTTAGAACATGTAATATACCAACACGATTTGTACGTTATCAAAACTACGTTTTTTATTTAACCCTTAAATGACATCCAGGGCCCAACGGACCCTACATACTTGTTGTTCTTTCAAATTATATGCCAACTTTAGGCATAATTTTATCCTACGTTATCAACATTTTTTGAAAAACATACTTCGTGATTATTAAATAAATGTACAAACAACCTTCTATTCAGTTTTATTAAGGAATTATACACAATCAAAGTGTAGGCCTACATTTCTTATCAGAAATCTTGTCTATGAAATAAGCTTTTATGCATATTATTTGTTGCTTTACGCAGTTATTTTTTGCGTCTTTATTAATTTGAACAATCTAAGAATACGAAGTAGTGAAGAAAAAAGAGTATAAACCTATTACTTTTTTGCCATTTCAATTTAAATTACTAAGCAGAATGGGGGTAATCCCGGTCATAATGTTATTTATATGACGCTCCCGAAAGTGAGGCTAAGAAAACGTTTCGCTGCGCTCTCAGGTATGGTAACTTTGCTTAAGTGTTTTTGATTGAACAGTGGTTATGTTATTATATGTTTCACTGTGTAAGTGCGAATAATAATGCGACGGATCATATGAAAGTTCATATAATTGATTTAAAGAAATTTTTCACCTACAAAAGTAACTTTCTAATAGTGATCGGAATTGTACCAAGGTTGACGGGTATTACCCTTTGATATGGAGTAAATTCGGTCAAAATGCTTTTTTTATTTGGATTTATAGCTTCGATATCTTACATTTTTATATTAAACCAATAAGAAATATTTATAGTCAATGGTTTGAACTAACATAATAATTATTTAAAATTACAAGAAACAATTTGAAAGTGGAAATAACAAGCACGTTTGCTTAGGTGACCGGCAATACCCCATCCTCCCCTAACCCTTTTATACAGTTAAAATCCCCTCGATAAATGTGAAAAATATGAGAAAGCATGAGAAATTTGTGAAAAAAAAAGATTTGAGCAAAAATGGGGTACTATCTGGTTGGTAGCACATGTTTTAGAGCGCCTAGACGATTTTAAGTAATCGAAGCTCTTTTTAATAAAGATGTTTGGTATCATCTGGATATACCCCAAGTTTAATGGATAAAAGATTAATTTATACTGTAATGGGATCCACTTTTTTACAAATTGATAATCTCAATTTTTTAATGAATATAGATAATTTGATTTTACCAAAACTATTTTTCTTTTCTTCAAAAAGATCCGTTCATAGCATAAATTTTATTAAAAAAATTAATTTTCTCCGTGGCAATTACAAAGTTATAGTCACAATCACTATATGTGTCCATACTGCGGTATTTTCCTCTATTCCCCTATATCAAAAAATGAATTGAGAATTTGTCTGCGAATTAATAACGTATATAGGGGTATATAAGTACTCTTTCTGTTCTGATTTATTTCTTTTTACAAAAATAAACATGCGATTTTATGATTTATGGAATTCAGTGTGTCCTTAGCATTAGAACGGCCCAAGGGCCTTATTCAATCATTCTACAGCGTGCTCCGCATTATTGTCTTGTCTTGTTCATAATACACTTTATCGAGGCATTCTCGTTCTCATGGTCTTCTCGTTTCGTAATCTTCATGCGGTTTTAACGCTGCATGTGTGTAAGTACCAGTGCCTGGGGTGACCGCGCACTGGCTTACTTTCCAATAATTAGAAACAGAATGTGTTTGTACAAGCCCGTGGACCATTAGCATGAAAATCATGTTGTATTTACGGTGCACATTATATTACTTTTGTAACGATACTTCATTCACACAATTTATGCGAATGAAAAAAATAATTGAATGCCTGCGCGTTGACGTAAGGATACGTATACTTAGACGTTTAAAAAATAAATAATCTACACGTATCGTTCGTTAGTATTTTAATGTGTCAGTCGCGTGATATTCTGACATTTCGTAACAATTTTTATTAATATATTAATTAGAATCTCAAACTATTTCAAAATGTTTATGAAAATTTTAATTGGAACCTTTGCATAGCAGGCCTATTTTAACACTGATTTGAATTAAACAAATATCGTTCAACAATTTATGATGTCGTTGTCGAATTTAGTAAGATACCAGCAGTATTACAAAATCATTAATTAAATAACACTGATAAAATTTCTAAAAACCAAATTTCATCAGTCATAATAAATAAATAAATAAATAAAAAAATTAAGTACGAAAGTATTATTAACATTACCTTTTATTAGCCATCGATCATTTTAGTTAAATTAGTCAACATGAGCTACCTACTTCCACAGAATAGAAAAGACTTTTTATATTAAGAAATTTCAGAGCTTTCCTCTGTCACTCTACAACGTAATTTAAGTGAAAAGACGTGTCACGGGTCTCCAGCAGTCGAAAATCACAAAAAAAAAGCGAAAGTATATTTTCTTTTGTAAGAGAAGCCACTTCCTGATTTATTTATTTTCTCTGTTCACCCAGTGGTCTCCGATTAATCAAATAAAGCCGCGCGACGCGATTCCGCGTGTAAAGCCAGTGTGGGTCAAAAGACACCGCGAATAGAAACATGCACGGAGCAAAAGGTTTGTATACGTGCGTTATACACCGGGAAGATCGGGATCTAGAATGAGAAAGAGCCGCGCGCTCGTTGCACATGTATATATATATTAGAAAATCAACGATATCCGCGCGCGGCGACGACGCTTTTAGAACTATCCACACTTGTCGGCGAGAACGCACGTTTCGCCTGTCAGAGGCGCCGCGATATATCAACTCGCGTTCGTAAAAACATAGGCGCGATAAAACGCCGCTGGGACAATGACAATTTTCGAGCCGAATTCCCTTGTATACACACAAAACCGATCTCCCGCGTTGCATTCCTCCCAAGCCAGAGAGAAGTAAAAGAGAAGATCATCGCGAGCGAGATCGCGAGGCAAAGGAGATTGATTAGGCTGCAGATTAAGCAAACATTTATATTTAACGTCACGCGGCGGCGGCGGCTCGCGTCCGAAAGTGCCGCAACTTTAGTTCGATCACGTATCCTCCGTTAGCGCGTGAGAGCCCGCGGAATCTCAATCCATGTGTACCTAGGTAGCGCCCCGCGGAAACTCTCACCACGCACGCGGAAACACATCGCGCGTGTAATACGCGCGGCTCGACGGGAGGTCAACGCATGCCGATGAATATTCGCGCGCGCGAAACATCGGTATAGCTGAAATATATATATATATATATGTACGATCGGCGGGATCTCGTACACTTCCTCGTCTTCTTTGTTTCATTGCGGGGATTCTTTTCTGTTTTTTCTCTTCTTTTTTTCGTGCCTTTGTCGAATCGCGCGACCCTGAAGGAAAAGATGCGCGATCGCGCGCGACTATTAGGTTATTTCCTTAAGATGGAGAGCACTGTGGTGTAATTCTAGCGAGTTTCCGAGTTGTAGGTGTCTAAATATTGTCAATACGGCTTGTGACGTCGCAAGTGTAACAACCTAATATTGCCGCGGAATGCGAAAGTTAACCCCGTGCGAATCTTTCGAGAAGGAACGCGGGCGTTTAATTCGTTTTTATAGAGTTCGAGAAGTGCGGCGGAAAATTTGTTGAACGCCTGATGGGCGTTGGTTGCCTTTTCTTTTTCGAGCCTAGAGACTATTTGTTTTGAGAAGAGCTTGGTAGGATTCTGGAGGGAAATAAAAAGGCTAATTTAGTTTCTTTCTTCTATGTTGATATTTATTTTTCTAGATTACGTTTTAAACAGTAGTTTTATTGTGGAATTTTGAGAAAATCATAATTTTTTTCTAAAATACAGACTTGCTATCTATATATCAAAAATGTTCAAATTCAAGTCAATTTTCGACAATCCAGTAACTATTACGTTTAATTTTATAATTAAGTGCCATAACTCTGTAGTCAGCTCTCCTTAGGATTTATATTAGTATTCATATTTTAGAATTTGATTTTTCAAAACGAATATTTTCAATTTTCTATATGCATAGACTGGGATGACCAAGTCCAAGAAAGTAATCTAATTGGTGACCGTGCAAACTTGACTTTCAATAATAAATGTTTCTCACACGTTGTATAAATAAACGGTTTTCAAAATTTTGATTTTAGCATTATTTTTGATCGCTCGCCTACAATTTTCTTACAAGGTTCACCTGCACTCGGAACAGACATTTACAAAATAAAAACGCAAATATTATACAGTCAAATCTATTATTTCAATAAATTACTAAATAATACAGACATAAGCATTTTATACATATACAATTACTACGAACTAAGAAATAGCGCAATATAAAAAATTCTACATCGAAACGCTGAGTATTTGTATATCGAGAAATGTACAAATAAAACCTTCGCATGTATAAAATTCAAACTTTTCGAAAAAGACTTTGTGCGAGTATCAGCATCTCTTTGATAAAAAATGAACGATAAAAGGACAGAGGTGAAAAAGTTCTTCGCACACAAAATGTACACACACACACACAGAAGCAGCAGCGATGAACTGCAGCAGCCGCGAGCTCACTATCGGTAAGATGAAGTTTCGCTACTAAGCACAACTTATAATATAATATATACAATATGAATACAAAAGGAATATAATACAATGAAATTCGTTTACAGCTGCTACATATACACATTTAACAGTTTTGTTTCTGCTCGTTCTCCTTTAAAATCATAGCGCAAAGAAAAATAATATATTAATATCACAGTTGAGAAATGCCGGCGGGCGATCGGCACATATAAAGAGAGACAGAGAGCTTAGGTCGATCGGTATATCTTACACAAAAGTTTTTCTGCGGCACACGCACACTTGGCCGTATATACGCACGATTTTTATCTTATCATTCGTTCTTTTCTTTTATGCTCGTCTTCCTTCCTTGCCGGTGGTGCAAACACGATGTCCTCTTTAGTACTTTTTTTTTCACGATACAGCCAGAAATTCCCCGAAGAATTTCTGCACCTTCGAAGGACTCGCGCCTTTTTTAGTGCCGCGCTATAACGGATGAATTTTGACAGTTCGGAAACGTCGAATAAGCGTCGCATGCTTTGAAACCCGCGTGTAAGGAGAGAAAAAAAAAGAGAGAGAGAGAGTGGAAGGAAGAGAAGAGGAGGGAATACACAGTCATTTTATAGGCAGAAAAAGACCTCGTTTACACGCGCGACAATGTTTCGAATATATGAAGATATTCCGGTAGCTTCGCAGGACGGACGAATGGACTTTTTGTGAATCACCGGTTTTCGCGCGGGTGATTGTACCGCGCTCTCGCACTCGGACACACAAGTTACACTCTGTAAATCTAGGTGTATAAATTCTTTCGTCAATTAACAGGCTATATTAAGTTTTGTTTTATAACAGCTTTTACGAAGCAAATGCCATATAGCTGATTTTCACACATATATACTTTCAAAGTCTTTCGTGCGTGTCGTAAAAACCAATCGTACAAAGATTGTTGATCGCATCTACTATTATTTTGTAGCTGTAATTAATAAGATAGGCAAATGAGTCAGTATCTGTATGTACCCCTGTGTTAGACGACAGTTCCAATTACTGTAGATTTTTAGTTAACCTTGTAAGGACGGGAAGATTAAAGCATTGGAGAAAAATTCTTAAATAAATCTGATCATTTATCGGAATTTTCTGGTCTTTTTTTTTTATTTTTCTCTAATTCTATTAAGTAAATAATAGATTAGAACCCTTTTCGAAGATGTATAAGGATAGTCGAGTTGGATCTGATTCACATATTTATTTTGCCGAATTTTAAGTTTCTCACATAAAGCTTTAAGAAAATCGTAAAAATGAATGTTGCAGGGTTAATTTCACGTATCAAAAACGAAAATAGGATTTACCATTAATTACACGTAAAAATCTTAGCTACATTTCAAGTTAAAATGTTTTTCGTGTGGTAAGAATCAACTGAAATGAGTAGTCAGTAAGATAGCACACCCACAGTAACTGCCTCACTTACCCTACGACACACTTCGGAAACTCCCCAGCAAACGTGTGCCACATCGATTGTGCATAATTCAGTCGTCGCAATCACCCAAAAACTCATTGAAAATGCAAATCTCCGCGCGACATCCGCGCCTCGAGCTCACTAAAAAAAAAGAACAAAGAAAAAACCGCAAAAGTAACATTCACTCTCACACAACGAACGCAAAAGCCAGGATATCGTCCGTGAAAAATCTCAGCCCATTCCCCTCCAAACACCAATCTCCAAAAGGAAAATCGTCCACACACCCCTATCATCGATGTAACGTCTTTCAGGAGCACGCGCACTCGAGCACTCGCATGTCCTTCCAATTGGAGACCTTGAGCTTGGTCGCGTCGTTCTCGTCGAAGTAGAGTATCTCGAGCTCGGCGAGTTTGCTGGGCGCGCAGCAGGGCCTGGGCGCCTTCTTCCTGTCCTCCTTCCAGATGAGACTCTGGAGGAGGGCGTGGTGATGGGCCGGATTGTACCGGGGCGGACAGCGGCCCTTGCAGTAGCCCGCGTCGAAGCTCTTCGGCTGGATGATGAAGTCGAAGCCCTCGAGGTCCTTGAAGGTGACGTTCATGCGGTGGCGGCAGCACTTTTTCGCCTCGCCCCGGCACTCGGTGCGACGGCCCCGGTGCAGGGACATGAGCTGCTCGCGCGCCGAGTTGGCCGAGCGCTTGGAGCGCGGGGAGGAGGATTGGCCCTGGAGGTCCTGGAGCTCCCGGAGGTCCTGCTCGTCGGGGTAGAGGGCGTGGATGTTGAGAGCGGCCGAGGAGACGCGGAAGCCTCGCGCTGGCGTTGCCTCGGCTTGCGGATGATCCTGGAGGACAGATTTAAAATTGCGTCAAGATTTTTCTTCTCTGTTTTAGGTTCATTTCTTAGCCTAGATGCCAGGTATATAGGGACTGCTGGACTATTAAAGGTATACGACATTTTAACGAGGATTGGGGTATGTTTTTGCGAGGATTTTCGACGTCATTATTTTTAAATAACAAAGCGACAGTATCTTTCATTATGCATAAATGATGAACAAATAATTTTTTAAGAGCTTCCATTAGCATTATCAACATAAAACTTGAGTCCCAGTCTAAAAAACTGTATTCTGATGCAATTTTAAATCCAAGTTTCGTATTGATAATAAATATGGAATCGCTTGAAAAGGTGTTTGGTTAATTTGATAAAGAAAGTTGATTATTGATGAAGAATTTTTTTATATACGAGAACGTAGCATCGGTAAGACAGAATGCTGATTCACTAATATTCCATTAAAGTGTCGTTTATAAAAGAACTTTATGTATCGGAGTAATAAGTTGGTACGTGTTCCAAATTTAAGAAAAGTAAAAAAATTCTTGCATACGATTTTTCAATTTTCATATAAACTGATAATTCTTCCCTTTATTTTAAATTAATAACGCGGTTCTGAAAATTAACTCTCATGCGTAGTTTTTACAAATCAAAGAAATCTTCAGAGGTAAAGGTTTAAAAGATTCTAAGAAATTTTTCGAAACCTAAGTAAAGTTGAAAAACAGATTGCCAAATTCATTGTGCCGTAAACGTGGAACAAACAACTTTTAACCAACATTACTGACATGAGATGTTTCTTTTATATTCAATGTTGTGTACAGTGTTCGAAACTCATTTCTTCCACATTTACTAGGCGTTTCGTCAAACGCGGATATTCCAACGTTTGGAAAGTTTGAGTAATATTTCTCAGCCGTTCGGCACCTTGCTATTCCACGCTACTTGTCTTTTAAATATTCTTTGCCGAAATGTTTCTAAAATTCTGTAATATTTTCATCTGTAATCATTTTATTTTCATTTAACCCATTTCTTCCCAAGCGACCATTTTATATTCGATTGGTTTTTTGCCTAAAACCGCCATTTTGAAATTTTCCAACGGAAATTTAAAAATTCTAACTTCAGAATCAGAAAGAGCGGACAATTTTACTTCAGAAAAGTGCTATTGGTTATTATTATTTTTTTCGACAAATTTTTAGGCAAAAAACCAATCGACTATAAAATGGCCGCTTGGGAAGAAATGTGTTAATTTGAAAATTGAACGTCATTTGCCTCTTACCGAATCAACGACATAATATCTCAAAGCGCAAGATAACAAATGAAATAAAATTCTATCACTCCTCTCGTTCCACCACATCGCAGCGAGCCCGTTAACGTACCTTGCGCAACAGCTGGACGAGCAGGTGAAGCGGCGCCCCGGCACCACCGAGTCCCACCGCCGCGGCGACCTCGTCCGCGAGCTCGAACTCGAGCCAGCGCCTGCGCGCCGCGGCGGGCCCGCGCAGCGCTCGCCTACTGAGGAGTCGTCGTCTGCTCGCGCGCTTCCTGTACACGCGGACCTCCAGCTGGGACGTGTCCTCGGCGCTCGCGCCCGAGTCGTCCTCGTCGTGGTCGAGCAGGAGCCTCAGCGTCGCGGACTCGACGAGACCGCTCGCCGTCGTCTCCGTGGACAGGGGGAAGCTCAGGGTGTAGCCCTCGGGCGTTGCCTCCTCTGTGGACAGATGAACATCGGGGGTTCAGTTGGTTTGTTGGGTTGCTTTTGGATTGGAATGAAGCTTGAAGTGTGGTGGGAGCGAAGGTGGTTTAGGAAGATGGTGAAAGTTGAGGGGATTTTTGATAGACGAAAGGGCGAGAATGTTTGCACAATTTTAAGAGTGATGGTTTAGTTTCAATTTGGACACTGAGAAATAATTTTTTGATTGAAAAATAAGTACTAAAATTAAATTGTTTACGAGATATCGTTGCTGCCTGACTCCTGAGTTTATTATAAACTACTTAAGCTGCGTAAACTGTATAAGAGATCTCACTTTTGCCTCCAATAAAAAAGAAAAAATATAGAATTTTTAATTACATATTGTATTATTTAACGTATATGAGAGGCATAAATATTGATACAAAATTAAGTTGAACAATTGTTTTTACTTAAACAAATCAAATTATTTTGATGACAATTAATATATTTTTTTAAATCCATATAGAATTTGTTTTCCTATTTTCTTCCTTTTTTAGGTTCATTTGTCCATATATGCCCGAACAAATTTCAAATGCGGGAGTTGAAATTAGCATTTTTACGATCGATATATTTTTTTGTCTATGGCATATTGCACTGACGGAACTGGCCCACTTAATAAAATCTATCGATCGCAAAATTGTTCGCTTCAACTCCTGTATTAAAATTGCGTTCGTGCAGATATAAAGTATAGAGAGTATAGATGAAAATTAAAAATTCTTAGTTCTTTTTGCTTTAATACACAGTAATTATATCTGTTGAAGTGTACAAAGTCGTAAGATTAAACTATAGTCATTATTTGTCAATATAAAAATCAATTTATATTTTTCTAGTGTACATTAAATTACTTCTAATGGTTTTAAGATATCTACGTTATATTCTGCATGCCAAGCAAAGAAAATTCAAAAATCATACTTTTTTTAGTATATTCTAAAGTAGGTTGCCTCCTCAAGAGATTACAAAATTCTCGCGACATTTCTGCCAGTCTCGATATATATCCGTAAGCCGTAAAAATGCCGGCCAAGGACCACCAGAGGCGCGAAGTATCATGCAACGAGCAGCGTAAAAGGCGCTAGAGAAAAGAAACTCTTGCTCGCGAGTTTGACCAAACATTTGTACACGGCCATTGTCTTTCGAAATTTCTTATCTGCGGCCTGTCCAATAAAACTATAGCGGCGCGCGCACCTTTCCATAATAATGGATTTACGAGTTTTCGCGTGAAAAGAGATTCCGCGCTCGCCGTGGCTTGTTTACTCGCTCGTACTGCGGAGCCGTTACAATGGTGTGCGGGGGGAACGGAAGGCGCGCGCCGGAAGAACTCGCGAGTTCTCGAAAAAGTTGTTAAAGTCGGCACGCCGGGGCAGCGGAAACGTCGAGATGTCTGCGAGCTTGAGTTGCGCTCGACGGAAGTCGATTCGTATGGAATAGGTACTTTGGAATTTTCATCTGAATGCGCATTTTTAATAAAAGCGTTATAGTTTACGTATGTAATATTTGTATGGTACTTGGTCCCTGGTAGAATTTACTTGATTTATAGCTGTCATTTATAGCTAGTAATGACTAATGGAGATTTATTTGATTATAAATAAATATTATTATTATTATTTTTATTCTTTTTAGATTTATTTTATTAGTTTAACCCTCAATGGCTATGAAGGAGATTGATTTCTACCAGGGGTATTGAGATGATTTAATAATAATGCTGTATGAGAATAAGTTCAGCACAGGCAGTGAAATTGCAAGCGACTGCGTTTAATAAACGATTATTATAAAGAAATTATACAGATAAAAAGAAGGTACACACATGATGTACAGTTTTAAAGTTACATCAGTGGTTCCAAAGAAAATTGACGTTAACTGAAGAGATTATCAAACCATCCTAAAGAGAGTCGTAGCCTGTAAGTGGCCCAAGTTTGCCGAAGCGTCGTCAATAAATAACGATTGTTAAAAAAATTGTTTACAAGACCAACAATCTCACTATACCAAAGATAAAAGCGCATTCAGAAGAACACGCTAGAATAATACTTAAAAGATAATTCAATCCCACTTTGATTGACTACCACCCAAAGCCTCCTACACATCTTCCCACTTCGACGTCGCAAGGGCCAAAGCAAACATCCATCCATCCATCCGTTCTCCCACATCCCGAAAAACTCCAAGACCCACTAACGTCCGTCCAAAATGAAAAAAAAAAAAAAGAAGAAAATCCCTAAGTAGAATCTCCAGTTCGACCCGCTTATACAATCGTTATTGCGCCTCGCGCGACTGAATCACGGGGGTGGCGCGCGGCATCACTCGACGTTTACGCGTTACGGCCGTAAAGCCAGCGCCGGCCAATAATACTCCCCGAAATTCCGCAATATAACTGTCGATGAAGAGCCGCGTCAGGGAATGCCAGCTATGCGCGCTCCCGGATGATGATCATCGCGCCGAATGGAAGCGATCGCGTTGATTCACCCACGGCGCGCAGGCGTCGCCTGGAAATAGACTTTTATCACTCGCGGGCTCTAAATAATTCCGCGGTTGTTATGCCATAACGGCGGCCGGGCTGCCGGGGAGCTTTCTCTCATCTTCCGCGGCTCAAAACAATTGGCTATTTTCACGTTGGGCGAGCGCGAGATGCGTGGGATGCCGAGAGGCACACGCGGACTGAACGGGTTGTGTGTGCGCGCGCGCGCGTGTGGGTATGGGACGTTTAGCTCGCGTGTTGGCCGAGAGCGGGACGAATCGCCCGACTTCCCTTTCTGTGGGCTTATTGCGGAAGCTGCTGGTAGTCACGAGGGAGTTGGCATTAGTCGCGCTTTTGACCCTTTCGTTCTGCTTGCGGTTTGTGGAAGCTTTTCGGGTCGGGTTCTGCGAGGATTGCATTATAGTGGTTTAGGTTGTTATTGGTACTGTAATTCTGAGGTTTCTCGAAATTATGATTTGATAAGGTAGTTTTTTTAATTCAGTTTATATAGAATTTTATGTATTTTTGAATAGAACTTTTTTATATTAAGTTACTAGACGGCGATGAAAGAAAAAGCCCTAGGATTCAATAAAGAATTATTATTTTATTTGGTTTAAATCTTTGCGAAAAATATTATTTTGTATTGTTTTCTGTATAGTTAGTACTACTTTCTCGGTACTAATTTTAATACGATATATTATCCGAATATAGGCACTGTAAAAAAATGAATTTAATTCATTATTTCGGAATGCCGCATAATATTTCGCATTTTAAATAGCAACCAAAACGTGCAAAGAAACGATATTTAAAAAAAGTCGTAAAAGACTCTTAATTATTGCAGCAATCGTCTCATTAATACCCTTTACTCGTTAAAGCGATGCGAATACAATAGAGATATAACACCCGATGCATCTTCCCCAATCCGACACGCACTAAATAACAAAAGAAGATTTACGCCGTGCCCAATTTACTGCGCCGAGAAAGACAAAGGGCTAATAATCATTACACTTTCATTGGCGCAACTTAAACAATAAAGCAGCTCGAGCGCTCGCGTCCATGCCTCAAAGAATCCCTTAAAAGTGTCATCTCGCGAGATTTAGGGTACACTTAAGACGAAAAAACGGGAGGTATCCCGGCTCATCGCTCGGCTTCGGTCGAACACTCGCGGCTGCAGCTCTTTTAAAAGGCTTTCGAAGTTGTTTATAAGCTATCGGGGCTAAGTGACTTTCTTCGTCGATCTCCAAGTCTCGTAATATACAGCGCGCCTGGTACAAGAAAAGGGCGCCAGGACTTATCTATTACGAACGCGCGCGATACAACGAAAAGTATATTAATGCGCGGCTCGCGTGCGTATATAGCGTTGAAGGCAATGGCATTAACGAGAGAGAAAGAGGAGAAACGGGGCTATGTCAACGCGCACGTCTAAGAGTCTTCTCTTAATGACGCGACTTCTCGAAAGTCGGTAAGTTTATTAGGCAAAAAATATGACGAGCGCGCGGCATTGATCATCGTCTAGTGAGCGTGATTCACGCCTTAAAACACGCGCGCGCGCGGCCCTCGAGTGTTATAATAAAATGGTCTGCCTAGTGGATGTGTGTTAATGTATAGGCAGAAACGCGAAAGTAGGTGTACGAACACGAGAGTGAAATGAGCAATGGCCAATTCATATACTTTCATCCCGCTAATGTGTGTGAAGCTCAACGACCTGTTCATCCGAAAATAATCCTGATTCATTCTTGTATATGCAAATGGGGGGATGTAGGGGCGCGCAACTCTTTCGTTTCGGCGGATACTTTATTTTTATGCAGCGTTGAAAAAAATTAATGCGCGCGACGTATTAATGGTGACTTGACTATCTTGACGACACGCGAAATTGCAGAGGTACGAGGAGGTTGGCAATAAAGGTAGTTTATAAGCGTTACTAAATGTAGTCGTGTTGATTGCGCGAAATAAATCGATCAATGATCTGAAACCAGTAGATGAGGTATAGCTAATACCACATCCTCAGAACAAGACTATGACAATTCATAAAATTTTATATTTATGTTTTTGTAAAATCAAGCAAGTACTTTTCACAAAATAAATGTTTCTTATTTAAACTTTAACATTCTATTCAAGACTTCTACCCCATTTTAAATCAATTTTCAAAAATTATTAAAGTCTTATAAGCTATTTCTCATATAAAAATTTAGATTTAACAAATTTTAAATTATCATAGTCTTCTTCGATGGGTGCGGTGTATTATATTACGAGTACTGTCCAAATATTCTTGGGGTGACTGATTGTGAAATTGCTTTTAGTTTTATAAAATTTGAAATGACGGATTACGAAGGCGACAGTCAATCTTGGCAAATTAATTAAATTATTTTAACTAGCTTTTCAACTAATCGCTTTGAAACCTGGTCTTTATGTTTTTGTTTTTGGGTTGTTCTTTTATTGCGAAAACTTTCCATCCTTTACTGGTCAAAGTCAGCAGTTCATTCCAATCTATCAGTATTGCAAATCAGCCAAAATAGAATATGATTTTCATCGCTACGCAAATCCATTCTTTCCCAAAATAATGCTGATTCAATCACTCGCACACAAATATAACCATCACTCGCAACTGGAATGTCTCAGGTGTCAGGCTCGATTAGCTCGGCCCACCACCACTGCCGAACACATGAGCTGCTGCTGCTCCTGCGATCGACTTCCCTATACATACTCCCTTTTTACCGTGAATTCTCCTTTCCACGCTATTATGCGCCTCCATACCTCCAGCTACGCTATAACGCCATTGCTTCCATTGCGCGGATGATGCATTATACGTGTGCCAGGACGGAAGTGAGAGGAAGAGAAAAAAAAAGAGGACAGTGCTCCAAACGCAATTAACGTGGCGAATTCACTTACCCGTGGCGTACATTGTAAAAAGCCTCCTTTGCCGGGCGTCTCCGTCGGCCGAGCGGCGTAACCTCGTCAGGTACTCCTTGTGCGCTCTCTCGTACTCGGCTTGACTGACGTTCGCCTGGGGAAAAAAAAGGAACGGCGATTGCACCTATTAGCACGGAGCCTTTTACTTGGAGCGCGCGTCGCATGCGGGCTTTGGTTTCTCGCTTAAAAGCTATACGTAATGTACGCGTCTTTGCTTATGATTTTACGACCTACATACTTCTTGCCGATGTCATTATATAGTTGAGATTGCAGTCTATTTTATGTAATGGATTATTATAGCGAGTAGAGTTGAAAGTGCTGGACGTTGGAAAATCAACGTGTAGCTTCTTTCAAGCTCGCGTGAAATTTTTCTTTCTGACCCAGTCGGTTAAGAATTATATTTACTTAAATTAGGGGTTTTTGAACATATTTCGAGAGGTGGTAGAACTTATTAGGTCTCTCCTTATTTTGCTACACTGAAAAAAAATTTGTTAAATCTAAGTAAACGTTTCCTTGAATCGTACTAAGAAAAGATTTATTTGATAATTGTAAATATTTAATTATGTTTAGACTGGTATTCATCAATTCAAGAAATATTTACTTTATTTAAGTAAATCTTTTCTTAGTAGGATTCAAGGAAACGTTTACTTAGATTTAACAAATTTTTTTTCATTGTACATAATATTTCAAAGCAGAAAAACCATGCGATTGAGGTGTAAAATTGAAACTTGACTTGAAATTTTAAGAAAATCTTATAAACACGATAATTCATAAAATGAGTGTTGCAGAACATTGAAAAGTTAAGAATAATCATGCTTTTCAGTAGTAAAATTCATAAATAAAAATTTATTAAAAAAACGTAAATAAGTCCACAAATACCTATAATAGGCTCATAATTAAATTTTGAACTACTTACGACTAAAAGAATATTTTTCAAACATTTACATTGATTTTCTAAATTTAACTCCACTATATGCAACTCCTTCTAACTTATGAAAATTGAAAGAACCAAAAGCTTCCAAAAAGTAAATAGTCATTTTCCTTGAAAGGACCCCCCCTCAAAAATACATACTCGCAAAGGGTGCACTCAATGAAACTATCACTACAGCGCCGTCTACTACAGCCCCCTGAGAGAAAAAAAAAGGAAATAATAATACCCGTACGAGTATGCCGTCTCGCGACAGGATCAAGACAATGCCCGCGCGAGAGAGAGAAGTCACGGGAGGGTAGAAGAGATTGTCGCGGCACGGGGATGCAGTCAAAGGGTCGAGGAGCGCCCGCGCGCGGGAGGGTCCGAACAGACTTTCTGACAGGATGACTGAGTGCGAGAGTCGCGGAGGGAGGTGCAAAAGTACGGAGACGTGCCGTCACATCGCGCGCGCATTTTTCTCCTTCTTCGTCGTTTTCATTATACGAGACTCGGCAAGGAATCGGGTACTTCATTTTACGACAAAGAAAAACGAGTTATATAGGATTTATTTAGTGGAATATAATTGCGCGCGATGGGTTCGCGTGAATCATTATAATGAAGTCTCGACCTTTTGAATCTTCGTCCACTTCGAGAAATAAAAAAAATCAGAAGCACTGTCTATTATTAATATGTCTAACGTTTGTGTGTGTGTGTGTGTTTGATGAAAAAATGTGTTTTTACTACGCAACTCATAAAAGAGTACACGCTCTCAGTGATGCTTCTCACGACGGAGTTATTCATTGATGAAACCAAGGCTAAAAATACGCTTGCTCGGCGGAATAATGAACGGCAACTTTGTATACAAACTTGATATTCTCAGTTCGATCGACAATTTTCGAGTTGAATAATGGTCGTTGATAATTTATTAAAACTATCTCATTGTTATAAAATATTTATTGTTTCGCGGAATTTGTTCACGTTTGTGCGTTTTATTCATTTTTTAGATCATTGCAGCTTGCAACACCGTGAAAACTTAAATAACTCTGACATAATGTATTGACTGTTAGTCATGAAACGTTTGCAAATGTATCCCTCAATTAATTTTGGAATGACTGAATGCACTCGTTTAATAGGCTACAATCATTCACGGTTTATTAATGGCATATACGTTATAATCGGTTGTAATAGAAAATTAAAAACAATTATCGACTATCTGGAAAAGGAATCTCAGTAGCGCCTCGCCATCGGATGCTTGAAATGTTATTAATCACCTGCAATATTGCACCCTTAATCTTCGCGTTTACGCGTGGTATATTAAGGTGGTACTTCAATGAAACCAAAGGTAACACTACCGCTGTAAAATTTCGGGGTGGGTTACCGATCTTGAAGTCAAGAAAAAGTTTACAAAATAAATTAAAGTACAATTTACGAATAATTTTCTAATTTTTTATATTTGCAAAGTTACAGATATCGTTGAACAACTAAGAATAGATGTTAAAAGTTACTACGAGAATAAGTATGTGCAAAATCCGAAATTGCATATGAGTTACCGTGTATACCTACAAGGGTTACATACTGAAAATTTGAATGACAAAGAAAGCAGCACAAATTGTTTACAATCGTCATTGAATCGTTAACTTCGATTTTCCACGAGCAGGTCAACGGTGCCTTTCTCAAATTTCTAAAGTCAATTGACATCGAAGAATCGAAGTAACCATAAGCCCCCAAGCATTCCGCCCCTCCATTGAAAAACCACCTCGAGCACATGCATCGATGAAAACAGCGCGCAGCGAGTGTCGGAGACACGCGAGCCGATGAATGGCAAGATGGCCACTCTAGCGTGCGCGAGCTGGCTAAAAATATATACCTACAACCGTGCGGAGACTGCGTGTCGAGAGACAAATTTTGACGAGCCGACGAGAGCCGGAAGAGAGCGCGCTCGTTATAGTATAGTATATACATTTCGAAAAGCGAGAAAGAGGAGAGCGGCGCGTTTGTAAATGAGCTCCGCGCGGAAAGATACACGCGGCCGCAACGGCGATAATCGCGCCAGCGCGGGGATATACCCGCGCGTGAATCAATTTAAAGGCCTAAGTTCAATTGTCATGTGAATCAACACGGGGCATGCGTTAATCGCCGAGAAGAGTCTTTTACTCGAGCTGCGCATGTTCTAGTCTGTGTGTACATGCCCGAGACTCCGTTCATTCATTGCGCGCATATATAGCGGCTTTTATCTTTTCCTCCCGCGTGCAAGTGTGTTTGCGTGTGTAACTCTTTAATAACTGCTGTATGTTTCGTTATCGAGAGTCTGTAGGTAATGCACGTTCCTTTTGTCTGGATGTTTGAACAAGTTTGTGCTGAAAACGAGTATTTTTTTTATATTTAGTTTATTCGATACACATTACACAATGAATTCGTTTAAAACAGACGTATCTTTTATGGGGTAGATTTTTTACACTAACTTTCAGGTCATAAAACTATTATATGACAGTTTACAATATAACTTTCATTGGCTTATCCATATTCATTGATATGCGATTATTGCTTTTCGGATATTAAAAGTAAGATTTTTAGCAGTGTTATAACGTTTTTTCTGTATTGCAAAGAGGCTTCAAAATAAAATGAAAAAGATACGTCTTTTTTTTTAAATAAACCTCGCGAGATACTCATTTCTTAATACAACCCATAGATGTTTCGATGGCATACTCCACAGTCACGAACGCGGTTCAAATTTTCAAATTGAGGGTGCGTTTGCATGAAGTCTGATGTACTTAAGATTTACATTTAACCCTGTGAGAGTAACAGAGACGATATTTTTTAAATATATGTAATCGCACCTTGATTGATTAATATTGATTTTCGTAACTTTATCAAGCCTTCGTAATGTAGAATTAAAAAATGTTTAAAAATGGTTCTGAAGCTTCAATGATCTAATTTATCGATATCTACCAATCAACGAGTCTGTTATTAAAGAATGCTGGACAGCACAGTTGAAACCTAAGACATCATAACACCACATCAATAACGCCTTAAGGCGATGCTAAAGTCACCTGTCACCGACAAATATGAGGATCCACTTTTCTCATTTCATTTTCAGTTTTGAGTAAATATCTCTATGAAAAGTGGTTGTTCAAATCAAAAAGAACAACTTTCCATAGAGATACTTTCTCAAAATTTAAAAATGAATGAAAAAAGTAGATCCCCGTATTTACCAGTAACGCAGGGTTTAACATCACCTCAAACACAGATTAAAAAGAATCCCCTAAAAATAGCTCGACCGTGCGCGCAAAAACTTTCAAGCCACAAACATTACCTCAGTCGCGCTTCTTTATTACCGCACTACGAATGACAAGTAAATCGCGCAGCTTTCATCGGCGCCGGGCAATAAAGACGCCTATGTGGATATCCGAGCATATTACCACTGCAAGCTTACAGCTTGAAAGGAGTCTCTCCTTATCACTTACATTCTTATGCACATATAGAAGCCGGCCGGCGCGAGTATGCACACAGTGTTATCCGCGCACTTGTCGCGGTTTTGTCGTCGCCGCCGCCGCCGGTCCGAGTGCACTCGATGCCCATAATACTGCACCAGAGAGTAAAAGTCCACTTGGTCGTCCGTGTGTGTGTAATGTGTGTGTGAAAGGCCGCGAGCCGTTAGCCACTGGGCTGCATTGTCTCTTTAAGCGCGCTTTTGTGCGAAACTTGCCGCGGACAGCGCGGTATTATAGAAGCCGCCCGCGGCTTATCTATATACCCGAGGCCTGCAGCGCGCGACGCGCGGAATATATCATAATCGTTGAGTGAGTTATTATATACGTGGAGAGGGAGAGAGGAGAGAGAGAGCTTACGACACGATTTAGCAACATGGTTATTCAGGTCGAGTTCTTCTCCGCTGCTGCCGATTGACGCGCGTGCGCGTGTGTGTGTATACGATATATCTGTGTGTGCAGTCGCATGGGTCCGGCGGTGCAGCAGCGGAGTTGTTTGGCTTTTAAAGAGAGGTGGTCGATGTGTTTACTCGCGGGGGTGATGATCGGTTTTTCGGGCGAAATTCGTCGGTTGGTTGTGCGCGCGCTTTCCGAGGACCGTGGGAACTGCACTTATGCGCGGCTGTTATTTTTGTCGATTTTCGAAGGAGAGGGATTTTACCAGTAAATCTGACTCGCGGATGAGAATTTATTTTATTGTTAATATAGAAGATTTAGCAATATCAACGATAAATTAAAAAAAACATTTTAACGTTAAAAACTTAGATATTGTCTACTAAAGAACGAGATACTTAAAATAGGTTTATCCTGATTTTTGTATGCAATTTTAATATCTCAACAAGGTTTTTGATTTATTAATTTTAGTCAACGTATTAATTTTTGCATTTACTATATAAGGCAAATCTTCTTCTGTATAACTGATTATCGGTAAAGAGCATCCTCAAAATAGTTTATAAATATCATAAGATGATTAATGTCGTTGGAAGAGATTGATTGTAAATCGTCTTCGGTAGAAAATAATCTAATTATTATAGATACGGCGCACAGTGTGGTAAAACTTACTTTTTTTAAACAAAAATCGCTCGTGCAGAAGCCAAATCGGAATCATTTATTAATGACTCTATTTTACAAATATTCGCAAGATAATGTGCTATAACAAGAAACTGACAGTTTTTTTATGAAAAGCTGACCAAGCCTAAAACTAATTAAGGAACACACGCCTCAAAGATTTCAAAATCGACATACCTACTAAAACTTAAAATCCCTAAACCACAAACTCTAAACTCAGAAGCCTAAAACGCATAAACCTTAGAACCATAAGCTCCAGATCCATCAACCCTGGACTCGCAATGTAATCCATAAACCCTGTAATGTCCTAGACTTATAAATATAACACCCATAAACCCTGGATTTATAAATCCAAGACCCATAGACCCCCAACCCACAAAAACCCATAATCCCTAGATCCATAAATAAGCCCAAGACCCATAAACCCTAAAGGCGCGCGTGTTCCTTAGTTTTTTTAGGTTAGGTTATCATTGCAAAAAAAACTGGCATTTTCTCGTCATAGTACATTATCTTGTGAATATTTAAAAATTGTTTCATAAAGAATGATTGAGATTTGGCTTGACGAGCGATTTTTTTCCAAAAAAAGTGGGTTTTGCCACACTGTGCTGCGTTACAAGCCAGGGTTCTAGATAAACCTGGATAAACCAGAGAATGGAAATGTTTTTATTTTTTATTGGCAGAAATAGTTTACATAATCATTATTTATTCAATGTATTTTAATATTATTGATAGTAAATTCTGCGGTAGCCGTTAACCTTGATGCATAATTCATGTTTAATCATTGTCAGGTACAGTTAAATTGCCTTCTTATAGCACATAAACTTTGACTAAAACGAATAAACACAATTTCAATTATAATTAGTACATCCTTATAACTCGATTTCAATAATCAGTCGCAGTAACACAGACGATAAACCTTATACTAGACGCAGTCTTCTTAGGAATACCACTCGGAATACTATCGATTTATCCGTCATTGCAATATGTTATGTCATTGCAATATGTTAAGTTCTCTAAAATTTTTCTGAATTTTAATTCTTAAAGAAAAATAAACTTTCAAACATAGATGACGGTCAAATCATTCAAATTTTCCTTTATAAATTTGTGAAGAAAAAGAAAACATTTTTTATTTTCATTGATCCTCCTACAGTAAGTGATCACTCGTTACTTTTCATATGCAAATAATCATCATCTTTTTCAATAAAGGTTCATGTATCATTCCTTCGGTTATAATGGATGTACATGTAATACTGAATCTACAATTAATTATTTGTCAATTTTGTTTTGAATTACGCGTAACATTTTATTAAGGTGTCCTTGAACTTTTTTGTTAGAGAATTGCTAATAGAAAACTGAAAATAATGAAAATACTGAGAAAACACCGTGGATCTCGAAAAACTCTCTTACGCATGGCAAGGAATAAATTTCTCACTATATCCATTATCTATGAGTAGACAAATGTCAGAAAAAATTACGAATGTCACAACAGCTAAAAACAGACGCATGAATTCCTTATAAAAACAGGTTAATATTTTTGAATAAATACTTCTGACTGTAATGCGTTTTTAATTCATATTTATATGTAGATTGTGTCCTATTTCCATTGCATCAAAATCTATCGTTGCCTTGATACGCATGGTTATCTTTTAAAAACCTATTTTATGCGTTCCCATAAAATAACGAATTTATCCATCCGTCCTATTACGCTGGTTCAATTGTGAAATAATAAAGCTGTGCTCGGAATACTTTCTAAGAATATACCTGTCAGAATCCATTAAAACTCCTTGTCGAACTATAAATAATAACCCTCTATTTTCACTAAATTGATACCTCGTATATTCATAGATAATATTATAATGTTAACACCGCACGTTCGATACCTTCTAAAAGTCGAACGTCGCCACTACAATTTCAAATGACTAAACACCACTACGAACCTATATAAACTACACACCTCATCTAAAGAAAAAACACAAAAAACGAGAGCACGAGTTCACTCATACCGATCGATGGCTCGTTGGACCCCGTTACAGGGGCCTTTTGGCTCTCTATGCACTTGCAGCCTCAGCTGCACCGCAGGTCCGCAGCGCATGAAATCTCATTAAACGCGAGAAGTGGCCTAATCAATTCGGCGAAGTGGCTAAGCGCCGTTTACAACGCGCTCGGCCGACACATAGTCATTATTATTAGCTCGCAGCTCGTCCACTGCGCTACGCGTGAGTGAGTCACGATGTATGAGAGCGCGAGGTAATTCGCGCGGCGGGCCACGACTTCCGGATTAAGCCGCGTGTGTATGTTTCTTTTTTTATGAATTTTCGCAACGTCGGGGGCCTCTTGTTTTGTCGGGTGTTGTATAGATGTGCGCAGAAGGAGGTGAACTTGGTAAGGTTGGGGAGCGACCTTTGGTAGGTGAGAGGGAGTGCGGTATCGCGGTCTCTTTTCTTGGTGTTACGATTTTTATACTACAAAAAGAAAATCTTATTTTAAGATTGACCGATCTTAAATTTGTTGCACCTTAAAATTTCAAATGCTTGAAAAACATAAAAATAATATTAATATTATTTTAATAATAATATTAATTATTTTAATATTAATTATTAATTATTTTTATTTTAATAATAATATTAATTATTTTAATATTATTTATTAATTATTTTTATTTTAATATTAATATTATCTTTATGTTTTTCAAGCATTTGAAATTTTAAGATGCAACAATTTAATATCGGTCAATCTTAAAATAAGATTTTCTTTTTGTAGTGTAATAGTGAGATCGGCAGGGTAATAATTAGTCTGGATTAAATTTTGAAATTTGATAGGAACGCTTAAGGCTTTACTAGAACTTTTCCTTTGAATCTACGAGGTACTTGAAACATTTTTAAGGCATAACCAACTCGCAATTCTCTGAATGATTAGAATCGAAATGCTTACATCACTTTTCAGCATATATGACCTTTACGGGGCAGGTTTTAAATGATGTCGATCTGAAACTTGCAGAAAACGTTTGCTGGATCGAGCAAAACTTTAAGTCCGAATAGAAGTCGTAAAAATAACATTTTATAAAAGTTTCATAAAGATCGATTAGTTCAAAATTTACTTGAAAAAAGCGTGGCATTTTAATGTCGGTATTAAAATTTCGATTTTTGAAATTCAGAGAATTTTGAATTGCCTTGATGAGATAATCACCCTAATTGCATTCATAATACTCATAAAGCATCATATTTTCTCGAAAAAATGCGTTGAGTGCCTATAACTTACTAGGAAAAAATCTAGTGATGTGTGGCCTTAAACATTTATATTCATTTTCAAGATTTAACGCAGTCTTTCCTGCCCCCAGGCTAGGTATAAACGAGAAATAAAATGTATATGTTTGCGATAACAGCTGTTGTGCTTCTTTGTTGTTTTGAAATATTTATAAATAAATGTTATTAATTGATGTTCTTTTTAAAAACCAGTTTTAGCCAAAGTAAACTTGACCTCACTCAAACTAACAAAATTTAAAAACGAAAACTAAAACTATGGAACTTTATAGAGGATGCGCTTTTTATGCAGACCCGTCGGATCTTTTTCATATAAATCCGAGAAATCAGGATATGCGGTAACTGTTATCCCAATTATGCCTAGTAAAAATTCGCCCATTCATGGTGAAAGTTCACGCGGGTCAGGATGGAATTCTCAGCGTGACGTCAGGGTAATTTTCGTTCACTCCGACTACACGCTATAGCTCCAGAAGTGCGAATCCTCCCGGATTCAAATTATATAGAAAGAAGAGAGAGAATCTCGAGCGAGAGCCGAATTCGACGGATTCGCAGAATCGAGTCTTTTACTTTAATGAAGCGGGCGACTCCTTTCAAGTCACCGAATCACAGCTCGTGTACGAGATTGCGTGCACATACTTTCACGAGTGATCGCGGCCACGCGAGCAGATTGATTGCGCGCGTGAGTCATCCCCGTTGCGCTCGCGGTGTAATAACGAGTGGAGGAAAGAAAAAAAAGGAAACCATCGACGGCAGCTGCGGCAGCAGCGCTTGATTCTTTAACTCGATAAGATCGCCCGCGCGCGTATACACGCCGCTAACAAATCATTTACTGTCGTTTAACAAGTTCACAAATGCGACCGCGATACCCATAACTCAAGTGCCCATGTATACATTGTACTATAGCGATGTTATGCCATAAGAACTCATAATTCATATTGCTTTATTCAATTGTTCTAATTTCTTCCACGCTTTATTTTGGAACATCTTGAATCAATTACATCAGAATTTCGATAAGCATTGTTTCACAATGGATTCAAGCTTAAAGGGGGGAAATAGCTTAAGTTACTCTAAATACCGTCACGGACCCAGTTCCTGATCAGTACCCAGTTCCTGATCATTTGGTTACATTTATTACTATTTTGACTTTAATGTATACAAAATTTGTTTTAAAAAAATAATTAGTAATAGTAAACTATTTCGTAGTCAGATAAAAGAACTTTAAAAGTTACTAGTAAAATACATTTTTAAGATAAAAAATGTTAAAGTTGGACGTTGTTGGCAACGTCATGATTGACACCAACTGCAGTTGACTACAAGTGAGCATGCAAAGAAATTTACATCATTTCTTTAAAATTTTGTAATAGATTGTAGAAAAACTTATGTAATTAAATTATTCAACAGTTTATTCGTATAAATCACTTAAAACATTCATATAAAATATTATTGATATTTGTAAAAACGTGTGATTAGAAATAGGGTCCAAATTCTTATCGTTTACCCAATTCCTGATCAGTATTAATAACATGTTTTATGTGTGTTTAAACATCTTAAAATATACAAATATTTGTAATAACAATTTTATAAGTAGTTTTAATCCATGCGTAAATAATTTATCAGGCAAAAGTCGCAAAAAACGTGACAATAAATCACAACACTATGTGCATTTTATAGGTTATAATGTATGCTCGCACGTGAGTCTATATCGTGTAGTTACCTCGCCTAAGTTTCACGTTTATAATCACACAACCAAAAAATGTTATATTTTAGTATATCTACTGTATTAGTATTGCTTAATAAGTTTTTGTTTATCATATAAAATACTTATGCGTCAATAATATTTGTGATCAGGAATTGGGCCTTGATATGATAAGAAACTACTCCCATACAAACCTCAGGTGATCAGGAATTGCTCCCACAGCTTTTTTTCTTCGAGGCTTTATATTTAACTTAATTTTGATTATTTATGTATTTTTTCAATTTTATATTAAAGATTAACAGTTACATTTGTTATTAGAAATTTCATTTTCCATGAATACCTCAGCTTTACGCTTTGACATAACAAATAACGTGACGACGTGCCTTAACTGATCAGGAACTGGGTCCTTGACGGTAAATAAACAACAATACGTCTACTAAGCATTTAAACGCTATATAACGATGCAACTTTTCAATTTCCCAAAGCACTGCTTCGACGCAGTACGCACAATCGCTTATCTACCAACAGAAATCGGACAAGTCCGGAAAAAGCTCATCGAGTCTCTCTCCGTCGATCCGATCGCGTAATAGCGCTCTTTTTTTCTCACCTCTCCTCGAAGTGCGACGAGTTCTTAAAATAGGCGCGAAAGCGAGCCAGCCTACGCGTGGCGCTTCGCACGGATCGAGCGGTCGATAAGCCCACGGCGCGAGAATGCGCGAAGAATCCCGCCTCGCCGATAGAGATTAAAGTAAACTATCGACGGCGCGAGTGCCCACCTTGGCCTACATTCTTAAAAAAAAAGGAAAATAATAATAAAGAAAGAAAAACGTCGTCTTCGCGGCAATTATGGCCGAACAATGGAGGAAACGTGAAAATTGGAGGTGTGCTGATTTTTATTCTTTTTCTTTATTGTTAAGGAATGTAAGAGTTCTTTTTATACGATCGTGCGAAAGTAATTCTTAGTCGATTAAGGGTTCAAGGGGACAATAATGGATAATTTAATAAGTATGCTTGGTAATAATTATGTTGCCGCTTGTAGGACTGGAATGTACCTTTGAAGATGAATATTTAGTTGGAGAATAAGAAAATAAACCAATATAATACTTTCGTAATAATGATTTGACTAACGTCCTAGTTGAAATTAGACCATTCGTGATAATCTTTTATTTGTGACGAAGAATAAGCTACTTTGATATAAATCGGTAAGAAATGGCTAGTCATTAATCTATAAGAATCATTTCAGCCAACAAAATAATTTATATTAGGATCCTGATTCATAAGTGGATCCGTGCTAATACTACTGCAATTTTTTAAGGAACTCCATTCTTTTTTTATTACATTAATAGCTCTATCCTGTTTCCTGTGTATTTTATTCGACCGAACACACTAGCCGATGGAAATTATAAGACAATTCGATTGTTGAAAAAGTTGCGAAAGGATAAAGTTACCTGCGCAGCGACACCCGGTGAATCGCACCTCGTGTCCATATAAAACGCGATAATTAAGCGCGCGTGGCAAAGGTCGCCAAGTCGCTGGAGATCCACAAGCGTAGGTGTACCACCGGCGGAGAAAGGAGCTCGTTGTTGTCCCGACGACACGCGGCAACGCCGGCTTGACCCAAATAAATCCTAATGCTTTTGTCGCATCACGGCGCATAATGCGCTCAAGTGCTCGACGCGTCCAGTCGTTCGTAAAACGCGGCTAATATTCTTGCGCATTGCCTCGAAGCTCGCGTCTGCTTCCTTTTTTCATTTCTCCCGTGCCGCGGTGTGTGTACCATTATTTTCATTAGATTAAAATGCATGATAATAAAATGGCCGATGATTTGGTTTGTTAGCAGCCTTGGGAGTCCTTAATAAGGTTACGGATTTTGAAGCAGCAAATTAAAGGGAAAATCATTGCTTCGGGGACCACCGGACCACTGACGTATGAGAAACTTTTTATACGCATGCGGGATGTCGCGTTGCGGTGGAAAAATGAGTCCCGGCAGTTATGTGGTTACTCGGACATCAAAGTGAGGTTTTAATAGCGTCGACGAGATTTATTCGCTTTATGGACCAGAAGCTGTATGGTTAGACGTCGTTCCGTTAATGAAGCGGTTGAGCTCGCGCGGCAACGTGTGTGGAAATCCGTTGCGCTCGATCGTCTCTGACCATTAGGCCTGGGTTTAATATATATATTAAAAGTTAAAAGCATAAACGCCTTCAAGATGGGCCTCTACCCAAATATAACCAAAAAATCATATTGTAATGTTTAATTTATAATGTACCTATCATTTGTTTTTAACATATTTCACGTATAGTTACTATATGTTGAACTCTGCTGATAATAGTGTAACTATTAATATGAAAAATTACAATTAAATAAAGGCGAATTTTCATTGTGTTTCTCAATATTCATCCTGTTCAATACCTTAGAATCATCTTATCACTCCAAACTCAGGCATCTCGATAATTGATAATTCTTGGAAGAGATTTTTTTTTAATGTCAACACTTTTTATATTCTTTGATAAAGTGTAACCCTTTTACTACCCTCCGAAGAAGTGATAATTTTAGTTGGAAATCTAAAAAGGCTAATTTTTGTCGGAGGCTCCTGCATAGAAATATGTAGTACCGTTACGGACCCAATTCCTGATCATTTTCTTACATAAAATATTACTTTAAACTTGTTGCTGCAAAATCTTTTTTGAAGATTGCAGATATAATTATCTACTATTTAGATTTTCTTGTTTAAAGTCTAAAACGTTTAATTGTAATTGACTTGTATGGAAATCATAGTTGATCAGGAATTGCTCTCAGCTGATCAGGAACTGGGTCCGTGACGGTACTTTTCTAGAAATCTGAACGCTTGTCTTTTCACTGTTTCATTTCTAGAGAATTCCTAATGAGCGTCGATTTTACGACCATACAGAAAGTACTACAGAGAGTAAAATCATTACAAAGATACTAGATTTGAATTTTTTCGGATGAAATCACACGACGAAGAAGAACGCACAGTCACGAGCGCGAGCGAGATCTGAAAGGTGACCGCCGCCCTGCAGGTGGTGAAATTATTTAGTCGTGAGCTAAGGCTAACGCAAGCGCGTATACGAGGCACAGTCCCGGGCAATCATCGAGTGCCTTGCGCCTCGTCGTCGAGCCTCATTAATTTTACGCGGAGGCACGCGCGCAGAAATAACCTTTTACAGCCTGGGGCCATGTTCCGCGGCCCGCTGCACCACTCATATTTACCTTTTCCTTACCCTTCTTTTCTCCCTCTCTCCCTTTCTCCCTCTCTCTCTCCCTTTCCATTATCTTTGGCTTTTTTGTTTGTTTTCTCGAGCTGGCTTGCGCCGCGGCTTGACTTCGCCGTCGATGAGTTAATGAGAACTTATATGGGAGGTTCGAGCGCTTTAACAGTACACAAACTATATTAACAGAGGAGATACTTATCCGAATATTTTAATGACGACTTTCCGAGAGAAAGTCTCGGGGATATATACCGTATATGCCTCGTGTCTTCGAAATTGATGGAAAGATCGGGAGGCTTTCGACTTCTATGCTTTGAGTCTTAAATTTCTATAATTTAATTGTTTTTTTTTGTAATATTTAATGCGCCGCTTTTATTTCGATTAATTATATTTTGCTACCTTTTATCTGTGCGTTATTGAGGCATTATCTCTTATGTACTGTGGATGTTCATTAAATTCTGTACAAAAGTTCGGTCACCATTAAAGAAATCCAAAAAGTCAATATTTTATCAATCGAGCATTATCTTCATGATAAAGTAATTATATATCAGTACGAAAAAATCTTAAGTACATATAGTAAACAAAGATATTCGTGTCTTATCTGTACACTAATATGTGTAATTTATTTTTATATATGCATCAAAAAATTTTGCTTCTTTCTTTGCCAATTATACAAACTGCTATAAAATTACTTATTTTCGTTTGCAAATCAAGGATAAAACTGTGAGGAAAAACCGTGTTGCAGTACTCCCTGTAATGAACCGTCCTATAATCCTCGAGTCAACATTAACCGATACGATCGTCGTAACGGTACTTTGACGTATTTCCATTTATTTGCTAATCATTTCAAATCATCGTTAAAACTCAAATCGACAGCAATTATACCGAAGCAAAGGTATTCAGCACAAATTTAATTGTACCAAAGAAACTCGAACTTTCTTAACTGACTCGTTTTTTATACTAAAAGAGTACCAAGTATCCAAATGCTGTTATTTAATTGTGAAATTAGTAAAAAAAAGAAAACAAAGTAATCTCGAATTCAGAAAAGATTAACGAGGACTTCCGTTTAATTGACCGTTTCACGATGATAAACGTCAACGATAAATAACGAGCATCGTAATCTGTTCCACGGCATTCGATTGGCCTTTAAAAGTCTAATAAAACGTTTTCCTCGAACATGTGCTTACGTATGTACGCAGCCACACGCGCGCGAGATCACACCGCTTCACTACTAAATTATTCCGAGAACTAGGCAGGTAAAGGGATTACAGGCGCATCCGGACCGACGCGACGCGACGATCGAAACGAGTTATCACTCGCACGCTCCGAAACTCACGAAACACACACATACTAGCTCTCTCGGAATCCCAAAATTTATGCATAAGCGTATTACCTACACGCGTGTTTTCTAGCCGATACTTCCTTCAAAAATGCTTCTAGCGTACGTACGAGTAAGTCGCTTTTTCCTTCTATCAGTTACAACTGGGGGATTCACTGGAAACGCGGCGATTTATTGTAAAGATACAATAGACTTTCAAATTTTTCTTACTGAAGCTTCCTGGATGTATCTCTAATAGAGAAATATTTACTATCAAGGACTTTACTATAAACAGCAGAGTTGTACACTTTTATAAAGGAAATCACCTTTTAAATACCTTTTTTTATTAAAGTGATATCTGGAATTGCTTGATACCAGGAAAATTAAGTTATTTTACTCGGTAATTTATGTTTTTAAAAAGATAAAAGATAATTATATTACTTATATACAAAACTTTTTATGAGGTACTTACATAGAGATTTCAAAATGATTTATTACATTACTCATTTGATAAGATTTGGACCAACTATTTTTTTGTTAGTATTCTGTAGCTTCTACAAAGTAATTTTTAATTTCATAAAAATATGTGTAATAATTAACTTGATAAACTGTCTAATTATAATAACAAAATTTTCACTAAGATCTTAGTTAATTTCATAAATAATATTGGAAAATTAAGAAAAGAAATACTCTACAAGACTTATACAAATAGAATATTCAAAAACGCTTTTTCCATAAATGAAAATTATTTGGAGACATCCATGGACTCCATTTCTACCGATTGTGACTAAATTAGGAATGGCTGTCTCGCAGTACGAGTTATTTTAGGTTTTCACTGTTCCACAAAATCACACAAATCACGATCTCAATCGAATAAGCCTAATCTGACTATATCAAACCCAGCTTATAAAAGACTTATACCGATCCAGTCCCGTCAAACCATCATTTTCCCGAAAAATCACCACACGCATCAAAACTGCACACAAATCAATCCTCAAAAGAGTGAATGGCCGCATCATGCGCGTACGTACGCAATGCTACGTATACACACACACGCGTGTCGATCGGCGCTCGGGGATCCACTTCCAGTTTTGTCGTCCGCGCGCGCGCGCTCGGTGGTGCTTGGCTAAAGCTGCTTGAGGTCGAGTCCTCGGCCGCTCGAGGCCGCAAACGAGACGCGGAGATGGAGATCGGATAGATCGATTCGGAGCGCGCGGAAAGGAAGAGATTTGTGATATATATATGGGTTTGTGATTTGATTAGCTGCAGGCGTGCGCCGCGAACGGTGATGCGACGAAGTGACAAGTGTCGATTCCGCGGTGTCGCAGTTATTTCGTGTTGTACGTTGGCGCGCTGGATTGAACGAGCCGAAGTAACGAGGTTTAATACCGAGGCCTCAGGGCGACGGCCGTGAGTCATCGCTGATTCACAGGATCGCTAGACTTTTTGCCTATGCCACTTTCATTCGCGCGTATTTGATTATTGCTTATTGATTTTTATATTCTTTTTCGGGATGTTACTCAATGAGCTGTGAATTTATCTTACACCGATTTTTGCTAAATACCGAATAGAAAAAGATATTTTAATATTTTCAAATTTTTTAAAACTATGTGTTTACTTATTTTGGTAATAATTAATGTTTGTTTACACTTTCGAAATTTAATATTTATTTGAATTATCTCTTCTTATGTTTGATTAGTATTTGCTTATGTATAATATTCGCTTTTTCTTACGTTCACGCTCCATCATCTTTGAGAGAAGCGGTTGAATTTGTTTGATGACTGAGGTGAAAGGTCCAATGATACTTAACTCGAAGCTCCACACGTTACGAAAGATATTAAAGATACATCTCGAGCTGAGACGTCCCGCATATTAATGACTTGCAATCAATTGAAATATACGTATAGATTTTTCGAATACTCAGTAACGCTGAAGTGAGATGGCTTACTTGATTGACAGTCAAGTGAGTAGTAACACCTTCGGACGCACTTTTATCGTAGATACTGTTTACGTTATTAATATTTCAATGATGCTAATTGAAAGATTCGATTTAACTTGATTATAAAAAGTTAAGAGTATAGTCATATTATCACGGAAACATTAATTTCATCTATTTTTCTGCGCTCTAATTATTTCGATTTGATAATAATAGGAATATTGTATAAATTCAAATTATTAGAAAACTTGATTTAATTTTGTACTGAAAAACCAGTATATTTTTTTAAATCAATTTTAGATTTATTTTAAACACAGTAGTGAAAAAAGTAAATTTTTATATGTAAGTATATTTCATAAATAACAATTTCTTGAAAATGTTATTTAAGAAACGGAATATGGCAGGCATATACTCGCGAAGATAAGTAAGTACAAACATGAATGAACAATTGTATAAAATTTGTTTCGTACCTTCGTACAAATCAGCAACGATAAAAACCCTAGGTAAAATCACGAGTATGCTTGCATTTTAGAAAAACAACTTAAATTGATAAATATGTGATCTTAATTTGCAATGTAAGAAACTAAAATTTACACATTTATAAAACCTATCAGTCCCTCTCTATCATACCGAAGAAAATTCAACCCCACATCTGCTATCAAAATCTCATTCCCACATCCTCAACAACCAGCACAACAATCCCAATGCTTATGCACCGATCCAATCGCCATCCAACAGTTCACATCTCCATCTCCAGGCATCACACAACAACTCCCCTCTCTCTCTCTCTCTCTCTCTCTCTTACAAGCGAAGTGCGTATAAAGACGCTACTTCATTCTGCGGCGATTGTCGAAAGGGCGAAAGTCGTCGCGGTAGCCGGTCGGAATTCCTCGGCGGCATTCCCGGCATAGCTGGAAGCCACTCTCGACTCGTGCCGGTGTACATAGCTGTATATACAGCTGCACCGCCGGCTCCTGCCCCGGCTTGTCTTAATCGCTTGATTAAATTGTACTAGCTCGACCGCATCCTTCCCCCCCCCCCCCCCAGCGTCGTCGTCGTCGTCGCGAGCGACTCGGCGCAGTGCGCAGCGCCGGGAGTTTATCGACGGATGATGTATAGGTACAAGTATTATACGTACAAGCGAGCTGGATGTATGAGCCTAAGTGGATTACCGTTGTTTGGATGCATGCGTTTTTTGTACATTCTTATTTGTGGGAGTTCTTATATTTTATAGATTGATATTTAGTGGTGTTCATGGAAAATATCGGTTATAATGGATGCGGGCACTTTTTACTTATCCAAATGATAGTTCTGAGATTTTAATAGAAATGTGCTCGTTCAGTGATTTATTGTTACTATTCAAGTCTATTCTTGGCTATTTGGCTACTTTTAAGGGCACACATTTTGTCGCACGATACTGATTAAAAATTAGATCCAAACTTTATACACTGTACGTATTATACACAATGTACATTTTTTATTTTATTACCTAAGAAACGGTAATTTCACCCATGTTTTTACCCTATTATTGTAAGTTTTAAACATAATTACTTTCAGAGAATCTTCTTGTAACAAATTTAAAGTGTCCCTTTTGTTTTGCACATTTTCTCTAAAGTCTGGCATAGTGGTCTAAGCCAGACTTCTACCAGACTTTCGCAAGACTTTCGCCAGACTTGGTAAGCCAGATTAATCCCAGACTAGTTTTTTAGTGCCAGACTAATTTTTTTACACGGGGTGTAACTAAATTCTTTCTGAATTTTCAAAAGTCACGGGCAAGGTTCCCAAGTAATAAAAGTGTTCGAACCGCAATGATCGATAATTGAGGATTTACTCATATAAGCAGAGTAAGTCAATGTTCTATTGAGTATTTATCTACGCGCTTTTTGTTCGGCTACTCCCGTTCCATGCCCTTATGTTTCGAGTGCGACGAGCGAGTTAAATAATAGGGTCGACGACCTCTTTAGTCGATTTATTATGCTGGCTGTAATTTTTATTGTTCTCGAGAACGAATGCGTTGTTAAAAAAAGTCAATAGAGCGTGCGCAGATAGTGGGAAATGTGCCAAACTGTGACGCTGTAAATGTCACTTTTATAGAAGTTGCTTTTGTAAAACTCCATGGCGTTATATATTATCATGAAAATTTCTGTAGGTATAACTTGGTAAACGACGATTTATAATTTACGACCTATTGACGCAATTTTTTAGTCAAACTATTGGCTGAATCTGTTATAGAAAAAGCAACATAATGCTTATTATACGCGTTACAGTACTTTGTCTTTCGTATATAGTGTAACCTCCCTCATTCAATGTTCGCCTCATTTGAAAGCTCTATAGTTGAAAGTCAAGTCCATTTCTCTTCAGAACTTTTTGGAAATACTCAGACCACAATTTAGAGCCTCTATCATTCCCAATTTTTAAATCGAATTACAGTATAATTCACAAGAATAAATGAGCATTTTATCAAAAGTAGTAAAAAGTAGAAAAAAGGATATCGCGAAAGAATTTGATACTTAATACATTCGAGAAAAAACTAGATGGTTTTTTACAGACCGTTTTAGTTATTAAAACAAAATATAAGAAATACAAGCCTTGAATGCTTTTTTGAGAAAAGCAGTCGCCCAGTGAATAAACCGTATTTTCTGCTTTCAGTATAAAATCGAGCATACAGTCCATACTCGGATTAAATTTAAAAAGAAGAACTTAAACGAGTATAACCCAATTTTTAAAGCGATGTGAAATGTTTCATGTACTAATGCTTGACTTCCCTAATTCGAAAAAACTCCATAAGTCAAAAAGCTCCTCGAAAACCTCTACGACTAAAAAAACGCCCTCTCTCTCTCTCTCCTTTGAGCTGGAGCTTTCGAATCAGGGAGGCTCGTTCACTCGTGCCTAACAGAAATGCACCCCGCGTCAAACACAGCGTCGCGGGTCTCAAAGAGACAGCATCTCCTCGCAAAGGTGTCGCGAGCCAAGTAAAGTGTAAAAAGGCCCCTTTCGCGGCGTTGAAAGGGCGCGCAACACTATCCACTCCATCTCCGCATAGGTATTTTCAGTAATTTTCCTTTCCGTCCACGCTCTAGAGCATAGAGCATAGCGAGCGACTCCCTCGCGCTACTCAAATGATACCAACACACTTACACACACAGACACACACACGGAGAAGAATGCTCTTTCCACTCTGTACTTTAATTATGCAACGAGTCGCGCCAGACAGAGAAAAAGACCGAGCGAGCGAGAGATATGGAGATATGGAGATGCGCCGGTGCACCGGCCTCTTATGACTGTTTCATGTCTCCTCCCGGCGCTCATAATACCCACTACGAGATACAAAACGAAGCAGGGACACAACAGAAATACAAAAAAAAAGCCTGCTATGTGCACGCACGCACACACGTGTGCGGCTGTACAAATGCAGCGCACAAGAAGGGGGGAGAGGGAGGGAAGAGGAGCATTGTCGCGGGGACCGGGGACTTTTTGACGCCTCGGCACAGAGGAGCCAAAACGACGTACGTGCGGCGCAGCGATCCTCGCCTCCTCGACTCTCATTATCATGCTCCCTTTTGAAATTCACGACGCGAATCGCGCGAGACTCGCTGCCGCGCGTGTGCCTGTGTTTTCTCTTTGCACGGGCATTGTCGGAGACACCGATGTAACGCGCCGCGACGCCCCGCGGAATTTTTTTCTTCTACGCGCAGGCCCAAAAAGGCCTATTTTGGGTTTAGTTTGTTTCGTTTTTTATTTCCTGCTTGGCTCTTTGGTGTGCTGGACGCGATCGCGCTAATTCAGGATTGATGATGGAATATAGATGTGTCGAGCTGGGAAGAATCTAGCATTGCGGATAGCCGGGTTTGTTTGTTTCCCGTGAAGCAGCCTTTTTTTTCCTCGATTGTTTTTGGTGAAACGGTCTTGTTAGGAGTCTAGTGTCAGCTTTACGGAAGTCAAAATAGCGGGGCTGAGGATTCGGACATGAGTCGAGAAATTTGGTACATTTTTGTTGAAGACACTGTGTGTGGGTTAAATTTTGAAAAATTAATAATGGATTCGTAATTAGCTATCTCGAAATTTGAGTTGATATTCTTCCCGACACACATTTTAAAATTTTAAAAGCGACATTTTTTTATATACATGTATCCTAATTGTTTAATAATTTTTTAAAATGATAAGTTAATTTTTAATAATAATTTTTGATGATATCAATATTGTAATATTTTACATCGTTTTCTCAGTGTAAAATCACTTGTAAATCATAAGAATAAAAACTAAAAAAGGTGGGATTCCGGAGTATCGCCGAGCTTCAAAGGGTTATATCGACATTTTCGATCGCTACTTCGATTTCACAAGCATTTTCATTTTGATTACAAAGATGTAACCTGTTTACTCAAGTACGATACCTGCTCGGCGCGGCGCGTAATACATCAGACGAGTGAAATAATTTAAAAGTGAGCGTTTTCTCTTTTCTTCAGCGCGGAATACATTGGTCGCAAGAAATAAAGAGCTTTGTCCGAACGAAGATAAATGCGCTGCATTGAACGTTTAACTACTCATATAACTCATTTAAACCAGGTTTAGGAGTTGTTGAAATTCCGTAATGTACGCGTTAAGTATTTCCGAATGATTTTTCTCCGATGCAGAATTAAATCGTTACACAATTCAAAGATTTAATTATTCAGCGCTTGTAACGATTTCTCAATCAATTACAAATTTTTATCTCCCGAACAAGCATCACGGCACTCAGCGGCTAAGCGCAGAAACACACAAGGACCAAAGCCACTGATAAATCGGACCCGCTCTCCTCTATACAATAATAAAGACATCGCCGACGCTGCAGTTTTCGACGGGCGCGCGTCGCACATAAATTCGCCCTCCCTGCCGATACTTTTTACACGAGCGATTTTTACTGCGGGGCTATTCTCGCGCGCCGCGGGGGCGCTTGTACGCGACTTCTTCCCTCCTTTTATGTACATCCGTCTCTCCTCTCCCGCTCAGGTCCGCCTCTTTGTATTTTTATTTCGGCCCGCGGAATGCGTAAACCGATGCAGCAGCGCCGGGGAATGCGGCCGAAAGAAATTTACGCGCGAGAGGCGATAAACTTTTAAAATACGCACACGCGCGTGATTACATTCTTTCGCGGGCGATGCGTCCGGCAATATTGCACGTGTATAACTTTCGCCCACCGTGTTTGTTTATACAGTGCGTGTATAAGCCGCGTCGGGGGCTCATTCGCGTAGTGATAGGGATTTTTTTTAACGATGACAATCGGTTTTCGCTTGTACAAATAATGCAGCTTGCGCAGGTAAAATGTACTTTAATGCACCGAGACTTGGGGAATTTATCGATCCGGGACTCAAGGATCGATAAGAGGTGCGCGTTGATGAATAATCGGTGAAATGAGGAATAGAGACGTATGAGATTCGTTGCGATGCATTATGAGAGGAATGTAAGTTGTGAGGTTTTTAAAAACATGTACGTTATATGTGCAGATGGTTTCTTATATGGCGATCACGTTTAACCGAAAGAATTCAATGCAATTAAAATACCAATAAATATCATTTAAAAATGAGGAGGAGAGTGACGGGAAAGAATTGAGTTAATTTCGCTGCTGTCCGTAACGCAAGGGAAAGAGTCGAATTAATTTTCATTTTTCATGTGTACGCGCATCATGCTGGTGGTCATAAAAAAATAATTTATCGGTCTTTCACAAGCTATAATTTTTACGTCATAAGTGTCACGAAAGTAAAAAAAATCTTAGAAAAACGCTAGGTAATTATCGCGGATAACTTTATATATCGTAACTACTCAAACGATCTAAATAATTGGGTTACCACCATTCTGTAACCACAATTTTTAGGTCTCCGCGCAGCTGGTTCAACTTTTGTCTGTCCCCGATAATGAGACCATAATCCATCTTGTAGACACGTTTTCTCGCGGCGTCGTACAATTTTTATACCCACGCCTTTTATTAGGCACTTAAGCGTAAATTGTTTATTCTTTTTTTTTCAAGATTCCAAAGCCATGCATTAGCATAATTTCGAAAGTCGGCTCTATGTAGAATGTGTGTAAAACGATGAGGAATTCGTGGCGTTGGCATCTAACTGCCTAAAGCCGATACCGAGCAAAAGCAGCCAGAGTCGAGAAAAATTATCTGTTAAGGTGATTAGTATTTTGCGAAAAATTCATTACAAGTTGGCGCGATAGTAACATTGTATCAAATAGAAATGTCGTTGTTATCTATAAGTCAATTAATTACTTGGCAGGGAAATTACGTATAATTGCTCAATGAATACTAATTTTTGTGGGATATTATGTAAAGAAGCTATATAATCAATTACACTAAAAATTTACAGGACTTTTAATGAAAAATTCCAATTATAAATATCAACTATAAATTCTTTTGAATTGTATGAAAAATTAAAATACCAACAATATTTGAATTGTCTCTTCAATTTCATCGTCAACCAATCTATAAAACTGCTACAAATTTAACAATATTGAGAAAAAACCTATAATTAAAAAAAAATGAAACCACCCTAATTACGTAACTGAATTACCCCCTCACCACCTATCCCTTAGAATAATTAAGTCCCATTCAAATTAAAGATATACTTCTATAATCATCATCAGGATCACTCTAACGAGAATCTTCAGTTCGAGCACATTTCTCTCCGGGATTCACGGAGCTCCGAGTCGTATACACGCAAAAGAGAATGAAGCTATATCGGCGGCAGAGACGCGAGACAGGCGGCTTTCGCTGCTTGTGTGTCGCTGTATACCTATATATACACGCGTTGCCGCCACCGAGCGCAGCAGAGAAGAGAGAGAGAGAGAGAGAGCTCTGACACCTGTTGCTGTCACGAGGTTCAACGCCGCCACTGCCGCCGCGCGCTCTCCTCGCTTTTATACCTTATATATATACGTATATGTAAACGTTTTCGTTTTGGATGGTTTATTTTTGGATTTTGGTTTTAAGCTATGGGAGCGTTGGTTACATAGTTGCAGCGGAATTTATTTTTAACTGGTTGTGATCGGTGGGCACGTTCTCTGAATGTTTTCTACGCCTTAATAATTTATAAATGGAAATTGTTGGTAGAAGGTATAATATATGTGGTTTGATAGCGAGATATATATTGAGGTTTTAATCTTATTAAACTAGTATGCTAAAAGATAGTAATCGCAATTATGTGTGCTAAATTTTTTTCATTCGAAAATATTACAAGTCTCAATTAAGGTGATGTTAAACTTCCCCGTTACCGTAAAATTATTCGGTGAACCACTTTCTTCATTTGAATTTCAGTTTTGAGAAAATCTCTCGCTGGAATGTTGCTGCTCTTGATTGTGCCAATAACGTTCCAGAGATATATTGAGAGAAAAAGCAAAATTGTAAATGAAAAAAGTGGGTCCTTGTAATTGTCGGTGACGGATGGGTTTTAGCATCAACTTAAGTGGGTTTAAGTCATGATTCCGGGAACAGATATAGGTTCTCGTCGCAGTGCGGATATACGTGTATCAGGGTGTTTTAATGTGATACTTATTATTGAAGGTGACTAATCATATGAAATAAGTGACTTTAATGATACAGACGAGATCTAACATTTTTATAAGCGTTCTGAACGGAAAATGTATACAAAACCGGATTTAAGGTGCCTTTTCGGCAACACTATGTAAGTTTTATTTTTGCAAATTTGAAGATTCATTAAGAAATAACTATTCAACGTGAAAATAAATTGTTTATAAAACAGCATTACGTAAATCTTCAATGAAATAAAGTCTTATAAAACAGAGAAAAATAAGTATAAGTCATTTCGAATTGAAAGTAAAGCGTAATACCATGCACAGATTTTAATGAAATATTAATGACGAAGGGTGATGTTTCAAAAACTCTGTTTTAAAATTTTTAAAATCATTTTTATATGAAACCATATTAAATCCGGCTTAAACCATATAAATTAAAAAGGAAAATAACATATCATTTTTCCACAGAGCTACACACATCACATACTAAAAATTTCTCAATTAAAATCACCGCTCCATATAATTAATCCACTACCTGCACTCCGCAATACAAAGAATTCCTCTAATCGACCTTTCTTGGATCTCGTGTGCGAGCTCTGCCTCTTACCCGCGCACCGCAACCGACCAACAAGACACGCAGAGAAACATACCACAACGTCGATTCGGCCCCGCGAGCCTCTCCACCTCCCCGGGTCTCGTCCGCTCGCTCGCGGGGGTGGAGTAGAAAAGCTCATTCCAGGTACGTGCACGTACACGGCTGGCACGCGCACGGCCGGGGCTTCTTATACACGCGTTTTGCGCTATCGAGATGAACGAGCGTGCGGCCGGCGACTGAAACGCAAACCCGCCCCCCGACGATGCCAATGAACCTCTCGCGGGTCAATCTTGTAAACATACGTACGTGTGTATACGCGAGCGCGACAGCGATAATTTACGCTCCGTTTGTGGAATTGCGGCGGCGCGGAAGCCAAGTTTTTTACTGCTGCTGCTTGGCCGGACACGGCTGACCAATGCGAGCGAAACGAGAACGCGCGCGTATATAGAGATGTGGGTAAATGAAGGGAGAGCGAGAAATGACGATTGTGTATACGGGCTCGCGTGTATGTAGCCGCGAATTTAGAATTCGCGTTATTTTTTAGATGCGATTGAAAATGATTTCAAAGGTTTAGGGACATTTGGCTACAGAAGAAGGGATATTTTATTTGAGAAGAATGATCTTTAATGAGTTGCTAAATGGAAAATCATTATCAATCGATATTTTGGTGATTAGTTCAAAAGCACTTATATGTCTCCATATTATGTCTTGTAAAACATACAATACGTCGAATATTAATAAATATTCAATATTTTTCAGTTATCCGATTGATTATTAGGGTATTATTAAGACTCAGTTCAAGTACAATTTTTTTCTCCGTGAATGTGATTCAAGTATAAAATCTTCTTTAAGGGGACGCCGGCTATCTCTGTCCTTGTCTAATTCAGTTTTCATTCATAATTTTAAGAGAAATAATTTTTTTTTTTAAATAATAGTTGACCCCGCTATGTTTTATAGTAATCTAAATATATATCCAAGCCGGGTTCATATGATTCTTTTATTTTCGAGAAAACTTTGACACATTATGAGGGCAAAATACATGGAGATTAACCTTTACATACTAAGTTTGTCAAAGTTTTCTCCAAAGCAAAATAGTCATATGAAACCAGCTTGGACATATATTTAGATTACTATAAAACGAAGCGGAGACAACTATTATTTTTTCAGAAAAATGATTTCTCTTAAAATTATGAATGAAAACGCAATTAGATAATGACAGAGATATCCGACGTCCCCTTAATGGCATATTCGTTAAACATCGAAAGAAGATTCTTCTCTAATGAAAAAAATTCGTTTTTTACGATAGCAAATAGCTGCTGCTACTTTGGATGGCCATGTGCCCGGCCGATTCGTGGAACGTATTGGCACTTGTAAGTATAGTACCTCCTTGCGTGTAGCGCACTTTTTCGCAATGAGAGCTTCTTGATTGTGATGTCAACGGTCAAGCGCGCGGGCGTCGAGTTTTTAAGTGGTTTTGCTTGGAATTTGGGAAGTAGTTCCAAAAGGTCGCGGCATTGCGGGATGATCGATGGTTAATCGTTCTTGCGAAATTCGGCGAGCCAGCCGAAAATTATTGAATTCTTTTTTTTATTTACATACGAAGTTTTAATCTGGCAGATTTATCGGCTTTCTTGATATCTTGATTTTTTAATCAATTTAGAGAATTTCTTTTTATTTCGTATAAATCAGTTTCACTAATAGAGATATGCAAATTTTATTTATGTAACACACTGACATCTATAAATACTTTAAAAGCTATTTCGGTGTGGCCTAACTTAATATGAAAGAAATTAAATTAGCAATATATAATTATAAGAATTGAATTGTCATCGTGTTTTAAAAGTTTTATGTGTACATGGCATTTATTAGATCGACCGCTTCTACGACTGCAGTATATGTCTTATAAGGTGAATGCACGGATAAAACGATAATCTCGTAAAATTAAGCGAACATCCGTTATGTGTCTCTTAATTCAAGAGAAGCCATTATAAACTTTTCAACGGCAAATGTACATTGCTTATTATCATTTTTTCTTTCTTTAACATGTCATTTGATAGTTAACGTTTGGTCCACAAAATTTAACATACTTTCTTTTAAATTACTGTAATTTTCTAATCAACAAATAGCAAGTAATTAAAGGCTTTCCACCGTCAAAAACATTACTTTAATTATTATTTTTTTACCAAAGCACTACCGATATATTTTTCTTGCTGATTTTAGGACTCTATGATTCTCAACGAGTCATTATATTATTCTTGTATTTTAATTTGTTGTAGGTTAGATACTGTGCACTTTGCAAAGATAATATTTTTTGCAAATAAATGAATTTAATATACTTATACAAAATTTTATGCGGTTTAGTTAAAACAATATAAAAAAAAATATAATGATATTTTGTTAAATACGAATCTTAAAATCTGCAGAATTAAATATGAACGATATAGAAACAATTAATTGAAAACTCCGAAAAACATTTTCAGCTTAATTTCTGCAGACGATCAAAACCCCAATTTAAAACCCAACTCGACGCTATTCAACGACGACAAGTCTATTTTCCCTGATTTGCATCGAGACATATGTACCAGCCGCGGTAAGTACGCGGCGCATCTCGCGTTGCCAATGCACTCGCCGCCGTCGCCGGCGCACTATCAGAAATTATTGCCCGAGAATTGGGATAAAAAATGTCCACCCGGCATCTGCTCTCTCTCTCTCTCTTTCTCTCTCCCCGTCAGCGCATAAGAGAGCGAAGCGCCAGTGCAGATAAAGGGGTGAGTCGGGGAAAAAATTGGCGCCCAGCAGCGTGGGGAGGGGGAACAAGCGAGCGAGCGAGCTTGAATGAAAGCCTCTCCTACTCCCGCGGCTCTTTCTCTCGTTCGAAGCCCGCGTGATTTATGCGCTCGCACGCGCTCCGCCTGTGCGTGTATGCGGCATGCGTCGATTCTACGCTGCTCTCTCGTGCTTTCGGATCCTCCTACCTCGAAGAATTTCGGCACCGGAAAGAAATAAGAGGAGTCGGGATGTAGGTGTATGGCGTACGGTTGTGCGGAGCAGTCGTCGTAAAATACACGAGCGACGTAGGTATAACGCGATGCCCGCGGGTAGACGGGCGAGAAACGGAGAGAAGCGCCGCCGCCCTTACCGATATTTGTATTTCGAATGAGTTATAAGGCTAGTCCCGGGGATTTGCATTGATTACAATTGCGAGATGATATACGCCGAGAGGTTTTCTAGCTTCGTTTCTCCGCTCGGGACTGCGAGGTGGCAATTTCGTTCGGCTTAGGGATTTAACGCTTGTCATAGAGAACGTTAATGATCGGAGTCTCGAACTGGGCCCTTCGTGCATGCGCGCTCGGGACTCTTTTTTATCCTTATTTATTGGAGTTATCGGTGGAAGAGTTTGTACGTCTATTGGGTATTTACGACTGGAAGATGCCTGGGATGGGAATTTCAAGTTGAAAAATGCAAATGTATCATTAGGCGTAATTTAGCACCTATAAACTTTCTATTTCATAAAAGAGGCGAAACTTAATTTTATGATTTTATATTGTGGAGTAGGCAAGCTTGTTCTTTGTACGACAGCGTTATGGGTGCATCGCCAGTATAATATAGCAATGTCATAATATGGCTGCAGATAATGTGTGGCAATGCATCTAACAAACAAGTTTATTAGATACAATATTTATACAGAAACAGTTTTATAATGTTACCTTCTTGATTTATCGTTTACTAAAGTTACCCACGGAAGATCGTAAAAAAGTTAGCTTTGCGTAAGAAAATAAATTATTTTCACCAGTCAACAGATATTTGCTGCATTCGATAGAGTGACATCGCAAAACGCAGTTTTCATTCATCGCGCTACATAATAACCATTTACCATTATATCATTCTCGACTCGTCTATATTGCACGACGATCCACTATTTGGATTAACTCGTTACCGTATATAATGTCCGATGATAATGTTTTCTTGTACGAGTGATTAAAATATCTGCGCGATTTCTAATAGTAGCGATTTCATTAAGTTGATTTACTGTCATAGATAATATTCGGAAAGCAATCGGAATTTGATGACGATCAGCCTGCAGTATAGATAAGGCAACGAGTATTTCAGTGATTAAGCGCGAGCGCTTAAAAAGTATGCGGACGAGCGTACTGATTGAAAGCGCACCAGTGATTGGCCTAACCTGATTATTACAGACGCTCGTCTTAAATCTGATTGGCCAAAAGTGTTTGATGACTGAGCTCATTACCTTATTTACGAATATTAACTCTGTATAATTGACCACGTTAGCTTCGATGCATCGACATTTCTTTAAGATCTTGTATTAATTCAAAATATTTGATTCGTAATAACGTACTACTGAGTAAAATAAACTATAATAAGATAGAGGAAAAATATTAAATCAAGGTAACTTCCGATAATAATACCTGAGACCGGTGAATCCCAGGCTCGATGCGCTAAAAATGTTGTTAAACTTATTTATAGATTATCAAGAAATTCTTTTACTACTACCTAATATTAAGATGCTCCATTACATATGTGTGAGTCTGATGAAATGTGACGTTACGTGGAATAATACTTTCAAAATGAATAATTACATTGATGACGCTCACCTCTTAATTATATAATATAAAAAATATATGACCATAGCTATTACTACTCAATCAGATAAACATCTTTCTATTCCAAGAGGATATTTTCTCAAAATAGACACCTTATCGAGGAATTCCATCTGTGGGGACTTAAATTTTACCTCTTTTTGAAATGGAAGTAATTTTGAGGATGATAGATAATTCCTGAAAATGCAATTCCTGTATAAGATAACATCACATCCCCAAAACAAGACTGTGACAGCTCAAAATTGCGTATTTTTTGGAAAGCTGACTGAAAAACAACGAGCTATATCGATTGCATACTTAAACTTTATCGTTACATTGTGTTAAACCCATTTTTCTTACTTTTTCAAGGCCTACGTATAATTTTAACTCCCTTAAACGCTGTTCAGTCATACAAATCTTGTCCCGGGGATACATCGATATCCTCAAACGACATCCTCCTAGACCAACGGTACAATTACCGATCCCCAACATATTCTCAACGTGTACAATCGCACCTCGAAACCAAGGCCCAGCATCCAAAAGCAATCATCCACCCATCGATCTACTACTCACTTTGGCTGGATCGGGTATCCTCTGGAGGCCGAGTGCCTCGACGATGCTGGACTTGATGTCGAGGACGTTCACCTCGTCTCGCTGCTGCTGCTGGCTGAGCACCGATTCCGCGGCGTCGGCGAGCATGAGGACGAGTACCAGGACGACTAGCACGGGAACCGGCAAGTCAACCAATCCGCTTGCCCCGTTCAGACTCTGTTGCTGCTGCTGCTGCTGTTGCTGCTGCTGCTGCTGTTGTTGTTGCTGCTGCTGCTGGCCCCTCGAGCTGGCCGGCCCCTTGCAGCCCATAGCCAAACCAGGCGAGCTCGCCCTCGCAGGTGAGGAGAGCTGGCCCGCGCACCTCTCCTTCTTCTTCTCCTCTCGGTGTGCCGTTTTTTGTCTCTTCTTAATTCTCTCGTCTCTTTTACCACAGTCGGCTGCTGGCCACCGCGCACTCCGACATACCTCGCCTCTTGCGCGTGTCTCGCAACTGTAGAAACTCAGTCGGTGCCCCCGCAAGCTCGGCTTCAGTTCAGCGCCTCGCTCGAGATCCCGCACTTGTTGACAAAATCTACTGCTACTGGTGCTGCATCGGGCGGCCCCCGGCGGCTCATCGCGCACTCTTATTAACGCTGTACCGGCTCACGCGCGACGCGCACACACTGCGCGGCCTGTCCTCTTTTTCGATCTCCTCGGCGCTTATCTGCACTGCGCGCGCGCTCATGTGCACATGCACGCGGGGAGGAGGACACGAGGACGGTGTCTGCACATGTGTGCTCGCTCTCGACGGACAGAGAGAGAAGAAAATAAGAGTCCGGCTGCACGACGCGTGTGTGCACAGAGGGGGAGCTTGCGGCCGCACTGCATTCACCGATGAGTGAGAGAGAGAGGCACGTTTCCTTCTGTCTATGTGAAAGCGCACTCGCGGGTATGTGGACACCGAGCAGCGCGAGATACGACGACGAGCGGCTTGAGCGAGCGCCGCGTGTCGACTGTTTGCTCGGACGCATCGGCACCGAGTGTATATACACTCGGCTGTGCCCCGCGCGCCGCGCTCTCCCTCTCTTTCTCTCTCGCTCGCTCTGTCTCCTTCGCCCGCGCGCGCCCTCTCGCTCTTTTCCCTCCGCGATGGATGCGCGGATATATAGGTATAGGAGCGCGAGTGCACGGACAAGTAGTAGTAGCTGCCTTCGGGTCTACGCGCGCGCCGCGCTATACGCGAGTTACGCTCTGGGGTAATTATTGCGGCTCTTCGCACTCGCTTTTTTCTACTTCTTATTCTGCACTTGGAGGTATGTGTGTGTACGCGCGCACGAGACTTTTCCGAGGTGTATTTGTGTGTGGGTACGGGTGTAGCTTTGTATAATGAGTTCTTCAGAATGTAAGCTGGATACGTGTGCCGGCTTTTAGTTCGTCGATGATACCGATAGATAGGAGGGGTGTGACTGGATTTCGTATTAGGGGTTGGTGCAAGATTTTATTTTCATCATTTAGATCGGCTAAGACCTACGCCTCATCAGCTCTTATTTCGATAAAAGTAAATTATGCTTAAACTTTTTAGGTTTTGAATATATACATATAGTATATCATTTCTTTTTTGTTGAGTTTTTGTATTCACAATAAGTTTCAGGAGAAAATTTATGTGAAGATATGATCAGGAATTGGTGCCGATCACTTAACGTGTAAAATTTATTTCTTGAAATAATTCTCTGAATCTCTGTAAAAAAAATTAATTTTATTCGTGGTGATCAAATTCTTTCTTTGTTTTATATAAAAGCGAATATTGTGATAAAATTGTCGTAAATATCATTGTGAACGTGAAACATTCTGACTTTAGAGAAAAAAATGACTACGATAAACGGTAAAATTTACATTACCAAACAGTAAAGATTGCCCTAATTTACGGAAAAATTTTCCGTACTAAATGTTAAAAAAAGGTGATGCTAAACCCCCCTATTGTCGTCAAATACGGGGAATCACTATTTTCTTTCAATTTTCAATTTTGATAAAATATCTCTCTGAAGAGTTGTTGTTTTCTATAGGGACAATAACGTTTCATAGAGATATTTACTCGAAATTGAAAATAAAATGAGAAAAGTGGTTCCTGGTATTTGTCGGTGACCGGTGGCTTTAGCATCACCTTAATCAGGGTAATATTCCTTCTAAAGTAAAATTTTTACTGTAATTTTTATCATAAAATTCCCCCTGCATACCTACTTATCTAAATCCGATACAATAATCAATAAAATAATTTTCATAATTTAAGGATTCTCCATAACAATCGAGCAGGCATCGAGTTTGCCTCGATTCCGATAACGCGCGAGCTCTTATCATCGGTCCTGAAATCCCCCTCAAACTAGCGCGTCAAATTAGAAGAAGCGCACGGGTAAAAATTCTCTCGATCTCGAGTTCGCGTTCCGACAGCCCGGACCGAGGAGGGCGCGGCCGCTTTAGCGACACCTTTGCATTCAATTACCTCTCCTGTCCCACATGGCTCTCGACTTCTCGGAAACAAGTAGGCAGGTAAAAAGGAATAAGGGTGCTCCGGCAAAGTTCGCGGGAAAAGGCGCGGGGGCGATGAGGATGCACGAGTGTCGCGTGCGTCGCGCTCGCGTATACGTAGGCTCGGCTTTCAACCCTTGTTATGTAGGACCCGTAAGGGGGGGAATGCGCGCCCCCGCGTCTTGTCTCGCAGACGAAAAGTCACGGAGCGACCAGTTGACGGGATTAATTGAACTTTGTAAATCGAAGCGCGCCGTGACGCGCGCCGGAGGGAATAGACGGGTATTTTTGAAAACTGAGTTAAGGGGGTATGCGTCAGGCTTGCTTTGACTGTGAGAGGATGCGTATGCGGGTTAAAAGCGTCGTTTTTGTAAAAGGAGTGCGCATGGGAATCGAGTTTCCGTCAAAGGATTGCTCTATTTGCAGAAAGTCAAGAGTGGGACACTTGAATCGCTATCGGGATAAGAAATTAGCGAAATTGCGGGATTATGATAATTTTTTTTTTTGATAACGATTCGAGTGTTTTGTTCTTCGTTTTCTGTAAATAAAGCGATCATAACAAGGGCAATTTAATTCGAAAAACGTAACTTTTTTATACATGTATCGGCCGTAAAATGTATCTTAAGCATCCCCTTAATGTGAAAAGATTATACTGGAATTTTAGTTTAGTTTAATTCGCTTACTTCGATGACGATTGAATGTGCCGAGATCGGCGAACGAATTTTATATCTTATCGTGTAAGTGGAATATTTTTAAATTTACCTCGCATAGATTAAATTCCTCACCTTTGAGAAATCCTGATACATTTGGACAAAATAATAAGATTTTTCAGTAGGCAACGAGCATTATTGACATCTTAATTATTATTTTTAATTGAATGTAAACTCGTAGATAGGTATCTATAACGTTATCTAAAAAAATGATTATGTAAGAAGTCTCGTAACTTGCGTTAGTAAGCTGTACGCCTGCTTAAAGCTAATAGCGATTTACAACCAGACTGTATATACTATTATATATCGAATTCTCCAAAGCCTTTATTACAAACCAATTTTAATAAAAACATATAATAACTTAGAACAAGTCTACGTAGAAAAAGCTGATTCCGCAACTTCGCGTAGAGGCTTACGAATTCGAAATTAAGATATCAAACTAAAATTACATCCTGCTGCGCCGCGGCAGCGCAACTAAAATAGTCACAGTTCATACACTTGCGCGTTCTTATCAATAACCGATCGTTCCAAAAGAACGGCGACACAATCGCGGTATGCAGCTTTTTACACCGTGCACGCGCTGCACACATCGCGGAACGCGCGCGATATTCAATTTCGACTTGCTGCGCTTTCTCCTCCTCGACTGGCGATAAAACGAAATTAACAAAGAAGGCGGGAGAAGACTCCAACGAAGAAGAAGAAGAAGAAGAAAACGGCGGCAGCGGCATATTTCCTCCTCCTTTATTTTGTGCCTCTGCCTGCTGCTGCGGCATCACGTACACCCTCGCGTATATAAACAAACACGCGGGGGCCGGCGCGCATCGCGTCGGCGTAATTCATGTGGCGTACTCTCGGCAACAGCAGGTTTCCGCGCGGCCACAAAAAGACACACGGCCTCCCTAAATATAACTCGAGAGCCGCGCGTTATCGTGTGCATATATTGTATATAAAGGGCTGCATCGGTCCTCTCCTTGCTTCGATTACTTCATCGAGAAAGAGAGAGAGAGAGAGAGTATACGGATAATCCTTATGGCGCTGGAATGGAGCTAAGAAGCGAGCCTTGAGACGAGTTTCGCCAAGGCTGCGTGTGTGTAGACCGGTGCGTGCATGTATGCCCGCGCGTCGCCTTTAATTATTCGCGTGCATTGTACGTGCGCACATGAGCTGCACGGTGGTTATATGAGTGAGAGGGAGTGAGAGAGAGAGGGAAAGACGGGCGCACGACTGGGTATGGGTATGGGAGACCGGGGCGAGATGGCCACGATTGACTTTCGAACAAGTTGTGTACAAAAAGTTGCTTCTGCAAGTTTACATATAGATGGCTTATCGAATTTGAAAATAAGATATGGAGTTTTAATGGTGTGTGCATATATGTATTTTGATCATTATTAATTAACAATTATGGGAGTAGTGTAATGTACTTTTGTTCTTAAACTATTATTCAAGTACAAATTGCACATTTACAGAAAGAGACCACGGTATTTGGGTCACGGGTTTTGATTAAACTCTGATGGAGATTACCTTTTTGGTAGCTAAAAATGAAGCACAATACCCGTAATTTTATCTAATGAGCCTTTGTACAGTAGATTCAGCATATTTTATTAACGTTGATAGTACATTTATACACACACACACACACACACATATATATATCTTATTTCTAACATTACGTATATAATTATTCTAATGTTTTTAGCTCCATGTAAAATTTTAAGATCCATTGGATACCACTTCGACTATTGAGCTTAATTTGTAGGTATCAGAAAATGATCCCCAAAGTTTCAGCAAAATCCGTGATCCAATCTCTGTTCTCTCCCCTTGTTAGTTTAAGACAAAACCAAAAGATTATTTTTAAGTGGGAACTTAAAATATATAAAAGTTCATTGTGCCAGTTTAGCCTCGTGTGTCACGGTTAAATAGACACCCTCTTTTATCGCTATAGCAAGCAAAAGATAATATGTAACATGAAAAATTTCATGATCGAATCATCAATTCTTTGGATAATTAATATAGCTATGGTTACTGTAATGTTACTTTTAGTATCGTATAATCTATGTGAGTGACCATGTTGCCGTTTAAACGTATAAAAATACTTTTAACATCGAATTATGCTCAAATTTGATACTAATCATCATTATAGAATTTAAGTCTAAGCAATAACTTGTAAACACAATTCCGAATTTTTGGATTTGTTCGTACGTTACGCATATACCCGGTGAGCTCCGTTTCAGCATGCCCATTTAGTTTATGACTCCTAATTAGCCAGAAAAAACTTTTTTTTGCCCCAACCGAAATTTTTATTTTAACTGAGTATGCATACAACCCTTCCTCTTAAATGATATATGTAAATCTTTATTTTGATACTTTACTTACAAGCAGAGTGTGATACCTTTGGAAAACAGATTTTGATAATTCTTTGGAAAATGTTCTCTGTTACCTAGAAATCAAGCCTAACGCATAGTCTACTTTTATTATTAACTCGTTTATTAACAAATGACACTCAAAAGTTAATAAAAATAGGTGGAAAGAGTTTTAATTTGAGCTTTGTCTCAAAGTTATTAACCATTGCTTAAATTAAAGCTCTATCCATTGTTCTGGCGTAAATACATGCTGACTAAAATCACAAGAAGATGATGTCTTTTCCACTAAATTAACGCAATTTTTGACTAAAATTATAGCTCATATCTCAAATACGAAAAGAGTCTATTCGAACAAACTACATGTGCTAGGCTTCATTACTATATATACAACCAGGAAACATCTCCCAAAGCCACATAAAAATTCGTTTTCTAAAAGTATCACACTTTCCTGGTTATTTCTAGCTTCAATTATAGTATACGCAACTCATCGTGACAAGTACCAAATCTTTCAATATTAAAAGAAAAAATAAATGAATTGATTCGCTTTACCTCGCGAGTTGTTGAATACCTTATTTCCATCAACGACTAATTAACGCAAAAATAGCACAGGAAAAACATAAAAGTATAATGAATTGGCGCCCATGCTTAACCCGGTGTGCGTCCATCTTGCCCCGGTCTCCCCTACAGGTACGCGGTGGCGTGCCGGGTGGTCCAGCCGCGCGCCGCTCGGTACCGGTAAGAAAGAGAGAGAGAAGGTGAACACTTCGCGAAGCGTTCATCCGCAAAGGATGCCTGCGATGCGTGTATATACACCGCGCGAGGGCTTCGCTACGCTGTGCGTGCGTATAATGTCGTATGTGAAGGCTGGGACGGCAAGCGAGAACAACAGACGCAGTGTGTAGAGATGCGTTTGGGCTACTTTTCTAGTCTGCGCGAAGGACGACGTATTTTTCTACCTCGTGAAAAGATGGACGAGAAGAGTGTACTCGTATAGCTTTTCCTTTTCGATGAGGTTGCGGGAGGTATTTTTTGGTAGTTAATCGTGATACCTGTAGCAATCGTAGTTTGTGAAAATGGGTCTTTATTGTAGAGTTTACAAGAGAGTTGAGCTCAATCGTGCGTTGGCTTTGGGAAGACTGGTACATATGGTACATGTGCTTTTGATTACGAATTTGCTATTATTTATGTGCTGGATAATTAAATGAAAAACGAAATAGGAGTGGACGAAGAGAGCTTTGATAATAACTTAAAGTTGAAGGGATTGGGATAAAAGTTATACGAATTATATGAATTATTACCAATTATCAAAATTTTATCGAAAAACTTCGAATGATCAACATTAATTATTGAGAATATTACTTTAGAAAATTTTAACGTTTTTCATTTCAATAGTACATGTACCGGTTTTTGTAAGAAAACCATACAAAAGAGGTCAACTGACTTACAACATGAGAGCAATAGCCCATCGAAACAAACTACGGGTACTAGTATTGTTAGGCACGAAAAACCACTTCCCGAAGCCTCATCAAAATTCGTTTCCCAAAGGTGAGATACTTTCTTTGTAAGTTTGAAATTAATGATTCAGAGACTCTCACCAAGAATACCTTCCGTGACCTACAATCTATATTAATTGATCCATAATTCATTGAATTACGCAGTTTTTCCCTTAAGTTAGCAATCGCCGTTTTCAAGGAATTGTGCAATTGACAAGAGCTCGTGTCACTGTATATATACGTACTTTCGGCATAGAGCTATATGATGCAAAGATAATATACTCTTGCTGTTGTGGGTAAATTTGATGGATTACCGGAAATCGAGAGTGCAGCTTTTATAGATTATCAGATTGGATCGATCTTTCAAATTTAATTGCAGCGAATAATGCGTTGATTTAGTATTCCTGCTGTGATACACAAACTCTTAACGAGATAACGCAAGGATCATTTGAATTTCATTATAAACTCACGCAAAAGCGTTTCTTATGCTTCTTGACATCATAACTAAGTAATTTTTTAATTGCTATTTTCTCGACGTTGTTTCAAACTTATTAAAAACACATTAGTTATTGCATGAATATATTTATAGCTGATCTAATAACAAATTATTCTGCTGCTCAAGAAAGCTTTGACATGTAACAGAACTTCAATTAGTTACCGATAAACGGCCACTTGTTTACAAAACAAATTATGTGTTACTTATAGACGATTTTATTTTATGTACTTTATACTCAGAGAAACGCTTTCTTGAAGCATTAAAATTACTCTTGAATACTTTCGAACAAAGATTCAATTCAACGAGTTTCTTTCAAATTAGAAAGAAAATCTTCAGATTCACGTGTTATTCCCCTTGTAGCAACTCATATTCCAAGTTATTCTTCCTGGTCCAAAAGACCATCTCTCTGAGTACACAACAATGCGTCAAATACATTATTCTTAGAGCCTAAGTAAGAAGGAAGCGTGAATTAAGCAACTCATCGCAAGACGTCATTCGCTGAAAATCACGCGACACCGGACATGCATCCGAATTCGTTTTTCTCCTCCCACGTGTAAATATAGGTTCAGAGGCCGCGCTCTTGAAAGCGAGAGCTGTTTCGAATGGCGTGCGAGACGCTCTCGCGGGGATTCCCCCTTTTTTTTATCAGAGTGCTTCCCCCCCGCCCGCCGTCCTTACGCGCGCGACTATTATACAGGTGCAGCGGCAGGCGATCATCTCTCCTGCTATGTATATATCGCGTATAGGTATACGTAGTATACGTAGTATACGTCACCACCCCTCCTCCGCAGAACAGTGCAACAGACTTTCCGGGAATTCTCGTGCGCGGGCAATAAATGCACGCACATCACGGTCGCGTCCATTTCAACTATATACACGAGGAGGCGGCCTTCAACTTGCACTACAAACGTCCACCAAATTCGCTTATCATTCGATGCGTGGAATGCAAGTTTTTTTCTATCTGAGAAGTAAGAATTTATGCAAGTCATGTAATTCTCCCAAAACATTTTCTTCAGAGATGCAGATTTCTTTTATTATAGAATCTAGAAATTACAAAATTCTTATCTTATTGTAGAATTGCGTAATTAATAATTAAATTATTATATTATAATGGAAAATGTAAGCGATAAGAATGATTTGACAACAGTCTCGTATTTAATTATTGAAAGGGACTTGATTTAACCCTTTCAGATCCGAATTATATGTAGATATGATATATCAGTTTTTTAAGTGTATTTTGACTTCCTATGTTCTAAATATGAAATTTAAGTGGTGAAATAAAATTTTTATTTTTTTATATTTTCATGTATAATGATGTATATATATATACATGGATATACATACATAATTATATAAATATAATCCTAATGTTCTGCGTGACAAGAAAGATCGATTAAACCGAGATTTCAAACCGTTTTTAGTGTTATATTTTTTTTACATTTTTCCCTGTATGTACATTCTAATGTACATTGGGTCTGAGAGGGTTAATTTATATTTTTGTGAATTGTTTGTTTATTTTCTCTAAAAATAAGATTTATTAATAAGTAAAACAAGGTCACGGACGGTCGCTTTAAAATGCACTAATTCGTTTTATTATGATTGTATCCGAAAATAGTTTACATTACCGATATATTCTTTTACCTTTACTGGCTGAAAAAGTATTCGTATGCTTCTAATTAATGCTAATCACGTAAAACAGTAGCACGTTTCTTTCCGGCAGATATTTATTCATTATGAATGGAAGCGGCTCCAAAAATAAATTTCCCACTTCGCTTATTAAAAAAGGATAATTCACTTTGACGCTACATTCATTACCTCGAAATTTTCAAAATTCGCGTAATGTCATGACATCATGCATCACTAAATAGCGTAACAATGCCGTGACGTCAGTAGGGAATTTCATTATGATAGAGCAGCATGACAGAGGAACTCCCGCACCGTTACGTAGATTTTTCACGCAGCATGTGTATGTGTATGTATAATATATTCTACATAGTGGTGTAACAATTAGGATCGCGCTTGCGAGTGTAAAGAAAGAAGCACCAGTATCGTAAACTAGCGACAAGTTCAGGCTGAGAGTTCGACAGCTCAAAGTAAACGTGGATATCAGTTTGTGACCTACATCGGACACGTACAGCGTCTCTCGCGCGCGCTGCTCTCGAATCATTGGGTCAGCAGCCGAGCGAGTTCGGTTTATCGGTCGTTGTACCCGAGGGAGCGAGCCATAAAAAAAAGCGCGAAAAGTCTCTAAACTCCTCGGTTTATGAATTTGCCGCGTACAGAGATATAGCGAGAGCAAGTTGCTTAACGCTCATACGCGCGAACTATGATGTAAATCGCAAAGTGGCCCAAGTACAATGGACGTAAGTGCGCCGCGCATGAAAAATTAAAAGCCCCAGTTTATAAAAAGCTCTCGACCGTTTCCCTATATAGCTCACTTTCCTTTAATTGCTTGGTCGAATTGCGTACGGTACTTGATGATAATTCTTTATTAATCCCCGAGAATAGAAACAAAATTAAAACACCGCATTAGGAAGATTTGATTTGCCAATGATGTGTACGATAGCCGTAAGCGCGTCGCGCATTAAAAATTAAAAGCCCCAGTTTATAAAAAGCTCTCGACCGTTTCCCTATATAGCTCACTTTCCTTTAATTGCTTGGTCGAATTGCGTACGGTACTTAATGATCATTCTTTATTAATCCCCGAGAATAGAAACAAAATTAAAACACCGCATTAGGAAGATTTGATTTGCCAACGATGTGTACGATAGCCGTAAGCGCGTCGCGCATAGAACATTAAAAGCCCCAGTTTATAAAAAGCCCTCGTCTACTTTCCACGCTCGCTTTCGCCCAATATATATCCGCAGCGTCATTCCGCTCCAACATTAGCGGGGACGATCGCGATCTCTCATTAACGCTAATCAAGCGAAAACGAGGATTAAAGCAGCCATTAGCCAACGTGTACACTCGATCTCAAGGCTGGACACCCCACCGACAATTGGGCCAACTACATTGCGTACGATACGCGGAATCGGCGAGGGCGCGCACGCAGAAGTGCCGCATCATCGAAATTTCACCTGAGTCCGTGTAATAAATATACAAATATATCGTGTGTTAGAGCAGCGCACTGGCAGTGAAATATCGCGTGGGCGGCGCGAGCGATGACTAAAGCACTTTGGCGGTCGAGGTCCGGGAATCGATTAATCGGGTCTTCCAGGTAACTCACCTGTGCTCGCGCCTCCCCTAACGTACACACGCCTCACGTGACGCGCACGTACACGCGACACCTACGCTCCGCCGTGTCTAGGCCTACTTTCTCACTGAGTCTCCGTTTAACTTTCAAATTGGAGTGAAATCAATGCTATCGGAGTTGGATACACTTGGACGAGTGCAATGGGATGGAGAATGTTTTTCTCTAAGTACACATACCCAACGGTGTTTGTGCGTACTTGTAGGATCGGTATTATTTTGCGACGAAGGTCAAAGCGAGGCGCCGCAAAAGCGTAGACGTAGACGCGGTTTATCTATCTGCCTCTCGCTCTTTCCACTCTATATACGACGCGGTAGTCGTGAACTCGAGGCAAGGCGTATGACGCTATTTTATTGCCCCCCGAGCAGTCCTCCACCTGACCTTTTCACGCGAACCGCTTCTCTCTCTCTCCTACTCGCTTTTTCGTTTATATACCAAGAACTGGGGTACAATTAATAATATTGCCGCTAGTTGCGCGCTCGACACCTCGGACACACGTGAGGGGTGGGGTGGCGTGTAGTCCGGTATTTCCCGGCGTAGCTCCCGCTTTATTGTCTCGGAAAATCCTAGGGACGCGACTACTTCGCGCTCGAGCGTTTGTTGGGAAAGGGCGGATACGACTTTTCCCTGGAAGCGCCCGGTTTGTTTTTCTTTTTATCGGCGATTCGACGGTTACCTATTATGATGCGGACGAGCGGGGAATACCTGATGCGCGCCGCTGGTCGCGCGGCCGAGTGTTTTGTTGGAACAATGCAGTTGTAACCGCTGAAAATTGCCGGTTTGCAAATTGGCCTGTGTACACCTGGTGAAAAAGGGTTTCGCGAAGGAGTTGTAGCTGGAAAAATTACTTTTTGTACAGTTCGGGCGTGAAACATGGGGAACTCCTGATGCTGTAATGTAGGTCAATGGTATAATCGTTGTACCAACGTTGGAGTGTAAAATAAAATTATAAGTTTGCGAAGATTTTTTGATTTTACGACTTTTTAACGCAGGAAATGTTAACTACTGACTCGTTTATTGCCTGGCTGACGCTATTGGATTTCATTGCAAATAATCGGGTACATTTATATTTTTTTTTCTGAATATAGCGTTCGATAAGCCGCTTTCACTGGAATTCTTTAATCAATATTCCATAATAAATAATTAATTTGCCAATGTATCTTCCTTATTCTATTAAAAGACCTACGGAGTATAAAATTAAAATCGTTCCAAATTATATACCCATAAAAATAGCCCGGAGAATTACGAATATCGAGAATGCCGTTTTAAATGCCGATGAATCATGCGACTCTACGGTTCACGCGAGAGATTTGAACGAATGCACCTGCACGAGAGGCAGAGCCTCATATATGTATACGAGCGCGCGTGCGTGTGTGCGTTTGTATCCGCGAACTAATTTACAAGCGTCGGAACCCTCGCTCTCGCGAACACCTCAAACGCCTGTAATATTATTTACCTATAGCGCGTTCCTTTTTCTTTTTTATGCACGAGTAGAGGAGAAAAAAGCGAATAAAAGGAGTTACGCTAAAAGCGGAATTACCCATCGCGCGGCAGGTAGCTTGCGATTAGTTGTTCGCCTATTTTTTATCGTGACGCCCGTGACTGGCGTCGCGGTATTTTCGCTCGCGCGCTCGCTCGCGAGAAAAATCATTGACCGTGAAGCGAAAATGGTTAACTGGACGTGATACATTAGCAATTATTTCATTGTTATTTATGGCATTTAGTCTTAATCTGACTATAACGCGAAGGAATTTTCGGGCGTAGGATTGGTACGACAATCAATTTACTATAAATGCATGTGAAATATAACAACTATATTTTTAAAATTACATGATGTACATTCTAAGTAATATGCTACATATATACATAATCAAAAATATATATTTTATTATATAATTATGTGTATATTACAGACCTTTAAACATTAATAAATAAGGTGTTGTGCTACTAATTATACCATGTTTTTTGTGAAATTAAAAAATAAGTTCATTGTTTTAACAACATTTTACATTTTTACAGAATAGTTTTTACGCAATATGCAAAAATTTATTCTCATATGTAACAAAACGATGCGCGTTGGCTATGGGGATAATTTGGTTTAGTGCTTATAACTCAGTATGCATACAACATAATATATTATGACGAATCAACTGACACTAAGGATGTACCGTGAGTGCATCTTTTAAGTACACAGTAGTGCATCATCATATTTCACGGCATGGTGTAATTTTTAATTGTTTTATGTAAATATCATATTAATGTATAATAACACAATAATTAGCAATGTTGTATAATATTAAAGATTACCATGAATTTAATATGTAGGCGACGTATTTTAAAAACATTTTAAAAATTAGGTTGGTTTAAGGTACCCAACGTAATTAAAATTTTGAAAATAGATACAAATGAAGCCAGACACTCAATTGTTATGAGCAAAATACAAAACTTCAGTAGTATATTTTGAAATTCGGTAACGATAGTAATCTCATTTATTTAGCTCACAAGTCTTTGAATTACTAAAGTCCAAGTTTTGATATCAATGTTCACTGGATGCGTATGCGGAGCTAATTTTTTAACGATTCGATCTGAAACAATAAACGATCTTTTTGTCGCGAATTTTTTTTTCTCATTACAGATACCTAGAAGAATTCCATTAAAAGGAAACAAGAATCCTCTTAAAAGGAGATAAGTAATTTTGAATCAAAAGTATAATTTGTCTTTCGTACCAGATAATTAATTTTTTCGCAAGAGGAATCTGTTCCCACACATATAATTTGAGAAAAGCCTCTAAATATCTAATTTGAGAAAAGTTCTATTGAGACAAAAAATTCGTTACATTATCATGATAGTCAAAAACAAGTAAATAATATTAATAAATTAATACTAATTGCATATTAAAACGTCGATTTTAGCCATTCAATGAATTGCGTTATATTTCATCTAAAAATGTTTTTATCGGCATAATTAAGTTTGTGACAATTGTATTATTTGGGTTTGCAAAAAACTGTAAAATCTGTGAAAAACTGCCAACAAGCCCCGGTCTGCCCTGTGCAATAGTAAAGCATCGGTGAGAAATCTATTCAATGAGACCTTACTCTTGCTATAGCAATAATCCAACTGTCACTTACAACTAACTTAATCAAGCCTCCTTTATCGACACATAATTATTCCAATCGATCGAACCTTCAAAGTGTAAATCTTGCGATATCTACCCATACTCGGTATTACCTAATTTACTCCCATCGCTACGACTTCACATCTCATAACGCAATAAAGCCCCGGCGAGAGCCGGCCTCGGAAACAAGAGAAAGAAAGAAAGAAAGAAAGAAAGATAGCAAGCAGCAGGGATTAGCCGCTCCGCAGCTCTTTGCTCGCGCGTTAAAAGCATCTCTTCCGAGCGCGCGCGCGCTAATCGACGAGAGTGCAGCAGCAGCGCAGCCGGATTCTCGTCCTTTAACCGTTTCTCCGAAAAGCATATAGCCGGACTCTCTTCCTTCCTCTCTCTCTCTCTCTTTCTCTCTCTTCTGCGCGGTCTTCCTCCCTGGCGAAATATGCTTTCTCACGGCGATTGCCAGGACACACTGCCGAGATTTGAAGCTTGCCGCGGCTACCGGTGTCTCTTATTGCGGGGCGCCCGCAGAGAGAAAGAGCTGCTGCTGCCGCAGAGAGATAACCGAAGGGCTTCTCTATTTTTAACGATCAGCCAGGCCTGCATTGACATCGCCGAGCAAGAGAGAGAGAGAGAGAGAGAGAGAGAGAGGGAGAAAGTGACTTTTAGCGTGTAATACTACGTGCACTGCAAACGTCCGACGCGCAGACTATATACCAGCTAAGGCTTCCTGTCGCCCTCTTCCTCTTGCCTGCTCTCCTCCTTCTTTTATATTCTTTCTTTTTTTCTTTCTTTTTTTTTTTCACTCTTGCGTACACTAGCCTTCGGCGTGCTTGGGCGGTGGCGTCGCGTCGGCATTCCCTTGTGCACTGGGTAGCGTATATACACCGAGCGGTGCAGTCGGCTCTTAAAACGCGACACGCCTCTTACCGCTTCATGAGCCGCGGGAAGAGGCAGCCGAAAAAGTGGCTCGCTCGCGGCGCGGGACACGTTATATCTGCACCGGCCTCAGCTCGATCGCTCATCAGCCGCACTCTCTCTCTCTCTCTCCTACGCGACGCGACACGCTCACGCTCTAAATTAGCTTAGCGGCTAAAATAATTGAGGAGTTCGTTATTTCGAGGGGGCGGTTCTGCGAATATTTCCTAAGGTTTTAAGTGATATTGAGTAATGTCCCAATTTCTATTAATAATTCAGATTCATTTTTTGATAACTCTTTAGGGAATGTGATTTTGAGTGCGATAGGAAATGTTTTTAGAGCCAGAAGTGCAAAAATTACATTTGACTGGATGATTTAATCGAGTGCCTGAGTTTGATTAAAAAATATTGTATGCACATAATAATTAATTAATCAATCTATTTGAAACTGAATTGAAGAGATTTTTATTTTGGAAAAAATGTATTTTGTTCGCTATTCTCATTGTTATATTTGCATATTTTATTGATTTTTGAACAATTTTTGAAAGCTAATGAAATGTTAATCTTTTTTTTTCATTTCTTCCAAAATAAAAGTCAACTTTCATTTGTTACATTGAAACCAGTCTTTTCTGTTCAGTTTAAAAAAGGCTGATGACTTTAGAACGCGCATACAAGTTTTAAGTTCAAATTAGGTATTCGACGATACGCAGATCAATCAAGGAGTGGTTTGTGTATTTCCGACACATAAAATATATTTCTTCTTATACTGACAATCATATTATATACAGATTTTAAGCATCATATATAAATTATGAAAATTTACAAAATCCGCAGAACCTTCCTTTAAAATATAGAATTTTGTTATCTCGGTGCTTTGTTATCGTAAATGCGTCTTCTAAACAAATGTCAACGAATTCTATTAAAAACAAATTTGAATATACATAACTAATCTTAAATTTTGAAAATAAATTTATTTGATATAATTGTTTGGCACTTTTGCTTCAGAGTACTTTGGTTTTGGCTTTCTTTGATGGTGTGCACGTTGGTCAGACCCCATAAAGGTTCTTTTACCAATTCAAGCAGATATAAAGCTTTGAGAAATTTTAAAAAGGTGATGTCATCGAGCTATAGCACTGTACAAAAGTGAGTTCATCAATAGTCTGAAAGCCTCGTACCTATCGAGAAAACCTCACAAATCAAAGAGAAAGGTATTTTTCACTTTGTATTCGATTGCTTAAGCTTCCGCTCTCGTACAGAGTAACTGTGAAGCTTAGAAAATGGATTCCCTTTTTTCAAGTCATTTGACGATACGATTTTCTTCTTCTTCTTCTAATGACGCGATCAGACGAGTGCAGCTGACTACTTTTTCCGACTATGCATCCGAGTGGGTAGCAATCGTGGTGCCACCATCAGTTTCCCTGCATTTCTGCCAGCATTCTCTTGAAGATTTCGACGCCCTCCACGTTGATCTTCTTGTAGCCCGGCGTGGCCACTCTTACTCTGTCAATCCACTTCGCTACATTCTTGTATTTGTCAACTTCGAAACCGAAAGCCTATATCGTAAATATATATTTTGTTAATGCCAAACAAGAGACATAACTGGGGTTAATCGATTTTACATAGTTACTCATAGTGAAACAGTAAATACGGATAAATGACAAATTAATATTTTCTGTCAGCCACATGAATTTATTTTGATTGAGCGTTTAGTTAAAAATTTAATATCAAAAACTTCTCAAACATTAAAAAAATGTAATTGTTTTTAATAATTTTAATACTGATGACACGAAAACTGATTGTCATAATACACATGTATCAATTGCATGACGATTAACAGTCCATTCATATCGTATTTAGACTATACCACACAAAAGGTATAACTGCGATTGTTACCTCGATAGTTGTCACCGTCGCTATTATCGATAAGTCCGCTATGGTCAAATTCCGACCTGCCACGTAATCCTGGCTTTCTACCATTCTATCTAGAATTCCAAAAGCCTCCTTTAACTTCTCGTATTTCTCGGGGGAATGTGTCTCCTCTATCTTAAATAATACTGGGAACTGCAATTTTTGAAACCAAAAAAAGAAAGCTTTTTACACTCGACAGTTCTTATACTCAAGAATGCAACACATAGGGTAGCATGATTCAGAAGATCTCTTCTATATAGATTACTAAAAAATGTGTCTTTTAGCTATATATTTAACACGGCATGTTTTTTTGTAAACAATGATTGTCATAGGTATTAATATTTATTTTCTGTATTTTTTGGAAAAATTTATCTGTGAACGCTGGGCAGAGAAATAAAAATATGTTGAGATTCTCTTAATCATAGTTTGTCATCATAAATTATTAAGGGGTCAAATTATTTTATAAACTTATAGAAAAATTTTACATTGACACTTTTTTAATAAAATTTTAAAAATGATCGTAGGGCCAGTTATGATACATGCGCACTTCCCCTACTATATTCTTTAAATGTAGGAGGGGGGAATGGATGCATCATGACTATGGGGTCCAGGTCTAATGCGTACATGTATTTAATTACCTCTGAAAAGTTCTCTTGAACTTCGACATTGAATAAACAATAAACAGTAAACAATAATAAATAATACGAACACAAATTTTTACGGAATTAAACGATAACAGTAGCGCCAAAAATTCTGTGTAAATTTTATTTGGTAGCGAAATTTTGTAACTGTTTAAGAGTAGTAATTCGCCTTATATATATTGTACGTATATTCTCATAGAAAGCTTAGGAATTTAATGTGTTAGGACGGTATCGTTTAATTACGAATTGGCTTACAATTTCTATCAATTAAAATCATATCGACATAATTTTTTTTTGTAACCAACTGTATCTATATTAAGAGAAAGGATGACTTGCAGGTACGTTATCTTTCTGAACTATTAATTTCTGTCGATTTGAATACGGCGACATGAATATTTCTTAATAGTCAAAACCCTTTTTAATAGTTAAAACCTAAAAAGGTCTATAATATAGAGATATGAGACCGAGATATGAGATATGATGATATATATTTTACTTCGAATATGTATTATTATTTAGTTAAAAATGATTCTGCTACTTCTGTGCATACGTCTATAAGTTTTCATGCTGGAAAAACTATCCAAATAATAATAAAAGTTGCATAGAAAAAGTTGCATAAAAAAAATGCATAGAAAAAGTTTTATTTTAAGCTTCGTTTTGTATAAAATTATTTATGTGATCCAAAGTTACTAATAATTCAAGATAGTGACTGGAAATGTATTAAAAATTAACGAATTTGAGGTACTATTGCAGTAAAATGACAAATTTCGTTATTGTAAAGTCAGACGAGCTGAAAATTTAAATGCCTATATATTCTGTATACCAATTTACAGCTCAAGATATCAATTATTTTCATAATTAAGAAAATTCTTTTTTTTTAACGAATCTCACCGGTTTTAAAAACCGGTACCTTGCACATGGTATTTTGAGATAAAGCTATGGAAAATTGGTAATTAGAAAATACTATTGGTTAGATAAAATCTCCTACTTTCTTAACACGAAATAGTTTTTTATATTTGACTTAAAAATATGTTTAAAAATCTCATTCTTTCATAATTATTGATTAATAAAATAAGTTCAGAAGAAAAAAATTAAAATGTAGTCAACTGTTTTTGTTCTGTGTATAATATGAAGAATTTCTTAAAAGTTTTAAAAAGATTCATTCAACTGCATGCCAAGCCGCGTAAAAAACTAAGTCTGGGACAAGTAGGATTAAAGTATGGTTCAGAAAGTCTTGAAGAAGTCTTGCTATGGAGACTCTCCCAGACTTTTGTAAAAAGAATGCTAAACAAAAGCATAGCGTTCCGTCATTTCTGCCGTAACCTAAATCTTTGTCTCGTTTTTTACAAATATTAAAATTTCGTAGATTACAATATTTAAAAAAATGTTTTCACGGTTTAATCGAAAACTATTATTTTTAACGATTCCGGTCAATGTTAACAATAAGTATAGTGTTTTAATTACTTGTATGTAAAAATAAGTTTTCGTGACATAATTTAACAATAGTCTGGCATACAGTCTGGCTTATAGTCTGGGATCGTCTTCGTACCCAGACTTTTGCCAAACTTTATTAGTCAGACTTTTACCAGACTTGTCCCAGACTTATTTTTTTGCACAGGATGTTGTGTAAATTGTATTACTTGATCAGATATATAAAGTTTGTTGAAATGTCGAGTTGTTACATCTCACGGGGCTTAAAACATTCTTATAATAACAAAGATTAAGAAAATATAATAAATAAAATTGTCATTTGTTGACTAAGAAACACTAGAATCCTACCATAAAAGAGTTTAAAGAGCAATGTTAAAAGGGCCGTTTTTTACCTATTGAATCAAATTTAAATAATGAATCTTTATTCCCAACTCAATTGTAATGGTCACTTTATTGACTTGAAAAGCGGGACAAATTCCCGCATTTGCGGAAAAAAGGAGATTTGCGGGAAAAAGTGGATTTGCGGAGAAAATGTAAAAAAATGTTTTCCTCCAAATGTATTTTATTTATTTCCCGCAAGTTCTTTCTCTTTTTTTTCAATTTTGAGATATTTCTTTCTCTGTCCATGGGTCCCACTCTTCAAATCAATAAAGTGGCCACAATTAAGTCGAAAATAAAGTTCAATAAGCAACACGGGAATAAAGTCGACTATTCCTTTTTTGCATAATGTACTATTTCTTACAGATTTAACCCGCTGAATACGATGGTGCACTTTAAATCAGCTAAGAACCCCGGGAGCGCGTTATTCTTTTAAGTTGAAGTTTGATTATTTAGTAATTTTTTAACAGCCTTATATATAATAGGGAATCAGTTAATAGTCTCAAGAAAAGAAATTTCCACCTGACTAATAATATAAGAAGGAATCCAATGAGTTTTTTTAATATAAATTAGGAAAGTTACTCTTTATATTTAATCTTTATATTCATAAAAATGGTTTTAAGTTAGCAGGACTTAACTTTTGGTCTATCATATATTGGATCTACTATCTTAAATTTACAAACAGAGATTTTATATTAAATAATCTGGCGACTTAGTTACGAACTCGTGTTACACTGTTAAATTTTTTGGATTTACTACATACTGCAGTAAAAATAATTCTAAATACACGAATTCTTAACTATAAACAATTCTTGTTCTCAGTGTGGGTCCCTTTCTTAATTTTTGTTCAGAGGCACCTTTGATTCCTTATTGCAGTATTGGTCATATTGAATTTTGTTTAGACTAATAACTGTTTCTCTATATTATACATGTAATGCTGAAAAATATTACTTGAACAATTAAACTTTAACTTAAAAAAAATAAGTTTTCTACTAATTTCTGTAGCACGGTCAGGTGCTAGGTATCATTTTTTGGTACTATAAACTAGCTTCGAAAGCCCAATTCAAATCCGTTTCCCGGGTGTTCACTCTCCTTGTAAATGCATGGGACGCTTGTCACTGGTTGACCGTCTGACATTTCTGTTAGATTAATTTTCCATGCTTCTGTTAATAAGTGCTGTTTATATATTACAGTGCTAAAAAACATATCTTCTATAAGCCAGAAAATAGTAAAATAGTTTCTATTATTCGCGTGGACTTTTCAAATGTAAAAGTTCTTGACTGTTATTATGCGTGTATATCATTCATACCAAATGCATAAACGCGATCTTACAAGTGCACAATTCATATGTTACTATAGTATTTACAAATAATCCTTTCTCTCAATAAAGCATCACTTGATTGAATAAATGGTGGTCATACGTAATATTGTGCCATGGCTTTGAAGAGCGTGCCGATATCGAAGTTGAGCGCTTGATTAACGAGAGCGCGGCCGCTGGGGTCGGACGGCAGGATCCTCGAATTCTTGCCGTACTTCTCAACCAGGTAAATCATTATAGCTCGGCTGCAAAATAACAGCAGAGTCATCGGTGTTGCGGATTTTCGCGCCGTTGGCGGCTCATTACGCGAAATGCGACAATCTTATTATCTGCTATCCTCGCGTGCGTATTCGCGCATTAGAGAGAACGAAAATATAATGACTCAGAACTTATGCAAGTCCACAGGATGAATTACTAATCCCCCGTGATTGTCATTTTAGCTGCATTGTCTGATCGTATAAAAAGTGTGAAATTCATGCGTCTTCCAAGAGAACGGAAGGAAGAAGAACAAGGTAGATTCTTATATCAAATTATTTCGGAGAAGCGTGAGTCACTTGGCTCATTAGGGGGTACTTTACTGTAGCAGTTTAAAAATCGATCTTTTTACATTTTCTTATAGTTCTTGGTATGAAAAATATGTCGGCAAACCCACTTTGTCAAATCGAATTATTAGCAGATATATTTGGAAAAATTTAATGAAAGCTTTCAGTAAGCTTGCTGAGGTATTAGAGATACATCATTGATTAACTAAAACATTTCTAAAATTCATTGTGAAATACATAGTTGAAGATTTTACATTTGTTAAATAAACAATATGTGTAAATATACTTCTGTGGCAAAAAAGAGGACATTAGAACTTTCTTCAATATCTCAGCAAGCTTTCAATGAATGTTACTAATATTTTTGGGCAATGTTACAGTAAGCTTTTTGAAATTTTCATTATTATTAAAAATATGTAAATAGATACAAGATACATGTACATTTTTTGCCAAAAGTATTTTCATACTTAAATACTGTTATACCTAGATACTATTGCATCTCGATATTTCTATGATGTGTAATAATACTTCTACTAGTTATTCTTATTCATAAAAGTATCTGGATTATTTAATATTATATTACAATATAATTATATTATAATATTATCTTTTTATTGTTATTTGTGTAATAAATACCTATCGGTCCAATAAGTTTTGTGTCAACAGTATTTATCGTATCTATAAGTATCTAGGATACTTAGCACTACCTTGTATTTCATCTTTTACAAAATAATTTAAGTTTGCCCATTAATTGCAACAACCTGAAGAGGATGCCGTATATACTGTCTTTCTCTAATCCAATTTTCGCTATTTATTTTAAATAGAAATTTATTTGTTGAAAACTAAGAGTTGTCCACAATATGTCTAAAAATAAGGAGAACTATAAAAGTACCTAACATTATTTCGATTCTGAACAACGTTCCGAATTCAAAAAAGGGGGTTATATTTTGAATTCTTTAATCAGAAACGAAATAATATTAGGTACTTTATTAGCTTTCAAAATATTCCTTATTTTTAGAAGAATTGAAGACAACTCTTAGTTTTTCATTAATCAAATTACTGTTTAAATAAATAACGAAACTCAGATTAGACAAAGTCAGTAGATACTGCATCCTTTTAATGAAGGAAAGCATCTTCTCTTTAAAAGTATCATCTGTTAAAGAGCTTTAGTTTTTATATTTTAGATGACTAGACTACATTTCGATATAATAGAGTTGTCAAAAAATAGTAAGCATTTTCAAACTTACCTTAAGGTGATGCTAAAGCCACCAGTCACCGACAAATATGAGGAACCACTTTTCTTATTTTATTTTTAATTTTGAGTAAATATCTCTAACAAAACGTTATTGTCCTACTCAAAAACAACAACTTTTCAGAGAGATATTTTCTCAAAATCAAATATTGAATGAAAAAAGTGGTTCCCCGTATTTTACGGCAACAAGAGGGTCTAGCATCACCTTAATATCGCATCCCCAGAACAAGACAATTCAAAATTATAGATTTTTTTCTAAAAGCAAGCAAGTAATGTAAATTCTAATAGAACATTTTTTAACTAAAATCTTATTACTGTATTATTGGTTCTCAACCTTCTTAAAACAATATTCGAAGTGTATGAAATGTTTTTATTTTCATATAAACTATTATTTTTGTGTACAAAAATCAGGTAGAAATAATTTTGAGTTGCCATAGTCTTGTTCTGAAGTGCAATATGTAGGAAAAACACTACTTCGCATTAACTTTTTGAACAATATATTACCGAAAATAGGATTTAATAACGGGCTTATTGTAAAGTACCTCTTTAATATTCCTAATTTTAATTTTTCATCAAAGTATATCATAAATAAATTAAATTAATTTTGTTTCTACTTTGAGTCATTTAAAATTGATTTCATCTAATGCAATTTCTAAAGTAACTTTTAAAATTCATATGAAACTTATTTCTTATACCGTTGATAAAGTTCAATCTAGTGCCATCTACCGGCGAAGACTCCGAACTCCCGTTTACGATACTAGAATTCTACCATTCTTCGTGTACCTTGTGTCGGTAACCGTGTTCCCTCTTATTTCGATTAATAATTATAAAACATGACCAACCTTTCTCCAAGTTTGAAATCCCCATCCACGAGAAATGGTATTTTTCTTTCGGGGTTGATCTGAAAATTCACGCAGTTTGAGCACCAATGCACTTCTTTTTATTACAACAAAACAAGTTTCTCGATTAAAAACGACAAACGAAATAGAATACTCACCTTGTCGAACTCCGGCGTCAGATGTTCACCTTTGAAGATGTCAATAAAGTTGAGCTTCAGCGAGACGCCGATGTATTCAGCAGTTAATCTAACAGCGCGACACGGCGGGCTGTTCGGCGCGTGATACAATTCCATCATTTTTGCAATGAGTTTACTGTCGCAATTATCGTTAAAACGATACACGCACAGCGCCGTGCAGTTGTGAAAATATTGAGCGTCGTGGAAGAGCAACAACGATGCACTGACAACTTATAGACTCGTCTTTGTAGTCGCTTTGCCAGACAGTATATGGCAGTCGATATTCCAATGCCATGCTATAGGTATGCAGGGCATAGCAAAGTATTATCTGTCTATATGTAAAGGTATGTCTTGTTATGTATAGTACTTTTATATACTTGAACTAGAAGAAAGCATACATCTGAGGAATGAGGGGAATCGGTATGTTTTTCACATTAGAAGCAATTTGTATAGAAATCATAATTTCATTGTTTTAATTTTGTCTATATTTATTAAGCAATTAAAATCTTTATTTATTTACTTAATATACCGTTGTTCAACGATCCTTTTTACAACTTATTACAGTGTATTTAATGTTTATTTGTCATGTATTGGGCAAATCATATTAAAATAACCCATGTTTAAAAATGTAACATATTCATAAATATTAAAACAATTTGAAAATGACGAATGATGATTGTTTACTAAGCTAAAGCTTCGTTATCATAAGCTTCAATGATTCCACTTCATTCTAAGATGATCCAAGAGCTTCTTATATTCCTTCAAACCCTCTACATTGATTTCTTCGTACCTCGGCACCTCGGACTTTACTTTTTCAAACCACCTGAAGATATTCTTGTATTTGCTCAAATTAAAGTCAACTATCTAAAAATAAATAATTTGTAACGTATTAGTATCGTTCTTGTAGAATGATATTTTGAATAGTCATTGCTGTTAACATTTGCAATTGCTAAGGAAGTTGAATACCGTATAGTTGGAGACAGTGGTGAGGAGCACGATATCCGCAATGGTAAGATTCTTTCCGGCTACGTACTTCTGACCCTCTAAGAACTTCTCCAGGTAAACCATAGCCTCCTGTATTTTATCTAACTTGACTGGGTCCGCCGTGTGTCCGAAAAAGATTGGTTGTATCTAAATAAGAACAAAATACATTGTATATACTTGACTTGAATTTCGACATCTCCTTCATATAAAGTACTTACGTAATATTCTACAAAGGGTTGATACAATGTACCCAGGTCGAAGAATAGACGCTGGTTCACGACAGCCCGCTCTTTCGGATCCTTGGGGTAGAGAGAGTCGCTCTTGGCGTATTTATCTGCCAAGTACTGGCAAATGGTTCGGCTGTAAATATCGATCATTTAGATTTATCCTTATCCAATGTGAAATGCTGCGTTGATCAAGCTAATTATACATTATATGTAAAGGATTGCGTTACCTCTCTGACAAGTAGAAGCCATTATCGTCAAGCGTCGGCACCGTGTGTTGCGGGTTCATCTGCAAGAAGTAAATACATGAGACTCATTAAATAATATTGTCCTTGACAAGTGCTTGATGAACGCGGATAAGTGAAAATTAATACAAGGTCGTTTGCTAAGAGTGCGGAATCATTTCCTAGCTTAACTCTCGTCATACACACTTCAACTGCCATTTTTTGTGTTTTGTTCACATAATTCGTGCGAGTATTGATTTTTTTTCTGAATGATGGAACTATGAACTTTTCAAGTTAATAAAAATACTATTTAAATTTATTTTTTCATAATTAAGAAGTTCTAATTTTTATTCATTATCCGCACTCACTTTAAGAAACTCAGGCTTCAAATGTTCTCCTGCTTGGAGGTCGGTGAGTTTCAGATTGAGATCTACGCCAATAGCGGCGGCAACCAAGCGGACTGCGCGGCATGGTCCGCTTACTGGGGCATGGTACAGATCAATAGTCATGTTTGAGTCTGAAAAATAGAATTAGTGATATCAATTATTACATTATTTTTTAATAATTAGACTTGTAAAATTGTTGCTGCATACTAAGTTCTATCAGGTTAAACTTTATAGAATTGAGGGGCTGGGTGGAAGGAGGGTCTTAGTCGACTTAAACCCTTTATCTGGAAATCAGTGAAAAGAGAGAAAAAAATAGCAAAAGTAAGTTATAGGCATCATCAGTACACACTGTTATATGTATTTTATTTAAAAAATCATGGTATAAGTAAATATGTACCGTTATTCTTTCTTTAAAGTTACTTATGAAATCCTACGGACATTATTTAAAAAGCTAATCAAATCTATTCATGAGATATAAAACGAAAAATTCCAATTATTCAAAAACTTTAATTCATTGTCCACATTCAACACAAATTAAGTATTTAAGTAATGTAATTCCTTTTTTTTTCAAAAAAGTTTTCTAAAAAACATATTAGCAACATGATTGGTCGATGCTTTTTGGTTATTTATCGATTTTTCGATTTTTGAGGTTTAGTATTTCAGGTATTATTACAGGTTAAAATTAATATAATCAATTGGGATAAAATGCACTTGAAAGAGCTTAAAATTATCTATCATTTCTGATGCGTAATTTTTGATAGGATAATTCCTTTCTTTTGTTATATACGAGAACGTCATTTTTTTAAGCAGTAATATCTGGGAAAAACATCAAGGAAATTTATTGAAAAACATTCTGGTAATTAGTGTAACACCGAGAGGAATATTCAGTAAAATTTTTGAGTAATGATACGTTTCTGTTTCCGAGATATAAAGCATTTTGTAAAATAATCGATTTTCTATGTCGTACGATAACTTGAATAAATCAGCATTATTTGGTTTGAAAAATTCTAAAAAGGTAGCCTTTTACTATCTCTTGGCTAAGTTATTTGCCCAGATCATGAGGACTTTCATTTTTTCAGATATTCGAGGTAACATATTTTTTTTCAAATAATTGAAATTTTGAAATTGATTGATTATTTTTTGGGTATTGTACGGTAATTTTTTATCAATGACACGATTTTTTCGTCTTTTGAGTAAGATTTTGAATCAAAAAGAATTTACAATATTTATCGATACGTCTTTGTTTTATAACGTTTTTTCATTTTAATGATAAACATTCTTTTTTCAAAAAATTTTTAATCGTATTTTTTCTTGAGTAGTATGCGTTATATTGTGGCTATTCAAAGCTCTTTCTTTCATTTCTTTTATGAAGATTTTAAATAAAAACAAATAATATCCATTGATTCGTTTTTGATTTGTACCGTTTTTTCATTTTATGATATTTTTGTAAGAAATTAATAAATCCGTTGTTCATAAACTCGAACAAAATTACAAAATTAAGAAACAAATTTATTTGCAAAAGTAGTATACATTTATATATATTATTATATTTATATATATTATATATTATATATATTATTATATAAATTATATTTATAAATAAAAGTTAATCAACAATTATAGCGTTGCAAAGTTTATTATTGTCAATTGAAAAAAATGTAACTTTGCGTAATGAACTTTTCTTAAAAATCCTTGTTTTTATCACCAAAATATGTGTCTAGTTCAATAACTTGTAAAAAAATTCTTTATTAAATAGTTTAAAAATAAGAGCAGACCGTAGAGCACTTTTTAGGTAATCGTTTTTGTATGTTTTCTTTTCTAACACAATTTGTAAGGAATACAATTTATTTGAGTTAAAATTTGGGTTCACAGTTAAAATGATGAGTTTGAATAAACTATTTTGAATATCTAACTCGAATAATTGTACTTAATGAACTATTTTCAGATTTTCTTAGTTATATATTATCTTCTTATCTTAAATTTATTTGTAAAAATGGTATGTATTATATACATTAAAAAATATTTTAATCAATAACATTGTTTCATAATTTATGCTATACTTTTGCATAAGTTTAAATGACAAAATTTAAATATATGCATATATCTTGACATATTAAAAAGCAATAGGCTTGTCATCTTTGTTTTTCACCACCGTATTAAATAGAATAAATAATTTCATATTGGTACAATTTATAAAGTTTGAGGAAAATAAGTGCCAATGATTTGGCAGCGGTATTTTTCTTTTCTTTAAAATTATGCATTTTTATTTATCTTCTTATTGCATATAACGCCTCGATTTCTACCTTATATTTAAAGATAGTTTATATTCATATGAAATAAATGATTATTGGAAAATGATAAGTAAGCGTCTATGTGTAAATTAAAACTTTCGAATAGTAAAGGCATCCAGCATAATGAATTTGAAAATGTAGAGAAACACAATAATTCGATTAATTAATGATTATTAATAAACTTACAGTTAATTTTGCAGATAATTTCTAGAAATCGAAAAAAGTATCTGCCGCGGCAACGCACGGTTTCACAGCCACTAATACTCTGACGAAGCAAAGAGCGCTGCGGCTATTTTATGATATAATCACACCTGTGGCAGCGGCGCTTCGGTTCATCGTCAGTTGTACATATACTAACGTGCGCGCGCAATTTTTTGATACAGTGATTACTTAAATATAGTCAGTTTTGTATTTTACAAGTCATGCCGTGCGGTTCATAGCCCGGGATATAGGAACCGCCTGTGTATTTTTCTAGGATGGGAAGGAGTTGACAATGACGAATTTCATCGGCATGTGCGTACACTCGCACGCTCTCATGATGTAACCCACGACGTCTTAAAAAATGCTCATCTAATCGCGTAAGCGTAGTTCTGCATAAATGGAGCCTGTATATCTCCAAGCTATTTTCCATAATACTATTTAATTTTAGTTCTTGAAACTATGCATTCCAGTAGTGTTGACCACAATTGACAACAACATTAGAAAATATTGTAGACTTACATTAGAAAATATAGTAGAATTTATCGATCTTCACGAACTATAACAATATATTAACTTTGTTAAAAAGCCGACGTTTCGGTAGTTTTTTACTGTCTTTTGAAGAGGGGAGTATAAAAAAAAGTTCCGAAACGTCAGCTTTTTAGCAAAGTTAATAAATGGTTATAGTTCGTGGAGATCGATAAAGTCTACTTATTTCAATGCATCGGGGTCATACCGATCACTTAAGGGAAAAATATTATAAGTTGTAACAGGTGGGACAATTGTTTATAACAATTGCCCCTGGCTAATAAGCCTTCGGCCGAGCTGCTAGCGTGCAAAGTTAGCACAGCACGCGTCGCGTGCTGGCGTACGCCTTTGCCCCTACCTGGAGTGAGCCAACGCCGCTGAGCTTCTGCCTGGCTGCCGCTGCTCTGGCTGCCCTGCTGCAAAATTCGCTGAATCCCGGTGGATTCAGCTCCGTGCGGAGTCGCCTCGACGCACGGATTTGCGCGACCTATAAGGAGCGCGAAAGCGCGGGAAGTTACTTGTCGCAACGCGCCAATGTGCTTACTTTCCGCGTTTGCCTAACTCGGTCGGGGAGCAGGCGGGTCGTGGGGGTTATTCGTTTACGCGGGTCAATCTTTTAATAACAGAATAGACTATATTTAACAATTAATAAATTAGCAACAGTAATACACTGAATATGTACAATGGAACGAACAACGGCGAATTGAACGATTAACATCAACTGGGGTATGAAAGTCGCGCAGGCCAAGCGACGGTGCGCGCCCAGCTCGTTCGCTGCTGGACGCGTTGCCCTCGCGATGGGCCGCACGCGCCTCCGGTGTCACGGCACCTCGGCGTACTCTAGGGCGCGGTGCCCGCGATGGGCAGCCCTGTACGCCGTTCGCGGCTCGTAATATGTGTATGAATATACCCGCGCGGGCTAGCCTTTACCTCGAGTCCGGCGGTGACGAATACTCGTCTTCTGTCTCACTCCAGGCGCGTTCTCTTTGGGTAACTACCCTCGGCGCGCGCGCGTTGCCTATAGTGCGAATGCTCGTATCTGGCGCTCATTTCGTTACAAAGTAGAAAAATATTAGCATTTCTCTGCTTTTTATACGCTTAAGAATCACTTCAAACCTTTATCCTTTCAATTTTAATAGTTTTAACTGACAGAAATACATAAACCTTGTACTTTTTTATCAAAATTAAAAAAATCGTTTTTTCAACATTAATTGTATGAGGCGGGTCACTTCCGATCACTTAGACAAAAAGTAAAATAAAGTTAAATTTCATTTAAATGTATATTTCTCATGTTCGTAATTGTAGATTTTAATGTGCAAGATTCTATTTTGCATTAGCAAAGTAAAAAAGGAGCTTGTATAAACATTTTATCACCTTATGAAAATATGCGGTAATCATCACCTCTTTTTGCGCTTCCTCCATTTAAATACACATTGATCGAAACAACCCAATTTCACTACACAGTTTCAAAATTCATTTAAAAAATAAGAAATATAACTAGGCAGATAAAAAATTTTGAATTTGAAAGTTTAAATGCTATATTTTTTTTTTCTCGCACTTAAAACCCCAAATAATTATAAAAATTATTTTAATGCCATCTTTTCTTATAACAACAGTAGCTAATAAAACCTATCGATGTGAATACCTTTATAGAAATCTTTTATATGTTTGGTTTTTAGCATTTATTAAGTTGAAAGATACATTCTAAAGAATATAAAAATATTTCCACCATTCAATAAACTTAATATTTCTCATAATTAAGTGATCGGTTTGACCCAGTTCTCCTCCACACCTACGAAAGATAGATTCTCTGCCAAATGAACATTAGAAAATAACTAGGATTCGATTTTCATTGCCTGCATTTACGTAGGCATAATGATACTAAACATGTAATCTCTGAAGCGTTTACGAAGTGACGCACACCAAAATTTGTATTATCATATCCTTATTTTCCTTGAATATCCATTTTGATATTTTATAAGAGAAAGCTTTGAAACAATCAAATTTTCGGTTGTCGATGAATGTGGGCGGGTGCGTGCGGACGTGGGTGATTGTCAAAAAAGGAGCTGTTGGTGTCTTCTTTTAGCTGTCCCTTTAAATGTACTCCAGAACATATGGCAGAGCTAAAAATCTTTTCTAGTGATATAATACATCATGCAAAAGATATTCCTTTAGTTTTGAAAGTCAAAATATTCGGATAATCTGAATAAATCCAGTAATGATCGATTTGTCATTTTCGTGGCATTTTTATTGTCAGTTTCGTGGCATATCTAATTCACGCGTTTGTTAACGTTAATAGCATATTTAGACTTTCGGAACGAAAAGAATAGCTTCTATTTCATCAATTGTCAATAATTTCACCGTAAAAATCCGGCTACATATTATATATGTAGTACAAATGCCAAATCTGTAATACAAATGTAATCATTTTCTTGTCATTTGTATTACAGATTTGCTTGTTGCACTACATATGTAATGTGTAGCAAGATTTTTAGAGTAACATGACCAGTAATTAATGAAATAGAAATAATCCTTTTGATTCAAAAGCCTAAGTATGTTATTCACGTTAACAAATGAGTGAATTAGCTTTGCCACGAAAATGATAAATCGACCATTCAGCTGGATTTATTCAGATTCGGCAAATATTAGACTTTAAAAACCGAAGGAACATCTTTTACATAATGCATTATAACATTCCAAAATTTTTTAGCCCTGTCACATGTTCTGAAGTACATTTAAAGGGATAGCTAAAAAAAGCCAGACACCAAAAGCTCAATTTTTTTGATAATCACCCATATTGGTGTGCGTGTTCGTGTGTGTATGTATGTGTGTATGTGCGTACGTGCGACATTCTTAAAGTATGCGCGACTACCTTTCAATCAATGTATTTAAAGACTATTATTAAACTATTTTTAAGAAAAAGTTACGCGGCTTGAATATGAATGCTTTTTTTATTACAGCGAAAAAGCGTTTTTCTGTTAATAAACGAGGAATGAAAGAGAACGCTCATTTTCTCAAACTCCGGCATAAGAGGTTTACCTTTGAAGATGTCAATAAAGTTGAAACGATAAACACGTGGTGCGATACATTTGTGACAATGTTGAGCGTCGTAAAAGAGCAACAACAATGCACAGATAACTTATAAACTTTGCAGTCGTTTTATCAGCAAGTTTATGGCAGTCGATGTTCCAAAGCAATGCTATAGATATAAAGGGCAAATCGAAGTATTATCTGCCTATATTCATAGATAACAAGTTTTGTTATGTACAGTACTTTTATATATACCTAAACGAAAGGAAAGGATACATCTGAGAAGGGTACTTTAGCATGTTTTTCACTGTGATAATATATCCAACAGAAACCATTTTTTGGGTGGGGGTAAAAATTTTGAAAAATAAAAATTGGAAAAGGTAAAATTACGAAAGTTAGTTTTGAAAATTCAGATTAGGAAATAAAATAATCCCTAAAATGAAAATTTGGAATTTAAGATTTAACGAAAGGGAAAACATAGAAAAAATAAAAGTATGAGAATACATTATTTTGAAAAATAATTAATTGGAAATAATGTAATTTTGAAAAATTAAAATTGAAATTCTTTATTTTTATTGAATTCTTGACAATTTCTATTAAAATAATAATTATCCTTATACTTAAAAAATTGTTATTTCAAAATTTATTTTTTCAAAATATATGGTTTATAAAATTTTGTTTTCGTAATTTTATACTGTCATAGATTAAAATTTCAAAAAATTTTCATCCATTTGCTTTGGATAGTTAGGGTGCCTAAACGGTCGTTGATAAAACTAAAATCAGTTATCGCATGTGTCAGGTTGTTCTTAATTAGAAAACCCATTCCCAGCTGTTCGGCCTTTTCTAATGCACCATGTAACAGTGTGTACTTATTGATTCGTTTTTTTGCCGTGTGCTCCCTTCTAACATCCGCCCTTCTAACTTCCTGTAAAGTTACAATATCTAGGTCGTATAAATCTGAATCCCTAGAGACTATCTCTAACTGCCAATCGTTTGTTTAGCTACGCACATTCCACGTACCCACCTTAATGTTCTTTGGTTTGTTCATTTGCATGGATTCCCCCCAGGCCGCCCACCACACCGGACATCCGAGGGGGGGGGGGGGGGAAATTTACGTCCGGACAATGTTTTAACTCGTGAGCAATGCATGGCTTGTGTGACAGTTGTAGATGATTTACGGTCATTTCCGCGGTCTCATTTTCTCGTGTTTTGATACGCGCTGACACTCACTGCACAGAGCATATAAAAGGAACCGTTTCGTGCTTTAATTTGAACCGTAGGAGTCGGGGTCGCGCTATTATTATTATTATTAAACCAGAGAACCTTCGGCAGTGTTTTTCAGACTGTTGGGACTGTGATCGGTAATAAACTTCCCTCTACAGAAAGAAAAACGTAGAAGACTTTCGTTGACTTAAGCCGGCCATGTGTTTTTCGGCCGCGATTGTTTGTCTTTTCACGGGGATGCGGTGCTCGTATTGCCGCCCTCTACTAGTATTATGGAAAAATAAATTAAAATATACGCGAGGCGCGGGGCATGTTATTTTAATGAAGTATAAACCTACAAATTTACAATTGAGCCTTTAAGTATCCACCTATAAATATGTAATTGCGCTTTACATTAAAAAAAATAAATTATAGCTTGGAAGCTGCAGTTTGGCTAGAATTGGTATTTAAATTAATAAAAAATTGTAGTTAAGAAATTGAGATAAAAGCAAACTTTGTACTAACGATAATTGAGTGATTCTATCTTAAAGAAGATTGAAGGTAATAAAAAGAGAAAAAAAAATTGTAGTTAGGATATTGAGAAATGAACCAATTTTGTACTTGAATAATTATGTAGATTTTGTACTTAAATAATTATGAAGGAATAGTGAGTGTAGCTTAAAGGGAATTGAACTTAAAAAATTATATATGATTAGTGATTATAGCTTAAAAAGTATTTAAGTTGATAAAAAATTGCAGCCGGTAAATTGGCACTAATTATACAAGTTGCCAATTTATGTTGTCGAGCTAGATACGTAAGACATTTACGTTTATAGAAAAAATCACTTATTAATAAAAATTATGTGTAATAGATATTAATATATCCTTTTGGATAAAGACTCATTTATTTGAATATACTTATAATTTGATGTCTTAAATTTATAAATTAAAATGTTAAAATATTACTAGCCAGAACAGCTCACTCGCTCGCACTCGCTCGCGTTTTGGGAACAATAAAAATCTATTACCGTAATATATTATCAATATTTTATTATAGAATGTTTTTTTAAATAATTGATAACTTTTTAATGTTTAATAACTGAGATGATTATCTTGCTCTTATAAATGTAGTTTTTATATTAAAACTTACTACATTAAAAATTTATGTTTAATGTGTACTTATTTATTTGTGTACAAAATGTAAACAGCCTACTCTTTATGTATTAGAAGATATGTATGAAAATGCAAATAAATACCGCTGCTAATTCTTTAGCAGAGTACTTTATCAAAGAAAGATCCTTATAAATCGAGTTTGAGAATTTAATAATGGAAATTCGCATTAATTAAAGTAAATGCCGAAGCTAACTGATTAGACATTTGCGTTTAAGTCGACGTCCTTTACGAAGACTTGCACATTTCAGGTTTCTCGAAAATACTAGTTCTTGCCAGGAATCTCCAACAACAATTAGCAATTTTGAGAATTTTAGACAAAAACTATCATTTTTTTAGAGGATCTAAGAAAGTGTTGGTGTTAATCAGAACATATAAAAAGTGCTAGTTTTCTATAAGAGGCTTCTGAAAAGAATCAGGTGTTTTGAGATATCTGAAATGTGCTGGTCTTCGTAAGGGATGTCGAAGTATTGCCAGTCTGTGATAATCAAAAAATTTAATTAAAATAATTTTCACCATATCTCTACACGAAAATTTCTTTTATACCACTCTAACCTCAAAATCACAACATTGATATGATTTTTCGACAGTCGTGGTATAAAATACGGTTCGAAACTAGTACGTAAGTAGATTATTTGCCTCATGTGACTTTTCACTCTCGCTTCGCTTGAGCAATAAACGTTACACGAGGCAAATAATCTACTTCCGCACCCGTGTCAAAATGTACTAATAGTCATTTTAATATTGTTCATTAAAAAATAACACACTACTCGTCTATAAAAGTATATTTTGTTGTTGAGATCTAACACAATAAAAATTACACTAAATTGATCATAATATTTTTAACATAAAAAAACAGAAAAATTATAACTCCAAAATCGAAAAATCGAAAAATAGCTAAAACAACACTGTACTATACACTATATTTTCTATACTTATTTAGTAGATTATCTTACACTTTCTAGTAGCAATAACTGATAGTAATATAGCATGTACCACTAAAATAAAAGTAATTATTGCCATTGTGCAACTTACATGGAGGGATCACGTAGTCCGGGTCACCGATTTTGATGAAACTTTAGGGATCGTTTTCTGATACCTAAAAATGAAGCCCAATACTCGTAGTTTTATCCAATGGACCTTTGTACGGTAGATACGGCGTATTTCATTAATGTTAATAGTATATCTATATATATTTGATTTTAGTATTGCCTATATGAGCAATGTTAATGTTTCTTGGCAATATCTCGGATTTAAAGACCCATTGGATAAAATTACGGGTACTGTGCTTTATTTTTAGATTCCAAAAGTCGATCCCCAAAGTTTCATCAAAATCCTAGACCCGGACTCCGTGGTCTCCCCTGATAAGCCCCGCCATTACCATATGAAATAGTAATTTTTACTAGACCATTTCCGTGTAGTCGCGTTTTTATTATGTTAAAAATTATTTAGAAGAAAGAAAAGAAGGTTCTTTTCACCTATCCAAAATTTACGGTTGTAAAATATAGGAAATTTTATGCTTTTTTTAATGAATTTATAATAGAATAATCATAATATTTCTAATATACCAAAAAAATAGAAAATCTAAAACTCAAAAATCGAAAAATAGAAAAATCGTTGTAAAATAAAAATAAGTAGATGAATCTTAAAATTTCTTTTGAATGTTGCATCGTCATTTTAAAACGAAAGCAATGAGACCTGATTGGTAACCTCAATATATCATAAAGTAAATTATCTCATGATCAGAAAAAACATATAGGTCATGAGGTAGAAAAAAGCTACCTTTTTGTAAAGATTCAGATAAAGTGCTATCGATTTACTTCAGATATCGTCGGAGAAAGAAAATTCTCAACAAAGAAAAAGGTCAACACTCAAATATTTTACTGAACATTCTTCTCCATATTCCTAATCAACTCAAATTTCTTCATACATGTTTCGTCCTATATTTCCGAGATATAACCGTTTAAACAAAAAATGACGTTTTCGTGTGCAACAAAAGAAGGGAATAACTTTGTCCAAACTTTCAGGTCGGAAAGGGTAATTTTATGCTCTTTCAAATGCATTTTCGCTGGATAAATTATATTATTTCTAAGGTATTAAATTCAAAAAACCGTTAAAAAACCAAAACGAATCGAAAAAGAAGAAAAAAATTATTGTGCCGCCTTCCGTTAAGATAAACAAGAAAAATAAGCTCTGAAACATTAAGTTTCACCGTGTATATGCTGAGTAATGCTGATCCACGTCCATACACACACGCTGGCATGCACGCATACACACACAGACATTTTTTAAAGACAGTGTATTTTGATTTCTTAAGTTTCAAAACATGTTCCTAACATGTTTTTGATAAAACTTTCTTTGTACTATCACATAGCTTCCCTTTTGAGGAAGCAATATTTCTTTAGCAATATTCTTTTCAAAAGAAAACATAAAATAATTGCTAGAAAAGAAACGGAGGAATTAATTAATTGAAAGGAAACTACGTGTATTTTATGAAAACATATATATTTCCAATATACTTGACGTATAAAATAAGAGATTTTTTCTTCGATTTTAAAATTTTCTTTGAAGTTACTATTATTATTTAAATATACTTTTTATTATTCAATCATTTCCATAATCTTATCAGTTCTATGTTGAGCAATACCTCATATGTCTGCAAAATTTCAACTCATTACATACTTCCCTTGAAGAGTTATCGTGACGATATTATATAATTTTTTGACGATAGTCTAGATAGAGTAATTATATTTCATTATTTATTTAAAACAAGAAATGCCACTTACGTTAATATAAATTGACAACAAAATTGCTTTTAGAATATTATGTATAATTTGTTATAATCTTAAAATGTACTTAACAATTAACAAATAAATTCATATATCTACAAAAATACATAATTGTATTTACGCATTACGGCGTTGCAGAAAATTGTACTGTTAACGAGTTTCTAGCTAAAACGTTCTAGGAATCTAACTAGTTTCTGAATCTTTGTCTGGAATCCAGTTGCGCTTCTCATCAGGGTTCTTCTTGAGGTAATCCATGAATGCTTTGTATTCCTTCAAACCTTCTTCGTTGATTTCTTCATATTTAGGCACCTCGGACTTTACCTTTGCGAACCACCTGACGATATTCTTGTATTTGCTCAAATCAAAATCAACTATCTGAAAATTAATTGTTTTTTAATGGATTAGTATCGTTCTTGTATAATAGTATTTCAGATAGTCACTGCTGTAAAAATTTGTAAATGATAAAATAGTTAGATACCGTTAAGTTGGAAACGGTGGAGAGCAGCACAATATCCGCAATAGTAAGATTATTTCCGGCTACGTATTTTTGACCATCTAAGAATTTTTCCAGATAAACCAAGCCCTCCTTCAATTTATCTAACTTGGCTGGGTCCCCTGTATGTCCGAAAAAGAGTGGCATTACCTAAAATAAGAACAAAACTCATTGAATATTTTTTACTTAAATTTGCTTTAAACATGTCCATAATATAAAGTAACCTTAATATAACTTACGTAATAATCTAGAATATGTTGGTACAAGTTTCCCATGTCGAAAAACAAACGTTGGTTCACGATAGCACGCTTTTTCGGATCTTTCGGATAGAGCGAGTCGTTCTTGGCATATCTATCTGCCAGGTACTGGCAAATGGCTCGGCTGTAAGAATTAATAATAAAGAGTTATTCATTTTTAGTATGAAATGTTTTATCAATCATAAGTTCATTACGCATTATACGTAAAGGATGTATTTACCTTTCGCTCAGATAGAAACCATTATCGTCAAGTGTCGGCACCGCGTGTTGCGGGTTCATCTGCAAGCAGTAAATAATTGATACCCATTGAATAATATTGTGCTTGACAAGTACCTGATGATACACACACTTCGCGCCGCTTTACGATCTTTGCACAAATAATTCATGCAAATTTTTTTTTTTTAATTTTTCATAAACGATTGTTGGTAAATATAATTTTATGTAATTTTTTGGCCAATGAACAGATCATTTAAATTTATATTCCCACGATATAAATTCTAATTTTTATTTATTATCCTCACTGATTATGGTCAAATGAGAAACTCTTTTATGTTTAAGCAAATCGAGCTAAACTTTTGAAGCTATATAAACAATGCTATATAAAGGTTCTGTGCCAATTTTTAGCACCAAATACCGATCATTTTCAGATTTAGTGAGAAACATAAATTTTTAAACGAAAATTACCGTTTTTACAATGTAATTTGGGCGAGGCCTTTAGAGATAACGCTCTGAAAAAATTGAGTCTCTTCCTTGTTTGATCATTAAAAATAACTTCTGAAAGTTATAATCAATTTTCCGAATGTGTCAAAAATATGTAAAACCTCATACGTTATTAGCTGCTTTTTATAATTAAAAATTAGTTTCGAAAAATATACGTATAAAGTTTCAATTTTGAATGTAATCTAAAGTAAATTGTTTTATTTGACCGCGTATAACTTTATTAAAACATTGATTAAGAAAATATAATAAATTAATTTTTTTATTTTGGCAGACAAAAGCACAAGAATCTTACCTTAAGAAACTCAGGTTTTAAATGTTCCTGGGCCATGAGGTTCATGAATTTAAGGTTCAGATCTACACCAATAGCGGCAGCCACCAATCGGACTGAACGGCATGGTCCACTTGCTGGTATATGGTACAGATCGATAGTCATCTTTGAGCTTGAAAAAAATAATGAGTAAAACATAAATTATCACAAAATTTATTAATACTGTAATCATTAAAATTGTCGACGAGTTGTAGTCGACTTATGACTTTTTTGGAAATTAAAGAAAAGAGAAATAGAACCCCATGTATTACAGACATCATTGCGCACTGCTATATGTATTTTATTTATAGAACTGGTATGAAAATTTATAGAATGGGTATGAGTCTACGTGTTTCATTATTTCTTTTTCAAGTTGCTTATAAAATGCTTCTAAATTCTTTGACTTCAAGTTACTTATAAATAGCTTATAAAATGTTAAAATAAAAAACTGATTGATTATTTAAGAATTATTATTTAAAATTGCTCATGAATTGCATATGTACCACAAGAAGCGCACAAATATTAGCATGGTAAGTATGTACTTATGACTTAAATTTTTAAATAAAATTTAAAGGTATCCAGGATAATGAATAGAAAAAATATATACAAATATAACGGTATAATTATTAATATACTTACAGTTAACTATGCAGATAGTTTATACAATTCAGAAATAAAGTTGTCCGTTGTGGAAATGCACACCTTCACAGTCACTAATAGTCTGACTGCTAATGACTGATGCGGTTACTTTATAAACCGACGCGACAGCAGCGCTACAGTTTTCTGTCAGTTGAACATAGGCATTGATATACATGTATATACGCATACACTGATAATACATACATACGTGCGCGCGCAAGATACTACGATATAGTCAATTACAGTTAATTTTGAATCTACGAGTCACGCTGATATAGCACGGCGGATGATAGGACGGATGACAGGGCCCTTGCGTGTATCTTTTTAGAAAGAGTATAGAAGATGACGATGACGTATTTAATCGATAAAAAATGATGAAAATCAATTTGTGAAAAATCGAATTTTTCTTACTTAACGTTGTTAATTGTAATTTCTGGACTCATAAAAAGAGGGGTTTTTTTACGAGTCCAGAAAACTTTTTATATTTAAAAACAATCATTTTGAAATTTTTTATGCTATCAATACTTAATAATATCTTAAATTTTACCGTTGTAAACCCTCAAAACCAACCTCAATACCATATTTATTAAAGGATCTTTGTTTCTCACAAGATCCTAGGTGACATGATGCACGAAAATTTTTTTCTCGACGGTTATTCGACTCCTTTTGAAATGTATTACAAAATGAGCGACGCACATTTCGTTAAAATACTTTTATTATTCTTTTTCGTAAATCCAATTTTTTTTTTAAATATTAATAACATTTTTTTCAAGAAATCGATTAGATCTCCATAAAAAAATAATAGAAAATTTTAACGGAAAATTACTTTGCTCTTTTGTAATACATGTCAAAAGGAGTCGAATAACCATAGAAAAAAATTTTTTCGCTTATCATGTCATCTAAAATTGTGTGATGAATAAAATTCTTTTAATAAATATGGTATTGTAAATAATTATTTTTTGTGATGTATAGGATCAAGATTTTTAAGTTTTACAACGGTAAAATTTAAGTTATGATTATGTATCGATAGCATACAAATTTTCAGAATGATTGCTTTAAAATCAGAGTTGCGGAGTAACTAATTGAAAAGTTACAAGCTGAGTTAAAAAGTTAAAAAGTTAGTAACATTTCACTTAACTTAGTCAGTTTTTGTAACCATCAAACTTTTAACTTAACTAGTTAATTGTTTTAAAGTAACTTGTAACTTTTCTTTTTTTTAACAATACTTTCAATTTCAACAATAATTAATAAAACAATCCTAAGAATCGCTGTTTTTTATAATAATTATTTTAATTACGGTGATATTTTTTATTTTAACTTTGAGTTAAATCAACTCCACAAATTTCTTCATTTTAAACTTTATGATGAAAATGTTTAAGGCAATTTCTTAATTTTGAAGTTTTTACGCCAGGACAATTTTCAAACTAGTGTATTTTTAAGCAATAATGAAGAATATAGCAAATAAAAATATTTATTTTTTCTCAAATCTGAGGAAAATAGAAGCTTGAGTGGCCGGCATCCTTAAATAAATAAACGTCCGAAGAACTATGAGACTTTTATATTTAAATCGAAAGTTTTATATTTAAGTTCGTTCTTTCATGATGTTCGGCCTTAAATATGAAAATTTTACAATAATTTGCTTACATGTTAGAATATGAGAAACGTTAATTATATGAAAGAAATGTACTTTAAGAATGGCCAAAAATATTTTGATAATGCAAAATTGGATATCGCATCAAATAGAGAATGATTTCACAAAAGTTGTTTCTTGAAAGGCTATAGGGGAACTCACCAATATATAAATTTAGAAATAATCAAAACTTACAAATCTACAGCCTATAGTTTATACTTCTCACGTAAAAACTTACAAAAATACGTGTACCAACTTATAAATAATTGGTTGTAGCTTTGCAGATTTTGATTATTTTCTAATTTTGATATGAGTAAGTCCCCCTGAAATCTTTCAAAGAACAAAAATAGGTCTTATTAATTAAAATCCGGTGAAAAAAGGAGATTCGGATCTTTTGTCAAACAGAACTCTAGTTGACGTGATATCTAATTTTGCAATATCAAAATATTCATAAAAGAAAATTAGTTGTCACTCGTTTATTTAAGGTTGATTCTCGTGAAAGAACTACCTTAATCTTCATTGTAAGAAGTGAAAACGTGTGTCTATTATCGGTTATGGGCAAGTACATTCAAGTTAATTTTCAATTTTAATTTTAATTTATGTTTTATCATCAAATGAGAAACAAGCTAGAAGGAATCATACATGTTTTACAAAAATAAAATGCTACAAAATAGAAAAGGTTTACGGAAGTTTCAAAATTCTGTGAAAATTCAGTGTTTGTTTTTACAAGCTAATCTCAAACTATTACAGTTTTAGAGAATTAGGATGAACGTATACATTTGAATTGAATATATCATTTCTTTTATAATTCAAATCGTATTGTATTCGGGCATCATTTTGATTAAAATTCTTGGATTTGTTTGCTTGTAATTACCTTATTGACTCTGTAATATCAATCTACTTCCAATGTATATTATAAAAGACGCGAATACAGTATATCTAATCCTTATTGCCTTTATTTTTCTTTCTGCGACCGAGATAATAAAAATTCAATTTATGCATAAATGTATTTAAATAAATTTCCCGTAATTTTGGCAAAAAAAGCAAAACAAAAGCATAGCAGCATCCGTCATTTCTGCAGTATTCTAAAGTTTTGCCTCATTTTTTTCAAATGTTTAAATTTCCTACAAGATTGCCAAGCCGCGTAAAAAACTAAGTCTGGGACAAGTACGATTAAAGTATGGTTCAGAAAGTCTTGAAGAAGTCTTGCTATGGAGACTCTCCCAGACTTTTGTAAAAAGAATGCTAAACAAAAGCATAGCGTTCCGTCATTTCTGCCGTAACCTAAATCTTTGTCTCGTTTTTTACAAATATTTAAATTTCGTAGATTACAATATTTAAAAAAATGTATCCATGATTTAATCAAAAACTATTATTTTTTACGATGCCGGTCGATATTAACAATAAGTGTAGTGTACTAATTACTTGTGTGTAGAAAGTGAGTTTTCGTGACATAATTCAACTAAAGTCTGGAATATAGTCTAGGTTATAGTCGGGGATCATCTCCGTAGCCAGACTTTTGCCAGACTTGTCCCCGACTTATTTTTTTAGACGGGCACGTAGAGCAATTGTTAACAGAGGATACTACTGTGAATGTCGCTAGTTCTCTCCAGGGGAATAATCTCTAGTTCCTAGTAGGGATATCCTAATTTAATTTATACATCTTTTGTCTTACGGAAAACCGTGTGTACCACATTTCATACTTCGCGTGTATATAAGTCTGTGTATAAGTGTGAAATCCTATCTAAGAAAAAGCTTGTTAATAATTTAATATTCACGGCGTGCGTGTTAAATCTCTTATAATATGTCCAGCGAGGACGATTCTTAAATCACATTTTGAAAATGATAAAATTGCTTTTTAATAAAATTAACGTTTAAAATAACTTTTAACTTTTTACTTTTATACTTAACTTTTAACTTTTGAACTTAAATTTTAACTTTTGAACTTAACTTTTAACTTTTGAACTTAACTTTTAACTTTTGAACTTAACTTTTAACTTTTGAACTTAACTTTTAACATTTGAACTTAACTTTTAATTCTTGAACTTAACTTTTAACTTTTTAATTTTTTAACTTAACTATTAACGTTTTAACCTAACTTTGTAACTTAACTTTTAACTTTTCAACTTAACTATTAACGTTTTAACCTAACTTTGTAACTTAACTTTTAACTTTTGAACTTAACTTTTAACTTTTTAACTTAAATTTTAACTATTTAACTTAAATTTTAACTTCTTAATTGTTTAACTTTTTAACTTGAATTGTAACTTTTTAACTTAAATTTTAACTTTTTAACTTAAATTTTAATTTCTTAATTGTTTAACTTTTTACTTTGAATTGTAAATTTTTAACTTAAATTTTAACTTTTTAATCAGCAGAAGTTGCGTCGGTAAAAAAGTCTATGTATGTACATGAACAAATCCTCAAAATCGACATTTCTCAGACACAATTTTATATTTGAACCTATCGTACTCGATTACATATTTGTAACTTGCCCTTTTAAGAAGTTCTATTCTCTACCAATGTTTTTAATTTTTTTATCAATATTCAAATATATTGTATTCAACTAGTTTAAAAGGCACATGTTTATGCTTTAGGGGAGTTCTATTGGACTTCAAATGACGGTACATTTAATGTTTGGGGAATGATAATTTTACTGCTTTCTACTACGTTATAAGCTTTAAACATAATTAGTTTCAGGAAATACTCTTGTAAAAATGAATTTAATAAAGTATAACTTAAAGTATATAACTGAATTTTTCCAGAATATTTTTAAATTATACGCAAGTTTTACAAATAGTATTAGTGATCGAACCGCAGTAATCACGATTTGAGAATTTAAAAAGCACTCATCAGATTTATCAACTACTTTTAAATACTGCGAATCGGAAGAATGATTGTTGAAAATAAAAGATATAATGCTTGGATTGTTAATTAAAAATTAAATATGTATAACTGTTTGAATTTTTATTTTAAGTACAAAATTCTTTGATATGAGAAATTTATAACTTAGCTGATTTAAAAATTGTCCATTCTTATTGCTAATTGCTGGTATCTGTTGACATATGGTAATCACAACTGCAGATGTCTACATGCATCTTATGTAGGTAAAGTCACTCCCAGTTGCTTATATCTCAATGCTCGAGACGTACTTACTGCGCTAATAATGTTATAAACTTATTATTATAAAAGGTGTATATGATATTGTCTGTTATCAAAATCGATAGATAGTTAATAGCGACAATATAAGTACTGTTGTAAATAAATGTAACAGCATTATAAACTAACATCTGGGTTTAATGTTAGTTTACTTTATTCATTTTATGTTTACTATTCATCCACGTATAACTGAATCTTTCAATTTAGCTTTGTGACAAAACAAAAACAATAGCCATTTTGTTTGAGATTTTTTATTTATTCGTGCAAAAATTTCGAAATACGATAAAAAAAATGAACAAACATCCATCAAGGATTATCTTAAATGGTAATAATACAGGTGCCTTTTAATTAAATTAACGAGTATCAGAACGATGATATCATGCTTCGTAGAGTTTACTTCTTCTTCAGCTTCTCGACGAGCTCTTTGAATGCCTTCAGACCCTCTCCGTTGGTCTGCTCGTATTTCGGCGCCTCGGACTTTATCCTCTCGTACCACCTGTTGGAGTTCTTGTATTTGCTCAAGTCGATGTCGGTGATCTGATGAAACAAAAACAATCATTAGCAAACAATATGCAGCATTGTACGATAAATAAAAGCTATGTATCAAAGGATGTTCAGCAAGTATACCGTGAGGTTGGAGTAGGTAGTGACGATGACTAGATCGGCGATGGTGAGGTTCTTTCCGGCCACGTAGTTCTGACCTTCCAGGAACTTCTCGAGGAAACCAAGGGAGTCGTTGATCTTCTCGAGCTTCGCTGGATCCGCCGGTGCTCCGCCAAATACTTGTGGGTACTGAAATCGCGCGATAATTCATAATCAGCATGCGTGTCTTCGCCAATATTCAAAGTATCATTGATGCGGATGACTTACGTAGTAATCAGCGAATGTTTGGTACAGGTTTCCCATGTCGAAGTACATGCGCTGATTTACGACGGCGCGCTCCTTCGGATCCTTGGGGTAGAGCGAGTCGTTCTTTCCGTATTTATCAGCCAAGTACTGGCAAATCGCTCGGCTGAAAACATCATTATCCTTTTACTTTACAATACATTACTTATGCCATCGAAGTGGCACATCTGTTTAGTTGCAACTAAAGTGACGCAACTAGCGTCAATTTTCGTCCTCAAAGCCCTCATTAAAAAGCAATTTAGAAAAAGAAAATTTCCCCAGTGTGTTGTCAAATTACGTTTAATGTCGAGAAGAAAAGAACGACAGTTACCTTTCCCACAGGTAGAAGCCATTGTCGTCCATTGTAGGTACGGTGTGTTGTGGGTTCATCTGCGAAAAGTAGAAAAAAGAAATAAAATAAGCCTGACTTGTTAAGTAATGTCGTGCATGACGCATCTAACTATACAGCTGATGGGCGAGCGTGAATGTACTAGAAAATAAAACACAAGGCCACGTTCGGGAAGTGCAGAGTCATTTTTCCAGCAGCTCTGACTGCTCATTACACACGCGGCCGGTGTCTGTTTGCTCTTGTTTCTTTACTGTTTTTTCTTTTGCATTTCGCGCACAGGACTCGTGTCGCGCGCGCGAGTATTGATGTGTTCCGTTTTTTCGCGGATCGATCGCCAGTTCTTCGCCACGGCGTCGAAGCATCGGACCTTTCGCCGACACGAGCAGCTTTTCAACAATCGGCCGCAATTACTTTACCCCTTTTCATTCTGCTGGATCAATGGACTTTATTAGTTATTCACGCGTAAAGAACTCTATAGTTTGCTCTAAATTAATATATTTATGTTTCTTCTTTGTTCGTCTTCGTTGCGTGCTTTCAAATGTTTTAAAACGTATAAAATATATGTCCTCGCTGAGTAATTTATTTCGAGCCGTAAATTATAAAACTACAGGAGAAAAACGTTAATTTTCATTTAAAACGAAGGAAAATGCAACCGCGAAGAGCAGGTTGTAAAAACGCATCGAAATAAATACAACTACCGAGTGATCATTGTTACGGAGACGACGTTCGCGGCAAAAACTTTTATGACTAATTAATTTTTTCTTCATTGATTTATCCATGAACTGAATAGCGTCGAATAAAAAGATGTTATTTCTCCGTATGACACTGAAAATTCTAAAAATGTTGACATTGACTAACGTTGAATACTTGCCTTTACGAATTCAGGCTTGAGGTGTTCCTTAGCCATGAGGTCGGTCAGTTTGAGGTTGAGATCGACGCCGAGGGCAGCGGCGACCAGGCGAACAGCGCGGCATGGTCCGCTTCCGGGAACTTGGTACAGATCGATAGGCATTTTCAATTCTGAAACGGCAAGTCATTACCAATTATTGATTGTTTGCAGGTCGTCGATACGTATCGCCAAATCTATGTTACACAAGTATAGTCTCCAATTTTACGTTCTTGTCTACTAGAGGATTTGAAAATACTACAAGTTTTATAAAAAAACGTTATGCCTGCTCGAATAAAAATAAATTTTGTAACACAAAATTTATTATTTATATTATTTTTTTTTTTTTTACCTTGTTTAACTATAATAAATAATTCAAATTCTCTTGTACTATTTTCTAATCAGTAATATACATATTCATATGCATTATTGCGAATACGTAAATTGAAAAATCAATGAACAGTGACCAGCGAAAGCGGTAAAACGTTTCTTTTTTCTATCTAGATCGAACATATGCACGGGGAAGTGGTTTTTGACGTAATCGCTCGGATATGGGAGCGGTCGGTGCATAGCACTTCCAGCTTGCAAGTGCCTACGCAGACTAGGTGCATTCCTCGACAATCCTCCGAACGTTTTATTCCATTTCATTTGTTAACAAATTCCTTATTCGACTTGCACTTTTAAATTGAAATTAAAAGAATATTTCATTTTGCAAGTTACAAATATTTGTTCAAGCGTTTCTTTGCTTGCACACTGGAATAATTTTTCGTTATCAAATATGATAACATACGTACATACACAGTTGATTAAAAAAATGTTTGTTAACTGTTGCCAAGTTTGATAACTCCAAACTATTCAGTAAAGTTTTTAAAAGCAATAAATTTCGTTCCTGAGCATATTTATCATCACTGCAGTTACTGTACTATAGAATCTTGTCGAAGTTGGCTCCCGAGCCAAATCGAAACGCTTTTAGCTACATGAAGTTTTATAAGAGTATTCGCATGAATATTTTCCCATCCTACTAAGAAACCCGAGAAAATCGCGAAAGAAAGCAGCATCGCGCGCTCACCTCTCTCATTAACGTAAACATACAACAATCTCGCGCCGATAATCTGTGTTTCGCAATTAATCAATGCGACTCGATGCTCGATCCTCCGACTGGGTATCGTTATAAACACGCATGCCTCGAACGGGAATGTTTCGCATACATACCTATCCTTGGAATAAAAAAGAGAGAAAAAAACACCGATCTCGAGCGACACGAAAGCTATATAGCATCCTTTCGTCTCTCCGTCTCTCTTGCACCACCGGAGGAGATTTATCAGGCCGCGCTGTATAATAACGCAAAAACTCGCAGCGTCATCGTCTACGGTCTGTCCTTCTCCGTGTACACATTGTATATAATACCAAGTCGAAAACGCGCGAGCGTTTAATTATGGACAAACCAAAAGCCGGCTTCGCGTCGTGCGTTTCGGTCCTGGTATTCCTTTACTTTTCCTTGTGTGTGTGTGTATATGTATGTATAAGCGGCTAAAGATAGTGCGCACACGCCTGCGAGCCGCAGGAGGCTCGATCCTCATTAAGGTCGTACAGGCAATACAGTCTGTGTCAACAGTTAGCTTTTTTCTAAAAGTCGGTGTTTTTCCTTGTAAATGTGTCCTTTACAATTTTTTCCAAAATGAATCTATATAAGAAGATACTTAACTGAGCAAAATTTTTATATTTGAAAGTCGGTGTGTTATTTTAAATTCAGCTTGATTATTATTAACTCAATTAAAATTTAACATAAATCATTCTAATAAGCTATGTACTTTTTATCGATTCATGGGTCTTTGAAGAGAAAAAGTACTGTTTGCAAATAATTAATTAAATAAAGTACTTACATTAAAATTAAATCAATAATAAAAAAGTGATATTATCTGGTATGGTTTCACATAATGTACCGTCAATTTCGAATACAAAAATCAATGAAACTTTCTGATTATTGATAAAATACAGGCTTAACAGGACTATACATTTAATGCAGCTTCTTCAGACAAAAATTATAAAAATGTCTTACAAGAAATTATTGTCGAATTTACGTGTAAAGTAACTTTTGATAGGGACTGCAAGTTATACAGTAAGATGGTGAATCGTGGCGTTTTTGCGCTCTCTGGATGATCGGTTTTGCATCATTTCGCAGCAACTTTTATACATCGTGTGTGAGGTTAAGCTGGCGCTGTGTAAGTGCTCGACTATTATATTCGCGCGGCATTAATCGCGTCGATTTTTTAACATTCAAATGTACGTGTCTACCTCCGAGCTGTAATAAGCTTATGGAATGTATTACGTTATACGATGATCAATGCATGTAACTATTATTGTTATTTTATAATTAGTACATTATTAATTATAAAATAATTGACTGTACAGAGATAAACATTTAGATAAATAGTGATGTGAAAACTTTTGCCACGTTACTGAAATCTTCCAATTTTGGTATTTGTATTGCATATATATGAACTGAATGACCAAGCACTTTTCTCAGCGTCATTTTTCAATCTCCCGATCTATTATTATTGTTATCGAAGTCGATGTACGATTATTGTCACGCCAATGTACACGAAGCTTTTCTCGATTATTAATAGTTTCTTAGAAACTAAATTGTTGAGGAGAAAACGTTATCATCGCTTCAATCCCTCAATTGTTAATCAGATACGTTATTACATTTGCAATAAATCACACTATCGATCACCGCAATCGATAGTTCAATTTATGACGATGTTTTGCACACATTTGACAGTAAACACAAGCCGATTGCTCACGGTAGTTATGAAAACGCCTATCACTATCACACCGTTAATCGCTCAGCCAGATAAGATAACATTCAGCGCAAAAACAGTACATAAACCGACCTACATAAGCATCTAATCGTTACAAATTTTTATTTTCGCAAGCTTCATTAGCGGCAGAAACTACGTATCAAAATGTACTCACACACACACACACACACACACACACACACACACACACACACACACACACACACACACACACACACAATAAATAAAATAAAAACACTCACAGTTCGTTGAGAACTCGTTCGAAGGCGCAGCTTATTCGGTCGAAGGACGATAGCGGGCAGGACGATTCAGCAGCGACAGAGAGATATATTCGCGTGCACAGTCGTCGGGAGTTGCGAAGCGTCTAACGGAGCGGCGTCGTTCGCTTCGACGTTATAAACTCGCGCCGGGCCGGCACGATTCGCCGGTGCGGAGCGGCTGCGCGTACACTCGCACACGCACACACACGCGCGCGTACGCAGCCACGTAGATTCTCGAGTCAGGCCAGAGCCGGAGAGCCGAGTCACGGTGCCTCGGCGATATACATCGCCTACACACGCTACTTTCGCGAGACCTGGCCGGCCGGCTTTGTAACTGTGCTTCGCTGCTGCGTGTGTGCGTCGTGCGTGCGCGCGCGCGCGCCTTTGCCCAGGGGACCGTAGGAGAGCTTTAATTTTGACTTGCCTTTGCGATTTTGAAGTTCGATGCGCAGAGAAATTGGATGATGGGTGTTTTTACGAGCTGTGATTGTCGCCATGGACAGTGTTCACGGTCAGGGAGGCAGTTCTTGATCATGCAATGTGTACATTGTTACATGCATTGTTGTAATCTATGAACCAAAAGCTTGGAAAGTTTAAATTGGTGATGATAAACATTTGCAATCTGTTGTACTTGTAATAGTGTTTTTAATAGATTATTTATTGCCTCATCAACGGCTGCTCCCTTGATTAAGACCTGGGTCCGTGACAGTATGCGATTCAATGACTTGCATTTGTTTATTTTTCATTTTTAGATTAATAATATAAAAACATTTTCAAGGTTAATTATTAAAAGGAATTTTTTTTCTTGAGTATTTCATAATATCTACCGATATTTTTGATACTTTAGTATGATCTTAAATTTATTCGAAGATACTTACAGGATGTAACGCGAGCTTCGATTGTCATAACATATTATTACATGCAGTCAAATAGAGAAACCGTTAAACCGCTGCTAACTGCTTTAGCAGAATGCTTTCTCAAAGAAATTAAATGTATAATATTTTAATGAAAATTCATGACATTGATACAAATTATTTTCGTTTTAATCCCACTAGTAGATTCTAATTTTCCAAAAAAACTGCTAATTAGAAATCGTGAATAGCAATAATTGTACATTACGTAACTTCTACAATAAAAGATGGAGAGATGAATATGAGCGAATTCTTCTCACAACTTCCGTTTTCCTGCTGCTTCTCAAAGTTATCAGAATTATAATTTTTGTTGACGATTTTGGACTGACAGAGCTTGCACTCCGCGTAAAAATGACCTATACATGATCATATATAAAGTTTAGCATATATATATATATATATATATATATATATATATATATAAGAGTCAACACCCGGGTCACGAAATTTGATGAAACTTTAGGAGGTGTTTCTTGAACCTAAAAATGAAGCCTAGCACCTGTAGTTTTTTTCCAATGGTCCTTTTTGTCGAAACATAAGCCATTATACCCCAAATGCATATAGTTTTATTCAAAAGAAGTACGGCTTTTTCTCAACGTAACTCTGCATGTATTTAAAGTAAAAAATTGCCCTAAACACACAATAAAATCTAGGCGAAAAGAATTTTAATCTAATCTTCGTTACATATAGTAGTGACTAAAGAGGTGTGAAAAATCACCGAATTTATAACAATTAACTTTCGTCCAATATTCATACATTTCCAGTCATCATATTCGACTGTTAATAACTCTTACTCGGAGTAATATTTTTATACGCAACAAAGCTTAAATTAAAGCTCTTTTGGTGCAGTTTCATTGCATTTGAAGGTAATTCTTTATTGTAAAATCATGCAGAGTTACGTTGAGAAGAAGACATGTTTTTTTTACTAAAATTATACGCATTTGGAATATATTGACTTATATTTCGAGAAAAAAGGCCCGTTGGATAAAAGTCTAATGTATAATTTAAGATAACTGTAAATACTTTAATTTTTACATATTCTTTATTTCAATCAGCAAAATATTAAGGCTCACTATGCCCTGGTTACCCCTACGTCTCTCCTATATAGTCTCGCAGCGCTTCTAGCATCGAACGGGTTGATAGACTCGCTTTTCCGGTTCAGAAGTAACGTGCGATTACGTGGCTGCATTTTGTAGGTTTTTGAATCGAAGGAACTAGGACATGATAGACTTTATTTAGTTACTATTATAAGAAAAAATTCAATAGAATATCTCTAATAAAAATAGTTTTTTTTTAAATCATATACATCACTTAACACATCTGTACAGTGTAGATTATACACTCACTGTTTATAGTATGACACACCAATATTTAATCAAGAAAATTCTGCTTATTGAGTATTTAATTATTATCTTGTACGAGCTATGGAATGATTACAGAATGATCAGGTCATAGTTACATGTTTGTTTTTCTGCACCGTTCATTCATTAAGCGTTATATTATTACCATTTGTAATCAGGATAGCGGCAAAAATCTATAACAATAGAAACAAACAAATTGCAGACGTATCTGTTTATTCAATATATAAAAGTTATAAATGTTACAATGATAAGAAAAACTGAGGAAAGACATTGTAACATCTTAGATTACGTACAGGAAATTAACTTTCCTTGTATGAGCTAAATTTAAAAGATAACGCTTTAAAAATTGACGAGTCATCGTGAAGTAGGGCATTGCAAAAGTGACTCCATTTATTTCTGGAACTACCTCACTTTTCAAAATTTCACGTGAATAAGCAAATGTGATCTCATACATGTATAAATTAAAAAATTTATTTTCACGCATGAGTTATGAGTAAATAACACACTTTTGTGTACTGTTCTCAATTTGACATACAAAATAAATAAATTTCACAACGTCCGGTGAGCCAGAATTTAATGTCAAAAACCCAGTGAAAGCAGTATACTATAATCTCGTCGATAGTTGATTTTCTTTTGATTGATCGATAGCATCCCGTTCCTAAATAAGCTCGACAACTGCTGAGCTCACTTACACCCAGCGACTTTCCCAATCCAAAATTTCATTCAATAATCCACACGAGTCCCTTACGCTCTTTTGATCGAGCACGCTGCAGGTTCGAATATCCCCGCGAAAGAATTCCACGGCGTTATGTAAGTGCACGTAGGCCCCGATGAACGAGCTTACGGAGGACTTAATGGGAAAATATCGTTTGTTAGCGCGAGTGAAAGCGTTCCGCTGCGTGGTAGCCTTGGAATAGTACAGCCGCGAACGTTAGGCTGCTTCACGTTGAATCGTGACTAATACGGGACCGGAGGCAGGCATCGGTAGGCGCGCGTCTGTCGACGCGGAATGTCGCGCAGGTATATCCCGATTTGCCGAGGAGATCGCACATACCGGCCGGGTTGTACTAAGCGTCGCTGCGCGCGTACTGTCCTTCGTTGTTTTCGGTACAGAGGTCCGTTCTGCGTGTTATATCTGGTAGCCAACGATTTTCGATAGATCGCGAGGATTGGATAACTTATCTACTGCTATCGCGACACATTCTTTCAATGCTTTTCTTAGGAATTTTTTTAAGCAGTAAAAATGAAATAATTATTTTGAAACTTTTAGCAAATATTTTCTAGTGTTCGTAGGTACAAAAAAGAATTTGTTTACGTTAAAAAGTATCAGTGGTGGTCGGATATTAAGGGTTCAATTACACTATCTCAGCGCGCAGACTGCTTACCTGCATGACGTCTAGAGATTTCTAAACTTGTTCTAAAAGGAACTTCGATTTTTTCATGAAATTCGACGGAATATACACCTCAATCCCATAAAAAGGTAGAAAAATAATATTTTTACGGAGTTTTGATAAATGATGTGTGAATTTTAGGTGATAATTGTGTTATATACAATACAAATTTTATAGGTGTATATTTAAGAGAAATTATTTATCTTCAAAATGCCGCTTGTAAATTACTGATTAGTTGAGTACTTTTTTAGTTATCTGTCACTTAAAATTAAAAAATGTGAATTCGAGAAAAACGCGTTAAAGTTCCATGCATCAATTGGAGAGAACGCGCGCGCTGCAACTTGTATAACTTGCATAACTCGTAGGTCTGTTATAAAGTTCGATATCGCTTTAAAACCTTTTGCAACATATTTTTTACTCCAAAATTTATCGAATAAAATTAAAGAAATCGATTTTTTGGACCCTTTATATAACTTTCCACCCGGAGTAAAAGGGTGTTTAAATATTAAATTTTGAACAAATGTTAATCAGTCTATATTTTTTATAAAAATAACTTAAATGTTCAATTTTCTTCTTAATTTAATTATATACATAATACATAACAAGTAAGTTGGAAAACCATCAAAAGAAAAAAATTACTCAACCTGATCCACTGATTTCAACGGTGATACCCAACATTCATACTTTCACAGTTACTCTAGGATATTTTTTCAAATTTTTATTCTTTTAACATGAAAAAAAAGTTATTACTTTCTGTGTATATGTGGTCATAGCTGTGATCAAAAAACTTCAAGTTGTTTTTGGTCACAGCTATGACTACATATACAGAGAATGTAAAAAAGAATTTCTGTTAAAAGAATGAAAATTTGAAAAAATATCCTACGGTAACTGTGAAAGTGTCAATTTTGGGAGTCACCGATTAAGTCAGTGGGTAGCAATGGGTTAGGTTGGGTCATTTTTTTTTTTGATGATTTTTCAACTTACGTGTTATGTATATAATATAATTATGCATCAACTTTTAGGATATATTAAGCTACATTTTAATTGTACCAAAAGAATTTTTTATGTAAAAATATCGTTTCTTTTTCTAGAATAAGGGCTGATATGTCCAGAGCGTCCGAAACGGAGTAGCAAAAAATGGCGTACATCCTAGCTCCACGTAATCTTACCTAAAACAAAAGAAATGAAAGATTTTTAAAGATACAGACCAAAATTTACCGTTAAACCAACAAAAATTTTAGAAACCTAAAAAATAAACAAAATGGCGGCTTTAATAAGATGATTTTTTTTTATAAAAAATATTATATAAATAACTTTTTTCCCAATCTGCGTGGTTTACATAGAATTAAATGTTATTAAGTATACGTATGCACAAACGCAAAATAATTGGTTAAGTAGTTTTTTAGTAATCTTGCACGCCAATTTCGAAAATGTGGTTTCAAGAAAAACACGTTTAAAGTTTTCGCACTAGAAAATTGATGAAAAAAGTGAAATTTTGGTAACTTACGGTGGTTTTACGTAGTAGGATATTCCAAGACAATAAAGTAAATCTTTAAGTTCTTTATGTAGTTTATTGTACTCGATTAGATGCTGTTTTTGTATTTATCAAGCTTCCTTGATATTGCTAAGACTGTACTGCTTCTGCCATTTCATTCATTCTGCGTCGATGTGTTACAAACGGACATTTTGCTGATTATTCCTATTTCAATATGTAAGAACTTTATAATCTTCATAACTTCCAAATAATGCGCACTGAATGTACCTGTAGCTATATAAATGACGATTTTGATAACTTTGCAGCTGGATTTAAATGCTTCGGAGCTTCTCGACGCACAAGTGCATTAAAACTATTGTTGATTGTTGTTGTTGAACAACTCTAACTTAAAAATGTTTTAGCATTTTATAAAAATGAGTAATAGTAGTAGTAATAGTAACATCACTCTTATAGCGATAGCTAATTTTCGCTGCGTCGCGCTCCTTGGCGCGCTCGTATACCTACGCGTTTGATGTGGTGCGTGTTCGAATTTTGACCCGGAGCTCTGGGAATATACTTTTCAGATGATACTAACGATTGTAGCAATAAAAAAAATCGATTGTTTGTACTCTCTACACCAGGATCCCCTTAACATTTGGTCAAATTTTTATATTAAGACACCCTTTTACGTCCCGTAATATTTTCGAATGGAGCATTTTTTATATATTTTACTTATTACTTGTTTTATATTATGCTTTTGCTGTTTTCTGTTATGTATTATTTTTTGTTTTTTATTTTAAACTAAAACCTTATGGTGAATAATTTTAACTTATCACTTTTTCGAGGTATTTTATTAATTTATTTTTTATTTTATGTATACAAATAAAGTATTACAAAAAGAATTTTATCTTAATTATGAATAATAATAACAGATAATGAGAATAATCAATAACTATAAAGTAATTGATTCTTTATATCAAATCATCCAAATTGTGATATTTTTTCTTTCAAAAATGGTTCATAATAATTTGCTTTCTGTTCAAAAACTAAAACGCGGCTCTCTGTTTGCTTCATTCTTGCGCTGAGTTTATCAAAAGCGAAAGCTGCTTGTTCTTGGGCTAACGTCTTTTTAAACTAAAAATGATAAAAAGCGTTAATTGAAGGTAAAAAATTATTTTTAATTACAATGCGGAACAAATCTTACTTGATCTAATTGTACTTTTTGTCTTATCTCTGACGCCAGCAGATCAAGAAGATATGTAAAGGATTCAGTCGAGTTGAGTCTAAAAAAAGATATTTGTTTGTAAAAAGTATGTGAATGTAAGATTTTATATAAGGAAATATAAATTAATACCTTGACTTAATTTTATCAAATTCATTATCAATAAAGTTCAAGCACAAATTGATTCGTTTATCATCACCTGACGGGTACAGGCAGACTGATTTGAATACAGATAAAACTTGATTTTCTGGGATTATTGAATTATTTGAAATCGTCAAATTGAGAAAATTATTTAAAATGGTTGAATTTTCTGAACATGCTAAATATATGAGTGTATATTCAGACAAATTTTCTTGGTACTTTTTGAACATTCTATTCCAAATTGTTTCGTTCGCACCATTCAAGCCAACGCATCGCGCCCATTCTTGTAAGTCGACTGATCCCCTAGAAAGTAAAATGAAAAGGTTATTGATAGCTTAATCAGTACAATGAAACTTTTTTTCTTGAAGATTAGTACTCGAAATATATCACACCCTCCAAAATAAAACTACGGAAACACAAATCTCTATGGGTTTGTAAATCGAAGCAAGTAATGTAAATTATTCATGAAATAAAATATTTTTACTTAAATTTTATTATTGTATTACAGTTTGTCAACCTTTTTGAAGCAATTTTCAAAGTGTATGAAAGACTTTTATTTTCGTAGAAGCTATTTTATGTTAAAGAATTAAGTTGAAATTTTTTTGAATTTTTATAGCCTTGTTTTTAGGGTGTAATATATCAACGTATGAATGAATATTCAGGAACAATTGGCCGAGCGTCTACCTATATAAAATGCTATGAATGTCTCTAACGTCACCTTTGTAGATGTAGATGAGTTATCTATATATTTTCCTTTAATGTATTACATTTAAAGTGTCTCATACACTCTTTAATCAAAAGAGCTTATATATTTCCCCCTTTTTCTATATATCGTCAATAACACTTTTCGATGATCATATTTAAAGAGTCTTATACACTTTTAATAAAAAATTGTAAGACTTTTTCTTGCAAATAAAAATATTTATCTTAAGGAGGTTCGAGCGGCATAGTCTGATAAAAAATAACATTTTGGTAAATGCTTAGCTTATTAATGTCTAATTAATATAATCATGCTACATTGTACTACAGGAATTACTGCAAACATATTTATAAAAAAAAATAATAATATTTTGACTTATTATTAACAAAAATTTTTTTTTTGTAAAAATAGAGAGAAAAAATCAAAAACTTTTTACTATATAAAGAAATATCTTTTAAGCTCACTGTAAACATTTCAAACAATTTAGGAAGATTTTCGTAGAGATATTGTAGTATAAAGAAAAAAATGTATAAATGTATAAACAAAAAAATTTTCATGTAAAAAATTTGAGGATTTTTCATGATATAAAGAATCGTTTTCTAAAATCGCTGTAAAAATTTTAAGCAGTGTAAGTATTTTTTCGAAAAGATATGGTAGTTAACAGAAAATTCATATATTCATATAAATAGAATAAAAAAAAATTCAAAAATTTTTTTCTCGTTAACGAGCTTCTTAAATGATCTAAAATTTTACCAGTGTCTAATTACCATTTTTATTAACAAGTATATATTTTTAGCTCCTTTGCCGTCATTTTTGTTTTGATGCTCGAACGTCCTTAAAAGTAAGTAATTTGTGATTTGCGACTTATTACGTTTACTAAGAGATGAATAAAAAATTCTTTTCTGTAGGATAATTTGACTTTTCTTATAGATTATAAAAAAATTAACCTTCGACAAAAAGTTGTAAAATCCATTCAAATCTGTCTACTTTAGTTCCTTTTTGCGTTCCCTTTAAACGGGAACAAATTTTTCAGGTGTAATCAATAACATAGTATATAAGAAAATTTAGTTTTTCTGTTTTTAGCATTAATTATTCGTGAAAAAGAACTCTAAAAAATTCACTTTGCTTTCCCAAAGAAAACATTTTTCTTATTCTGATAGATTTCTTATGAACCTAAATATGTTGTATACTAACAATTTAGATTTTTTATTATCCAAATATGCTTCTAATTGTTTTGTAGCATTGTTCCAACATTTTTCGTATCCAAAGTGACAAGCCCAGTGATTGCTAATCCTTCTTAGGAGTAACGTAGAAAAATCATCATTTGGTCGATCTTCATAACCAATTTTATCGACGAGAGGAATAATTAAGTGCAAGCTAAATTTCTTGAACATAAAATTATTTCGTGTGAATATGCTTTAAAAAATCCTATTCAGTTTAATAAATTATCTAGAATTTGAATATTTACCTTTAAACTGTCATATGCTTGTGTATTTGATAAATGATAATTCAAAAAGCTGAATATAAACTGAGCATCGTACCATGGTATGTAATCGGTTTCTCGTTGTAAATAGGATATAAGATTTAGAAAAATACTCATGTCTAAGTGCCGTTTAAGAGAAAATTGAACAGCATCATTGATAATTTGTGCTCGATTAATAGGAGAAATTTTATGATAATTTTCGCTATTCAAAAATAATGCTAAACGTTTCCAATTTTCTTCATCGTATAAGACACGGTAATAGCCTGTGTAATAGAAAAGGTAATTAATAATCTATGCATTTATTAAGTTAATAATCAACGAGTATGCCATTTGCCTGTTTGTTGAATATTAAAAATGACCCAATCTTTTGGATCGACGCCGTCAAACTCTAATTGTTTTAAATCGGGTTTCAGCCAGTGGCTTGGAAAAGTTACATTAAAGTTTAAATTAGTTTGCGTTGCATAATTTATTGGGATCCACCATTTATTCGAAACATTTTTTTCTGTTAACCCAAAAAATGTAACTGCCGGTATTTGAGATATTCTTATTCGACCTGTTGTATAATTTCTTGACACGTTTACTATTGGGTAGAATTCTGTGTTTGTCCACGTTGACATTATTTCTGACACGCTAATATTTACTAATCTTGAATCTTTTGATGAATTAACAGCTTCTTGAACGGCTTTCCAGAAGTCTTTTGGTCCCGCAGAGCTATACTTGCTGTTATTTTAACAACATTACATTTAATGTACGATAATGTTAGTATCGCTTTTAGAATAATTTTTTTACTTACTTAATCTTCAAAAAGTTTATAATTCCGTTTTGTAAAACATTGTCAGAAAGGAAGTGTGTCATCATCCTTATAACGGATGCCCCTAAAAGTTAAACGGATCTTATACAATATGATAACATCTATATGCTAAGGATAAAAACTATGATTTTGTACCCATTGAGGTAGATGAAAAAGATCGCATTAACAGGCACTGAATATCTTTTGGATTATCAGATGTATTCTTATTTAATGGAGGACTGTCCGTTATTCTATTAGGAATAAACGATCTACGTTGCAATTCCCAAATAACAAACATTTCTTTTAATCTCCAGTTTGGCATGATCTATTCACAGATATTATATGAAAGCATTGTAACAAAAAAGATGTATCATATTATTTAAATATTAAATAAATAGAACAAATTACTTTATCCGTTATATAATACTTCATATATTCAGTAAGACCTTCATTTAGCCACATATACTTCCAAGAAGTTGGGCTAATCAGGTGGTTGAACCATTGACTTGCAATATCTCGCGAAGCTCGTAAAACTACATCCTTTTCCTTCTGAGGGCCAGATCGTTCATTGTATAAAGTTTGGGATTTTCTAAAAACAACAATAGTCTTGAATATTAAATATTTGTAATTAATGTGCCCCAGCTAAATTTAAAGGATTAAATTACTTTGTCGTGATAAAACCCAAAGTGGCAGAAGGTGCGCTCTCTACTTTTTCTGGAATCACTAGACTAGTAAAAGTATCTAGAGGATAATTAATATTCGTATAATTTTCCATTATAGCCATTGCTTTTTCGTAAGTATCTTGTGTCATCTTCACTGATTTCAAATCAGAAACTGTACCATATATAATGTAAGTTTTATTCGCGTAAATCTTCGTTACATTTTTTATGTTGCTTAATATAGCAAAATTAAGTTGGTAAGTTGAAGAATTTGCTATAGGATGATAATGACTCCACCTTTGTCCTTCTTTATATTCAACATAGTTATCAGGAGTATTAGCCATAATCGTTGTATAGTTCAGTGACGTTTGCATGGTAAAGTATATTTCTGCTTTTATTGTGGGCTCGTCTCGACAAGGAAAAATTCGACGAGCCGATGTTGGAAACAAATTTGTCAATAGCATAACTCTAAAACATGAATTATTTAAATTAAATTCGACATAGTTGATAAGTTTTTTTAGGTAACTTACCTATTTTCGCCGTCAAAGTCCTTATAGAATGTTCTATACATACCCACCGACTCAGAATTGATTGCACCTATATAATTTATTTCAAGTGAATATCTTCCAGGCTTCACGAATTCTCCGAATTTCATCGTTACTGTTTGTTCTTTTTTGTGATACATAAATCCAGATGGTCTAACTGTTTCGGACGAGTCATCCAACATTTCATCTGAGTCCTGAAATGAACTTGCACCATTTTCAACATTTGTTATAGGTTTCAAAACGTCAAAAGTTTCATTCAAGCTTCCCTTTAGTGTTAAGTAAACACCTTCTTCGCAAAACTGTAGCTCTTGGGAATGCAATGATAGATTTTTTGTTGGTTTGAGTACGAGAAGATCTATATGAACATAACCACTGAAATTTCCATCGCTGATGCAAGGATCTATATAAACTTGATACCGTAGAGGTTTGATGTAATTTAAAAATTGATAAGCTGTATCTTTGACACTTTCCAAATATTCTCCACAATCGTTTTTTGTTGCCGATATTAATAAGAAAAAACTTACAAAGGTAAACGAAAGAATAGTATACTTTTTGTCTATCATCTTGCACGAGCTACTGACGAATGCCGTTTGACACGTTTCTTATGGTCGTGCAGTACCTGATAGTGCACTTATTGAATTAACCCTGAACGAGGAATGAATTATGTCAAGACTTAGCAGAGATGAATACATTCAAGATATATGTACTCTTTCAATTTAATTAAATATTGATTTACGTAAGTTATACTAAATGACAAGAATATGCAAGAAAGTATGGTAAATTTTGTAATAAAAGTATCAGTAAATACGTAAATACTAAATATTATAATTTTCAGTTATCTTAGTGTATTATTGTTTTATAAATTAAGTTACAAATATGTGAAAAATACACTCGTACCATTTTCTAAATATAAAAATAAGGTAGACCTAAATCGTCGTGATAAAGTAGATCAAGTTCAAATGAACAATGAAACTATTAAGATTTGTAGATGTACATCTCGTCGTATTGCAGTGACGTCAAAACCAATGAGTATAGAACAGCTTCTAACGACTCCGATTGTAGAACCATTTACTTGTTATACTAAAGCGTTTAACTTCAAAATTAGAAAATGTTTTATGCAATGGAAATTGTAATTAACTATGTAAAATAAATTTTATGTACAACGACTTTCTATAATCATTTTGTATAAATGCTCTAATTTTTTATTGTTTAATTTAATTATGGTTAAAATTATTTTCATTTACATTCTACGAAATTTTTGTCGCCAGATTTATCATCATTTTTCATATAATATGTATAATTACATAATGTTCTAATTTTCTCATGTTTAATTTAATTAAGATTAAAGTTATTTTAGTGTGCATCCTACAGACAAGAATGTTGATCCCAGTAAATAGTGATTTTGAAAGGTATAGATTTCGAATATGAACTAATTTTCTTTTAATTAGGGTAACTAGCATTAGTTGCAATTTAGGCCACGTCAAAAGAAAAATATATTAATCACCATGAATAATAAATAAGTTTAACGTTGTAAAGTCTTTTTCTAAGAAAAGCGCACTACTACTACGCATCTAGCATCTGGTAATATAGAATAACGCTTGAAAACCAAACTGCTTACTTATACACTCTATTTTTATGATAGAAACTTGAATAAAAATAGATTGTTTAGTTTTGAATAAAAATTATAAATGAGTGAAAGAATTTAAATAGGAATTGATTAGTATTTGAAATTTCTTAAACTTAATATGGAATAAACGTTTATTAAGAAATATTATATATATGTGTATATATATATGTGTGTGTGTATGTGCCAGCGGTTGCGGCTATTTGGACGGTCTGGATATAGTGTTGTAAAATGACCGTCTTTTTTACTAATGGTAAAAAAACAAGAAAAGGACGGTCAATTGACTGTTAATGACCGTCATTTCTTTTCTAAACTCTATGTAAAACATGTGATGAAAAACATCCATATTTATTATATTTAATCATTTTTTTCTAATTCTTTCATTTTTTTGAACATTTTTTATTACGTTGATATTTATTATTAGCATTTTGAAGACAATTTATTATTCATCATAAAATGTATAGATGTTAAATAATAAATAAGTTAACCGTCACATCATTATGAAAAAAAGTTTAAGTATATAAATTAAAAATTAACCAAGTATAACTTTCAATTTTAAACGCAATCATACTGCAGATTGTTACTTAAATAAAGTATTAAGAAGCTTTTGTTAATCATATGGTTTATTAATTTATTTAATATAGTACTTAATATAATTAAATAAAATAGATAAATTAATAAACCCTGAGCTTAACAATAATTATTTAATACCTTTTCTATTTCGGAACAATCTGCAGCATGACTCTCTGCTTTTAAAATTATATCACTAAAGTTACGCTAAATTTTCTTTTAAATAATAATCCTAATAAGAGCATTTACACTATTTGAATCTCGCGTGCTTTATTTGACAAATGAGAACTGAGACTTGAGATATGAGAAATGAGAAGTAACTATTTAATCGAGTCTACGTTGTCCAAATAAACGTTATAAATGTATCGGTGGTCTCTGGATAATCCAGTGAATAACTATCCAAAGATATATATACACATATGAGTAATTTTAAACAAATTTTAAAAATTCTTGCGAACTTTAGTATTTGCTACTTGCCGCCGATATTTTTATATAAAAGTATCTATGAAAAGAAGCTTTCAAAATATTTTTCACCCCTAAGGTCTACTGTGTGACCCAGTAGAGTGTTTTGAATTATCAAACATGGCCAAAAACAGCTATTTTAAAAAAGTAGGAGTATTTGATAAATTTGAACGCACCAAAAAAGCAGTCCTTCATCTTTTTACAAACTTCAAGCTAAAATATTAGACCCTCTTAACAGCTCAATGGGTCACCTCTACATAGATGAATGTAAACCTGAAATGTTGTGTTTTTTAGGTTATGTTTGATCGTTCGCCATATTACGTAATCAAAACGTATTTAGATCTACCACGTCTCAATTTTCCGTCTTGAAATGACCTTTAATTTCATTTTTGGTACGGTCAAACCCGTTTTGTACAACCAAAGTAACAGCCTCTGGAAGATGGGTCATTTTTTAGAAATCGTCAGTTGGAAGCATCTTTTAAATTAATTTTAAAATTAATAAAGTGATCGTATTATTTAAAAAAATTTCTAAATAAGTTTAAATCATAAATTCTTCGTTTTTATTTTGTAAATTTTTAGGAAAGAAATGATTGAATGTATTATTTTCTATGATCTTACTACTATTTCAGAGATCATCAGAAAATTTTCCGTTAGTATGAACTAAATTTGATCCCTCCCAGTTTACATTGGTTCTTATGGGCAGTTCCCCCGAATATGAAACTTCACTAAAACTTACTTACGAACTAAATTTCGATCCCGTTAAAGGTAAATGCTTGGTTAAGGAGGCACACCACCTTTGAACCCAAAAACAAAACTTATTTGTATGAGTACATAAATATTCTTCCTTTCAACAGCAATCATTCTGAAATTTTTTTTACTATAAGTACTTGGTAATACATTTAATTTCACCGTAGGAAAACTCAAAATCTTTATCAAGGACATCATATAAAATCACCATACACTGAAAAAAAAATTTGTTGAATCTAAGTAAACGTTTCCTTGAATCGTACTAAGAAAAGATTTACTTAAATAAAGTAAATATTTCTTAAATTTAGTAAATATTTATTGAATTGATGAATACCAGTCGAAACATAATTAAATATTTACTATTATCAAATAAAATTTACTATTATCAAATAAATATTTTCTTAGTACGATTCAAGGAAACGTTTACTTAGTTTTAACAAATTTTTTTTTCAGTGTAGTTTTAAACCTCCTATTCCAGTTCCCACGGGATTCCAAGTGATCCCGTCGTCCAAAACTAATGTTTACTATGTAGACAAATTTTTATATACATATTATTGACTAATATTGATTATTAATTAATTTTACCATATATATGTATATAATTAATGCGTATAAATTAATTTTATTTCAAGATTTGGTATAAATTTAATTATAATGTATAACGTTTAAACGTTAACCATAGGTTTTTACTTCAAAATTATTTTTACATTTTTTTGGTGGCTAATGTATAAGACTATTTTGTATTTTTTTTAAGAATAAAGAGAAATAGAAAAGTTCTAGGGATTTTTTTGTCATATATAATGTGGAAGATGCAGAAAAAAATTATTTAAAGTTTCATTAAATGTCCCATAATATGTGTCATACCGCTGCATAAGTTTTAATATTATATTAATAATAATTATGATAAGATGTATAATAAGATATACATAACATTTTCAATTTTCATCTGTCGACAAACAATTAGCTATTCATGTAACGAACTTATTACGAGTCTGCAAGTCTTGCCGCGCTTCTATTCGTTAGAAAAATCTTCATAGTCAGCATTCTGCCGTAGTCTAACGTATTCTGCCAGATTCAATCCATTGAAAATGTTATTCTTCTTCTTTTTCTATGAATCAAAAATTTTGTTTAAAAAACTATATCGAAATAATGAATAGCCTTACATAAGTATTTGTTTAATCCCCCCTCTCTACACAGTAGTATTCGTAAGGTTTTAGTAAACCCCCTGCCCCCTGAGACCATTACGTAATTTATACACGGCCCCTAAGGTTCGATGTACATATACCGTATTATATCCGCAGTCTGTAAAGATGAGTAAGCGATAGTATGCGAATATCGAATTTACAACAAAAATTTCAATACTAAATTAAGTGGACCGTGGAATAAGAAAAATGATAGTTCTGTAATCCGGATAAATACATTTTTATTATACTTGTATTTTGTAATTTTATTGAACAAAATTCTTTCGTAATGTTATTTTTTTCGGTTATACGAATTAATTCGCATTTTCGAAGGGTTGGATCTTCTCGTAATTTCGAACACCTCGGTAATACAAATAAAAATTTGACCCCTTCAAATTCGTATTAATGCTGGTTTATTGTATTTAAATGAATGAGTTTTTAATAATTAAAAATAAACATTTTATATTTCAATATCTTTATTAATATTATTAGACATAATTTGTAAAAATATTATAAATATTTATATAATTGTTATCGAAGAAATGAGAAATTTTTGTGATTATTATAATACTGAATTTTACTTGAAGTCGAGTATCGTATATTCTTAAGAACTTTATGTATATTATTTACATTTTTAAAGTTTGTACATATGTAATATTACTTTACAATATAAAATATAAAAAAAGTATTTTATTGATTTTGGTAATTTATCCCATAGTTATGAAAACAATTACTAATAATGCGAAAATAAGGCTCATTGATGCTGATACTATTTTAACACCGCTGCCTACTATTTCTTTTGTCCAAGAGACAAGTGCTTCTTCGTTCTCCTTTAACCAATGAATATTTTTTTCAGCTGCTTCTATTGCCTTAGCAGTAAAAATTCGAGAAACGTCTTTCTTCTCTGTCGCTATAAGCTAAAATAAAACATTACAATTATTAGGAGAAAGCATGATGCATAGGTTTTTACGTAACAATAGATTGTACCTGTCTTTAAACAATTAAAAAAGTTTACAAAGAAAAATGAATTACCTTATTTAATTGATCTTGCGTTGTGAGTTTCTCTCCTATACTAGTAATTAAACTAGTAACGCGTTTGTCGTCCTTACTGAAAAATAATACATTATTACTGAATTGTCTGTTGTCCATTGAATTAAAGAAACTTACATTTTTCTGTAAAGAGTAACGAATCTTTCAGTCACGAAGTCTAAAACAACGTCAATGCCTACGTCGCTGTTGTCGTAAATGCTTTTAATAACTGCAGTGATATCATCAAGTGTTGAATTGTCTACCGCAGCGTAGTTCAAGTAATATTGTAGCATTTCGGTATTAGTGGAGCATCCTAATGCTGTGATCAAACTGTTTTTTTTATCAGGATCAGTCGATTTCACACATTCCAATAATGTCTGATTCCATATATCCATAGTTGCTGTTCTTAATCCATGGCAAAGTGTGGCTTGTTTCAAATCAGGTGAAAACCTAAAATCAATGCTTTATTTAATACAATGCTTTTATGTAAGGTAATTTTTATAATTTCATCAATATAAATGTTCATACGTATTTTTGTTTGTGTCTTTTAGCCATTCAACCAATTTGCTATTCATTTTTGTTGTACATGATTCATCACCTAGTAAACAAGCCAAATTGATAGCTGCGATTCTGTTAAGTTTAGTCAAATGTTCGTCCTTTGAAGTTTCCTCTAAGCCAACAGATTTAACTAAAGATTGTGTCGTGTTCAAAACATGCTCCTAGAAATGTAATAGTATTAATAGTATTGAACATTGTATCACTGTATAGTTACAGAATGATTGTTTATTTTAAGTCACCTTATAAATTTTATAATGTTCGGTATTGATTAATTTTGTATTGAGCCACGAGAAAGTTTTAAATCCTGGATACCATGCAACATAATCAGTTTCATTTTTTAAGTAGGCTGTTAGGTGTAAAAGAGTAGAAAGGCTTAGTTTTCCTTGCTTGACAAAAGCCAAAGCGTCATTCACTAATTGAGCTCGATTTAATACATGAATCTTTTTGCGATTATCAGTTCTTAGATAATCTATTATTAATTTCCAGTTTTTCTCATCATAATTTACACGATAAAAACCTGTCGAATATTATTAAATTATTGTATTTGCTTGAATACTTTATTACATTCTAGATATAACATTTATTTTCTAATAAATATAATTTTACAAACCCGTTTGTTGCTTATTTACAATAAGCCAATTATTTGGTTCAACATCTACAGAAATATTTACTGAAGTATCCTTTAACCACTCTTCAGCCGTTGTGTTAGTAAAATCTGCTTTATTCTCAGTCGCAAAGTTGAGGGGAATGTGCCATTTGTGATTATCTTTTTTCTCTTCTTCGCTTGTATTATACGTGAAAAAGCGTTCTTGCTTAATCTCAACTTTTCCGTCCTTATCGTAATTTCTTGTTACTGTTACGATAGGATATCCTTTATGATTAACCCAAGTATCCATGATTTCTTTCACTTTTAGCTGATCTTTTTTCGCAGCATCCTGGAGAGCCTTAAATAGATCATCGGAGTCTGTCGCTTTATATTTACTGAAAATATTAAATTATAATGTAATCAGATAAAACTTTAATTATATAAAAAAATAAATTCAAATGTAAACAATAATTTAAATATGGATATCTATAATAAATTTCTATTAAAAATGCTAAGCATGCATTATATTATAAAATATTAATTTATTTATGAAATTTGTTAGCTTTACTTGGTAGTTAAATATGAGTTGAGGCCTTTCTGGAAAATTTGCTCTGTAAGAAAATGTTGCATCATACGGATGACAGCTCCACCTATAAAAAATAAATAAAAGAATAATAACATTAGGTCAGGAGGATTGCAAAAGTTTAATACAAATTGTATGTTCTTATCTAATCGATGGATTTGTCTATATCTTAGTTTGATAAACGATAAAAAGACATCAAAACTCATGAGTAAGTGTGGCAATAATTTACGATTAATTCCCAGATTGCCATCGGCGTATGTGACATTGTTAAAAGCTTTAGATACCCTCGATTTCGACTAAAAAATTCATTCTATAGCGATGACTATGCATTTACCTTTTTGATATGAGATACTGTCGAATATTGCGCTGATCTCTTTGGGACTTTCCACGTCTTGATTGATTTGATGCGTGGTAGAGCCACTATCAAAATCAAATGCAGTAGTTTGTATAGACTTTACGACCGACTGATCAATTGATCGCCAAGATGGTTCTACCTATAATTTAAATATATATGTTGCAATAATATCCACTACTCTATGTTAATTCTACTGAAGATATACGTTATAAAAATAAATAAGTAAAATTAGTTCTTACTTTTTCAGTAATGAGGCTTTGAAAGAAAGTTGCAAATCCTTCGTTAAGCCATAAATATTTCCACCATTTTGGGCTTACCAGATCTCCGAACCATTGATGAGCAAATTCGTGAGCAATAGTCTCTACGATATTTTGTTTTTCACTTGTTGTTAAAACTTTTTCATCGAAAAGTAAAGATTTTTCCCTGTCAGAAAAAATAATTTTATTTTAATAGAGACTTTTTGTTAGGAATCACAAACGAAATTTAGGTATAATGTTGATCACATTACCTATAGAGTACTAAACCCCAATTCTCCATTGCACCAGCAGCGAAATCTGGTATAGCGACCTGGTCCATTTTTTCTAATTCAAATTTAATGCCAGTAAACTTTTCCAATTCTTGTAATAATTTTTTACCCGTTTCAAGCGCTAAATCGCCGTTTTTTATAGCGTTTGGTCTAGCATATACATTGAAACTCGCAGGAATTTCAGGTAAGCTCTTAAAATCTGAGACAACAAAAGCTAACAAATATGTTGACATTAATGGAGTTGTTTCAAAAGACGTTTTTTTTCTTCCGTTTGTAGATTCTTCACTTTTTACTACTTTTGTATTAGAAATCGCTGTGTACTTTACAGGATGATGAATAATGACATCGAATGTCGCTTTGTATTTTGGTTCATCAAAGCATGGAAATGCACGCCGTGCACCAACTGGTTCGAAGTGTGTCGTTGCAAGCCATCTAAAATTTATTACAAAATTTAACATTTTTTTATATATTAAATGTACACAATTACACTTACATCTTCTGCTTTTTATCATTTGTGTAGGAGCTTCTGTAAAACCCACGCATGTCATCAGCCAATATACCAACATACTGAATTCTTAAAGAGTATTTGCCTTTATCAAAATTTCCACTATTTTTTAAAATTATTTTAAAATCTTTTTCATCGTCTTCCTGGGTACTAGGTTTCAAGTAAACCCCTTCTAAGTTATTCTCTTTTGTTAATTCAGTTTTAAGAATTGTTAAGTTTCTAGAATGAAAAGTTATATTATTTACAGGATTGTTTACTTCTAAATCGATTGTTACAATCCCATCAAATTTAAAAGCCTTTTCAGAGTTGTCATCAAAATAAGGAGTTAATTCTATAGTGTATTTCTTGGGTTCGGCAGTATTTGGTAATTGATAACTATTTTTTGTCTTAACATCATCAAATAAAACATTAGTATCTGTATTTAATGTAATCGGAAAGTCAAGTGCTTCTGCAGCAATAAGACATACGAACAGAAGTATACCGATTATTTTATACATTTTGATCGATCTTGCGCGGCTCCTGTTAATAATAAAAATGATAAATTAAAAAATTATTATGATTTAATTTATTTACTGAAATTGAGATATTCTAAATCTATGGAAATTATATATGTATATATATATGGTGCATTCCACATCAAATCAGCCGATTAAAAAAATGTTGTCAGTGATCGAACGGTGAAATTATCGCAGCTTAAAAGTATAAACTTTGTAACAAAGTTTTTGTTTGCAAATTCTAAGAAGAATTCTGATTGGTGTGAAGAAATAGGACCTATTTATGAAAATCTAATCAAGTACGACCAGGTTAATTTTTCTTTTCAGGTCTCAAAATTTTCGTCTCTTCATGAACTATAATATGTGTCATGGAGAAAGGTAGGACAAAGCCTAAAAAATAGTTATGACACTTATTATACGTTTTTCAGAGTTCTTATGCCTTAAAAGTGTCTTAAATATAACTTATTGTAAATAACTTTTGTTATAGGCTTTGACCCACCTTTCTGCATGACACATATAAAGTTCATAAAAAAATGAAAATTTTGAGACTTGAAAAAGAAAAATTAACCTGGTCGTACTTGATTAGATTTGTATAAATATGTCCTATTTCTTCACATTAATCAGAATTCGACATAATCATCATGGAATTTACAAGTAAAACTTTTTTACACATTTTTTCTACATCCCAAGGATTTTAATTTAAAAATAGATAAAAGTTTGAAATTATGAAAAATTTTAAAAGTTCAATTTTTATGTATCTACATAACTTTTTACACTTTTAAGCTTAGGGTCTAAAATATTTTTTCTATGTTTTTTTAACAATTTGCGACAATTTCACCGTTCGATCAATGATAACAATTGTTTGATAGTTTGACTTGACGTGGAATGTCCCATATATATAAATTACTTCATTAGTTTTACATACCTGTAATTTTCAGGAGTGATCGCGTAGAACCAAATGTTCGAAGATATGACCACAGGGTAGACAATGTGTAGTCTAAAGTTTAAAGAGGAAAATCAGTCGACTTATACGATATATCCCTAAAAGGTTTATTTGATAAGGCATGTAATCTCGTTTCTAATCTTATCTCAGCTCTTAGCGACGGTATATTGATCAAAAGATGACCGCAAAAGGCTTTGTTCGATCATTATGAAAAAATTTGTGTGATTTTTTGGTTGAATCACAATTTCAAATCGATGATTTATAACACAGCGTAACTGCTAAATTAGTCAATAAAAATGCTGCTACCCTGGTAGAAAATTAATCTAGAACTATGTAGATCTATCTAGTTTGCCAAGGAAATAATCGAGGGCCTCGATAAAACTAGATAATTTTCTACCAGGGTAATGTTTCTGTTAAATTAATAACTTTGGTTTAATTAGAAGATATTTGGAATTTCGGGACACATTTAAAGTGCCATAACTGTTTCAGAACGATTGCTTTTAAAAGAAAGAATTTTATGGATAACATAAATAAAAATTTTCATTATTTTTTAAAATTATTTAAATCTTTTTCGTCGTCTTCCTGGTTATAAAGTTTCAAATAAACACCTTCTATTTTACTCTAATTTGTTAATTGATATTAGCAATTGTCAAGTTTCTAGAATGAAAAGATATATTATTTACAGGATTGTTTACTTCTACATCGATTATAGTCAACAAAACATTTGTTTACGAATTGAAAGTTTGACTATGATTCGAATTTCTTTGAAATATAAACGTCCTTTGATTAAGAAAGTTTAATCTTTTGAATTTTGTAAGAAATGTGATAATTGTGTCGTCAAAGTCTTAAGATATATTTAATTAAAACCTTTATTTTGTTCTTCATGATTGAGTGCTAATTCCGGAAATGATTCAAAATATTTTCTATATAAACATATTTTTTCCATTATGAAGGATAATGCTATTGAAAGAAGCTCGTGGTTGAAAGTATATAACAATGATATACACATATATATGTTATATATCACCCCTAGAACAAGACTATGACGACTCATAATTTCTTTAACTGAATAGCACTTCGAGAATTAGTTGAATAAGGTTAAGAAACTATAATAAAATAATAGAATTCAAGTATAGAATTTTGTCTTGTTAAACATGACTTTACCCTGACCGAAAATTAATGTAGACCTATGTAGATCTAAGAGATCTTATGAGAATAATTTGTATTACGACAACGAGTTTTAAATAATAAATTAAGTCAAGTGAAACTATTTATACATATAAAGTAAAAAAAATCGAAATTAATTTATTGGTAACAAAACAACCTTAAAAACTATTTGAGAACGAAAAACAATGCATTTTCAACAATATTTTATTCAGTGTTAAAAAAGTACTTATGTAAAATCATTTTTGCTTCTATAAGTTTTGAGATATAAAAAAAAATTTGCTGAAAACATGTTAGAAACGTGTTTTGAGACATAAGGAATCAAAATACACTATTTTTAGAAAATGTCTGTATGGATATGTGTGTGTATATATGTGTGTGTATGTGCGTCTGTGTGTGTATGTGTGTGTATATGGACATGGATCAGTATTATACTCTGAATATACACGGTTAAAATTAATGTTTCTAGGCTCATTTCTTTTTTATTTTTTCTAGCAGAAGGGCGGACAAAAATATTTTTTGTTGTTTTTAGCGATACATTTTTGAGTGATTTTTGAATTTAGTTTTTCTAAAAACAGCATAAAAATACCTAACTTAACCGAACTGAAATTTTGGATAAGGTCATAAACGAGAACGTCATTTTGTTATACAGGAAAACGGTATTTCGTTATACACGAAAACGTCATTTTTTATTAATCGGTTATATGTTGGAAACATATGATAGAAAGTCTTCGTAATAAATGGAGATTATTAGTAACACATTGAAGAATGTTCAGTAAAATTTTTTAGCCTTGATCTTCTTTTGCCGAGAAAAAATAATTTTGTAAAAAATTCGATTTTCTTTGTCCAACGATAACTCGAGTAAATCGACAGCATTTTATCTGAAACTTTTCACAAAGGTAGATTTTTACTCTCATTTGATTTGTATATTTGAGGTTATGTGTTCTTGAAAATTTTTTTTACCGCTTATATCTCGAGAACGGCGCAGTCATTTCTTAGAAAACAGGACTCATTTTTTTCATTTTTAAACAAAGATTCAAAATTAACAATAAATTTTAATATTCATCAACTAGTTTTTGTTTTATAGTGATTTTTCTAATTTACAATATTCTGTTAATCAACCTAAGCTTGTAAATTCTGCTTCTTTAAATTTTGAAATAAAACGCGTTAGAATCATATTTTGGGTTATGTGCAATAAAGATACAGTATTTTTAGAATGATTTTTCGAATTTTGAGTTTTAGTTTTTCGGGCTTTTTGGTATGTTAGAAATCATACGATAAATTCAGTGCAAATATATTTAAAAGACCATGACATTACTAATCTTTTACAACCCGAAATTTTGGATAAGCTTTTTCCCTTCTTTTATTATACACGAAAACGGCATTTTTAATTAAAACTATATTATCTCGGAAATTTATGGTAGAAAATTGTTGGAAAAATTTGATATGATCAGGAATATCAACCCTGGTAGAAAATTGACCATCATTTATGGCCTGTTCGCTATCTATTGACCAACTTCCGTGGTCAATTTGTAGCCAACACTTACACCATAAGTTGACCATAATATGAGTAAAGATAAATGTACTATAACCTCAAATACATGTATAAAAGTTTAAATTCGCACAATGTTTTTTAGTTTAAACGAATTTACAATATAAAAATTAGCTTACTGATGCGAGAAGATATATGTAAGCGAAGTTGCTGTATTCATACATTCTACAAATTTTAACTCTGATTCTATACGTAAAATATATGCCCATGATGCTCAGTATAGTATAGTATAAGTCCATGCGCACGCGAACGGCGTCGGGCGCTTATAGGTTGATTTTTCGCTAAAAGCATATAAGAACATAAGACGCAAGAATAACATTGATTAGTATATATATATATATATATATATATATATATATATATATATATATATATATATATATATATATATATATATATATATATAGGTACACCAGAAATATACAGATACAAGAGAAATAAGTTTGTATTCATCTTATTTATCGTATATACAATAAACATAAACATTAGAATAACATTGATTATATATCAATCATATATATATCAATCAATGTTATTCTTATGCTTATGTGTCCCAACACACATGCAGACATGCATACATTCACGGTGTGTTGACAGCTTGGAGTCTAGGGAGAGAGCAGACCCTTATCTGTTTGAAACATATAAAGAAAAACTTAGTTTTGCGTTGTGAGTAATTTAGCAGATTTTGCTTAAAAAGTTGAGCAGGATTGCTGAGTAAAATGTGCCCAATAGAATCAAGTAAATGTTACTTAACCACTAAATAAATTTTTACTTAAGTTGTTGAGCTAGAGCAGTTCGACCAATTCAACGCAAATAAATAAGCAGTATTTGTTCCAATTTATGTATTTATTTGTTAATTAATATATATTTATTAATGCAGACGAATAAATTAAACTAAAATTTACCGTACATATCTTACAAGAAATATAAGAAAAAATATTTGTAGATTAGGTTTGAATATTTTCAGCATGTAGGCTCGGTGTGCAACATACTAGTATAATTTTTTAATTATTTGTTCTCTTTTAAATATCTAATTCGTATTGAATTATTTTAGGATCATTAAATTTTATTTATAAATAATTCTATAAATTACACCACCTTTTGGCCATAAACCGTCGGCCATAAGTTGGGTTATTGACCATAATATAGGACATAAATTGACCACACACCATAAAATTAGGCATTATATGGCGAATAGTTAGTCAACGTTTCTACCAGGGAAGAAGAATATTCAGTGAATCGATGTACTAACATCTGCTTACATAATTTAATTAGTATATTAGATCTAATAAATTATTATAGGAATAAGGAATTAAATTTTAGCAAGCTAAATGCCAATGAATTTCAGAGATTTTTATTTTGTTATCATTATATAATTTAATAAAATTTTTGAGCGCCTAGGTTAAAAAAAAGTTTTAATAAAGCCTTAAACATTGATTATTACTGTGCATATCGGATCGATTAATGAGTACACATATATATTCACAGCAATATTTCGATGATTTGTTTGCCGTCCTTTTCAAGCTGTCAAATATATATTTTATTATTTATAGATCTATTACATTATTCAATAATAATAAGATCATAAACATATAAACAATATAGAATATAGAATCAATAGTAAAGACGATTAATCATTCTTATGACTGCGCAAAATGCCTAGAAAGTTGTAAATATATATGCCGGTGGGGCGACTTTGGGCCAAATGAAAAAAATATGATTTTATATCCAGCACCGCAGAAAGTATGCATTTTGAAGCGATTTGAGGTATTCAGATTTGAAGGTCAGATCCTTTAGATACCAAATGAACCAAGAAGAAAATTATTAAATACATCTAAAAATGATTTTTGGATTTTTGAAAGTAAACAAAAATTTTACCAAATTTCCAATCTTGAAAACTTTTCTCTAGTTAGAGCGCGAAATGGGTGCTATTCCGTCATTTTTGGTTTTCGTATATAAATTTTTGACTCATTATTTACTATCGGAGCATCTTGTTAAACATAAAATGAGTTTGTAACTGACTTGTAAATGCTCAGAAATCAAAATTTAGCTATGAGATATATAGAAATAAAAAAGTGACTCAAAGTCGCCCCTCTAAGCGGGGTGACTTTGACCATCCTATTTTTCATACATTACTAAAAGGTACGCTTTTGAAATTTTATTCCTAGGATGTGAATATATACTATAGCTCAAGACTAAACTTTTAGCACCTGTTTTAGAACTTAATTTTTGTCAGGAAGTAAACCTGAGTAGTGTAAAGTTTCAAAGTGGTCCAAAGTCACCCCGCTCTACGGTATTAAAAATGCTTAATCTTTTTTATTATTGATTCAATTTACGATTAACATGACTTATATTGTTTAGTTAAAAATTTTAACAACTCTTATTTTTGGATATACACAATATTATGTAAAAACCATACAATTTTTTTTTAATCATCTGAGAAATGGTTTAAAAAAAGTTTTAAATAAAAATATTAAAATTTGAAAGAAGATAAATTTGTTTAACGACTTATTTTTATTCAAAGCATTCTTTTTCGTATGCGTATATTTTTAATTTTAACAAATTTTTTCTTACACATTTTATTTTGTGTCTAATTTAAGGAATCGTGTTTAATTTTCCATATGTGTACATTAAAGATATCGGTCTGTGATAATAAGGTTGCCTTTCTACATTAAATTCTGTATTATGATTTTACATTAACAGAAAACATAATACATACAAGAAATTGTGAGGTCGATTTTGTTGATCTTCCCGAGGTTAAAGGTATGTGAAATAAAAAGTCACAGTTTACGTTTCGGTGGCTATGCCACCCTCTTCAGAATAAACTGTAAAGAGGTTTTTTATTATATTGTGAAATAATATCCAAAGTTAGTATAACAATTTAGCAAATACAATTAAATTTTACAATATGTATAAAAACAGTATGGAGTCAATAATACAAAAAATAAAAAATTACCTAAACGGCGAGTCAGTGATGAGAGGCAAAGTCAAAACAAAGCTTCCTCCTCCGCAAGTGGAGCGGGGAGGAAGAGACTCGCGAGTGCGAGAGGTGTTGTTGCACTCGTGGTATATTTTTGTTTGGACCAAGTGACAGCAGAATAGTTTCCTTATATAGGAAACTGTCTACAGCGTGTGTTTACGTTCGTTTCGACGGGCAACGTTATAGCATGATTGTTTATTTTGATTTGTCATATTTTCATGTTATGTAATAAGTGTGTATATATGTTACTGAGGTTTTGTGTATCATCTTTTTTATTTATTGCATTCTGTTGCAAGTGAATATATAACATTTCAGATATTAGGCGTTTATTTTCTATTGGTTCTTTGTCGAGGATTTCAAATTTTTCAAAATCAAAGTCATGTTTTAATTCATTTCTATGAATAGCTATAACGTTGTCTTTCGATTTTCTATGTTCTTCGATGTGTGTGTGTACAGTTCTTTTTGTTTGGCCGACATATGTCACAGGACAATGTTTACAATTTAACTTATATACTACGTTGTTTTCTATATGTTTATCACGTTTGTCTTTGCCTTTAATAATAATGTTGCTCATGTCTCTATTTACTTTCGGAATCGTGATGATATTGCTTTTTTTGAGATCGGAAGTAATTTGTTCGTAAAATCTTTTTATATATGGTATACAAATTCTCGGTGTGTTCCTATTTTGGGCGTTATTATTGTTGTAGTTATTTTTGTTTGTATTTGAATGTATTAATGCCAGTCTTTTGTTCGTGTGTTTTGTTATGAAAGGGTCAGGATAATTATTGTCCCTCAATATGTTATATGTCTTTTTTATGTTATCATTCTGGAACTTTTTATTTGATAACTTTATAGCTCTGTCAATGAGATTATAAACTATTTTCTGTGAGGTCGGGTGTTGAGAATTATAATTTAAACAGCGTCCGGAAAAAGTTGGTTTCGAGTACCAATTTGTGATTATTTTATTATTGTCTTTAATAAGTAAGACGTCAAGAAAACTTATGGAATTGTTTATTTCGATTTCATGAGTAAATTGTAATCTGTCATTGTATGAATTAAAAATAGTTAGAATTTCATCTATTTTATTTTTATGAACACATGTGATTATGTCGTCTACATATCGAAAGAAAAATATTGGTTTGTTAGAAAGACTATTTATGCAATGTGTTTCTAGATCATCCATTACCAAGTCAGCAAATAAACCAGAAATCGGGGAACCCATCGGGGTGCCATATGTTTGTTTGTAAAATCTATCATTGAATTGGAAAAATGTGTTATCCATTAGGATATCACAAGCTTTGTGAATCTCATTTAGTGGGACAGTGGATTTTCTTTGTATTTGTGCGTATCGTTTTTCAATGCTCTGTTTAACTAATTTTTTGTCAATGTTTGTGTATAACGATTTTACATCAAGACTGATAAGGCAATGATCTTGTGGTATTATTATATTTTCCAACTTTTTAATTAGTTCTGTGCTATTTTTGATGTATGATTTTGGCTTTTTGATGCTGTTTTGTAATAAAGAGAAAAGTTCTTTGGAGAGACAATATGTAGGAGAACCTATTGTGGAGATAATCGGTCTCAATGGGAAATCTGTTTTGTGTATTTTTGGTAAGCCGTAACATTTAGGTAATGAGGTATCTGTCTGTGTGAGTGCGTTCTTTTTGTGTTTCTTTTTTAGAAATTCATTATTGTTCCAATGATTCATAAATGATTTTGAAAATATGACAAATCAAAATAAACAATCATGCTATAACGTTGCCCGTCGAAACGAACGTAAACACACGCTGTAGACAGTTTCCTATTATATAAGGAGACTATTCTGCTGTCACTTGGTCCAAACAAAAATAAACCATGAGTGCAACAACACCTCTCACACTCGCGAGCCTCTTCCTCCCCGCTCCACTTGCGGAGGAGGAAGCTTTGTTTTGACTTGGCCTCTCATCACTGACTCGCCGTTTAGGTAATTTTTTATTTTTTGTATTATTGACTCCACACTGTTTTTATACATATTGTAAAATTTAATTGTATTTGCTAAATTGTTATACTAACTTTGGATATTATTTCACAATATAATAAAAAACCTCTTTACAGTTTATTCTGAATAGGGTGGCATAGCCACCGAACCGAAAATGTGACTTTTTATTTCACATACCTTTAACCTCGGGAAGATCAACAAAATCGACCTCACAATCGTTAAAAAATACTCCGAGGAATAATGTCATATTAGAGCTTCGTCTCTAATTACATAACATACAAGAAATGTTTTCCGCTTTTCTTTTGAATTGATATCGAAAACAATATAAACATAATAAGTATATATACAAGAAGAATTACGTAAAGTATTTATCAATATCAATATGTTTCATAAATTCTAAAGTTCTAAAATAGTATTTAGCATTTAAATTATTTCAAATTTGGTTTAAAATATTTATTTTTTACACTGTTATATAATTTTGTTGTTTTATTTTTAACAATCGTAGAACTTTAAATTGTAATTATTAGCTTACTGTATTTTGCTTTGTCAAAGAGAAAGCATTGTTTTGATAAAAAAAATTTGTTATCATTTTTTAACGTAATAACATGCCGTATGACTTGGGGAGTTCGAATAAGCTACTCTCAAAAACTGTCCGCTGTATCGATGTGTGTGTGTCGCTCATCCGCGTTTGAATATTCCGCGGTGAAACCTGACCAAGCTTTGCATGTATATTTGTTGTCTATTCTAGGAGTGTCTTGAAAATTTCAGCGAAAATGGTCAACTCATTTTAATTTTATAGCCATTTTTCAAAATTCAAAAATTTGAAAATTTTGGTTTTATGAAAATTTTTTGATGAAGAAATGTTTTTTTGGGAAGTGAACTTTTTCAGAATAAAGTTCTTTAAATTAAGAACAAAAGCGATGAAAAAGGACCGATTTATATTTGTTATACCGTGTGTCAAAGAATTTTTTAACCTCTATAACTCGAAAATTAAAGGATAAAATGTAATGATATTTTTGATTTATCGATGCATAATAATATAATATACAATATGCCATGACTGATGCCTCTTTGAGAAAGCTGAGTGCCAAATCAGTTGGCAGAGTTTTTTTTAATCTATCTGGAACCAAAAATAAAATTTGATTCTATTTTTAAATTAATTTGATTGAATTCGAGAAATCAAATAAATTAGTTTAATTTTATAATTAATATACAAAACGAATAAAGTAAAATATCGTCAATTCAGTAAGCTCTTAATTTATAGTGTTTTTGAATTCACATATTATCTTCGATTGATGCAAAGAATATTATTAGACGCATATATGCTGATCAAACTGTTTAGTGCTGCGCTCTAGCGGTTCCTCGTAGTATTGAACAGAAACCAGTTAAACGTAACTGCTCAAGTGGTAACAAAATGATAACAATTGCTTCAGTGTTACTTATGTTTTTATTTATACAATATGGGAAGTGATTCATTGATCATGCTTAAGTATTTAAATAACATGATAAGATCTTTCTATTAATAATTAATCAAGAATAATTTTTTATCTCAAATGATTAGCAATTTGAGAAGCGCATATATCGATCCATGCAATATTATCTCTGGCTGATGTTATCGCTTTTTTACCAGCTTCCAGAGTATTTCCAAGTAGGTTTGCATTTTCAGTCATAAATTGAGTCAACTGCAATAACATATTTTCATGTTTACCTGTTCTTTATTTAATTATAATAAAATAAATTAAAATAAATACCTTTCTTTCTTGCGCGACAGAAGTTGTTTGTTTTCCGATAGCAGAAAATATTTCTCCCAAAAAGGTATCGCCTCTTCTGCAAAACAGAGTAATTCTTATACAAATTTCACATTTTAATTTAGATATTTAACGTGCATTGATTTATACGTACAATTCGATAATTTTGTTTAAATTTGCTTCAATGTAACTTAGTGTTGTGTCGATATTTCTACTGCTCCCAGCGACAATGGACTGAATAATCGAGAGCCTGTATTGTTTCGCTATGTCAGAATCAGGATGCACGGAGAATTCGAGGATCCTGGTATTACAGTGGTTAATAAATTACACGTAAAATTAATTAGTAAATAAGCGAAATAAATAAATAATAAGCGAGAGCGAGTTCACATCAACGTTTATATACTTGTTTACGAAGGAAGGATTTTCGGTGCTGGCCAACGCATTCATCATAGGCTCCTTTTCCGAGTGGAAGTCCGTTTTTAAAAATCGTTGCCACAGAGCAATCCAATCGTCGCTGCTCCCATTGAGAACGCCAACGCGGTACACAAAAACTTTCAGATCGGCCGCTACGCTAAAAATATAAAATAATTTCATCAGCGCTGCTGCATTAACCGACCTATACGACAAATTGCATAAAGCGCTTTTTTCCCCCCTAACTTACGGTTTATTTTCATCGGCAATCCAATTATCGAAAATTGATTTTGCGTTCGACACGCAATCCCCAAGGTTCAACGAGCACGTGGTTGAAAGGACCAAACTTCGATGCATCCTTTTCATGCGTGAATCCGAGGGTAGTTCCTCAAAGCTTAATTGCTTGTAAACTGGAGTTATTAGATCGATTGCGTAGCGCTGTGATGAAGGAAAATTAACTTTAATAATCGAATTTAGCTGTTGATATTATTTTTTACTTTTAGAGGGACGCAATCCTGTGATAAAACTCGAAAAATAGTATAAATATTTAAAGCGTACCCCTTTATATTATACTATAATGCTTATTCATTATATTTGCACATGTGGATTTAATTGAGTAACTTCTGCAATTTTCTAAATTACATATGTATTAAATTACTTTGTGTCACTTTGAAAGGCTGTAGACATTTATGCTATGTAAAAAATTAAATGTATCATGCGAAATATATATATTAATGATGGATTTTCTGAACGAAATATGTCGGTTTTGCATTTAGGAGGGTTAACATACACTGTATTTGTACACGATTTTTTCATATAGAATAGATTTTTTAAGGTATTATGAAAGATGTAGGAATCATTTATTGCTTTTTGTAATGTAATTTTTAGTATAAATGTTCATAGGGTGTATTGTCATAGATGCAATTTTTAAACCATTAACTTCCAATTTTCAGAAAATTTTCAGAACATAACTTTTTTTAAATAAGCGCATCAGAAAAGATTAAAAAATAGAAATAACTGATTTCTATAATAATAAACATTCATTAAAATTAGCGATAATAATTGTTTTTTACAATAATAACGTTTATTAAAAAAGAATTCGTCTTGTTGAGCGACAAGTAGCACCTTTCAGCGATTATTCAAGAATTTCTTTTGCTGGTTGTTTGGTGATGATTCATGATTATCTTATACTGCATAAAACTCAAGATTTGAAATTATGATTTATCAATTATATGTTTTCTTTAATTTCGTTTACTGTTAATTTTATTTTCCAAGGCATAATAAATGCCATCTTTTCCTTATATAAATTCATACGCATTGTCCATCGAGTATTGTCACAGACATGGCCACTCTTAAATATATAACTCGATGGAAATTACACTATCGATACAATCCCCCGTTACAGTGCAAATAATAAACGCCACGGCGCTTATAATAATAATGCTCACCCTGAAGGCTGCCCTGACGTTCGGCCTGTCCCTCAGCTTATCGTCGAGCAGGCGAATGGCCCGACTGGCCGCGACCCAGGGCGCGTACTCGTCCTCGCGGCTCAGGTAGCGCGCCAGCTCCAGGGCCAGCGCGTAGTCCTCGTAGCCGGCTCGCGCCAAGTTGAAGGCATCGTCCAGGAGTCCGGCACGGTCGACGGCGCGCAGACGCCGGAAATCCTCGGAGTTCAGGAGCCTGCGCAGGGCCGCCCAGTTGCCGGCGTCGTAGTCCACGCGGTAGTAGCCGATCTGACGGCTGTTCAGCAGGAACACTGTGTACGAGAAATTTAATTGTATAAGGTAAAGTACCCAGTACTGGGACAGTATTTAATGTGATTCACGAACGCGCAATGATTTTAGAATCAACGAGCAAAATTGTTCAAACATTTAAATCTAACTATCAATTTGCAATCAATTTTACTTATTTATGCACATGCTAAGACATTAAAATGCTTTTTATGTTAAAAGAGTATGTTTGAAAAAATGTACACAAGGATACAGAAGTGGGACGGGATATATCGACCTGGACGCAGTACTGGGACATCGTTTGGATGCAGTAGTGGGACATTTATTATTAAATGTGTCCCACTACTAGGTTATGCAAATTGAGAGGCATGTGAAGTGGGACTAAAATTCGCCTATACATGCTTCTGAAACGTAACCTCAAAAGATTTGTATTTTGTTTTATAATAATATTAAGCTCTAAATTAACAAAATATCGTCTTGACTACAAAGATAACATCATAAACAACGCTAATGCATCGATACTTTTATCAGATTTAATAGTAATAGAAGTGCTTTGCTACTGTCCCAGTACTGCTCCCAATTTTCACTTTGTTCCGGTACTGGGTACTTTACCTTCCTTTAGGAGATGGAATCGATAATGAAAAGGAGCGATGCCAACGAATTATTTAAGAATTAGGTGTGGAAATATGTAATGTCTGTTATCTTAACGTTAAAACATGGGAAAATATGCTTACAGTTCACTATTCAATTGATTGAATTAAGCTAATATATGACAGGAAGGAAGTAAAAAGATCCATGTGCTAGTAAATTAGACTACAATAAATAACATCAACCTATATAAGACAGTTGTGAATTGCTTTTATCTCAGTCGAAAGTTTTACAAGGATACAAAAAATGAATTAACTGTAAGAAAAGAAGGTAACTTTTGATGTTTATGTAGGAGTTTTCGAGATTGTGTATTCGATTTCAAATGTAAAGTAATAATTTCAACAAAAAACTAGTCTATCCAATATGCCGATTCTCGTGCAATAAAATCGTATATTTCGCACTATTTTGAGAAGAATAATTTAAAGAATGTGAGAACCAACCCTATAGTTTAACTTTTTTTAATTCTGAGAAAATAAAGAAAAAGCGGCTACTAACTGCTTTATTAGAAGACTCTTTTAAAGAGAAGTTCTGAATCATCAGATCAGAGAATGTTCCAATTAAATTGATTTCGATTCCATTAGATTTAATGAAAATCACACAAGTTTGAAACATATGTACTTTTATATATATTTATATCCAGCTGCAACAATTATTCTCATTGAATTATTCCAGCAAACCAGTCATCCTCACCTTCGCTCTCGTCCGGCAGCTTCATCTTGCGCGTCAGCTCGGCCCCCAACCAGCCGCCGCACGTTTCCACGAGGTCAGCGTTGCGCGAGCCCGTGGCAATCTTCAGCGGGATCCACCAGAAACGCGGGTCCGTCCCGTTGGACTTGGCGCGATGGAACTGGAACGGTTCCTGGGACAGTCGCAGCTGACCGGGACCGGTGCGGGACACGCGCACCAGAGGATAGTTCGGTTGATTTGCCCAGCTCTCCACGAATTCGCCGATGGACACGGGCATGTCGAGCGACTGCTGGCTCGCCTTCAGCGCCGATTCCAGGTGCTCGTACACGTCCGAGGGAACTGCCTCTTCGTACTGCCTGGAATGATTTGTGTTTTAGCTTTGTTTGATTGGGATGCTGCGTGAACGGGAATAATTGGGACGTGTGTTTCTTAGAAATAGTAAGTTCGAAAGTTGGAGGGGTTTAAGGATTCTAAATTTTCTATTTATGTTATAGTGTTATGTGACGCGAGACTGATATATCAACTTTAATTTGTGTCTTTTTGAAAAAAGGAAAAATACGGCCTGATTATTTTTTTTATAATCTATTAAAATATAAAATAAAAAAATCACGCAACATCCTAATTTTTTAAAATCAAACAGATTTTTAATTGAAATATGAAGTATTAAGTGAAGGCCGTACTCGTGTTCTTAAGAAATTTCGTGATTGCTCAGTTTATTCATTGAATGTTTATTTTGACTAATTTCTAAAAATTATCTCCTATTCTTTGTGCTGTAAAGAATCGGTGTCAATTTTTGAAATTTCGTAAAATTAAAGTTCAATGAATAAAGTGAGAAATTGCGAATTTAGTTTAGTATCTTGGTACGGTCTTTTCTTAAAAGGAAGCTTGCGTTCGTTGAAATTTATTGAAAGGAAGAAGAGACTACATCGATCAAAACGAACCAAAGTAATTTGATGAATATCAACATTTTGAGAGTATTTCAAAGGTGTCTTTTTCACAAGTAAAAATATATTATATTTAAAAATAATTTTTTTTAACGTAATAGTTAAAAAAACTGACGCAGCATCGTAACATTTACAGTATGTTTATAGCTAGCGTAAAATTTTCTTTTAAAAGACATAATTTAATGGGTCATACAAATTTAGGTTAATGAAATAAAAATTTTATCAGAAAATGTTTACGATACTGATATCATGATGCCTTACTATATGATGCTCTCAGCGTTAATGAAATTATTTTGGTTTGCGGAGATCGATAAGCTCTACTTCTCCCTTTCAATTTTTAACCCTAGACCGCCCAAGGTTTTTATTTGATCGAAAAAACGTATGAAGCATTTAGTTATCTTTAAAATGGTCATATCGTCTATCTCTAATAGTTAATTCCATCGTTAGAAACAATATTTATATTTACAATTTTTATGGGAAAATCTGCAGCGTTATATGCATTGTTTTGTCAATAAGAAATCACCATTTTGCATTTTACGGCTCGCAGTTACGCTTTCCTATATCTAACAGTATTAGCGGATTACTCTCCAACCAAGTGAAACACTTGAATGATATATAAACTGTTTTAAGCGGTTATCAAGGTTGTGCCCGAGTAAATTTTCCAGCGTTCTCCACAGGGAAAGCTTGGAATTCACGGGTTAATAATTGACTACTCTTACTTGTCCTTGAGATAGGAGCGCATAGCATCCTTAAACACCTTTTCTCCCACGACGTCGGCGAACATGCGAATAATCGATGCTCCTAAAAAGTACGAAATCCCGGGTAAAAATACACCACAAAAAATCACATTTAATTTAAAAAAGAATCGATACAGAAAAAGCGATGCAACAAATTCAAGAAATACTATGGTCTGAAAGTAAACGTTTATTTATAATAAAAGTTACGCGAGTTTTTAATTGCTTACGTTAAGAGACACCGATTTTCGGGATCAACCCTTTTCAGCAAAACTTCTCACAGTTAGAGCGTACACTAAGAGCATTGCTAAGTTTGCGGAGGCCATAGTCTGTCATTCTTACGGAGGAGTTCGGTAAAAACTGCGGAACAGTCGGCTGTTTTGGCGGATGTGTATTAAAAGTGATGTGTGATGTTGCGCTTTATTGTAGCCTCATTATCACGTTTGTGATAAGGTAAAACAGAAGTAAGGTTAAAGTAAAACATCGAAAATGTAACTTAGACCAACTAATCATATATAAAAAGGTTAGAGTAAGAAAAAAATAAGAAATTCATGAAAATATTGATTATTTGTGAAAAAGTGAGGTTACGGAGACTCAGCTGGCGAACTTGTTCCGCTATTCTTGCCGTATTCATACTACCGAACAGTTCAGCAAGTCTGACCGATGTATTCTTTCAGTGTACACACGACACTTGCCTTTCTTGTAAGTAACAAAGTCCTGGGCGGCCCGGCACGACTTGGGACTCCCCACGTTCCTCCCGTTCATCGTCCTATTATGCTCCACGGAGTCGTCCAACAAACCCGACTGCAGGTTCTCCAGCGTAAACACGTCCTCCATGATGATCGGCTCGCTGCGCGCCGTCGCCACGGCCAGGTGTCCGAAGTACGTGGCGAAGCCCTCCTTCAGCCACGCGTAGTCCCAGAAGGTCGGCGTGACGAGATTGCCGAACCAGGTGTGCGCGTACTCGTGGCCCATCGTCAGGAGATTGTCGAGGATCGCTTGGGCTGAAGTGGACTCGTAGCGCGCGAGGGGCACGGACTCGCGAAAGGTGACGAAGCCCCAGTTCTCCATGGCGCGAAAGTTGAAGTCCGGCACGGCGAAGTGCTCGAGTTTGGGGAGAGGATTGGCCAGGGCCGTCCAGGCCTCGAGTGCCGAGTAAACGGCGGGGCCCTCGAGGAGAGCAGGCCAGGATGCGCCGTGGGGGCCGGTGTCGCCGGTCTCGTCGTGCCGCGTCCACAGCCAGACGCGCGGATCCGAGGAGTTTACTCGATGGAAGTTGTGGACGGCCCAGCCCAAGAGGTAAGCCGACATTCGGGGTGTTCTTGAGAACCTCGTGATGTAGTAGTCCGGACGAGTGCTGGGGAAGTTAAGGAGAGAGAGAGAGAGAGAGAGAGAGAGAGAGAGAGAGAAAAGATCGTTTATACTTGCGTTTGCTTGCGTAGCGGATTGTTGGAGTTCATTGTTAGTGGGAAGATTTTAGTAATGGAATAATTTATTAACGTAAGCTTGTATTTTTTTGTATGTATACTAACAACGGACTACACTTGAGAGAGTAGGTAAGCAACTTTTAAATGCTAAATTAAAAAATAAATTTGATCTATTTATTAAAATATTTCTTTAAAAGAAATCATTCTGATACTTTGTAAAACTGTAAATCCTTCATAATATTTTTATCTTCACCGATAGGTAATAATATAATAATAATAGTAGTAGTAATAATAATAATAATAATAATAATAATATAATAAGGGGGTTTAGGTACTGTGTCCACCTTAAGGGGACGCCGGATATCTCTGTCCTTGTCTAATTGAGTTTTCATTCATAATTTTAAGAGAAATCATATTTTTCTTTAAATAATAGTTGTCCCCGCTTCGTTTTATAGTAATCTACATATATGTCCAAGCTGGGTTCATATGATTGTTTTGTTTTCGAGAAAACTTTGACACACTAAAAGGGCCAACTACGTGGAGATTAACCTTTACATACTAAGTTTGTCAAAGTTTTCTCGAAAACAAAACAATCATATGAAACCAGCTTGGACATATAATTAGGTTATTGTAAAACAAATTGGGGACAGCTATTATTTTGTCATTAAACAATTAACTTTGTAAATAAATAACGAAATACGTGTATAGGATAGTAGGAATCTACTGTCGGTATCCGACGTCTCCTTAAGGAACTTTCGATTCCCAGTAGATAAATATCGGGTTTTGGAGCTTCGGAAACTATTGAGACATGTTATTTGAATCTTTAACTCTATTACCTCATGAGTTTCTTTGCAAAAAATTTACTCTCTGAATTTTAATGAAAGAAGTTCTAAATAGTTAAAAATTGACCACTTTTCCAACAGTGTTGGAAAATGACCACCTATCAGCTCTCATGGTGAAGTCATATATTAAGTGCTTCAAAAAGTCAAGAGTAGCCTAGCAGAGACTTCCTTTATGTGTTATTTAACTATACATGGTACCGTAGCATACGCCTTGGTGTCGATATTTTGTGATTAGAAGGCCTAGGAATTATGAAGAAGCATCCACTGTTTTTATCGTCGTGGATTGCCTTTTTCCTTGCAATGCATTCGTATTGCCACTTTACCAACATATAAACGTCAAATAAAGTTACAATTTTCGTATCGAAAATAAACTACGGTAAAAACTGGCATATGCATCTGAAAGTACGTAAATAGAGCTACAATTTGATGTACCATATGATTTTTCTTCGCTCATATAACTCTGACAAACGTGTTTTTTTTCCGTGCATGCACTGCTAAGAAATAGGAGTTTTGATGCTTTTGCGCATAAACATGATACTGTGTTATAAATAGATGGCGCTAGCAGCGGGGTCACCGCGCCTCTCAAAATCTATTATGACAATAATGTAGGAGTTACGGCGCCCCAGAATAAAGCATACAGCGACATCTCGTGTAGGTGGTCACATTACCTGCATGGCCACATTACCTACACCTATATTAATAATAATAAAAATATCGCGATGTAAATTCTCAAAATTTTTTCATTACCTTATTTATTAGAGAAACTTTGAGGCGTGTGCGATTCGAAGTGACGTGGTGAATAAAAGTTTCTTTTTCCGATGATTACATTATCTGACTCCTTTAGTATTCATATTAATGTAGTATTTAATTTACATTAATGATTACATGTATTAAAACTTAAGCAAAGCACATCTTTCTTAAATTTTTTAAAATTATTTTCAAGAAAAGAATCAAATTTTTTGAAAATTATTCATAAAAATTGTTTAAAAATTGATTTGTTTTCTAAAAAGAAAAATGAAACAAAATTTAACGAAAAAGTGTTTTACTAAAGGTTCAGTATATGACAGAAGTCGAGTAACTATATAAAATAAATTGCTCATCATGTCACTCATACTCGTGCATGCCACCACTCTTAATAAATAAGGTATTAACTAGCAATAGATTATGATGCATATGATTCAATATTTTGAGGATTTACATCGGTAAATATAAAGAAATTATTAAGTACTTACAGTTATAATTGTTTCTTCAAATACGAAGCTTTGTAATAGTAAGATATAAAGTATTGAAAGAAATATATTAGAAATATGTTTTGGGTCATTTGAAATAAAACTACACTACTTTAAAAAAAATGTCCGTATGGATGCGCGTGTGTATATCGACGTCCCTTACGAAGACTAGCACATTTCAGATTTCTTGAAAAATATTAAAATACTTCTTATCGGGAATCTCCTACGAATGTTAGCAATTTTCAGAATTTTAGACAAAGACTATAATTTTCTTAGAGGATCTAAGAAAGTGTTAGTATTAATTAGCAAAGCTATAATTTGCTAGTTTTTTTATAAGAGGCCTGTGGAGAGCACTAGGTGTTTTAGAGAAATCTGAAATCTGCTAGTCTTCGTAAAAGACGTCGATATAATATAAATTTCTCGGGATATATGTGTAAAAATTAATTTTTCAGGACTCATTTTCTTTGTTTTTCTGCGGTGTGGAAAATAAATTTTATTACCGACTTAACCGTAATGGCCACTTTATTAACCTTAAAAGCGAGACAATAGTAGTATATGATTCCCGCAAATCTACTTTTACCCGTAAATTTCTTTTCCTGCAAATGCATTTTATACCACTTTAACCTCAAAATCACAACTTTAATATGATTTTTCGACGCTGGTGGTATAAAATACGGTCTCGCTTCGCTCGAGCGAAAAATGTCACATGAGGTAAATAATCTACTTCCGCACCCATGTCGAAATGTACTATTTTTTAAATTATTTTTCTCTATATTAATATACATTTTTAATAAATTCTAGTTGTTTTCGGAAGTCCCTCTTGTTAAATCAATAAAGTGTCCACAGTTAAGTCGGGAATAAAGTTCTATATGCAACACGGGAATAAAGTCAAGTATTCCCTCGGGTGATTACTGTCCGAGCGAAGCGAGGACAGTAAATACACCCTCCTGAATAATCTTCGACTTTATTCCCTTGTTCATAATATACTATTATTGACTGTTAGATTCTTTTTTGTTTTTTGACTTACGGATTTTAGTTTTTCGGATTTTTTGGTATGTTAGAAATAATATCATTATTTCAGTGTAATGTATTTGAAAGTGCAGTTATATCTTAAACATATGATGTAAAATCATTGAAGAAATTTGAAGTAATTATTAATACCTAGTAGAATATTCAGTAAAACCGCCGAACTACGTATATGACTTTCCCAAAAGAAATCAGCAAAGAAAAATAATGGAGAAGAGAGTGGAGTTAGTGGTCCACATTTATATTAGAATAAATAATTTTACATTGAAATGATTAATCAAGTTTGAGGAACCTAAGAGCCAATTAATTAGCAGATACTTTTTTTATTATATAGTTTAAAACTGGCCTATCGACTTAATTCAGTGTTTAATTATTTTTTCAAGCTTAAAATTAGCTACTATTAGCGCACGGATTTTTCGATTTTATATTATATTATACACGGAATAACATTTTTTTAAATCGGTTAAGTATATCTTGAAAAGTAATAATGAAAATCTTTTGAAAAAATGTATGATAATTAGTAACTTTATTAAAAGAGCTACAGCTGTGGAAGAAATCATTCTCATTGATAGCCAGTACCTAATCAGTCGTAAAACTATAAATGTTCATTAATGGCTAATTACGAGCTATTAATGAGATTGATTTATACCATACAGCTGTTTCAAGTAATATATTAATTTTATTACTTGAAACAGCTCTTGGTAGAAACCAATTTCAATCATAGCCCGTAATTAATCATTAATGAACATTAGAACAAATAATTTCATATTAGAACAATTAATTTTAAAGCTAAGTACCAACCAATAAATTGGTAGCGGTTTTTTGCTTTCTCAAAGAGAAAGCATTGTTCTGATAAAAATATTTTATTCCATTTCTGAACCTAAAAAAATTGTATGACTTGGGGAGTTCGAATAAGCTACTCCAAAAAATGTCCGCTGTGTGTGTGCGTGTTTGTGCATCTATGTGTGTTTGCATGTGCGTGCGTGTGTGTGTGTGTGCGCGCGTGTGTATGTGTATACGTAGCCCATCGGTGCTTGAACATACCGCGGTAAAACCTGTCCAAACTTTGCATGCATGTTTATCATCATATCTAGGAGGGACTTGAAAAATTCAAATATGATCACTCACTTTTATTTTATAGCCATTTTTAGAATATTGTAAATTTAAATTTAAGGTTTTTGAAACATTTTCAATAAAGGAATGCTTTTTTAGGAAGCAATTATTTTTACAATAAAGTTCTTGTAAAATCCTACAATTTGAGACCAGAACCGATGCGAAATGTAGCGTTTTTTATTAGTTATATTTCTTAACCCCTATAACTCGAAAATTAAAGCATATAATTTAATGAGAAATTCCTATTGAACTATAATCCTGCAATTTTTAAAGTCATTTTATAAGATTCATTGCTTCTTCAGAGAAAAACAAAATTTTAAAAAAGGAATTTTTTGGACCAAGTAATTTAAAAGATTTTTCATATTTTCCTTTGAAAATTACAGTGACAATTTGTTAAGTATATAAGCTTAGTAGCATTATTTTGATATTAGTTTTTGAGTTTTTATTCACTTAAAACAATATCTGATCAAAATGTATGCAAAACCTTAATTTGTAGTTCAAATATTTTTGTTGGCAAATTAGTTGGCAGATTTTGTTTTTCATCTACTGTTTTTAATATCTAATACATTAATAAATTATTACTTATGTGAGCCAATTACGTTTGATACTTTAATTATTTATAAGTTAATTAAATATAAAAATGTTATCAGACTTAAGATAATTGTTTTCGAACCTACGTAAAAAGTGCCGCAAATGATAAATACGTGTTGGAATTTTTTATTTTAGATTAGCGCAGGAGTTTTAAAATTTTAAAGTCTTGAAATGGGCAAGTTAATTTTGTCATTAATTAATTAATTAATAATATTGTTATAAATTCAACAGAATATAATTAATTCAGTTTTTTCATTAAGCTATAAAGATTATTGTTCTAGACTATTTTAAATGCTGTTAATAGATTTTATGAATAATTTTTATGTAATCTTTTTCCACGTTTATATTAAAATATAAAATATTTTTCATATTTGCTCATGACTCACCACAAAAATTATTGTAGATAATGAACATAGTTTTATTGAGAATGGTGCACCTCTTGTTTACGGTAGCATTTCAATATATATACCATAATTGTCTGAAGCACGTAAAGAAAAATACAAAGATAACGAGCATCCTTCAACATACGCAAGATTTCTCTACTTGGAATAATTAAAATGTACATCCATTAGCTAATTGCTTCACCATTCAAAACATTTGCTATGATTCCCCGTCACCAAGTCATAAAAAATATCTCGAGCCATAAAAGGGTTGACTCACGTATTGTCCCGTGACTCTGGAAAAGTATTTGAAGACACAGTTTCATTTCCGTAATGCCCTATGCGAAGCTGAAATGTAGCTTTTATACCAGGCTCATCCATGCAAGGAAATGCTCGTCTTGCGAATGTAGGTGAAAATTGCGTTACACCTATCCACCTTAACAAAATTGATATAACACCCACCACTTCATTTAAGTAACATCCATCCATCAAAACAAACAATACCTTATCTCATTGTTCACTCTGTACGAACTCCTATAAAAGCCAAAGACATCGTCGAGTACCTCGCCGACAAAGTGCAGCGTCAACAAATACTTCCCGGGCGTCAAATCAGCCGCGAAGCCGATATGATAAAACTGCGTTTCCGCGTCGTAAGACTGCTCGCTTATCGGCACGTAATCCTCGAGAGTCCCGTCTACCGTCGATTCCCTCCTCATCGACGACTCTTCCCCCCGTATCTTCAATTTCTCCGCGTGAAGCGTCACTCGCCGCGTCCTCTCCGTCGCGCACAGACGAATGACCACCTCGCCGCTGTAGGCGAAGTCCCCTCTTGTCACGTTGGTCAGCAGCAGCAGGTCGTAGGAGATCGGCAGCACGGTTCTCGGCAGTCTGTACAGGGACGAGTTGTCGCTGGTTCGATGAATTTCGGAGCCGGTTGCGCCGAGACTCAGTGTCAAGAAGACGATCGCAAACGGCAGAAAGTTGGCCATGATCGGTGCGTACCGATGTGGGCGATCTTGACCTTCGGTGTAGCGGCGCGATCGCACGTCCTCGCGACGCGGAGAGAGTCGACAGACTGACGCGGCGAGTTCGTTGGGAGGCGGCAGGCGTGCACGCAGGTTTCCATGGCTGAGATAAGTGACGAGTGACGGGTACGTACCGAAGAAGAGGTCGGTGTGACCGGGGAAAAAAAGTGCCGATTGAGACTAGTGCTAGAGAGAAAGCTGGATTTTATTTTACGTGGTTGAGATTGTAATTATAGTATTAGTTTATAGTGTATGTTTAGTATCTGTAATGTTATTGGATAGTAGATTGAGTATAATACGTGTAATATTATTGTATAGAATATATTAATTGTATTGGGCTTATCTCAGAAACTGCTTATCGTCAGAGTCTTATCTGTCATTAATACAAACTTACTTCGATTTTATGTTTATTTTAGATTAAAAATTATCGATAATATATTGATAATGTAATTAAAAAATTGTTTCATTATCAAATTGTGCTTTGAACACAAACGAAGAGATTGTTTAAATTACTTTGTTCCAGTTGAAAAAGCTGATTTTGGAGTCGCGCGTGTGTCGATTAATTTGCTAGAAATAGAATTGAGAAATATATTTATACTGATTTATTCTAAAATAGGTTTTAATTAGAAATTGCGATATGAAATCCGTTTAAAATTAAGTCAAGCTGTTAATTGTGAAGAAACACTGCACTGGAAAGTTATTTCGTCTTATCAAGATACTCAAGTTATTAGCGAGAATGCGGGTTAATTAAATTATATCTAGATAGAATGGTATTATAAAATATAATATAAAGCGTATATATACATAATATTTTGTTGTAAGTATTAGTTTAAACTACATACAATTTAAAAATATCTATAAAATTTTCTAAAAATAAATTCAAATTGCATTGTCTCGTGAAAATATCGTTGTGTAAGTCGGTCTTAGCCTCTGTATTATATATTATTTGTTGAGGAAACCTTAACATATGTACTTAAAATATTAATTTATTGTTTTTTCACATAGTGCAGAAAATAAAAAAGACTTGACAGTAAAGTACTTTGATAGTAAAAAAGAGTTTTCGAGGACACGCGTTACGCGGATGTGCGTGTGTGTATGTGAGAATGTGTGTGTGAGCGCGTGTGTGTGGGTGCGTATGCGTGTGTTATTCTAAAGTTATATCTGTTAAAGAAATGAGATTTTAAATGTTGAAATTATGTAAAAACTGAAAAGAAATTATTTATGTAATTTTCTACGTTAGATATGTCGAAAATATGCATATATTCGTAAAATCCGTGTTATTTCTTATATCATCAAATGGATATGCCAACAATGCACCATTATTATCTAAGCTTTTATGTATTTCTAAAACATAATTGTTTATTCCTAAAATCACTTTTATCAGCGTAAATATTCAATAAATAATTGTACATGAAATATCTTTCAGAAAGCATTCTGCTAAAGAAATCAGCACCAGATTTTGTTTTATAACTATATTTCTAATTTATGATATTTTGTATAACAATATCTACCAATAGTATTGGTAGTACTATTACCGATTTCAACCATGTTAAATAATAATTATCTGCGTAAAACCGCACAATTAACTTCTATCAAATATTATATTCCTAACATTATTATTTATTCATTATAACGCAAAGATTCGAACGTCCCGTATGCTACCATTGAAAAACTAACGATCTTACTGAATTCCAACCAATCGCTACGAACCACCTCGTTCTTTTTACGCATAAAACTTAATTTTCATCAGCAGCGCACAAACCAATAGAAGAAAAAAAACAAGATGTTCACTTCGGCACTCGACCTCATCCGAGCAATTCACAAAGCCGTTCAGCTCTGCCATAGGTATATTCGGAACGCTTTGACGAGGAGCGATCGCGCCGGTGTTTTGTCGCAGACTCGCCTGTACCTATACGTATGTGCAAGGCGAGACCTTGGACCGGTGCGGCGGGCGACTCGCACACAGGACACACAGGACGAGTGCCGAGGTTTGCCGGGCGCGCGCCACTTGTTGGGATTTGCATGTAATTGAAATAGACAGCACGCGTCCCTCTTGCCTACGGGCTTTTCGAGGTTTACTCGTCGCTCGGCCCGCAGCAGACCTCAATATCGGAGAGCCGAACGATGTTGCACAGCCGCCAAACGCCCAGCGCGTATAATCATCTTCCGCGCTGGTGCCGCTGCAGCCTTTGCTCTTCGCCCTCGTCCGTCTATATATCCACTGTGCTCGGCTACGAGCAAACAGAATGGAAGCCGTGTCCGCTCGTGTGTTTGCGGTTTTTCGCGCAAATAGGCTCGCTCTAATTCCGCTGCGTTGCCTTTTTGTCTTCGGGGTGGGCGCTTCTTTTTCGCTGCAGTCTGCTGTACTTGCGAGGTGAGCATCGGTGCGTGGGCTCGTGGATTTGGAGGAGATTCTTGGAGTTGCTTTCTGATACCAAGTTAGGAGGTAAATCGGTCGTTATTCATTCGAACGCTACTTGTTGATCTATCTTTATCGATTATATACGTAGAGTGTACATCTATACATATCGTTTTCGATATTTATATAGCATGCTTAGAGATAGATGAATATCTTAAGTAGAATTAAAAAAAAAATAATCAAAATAACAAACAGTGCTCTAAAAAGTAAAGAGTAATATTTTGTTAAATAATAGGATTGAAAATTTAATGCGTAATAATAATCCCTGTAGATTACAAGAGAAAATCAATTTTTTTTAAACGTATTATTGATTTACAGGATATCTAGTACTTACAAATAAAATTTTAGATACTAATAACAAAAAATAAAGAAGTTATCGACTTTAAACTATCATTTTATTGTACGACTTCAAAAACTCGCGCTATTTTCATATTAAATCTCAGTAATAGCACATCGCATAAGTCGAAACCTGTTTTACCGATGCAGCTACGCTAATGGATTATGATGTCCATATTTACCTTTATCAGTATTTGTTTTGACAGTATACATATATTAGATGAACAAGTGTATAAGTATCGTAATAAATGAAATAAGAAAGTGAAATAAGTTTTTTTTATGAAATCTGAATGTCAGAAAGATTTGTTACTTTGTGTTTACTGATTTTTTTCAGTAAAAGCAGCAATACAAGAAATACATTAGAGTACACGATTCTTTTTTATTAGAGAAATTTTAGATTTACCCTGCAAAGTATGTCTAAACATAACGCATATATAGATATACCTTATAGGTTAAATTTAAATGCCAATTTACGTTGTTTGGAGGGTAGAAAGATTAGGAGGGTAGAAAGTGTACTAACAAAGTACTAAACAGATTTTTTTAACTTATATTTATGTAACGTCAATATTTTAAGGTTATTAGAGTGCAGAATGACATATTTTATGTCAAATGAGTTATTTGAGTGAACAAAACAGTTATAGATGTGTACTAGGTATATTATTAAAGTATATTAATATATTAATAGACTTTAATAAGTTTAAAATTATATTAGTCAACTTTATAGTTTTAGATCCTGCGCGCAGCCTCCTGACCAGTTAAAAACATGAAACTAGGTCTACCAAGGCTTGAACTACTCGTAATTTATTTCATTATAGTATGATGCTATTGAAAATAATCTAAAATATAATTAACATGTAAGTATTATAAGGTAAATAGATAATATACAAACCTGTGAAATTTACTGACGCGATCATGTTACGTTCCCAAACTGGGAGCAACATTTATGTAAATAATTATCCAAAATTATTCAATTTATATATCTCTATTTAGTTGTCTTATTACTAAATTACACTTTATAAAATAGTATTTTCTATCATAAAAAATATAGGAAATATAAAATTAGGTTTACGCCATGTTATAACTGCCATAGAATACGGTGTTTTAAACCAACTTTTAGCTTATGAATAATTTGATATGCAATATGAGTAAACGTACCATTATGAAAACTTAATATGTAATTTTCAGTTGCCTGAAAAGGGCAATTGCGTTATTCCATAAAATGTCTAAGACATCGTCAGTGAATAAATAACTAATACAATGTTCGTTATGATTACTAGTTATTAATTAATATCTTGACGACAATTTAATAACGAACGCTAGAAGCCGAGAATAATTAAATTTGTATGGACTCAATAATCGTCAATACAATAATAAAAATAAATATTCAGTGTCAGTGAAGACATTTTTTCAGCGTTCACGGGAAGAACTACTGAATCGACAGTGTAAGGTATAATAAAATATGAAGACTAGGAAATAAATAAATCATACTTATTTATATTAAAGAAAAGAAATCGATATATTAATTAATATCTCAAATGGGTCGTGGAATACGATTAAAAAATAAACCATATATACATATATATTTTACAAATAAATAGACGATCGCCAACTCACACATACTAAGCATACAATTCTTTTTTCTTCTTTTCTTTCCTTCGACGATGAATAATAGCTGATAATCTTTATACAAGTACCCAAAATTTAGGGTGATGCCAACGGCTCGCGCCGCGAGCGAGAAAACGTAGCTAGTTCTTCACACTGTGGTGTTTAGCGATCGAGGCCGAGTTTCGGCAATAATTCCTCTCTCATAAAATTTCTCCCACTTCTTCACTTTACTTCAAAGGTTTGTCGCTCTATTTTCTTTCTCTCTGAATCATTCCTCTCATATAATCCATTACAACAGGAGCCCAGTTTCATTTCCACGGAATATACATTCGAACTCTATAGCTACTATCAATAACAGTTTTTATTATTGTTAAATCTACCGAGCAACTATAAAGTTACTTCCACGATTAAATCCCATTAAAATACCCCGATCCCCGCGTACCTCGCGCAACAGTCTTCCCCCAACAAAACCTAATGTACAAATTTAATAACGTCGTATAACCGCGCGTCGCTCTCGATTCGATTAAGCGTTCAGTCCGTATAAAATTCAGTTACAACGTCGTCGTATAAGAATAAACCGTTTAGCCCTCGCGCGGCAAAAATTCGCCGCTCAGCAGCAGTAGGTCGAGAGACAAACGAGCAGGTATCCAACCCCGCGGGAGTTTACATTGTAAATACACGTCGCTTCCGCGCTCGCACGCATCTCCCCCGCGTGTGCACGCGGGCAAACGCTGGGACGCATTAGCGCACGCCGCCGCTCGAACAATGCGCGGGGGTGCATTGTACCGATCCTCCTCCTCCCGTCGAAGATGAATAATTACGCGCTTTTAACGAGCCCGCGCCGGCTGCCCAGTGCCGTGTCTAATGAGCCGGTTGACTTAACGAGCCCGCTCTCGCGCGCCGGGGCTCGAGCGTAAAGACCTCCTTCGCATTCGGCGTCTCTCGGTGGCTGTGTGTACGTGTATGTATGGGTATCGATTCCGCGAGGCATTTCAGCACGATGCGAGCGGCGTGTGCTCGTTTTGCCCTTTTTTTGCCTTCGCGGGCCTATTATTCGGTACCCGATCTGACGTCGAGCGAACGACCGAACGAACGGACGGTTGGAGAGCTGGGAAAGCCGGGTCGCGAGCTTTTTCGATCACGAATTATAGCATTTCACGGAGTTTTTGATACTGAAGTTTGCAAGGTTGAATTTGGTTTGGTATGATGGGGATGGAGTTTTAAAGGAGGATGTTAGAAAACTACAAAATTTTTCCCAGCAAAGGGAGTGTAAAGTTATATTTTAAGGGGATGCGTCGGATGTACTTTACTAACTGATAAATATATATTTGAAATTTTCGTTTTTCTAAAAAAATTCGCATCAGAATCGAATTTTCTTATTGAGGTAGCTTTATTTACGGAAAATACATAACGGAACACTCGGATTATTACAAGAATCGTAAATTAGCAATTACATGAGTATGCTAATTTTTTATTTTGATAACGAATCGAGTGTTCCGCTATGTATTTTCCAACCCTGAAAAGGAAATTTAATTCTGATGCGTATTTTTTGAGAGAAACTAAATTTATGACGCATCGCATCCTCTTAGTAGAGTGTGTCATGCAGATTGTGGGGAAATTTTCATTTTAATAATAAATAACTTTTTAACCACTTTTTTCATAGTATAAAAATCTGTATTATTGCAATTCAAGCACTAAAAAATGTGAATATTGTAAAAATTTCCAATACATATTTCAAATATTATTTTTTTTTTAAACTTTCTCTGAATATATAATAGAAGGCACGTAAAAACTGTAAAATTCAATTTTATGGTGTTCAAAATACAAATGTATCATGCAGATTTTAAATACTCTGAGGGAAAAATTTTCAGTTTTATAATATCCTTTTATTCCTCGATTACCCTTGTGAAACAATTTACTGTAAGATATATTAATTCAATAATGGCTTCCCGTGTATATCGTAGGAATATGTTTAAAGTTGAATTTCGGGCGCTAGGTTTTGTTTGAGTACTTATATTACACGTATGTTTTGGAATAATTGCTGAAAAAAGGTCATTTTAGCTTGTTCACAATAAAATATCCCCAGTAATAAAGAAACTATCTCTATTGTGAAACCTCTCATATAATAAATTTGATACGTACACCCATATAAATAATTTGCTGTTACAGCTATAATTTTTTCTGGAAATAATAAAAGAATTTGCTGGATTAGTGAAACAGTGTTATTTTTCGACTACAATAAATATTTTTGCTAAAGCGACTAATATTTTTATTCTAGCTAAAATATTAGTTATACCAGCTAAAACGACCTAGCCATAATGTTTTGCTGTCTTAGCAATACTATTTATATGTATTATGTAATATATTTTGTGATTGTTTAAAAGAAAAAATAAAAACGAAATTAATTTACAATTCTCGATAAACTCAATAAATTTACATATAATACGTACAGATACATACATTATTATTTATTATTATTTTAAATCACATTACATGTATTTTTATATTTAGATTCTGCAATCATGTGAAGACTGGCACATATATGCGTATGCGATCTAATATAGTCATGATTAACAACCGAAATATTTAATTTAAAACTTTAAAAAGAACGTGGGTGTCTGTAAAGAGTAATTTTTACGATAATAGTAATATTTACAATTACTGTAAATATGCGTGGTACCGTAATATTAGAATCGCTGACCCTTTAATATCCTTTATACCTACAGAATTTTATATACATAGACCAGAGGTTGAGCATTACTGACCGATTACGGTCTAGTACGCCAACAGGAATTTAATATAATGTACGCATTTAATTGTTGCATTTTACACTAAGTCTTTGAATTAAATTTTGTAATGAACGGAAAACTAAGTTCATTTTTAACATTAGAACATATTAAATTTATGAACTACAAATTTCAGAATTAAATTCAACTTTTAACATAGTCACACAAGCTTCTATCATGGGTTATTCGATCGAGTATTCGATTCCATATAATATTATAGCATTTATACGATATGTTATGCACAGATCATTTCGTTATATATATATTTGATTTTACTGAAATTCTGAAGACCTTTACTTTTCATAAAGGAATATATATATATATATATATATATATATATATATATATATATATATGTATTTCTTATATATATATGTATGTGTACAATGAGCATTTGTCATAGTTATTTCAGGCTATTTTCACTAAAATATCCGGTATTGATGTCACTACTAAATTCAGTTGTTATATTATGGATGCATATTTTTACGTCTGGTAATTTATTGAATTTAACACACAGAAACCCGTTTTACTAGTGCATAACTTATTATTTCTATAACCAGTATACGAGCGATAATTCAGAAATTCAAGAAGTGCACTATACATAAAAAAGACTACGCATTGCATTGATAAAATGATTCCTTAAAGAAATTTCAATTTATTCTTAACCCTTCAAGGCCTGGTGGGTCCTCCAAGACCCATACATTTTTTTCGCCTTTTTAAGATTTCTACGTAAAAAATTAGAAATTATTTAATTTAAATGTATGAATCAGGTCTACGTGGATCATTAAGTTATTTTAGACTGCAAAATAGCCGATAAATCTAAAAAATTAAAAATAAATTTTCATTGCTCATATCCAAATTCCAAGGCCCAACAATCATCCCTGAATTTTTTCAAAATTTTTTTACGATTTTGATGCCTGGACCTTTAGAGGGTTAAATTTTCTTAAATCTTGACAATTTATGTAATAAAATATTTTTTCAATTATAATGCATACAAAATCATTGAAAATTCATTTCAGTCCCGAAAGTTTGAATTTTCTTTTATTTTAAATAATACATAACATTTTATGAGCATTTTTTACAAATAAATTCAATTCAACGTTATATTATAGTAAAAATATTATTGCATTTATTGTTCGGAACATAAATAAACTAAGAATTTTGTTAAAATAATTTGGAAACAATTTATGATAAAGTCGGTTACTATAATGCCTTGTTATGGTAATGCATTTTATAACTACCGATATGTTAAAGGGCCAGAATGCATCTCTATAACGTAAAGCGTCATTTTTTTCCAATTTGAGCGAGCCGCTGCTCGCGCCACCGAAAGTCACCACCGAAAGTCGCCGCCGACGACGGCCGAAATCGCGTATAGAGAAACTCGAGAACGTTCTTGCGTTCGAACGACAAAGAACCTTATGAACTTATTACATGGCCTCATTTATTTATTAGAAATTATTACTAATAATTCTATCCGTAACATTTATGCTTCTAGTTTTAAAAATAACAATTTGTACAAAATATACAAATATCTCAGTAGCTTAAGGTATTCAGCCTGAGTTAAATCTTGAAAATGAGTATCGATATTTAATACCTCACTCGAATTTTTATTTTGAATATTTTAGGCAAAATTTAACATCTTATGTGCGTTCTTAAGACTAGACTACACTCTGAGGGGTCAAAAAATCAACTTTTTTTTCTTGAAAAAACAATTCCTTGAAGCTCACTTTATACGTTAGAAAGCTCCAAATTATTTTTTAAAGCATTTTATAAGTTTTTCGAATATTTTTATAGTATTCAATTACATTTGCTTATATGCAATTCGTAATCTTTAAAGTCGTTTTTCTGAGCACTTCATTTTTGGCCTTAAAAATTCTCCTTGCGCAAATACGCGCGGTGAAATAATTTGAAATTCCACAAGATTATTGTTTTTTATATAACCCCCGTATATACAATTTACTCACATAAATCAAAAAGTAATACATAATTATATTTCATAAGTTCGTGTGGAAAATGTGTATACGAGGGTTATGTGTAAAATCGCTCATAAATATGTTTATAATGTAAAAAACAATAATCTTATGGAGTTTCAAATTAATTTACCACGCGTATTTGTGTAAGGAGCATTGATAAGGCAAAAAATGAAGTGCTGAGAAAAACGACTTTAAAGATTGCAAATTGCATATAAGCCAATATAATTGAATACTATAAAAATATTCAAAAAACGTATAGGAAGCTTTAAAAAAGAATTTATAGCTTTCTAGCATATAAAGTTAACTTCAAGAAATAGTTTTTTCAAGAAAAAAAAATTGATTCTTTTACCCTCAGAGTGTACTTAAACCTTAAAATGAAATTAGGACGATTCTCGACGTAGCTCATACTTGTCTAAATGTTGAAAACTGAATTTTTAACATCAACGTTCACGAGGAACACATCTGTTGAGTTAGTTTTAGTTAGTTCTAGTTTTTAGTTAGTGAATAATAACCACGAAAAAGAAGTAAAAATCAGAAATCATGAAATTTAGTGTTTTTTTCGTCTATTCACTACCTTTGATCATTCAAAACTTTTGAACTTGTTAACCTCTCAATGCGATACGTGTCAAATTAAAACTCTTTTTCTCTACTTTATTTTTTATTACTTGACAAAATTGATTTCACCCTAAGGAGACAAGTGACTGTTATATCAATGATGACCGTTTTTGTCCATACCCATGTTAAATTTCCATAAGAAAAATTAATATACATCAAAAACTATGTCACAAGGTTTTTTTCGCGTGTTGGAAATTTCTTTTGTACATTTTAGGACCTATACAATAAGAAAAATCTAGTTGCAGAAGCGTTCCTCAACCTTAATTTTTCGTCACTTTTTGAATCACTTATCGGTCAATTTTATGCAGAATTCCTCATATATATTTACTGATTGCTTATTTATTTGATTTTATCTTAGTATCTACATTCAGTGAGAGAAAGCATGTATTTATCAGTATTAATGGAGTAGCACAAATGTTTGGATATTTTTGTATATTTTAATAAATGACTCGATAGTTAATATAGTTATGCGATATATTTTCAAATGACGATTTGTTGCAATAAGTAATTTTAGCTTTAAACGACAATGTAAGTTCTGCACCTCACTTCTTTATGATGGGTATATACAAATCTTTCGACTTGTCCGATAGAAACTCCTTACCTATGTATTTATAAATCCACACATACCGTCTAGAAACAGTCTATTTGGACTCGCCACGTTACCCAACGCATCCCCACGTTGAACAAACCACACCAAGCCATTCTCGTCAAAACACAGCTTCCCCGCGCCAAAACAGCAAAAAGTGGCACACCCCTGACGTATTGCCGCAAGAATTGACCTTCCAGCCTCTTGGAAAATTCACTCGCTGTGCCGGTATAGCGCTACACAGCGCGACACGAATCGCTAGGCTAAACGGCGCGGCTTGCGCTCAGGTACACCCCTCCCCCAAACTTAATAATTGATAGAACGCGAGAACGCGGCCCCGAAAGTCAGAGCGCGCATGATTGCGCTGCATAATGAAGAAAGCAGCAGGCTGCAGTGTCGCGCGCGCGCGCGCGCTGATACCTCGAGGGCAATCCCGGCAATTTCGCTTTGGGATGTCGCGGGCGCTCGATTTTGAAGACGCCGGCCGAATACGCCGCATTTTCTTTGTTGAATCTCGCTAATACATGCGGGTTATACGAGGGAGAGAGGCTCGGTGGCCCTCGGGGGGTGAGAGCGCGAGCGCGCGGCCCTCTGACGACACGCGCCTTTGTGCAGCCTTTAACAATACCGCGAGAGCGAGCACTCCCGGTGAGATCAGAGAGAGAGAGAGAGAGGGAGAGTGTGTGTATATATTATGGAGTGCAGCACGGAGATTTTTGCGACACGAACGAATTATTAGTATGTCGGGTATTAGGTGGAAGAAACATTTTTAAAGCTTGTGTATTCTTCAGTTCTTTTTTATCGTATGTTTTGGATCGTTTTGTGTTACGTTATATGCGCAAATGCGTATGTTCGTGCTATTTTTAGGGATTTAACCCTTTCATCCATCGTGTATCATGTTCAATACATCTTTTCTGCAACGGATTTCAATCAATTTCACTGATCTAACTTTTCTAAACATTTTTAACTAGTTTTTCTTACGTGCGCTAAAGTTTCTTATTGACGAATGCACGTAAGAATTGCGCTTGTGCTAAGTACATGTTTGGCATCAATTAGTATTAAAACTCTCGTATAACATGTCTGCAAGTGATTGTAACTAAAAGTGGATCAGAAAATAGCGTTTATGGAATTCTGGAGAGACATAATATTAAATCTGTCGTTTTAAATATTTAAAATTCTTTTTTTTAAATTGCAAGTTTATTAGATAGAATGCTTGTTTTGGTTAACCTCATTGGAGAATTTCAAGAATGTTCAAACAAGTTCGATGAAATGCTTGTTCCGTCGAGTGTGCGTACTTGTCATAGACGATACCTAAAGCATTTGAATACCAAAGAGATTTTGATTAAAAGAGAATATAAAATAGTAGCTTTTGCAGAGTTTTCGACTGCCATATTGAATTCGATATTTCAACTTTCATAATTCTGAGAACATATACATCCTTAGCGACCACTAAAATCTTCAGATTAACGTTGCAGATTCATTTTTCTAAAATAGAGTTTTTCGGAATTGTCAAACGTCTTATTGGATCCGTCATTTTTAATTTCGTAATTGTGGATGTTGGTGGAATAAGGAAACAATTATTTCTAAAAAATAGAACAAACTATTTAATTGTTTATTAGTTTAACTGCATATTCGTGATCAGCAACTTCTATATGTAAAACAATGTGAGTGCGGAGCAGATGCGATTTGACAGTAGCACAGCGCACCTTCCGTTCGTTACAATGGCGACGTTACTTTTGCGAGAGTTGCCCCAAACACGAACCAAATAAGGAGCGCCGTTGTACAATGTACTCCTAAAAGAGAAGAGCTATGCTCCCATACCTTCGATGCTGCTGCAAATAAAATGTGGGTCTACAATTTGAGCCCTAAAAGAGAATACCGAATTGAATTTTTGCCGGGGGGGTTCGATTTGACACAGGAAGGAACTATATATATTATATATATATGTAATATTATCTTACATGAATTAAATTTAAATTATGCATCAAATATGTACTTTAAAATAAATTCGGAATAACATATACGGTTTAAAATAATTTATATTTGATTCATTAAAGCGCTTTGAGAAAGTAATTTGCTAAGGAGCCGTCCATAACTTACGTAAGACTTTCTTAAATAATTTTAGATCCCCCCCCTTTCATAGTCTTACATAATTTATGGACGGCCCCTAAATCAGTTAGCAGCGTGTTTTGAAATAAACAAAATTTGATGGGCAAGAAAATAAACTAAAAAATATTTGAATTATTTTTATTTACAATTCTAATTCGATGCCATTAGTGAGCATCATGCTTTATTATTTGTCATGTGGCCACTAAAAACTGTATTGCTAATATTGACGAACACGCGCAATTCAATAATTAATATTCGCGTATTTCGCATCACGATCGAACGACGCCTACATATGTTGAGCGGAGGGGGGATAAACATGGTTGCTCGGACACGAGCCAGAATTTTTGATCCGCGATATTGGTTTGTAAAGATATTCGAATATCGAGAAAAAATTGTCAATAAAATGTTGTCATGCCCACTGATGCGTTTGACCACAAGCCACTCTTTTATTTCCTAATAAAATACAAATAAAAGGCAGGTTAAAAGTTCATTTGAATCAAGTGCAAATACGAATCGCGCACGAACCGCAGTCGCGCAAAAATCTGAAAGTTTGAAAAGGAAAAAAATCGCGAGTTCCTTTTATTCTTTTTTTCTGTCCCGCGAATGAATCGAAAAGCACAAAATATATCCTGCAAAAAAATGTAGGATCTCGAAAAAGAGCGTTTCGAAGCATTTCTCAAAAAACACGAGGCAGAGAGAGAGAGAGAGAGAGAGAGAGAGAGAGAGAGAACTTTTTGTCTCTCGTGACTTCTCGCGGACCTTTCCCCCGGCCTCTCTTTATCTGCCTTCTTTTTTCGCCCGTCTTTCCTCTGCTGCTGCTGAAAAAAGGTATTTATATAAATGGTAGGAGAGAGAGAGCAAGTTTCTTTCTCTTTCTCTCTCTTTCTCTCGCTCCTCCACCCCTTTGCACAAAGGCAGCTCGAGGCGCCGTGGTTTGGTATAAAGACGCTGATAAAAATGTAGAATGGAGGTGTCATGGGACGGCGCGGCGCTGTGCGCATCGGTGGAGGAGGAGGCGGAGAGGCATATCCCCTCGAGCAATCGCCCCGGCTGTCATCATCGTATCGCCATTCTTATCGTGTACAGAGTAGAAACCGGATGATATCGCTGAGCGGCGCGCATTACAAAGGCCGCAGATCTGACACGGATGAAGCGAAAGCTGTGTATTATACGCGCACATGTATGTATACGTGCACGTCGAGCGCGTTGTATATGTATATGTATGTACATTTCGAGATCTTGCAGGCTGTCACGTCGACTGGGATTGCACGAGGGCGTATAATGCATATTTCGCTGCCTCGGTCTTGCGACGTTGTGTTTTCTTTTTTTTTTTGCGTTCTTCTCGTTGGGCGCGTTTTGTGCTTGCTGCGCGGTAGTTGAGAGGAGAGAGAAAGAGAGAGAGAGAGAGAGAGCTGCCGCATTCAAAGCGTTTAACTGTAAGCCCGTTCAAGAGGATTGACGTTATTATATTGCTGAGATTAAGTCTATAAGCGAAGCTACTTAAGACAATAGACCGTGCTTGAAGCTTTTTTTAAATTTCGAATGTTAGAAATGGCAGATAATTTATTACTCTATAAACCAGTCGTCGATCTGTATATTGTACTATTATTGACACGATTTCAAATTTCATTCTTCTTATAAGAGATTTCATTTATTTATTTCAGAGATGCAAAATTAGTGCAAAAATAGCAGTATAAATCTTTATTAAAAAGAAAATAATCAAAATTTCTTAAGAGTCGATAAGAGAACTCCAAAATGTATTCATTGATTCGTGTACTTTATTGCGTCTACTATCCCTCTACAAAAATTTCAATATTCAACTTATTCTGAACCTTGAAACGCGAATTAGAACATTTATATTCATTTTCTTCGGATGGTATTTATAATTTAGATTGCTAGCTAAAGGCGATTCGTTGATATATTTACATTTTATAAATAAAACGAGTTTTACAAGTGTTACATCTGGCAAAATTTGTTCTATAACAGCTTAGTTCGTGTAACTTCAAAGATGCCGCTGCTGATCTGTAACGACACGAATAATTTCTAAAAACTATTTGTTTTTTCATTTCGTATGTAGGTATTACAAAAGTTAGAAGACTGGCTATAATCTGTTACGACGTCTCGATCTGTTAAAATTTCATATAAAAATAATAATTATAGAACTCAAATACACATTATCTCGCCGATCGATCGAAGAAACAAACCGATGCTTTATCGTAGAATGGTTTAGAAGGCTTTTTCTTCCTCAATAATTGCTTTAAAATAATAGTGAAATATGTAGATTATACACGAAGAATATTATGCATATTTTTCAAATAACTACCATAAAGAATTAAATTTATGTAGTTTAAAAAGGATCACACCTCATTTTATACCTGTAAAACTTCAGAGCGACATGTTCAAGCGCACACACTCATGCACATACATATGTATGCAAATATTCACATACTCATGTATGCATGCATGCACATACTGAGAGAATTATTTTTGTAAAACGTTCAACGCTGGCTTATGCATATGGGATATACGAAGTCTATAGTATTATTTACAATATATCAAAGAATTTTTCATATATTTGATAAGACATTTTTTACTACATGTATGAACAATGCGTATATTGTTTTTCATTCTTGATTAAGTATTTTTTAAAAATGAAACATTGGAGGTCTTGTAAACATACTAATAATAAGAATTCAAAAAAGAATACAAAAAAATCATAAGTTTAAGCGTAAAAATATATTGGGTTGTAGACGCGCGTCCTTTTTTTAAACTCCCGGTAGAAGTTGATTTGTTGTTATATTTTATAGTGATAAAATTTTGTTGGTAAATAGAAATATTTTATTTAATCAATGCTGGGTATTTACTTTGCACTTCATATATTTTATAAACATAATTTTTTCTGTATTTTCTTTATTTTAATGGAATTTCCTCCTTAACAACGCAAAAACATTGTATGGAACTTTTCACCTTTTAAAAAGCTTATAACATACATATTTAATAAATAGAGTGTTTTCAATACTAGTAAATTTAATTATTTCCACTTTGTCATACCAGTGTGACCCTTTTTACAATATTTTTCGTATATCCCAGTTATAACTTATACATATTACAACAAAATCTCTTTCAGTACACTCACACTTACACAACAGCTAAGATCCTCAAAAACATCGAAACTCACCACTCTCGGATTCCTAAAATTTCGTCCTTCCAAATCGTTCTCTTCGAGAGAGTAAAAAATAAAGCGAACCACGCCGACGACGCGTTCGATTCGCAAAACGCAAGAATTGACAAGATTACCGAGCCAAGGGCAGAGCGGCGACAGCTGCCGCGCGCCGAAGGGAGACAGGCATCGAGAGAGAGAGAGAGAGAGAGAGCGAGAGGGCGCAGTTCGACGACGGTATATATACGCGACCTTGTTACCGCATCAAATCGACCAAATGATATTTGCCGCGGTTGAAATTTAATGCATCCCTCCCGTAGTCCTCCTCTGACAGGCAGCAAAGACGACGACGACGCCGCCGACGACGCCGTCGACTATAGGATGCGTTTTGCTTGCGGCCTTTGCAAACTGCCTGGCTGACGCTAGCGCGCTGCTACTACTGTAACGTCACGGCTACCGGCGTCGCCTACGGAAGTGGGATAATTTCATTATGGTTGTGCTTGAAAGCTCGTCTCTCTCTCTCTCTCTCTCTCTTGCTCTCTCTCTATCTACCCTTTCTCAAGACCCGAGCGAGGTTGCTGCAGCGCGTAGAGGAAATTCTGCTGTCGATTGGTTTTGGTCAGCGCCGCGCTTCTGCTGCAAACACACACACATACTGCGCACACACGCGTACGTACGTTTGCCGCAGCTTCGCGGAATAAAGTTGCTGGCCGCGCGCGTGCGACGAATTTTCTGCGATACACTTAGCACGGTCGCGCGGACGTTTATTTTCCACCGGGCCGCGCGCTCGTAATCTCGTTGGGGAAGTTGAATTTCGAGTTGGAGACTCGTGACCGGCGGTGAAAGCTCGGTTCTCGTTTTTATTGATGTTGCGTAATGAACATTTTTTTTCTGAGATATTGCGGTGAGCTGCGAGTACGATGTATGCTTATACCAGGTGTTCAGAGTTTTATAGGTTTCGTTTTGGTTGATGCCGCAGAATCGACCGATAAACGATATTATCAAACTGCAATTTTACGTTATGAATTTGAATCGTGGAAAACGACATCGCTGAGTGCATTTCGCACTTGACATTCAATTAAAGTTTTGTATTTTTTTCTTTGTTGCTTGAACTTTTGATGTCTTTGGAATGCAAATTCTGTTTGAAAATGTGCGAAAATGTTTCATTGCTTCGACAGTTTTTTAACGAAACTCTCCTTATCGGTATTCAACCATCTGAGCTACGTTATATTCGAAGTGTTTCGATCAAGTATTTTGATAAATTTGCACAAATCTAAAGTACTCATCCTCAAAATTGATTTTAAATTCAGAACAGAAACTTCTTGGCTTGTAAATACCGTGAGCTGTGTACTTTACTGCGTACGCAGATTTCCTTCTCGACCTTCGCCGCTAAAGTGATTGTATCATCATGTTTCCAATTTCCTTCGATATTAGATTATACCTAAGAACATAGACTCAGCATACTTCACGTAGATTTCTTATACAAATAAACTCTAATAAAGAAGTAAAAAAAATTAAATGTAAAGCATAGTAAAGTAAGAAATTAAACTTTATAAAATTTTGGACGCTCTGAGTAGGGTAGATACGCCCACTTTGGGACACTTAAGGATTTTTGTGTATAAAATCTTTGTTTTCAATCAAATTTAATTTTACCTGTCCCCTTAGATAGCTTTTAGTACAGGCTACTAAAATTTGATTAAGATTAAGGATTTACAGTGATTGAAATTTACAGTAGACACGAGGTACTCAAAAGCTGCTAATAAAACACACTTTTTTGAGCTACTAATTAGAAACAAAATTTATTTTGGAACAGTTTATTTAGTTTGAGGAAGCTAAGTGCCATTTAATTGGCAGCGGTTTTTTTATAATTATAATTTTTTTTACTCAATGCACTTTCTTTTTATTACTTACTTAATAATGCTTGATTAAAAATAATTTTTTTTTATTATTAAATATGTGAAAAAATTAAATTTGACAATTTATTTATAGTGTCTTTAAGACAATAGAAAATTTTTGTTGGTGGCCTACGGCAAAAATGAATGGGCATGCAGCACATTATATTTCAATTAATAAATCAATTTTTCACAAATAATATTTTATTATAAAACTTAAATATCGGCTAAAATATGATTAAAACTTTATTTTGTGACCTTATGGAACGTACTATCTGGTCAAAAATACGAAAAGTTCAAAATACAGCTTTTGAACTTTTCAGAGTCTATAGGCATACGTTACACAATCATAAAATTTCTTATCTAGTTTCATCGCAATAAAAGAAAAATAATGTGCTTTGAAAAATTGAATTTGATTGACTATTGTGAGATAAGCTCATCAATATACGTACCCATATACGCACACACACACACAAAATAGTACATTATCTAACACGGGCAAAAAGACGAATATTTCTCCCGCGGGTGAGCTTACAGTATCACCCGAGGGAAAAATCGTCTTTTTTCTCGAGTTACATATAGTACTCTATGCTCATCTCAAATATGGCCACTTTTTTACTTGGAAAGCAGGACTAATGGACTGTTAAAAAACAATATTGTTAAAAGAGAATCGAAAATCAGGGTTCTCGCTTGTCAGGGCAAAAAGTGGCCATTTTCATTGTGATCGGCATAGTAGTATATTTTAATTCCTAAGATTTCGAAACATACTTTAATTTAATTTAATGGAGCGTAAAATGTTTTGCGTCAACTATACCACGTGATAACGTTTAACTTCAGTAAACAATTAAATTGCCACGTATATTATTGAGAAGGTATTTAAATAAAAAGTTTTAAAAATTGTCGAGAATTCATTTGTACTCTGAGGAAACATATTTTAACACTGAACAGGCACTTTTCCCCTTTTACGAATTGAAAAATTCTAAATATACGAATCCCCAACCATAACTAATTATTTTGCTCACTGTACCTAAACTGAACAATTATCTTCTACAGTCTCTATTTCTCCCTATTTCTTCATCCGAACTTCCAAAAAGCTCATGGCCGTCGAGCCCCGTCTTCTCCGTAGTAATTTTACACCACCGGTGTTCGGGACGAGAATAAACTAAGGATATTCTTAAACTAATTTTAAAGTCTGTTATTTATTAAATAGAACACTCGCCTTACTAGTATAACGCGCTTTGTATCTACCGATCTGTATAAAGGCCAGAGCGCATCTGGCCTCTGCGTCATTCTTGTTCGAGCTAGAAAGTCGCCGCCGACGACCGCCGAAAACATACTTAAGAAACTTGAGGGTGTCATCGCATTTGAACTATACAGAATGTCTTAGAGACCTTTTGCATAGGAACTTATTACACAGTTACATTTTCTTATTACTAATGGATTCTATCCGTAACAACCGGCGTCCGCAATAATATTACCAAGCTGCTTACTCCAGTGCCGAACTCCAGCGTCCGACGGACGTTATCCGCGTATATATTCCAAGCCGCGGGTCGACGTTATTTTCGTCATAGCTCGGCCATTGAAAGCTCCGGCATCGCGGCAGACCGGGCGCCCCCTGTCCGTGTCCGTCTTTCTCTCGATCTCGCCCCGCGGAGACTCGACTCGTCTCGCTGTAAAGCGAAAAACGCCGGCCACCGCCGCCGCTCGCCGGGCTTTAAAGCCCCGAGAATAAAGAAGACGCTCGGAGGCCCTCATCATCCTCCGCTAATATTTACAGTGCGGGCGCACAAAGCAGCGCCAGCACCAGCGGAAGCCTCCCTCCCGCGTGGCAGCTGCGAGCAATAGATGCGAGCTGCACGGCGGCCGCACGTCCAACTGCGAGAACGCGCGAATGCACTCGTTCGCCGTATAGTGTGTGTGTGTAAGTGTAGTTGCGGGAGCATTTTTTAAGGGCATAGGCCAATGATGTTTCTAATTTTTGCTAAACTTGAGGGGGTTGAAGAGTGATTTGCATAGCGGCGTGAAAAGATAAATATTATTAGTGTTGTGTGGGGCGTGGGTTAAAAGTGTTTGTAAGGAAAAATTTTATATTTGAAAGTATAGTTTTAATGTAACATTTTATAGCCTTCTTAGAAGTATGCATCTTGCGCATATAAGTTACGGTACTCGTGGTCTAGCCCCGAAGCAACACTATTACTCGAAAATGAGTTTGCCGTAGGGTTTCTCTGTAATAGATGGTCCATATGACTTGCCCAATGGAAAGCATTAGTCGGAAAGTCTTCATTGCAGTGACGAAAAGTTTGCAGCTACCTTAGGGAACCAGGTCTAATGCGCACAGGTATTAAATTACTTCTGCAAAGTTCACTTGAACCTGGACCAAAAATAAACAATAAACAAAAAATTTCAGCGTGGTCTATCAATGTATATATATGTGTGTGTGTACATTCATAGAAAATGCTGAAGTTTTTTGTATATATATATACATTATACAGTTATACACACTGATAGAAAACGGGTGTTTGTTATTTCCCAAACTAAACTTCACGGTCCTGCTGTCCCTAGATTAAATCTTTATGTTAAAAAAATGACTTTGATACTTATAAAAAACTACATGTTAAAAAATAGTACATTGTGTATCAAGGGCGGAAAGTAGGCGAGTACCGCGAGGGCGTTGAAGGCCTGGCCGAGGCAACTCGAGCAGCTCAAGGCGAGTCGAGGCAGATGCTGCAACCAGGACGAGCGTTAATCGCCTTCCGGTGGCGGCGCACACGATACTTTCTGTCCTACCTGGACTGACAGGATGATTTTTCCTGTATATATAAAGCGGACGGAAAGTGAGTTACATTTCTGCCCTAGGGCGGATAAGTAACGCACTTTCCGCCCGAGAGTTTTATTTTTCAGTCCAGCTAGGACAAAAGGTATCGTGTGCACCAAGAGCGGAAGGCGATTAACGCTCGTGCTGCTTGTAGTACTGGCCTCGGCAGCCCTCGACATCCCTGATCGTGTTGCCTCGGCTGGGCCTGCAATACCCTCGGGGTAATCGCCTACTTTCCGTCTTTGATACACAATATACTATTATTGAACAGCGATAGCCGCGTAGTTATTGCTTTCTCATGGAGGGTATTTTTATTTTTGTTCAAAACAAAAAAAATATTACATTGACATCACATACATTCGATAACGGGATCACAGATTGACATCGTGTTGTAAATATAGTTTTCGATAGAAAAATACGTTATTTGTAAAAGAACGTAAAATAAAGAAAATTAAACTAAAATCTGTGTTTTAATAACAATAGAATATGAATTTGACTCAATATGAATTTGTAACAATTCTTTTAAAATTCAAAATTGTTGGTCTAACATAGATGGCAAGAAAGTGAAATATTGTTTACGTTGACCGTAAATTTAATTTTTGATTAGTTCAAAAAATAAAAAATACGACCTAATTTATTTACGTTACGGCTGAAGTATGAAATAAAAAAAATCATGTTAAGTCCTAATTGACATTTTCTTTTACAGTAGGTACAGCATTTACTAGCAGCTATAGTTGACTTTTTCAACTTTTTTCATACACGAAAGAAATGTTCTTCTGACTTTTTTCTTTTCTTTCATTTTTCTTTTATCTACGACTGCCAATGCTTTCTTCCATTCTTTGCTGTCCTTAATGACGAGCTTCGATTTTTCAGGAGTGGCTTGCTTATTAAGTCAGATGCTTATTGAATCCGTGATATTTCGCACTTGGACTTGCAGAGCAGCTAGCAGATGTTTCGCGCTTATTGAAAATAAGTTTTGTCTTTGGATAAAAAGTTCCTAGTAGGGGGAATACTTTTATTGCCGAAATTGTGTCAGCTGCTAGGGAAATATTTATATTAATATACAGATTTTGTTAATGCACGCTGTAGAACGTGGAATACCTTCGTATTTCACTCTATTTCACAAATTATTGCTCGAATGTGGATATAACATTATTTAATCTTCTTTTTATTTAATCTTTTAAGAACATCTGATTGGAAATTTTCTATGAAAACTAAGTATTAAACATCAAAGTATATACTTACAGAAGTTCTTATTCCTTTTCTTGTTCTTGATAGGTTCACGTTTTCAAAGAGAATCCTATAAGTAAGTCTGTATAAAGGCCAAAGAAAGTCGAACATCAAAGGAGAGAAATAAGATGAGAAAAAACAATCTTTAATCTATTTCTTTACATATATTGTATTTTATTTTTACATCTAAAAATTAAAATCTCCATAAACTTTACTGAAAGTAATTGATGAATAAATATTCAATTAATGTCTGTATGTAAACAGATATTTACTGCTGAAAAATGTTAGTATATGTCGTTTTTCTTAATCTCATAAGTGGCGCCAGTTAGAATCTGTAATAATCAGGTAAAGTTGTAAGCAATGTAATACGTAATTGTAAAAGATACAGTAAAGGATACAGGTCAACTGTTTGTATTATTATTAATTTTGGCGATATTTTACAATGCATTAATGCAGACATAAGACTGTCCAATAGGAAAAAATACGAAAAATTGAAATGCATAATTTTCCAATAACTATATATACACCAAAAGAAAGTGAAATGAAAAGGTGTGTACAGCAGCACTATTCAGCTATACACTTTTGATTTCTACAACTACCTTCTGTCCCTCCACAAAATTATCTATTCTCTCTATCGAGCCCAAGCCCCGCGCGCAGACATCAACATCAACTAGGCACGACCCTCGCAACGCGCGCGCGAAATCACAATCTCCAGCCGTTGCGCGGGTAATGCGTTATATAGTTTGCGAATGCGGTCTTACGCGCGCGCTCGCTCGGGCAAATCTCATTTGCAGGCTGAATAGCGCGGGCGAAATATCCGTATGACAAGAAGTCAGTTCCCAGGGCGCGGAAAATGTGAAACCGCACGCCAGGCAGCCGAGAGCTCGCGAAGCCGCGGCCCGCCCTATTGCATACGAATTAGTTGGACGCGTCCGATATGCGGCCCGAGCCATGCATAAACTTTGCAATATGAATATGTGCGATAATGCGGCAGGATTCTCCGGCGACTTTGTATGTTTTGAGGCGAGGCGGCTCGGTTGGCCTCGCCGATTCGATGCCGCACCTCGTTATCCGAAATATTTGCTTGTTTTTCGGGCTGAAAGTTGGCTTGTTCGATTTACCGGTTATACTCAAATAGCAAGCGTACCAAAAATTAGTGAAATCGAAATATTTTTACGAAATGATTGGAATGTTTGTATGATGTTAATACGAACATTCGTTTATTAAAAATGATTTGAACGTCTATCTTTGATAAAATTACGATGATTGCTTCTAACAGCAAATTCTAGACGAGATTTTTAGAGTGTCTCATACACTCTTTAACAAAAAATCTACTATATTCATTTGAACAACAGAAACAACTACTCTGCGGGCAAATACCCTTCCCAGCATTGAATTAAACTGTTAATTCATAAAATATGTAAATGTAATTAGTATTGAAAATTCAAACCTTTTTCGTATTTATCCTGCAAGTATCGCGAAAAACTTGTTAAACGGATAAAACATGTTACGTATTTAGAGTGTTTCATATATTCTTGAATAAAAAATCTACTATATTCATTTGAACAACAGAAACAACTACTCCGCGGGCAAATACCCCTCCCAGCATTGAATTAAACTGTTAATTCATAAAATATGTAGATTTATTTTAACATTAAAAACCCAAACATTTTTTTCCTTTTTTTATAGCTGTTCCGGCACAAAGAAAGATTCACGAGAGGACAAATTAATAATTCAATAACAGTTTAAACTTTCAAAATTATATTTATTCAAATGCCTAGCCGATATATTCCTGTGACGCATTTACGCTAAAAAGCCGATTCTTTCCCTGATAGTCACACGATGTGAACCACACGAGAGTCTAAACTGCACTGCCTTGTTGTTGTCGAGAGCGCCAACGCTGGCCCTTTTTTTTACGACCTTCTTTCGGGAAATGCACTTGAGACAAAAAACACATGCTCAACCTGTACGCGTAGCCAATTTCATTTGGTTCTCTTTCTTTCATAACGCTATAGTTAATACATTGCATCATTTCAGCACTGCATATTTATTTATTATCAATTTCACATTATTATATTCACCGTCAATTTTACTTTACAATAATTATCATTATTTCTGTCAGTAACAATAGCAATAAAGGGAAAACCATTTTAAAGTAGGTTTCTGCTAAACCTATTACATCGTATTATTAGTTTTTCACTGTACTTATATGAAGGCTCATTGTTACAGAGAAGAGTCTACCTCTTCAAAGCAAGAAATATATAGGTCATTTAATATTATAAATGTAAAGATTAAAAGCGTTTCGGCCTCAAGACTGCCTGTAGGCCTTATCAGTATGATCAGGCAGTCTCTATCATAGACGCACGTATATTTTAAAAAATAAATAAAATTTTTTTTAAATGTATATCAAAGAAAACAACCAAATTTAATTACTTTTTTTATACCTGTAATGTTTTGTAGAAAAAATGTAATACAAAATAAAAAAATAAAACTTCAATTTGCAGGATAAATACAAAAAATGTTTGGGTTTTTAATATTAAAATAAATCTACATATTTTATGAATTAACAGTTTAATTCAATGCTGGGAGGGGTATTTGCCCGCGGAGTAGTTGTTTCTGTTGTTCAAATGAATATAGTAGATTTTTTATTAAAGAGTATATGAAACACTCTAAATACGTAACATGTTTTAGCCGTTTAACCAGTTTACGAGAAACTTGCAAGATAAATACGAAAAATGTTTGAATTTTCAATACTAATTACATTTACATATTTTATGAATTAACAGTTTAATTCAATGCTGGGAGGGGTATTTGCCCGCAGAGTAGTTGTTTCTGTTGCTCTAATAAACATAGTCGATTTTTTGTTAAAGAGTGTATGAGTGTACACTTTAAAAGTCTCGTCTACAATTTGCTGTTAGAAGCAATCATCGAAGTTTTCACGAAAGTTATTGAGAAAAATTGAGAAAAGGAATTTTGAACTATCTAGCTAAGAACAACATACGACATAAATATCAATAAAGGTATACTTAAAGATAGTATTTATCTATTTTAAGTGAGTATCATTTGTCTTTACATTTTTTAAATTTACAATTAGTAATTAAGTAAAATAATAAAAAAAAAAGGCCTAAGTGGATTCGTCGGCGTACGAGCGATTTGGCTATGAAAATTCAAGCTTTTTGCATGAAACTGTTCATAAGGTAAAGGTACTCACACTGGCGTATTAGATATACATTAAAGTTTATAAAAATAAAAAGTTTATTCGCTTTGGTAGCGCGTGTGTAGGTTTCTCAAGTAATTTTTTAGCATACTATTTGTTTTGTTTTTAAAGTATTATTATTTTCTATTGTATTTTATTTTAAACAACTTTTAATAAAAGATATCGACTTATATAAAGCAATATGATGCTTTAATATGACTGCATCATCCAAACCGCTATCGTATGGATCGTTGGCGCCAACGTTTCTTTTTATTATAACAGGTTATATCAATAATTTGCGAATGTTATATGATTAAAAATTTGTTTATTTTTAAAGAAAACATGTTTAACAATCATATTTATAATTTTATTGAAGTTTTGACTTTCTTTTCATTTAAATAATTAACGATCAAGCTTATAAATACGTCAATAATGACGCATCTTCCGTACCCCGATTTATCTATTTCTTTTTGCAATGAAAAGTGCCAAATTCTTCAATTAGTATAGATGTCTTATAGTATCATAAATGTATTTCATTTTTTGGAAATGCTGAAACTAATAAACTGATAAATTAATTCATCAGTGAGTTTTTTTTCAGTCAAAGTTACATGCCTTGGAAGGTAGGTACTTTTTCGAAAATCGTCAAGTTGGAACCCCTGTAATTTCCTTCTACTACAACCTTTTGAGCTCTAACTTTCAGAAATCATAGTTTAAAAATCCTACGAAACAACGTACCTACTTGGTTTCATTTTGTAAATTTGAGATCTAGCACATCTACGAATATCTTTTCTATTTTATTTTATCAAGCTAAAGTAAACGACATACTATTAAAGTCTGACATAATTTGCGTGACGTATTATATTATATGTTACTAATAATTCTATATATATGCAAAAGAAAGCTGGCATTAAGACCTTTAATTGGCGTGGTCGGAGCATCTTTGAGGATATTTGGACGAACAGTTGCGCTCCATTTAAGATTACAAAAAAATTTAGGTGGCTAAATGAAAGATCGCAAGTTGCTAACGACTTGCGCTCCTAAATTGCTGGCATCTTGTGGTCTCCTATTTGGTCATCTAAATTTTTTCGTAATCTTAAAGTGAGCGTAACTTTTTGTCCAAATATCCTCAAAGATGCTTCGACCACGCAAATTAAAGGTCTTAATTCAGCTTTCTTTTGCACATATGTAGAATTATCAGTACCGTATAATATGTCAAGTAAATTATGTCAGATTTGAACAGTATGTCGTTTACTTTAGGTTGAAAAAGCAAGGTAGAAAAAAAATTCGTAGTCGTGCTAGATCTCAAATATACAATATGAAACCAAGTGCACTATTTTGTAGGATGTTTGAACTATGTTTCCTGAAAGTTAAAGGTCAAAAGGTTATAATAGAACAAAGTTACAGGGGTACCAATTTGACGATATCCGAAAAAGTACCTATCTTCGAGAGATTGAAATTTTAATTATACGAAGCGGTTTTGAATGCGTCAGAAAATAAATTAAAGGTCTTTTTAAGATGAAAAATTTTGAAACGTTGTAGGCCTAAATCCGATTTGGTTACGTAAAATGGTAAACGTTGAAACATAACCTAAAAGACATAAAATTTTGAGTTTACATGTAGCTCTGTAGAGGTTGCAAATTGAGCAATTCAATGTTGGATTTGTGACGAGGGAGATCAGGCAAAGAGAACGATATGCTTCCTGTTAGTCTCTTTATACGCCACAACACAAGTGAAAACTAAAATACAAAATAATTGATAAGTTGAATGAACAAGGCTGATTGGAGGCTCGAAGCGGACTGGCGTTGAGGGGCCAGCGGCGATGCGGTCTGGAGCTGGAGTCGAGAGAAGGGGGTACTTGGGCCTCCATCTGGGACGGTGTGGCTGCAGCGGGGACGGGAAGCGGCGCGAAACATTCAAATTCTACCAGAAATACGAAGTAAACCTGTTTTTGGTACATCCAAAATGGTAATAATATGAGTTCGCTAAAATTAAAAAAAAAAACGTTTTTTGGTCATCTTTGAAAGTTTGAAATATTCTGGTAGGCCGTACGGAGAACTTTATGACCTAAACATTTTTTGTGTGCTTCTTTTGGTGTCTACTTTTCACATAAAAGATCGGTGACTTATATGGCTGACCCTTCCCCGACCCTGTTTTTTAAAAAGTACAGAAATGATCCATATATATATATGGGTCATTTCTGTACTATATATGAGTAAACACGAGCTAATTCTAAGTATAGTTTGATTGGTGTTTCGTTGCAAAAAATTATTTACCAAATAATTATTAAAAATATGTTCACTCTTAACTTACTTTATTGAAAAATTACATTCACTTTAACTCGAAATCAAATCGGCTTAAAGAATTTTCACGTTGTTCTTCACTACAAGTTAAATTATTTACTATAATATCTCCGTTATATGTATTTGCGTAATACATATTTAAATATAAATTCAAATATACAAGTTTATGTTACCGTAGAGAGTCGTAAAAGTCAAGATTCTTGATTGTTACTCATGAACAAACAGAAACGAAAATAGAGTATGATATTAATCCACAACAGTGGTTAACTATTAGCAATTATTAAAACGCTTAAATGTATTTTAAAGTGTTAGTTGGCATTCATGAAAATATAGATGTTTGTGAATAACATACCCATATCGACATTTCTGTTAGTGTCAACGGTACTCAAGATGAAGAAAATGACAAGGACGGTGATACGAAATTGAGAAATTATTTTTGAACCATCAGAAAGAATTTGATAAGCTATTTTTTCAACGTTAGCTAGTGTAGATGATAAACAAATAATTAAAAGTATATATAAAAAAAGAATAACCTTATTTTTTAAAATTAATATTTACTTACATACCCTGATGGAAAATTATCTAGTAAAATTAGTAGTAGAAATTTATCGACGTTTTTGGTTTATTAAGCTGGAAGTCTTGATCATTAGCAGGAATTCTTAATTAAACTAAATGTTTATCTCACACTGAATTACTTGGATATTCTAGAACTTAAAGTCTTCTTAATCGGTAATCTTTGCCGTAAAAATGCTTAAGAAAGAAAGAATTATGCACACACATAATCGGAAATTGATTACTCATCGAATTGGTCGAGAATGCAATAAGTTGTAGATGATGACCTTTTTAAAAGTTTCAATAGGTCTGAGACTCGCAAACCGACCGTTATCAGGATCATTGAGTCTTTTGATCAGCAGGTTATCAAGTACAACGCAGTATGTATGTGCATGGTTCTTTTAAAAATTAAATGGGGAAGAATACCGATGTCTACATAACAGTATATTCTTGTAGATAGTGGTATAGTTTCTTTGTAAAGTTTTGGAATTTTACAATAACTTTTATTAATTAAGTTTTCTTTTTAAAATTCATAAGTAATAAACATCGAGTTTAGGTTCCTTCTCATTTGCACAAAAGCCGATCAAAAAATTAATTTGGTATTCTTCCTTATTTAGGGTTTGTTTTGGGTTGTCGTGTTTAATTTAAGTCACAAAATTATAAAAAAACGGACTTCATTTTCGAAAAGATCATACAATTTCGCTTTATAAAATATAGTTTTATATATAAGTATTTGTTACCAATAAGGATATTTGGAAGAAATGGGTTAAGTCGAACCTATTTTTCCCTCAAAATTATTATCAGTTCCATTGACCTTCGATTAGAGAAAAAGATTTCTTAAACAATAGTGCACTGTATTTTGCAATTTTAAACAATTAACGTTAAATTCTTAAAAAATAACTGTATCAGTTATAATGGGTGAGTTTCGATTATACATTGTCCTCCGGTATCTCCATTAAAAATTTCAATAATAGAATTACTTTTTTAAAAGTTCCGTAGATTATAACATAGAAAGTTTTAATTACGATACAACTAAAGTTTAGACAGTTTATAATTACTAATGCCTTAGTAGTAATGATTTATAGGAATTAATAGGAATGTTCGAAAATCAGAAAAAAATGTCATTGGGTTATTGGGTTATTGGTTTCGCTATAGTTTTAATATATTTTTGGTTTAATTTTGCATAGTTTTAAGTTTATAATTTTTTAATATTCTATAAAACGACTTTCGTAATTATAAAAATTCTGATCCTGAAAATTCTGTTTTGAACTATGAACTATCGGTATAATACTACTTTGACTTTTGACCATGTTTATTTTGGATTTTTAAATTCTTAATGGAGATACCGGAGGGCAATGTTCTGATAGTCCAAACCCATCTGTTATAATAATACGTATAAAATAAAATTGTATATTTAATTTTTAAAACGAAGAAGCAGTTTCAAGAGGATTGATCAATTATAGTTTAACGGATAGCCCATTAATGGTAAGCTTTAATGTTACGAAGACAACATGATCAATCATGCATCAAAGAATGGTTTTAGTTCTTCTAATGCATGAAATACTCTTCTTATTGAAAATAAATATTAGAAATAATTTACAAAATTTACAAATTATTTGCATATCACGAGCATTTCTCACCCTTAAATACAGACACATCGGTAGTGGGTAGCATACATATTATTTCTCTGAAAAATCTTAAGCGAATGAACACGAATGTAATAATTCGAGTACAGTCCTTGTCACACACCTCCTCACAACTAACACAATTCAATGAAACAATTTAACACCCAGAGTCCCGTGGCACCCATCTTACCCAACTCACCTCAATTCTCCCCGAAGTTCAGCACTACCGGATACCCTTACACCCATCCACCTGACGTACGCCTGCACGTGTCGCTCTCACCAAGGCACGTGCACAATGCCACACACCCACACCATCTTTGAATCCTCCTCTACACACATCCAACAAAAAAGCACGGGGCTAGAGCTCGCAGCTCGCAGGATACCCCCGTCTCCCCTACCACGCGTAGCGTCGGAGGGGGGTGGGGTAGTGGAGGGGAGGTGCAAAAAACTAGTCCGCGCGCGCACGGGCCATGCCGCGCTCGAGCTTGCGCTCTGGCAGCGAGGAAGGCAGGAGGGGTCCGCCGCGCGCAACCTGTGCAAAGCCCCCAGCACCGGCGGCTCACTTCGATTCCCGGCGCGCGTCCGAGCTGACGGCACAGCGCTCGCCGTCGCGTGTGTGCGTGTGCGTGGTGCGGCCTGCGAACGATCTCCTCGCCGATCGCGCGGCATGAGCCGTCCCGAGGCTCAACAGCAGCGTCAGCAGCAGCAGTAGTAGTAGTATCGTCGTTGGCCGGCCGATGATCGCGGAGCCGATCAGGATGGCGGCGAGGGTGCACCGGCTGAGCTCCACGACACGGCGAGGCTGCCCACCGGCGAGCCGGCCGATCTTCATCCTCGTGTGCGCGCGCGAGCCGGAGGACGGCGCCGCGGCAGCCGGGGGCCGACGCTCCTGAAGCCGTGTGTTGTTCTCGAGTCTTTTCTACGAAGCGAGCCTCTCGCGGCTGGCCTATATATATATATAGATAGATATATATATATATATATATATATATATATATATATATGCATACGGGCAGGGACGAGCCTGGGGTGTGTTGTTGGTGTTCAGCAAGTCCGATATTCTCTCGCGAGGATCGTTAAGGTGAGTGTGGATGGGATGACGATGGCCAGATGTTCAGTACTATCGGATATTACTGTTCTAATGCTGGGGCAATACTGAAATGATAACAATGGGCCGAGGTTAGCAAGCTAGTACTGGGCCAATGCAGGAATTACAAGAACTGCCGATATTCGCAATTTTAGTGCAATGTATAACAGAAAATATATCATTCACGGCAGAGATTTACCGGTTCACTAAAATTACTATGCATAGATCTTAGTCGCGTGATTCCGCTAAACAGTAGCATTTGTTTTATATAATTGGCAAACATAAGTTAAAAAGTAGGTTATGACAAATCCGCGATACTTTTGTTTTTCAATCTGTCGTGCTGAATTTTCAAGTCCAGCTGAGTACTGGCATTGCAGTAAAACCAGACATTTATAATAAAAATTTCATTACTGGCCCGTTGTTATCAATCCAGTAAAAAAAAGTGCCGGAGCGATGCTGGCGTCAGATTAATTGTTTAGCAGTGGCCCGTATTGTCAGTAATGGCAATTCTTACATGGGCGCGAGTTTTTTGCCGGGACCGATTTGGCGGAGGGCTCGCACTTGCGGTTAACGAAGTTTTCTCTCTTGTTTCGAGTAATTTGCGAGCGTCGAAGCGGCTTATTGGAATTCGATAGTCGGCACGCAAGCGGCTCGCACTCGACTCAAGCTTGTAATAAGTTCGTTAATGTTCACGCAACTCGACGGGGTGCGCGACTGGCGGCTAGTCGGAGTTTTAACTTTCGTGCGTCGTCTGGGTATGTGTGCGGGATGCCTGTATTTTTCTTTGCTGGGATGTGGGAGGGTTAGCGATTTGTGCGCTCGCGACGAGTGCTACTGGCTTTGCTTCTTTATGACTCTACAGGCTATACTTATTACAATGAAAACGACTGTTTGATTGAAATCTTTTATTAGATTTCGTTTGTTGCGTAGTTTAAATATTAGATGTACATTTTTTCTGTCTTTATTTTAGAATGGATTCAAAATTTTTAACTGGCACACTTTGTCGCAAATCGAGGAGAAATATTAGTGTTGTAGCTCTACTTAGTGAAAATATTGACGTGTGAAGAAGGATTAAACGTAAAAAGTACTCTACTACTGCGAAAGAAGCTTTGACTCGAATAGTTTCTAAATGCTATTTTCATTCGACATATTATTAAGTAAAAGAATTAATTGATAACTGGTCCAATAGATACATTATTAAATTGTCGAAAAAACTGAATCTTCTTCTTAAAAGATTACATCTTATGATGTTTAATCTATCAAAGAAAAATATTTTGATTGATTAAATCATATTTATGGAATTAACACAACATACACAGTATTACTCTGGTAGAAACCTTGCTGGATTTCTAGTCAATTATAAGTGCCTGGATTTCTGAGAGAGGATATTATACAAAAACTATATAGTATTTTATTTTTAACTATTAGCCGATTGATTGATGCCTACATAAATCTATTATTAACTGTTGAAAGGGAGTTTTAAATAGTCTTGTGTTATTTTTACATTTTTTTTAATAAATACATTTTAATTTTATAGTAGCTATTAAAAGTTCATACTTTCTGATAATCAATATTTTGAATAATCTCTTCGTCAAGTCTTTGACAACAAAATTTTCGACATAAAAAATCAATTTTGTGCAGCTTTGAAGAAGGGTGTACTTAAACTCCCGAAGCGCCTGCATAAATTTTGCCTATGATAAAAGATCTATCCGATAAGACCAATAACGCCCGCCTCATCTCCAAAGTTTTGAATGCTTACGACATTACCAAGACCAGAACAAACAGCAGGATTTTAATCGCAGCTATAAACTTTCCCGATCTCGATCGCCAAATATCCAGACACGCGTGAAAATGAACGATATCGTCAATGAATCGAACACGATCGACGTTAAATAAATCAGTCCAACATCCCAAGCACGAGGATCGAGCGCGCAATCTCAACACCCCGCCCACGACGTTGCAGCCCTTGGAAATCCGCGCTGCAAAAACTCGCGTTACATCCGCGCGCTCGCGCTCGGGACAGCAATAGAAAAGCAGAGAGAGAGAGGGAGAATCTGTGCGTGGCCTCGGCTGCAATAAGGGCTTGAAAGTTGGCATTATTACGTCGTCGGCGCGGGGAGAGATGCTCGATTTCTGCGACAGCTCTCGCTTTAAGCGCCGCGCTTCAGTCGCAAATCGCGCGCTCGAAGGAAACTGGAGCGCCGCGCTTCCCCTCTCACCCCCCCTCTCTGTGTTTCTGTCTATTGAAGGCAGCGTGTAATGAAACTGGCTGCTATCGCTGTCGCCGTCGTCACTTTCAATCGACTCGCAGTGTAAATCTCCCCGCACTGTGTGTGTGTACTAGAAGGGCAACGCATCCCCCTGGTTTTCGGTAGATTGCGAGAGCTCTGACCACTCGAGCGGCGAAATTAGCCAGACGTGAAGTGTTGACGGGAGCGGAACTATATCGGGCCGGCAAGGGTCGCGGCGGACGGGGGAGGGAGGGATACCTTATTCGTGCTGCTGCTGCTGCTCGAGTCGCTTCTAATGGTTCGGGTGGTTTCTCTGGCGTAGTTGGCGCGTGGGTGGGGTGGCCGCATCGTCGTCGGGAGTTTAATTGTTTGATTTTTGGTTGTACGGGGGTTAGTTCGTGAAAATATTAGTCCTCGGCCTGTCGAATGTTATTGGACGAGAGGATTCCGATGATTGAGGTATTTTTATCGTGGCGAACAATAATATTGTGCTTGAATTGGCTATGCAATCCACGCCAGTTTGCTTCTAGCTTCGTGACTGCGATGATTAATTAAGCGAATTTTGCGTTTAGCAGAACTCTGGAGAGTTGTGATCCGAATAATGAGTTTTGAGATATTACAAATCAAAGGTAAATTGAAAGGGTTGTACTATTTTTTTACTTTGCGTGATGAACCGTAATTAAATGCGATTTTAACAAGAATGATGAAAGTATCATTTTTTAAATTTCGTTTAACAATTTCAATTCTACTGAGTTCTACTAAACAACAAATTAAAAAATACCTCACATACCTAATTCATTACTATTATTAAGGTAAGTGTACCTAATATGACCCACCTAAGCTTCGCACATTTACTATAATATATACTAGTTTATTTGAGCCGCTTGGATATCAAAATATAGCATAAGAAATTTCTTTTATTTGAAAATATGTATTAGGGCAATTCTATAGAGTTTTGAAAATAGACAGCTTGGGACATGTTGAGCTTCACGTGGCTTCACTATGGCCCATAATTATTTATCATTCTTCAATCCCCAATAAAAAGTAAATATATCCATCGGAAGGAGTTAAAAATATGTAAATGTTAAAAGTAATTAATTTCATTAATTTAAACGAGGTTTAGGCATTCTGGACAAATGCTATCATCTTTGTCGGTTATGGTAAGATCTAATCGTATGTTTATTATATAAATAACTTATAAAAAGCATAAATTACTTATACGCATATTATTTATATGTTTCTACAAATTAACCAACAGTGTAAGTATCTTCTGTAACAAATATATATTTTTTATTTGTAAAAAAGTTCTAAGGGTGGTCGTTGGATACAAATCGTGTATGCTTTCGGTTACGTGGGAATGAGTGTATGAATAGACACATCCTCTTATACTAAAAAGGTACATATTCGGATGATAAAATGAACTATGCCACTGAAAATCTAATGATGCGTAGTAAGATCGAGGGCAGAGTGGACTTGAACCCACTTCTTTATGTAGTATCACAGTAAAATAATGATTTATTCAAAATTATAGTGACGAATTCACTTAAGCGCTTGTAAGACAAAATATATTGGAGGTTGGTCCCCTTTTGTTCTTCTGAGAAAACAGCTTCTACTGACATCATATACATAATGCTTCAGCTATTTACCGGCTAAATCACGAAAAAGGCAGGATATCCATATTCGGTACTGTCACCTTATTATTAATGACTAAAAAACTAAGTTTTCGCGTTGATTCTCTAACCAGTATCTACAACATCAAATCTTTCAATAACGCGTCTGACCATACTAGGACTTATTCTACTGCAACTCACAACGACACTTATTCGTGTACATTATCAAATCATATATAAAGTATTACCTACGCTTATCACAAAGAGTGCTGGAAGAAAGATATCTATATTTAAATATATTATATTTTATTCAATATTTTTTCAGCATTTTGTTTGATATTAATCACATTTTTACAAATTTTCTATCGATTCGACTTTTTAATAATGTAATATTTGTAATAATAGTATTTATAGTTGCAATATACTGTAGAAGAACTTGTAAATATTAGTAAAAATATTTGCACTGTAGAGGATTAAGTAAAAGATGCAGCGTTTAAGTAATTTGATATACTCTGCCGTAAACTAAATTACACCAAATTTAGGTGTAGCATTCATGACGCTCACCAGTAATTTATTTACCTTTTTATTAGTTTAACATGAAGATTTTTAAAATAACTGATTGATAATTTAGAAAAATATTACGTTCTATTTTCATGTATAAAGTGTAAAATTAAATTACGTATTCCGGTAAAGTAATCTGTTTGTAAAGATAGTAATTACTACATAATCAGATCCGATGTAATAAAAATAGTCAATATATTACCTATCCTTTTATATGCTACTAAAAATAGAAAGTAAACTTCCGGAGATAAAAATCGAAGCTGTAATACAGTAGTCGATTGACCCTGAAATGCAATACTTGTAACTAAAATAGTCGTATAGAGCATGAATGGCATGAACTAAAAAATAAATGACTCTTATATAACTTCAACGGAAAATAAACTGCAGAAAAGTTAATTAAAAATGAAGCAGGATAGTAGGAGGCGGCTGAAGCAGCCAGGATGTTACTACTTATTTCTGTCATGAAGAAATGGATTATATCTTATGAACTTCCAATTTACTTTCCTTGACTTTCTCTCTGGTTAAGAGAATCGAATTTTTTTACGTCTATCATTTTCCATGTTTTGTATGAGTATCAAAGTTTCAAAGTTTGATTTTTAAGATCAATAACCAAGCATAACAAATAGCGAGTTGATTAAAAATCAGAATCTTTCATTCTTATATTTTTTATTTAACTTTTCATGCAATAGTTTTATTTTCTTTAAGTATGTCAGAATAAAAGTATATTCACTGATCATTTCCATAATTATTTATCTTCTATTGCTTTATGTCTTCAACGTATAAACACGTTTTATGTCTTAAGGAGTTTGAAAATACTAGTCTTAAAAATCTTTGAAGTATATTTGTATGTGCATGTGTGTGTGTTTTTCGGGTCGGTGTGGGTTGATAAGTGTGGGTTTTGTGGATGAGTGTGCGTAGATAAATGGTCATCAGAATAGGTGTGTGTGGGTGGATGAGGGTGGGTTTTCTAGATAAGTGTGTATAGATCGATGGATGTTTGTGTAGGTGCATAAATGAGTGTGTATGTGCGTTAGTAGTTACGTCACAATTCATAAATTTATTGATATACCATTTCCAAATTTTTCATAGATGCTTGCTATTATTACCCGGTATGCGTTTGAAAGTTTTAGTATAATTGGTCGATTAGTTTTCGTTTTGTAGTCATTTATCGAAATTTAAATATTAAGTATAATAAAATATTTATATATATAAAAAAGGTAGATGTGCCGTTGCTCATTGAATATACAGGAAAATCGAGTATCTCTTTAAAACTTTCATAACTTGATAAGTGTAATATATAATTCAATGAAACTTTTACTGAATTGTTCTGCAAATTTTTAAGTAATAAACATTATTGCTTTCTGCTGAAAAACTTAAGTAATACTTTATATAATGCCTTGAAAATTTCAGTGAATATTTATGTAGCTTCTCGGCATTACCGAATAAATCGACTTTTTATGTTTTGCAGATATTAACGTTTAAAGTTTTTATTTTCCATTTAAACTATTGTTAAAAAGAATCATATATAGTAGATTCGTCACTTTTTACACTTTTCTAATTTTTTTCATTTTTATCTGAAATTATACTATGTAATAATAACAAAAATAGTATAAAAATTATACTAATATAATACTAAAAAAATTGATTTATTCGATTATGCCAGGAAGCCACAGCTTTGTTAGATTATAATTTTATTAAGTTATAATTGTCTGTATATTTTGTCAGTGTTAGATTAACCCCACGTATTGTGAATTCGCACACTGTTACGCCACGATCGTAGTGCTACAATATGATTTATCGCTGCAGTATAGCCGCCTTGGCTTTTCAATCTTACTTGCTAGCTAGCAGATGACACACAGTAACAGTGCGTGGGTCCTGAATGATTTTTTTGTAGATACTATGTCAGTATTATATGATATTTGTACTCTAAAAAATCTTAATAAGTCCATTTAACTTACATTCAGATTCGCGCACTTATTAAATAAATGAGTGAATCTGAACTTATTCCAGGTGAATATTCGTTTACTCTAAGTGATTTTTACTTAATCAGATTTTGAGAGCATTTTTACTGTTGACAGCATGTTTTCTTTCTTTGAGCAGGTAATGAAAATTCTGACCCAGAACCGTATTTCAAATTTTTTACCATACACTTGCCTTACGTTCTAAACTTCTGAAACGCCAAACACGTATATACACTCAAATTTTTAATTATGTAAACAATAACAAGTGCACAGGTTTACCATATATCGTAATAGATTATTCTCTTATTAGCTAATTCAAATTACAAATTTGAATTTACGTATTTAGCTTTCTAGCAGTGTACAGCTGAAAGTCTTGGTCAAGAAGTTATAGAAATAGAAAAAACAGAATGCCTTGGTAGAGCAAGCACACGCCTCGTTAATCGAACAAAATATAATACATTAGTCGCAACTATACGAAAAGCTCGCGCAAACAAGCCGTCATTCGATATTCCGCGCCTCCGCGCGTCCAGCCGAGCGCGCACCGCAAAAAGGATCGCACAACTACATAAGTACACGTAAAGCCTCCGCGCACAAAAGCCGCGCGTCATCGTATCGGGATTTAATTCGAAGCGTGAAAAACGCGTGCGCGTAATCGAGCAGATCCGAGGCTTCGCGTACACAAAAAGACTTTTCTGATAAAAATTACCGTGAAATATACGGTAAACGTAGGATATTCCAACTTCCCGGCACTTTTCACTGATATGTACCATATGGATCGGGAATGTTTGCCTCATTTGAGGGGGGATTATCAAATAAATCGCAAAAACGAAGAGTAAGTTTTGAGATGTTTTCAAAGAGCTATGAATCTTCTTCAAAACTTTTGAGATATATTTGTACACATTTTGAAAATAAGAAAAAAATTTTATTACAAAATGGATTTGTACAATCCAGAAATTACTAGATTTCGCTATAGCCTTGGTGCAGGATTTACAAAATGGTGTAAGGTTCCAGCATCCATTGTGCTCAACTATAACAAAATAAAAGAACCAAAAAGATTCTTATTCTACATGAAAATACGCTGTTGATAAACCGCTTAAAGGCGGAAAAAATGTACAATTTTTAAAAATTGCAAATGTTTTTTCAGAAAATGACATTTTTTAAAAAGATATTTCGTTTATTTATGCAGATAAAAGTCATTAAAAAAATTATTTTGTCTGATTGTAGAGGTTTATCGACAGCGTCGTGAAGAATAGGATTTTCATTTTCGTTTCAGTTCAGCGCAACGGACACCAGAGTTTACACTGATTTTCAAAGTGATTTCCGCAATATCACGGCAAACTCGGCTATTTTCTCAAATAATAAGCGGTCATCTTGTATGACAAAAAATTATTTTTACTTGTTATCATATGCATAAGTACACTCAAAAAGTTTCAGAAATATTCGTTAAACTGATTCATTATAAAATTTTCCCAAATCTATGAACTTAAAATTTCAAGCGCGAAAGTTGCGCGATATTTCGATTTATTCAAATTGATAATTATGCAGATTAATACAGCTTGATTTAGCTCAAAATGACATAAAACGATGTAAGATACCCAAAAAGACACTTCCAACCCCCATAACCATCCCTTACATATGGTCGAAATATGACGAATGCATATGTCTATAAAAAATGTATTTAATTAGTGTCCAATAGCAAAGTTTTTCGAAAATTGAAATTCTGAATGACTTTAGAGATGCCAAGGATGCTATACAAATTTTTTCGTGCTCCGAAAACCACCCCTTGTAAAGTGGCAGGGGGTGGAAATCGCCAAAAATACACAAAGTTATTTTATTGTTATCCTAGAGCAAAATCTTTTTTGTCGATTTGAGTTGTAAAAAGCACTCTACATGTAGCAAGGGTGCTATACAAATATTTTTGTGCTCCGGAAGCCACCCCTTGTAAAGTGGCAGGGGGTGTAAATCGTCAAAAATAAACAAAGTGATTTTATTTTTGTCCTAGAGCAAAATCTTTTTTGGCGATTTGAGTTGAAAAATACTATATGTGCCAAGGGTGTTATACACATTTTTCGTGCTCCGGTAACCACCCTTTGTAAAGTTACAGGGAATAACTCTTCCTCTTCCTGTACCGCGTAGACGACCACATAGAAACATCACCCCACATCCGGTGAATTCTCCCACTTACTGCGGTCAATTCGATCGCGAACCTCGGTAAAAAGCACCGGAAACTCCGATCTACCGCTAATTTCTACCACAATGAGTTTCACCGCAATTTTCATCGGAAAATTCCCTCCGCGCTCGGCAAAGAGAGACAATAAAAATCGCCGAGGCTCGCGCGGCTGACTGCGCCGCCGTCGGTGTAAACGAACTTAGAGGATCCCCGAGAGTTCGGGCTCGCTCGAGCGGAGGCATAGCTCTCTCTCTCTCTCTCTCTCTCTTGCCTATATATCGGCAAAGGGATCATCCCCCGTCGGCTTTCCCGACGCTGCAGCGGCTACTCTCTCTCTCTCTCTCTGTGTCTCTCGTGTACACCTCTTTACACGACGAGCACATACACACAAACACACACACACACACGCACACTCGTGCGAGGCTACTGTATCTCTCGCTCTTGTTTAACGCTTGACTAGGCCTACGGCCGCATCGCCGCACGGACTTATGGAGAGCCGAAGCGGCGACGCGCGCCTCGTCACGATTCGATCACGGCGTGTTTAGCTGTTGCCGCTGCTGCTGCTGCTGCTGCTGGAAAATCGATCGCGCAGCCGTCGACGACGAGGAGAAAAGCGCGGCCGACGCGTGAAAAATGAACAATGAGCGCTGAGGTGAGCTACGGGTCTGCAGGTATGCACGCGCGGTGTGCATATAGCTTTGCATCGGGGAATATACCGACCTTCCTTGCTGGAAAATCGCCTGGGTGCAGACTCGAGCTTGATTACGGTGGATCTGGCTTATTAGCGCGGCACTTGTTGATTTGATTGGTTGGCCAATTGAGCGCGAAATTCGGGGGGACAATGCCTACGGCGGCCCGCGATCGTTATAGATTGAAACCTTTGGCCAGGGGATCAGCTGTTCAACGCAGATAGTTGGGAAGATCGTGGAAATCCGGAAAACCTCGAAAGCTTTAAATGGCTGCCATGTCCAAAATAAGTATTTCTTTTAACATGTCAAGAATATTATTGAACGTCTAGGAAGCAATGTAAGATATGAATAAAAGGTTTTTTTCGTTAACTTTTAATCTGAACGCAGTAAAAAATTATAAATCCAAAGTTTCGTAAAATATTGACTTGTTTCACTTAAAGAAATAATTGCTTTTAATAGTTTTTTAATATTTAAAATAGCTAACATTTTGAGAAAAAGAAACATTCGATTCATATTGTAGTAAAAGTTATAAATCCAAAGTTTCGTAAAATATTAACTCGTTTCACTTAAAGAAATAATAGCTTTTTAGATTTTCAATATTTAAAAAGCTAACAATTTGAGAAAAAGAAACATTCGATTCATATTGTACATAGCTTTAAGTGTGCAGCATGTTTCTTTTAATATAAAAAACTTAACAGTTTGGGCATGGTAACCGTTTAATTGTTAAGGTCTAAATAATCCTCAGTGACCAACGTGCTATTATTTGAAGGTGCGACCATGGAGGGTCAAACAAATAATTTGACTCCCTCATTCTGAGGGAAAGCGTATAATAGTGTCGAAAACCTATAACGGAATATTACTGTAGGAAATGATTTCCCTTGGGGGTGAGAGCGACAATTTGTTTTTAAATTCACTTTTTTGTGATCGAAACAACTGTATAGGTTATCATGCTGGGGATTTTATCCTACAAACGTGGCTAATGTCCTTCAGTATGAAAGTGTACTAAGCGCTCGATATGCACGCTATAGATTCCTAATAATATAAAGGAGAAAGCGGTTTAAAATCTAAAACTGGAGTGTGTGCTTAAAATGCGATTAGAAGACTTTGATTAACTAAAAGACATTATGTATTTTTAGAAGATCTTTAGAAGGGCATCGTTAATGTTATCGAAAAGTACATTATAGCTTTTGTGCCCAGTAGCACAAGAAAAAATGACTTGGAAAAAGTGACTATAGTAGATTTTGCAAAATCTTTTAAATGTCATCGATATCTTCATCTTAAAGTACGAGTTGTCTGTACCATACTCGTCAATTTGATTGATTGGACATTTTAGTGCAAATTTCGAATTTATAACTAGAGTGCTCGCTTAATTTGAAATAGCGAAACTTACTGTGAAATAGTGAATATTCGCTATTTTACAGTGACTATTTAGTAATCGAATTACCCAGTTGCTGAGTTATGTCTGGGAATTAGTAAGAATACACTACTTTAGTGAACTTTTACTATTTGAAATTAAGAGAGTGCACATGCGCTGCAGCCTTTGGAAAACGGATTTCAATTAGGCTTTGGTAGGTGTTTCTGGCAGCTAAAAGTGCAGTATGGCACTTTTTTGTACCAATGGACCCATGTTATAAATAAAAAGCATTTGTACCTGTTTTTTTGATCATAAATATAAAATAAATGAACATTTTTATACGAATCGAAGTCCAAATTAATGCTTTCTCCATCTACTTTATTTCCTTATTGCTTTAGTTTTCTCACGTAAATAGATGTAGTCACGATCAAAAGTAGATGTAGGTACCATTTATTCCTTAAAGCAATGTGCATATTTGGAGAATAATTGATTGTATCTCTAGAAGAAGCTCACCTTCACACAAACTGCAAGTGCCAAGCTTTATTTTTAGGTAGCATATTCTTCTGATGTCTCATCAAAATCCGTCCCTACAAAATTATGAACTCTCCATATTAATATGAAACTGAATACAAATACATGAATTCTCGCGCGCATATGCTCTCCTAGTATAATAAATATCGTCTGAAAATATTCGTTAACTCGCATAATTCCGTGCTCTTGCCAATGCACACCGCGCGCCGACGTGATTTTCGTCGGTACGCTTCTTCGCACATAAACCACGAGCGTATTAAAGAAACAGCGGCGGACCTCGATTGCTCTTGCTCCTTTCCAAACTCCGCGCACAGCGCGCAGTCAGCCCCTTGTTTGAGTGTGTCAACGTCACGAAAACGCTTGACAAGTGATGAAGGATCAGCATAATGGAATAAGAGCGATGGCTTAGGGAGCCCCGCGAAGAAAGCATAACGCGCACCGATAGAAAGAAAAAAAATAGGGTCACTAAACGCCCCGCAGAGATCCATCAATTTGTTTGCACTGGGGTGCTGGAAAATCGGGGATCGCGGGGTGTAATAGCCGTGCGCCGGCTTTGACGGAGACAGTTTAGATCTCGGGGATGGAATATCTCGCTGACGGGTGAATAGGGTTCGATCTAATACGGCTTGTCCAGATTCAGTGTTTATATTAACTTTGCTTGGAGGAGTTAGACCTTTCTTGGGAGGTTTCTTGTGTACTCTTGGTTAGTGGAATTATTTAAGGGAGCAGATTCGAGTTAAACATTGACTCAACTTTTTTGCTTTCTCGATGACGAAGCTTCGTGGTGGTATTTTAAAAAAAGTTTTTAAGAAAACAAGGTAGGAGTGTGTTATAGAGGCTTTTGAAGTCGAAATGCACTATGTTTATAAAATAGCCGTGTACGTATGTGTATGTACGGTCGTATGTCAAGAAATACTGAAACGACTTTAAACTTATGATCAAGACTTATTTTATTTTATTTTTTGTAGGGATTTTTTTCTCTTTCTATAAAACATTTTTTTCTATTATTTTAACAATTTTTGTAGAAACTTAAAATTGGCTGCTTATCGTATAGCAATTTTAGTAGTAGAATGTTATAATAGGCTATTGATAATATCAAAAAATGTTAAATTACGTGCCTTTTTTAGATACAAATTAAGCTTATAAATGAAAAAATCAGATTGAACAATAGTATTAAAAATTATCATTTATCATGACTACAGGGAATCAGGAGTAATGAGTTCAGGTCAAAAATTACCTTTGCGAAGTTTACTTGAAGTTTGACCTCGGAAGAAACAATAACAATAACAATAACAATAATTATTCATAAGTTCATTATCCTATATAAAAAAGTGATGCCTATTTGTAACGGAATAAATAAAAAAAGTATATAATGAGAAAATAGAGTATGTGAGATAATACAATTAAAGGAGACGGTACTTATATATAGTATACATGTGTAAATATATATTTATGTGTTTTTATGTGTAGTTATTATGCTTGATTTGTACGACTATTGAAATAGTCGTGTAACGCAATAAATCGGAAAAGTACAAAATGAGAAAATAGAGGGGGAAATAGGAAGAGGGAGGGTATATGAGATAATATAATTAAAGGAGACGGTACTTACGTATAGTATACATGTCTAAATATATATTTGTGTTTTTATGTGTAGGTATTATGATTGATTTGTACGACTATCGAAAAAGTTATGTAACGCAATAAATCGGAAAAGTACAAAATTAGAATAAGGAGGAGAAATAATGAGGTGGGAAGAGGGTGATCTGATAAAATTAATGTAGGCGACACTTATGTATACTACACATGTCTAAATACATAATTATGTCTTTGTATGTGTAGTTATTATGTTTGATTTGTACGATTACTGAAAAAGTCGTGTAACGCAATAAATCGGAAAATTGTAAAATTAGAAAAAAGAATGGAAATAATAAGGGGGGACATGGTGGGGGGAAGTGATAAAATTAAAGTAGGCGACACTCATGTATAGTACGCATATCGAAATACATATTTATGTGTTTGTATGTGTAGTTATTATGCTTAATTTGTAGGTCTATCTAATCGGAATGGTCGTGTAACGCAATGAATCGGAAAAGTATATTAAGAGGAAAATAATGGGGAAAATAGAAGGGGAGGGGAGTGATACAATGTGTGATTGAGTGTGTGAGTCAAAACGTCAGCGAATGTGTAAGTATGTGATTAAGTGAGTGAGAGAGTGAGAGAACTCAAGTTCTTAAGTGAGTGAGTGAGCAGTTGAGTAAGTGAGTGCTTGAATAAGAAAACAAGTCAATAAGTAAGTGAGAGATTGTATACGCAAGTATGTTAGTGAAGGAGTGAGTAATTTAGTGAGTAAGTATGTGAGGAAGTGATAGAATATGAGAGTGAGTGAGTACGTGCATGAGTGCGTAAGTGATTAAGTGAGTACATGCGTTAGTGGGTGAGTGAGCAAGTGAGTACATGAAGGTAAGAATGAGGGCGTGTATAAGTATATGATAGAGTAAGTGCATGTGTTAGGACGTGAGGAAGCTAGCAAGTGAATGCGTATGCGAGTGATTGTGTGAGTGAGTCAATAAATATATGATTGAGTGAAAGCGTGCGTGAATGATAGAGTAACAAAGTACGAAAGTGAATATGAGAGAGAAAAAGAGAGTAAAATATAATATGAGAGAGTGGGAGAGTACGAAGAGAAACACATTATTTATTTTCTTTTTATATATACACACACTTACCGTGCTACCACGTACCCTACTATACATGTATTCCATGATCCAGTCACTTTACTAACCACGTACTTTACTATCCACATACCTCTACTAAAAAATGAGGTTTTCTCTCAAATAAAAAATATGAAAAAGTAACGTAATTGAATAGTCACTTATCTACATAGATAATTATCGGAATTCGGATTTAAAGCGATTGTAACTTTTACAGGTTTGTGGTTTGCTAACTACAAATGTCTTTTTTAATAGATTCACGTATAATATGATTTTTTATTAAAACACTTTATATAATAAATCAAGTGAGAAAATGTGTTAAAATTTCATGTGATTTTTTATTACATTATATTGCAATTAAAAATCATTATTATTTTTTAAGTGAGGACCTCTTGATTCACATATTTGGCTATGAAATCATCATTTAATATTTTCTTCTTGAGCATATTATTTAATACTTAAGTTAAACTACATAACATGATTAGCAATCATCTGCTTTATATTGTAAGAAATCCGTAAAAATATTGTGTACAAAAAATATATTAATATCTGTTTCCTGTGATTCATATAGATGGAGGGAGTGCTGACATAAAATTGTGGCACGCATAGCGCGCCTGACATGCCTAGTATATTATATTGAATATGATGATATTATTTTATGTATACATATTAATAGCTTCAATTAAAATATTCGTAATAATTTGATTAGAATGTAATTAGCAGGTTGAACGCGACGTGACTTATATATGACGTGTCACGAACTATTTATACAACCGGTGTGCTTGTACTTTTTTAAGTTTTTTAAAAGAAAATTTGAATTAATATTTTTTTTAATCACATATACGAGCATAAAGTATCGATCTTCGATAAATATGAAGAAAAAATTGCGAGAATCGGCTTATACACTAGCTGCGGTTAACCTGATAACTTACATTATACATATTGCCCGTATAATTTTTTTCGTATAATATGCAAATTATAGGGTAAATCAGATTCACGAATTGGACATTCACATAGTATTGACATTTGGATAAGTCTAAAATATATGTTAATTGTCAGGCATTATGCATCAACATTTGTTAGGATAATCTGTCATGATCGATCGATACCAATTTTGGTTTAATATTTTTGATAGAACTACAATTCTACGGAATATAATGTCTGACCATAGACATCAATTCATTGGTCGTCTGTAGAAGATTACGCGTGAATATAAATCAGCTATGCATTTCAAATCGCACGGATAAAAATGCAGCCACCGCTTTGGATCTGTACTTATTCAAATTGAATAATAATATATCGTATATATTTTACTTGCCTACTATATAACATACTAATTCTATATAATTTAAACAAATATATAAAAATTCTAATTTTGATTTAATTACGTATCAAAAACATTAAATCGAAACCTTTTTCCTGTATAATATATTTTTACAAACAATACTTAAAGTATTAAGTTGACCGAATTGATGGCTAAATCTGTTGCTTACTCAAAAAGGAAGCTTTGTGGTATCCTAACTTTTATTCAGTAAATCTTGGATCAAATATTCAAAATCAATAGAATGTGCACCCTACTTATAAGTAAACACTATAAATCTTAAATAATTGTATAATACGTCATTACTAACATTATCGTTATTCAAAAAGTACATTTTTAAGCTTTTTTTCAAGTAGTAATAAATTGTATAGCATAAAAGTTTGCTATAATATAATTCTAATAGTAATTTAAGCAACTAGTGCGCAAAGGTCAAAGTCGACGACAAGTGTGGCGCACTGGCACGAGTGCAAAAAACGCACGCACGTGTTGCTTATATTATTTTTTCTACGAGAGTGCGCAAAGTAGGCTCGACTAAGGACATATACGACTCTGATAAAATAAGTTGATAAGAGAAATATGCAGTCGGATATAAGTAATCTGTAGCTGTGAAAGAAAAGAACGTGTGATGAAGGTAGGAGAGGGTGTGATTTAGGGTGTGGATGGGAAAGGGAGGATGTGGAGGTTTGGGACGGAAAGGACGGGTCCAGAGGCGGAGCAGGGGGTGAAATCCCCACTGGGGGGTTGGGCAACGGAACTCTCCCCAGCTAAAAAACATGCCTATAAATAATTAGAAAAATTTTTAAAAATTATATATAAATTTTAAATTAAAAAAAATTTACCAATTTACTTCCATTTATCAAAATTTTACAATTTATTAGAAATTTTTAAATTTTTGAAATTCGATTTTTATGCACACTATTGCCAAAAAATTATTTAGAAGAATTTTACTTCAGGCACTGCTTCACATACTGCTACAAGCACGACTTTTACTTCATACACTACTTCACGCACTACTTCATGTACTACTTCAATGCTAAAAAACCTCGTATGAGGTTAATAAAGCTTAAATTAATAAAAAAAAAAATGTACTACTTCACGCACTACCTCGCGAATTTTGCTTTACGCACGGTATTAACTTCACGCACTACTTTACGCATTACTTCACGCACAGTGTTAAAAAGTACCACTTTACGCACAGAAAACAATGAAAAAAAGACCTACTTTACAAACAGTAGTAGAAAAAATGATGTTATTATATGTCATTATACTTCATTTTCGAGATATACAAGATTCAGCATTTAAGCGTTTAAAAAATTATGATTTTCTAGTACTTTGACAAAATTCGCATCTTAGAAAATATTTTTACACGAAAAAGCTTAAATTACAATTTTAAATTTAAAAATTTGAAAATCCAAAATAATCGACCGATTTTGCTGAAGCCTGTATCACAAACCAAGTATCGATAACAAATATCTGCGCAAAATTTGGGCCAAAAATCTTAAATGACTAAACTGTAGCATGATATATATAGCAACGTTCACAGATGCGCAGTGCGCAAAGTCATGTTTTGGGAGTAATGCATTAAAAATCCCAAGGTCATAAAACTACTTTATCCATGACAAACTCCCACAAAAAAAAATAAGAATGCAAAGCGTACCCCATTGATTCACGTATCACAATCTCGCAGCTCATGTTACACTTCGTAAATCGAAAATCCCGCAAGAGAACGGGCAACAATCACTTGTTGACACACATTAGAATTCAGCGTCGCTTCCCGAAAATCCGCAAGCCGCAGCGCGAGGCAGAAATTCCACGGGCTCGCGCTGCCTGCCCCCAAGAAGCATCTATTCTCGGAGCCAGGCGAGCGAGGCAAATTTCGCCTAGGCACATCAGGATAGGTTTGCGTTGACCAAACACACTGGCACACACAGAAGCCAGCGGGGCGCGGCGACAATATGCAGCGTCCGGCACATTTTCCTCGGGAGGAGGTCATATCGGCTTTCATTGCCTCCAGCTCCCCCCCTCCCCATCACTCGACTCTCGATATACGACTTTCGAGCTTCTACACGACATTTAGCCTCCCCTCCCCCCCCACCCCCCGCGCGCGCACACAATATATATCGAGAGGGGCTATCTGTATCGGGCGTCGCGCGTCATTGAGAGTCTGCGCCGCCTCTATCAGTATTCATAGTCGGATACTTCCCCGGAGATATTCCCGCGCGGCGCATAGCAGCGGTAAGAGCGACAGGAAGAAAGGGAGAGAGAGAGACAGTCTTCTTGATTGCACGCTGACGTAATCTTATCGGGGAAAAAATGGATTTTGAGACGGGGAGGGGCGTGTATCCGGACGATTAGACGAATTTTCGCGTCATTAGCGAATCCCAGACGTGGCTTCTTCGCCCTCGTCGTTGGTGACTGTGCACACGCGCGCGGCTCGGTGAAAATCGGGGATTTTATCTTCTCAGAGATTGATTTCTCGTGAGCCGCGAGCTGCTGGATGCTTGCTCAAGGGGACGACGTAGTTTGACGAGGCACCCCTTGCACTTTATGCCGACATACCGAATTTAAAGGCTTTTTGTGCATTTATTTTACATCTATTTGTGATTTTGCAATTTTAATATGGAATAGTAGTTTACGCAACTTAGATCGTAAAGTAAACTTTTTTCACACGAGTAGCACAAGTGTCGCGACAGTTCCACGAGAGCGAAAAATTTACGCCCGAGTTGCATATAAAATTTTTTACTCGGGTGTGCGTAAAATAATCACTTTACCCAGAGCTTTCACTTTACGTACATGCGTACCGAAAGATTCACTTTACGTTCAGAAATTAATACTTTACGCATACCCAGGCAAAAACTTTTTTATACGTTTGCGCTCTACTTGAATAATATCATATATTTTTATAAATATAAGTAAATGGTTGTTCAAAAATGTAAGTAATGTTTATGTAAATGGAGGGTTCTATAAAATTTATATCTGCAAAGAAATTAATATCTCGTGCACCAAAATGTTATCAGGATAGACCGGACTGCACGTAGTCGAGCACGCTCATCTCGCTTATTGGAATGGGCTAGGAGATCTAAGTATACTCTAGATTAATGAATATGAATTTCATATCTAATATACTATGGAAAAAAATATAATTTTTTTTATAAAAATATCCCTTTGTACAAAATAAATTGGTACCATATATATTTATTTATAAATTGAATTGTATTTTACATCTACTTTTATGTATCTCCATAATTCATGCATTTTTACTATACACCTGATACAAATGACCTCATAATCCTTCTATTAACTGATAGCAGCTTATGGAGACACCGATCGCTATAAAAATAGTCATTAATGTGTTCAGACTTGGGTGAATAGCTTGCGGACATTTACACGGTTACAAGTAGGCTTTTATTATTTATATCTTCTAATGCATTAGTATCTAATGAATTAGTACTACATTCATTTCTTTGGGTTCATGCAATTTTATTTTATTGCTAAAATGGAAATATAAATTTCAAATTTTATCTACTAAAACTTCGACTTTATACTAGTGTTTCGCGACCTCATTACTATGAATGAATTTTTTATTTCTATAGATAATGACTGGCTACTCTACTCTAGTTTATCCAATTCATATTACGTTTTCAGTCCATCTCAGTCCATCTGCCAATGTTCAAGAGGACAATAATTACTCTTACTCAGATATCGAGACTTCATAAGCCTGGCTTAGGCATTTCAGAAAATGATCGATATTGACGGCCAGCACTGAGTGAAATATGCGGAGAAAGAGCGAGACAAAGATATACCGATGCTACTCCTCGCTCTGCCGATAAATGTCGTGCAAAAGGAAATATCAATTTCTTTTTTTATCTATCTGTTTTTCAAATCTTTTCCTGTCATTCAGAGATCTGAAAAGCAACAATACTTGCATATTCAGGTGAAAGGATAATCGTAGAATCCCAGTAATTTATTTTTTTCAGCGAAACATTTCCTATAAATAAATCGTTTCTCAACCATGCCACACTGCGAAAACTATATCGTAACTCACGCAATATATATCGCAACTCACGCAACGTCATATTGTAAAAATGTACGTATCCATATCCTAATTTTTGCGATATATGTAGTGTCAGCTACAATATGATATCGTAAAAACAAGTGTTAGCGAAGTTCAGTTAATTTGAGGTTAGAATCTATACTATACTAAATTTCTAGTGTTTTTAAAAACTTTAATTACTTTTTACGATTACGATCTATAGTTATTATAAATATTATTGTAATAGTATTCACGTATTATTTATACTTCGTTTTAAGAAATGTCGCGTGCATGCGAAAAAAGCAATAACGCGTGTGTTGTTCTGTGTATTATGCACATGTAGGTATATATAGGTATAGTCTCTTCGTAAGATGGGCCGGCGCGGCTTCTGCGCATATCTCACGCGCATATTTTTACGTTATCGGATCGCAAAAACTTCGCTTTATGATTAATATCTTAAAAATTGCGATATCTTTCTTTTACGACATTTTTGTTCCTAATTGCCATCCCCAAATTTAATACATTAGATTACATCTACCTTTGCATTATCTTGACGAGTCGGGGGCGTTGATTTGATTTACGTATACAGAGCAGAAGTTTATCGCTCTCTTCTTCGACGTTCGAGTTTTGCGCGAATACCCGGTTGTACACCTGATAAATATACAAATGGCGCAGCAGGTCGATCGGCGCACGGCCGATACACCGCGCGCATCACAAACGAAGGACGTGATGCAATTTTCGTGCTTTGAAGTTTCGAGCGCGCGCGCGCGCGTGCTCGGGCTCAAAAGGTCAAGCTCGCTCTCTTTTTTTTTTGCTGTATTTTGTGTTCTATCCACCAACGAGCGAAATGCTCTTTTCGTCAATTGACGGATGAATCAAAGGGAACGCGAGCGACGGGAATGAGGCACACACACGTAGCTGACAAAACATTCAATTTTGCGCGGCCAAGTTAACGAGTGGCATTAAACGTGCGTCCGTGTACAAGACAATTGCAAAACACTCGACATTAGCGAGACCAGTGAGAAATGTATACGGACTGTGTAATTTTGAGTAAGGAAGGTGTTCCGGCACAAAGCAGGATTCACGAGAGGAGAAATTAATAATTCAGTCACAGTTTAAACTTTCAAAATTATATTTATTCAAATGCCTAGCCGATATATTCCTGTGACGTATTTACGCTAAAAAGCCGATGCTTTTCCTAATAATCACACGATGTGAACCATACGAGAGTCTAAACTACACTGCCTTGTTGTTGTCGAGAGCGCCAATGCTGGCCCTGTTTTTACGACCTTCTTTCGGGAAATGCTCTTGAGACAAAAAAACACATGCTCAACCTTTACGCTTAGCCGATTTCATTTGGTTCTCTTTCTTTCACAACGTTGTAGTTAATACATTGCATCACTTTAGCACTGCATATTTATTTATTATCAATTTAACATTATTATATTCGCTGTCAATTTTACTTTACAATAATTATCATTATTTCTGTCAGTAACAGAAGGCTTCATGTTGTGGAACTGGCCGCATTACACAGAACTTTCTATGTATTTGTTGGAAGTGCGTGTGATGAGTGTGTGTATTCTTCGTGTCCTAAAAGCCGTGCAAATAAATTATAGTAACGCATTTCGTTGACAGAAAGCTATCTTCGAATTCGCTATGATCTCTTGTTCCTGCTCTCTGCATGTTTCAGAATATAATCGATCATTTGACGCGGACACGTTTACACTGTATGACATCCGATACGCGTACACACGCATATGTCATGTGATAAAACACGCGTCCGTCGAATCATCGTCATCATCGTCGAAACGCAGAATTCTGCAGTACGATTGCCGTTAATGTCTCATGCATTATATCTCTACGTTAAAAATCAGATTAATACACCCTATATTGATATAATAAACAGTGTGCGACATACTAATGAAACGAAGATAAATAGTTATGAAAAATGCTGCCAATTGCATTGACGGTATACTTTTTCAAAGAGATTTCCATTACCATTTAATTATTTTTTTTGTACTAATGTTAGTGAACAAAAAAACAAACATAATAGTTATTTCTGCTAGCTGTTGAAGCTGACCATGTGTATGTGGTACATTCTTGAAGGGCTTTAGGGGAGGCACTGGTGAAATTTCAACTAGGTGTTGAAGAAATCGTTCGGAGTTAAAAAATTTTTTCGTAACTTATTTTTACATAACAAAAAAGGTACCAATAATATATTATGTATCAAGGGCGGAATGTAATAAAGTACTTTTTATTCTACCTGTACTGAAAGGATGATTTTTCGGAACAACGGTCGGACAAAAAAATTTGTTTTTAGCCCTCACGATTTTTTCAACAAGTAGTTGCAATTTTAGTAGTGCCTCCCTTTTAGTTATCTATTTCTACTCGTTTAGTATTTGGAAGTTATATATTTAAAGTTTAGTTATCATAATCAAAGTTTGCATCTTTTGTACATTGTACATTTTTTGTACATCGAATTCGAAATTTATAGTTGTTTATTATTTAAAATCTACTAAAACTATTTTTATAATACATCCTCTTAACTTTTGAATAAAAGATAAAACCGCTATCAATTCATTGGCACTTAGCTTCCTCAAAGTAAATAAATTGTTCCAATATGAATTTCTTTATTCTAATACATTATTTTAAATTGCTATATTTCATTCTTATTAATAGCTCAAATAAGTGTTTTTTATCATCGATTGTTATCAAGATAAATTACAAAAAATAATAAGCTATTATTGGATTATCGATTTCAAAATATTAAAATAGAAAAATCGTTATAAAACAAAAACGAATAGAGGAATCTTTAATTTATTTCTGATTCGTATGTTCATCAAAAAAACAATTAAATAATTGTTTGTTTAATAGAAAATGACCGCGAAATTTTCGAGATATCTTGAAAGATAAAAGACCTTACAGACTGGGCAAAGAGCTCAGCCAAGAGATAGTGGAAATCTACCCTTTTCAGCTGTATTTATTTTAAACATTTTCCATCATATATTCCGAGATATGCCATTTAAACAAAAAATGACGTTTACGTATGTAACAAAAGAAGAAAGATAGTTTATAGAAAATATCGCGTCGGAGAAAATTGGTAATTTTATGCTCTTTCAAATACATTTACACTAAAACAATCATATTATTTATTTTTTTACGAACAACCTCAACCGTTACAATAATACTATTTCACGTGCTAAATAATTAATTATTACCATCAAGTTATTATAATTAGTAAAACATTTAAGTTTATGGAGAATTAATTTATTATATCACCACAACAAAAAGTATGGATTATAACAATCGTTTTAAAACAAAACTGTATTGATGAAATAAAAAAAGTCTTTTTAATTTTAAATGTTTATAAAACAAAACAAAATAGCTTTGGATAGACAAAAATTACCGCTTAATACGAGGGTAGTTCAATAAGTCTTTAGAATGACCAACAGATGGCGCGCGAATCGCTCCAAATCATCTGTTTTCAGTCAGCACCACTCCCGACTAGATATATGGTGCAGTCACAGTCCACATCTTCTGAGTTTACGTGTTTTTATAACCAATTGAAAAAAAAAATTGCTTGTTAAGAAAAATGGAAAAAAACGAGTTCAGAGCGGTAATTAAACATTTTCATTTAAAGGGTTTAACTCCATATGAGATAAAAAATGAATTGGACTCAGTTCATGGCACATCTGCCCCTGCCTTAGTAACGGTTTATAACTGGGTAAATGAATTTAAGCGTGGTCGTACATCAATAAGTGACGAACCACGTTCAGGAAGGCCCGTAGAAGCAACTACTCCCGAAATCATCAATAAAATCCACGATATGGTGTTGAAGGATAGAAGATTAAAAGTGCGTGAGTTAGCTGAGGCCACAAGGATATCTATAGGTGCAGTTGTTTCAATTCTACATGAAAAATTAGGCATGAAAAAGCTATCGGCAAGATGGGTGCCGCGTTTGCTCTCAGCTGAGAATAAACGCAATAGAGTGGTCGCCTCTGAGGCTCTTTTGGCGCGCATAAGTCGGAATCCTGAGGAATTTTTTCGTCGATTTGTGACTGTGGATGAAACATGGATACACCACTATACTCCTGAGACAAAGGAACAATCCAAACAGTGGATTTCCACAGGCGAACCAGCTCCAAAGAAGGCAAAGACCGTAAAGTCAGCTGGTAAGGTTATGGCTACAGTTTTTTGGGATGCACGTGGAATTATACTTATTGACTACTTGGAAAAGGGTAAAACAATTACTGGTGAGTATTATGCATCATTATTAGAGCAGCTGAAAGAAGAAATTAAAAAAAAACGACCACATTTGGCGAGAAAAAAAATTCTCTTTCATCACGACAACGCCCGAGTTCACACATGCTTCGTTTCAATGGCTAAAATTGAAGAACTAAAATTCGAATTGGTCGAACACCCACCGTATTCACCAGATTTAGCCCCCAGTGACTTTTTCTTATTTCCAAACTTGAAAAAATGGCTCGGTGGACAGAGATTTACGGACAACGAAGACGTCATTGCCTCTGTAAGTGCTTATTTTGAGGAACTTCCGAAAACGCACTTTTCTGAAGGATTAAAAAAACTTAAAAAGCGATTGACCAAGTGTATAGAGCTCCAAGGAGATTATGTTGAAAAATAAAAAAAAATTTACCCAAAAAAAATTGTTTTTATACTTTATTCTAAAGACCTATTGAACTACCCTCGTACCTAATAAATAAGCGAGCAAAATAAAAAAAATTATAAAAATGAAAACTTATTATAAGACAAAAACGAGTCGATGAATTGGAAAAAAAAATCTTTATTTTCATCAAAAAATAAAAGCTGCTGTCAATTCATTGGCACTTCCCCAAACTAAATAAATTGTTCCAATATGAATTTCTTTATTCTCATACATTATTTTAAATTGTATATATTTCTTTCTTAATAATAGCTCTAAAAAGGTGGGTTGTTTAAAGTCATGTAAACGTTCTATAAACGTTTCGATTTTTTTCACAAAAAACTTTCGGATATTTTCACGTTTTTAAAACGGTTAAAAAACGTTTTCATATCTTTCTTAAAAAACGTTTGAAGGTTTTTAAGAAAACATTTTTAAAACGTTTGTAAAACCAGAATTGTACCAGAATTAGTATTTCTATTATCTGGTGATGGCATAATTAATCTATTATGTATTTAGGTACTTCAGAATATTTAAATGAATATTTAAATTACATTTAATTAGATATCGGTACATAGATTAATAGAATTCCTTATCATCTAACATATTTCAAACAATTTTCCATCATAGATTTCAGAGATATAACTGTGTAAACTAAATATGAATACTTCGTGTATAACAAAAGAAGGAAAAGAGCCAATCCAAAATTTTCAGTTGTAGAAGATAGGTTATTTTATACTCTTTTTAATGCATTTACACTCACTTGATCATAAAATGTCTAACATTCCAAAAAACCCAAAAAACTAAAACTCAAAAATCAAAAAATAAAATAATAATTATAAAACAAAAACAAGTCGATGAATCTTGAAATTTCTTTGCAATTTTGAATCTTCATTTAAAAAGGAAAAAAAGCCCTTTTTGCTAAAAGATGATCGCACCGTTCTCGAAATATAAGCGATAAAAAATTAGATAGAAAAACAACCTCAATATCTCAGAAAGTAAAAGATCTCATGATCTGAAAAAATACACAGGTCATGAGATAGTAAAAAGCTATCTTTTTGTAAAGTTTCAGATAACATGCTGTCGATTTATAAGTTATCGTCGGAGAAAGAGAATCAATTTTTTTTACACAATTATTCTTTTCTCGATAAAAGAAAGATGTCAAGAGTAAAAAATATGACTGAATATTCTTCTCCATATTATAAATAATCTAAATTTTTTTCATAAATTTTCCGTCATACATCTCAGAGATATAACCATTTAAACTAAAATTTACATTGTCGTGTGTAACAGAAGAAGAGAATAATGTTATCCAAACTTTCAAGTCGGAAAAGTTAGGTAATTTTTTGCTCTCTTAAATGCATTTTCGATGCATCGATGATACTATTTCTAAGGTATTATAAAACCCGAAAAACTGAAACTCCAAAGTCGAAAAACCGCTAAAAAATTGTTAGCGCATCGAAAAACAAAAAAAAATATGTTAGAGCCCCCTTCCTTTATCAAAAACAAAAAAAAAATTAACCTTGAAACATTAATTTTAACCGTATATGACTCGATTTATAGGGTTGCACATACGTACATACACACACAAACATACACACACACACACGCACGCACGCACGCACGCACGCACGCACGAACGAACGCACGCACGCACGCACACACACACAAACACACGCGCGCACGTACGCACGCACACACGGATGCACACGCATATACACACATACACACCTGCATACGTTAATTTTCTAAATATAGTGTATTTTGATTTCAAGTGGCCCAAACCATGTTTCTAACATGTTTTTAAGAAAACTTTTTTTTTACTATTACAAAAATTTCTTTATGAGAACACAAAATATTGGTTGACTCATTTTCTCACTAATGCTTAGCCAAACTTCTGTATCTAAAACATGATAATTGAGGAATATGCCTTCAATATATTAAGGAACCCGTACAATAGATTTTATCACTTTGAATTGTAAAAATTCCTGTCTTAGTAAATGCTGAGATCATGAAAGGAATATACTTCTCAAATATCAAGTTTCAAGACTCAGCTATTTGGGATGGTTGTTATGAATTAATGAGTCAGTGAGCTAGTCAAGATATTTCTTTGTATATATACAGATAATAGAGTAGTAATAGGTAATACTTATATAATAAGTAATACTTTTCAATATATAGTATTACGTAAATATAATTATAAAATTTATTTAGAAATATGTAAAATAATTTATCATACATTGATAATAGTCTTATTTCTTATGTATCTACTTCCTGAAAAGATAACTTAGATCCATACCGTCTATGACATTCCAATTAAATTTTCATGAAAATCAGTTTAATATTGATCATCAATAATAAATTAAAATAAATAATCGCTTTGTCTGTGGCTCTAACGTGGTAGTATATCTGTAGAAGTAGTAGAAGTAAAGTGTATCGAGTTGGCAAAATAAAATTGAAAATGTAAATGTCAAATTAACTACAATTGAATTGATCAATTGAAATTTAAAATGTAGGTAAATGTAAAACAAAGATACTACAATGAAGAATAAATTAGAAAATTTCGATAATTGAATTGTCCGACTAAAATTTTAAATGTTACATTGAACATTTGCAATAAATGTTTTTAACGAAACAATGCCTTCTCTTTGAGAAAGTAATAATTTTTCAATTTCCGTTCTGCCATTCGGCTTCATTATTTATGCACGACTGAATCTTTGAGAGCGCATTTGTATTCTCGTAAATTAGGTTATAGTCTCGCTGCTCTACGTTCATATTACATTGGGGGATATATGTATTTGCTACTCGTATTCCGTAGTGTTCATAAATAAACGATGCATCTGACTTTTATGATTTTGACGCTCGTAGATGCTCCTATGGCTGCACTCTGTATGTATAAGCTAATACTTCTAGTGAAACGTTCAGTGCGTTGCACAAACAGCTCTTCATATTCATTTCGAAAGACTTAAGAGTTGCTTATATGAACGCGAACGTTTAATTACATTTTATGAGAATGACACGTTTTTGGGGGAATTCAATTTTGTTCAGATCAAAGTGACCGACGAACTTTTTAATTAATGCAATAGTTCACAGGTAAATACCTACTATTCGCAAATACAATGCTAATAGATGAAAATAAAAAATGCAGCATGTGCTTGGGACGCAAAGTATGACACACACATACACACACACACACACACACACACATATATATATATATATATATATATATATATATATATATATATATATATATATATATATATATATATAATGAGAACGCGAAAAATATAAATTTATCTTATTGTAACTAAATTCAATATTGAACTTTAAAAAAGGCACGAACCTGTGCCCCCGTTTGGATCACAATGCATGCACTCGTCGAACTTTTAAACGACTTCGAGCAGAGATGCGAATCTGAACTATGCACTTCATTTGATTTCTGCGGCGATTTAAACTTTTCATTGATATTGTAAGGGGGGAAATTTTAAGTAAGCATTGTTACACGCATTCTGAAATGCGATACGCGCAAAACTTCACTCAACTTTTATAAATACTCTTATAAAATTTTTCTTTTGACCGCCAAATCATGACATTCTATTCTTAAATGTACTCTTTACGAATTATCGATGCTGCTTTCTGATTTCGAATGCTTGCAGACGAGCGTAAAAATGGAATTTCTCAAATATAAGGTACGTCATTTTCATATTGGCTTTATAAATTTTGTAAAACGTATCAAATATTATTGTTCGGCTGCTGGTACATTTTGAGCAGATTAAACGCTAATTTCTATGTAAATTGTCGTTAATTAAAGATCGTTAATTAAAGAGAGCGAGAGAAAGAGAGAGAGAGAGAGAGAGAGAGAGAGAGAGAGAGAGTGTGAGAGAGAGAGAGAGTGAGAGATATGATTTGATACAAAATATGCGCAGTCATTTAAATGCATAAAGTACTTAGCACAATTTTAAAGGTCAAATTTCATTTCGGTTCATATGGTCAAAATATGCATCGTTAAAGTCATTATAGTTAAGATTTTTGGTCTCGAGCACAGATCGTAAATAATTTAAGTACAGCTCATGTTTTATCACATGTCGTCAGTATTATGTATATAGAAATACTCTTGTATTTGCCGCTTTGCAGTCATGTATACATCTCACACTAATATATACATTCACACTCTTCACAAGAATATACATAATAAACAATAAATAAAGACCGCTCATTAAGAATTCAATGATAATCTAAAAACAACTAACAATGATGTGTTTGTTGCTCGTCGAGTTCTCGTCAGAAATACCTGTCCAACACTGCTGAGAAATAGCACGGCGAAGGCAAGGTACCTCACTACAGAGGAGCGAATCCAAGAGAGGCGCACCTTGAGCTCCAAACGAGTAGAGACTCGTGTCAGTGCGTGACCCCGGAACTGAGAGCACATTAGCACCACCCTACTGAGTGTCCTGGTTGTGTTTTTGTCAAAGAGAGTCGCATATATATGACAGTTGTTTCATGTTTATTGTTTCGTGTAATAACAGGTCCACAAAATGCGCTCTTATTTCCTTAATATTTAGACAGTCCAGGCTCTTCCTGCAGGGAGTGATGTGCTCGCTCTTCCTGACACCGCAGATGTATCTCACGCGTGAATTCTGAAACCTTTGAAGTCTAGTCCAAAGCTCTTCTGACACGTCAAGTTACAGTACAGAGCAGAGATCTAGGTGAGCCACAGGCAGTGCGCATGAATAAAAACATCGAAAACTATGAAGAACTCGATTGACCTTTTTGCTAACTGCATCTATCTGCGGCTTCCACGGTCATTTTGAGTCCACGGCAGCGATGTTTGTAACAGCGTCAACAAAGTGCATGAATACACTATCCTGCACCTCAAAGACAGGTAAATCAATCTCCTGCAGCCGATTAGCGTATAATTCAGAACCAAAAATTACCACGTTGAGCTGCAGATCAGCTACTGACAAGGAGAGTATCATACTTTTGGGAAACGGATTTTGATGAGGCTTTGGCAAATGTTTTCCGCTACCTAGAAATTAAGTCTAAGACCTGTAGTTTGTACCAATGAGCCCTTGTATTCGAGATATGAGATATTTTACTTTAAATATAATTTTAATGAAAATGGTACAGCTTCTTGTGATAATAACTATGCATATGTTGATACTAGAAAAATGACCCAAATGAAGATATAAATAGGCGAAAAGGGCTTTACTTTAAGATCTGTTTCATTAGGTACCAGACAACCTCTCCCAAAGCTTCATCAAAATTCATTTCCCAAATGTATGATACTCTCCTTGTGAGGCCCATTTCGACGCTACCCATGCAGCAGCTAACATCCGTCTGATGCTCTCACAAAGATTCTATCAAGACTAGAGTGTTTGATACCATCATCGTTCAATGCGTCCTGTAAATCGTTAATATAAAGATTGAACAGCAGTAAAATTGCACACCCGATCCATGCTGCTGTATCTCATTATTCTGCACCCCTAAATATAAATCACTTTCATATTGTTAATATATGAAATATGTATGAAATATATGTTAACAACATAAAAGTGATTTATATTAAGGGATGCAGAATAATATATATATGTATTATTCTTAATTTGGTATTTGCGAGCAAAAAGTATACAGAAAAACAGCGAAACTGTTTTGTGCTAGGAGAAAAGCGCTACAGTAACGGCACTTGTGCCGATTATCGCTGTAGAATGAAGAGAAGAGTCGAAATATTATCCATCGCGGTGTAGCTGCTCCCTTTTATATACAGTTCTCTTTCCAGCTCTTTTCGGATTTACTGCGACTTATCCGCACTTGAAAGAGAGAGAAAGAGGGGGGGGGTGGAGAAGAGTTTTCCCGGGGTTTTGCGAGCGCGTTTCCGCATGGCAATGCCGTTGCCGGTTAAGATAGATATAGAGAGAAAACGAGAGAGAAAGAGAAAGAGAAGCAGAGGTCGAGAGGTCGAGAGCTGAGGTATGCTGCATTTTGTCTGCTGCCTTTCGTCTTCTTCGGCCTTTACGCTCTACGGCTGTATATATAACTCCCAGCAGCAGCAGAGGCAGCAGCTTGGTCAAGTTTTTCAAATTTAAGCCCATTCAGAGGCAGCGGCTCATACAATAATGCTCGCGCGGACCACCACCGCGGCTAACCTAAACCGTGGGTCTCAAGAGAGCGAGAGAGAGAAAGAGAGAAAGAGAGAAAGAGAGAAAGAGAGAGAGAGAGAGAGTGAGAGAGAGAAAGAGGATTAGTCGAAAGATAGAGATTTCCATCTCTCCTTCACCCTTGTTCCCCAGCCTCTCGCTTGCTTACTCTGCGTGCAAGCACGATAAAGTCAAAGATATAGAGGTTAAGAGGTAACGAGTGCGTTTGTGTTTCCCGCCACTTGCGACTCTTTGCTCTATCTGACTTTAGCGTGCGTATTATTGGGAAACGAAAAAAGCTCCTTGTTTACTATACGCCGCGGTTGCGCGAGATTAGTGCAATTCGTTTATGAAAGACCAAATGTGATTTAATAGTACGCGCCATAAATAGACGTTTTTCTGTTTTTCAACAAACATTGAGAATTTCCAGTATGTTTCTGTTTACCTATCTTTCAATCTATATATTTATTTATTCATTTATAAAAAATCAAATTTTTAACGATTCAAAATAAATTGTGCGTATAGATACTTTGCATCTGTATCGAATACGATATGTAGTATTGTATTTGTTACTGCGTAATGTAACTTGGCATGTGAATAAAAAACGTGCAAATTTTTTAAAATAAAATTCAAAATGAAATTTCAAGTACATAAAAAGGTTACTGTAAGGTGGCGTACTTCATTGGAGAACGACGTTGGACATAAAAAAGAAAAAATTCAAACTTTAGCAGTCACTGGTAATAAGGAAATCTTGTTGCTGCGCATCCTGTTGCGCCCGTATTTAAATTGTGCCAATTTCGCCATCATCCGATTTCCCGTGAAAATTCGATTAACGATCCGCGCAGCGCTGCAGCAAGTTTGTATTTACAGCGCCAAGAGGCATGTAGAAGATAAAGAAAAAAAATGAGAGAAGAAAAGCCAGTACGTTCCGTCATTGCAGCTTAAATTATTCGCAATTTCGTTCTTCGTCGGCATTTTCTTGACGAGAATGAAAAAGAAAAACAAGACGAGCTAAGACAAGGTGGGAAACTATTAAGGACCCATTATCTTTCAATATTCTAGAATAGAAAAGCTAAGCTGGTTAAAGAAATGTATTTAAACTAGAAATAACTAATAGTTATTGATATAATATTTTTGCCTTTTTATAGAGGAAGCTTCGTAAAAAGAAAAGTTTTTGATAACACAAGTTAGAAATATATTTTGGTTTATTTCGAATTGAAGTCTTTTTTTAAGAAATGTTTGCATGCACACGTAAGTCAGTTGCTGTGTGGGTGTGCTTTATTTTTTGAGTGAGAATTGGGGACGAATTTTTCTGATGATCGATGTATATTTCGATCTTATATTAACTTTTTGATTTTGCTGCAATTGGTGGTACTAGCACACCGGAAATGGTTTGACCTGTATATAAAACTAACGATGAAGATACGGATTTTTGTTGACATGGTCAAACAGTTTCGGAGATCCTCGTAGCATCAATTGGGATGTGAATGAGAAAAAATTTCGTAACCATTAGGTCCATCTGAAAGAATCTCAAAAAATATTCCAAACTTGCTTTTTCTTTTTTTTTTCAATTGGACGATTATTCATGAAGATATAGCATACAACGTACGACGTTACATAACTTTTCAACCTGCTGTATCTTGATGAATAATTCTCCAATTGCAAAAAAGAAGAAATACGTGTCGAATATTTTTCGACATTCTTTCAAATGGACCTAATGATTTCGGAATTCTTTTTCATGCCATATCTTAATTGTGGAGCTCCTGAAACAGAATTTCTTCAAAGTTAACTGTTTCGAAGAGAAAATCACTAAAGAATACTGATAAACTTTATTTTTTAGGTGTCCTAGTAGAAACCGATTTCTACCGAAAATTAGAAATAAGCTTATTGTCTTTGTCATTTATAGAACATTGATGGAACCTCTTGTATGATATTTTTAAAACATTTCTTGAAGTGTCTATTCCAAGCTATGTCATCTTCTACATATGTTAACGGAATACCACTGATGTACAAACTTTCTGTTAAGATAATTTTTTTATGTTATAATTTCTAAAAAAAAATATTTCTAACACCTTCCGGACTTTCTCTATACATTCATCTTCCATCCTCCCTCTCTTAAAATGTTTCATCTGCATTGATATTGTTATCTACACACCATAATATCTAAGGATCCTGTAACGTGTGTCTGTACGTACGTACGGATACTTTCGAGGGTTTATATATCATACAAGGCGTGACTCAGATATATTGGATGCTGAAAATGATTTTTAAAATGATCGTATTTTTGCAAAGTGGGGTACGTACACGTATGCAAGATGATCATCTCATGCATGGTCCAGCTGCCCCGCATACTGTGAATCAATTCGCACTATTATCGATATTATTTCAACTAGGCAAACGACGCGAGTCTTCAATTATTTATCGACGTGTTCATAGCGTTTCGTATAACGCTGTGAACATATCATTTTTTCCGTATTTTTCAGTTCACTCCACGTTACCCGCCGAGGCGCGCCTAAAAATGTTATAAAGCAAAAACATCAAAATTGAAGGAGCCTATTCAAATAACCTAAGAAATCGATAGCATTAGCAAATTTAAATTATCAATATTACATTATCAGTTGCTATGGAAACATTTTATAATTTTGAATGCTCGACATTATTAAAACTGGACGAGTCTTCGATATTTTCTAGACTTATAAAATGTAAACATTTTTTTCATTTTATGTACCTCGTTTCTAGTTTTCTAACTATTATTTTTTTATTTATATCAGGGTAGTGTCCCTTAAAATAATAACTTGAAAACGATTGTACCTATCCTCTTGTTTGTTCTGCAAGCTAATTCCCATTATTAGTTTTGTATGCTTGATACTCATTGCCAGACGCGGAATGAATTATCACTGCGTTATCAGTATTTCTGCAGATATTAAAATTATTTACTTATAATAAGGAATAAAGATTTTATTATGTTATGATTACATTAGCTGCTAAGATGGAACCCTACCATTCATATCTACCTCTTTTTTTTAATTGTTTAACTCTGAACTTTCCTTGCGCACTAACTTTTGATAAAACGTTTCGAAATTAATAGGACGTATTCTTCTCTCGTACGTATCGCCAAGGGACAATTGTGAAAATTAGATAAAAATAAAGAAAAATAATTATTTATAAGCGATATTTATAAAAATTATTTATGAGATTATCTGATTTTTAATTACGGTTATTTTTATTAATTTTTTATAAAAATGCCTAAATATTTTCAAATTGGCATAAAAAGTAAGTAGAAATTTCTCTAGACTATCTAATGACTACTATAATGCCTAAAAATCCTGAACTCTTTGTTGCGAATCGATATATTAATATGAGGTAAAAAGATTAAATATTCGCACAACTTTTCTTTTTTGATTATACAAACATACGTAGAAATGTTAAAATAATCGGTAATTTAAGAAAGATTTTAAGAAAAATGGTAGGGCTTACTTATAAATTAACCTTTTAAATTAATGTAGTGAAATAAGAAAAAGTATATTATCAATGAATTGGCAGTGATTTTCAAGCCTTCAATTAAGTTATTTTATTAACGTTGAAAAAGCACAATAGGAAGTTAAATACTATAATAAAGTAAAGTCTGTTTTTACGTCAAAGTAGTAAAATATATGAACGTGCAGTGGCACGGTAAAATCTGAGCTTCGAGAGTCACTGGTGACGTTGCGAGGATTCTCTCTACCTTTCGAATGAGTAATTAAACGGAAGTCTCTTTCCTGCAGCCGGCAAAAGTGCGCACCGATAAAAGGTTGATTAGAATTTCAGACTCGGCGAACCGCATCGAGTGCTCGGCTCTTTACGCAATTTAATCGTCTAGTTGACTTCAAAGCTTCAGTGTTTTTCAATCAAAAAATAAGTATTTCAAGTTTTATTTAAACTTCTATTCGTTGTAAAACTATTATTACAATTTTATAACGTAGGTCGCCACCAATAAACATTTTATTACACAAAAAGATTGTTCAAATTACCAAACGTAATAATTATATCCCAGATCCTCACATATCTATTGCAAATTACGAAAACACCCACCCGTATTCGACACACCGGTTCTAGAATTGGAAAATATGTTCCTCGCGACAGCGTTACATGTCAATACCGCGCCACACACGTATTCTCTCCCTGACGCCAGCATTGGCTATATCCCCCTTTTTCTCTCCCCCGATGCAAAAGCGAACGAACTAATCCGCGCCAAAAAGAGAGCCCCAGCACAATGAGATGAAAGTAAAACAAAGCATCAGAGCCGGAAAAAAAAGAAAGCGCCAAATGAACATTAAAATCAGGACAGCGGCGGTGCCGCGGAGATTGGTCGAGCATCGGAAAACTCATCGCTGCCTCTGCATATATATATGTACCGGGCGAATCTCGCGAACGTGAAAGGGTTTGACAGGATTGACGAGTGAGAGCGCGGGTGGCTGCCTTGGCTGTACGAGTGTTTTGCATATATACCGCGAGTACGCGCGCGCGCGCTTGTATCCGGAGCCCGCAGAAGTACACAGAAAATTACAGCCTGCGCAAATTTGTCGAAGGCCTGATTGTCGCGCGCGTTTATCGCGTAAAAGGCCTTTCGCTGCCTGCGCGGCTCTAATACTGCACACTGCTGACCTGAATTAGAAATAAATTAGAGGAGATTTCAACGCGCGTCCTGCCCATTTTCGTTTGTTTGTGTGTGTGTGCGTCGCGAGCGTTGGTGTAAGTTTGCAGGTGTAGAGGCGTTTGTTGTAACTGTGTTTGAATGGGTGATTGTCAAAAGGCGGGCCAAATTATGTTCAAATTTTGTTATTGTAAGCATTTAAGAGTGATACGAAGTTGGGAATGTTAACTCAATTCGGGTGTGTTAGGGGATATGCGGCTAATGTTGCTTGATTGGTGCACCCATGTTTTAAGTATCTACCTTTGAATTAAATACATCGAGCTAAATTTATTCGATTCTATATATAGTATTTAATGCCGTCATACAAATTTACGTAATAATTGATCACAATTTATGAAGATTATTGTTAAATATTAATTTCAGCTTACGGTACTATAAAATTTAGCTGGAAAAGAAATATTCAGAATTAATGTCTTTCATCCTAAATAAATATGAATAATAAGTTTTTATAATCAAAGGCATACTATTATTACTACTATCAGACAATTTTCAATAAATTACTTGCAAGTCTTAAAATCTGTTATTTATATTATATTATTCACTAAAAAATCTTATAAACCATTCAAAGATTCGATTTTGATTAAATATGATTATATAACCTAGTTCTCAGATGTTATATGAAATTCTTCCAAATTTATTTAAAATACGGGTCAGAACAATTAATAACTTATACATTTTCTATTATTCTAATATTATTTTCAATAGTAATGAAGAAATGAGACACCAGAAATAATTTTTATTAATAGCATAATTACAGTAGCGGCCATTCAACCCGACACGGCGAGTAATGTGACGCACATTTCTTTGTTATATATTGAATTAAATTTTCATCTTATATTTAATAAATCTATATAAAACTGATTGTATACGAAAGCAGGTATGTTTAACTATCATTTAATACCTTTTCATATTTGATTTTAGCACTTATTTAGTAGATATAAGATAATGAACCTTAAGTGCGCCACATTAGCCGCATATCCCCTAAGTAGCATTCTTACATTAGTATGAAATATAAGTGAGATTTATTCCGATAATTGTATTCTTAATAACTGTGGTCAAAATCTTGCCGAGTTTCTGCTTAGGTACTAGATAATGTGACGAAATTAATAACGAGTTTTTAACCAATTCTTAGCTAGAACTCGCTAATTTTCTATCAAAGAAATCACAGTCAATTTAGAGTTTCTTTCTCAGTTTTGGTGTCTGGTTGATTCGTGAAAACTACATTAATCAACTTGCTGCGACATGTTATTGTCATTCAAATATTTATTATTATTATTATTATTATTATTATTATTATTATTTTATTATTATTATTATAGTGACCAGCCATTAATGGCCAGCAGAGATAGTGCTTAAAATACCGCAGTTATTATACTCCTATATCCACTGTGGTTATGTCCGCATCCATACCGTAGCTACCATTAATAGTTGATGGGACTATGGAGTTTATAGCCTTTTTCCCACAATCATGCCATTTCTCCCTAGTTTATAAAATTAATTGATTTATTATTTGATTCGAAAAAAAACGCTTATACCGTTCTGTAGTTTTATGTTGAAGGTAGAATATGAATCGATCAATCTCAACAAATAAATATGAAATTCAAAAAATTTTATTCTGCCGATATTTCGGGAGCTTTGTTGCTCCTCTCTTCAGCGTACATAATTAAGTGTACTAAAACGCAGGTATTCAAAATTACATATTTTAAAAGGAATTGACCAAATTATTCCCTTCCTGGGTATTTGAAATTATTCCTTTTATGATAACTATTGCAATTCAAATGTACCATATTCTGCAGAATTATATTTTACTCCTCTGTATCAAGTCTATCTTCGCTGTAATAGATGCGCATCTACCCTTCATCATTCTCAATCTCATGCGAGGTGCAGTGCACGCATGCATCATAATATACCTAGGCTTATAGTTTAAGGTTATTATGCTAAACCGACCCGTCATCGACAATTACGAGGACCCATTTTTTCATTTAATTATCAATTTTGAGTAAATATATGTCTGGAACGTCGTTCCAGAAGCAGATCTTCTGCTTTCAAGTTTATATAAATATTTCAAACTAACAAACGTTTCAAATTTTTCAAGAAAAGTTTAATAATCTATTAAAAATGTTTATACATTGTATGTAATGTAAACCCCGAGAAGCAAAAGCCTATTCGATGGGTCGATTAAATTTATAAACTTTTAGACGAACAGAGGAAACATCCATTTTTTAACAGAAATATTTGACTCGAATTCTCAACTAGCTTACTGTAATTCCGACAGTATGCCTTGAACATACCTATGCGCGCATATTGATTGAATGATTTTCATACATTCATTGATAATAAAATATATTTAGTGTTTAATAAAATTGTTTTGCTATATCATAGCTCAAGTAGAACTTACTCATGCTAAATTGAATATTAAAAACATTATCAGTTAGAGCTATGTTCTAAATAATTAATGGTTAAATGTATTAATTAAATAAAGTACACTGAAAAAAAATTGTTAAATCTAAGTAAACGTTTCTTTGAATCGTACTCAGAAAAGATTTACTTAAATAAAGTAAATAATTCTTAAATTTAGTAAATATTTATTGAATTGATGAATACAAGCCTAAACATAATTAAATATTTACTATTATCAAATAAATCTTTTCTTAGTACGATTCAAGGAAACGTATACTTAGATTTAACAATTTTTTTTTCAGTGTACAGATTTTCAATATCTCAAAAAATGTCCAAAGCATTGTTTCATTGGATAATCTTATCACACAAATGCAATTAATACAAATAGATCGATTTTGCCCGGTCTCCCTAAGCTCGGCGTTACATCGACCCACCTCCGAAATCGAAAGCACGCAGCGACGTAATTCCGCGCGCGTCGACGGAAAAAAAGGGGCGCGCGCGTGCACATAGACACCAACGGCCGGGAAGAAAGAGGAAATGAAGCTAAACATAGAAACGCGGGGGCAGAGAAAAGCCCAGTCGTGCGCGCGCGCGCGTGCACCAAAGCGAACGCACCCTTGTGTGCCGCCGCTGCTGCTGCTGCTCTTTTTTTTTTGCCGAGCCGCTCTCATTTTCGTTATCCGGCGTAGTTTCGGAATCTACGCGCGCTCGCTCGCGAAAGAGAGAGAGAGAGAGCCTCGATACGAGAGGGTGCAGTCGAGCCGATGATAGGCTCCGTGAATGCAGCGCCGAGGCCACGGCAAAAAAAAAGCGCTCTCCCAGTGCCTTTCGCAACAACAATGCAGTTTTTTTTTTGGAGAGGGGCAGGGGGGGGGCGAACTGCTTAAAATTGCCGTTGCGACTGTACGGTATAGAGAGGAAGGGTTAACCGTGACGGTGCATGGAAATTTTTGTGTTCTGTTTTTTGGAATGCGAGGAGAATGGCTGTAGTTGAGGGAAACAAATGTTTTCTTTGATGCTTTTGTGTTTTGCATGTTTTGCGGGTTTTTGGCGGAGCGCGCGATTCTTTTCAGGGCAATTTTCACCTTGGTACATAGAGCTTATTTGTTAAGAGTAGTGTCGCGAAGCAAATTTCGAGATACAAGCTGGGTATCAGGATTGTGGGTCCTGCATTTTTTCTAATACTCCAGGAAAGTTGTTTTTATAGTTTTCGGAATAACAGGTAGTTTAGAAGGAGTATACATTGCCAAAGTACCATGATGGTAGTATGTAGTAAAGTACGCAACGCGTGCGCGTAGTAGGTAATCTCGAGATCACCTGCGCGCACTAGTTGCGTATTCTATGTTTCCATACAGTGGGCGCAATGTGGAAAAAAACATTAAAATTTTAACAACTCATTGACTAAGAGGAATATATAAAAATAACTATAAAAAGCAAGAGCTTTATTTTGCAATGTCAAATAAGTCAGTACCTCATTTCATTCTAAATCTAAAGTACATACAAAATTAAATATTATGAGAAAACAGCATAACATATACGTAATATTTGAACTGTATCTACTGAATTTTTAAATTAATTTTCTCGACTTTTTATAGATTATTATTAGAAAAAAAACTTATTAAGATTAAATTTCCTTAAAGTCTTCAGGGATAATTTTTTTTTCGTAAACTGGAGCAAAATCTTCTGGAATTTTAGCAAGATTTAGCAGCTACATCCTTGATGCTCTCTTTGTTAGTAATATTCAGACTTATATTATGACATATTTTAAAAATTTTAATACTAAATGCGATATTTTTGTGTGTTGACAATATTTTACGCTGTGCATTAGTCTGAAGTATACAGACATTTTCCAGAACTACTCCTATGAGTCTCTTAAAGAATTTTGGAATGCTCAGAAAACAATAGCTATTGTCTGTCGGGAATACAGCTCGGTACGATTTATAAAGATTCTTTAGATTGAAGTATGTATATACTTGGTTAACCCGACTCATTCTATAAAACCTTTTTAAAGAATAATAGTAAATGGAATTTCTTTATACTGATTCCGTAATGTTGAATAAATAAATAAATAAATAAATAAATAAATACGGAGAACAAAATGCTTCGATAATTTTCCGAATAAATTGCTAATTCTGATGAGAGAAAGCCATCCGCGCTAGAAAATGTGAAATAAACGGCATTACCGTGAGGAGGGACGAGAGATTGAGATTGTTTATGAATAACAGGTATCGCCTCGGAATAATTGGCACTCCTCGGCGACGGGCGACGCTGGCAGTTGGTTAACTCGAGCAAATTACCATCGTCGGCCGTCGCCTATATAACATGCCCACCATGCAACGAGATGAAGAGGGAGCGAGGGAGGGAGAGACAGAAAGGGGGGGGGAGCTGCCGAGAAATTTATACCTCCCGTCTACTGCTTTTAGCTACGGTTAGTTAGCATGGGGTAGTTTACTGTAAAAATGAACTTAGCTAAAGTCGTTAGTCCTCTCTGACAGTAGCTGCTGCAGCTGCTTGTGTTTCTATCGCTAACTCGATAAATTCGCTCTGCGAATGCCGCTCTCTCGCCCTTGCGTCGGCCCTCGCTCGCTTGCATTCCTCTTTTTCCAAAACATTACGCGCTGAATATCTCCTGAGAATGACTTTTCCACGCGGAGTGAGCGAATTTTCATTTTTCTCCTTCGCTTATTGTACTAATGAGTATAATAAAATTCACTGCCGGGAACAAGCTTCAGACCGGAAATTCGTGGTGATTTTTGGCTTTAAAATATTCATTGGAAAGCAACGGAAACCTGTAGTACGTTAATTTGTATTTTCAGTTATCTACTCCTTATTACAGTTGATTTTGGTAATTAGGATACATCGATATATAATTGTTAAAAAGTCCTGACTCATGAAAGGTCAAAAAAGGAACAGTTCGTAATATAATGGACATACAAATGAATTGATTACCATAACAGCGTGTGTGTGAACATGTGTGTGTGAGTGTGTATGCGTGTATGTGTGCGTGTAAGTGTGTGCGTGAAAATGTGTGTATATGTGTATGTATACTTTCTCCAAATTTTGAACAGAATCTCTATCGATACCTGGTAAGTGCTTGAAAGTTTCAGCGAAATTAATCGAATAGTTTTGTTTCTAAATGATTTTCTGGAAGCAAATTTTTTACACAATAAAGTATGCATACAATTTTTAATTTTAAGCCCGGAATCGATATGTATGTGTAGCTGTTAATTTGTTATACTGTGTGATTAAAATTTTTTTTAAACGTCTATAATTCGAAATTTATTACTGAATATTACTTTCATATATAAGTATATTTCTGTAAATTTTCCAGTCATAATATTCATTGCTTCCTGAAAGAAAAAAAAAATGGCAAACAAGTACATTTTTTTTGGAGAACAATAGTCCAAATAACGCTTGTAATGCCTTGTAAATGTTAGTATTTATTGTTAGGTGGTAGGCTTTCTAATAATATCCTCTGAGATATTACAGGTTATTTAAATTAAGAAACCGCTGCTAATCCATTGGCACTTAGCTTCCTTAACTTAAAGAAACTGTTCCAGTATGAAATTTTCTATTTAAATAAATCATTTTAAAACACTATAACTTTTTCTTAATAATAGCCTAAATAAGGTGTCTTTTATAACCGGTTACTGAAAAAACTTCTTCTTTTATTTAATATATGTTTAAAATAAATATATTTTAAGTAATTATTAATGTGGTACTTAAATATTAAATTTGATTGGTAGTGTCATACAGAAATAATTTACCTTATCAATTTTAGAATATCGTAAAATAGAAAGATCGTTATAAAATTAAAATGAGTCAATGAATCTTTAAATTTCTTTTTAATTTAGAATCTTTATAACCTCAAATATCTCGAAATATAAAAGTCTTTGTGATCTGGGCAAAGAACTCATTTAAGAGATAGTAAAACGCTACAGTTTTGGAAAGTTTCAGATCAAATGCTGCCGATTTAATCCAGATATCGTGATTGACTATACATTGATTTATTTTACAAAAAAATTCTTTTTCCTTCAAAAGAAAAAGATGAAGCATAAAAAGTTTTACAGAATATTCTTCTCCATATTCCTAATCATCTCAATTTTTTTGAAAAATTTTCCTTCTTATATTTCACAAATATTACCGTTTGAAAAAGAATGACGTTTTCGTGTATAACAAAAGAGAGAACAAACTTATTCAAAATTTCGGGTCGGAAAGATAGATAATTATATGCACTTTCAAATGCATTATCACTGAATCGATGATATTATTTCTAAGGTATCAAGAAACCCGAAAAGCGGGAGCTTTAAAATCGAAAAATCGCTAAAAAAATAAAATCGCATCGAATAACAAAGAAAATGAACCCTGAAACATTAATTTTCATCGAGTATATTCAGAATAATGCTGATCCACATCGAGACACATCCACATACACGCGCACGCAAACACACACACGCATACACGCACGCGCGCGCGCACGTATGCACACACATACACGCTCGCACGTACGCACGCACGTACGCACGCACGCACGCACACATACACACACACCCACACACACACACACACACGCACGCACGTACGCAGGCACGCACGTATACACACACATACACACATATGTATAACGTAGGCACCCATACACACCCACACACACGCACACACATGCCCATATACACACACATACGCACACTTATCCAAACAGATTTTTTCTAAAAATATTTTATTTTGATTCCTAATGTTTCAAAAAATGATTTTAGCGCAACCTTTTTTTTCTCTATGAGAAAGCAATTCTGCAACCCTATACACTAAATCTATGTATTAGCTTTATTGTGATGATAATTTGTAGATATTACGTATTATAGATATTAATTACAATGTAATTGATATCGCCTTGACAACGTATAGTGCCTAAGTATTTAGTAGCGTCTTTATACCAATTAATGACTAGTTATCAGCTATTTATGAGATCGATTTCTATTAAGAAACATTTGTTCTTGTAATACAGATTGATAACGAAAGGATATTCAACTCTTCCGTCTAATAAATTTAATTTTATTCCAAGCCACAATTATAAAAATGAAGATAAAATTAAATGTGGGTGAGGGGAAATAATTGATTTTTCGTATTTTTACGTTGCAGCATGCGTCGCAGGTGACTGGATACCGAGGGCGGAGGGTGAAGCGAGTAAGGGTCTTGCTCTCACCGGCCGGAGGCCTCGATCGGGGGAATGGAGCTAGAGAACGCGACGGACACTGGCCTCAACGGCACGGATACCAATCGTACCTCCACGCCGATCTTCTCCATCGGCACTAAGTTTATCGAAACATGGCAAGTTCCAGTCTTCTTTATTACCCCTCACCCCCGCCTCCCCTGTAAACAGTGCAAAATATATAGATTCGCGAATAACTTTTCGACAAAATGACAAAGAAACTTCTCTTATAAGAGAATACGAAGAGGAGAACTCCGTTGCCGCGTAAATAAGTCGGCTTTGGGAGAGCGGATCGATAGTCAGTCTTACCTTATTGTTGTTTGAGTCGGTTTTTACGAGACTGCTTGGCCTCTATTATTTTATTACCGTGCCTTTAGCGGAAACTGAGCTGCTGCCGACGCCGAAGATCTTACAACCCTATTACCACCGTTACGGGGGGGCTTAAGCAGCGCAAAGGACTACTTCTCTATTTCCCTCTCTCTATCTCTCTCCTGCTTTTTTTTTACTCTTGATCCAATTAATTCCAGTTACTTTCCTTCATGTACTTTCGCGTTCTGCATAGTTTTATTTAACTCTGGAATGTGATTGAAAATCGATTGCGTGGTCCAGCACTGTGAACATTCGTTATTCATTAAAACTTAATTCACTCCACTGTATACGCAACGTTTAATTTGAATCTCGATTATTTTGGTGCTTCAAATGAACAATGATTTTGGTTTTGGCTTGTTAATTTTACGTTACAGGGGTGCATACCTGTGTTAAATCTGAAAAATGAATGTAACATGTATAGGCTTTACTAGAATTATTATCATTCAACACTTATATTCAGATATAGAAAGATTTCAGTACTAAAAAAGTGCACTGTAATGTATGACAATATGAATTGTGATGTTTTATGACTTTTCAATTTTACGATGTTTCATAAATAAATCTTACGATATATATCGTAACCGTTACGATATATGTTGCGTCAGTAACGATATTGTTTAACAAAAACTATGTAGGTAAATTATCCTATCTAAAAAAATAGCTCGCAGCATTGTGCAAGACTTTTAAATGTCATTTCATTGGTAGCTGAAATCGCGCACGCAATCGTACACCTATTTAAACATACGAGGGTAGTTCAATAAGTCTTTAGAATAAAGTATAAAAACAATTTTTTTTGGGTAAATTTTTTTTTATTTTTCAACATAATCTCCTTGGAGCTCTATACACTTGGTCAATCGCTTTTTAAGTTTTTTTAATCCTTCAGAAAAGTGCGTTTTCGGAAGTTCCTCAAAATAAGCACTTACAGAGGCAATGACGTCTTCGTTGTCCGTAAATCTCTGTCCACCGAGCCATTTTTTCAAGTTTGGAAATAAGAAAAAGTCACTGGGGGCTAAATCTGGTGAATACGGTGGGTGTTCGACCAATTCGAATTTTAGTTCTTCAATTTTAGCCATTGAAACGAAGCATGTGTGAACTCGGGCGTTGTCGTGATGAAAGAGAATTTTTTTTCTCGCCAAATGTGGTCGTTTTTTTTTAATTTCTTCTTTCAGCTGCTCTAATAATGATGCATAATACTCACCAGTAATTGTTTTACCCTTTTCCAAGTAGTCAATAAGTATAATTCCACGTGCATCCCAAAAAACTGTAGCCATAACCTTACCAGCTGACTTTACGGTCTTTGCCTTCTTTGGAACTGGTTCGCCTGTGGAAATCCACTGTTTGGATTGTTCCTTTGTCTCAGGAGTGTAGTGGTGTATCCATGTTTCATCCACAGTCACAAATCGACGAAAAAATTCCTCAGGATTCCGACTTATGCGCGCCAAAAGAGCCTCAGAGGCGACCACTCTATTGCGTTTATTCTCAGCTGAGAGCAAACGCGGCACCCATCTTGCCGATAGCTTTTTCATGCCTAATTTTTCATGTAGAATTGAAACAACTGCACCTATAGATATCCTTGTGGCCTCAGCTAACTCACGCACTTTTAATCTTCTATCCTTCAACACCATATCGTGGATTTTATTGATGATTTCGGGAGTAGTTGCTTCTACGGGCCTTCCTGAACGTGGTTCGTCACTTATTGATGTACGACCACGCTTAAATTCATTTACCCAGTTATAAACCGTTGCTAAGGCAGGGGCAGATGTGCCATGAACTGAGTCCAATTCATTTTTTATCTCATATGGAGTTAAACCCTTTAAATGAAAATGTTTAATTACCGCTCTGAACTCGTTTTTTTCCATTTTTCTTAACAAGCAATTTTTTTTTCAATTGGTTATAAAACACGTAAACTCAGAAGATGTGGACTGTGACTGCACCATATATCTAGTCGGGAGTGGTGCTGACTGAAAACAGATGATTTGGAGCGATTCGCGCGCCATCTGTTGGTCATTCTAAAGACTTATTGAACTACCCTCGTATCATTTTAGATCTTAATAATATTTGTTTTAGAAATGATCCTTTATTTTCTCGTGGTAAATATTAGTTAACAAAATGATTAATTAAAACATTCAATCTTATAGATAGTAAATGTGAACGTTATAAATATTCCAGACTTATACATGTATTGTGCGGTAGGTAAGTAGAGATACATAGCAGACGAGCGTGTGCATACACAGCCAGTAGGCTATAACCTACAAGTTGAATGATGCAACCGATAATACGTCATAGGGGAAAACGGAGCATTACAGACGCGAGGCATTATTAACACTTCGAATTTAATCAACACTATCGTCTGAAAAGCTACAAACTAAATTTATTTGATGATAAAAATGTATAAAGAATACGAAAAATGAAAAACGAACTATGTTAAAAAAATATTTATCCAATAAAAATACCCTAATTTCAGCATGCCTAAAAGAGTTTTGTGATCATATAACTATTCAGCGTGACGAATCTTAAAGAAAGCATTTGTATAAAGGTTTTTAAGTCTTTTTAACCAAAAGATGAAGCCTTCTTCTGTTGTATGCAATTTATTATTTTACGATTAACGTAGTCCTATCTAAGAAAAAAACGCTCGCGCCGTTGTGATTTAGACTCTTATTCGACGTTTTATTGGCTGTTGAAAAGGCGCGTGTATTTAAAAATGCAATTTTCAAATTTTATAATCTGATAGAGTTTTGCTCATGAAGGAAAATTAGATCTATGTGCTGTCCTCTGCGGTTTTTAATTTCTACGTGCATATTGTATTTGAGTACAGTGCCTAGGTCACCCGGAGTTCTCGGAGGTGAGATCCAGGTGTCGCGCATGAGATGTTTCTAACAAATTTTTAGCAAAACTTTTTTTTTACCATGACAAAGCTTCCTCTATGAGGAAGCAAAATATAACGTAAAAATATACAATAAATATAATAGCGCGCATAACTGTTTCTAGTGATATTCAAATTGAGTGAAAAAAATCGTATGAATAAGTTAGTTTACAATTCTTTGAGTTGCACTATAATCACAGTTTAGAAATCGTCACTTGGGGAGCAAATTTTAAATAAATCGATCTAAAACTTTTGAAGAATCTTAATTACGTATAAATTGCCTTCAATGCTTTGGCGAGGTGCTAAAGCCGCATCTCGGTAGAAGTTAAGCAGCACTGGGCGCGGTTAGTAATTGGATGGATGACCGTTAGGGAACCATACTACCTATGTAACTTTATTTACAAATGTGTGTTTACATTTATGTGTGCATGCTATAAGTCTGGCACGTGCATAACATATAGTATGTCATATTCGTATTCATAATAACACATTTATGAATAGATGTCCATGCATATTCGATTCCACGTTAGTGTGCCACGGGAGATATTATAAATCGTACTTTGAGAGATTAAATTAAATATTTAATTATTCTGTTTGTGTAGAAAATATGTAGCTATATTTACACATATTTTAAGAGCACAATCTTGAAATTATTTAAATATAACGTAAATATAGATACATCTCAAACTTACCGTACTTTAGTAGAAGTACTTATTAAATTTAAAAATAAATCATGAGATATTATGTTTTGTGTAAAAAATCGATGAGTGTCTATAGCTTCAAAGAAAAAGCAATTCAACATAGACCTCATAGACATTTACACTCATTTTGAAGATTTAATGCAAACTTGCCCCTCATCCCAGCGTACCAAACTAATCAGCTTCATCCGAATGACGCTCTCGTGCATCGCATTCAAACACAACTAAACGCTTATATATCACAGACAGCCTCCGACGACTTCATCCCTGCGCAGCGTCATTATATCGCTCAAAAACGGCGAGCAGCTCGTGAATTCTTCTCCAAGCACCAGCAGCCACTTTACCCAGCTTCTTCATCCGGCTAATACATAGCAGCCAGTGCACGCGAGAACAGAGATAATTAATTGGCCAAATTCGGGACATAGAGCGTACTCAAGCGACTCCCCTCCCCCTCTTCTCTGCCTTTCAAACAAACATCACCGAACACGGGGGTACCCTCAGATTCGACTGCCAGTGCCGCGCGAGCCTTGATTAAGACGCCGCGTGCGCTGGTATATATAACGCTGCATCTGCTGGCGAACCCTCGGCGGAGTTTGCTAATCGTTAGCTGCTCGAGAGACTCCGCGCGAGAGAGAGAGAGAGAGAGAGAGAGAGAGCGGGGGCATATCTTTACTTTCGTTCCCGCGCGGAATTGCGATTGATGAAAGCGCTCGCAGGCGCAGTTCTCCAAGTTGCTTCGCACGCCTGGTAGGTATATGTATGTGTGTACCTGTGCGCGCCTCCCCTCGTTCGGCTCGTTTGTCTGCGTCGTCGTTCCTCACCGACTCGACTCCTTCTTTCTTATACGCGAACATTGGCATTAAATTTCAACTTTTTACTTCCGCCTGTAGCTCGAGCGGAGATTCGAGACCGGAGGAGCGGTACATTAAAAAGTTGTTACCGCTGGAACTTCGGATGTTTATCAATAAGAACGGCGGGGATGTCGATTTACTTGTTGCCCGGCTTTCGACCGACAGCCGGCGCTACAAACGAGTTATGTCTTTTGGAACTTTTTGAGTGAGTGCGGATTCGTGGATTGTTTTTGCACGGTTTAGTTGCCCGGAGCGCAAGGATGCCGATATCAATTGACTCATGTTTAAGCTTTAATTGGAATAATGGGAGAAAATGTGTAGTTTTAAAGTCTTCTGGTGTTAGTAAATTGTTGTTCATCCATCATTTATTTTAAGCGTTAAATTATCAGTTCAATGTTTTTGTTGTGCGGGTAATAATACTCAGAAGGAGAGTGCACACTGCATACCCTCCAAGAAACGCGTTTAGATTAGGCTTTAGGAGGTGAACCGAAAATAATGTCTTGTGCCTTCAGGTTTGTTAAATGGACCCTTGTTCTCAAGATATGAGCTATTTTACTTCGAATGGGTGTTATTTTAGTAGACTTGGCACTTCTATTTCTTAACATACTTAAGTCTGTAAGATTTTGTGCTATAAAAATGTTCTAAATGATATAAGAAGCAGTTTAAAAGAGCTTCAAATTGAACTTTGTGTCGTTCAAAATTATCACTCTGATCTAAAGCTACTAATAATTAACAAAACTATTTTCCAAAGCTTGATCGAACCCCGCTTATCAAAGGTTGTGTACTCCCCTTGTCAATAATACGTATGATGATGCGGGTAGTCCAAGAAAATAGGTATTAAGACTTAAGACGTTACTACTACGTACCGGTTAGAAGGATTAAATGACATTTGTAATGTTTATTGGAAAATACATTAAGAATAATGTGATAAAGTTTCGTTTATAAGGACCATGTCATTTTTTTTTACCTCTAATAAAAGAAAATATGCGACGTATAATATACTCCTGACCTGAAGTTACAAGCTACCTACAAGACTTTGCACTGCATCACAATCTGCAACTTACAAATCCATCGAATTTTGCTTTTATTTAAAATATGATCAATGAGCTTTGTTATCATTAGAAATTACATTATTTGCATAACATTTTTTATTGTTAATAAAACTATGCATAAATACATCAAGATTACGTTTACTACTTATTGTTAGACGAAAACAATTTTTTGGAAATCATGCGAAGTTTAAGTTAATTGAAACTTTGCATGTTTACTTGATGTAATTAGACCGACCTTTTTCCAAGTTGCATGCTGATAGCACTGCAGTTTCACATAAAAGCCAAAACGTAATTTTTCACTATTGACATTGCGACACCAATTAACGTTTCCTAAGAACGGTGTCATATAGCTTTTAAAAACAATTCTCTAATCCTACATAACATTATGATAATTATAATTTGAAACGTAAAAGAATATTCCAATGTCATTTTGCTGATACTATTTATCAAATGTTTCGACATAGCCTTGCCCTGTCAATATTACGCTTATATTCGTAACTAAAAGCTTGTTTCCCAGTTTTCCATTAAAATAGAATGAAGAACAAATATAGAGCACACCGAAAAATCCCGCACCTATAGCGAGAACTCCGAATCGTTAAAAAAAATGCTAACAAAAAGAAAGAAGAAACGAAACCAGAATATCCACTCGATATTCCAGATTTTAAATGTCGGAGCCCTCCCCCACTCCTTCCTTCCTTATCCTTCCGAAGCTCGAAAGGGAATCGTCCATAAATTACAGCGAAGCGAGCCACGGAATCTCTCTACCTCCCCGGCAAAAATCCTCCTCTTGCTACTTCTCTTTGCGCTGCGCTGCCCTGCGAGCTATAGCGCAAGCCCATCGTAATTTTCGCGCAGAGGAGATCGCGCGAGACAAGGGAAAGAGCGAGACAGAGAGAGAGAGAAAATTCACTCGCGCATATAAACCGATTCGGGCCAAATTGCATCCTTGACCTTTCTCTCTCTTTCTCTCGTTCTCTCATTCTCTCTCTCTCTCTCTCTCTCTGTCGTACAACCGTGATGGCAAAGTCGCGTATCGCTCACGAGAAGGCTGTAAACTGGGTGAGCAGGGCGAGTTATAGGCGCGCGTCGTGTTTATAAGCCACGCGGGCGCGTGTTGTTATATTTCCCTCTCTCTCTCTCTCTCTTTCCTTCTCTCCTTGTTCTTTTTCGTCGAGGCTCACGGCACAAGAATGAAAAAAGACGACGTCGACGGCGGTGGCGACGGTCAATGTCGCGCGCGGTGGCTCGCGATCACGCGAGGAATGCTAGGTCTGTGTGTGTGTGTGTGTGCATGCGCACAGGTAAGTGTATTTACGTGGGCTGACAGGTAGTCCAGCGGAAGCGGAACGGCGTTTCATTGACGGCGAGCTGCTGATATGCCGCCGTTAAGGAAGAACCGCGCCGTCGCCGTCTTTTTGATGGAAATCTATTATCGATCTGGCTGGTTTGCCGTTTTTATTTTTAGGGTGGCGCGTGTTATTAGGGACTTCATTGGGCGGCGTTTGAAAAGATTTGAAGGTTCTGTGATTTGAACGGGTTGATTTGGTATTCATGTACTTTCTGTGATCTCAATGTGTGATGTAGAGTTATGGTTTGGAGTTTAGATTGTAACAATTAAGGTTCGTTTTCGCTAAACATAAAAAAATACGACTGGAGAAAATTTAAATAAATTTGTGCCACTTTCAAAAGTTGAATACATAATTTTATTATGACGCATTCATGCTTCAAAATCTAAAACGATATTTATTCACAATTTATACAAACAATTAAAGCTTCTTCTCGAACTTCTTCTAATTAATATTTGGTTTTTGCAGGAGTTCCGTAGAATTTACATACAGAGAGATTTGATTAATATTATGTATCAAATTTCGAATTATTATTTTATAATCGTATATCAAACAAGGCTTATACGAAACAAGGTCGATGTATCTTCTGACGCGCGCCTAATCTAGAGCCAAAACCAGATTGATTTCCATGAGTAGCTGCTTATCGTTTATTTATCCAATGCTGTTATTCTAATTTCAAATACAAACAAATGAGACGTGCGATGTCGAATTCCGACCGCGTTAAGGCGATTCATGCTTGAATATGCACCTCAAAATATAAATATTTATACGACTATTTACTCTCATATTATAATATTAGAAACGATATTATATGAATGAACGCCACTTCAAGTGGCAAAAAATGTTTGTTCAAAAAGATTTCGATACGACAAAAGTAGATATCGTCTTCTAGAGAAAGATTCAACAACACACTGAAATATTTTTCATTTTTTACATAACTTTAGGAACTTGCTGATAAAAAAAATGGAAAAATAATCAAATCCCTAATAGTTACGACTATAATTATTTACAAATGCGTACACGTGTAAGTATAAACAATTGGATGTAACTTTTCAGATTCTGAGTATATTTCAATTTTTCTATCGGCAAGCCAACCCTAAAATTATTCAAGAAACAAAATGAGACCTTCAAAATTCAAACCAAATAAAAAATAAAAAAGATTTCAATTTTTTGTTTAATCTTTCAGCTTTCTGTAGTTGACGATATCTACTTTTGCCATATCACCTGACAAATATCACCTGAGTGTTTAGAGCGAACAGTTATAGTCTATATATTAGCCTACATAAATTGTTCATGGCTTAATTGACATAGTTTGTTTGAAAACCGGTTTATTCGTTGATCTAATTTGTTCTCAAAATTATGTTTCTAGTACGGGCATTTGAAGTTTTGATAATTTTCTGTAGGGACTATCTACAATTTAACACAAGTTACAAGTAATAGTTCGATACGTATCTACATATCACGTTGTATAATTATTATAGTAATGTAAAATTCACTGATCGGTCACTTTGATTCGGACCAATATTTCCTATAACCCACAGCGGTGATCGCCTTCTAATTAGTAGACGTAATTATATCAATAAAAAATATAATGAACAACCTATACATTCATCGGTATCAATTAAATTTTCGTACAACAGCAATCGGCGATCACTCGAACGTCCATTTATAGCCATTAAATGCCGGCATAACACCCAGTGTTGACTCATTTAATGTCGCAATTAACAGTAGCCGCCGCGTCGACCTTAATTTCCCACACGGCTCAATTAATTCTCAATGAAGTACAAAAAAAACGCACCCGCAGATAACGAATTATTAACAAACGCGCGCGGCCCCCTGCTAATCGAACTCGGCTACCCGCAACATGTCCCATTCACACCCACGCCAAAAGTCAAAAACACGAAAATATAAATGGAAATTTCTCCGCTCGAGCTGTACAAGACGAGACGAGAGCCTACGAGATCAGACGAGGGCAAATACCGAAATTCGAAGGAATACATTATACACGCGGGATAGAGACATAGAACCGAGCCGCGTGATCAAAGAGCATTCGCGTGTTAGACGCCTGGGAAAATCGAACTTGATGATTCCTTTCTACCTCTTGCATCCATCTCTCTTTTCTCGAGCCGCGGCGCATACGCGAAGTTGCGCGAGCGCGACGCGACGCGCGAGCTGAGATGAGACTTGGGAATGGATGAGAGAGAGAGAGAGTGAGGGGAGATCTCGAGTCTTTCCAAGTCCTAAATTGTACGGAAACTTCGCGTCCTGATTTCAGCAACGTGCAGCGCAACATAATGCCGCCGCTCGTCGCGAAGCGCCTATATACCTGCTGTAGGAGCTCTACAAGAACTTCGGCGTGCAACAATCGACTGAAATAAGTAGATCGATCAATCCGGATGAAAGTCCCTGCTGCTGCTGCTGCTGCTGCTTTTTTTTTCTTCTGCTCTCTGAGCTTCTATCGCTTCGTAATTCACGTGCTGTTTGAAGAGTATAGTGGTGATCGCGCGATCTGGCATTGTGGCCGTTACCGATCGCCGATACGCCGTTCTTAGTAGGATTTTAATTCTTTCGATGTTTTAACGATTTTCCACGATGGGTATATAGATACTATTCTAGCCAAGATTCTAACGGTACTTATGTGTTGCTTGATTTTCAACGTATATATAGAATAACATTTTAACACGATACATTTATTTTTTACCGATGTTTGAATATTTTCATCCGGTTTTCTGCATGCAAAGGTGATTTGCAGATATAATTAAACGGGAAAATGCGTTTTTGATCAATGAATATTTATAGTTACAAAAAAGGTATAAATAAGTGGTAGTCAAAAAAACATATTGTAGTACACTATAATTATTCCAAATTCCAAAATATTTTAGTGATAAATAAAATATTTTCATTCTAATCAATGCATTATAATTCATAATATTAATTTTAGAAAACTAACTTCAGATTCACAAAAACAAACAAAACTGCACAAAAATCGTCCTGATACAGAAACAGATAGCTGAAAACTTTAATGAATTCTAACTTTAATCCACTCTCATTAACGTGCATCTTAAATATCAAATTAATTTCACGCTCTAATCAGCAGACCATTCATGTAAAAAATCCTGCAAACAAATGCGAATCTTACCTATCTTTTCACACAAAACACGGTAAAATAAAATATCCATCTCTAGGCAAAGCTGGAAGCAAAAACTATACAAGTCAATGAAAAGGACGGGCCGCCGGCAGCTGCACATGCATAGGACGCCGAGCGAGAGCAAAACTAGGCGAGTTAATCATCGAGTTCTTAGAGATTATTCCGTACGCGCGGCGGCAACTGCAAGCTCCTTTAATCCTTCCGCGGCAGGCACCTCGCCCAAGCTGTGTACACACGCGTACACACAGCGAGAGAAGTACGCAAAAGTTCTTAATCCGACGAGATCCTTGCGTCCCCGTAACTATGTCCGCGTCTCTGTCGCGCAAGTCCGCGCGTGTGTGTGTGAGTGCACGTTGATTACGACGAGCGAATGATTGATGAGTTATGTGTGCGCAGCAAAAATCAAGAGCACGGGGGGACGGGCGCGAGCCTTAAACTTGGACTGTACACGGACTTTATGTGTGTATACTTGTGCTGATGTATATACTGTGTGCTGCGAAAACTTGCGTGTTTCGCGTCGATACGCGCACCGAGTGCAGGATGTGTATACTCCGAGGTTCTCTCGAAGTTATAGTGCGAGAGTGTATACTTCGCTGAGCGGGTGTGTGTACTTTTCTGTCTCTGCGCTGTAAAGTGTACGGGAGAGCTGCTCACCAGTGGATGTACTTTTAGAGGAATCGAATGAATTCTAAGCGAATGGGTACTTGGTTTTTTCTTCTTGCTTTTGGTTGCAGTCTTGATGTGAGAGTGGGTAGTACAAAGTTCACGGAAATATCAGGACGTGTGAAACTATTGGCGTTTGTTGAAGATGCTTCGGAAATATTTTCCAATTTATTTCTTCCAAAAAATTTCCTTGTTTATAATTATAAATCTTTCAACTTTAAAAATTCAGTTTTTTTTTATTTATTTTTTTAATAAATGGAATTTATATTTACAAAAAGTTGATTGAGCATCTTTTTTATATTGGTACAGCTTATATCACAATAAATATATAGAGGTTTTCCACCAATTCGTTTGATTTTTTTATTTTAAATATTGACTAAAATATGACTTTAAAGTTTTATTTTATGGCCTTATAGAACGTAAGAATTTTAAACGCTTTAAAAATACAGGATTTAACTCTTCAGTTTAGACATACCTTAAGGTGATTTAGTGCCCTTAAATAACCATTACATTTTTTTAACTGCAGTTTTATGTTATATAGGATTATCGCGTGCATCGTTCAATTCCAAGCTCATTGCGTAAATTTTAGTAGAACGCTAGTTGATAACTGCAAAATAACCTATAGTATCCATCCGTCAAATTGAGCAGTATACATATATTTTATCATGTTTAATTAACTTTGTCGTCATTTAACCTTGTAAATAATATACGATATCAAAATCATTCAAATAACTATTGGTTTCTAAAAATTCAATAATAAGTATAGATGAAAGATTTTCTGAACCCTATGCATTCTTAAGTAATCTAGTATACTATTGATTTTTATTTAATAATGGTGAATCGTTCTTTTTTTCACGAATAAAATATTAACCAGAGAAAGAAAAATATTGTTCCACATCCATCCCATTTATTCAGTTATTTTTTTTTGTTTTGCAACTTGCATATAATGAAATACATTTAAAAGATTTGTTTTCTCATGCATATCTTACAACTGCATCCGCTAGAAACTTTTCAGCAGTTAATCATGAGTACAAAGCATTGAATAGGCGCGTTATTAATTTCTTTCGTTCGGAACATAAAATTCTTTTAAGAAAAGTTTATGCAGCGCATTCCCTGCTAAATTACCAACGGCAGCCTCGCCTTCAATCCCTATTATCCTCGAAACACGCAAACATCCAAGACACCCAAGAAAAACTTGGCGGCTCGCGGCGGAAGAAATTTCGAAAAACGCCGCGAACAAACTTCCACTGCGAGTGCACCCACGAAAGACGTCGGCGAAAGCTATCCGCGGCTTTGGAAACTCAGCCCGCGCACAGAGACACAGCGGAGGACCTCCTCCTTCCTCCTTCCTGCACGTATACACCCACGCACACGCGCGCAATCGGCATGCTTGATTAAAGATGCGCCGTCAAAGCATCGCACCACCGAGCCACTTTTCCCCGGCATAGCGCGGCAAAGCTACAACGGCGCGGCCTGGCCTGTCTCCTTTTTACCTTTCGTCATTGATTTTTTACTCGCGCGACGCGTTTCTCGCTCGCGCGCGCGCGCGCGTGAATGCTCACAAAGGAAGTGTCAGACGCGACAATTGCGATTTATATACACACGCGCTATATCCTTTTATATGACTGGAGGAGGATGGGGGGGGGGGGAGAATGCCGGGCATTGGATTACATTGGATTCTCGGAGGGTTCTGCAGTATAAAAATTGTACGCTCGCACGACTTCTTAAGGAGAATAGTAATTCTTGAATACAATGGGATGAAGAATCTTAGAATATGACGTAAGAATTTCTCTTTGTATTTTTACGTTTTAGTAAAAAAGTGGAATATTGCAAGGGATTATTACTTGTGACGTGTGTGAAACGTACCGGAACTTGCGCACGCAAAATTTGTATTATATCGTGCGTTTTTGGAGCATTATTTCACCCCGGCATATTTTTATTTCGAAATTTACAGCTCTGTATGGCAGAGTTGTTTCGCTTTACGCTTGGCCCACTTGACGCAGCTGCAATATACACCTGCTTTAAACTCCCCGTGATTCTGAAATGGATTTTCAGGGTAAAAACTACTCTAGGCGTATATGAATGCTTTACCGCGTTTCTACGTGGTATTATGAGATTTTTGGCGTACGCCACTCATTATTTTGTGCCAGTTTCTTTTCAGTACTTATAACTAGCACGTGTATCTTAAATAAGAAAATTAGCATAGAAAATACGTATGTTTCATTATAGATTCATATAAATTAAACACTTTCACATTGAAAGTATGTATACTCTTCGCAATATTTGATTATTTCTCCCTCTTTATTTCAAAATAATTGTAACTATATTCATCGTAAATATTATCTAACAGACTAATAACGTTCCCAGTTCAAAAATCACAATACGGCGTTTGCCAGTCGCGTAGCTACTCACGAAAAAAGGCACGTCGTGACAGCAGCGATGTACCACTGTACATATATATATACATCCACGTGAGAGCGAGAGGCAAAACAGGTGTGTATATATATATATATATATATAGGCAGGCAAGCAGGCGACGAGCTTATGCGCATCGATATATTAGAAGCGGCGCAGCGGCCTTTGAAAGAGCGACGCGCACGGGGGGTAGACCCGTATACACGAAGTATACGTGTGTGGGTGTGTAGCACAGCGAAATATACATGTACGCGTATTTGCATGAATGTCAGGTGGGAGAGAAGAGGTTGATAGGGAGTCTGTATGCACACAAAGAACGTTTGCGTGCGTGTGCTGGCAGCTACTTAATGGTTGAATGCTCAAGTGAGTGGGAGAGACACAGAGAGAGGGAGAGAGATGCAGGTTAACAGCTAAAGGCTTGCTACTGCGGTGGCATCCAGGCTCGCGTAATTGGCACAAATTGTTGCTGCACTATACGCGCGCCTCCCTTCGCATCCACGAGGCTTACACACGCGCGTGTATGTATATATCGATCACGCGCTTCCGCGCATCCAGAAATGCTGCCCCCCCCCCCCCCCCTCCCATCCCCCTGTCTTACACGTGCACCTGCGCGTATGAATAAAATGAGGGTTGTTACGCTGCAGAGTGCAGCTTCCGACGATGACCTCCGTTTTACAGTGTACAGACTCGCTTGATAAGCGAAATTGAAAGTGCCCTTTTTCCCATTCCTGTGCTATGATTCAATTGGACGTACTGCTTTTTAAAGTTCATTTTGTTTGATCTTTGAGATATAGTAGCTTTAACGACGGGAGCATTGCATATTGATTCGATGATTTTTTAAAAATACGGAAATTCTAATGGAGACATTGAAGAGAAGAGCAGCTATAGCTACTTTTGCTTCCTCAAAGAGGAATCATTGTGTGTTTGTGCGCGTGTGTGGGTGTGTGAGTTTGTGTGTGTATGTGTGAGTGTGTGTGTGTATGTCCTTCCGATATTTCAAAATATATGCGATAAATATTTATTTTTTAGGACTCATTCTCTTTGATTTTTCTAGATGGGGGAAGGGGACGGGTAACATTATTCAATTGGTAGATAGGCATTAGACAAAACACATAATTTATTAATAGATTCTAATTTGTTTCAAAAAAAGAGGGAAAATAGTGACATTATTTTTTATTCAGACAGAACGGTTCTCCATTACAAATAAAAGTCAAATATTATTGTTGACGAAGAGTTGGAAATATTATCAAAAAAAGTTTTACAAAAAGATAACTTCTTATTTAAAAGCATTTTTACAATATAATAGTTATAAATAATTAGGTTATAAATAATTGTAAGATTGTAATCTCTTATAGCTTAATATAGTGTAAGTATCTGAGTACAAATATTTTCGAAAGAGCTAGTTACTTTTTATAAAAAGATTTTTATATACCAAAAATATAGGTTATCCTTTGAAAAATTTTGATGCTTCATCTAATTATAATATAATAATGAGATTATTAAAAGAGCACTAGCGGTTCACATCAATATATTATAATATATTTATTCATATTGGAACGATTAATCAAGTCTGAGGGAACTGATTGTGATTGTCAATTCATTGGCACTCCCTCTGCGAGCTACTGGGAGTACAAATTTAAATTCAGTCAAAAGTAAGCACTGCGGACACCCGTGCATCGATCAGCAACACTAAAATGTACACTGTGCGCGCTAATTATAACGTACAACATTACATTGTATTCCTCGAGCCGTGTCAAGCATTACTCCTACTCCACAGGTATATAAAAACCAATCTAAAACTGCACTCCATGTTCGATCGCGACATTAACCCAAACCAAACTCACCCGCTTACCTATAAAAACGCAGCGCGCGTGTATTTACAGAACCGATAACATCCGAGCCTGCCAAAAATACACCCGGCGTACGTTTATATTTACAGATACGCGCGCCCGGCGATCGAAAGACGCAGATACGCGAAGGCACGCGTTTGACAGTTCTCCGATGGGCGCGAGGCGTTTAAAATACGCGCTGACAAATGTTACGAGCCGGGCGGTACGCGCGTCGGACCTTTCGACGTTAATTTCCGGAGAACCCGAGGACATTGGCCGCGTACGCGAAGACACGTGTACGTCGCTCGAAGAGCCATTCGTCAGCCGTGTCTCTTCCGACCTGACGCCGCTGTCTTTTGGCGAATTTCGCAGACTCCTCGCGCTGCGAGCGATCGATGCGGACTCGACTGGTACTTGGGACAGAATTTATTAGAAAAATGCGTGTGGAATTTTTGCGTTGTTTAAGTGAAATTCGTTTTTTATTGAGTGGACTTGACAGTATAAAAATAACTTGATATGGTGTTTTTGGTGAATTTTTTTTAAACCTACTATTATTTGCATTTTTGTGTATTTTTTAACCTATAGTTTAAGTAAAGAAAATATAAATTTAATATGGGTAATATTTTTTATCAAGGGGGCCGGCCTGGGATAAAACTAGAAATTGGTTTTGTTTTACGAGTCTAGGAAATTTTTTATAATTGAAAGCAATTACTCTGAAAATTTTTATGCTTCTTTGTAATATCTTTAATGTTACCCTTGTAAAACCTAAAAAACTTGATACTACGCGTCACAATAAATCACTATTTTCAGTACTATATTTATTAAAGAAACTTTGTTCATCACACGATTCTAGGTGACATAATGAATACAACATTTTTTTAGACGGTTATTCGACTGCGAAGCACTGTTTTGTTAAATTTTTATTGTTAAATTTTACCCAGACCTACTCCCTTAATAATATATATAAAGACAAAGGTAATTAATTAGATACACCCCCTTAATTGGTGTTCGTTGTTCAACTATTTGAGTATTCTCAGTATTAATATTTTGTGGAACTATACAAATTATAATTACTTATATTATATACAAATTTATAACTTAGTTGTTTCAATTACATTTAACAATACACAAAATTCTATGAACTCCTTGAAAATTTTCAGAAATGATAGCTACGTAAACCGAGACTCATAGTTATAAGAGACCCAGGACTTAGCCTATTTTGTTGAATTTAAGCAGGATTAGCGTGTTGTATAAGCCTGCCGGACTAAAACCTACCTTTACTACTTGACGGCTGGCAGAGGAAAACGTCGACGCAGGAAGATATAGATATTAATTATAAAGTAACAGACGGGCTTCTTATGTATAATATAAAAGAATCAAATCATTAATATTTGTTAACTTATGTAACAAGGAAAAAGATTTCTTATTCTATTGTATAAATTCTCTCTAATGATCCAATTAAGGTAGTGTCCTGGTTTATAGAAGGCTAAGAAAAAACATGATTTTCCGGGATAATTTTAAAGAGAAAAATACGGGACCATCTTTCTAAATTTTTAGGTATATTTTAATACTTATTCCAAGAATACAAACATATTTTTATCATAAAATCATTGAAAAATGGCGACGTTATTTTTTCAACAAATATTAATCCTTTTATAATGATTTTATCTTTGACCATATTAAAAAAGGGGAGGTAAAAAGACTAGAAGAAAAAAACACCCGTTCAGCTCTGAGTCCTCAAACGTAGTCTGGTTGATTGGTCTGGTCACCCGCGATAAGGAAACGAAAGGAAAAAAGGTACATGGGCTTGATGACTAGTGTCAGCGGCCCGAACACTCTGATATCGACAATTTAGAAAGACACATTTTTTTCATTCAATTTTCAATTTTCAGAAAATGTCTTATCGTCACGTTGTTGTTTTTGATTGAAGCAACAACATAATTATCAGATATTTTTGCAGAATTGAAAATTAAATGAGAAATATGTGTCCCTGGAATGGCTGACAACAGGGAGGTTTCACATTACCTTAACATACTTAAAATTGAAAGTGTTAGGTGTAACCTGTGAAAAATAGACTTTTTGGTTCAATACGTTCCACTTTAAAGGATGTACTTTCTGATGGGTATTTTATTACTATAGTACCTTTATTGTTCAGTAATTGGAACTATTATTATTCAGATTGCACCTCATAATAATTCAGTGCGCATTCGCAACTGCGATCGAAGCACGAAATACAATACTAATACCCGATCCGCATACATATGACAATCCTAATAGGTGATATATGTTATACGAACGTATTCAATCGGAGTAGCATCAAAATTTATACTCTCTGTTATCGGCTCTAGTAGATTTAAATTTTATGCTGATGCTTATAAGCAAACATTTAAGAAGTAAGTGATTATTCAAAAAGCATTGCATAGAGTTCTTTGAAAAATGCCATTGTATCAGATGTTCAATTTTATTTGTATCAAATATAGAAGAAGTTAACCTTTTCCTGCATACTCCATGAATGGAGTTTTTTATGTATAGGGGATGGTGGGGCATGACGGGTACTGCGAGTTAAAGGGGCACCTCTATTTTATTTTCAAAATTAGTATTTAAACACTTTTTTTCGGTAGATTTAAAAAAAAGTGCACCATTTTAATATATGGAGACTTTATTCTCCATTAAAATAAAAGTACGTTAGTATTTCTTGTTATCCATATTAAGTGAAAAATAAATTATCTACACGCCTTTGAATTTACGGGTGCCCGTAGTGCCCCACCCTCCCCTACGTAATGTCAGTGATTAAAACTCACAAAAAATTTAATTTTTAAAAATAATGTAAATTTGTGAATACAGCTAAACAAAAATAATTATATCGTCTCTATCATTTTAGAAACATTTATTAAACATCTAAAATCCTGATTGAATTTAAAAAAAAAATTTCTCTGGATAATATTTACCATAGCTGCAAAATTTCATTTTATTATTAGGTTAGGAGATTATTTTATTAGATTAGATTATTAAGATTAGGAGGAATTAAAAATACAATAATAATAAATCGTGAATATTCTACATTCCTTTAGGCGAAAATTTCCAGTTTCTTTAACAATTCCCTTTACACTAAAATCCAAACCGGCCAAAATAAAAATACCAACATTAAGATTACCAACATTACTATGGACATTTTAGAACTCTCAAATATTTCGTTTGAATTGTAAAGTTCCTCGTGACAACTGCGCCGATAAAGCCCCTCACGCGACCAAAAGCTCCCCATTGAATAAGGGAGAAAAGGCCTCGGCGCGCCCACGGTCTCGGATAATAAACTCCCTCGATAAGAACTTTATCGCGTAGGGTCCGATTTCGTCGTCGAGGACGCGAAGGAAACGCGTTGCCACGTGGCCTCGGCTCGCTGAATTTACGAGCCCCAATCGCGAAAACGAAACAACACGCGGTCTAGGCTCGCCCGCGCCTATCGCCTTACACGTCTCTCTCTATGAGAAAATGGGCGGTGGGCTTTCGCTGTCGCGCAGGTATGCCACCCTACAGACCTTGAACTTGCTTCTCGAGCGAGCGCAAATATTCGATACAGACCGCGCGGGAGTATGTACGAATTGTTATTTTGTTCCGGAGTTATTGATCGCGTGGAGGGAGAAAGAGGTACACATTCGCGGCACGGCAGCTGTCTCCTTATGTCATTTTTAACTTTTCATTTTTTTTTCTCGCTCTGCCGCGGTAATGCGGCCCGCAAAGCTCTTACCCTCTGTCTATCTCTGTCTTTCTCTCGGGCTCTGGGTGTGTGTGTGTGTGTGTGTGTGTGTGTGTGTGAACTGCGTGAAAGGGATGACGGCAACTTCTTGCCTCTCATAAATATGTATTCGTTTTTATAAGTGCGAATGTACGCGGTAAAATGTCATGTTAAAGTTATACCGCCTTTCCTCTCCCGTGAAATTTAAATAGCCCTGTTCTACATTTTCATGTATACGCTTAATGAACTCTTGTAGTATTGTGGAAAAATTGCGTAGTCTGATATCTACGCAATTTGGGAGTTTGATTTTAATAATTGCGGTAGAGAATGGAAGATCGAACATCCATCCGTAAAAACCAGGTCAGGGGAAGACTTTCAAATTTAACGTTTTCTAATACCAAAGTGGTGAGCTGATCGTATGCAACCACTTATTTAAAGTAGGTATTGAATTCATCGGAAAATGTAGTCTATTTCTCCATTCTTATTATTTCTAAACTGAATGTGTTCTATAAGATTGAGAATTGATATACACTTGATTGAAGCTATAAGAATGCTCGAAAGAACTTATTTAGAAATTGGGTACTTGCGTGAAATTTTTTCCTTCAGCGATATCCATCATTTAGATAAAGTTGTTTTAATTAATATTACACTGAATAACATGTTTTGCTCGAGCAACCAAAATTTGATTGCGCGATCTGTATTACGTTTAGGTACAATAAAAATAACAATGTCTAGTTACCATAGCTATACTATTGTTTACTATGACGATTTTTCTCCTGTATAGATATGGTATAGTCACGGCAGAAATATTAGCCGTAAAGTTTGTTTACGTTTTAGAAAGTTGAAATTCTAACCTCAAATCCTAATCTTTTAAAACACTGATCTTAAGCAATAATAAGAGTAAATTCTAACACAAGAAATCAAGCTATATATACACAACTGAAGTTTTATCCAAGTATGTAACTGAATATTCATTTATTCTGCAATTGATAATTCAAACAGATAATAAGGAAGATTTATTATAATATTTTGATTTGGAACATTCGTTCCTCATCTAGCATTTTACTTTCTCTCTCTCTCTCTCTCTCTCTCTCTCTCTCTCTTTTCTCTCTTTCTCGTTAAGGTGCATATTAATTAAGTTGCAAATGAAATGCTTATTTATGTCTGCATGCATGTATACAGTTGAAATTTTTAATCAATGCATTGATGCCATTGAAATGTATCCGATGCATAAAATAACTTAAAATTTAATTTAATTAGTGATCGAGTATTTGCAGCTAGCTTGAATTATTTACCACAAAAGACACGTGCATTTTCCAGGATTTTTTATATTTTTGTGACTCCAAACGTAAATTAAAGAATTTTCACTTGATTTTTTAAGTACTTATATTCGAATTTGCAATTACTCAACGGCAGTTTTTTGTCCAATTGCGTTACCTAAAATTTTTTTCTATATTATAATTTAAGTAGATCGTCGGGAAACAGGTAAAACCTCTGAGTCTTATCCACCGGACATGTTTGGTTTTACCTCAAAATGTCAAATTCAAGTATGTGTACCTGGATTCTTAGTCATCATAGAAATAAGGTATTTTAATTTACTCATTATCAATCAATGTCAACAAATCTTCAACACCACTACCAAAACTTAACATCACCATTTTCCAACTCTCAAAGAAAACAAATCAATTAAAAGTCCACATCCACGCTCCCTCCGCAAAAAAATTATTTGATTTTCCTATATCGCGAACGAGCTGCCGGGAACTGTCGGGGATCCGCAACAAGCACAAGCCGCTCGCGCCTCGCTCCACGAGCGGCCGATATATATAATTGACACAAAGAACGCACTGCAGGCGTGATAACGTCATTGATCGAGCCGGCCGTTTCCTGCTTTGCAATAATCACGCGGCACGCCAGGCTCTTTTTCTCTCTCTCTATGCCCATATACAATACACGACGATGACGACGACGTCGACGACGACGACGACGACGACGTGACCTGAAAGCTCGACGCCGCTATAACCACCGCCGACAATTAGCCCTCCGCAAAGAGAGAAAAACAGAAAACAAACGCGGCACACGCGAAACACCGGCCACCGCTGCGGACTCCAAGCACACGCGTATACCTATACGCGGAAGGATCACGACAAATGCAAATCGAGCCCCGCGCGAGCCCCCAATTAACGTATGCGCGCTCGCCCGGAGTCTATCCCTTCTTCGAGCAGTTTTCAAGCGGAGCCTTTCCCTTCGGCCCCCCATGGGCAAATATGAAATTGCCCGGCCGCTTTTCAGCGTGCGATCGCATCTAAATGCTTGTATTACTTCTTATCTCGCGCTACCGCCTCTGTGTGTGTGATTTCTCCTGCGGCTTTTTTTTCTTCTTTCTTCCACTCTTTCGCGAGTTTCGGGGGGCTAGTTTTAGGGGTAGGCCTCTAATGGCCAATGTGTAGTTTGCTCTCGGGATCTGGTGATTTTCGGGGGACGGGCGCGCGACGTTTTTGCCGCAGCTCGCACGTGCCGTGACGCGTGGAATTTTAAAGTGCTTTCTGCCCGCCGGAGGTTGTGGAAAAAAACGTGGGACTACGCGCTGCATCGGAATGTTATGAATTCAGAAATATTGAATTATACATGAACTGTCGAGTTTTTTTTTTCTATCTTGATGACGGTATTCGTGCGTATGCGTGATGCTGGGATACGACGTGGATTCGGTTGATTCGGGATGGATGTAAGCACAGAATCAAAAGAATATTGAATCTATAATAGATTCGTAAAATACTGTAGTGTATGACCCTGTAGTATTTACAGTCTCATAAAACGGTTATAAACAGCATGAAAAACTTCAATGCATGTAGGTCGCACGTTCCTGCATTTGGGTTGGATGACATCACCCAAACAGTATACCAGTCTGACGTACATTGTCGTGTTTCGTGTTTTTTAAGTAATTTATTTATAACATTGTTAATATTGTGGATTGCGAAATACTATAGTTTGTACGGTATGACCTCGGTATTATAAAATTGAAGAAACTGATGCGTTGTTCGTATTAATGAGGCGTTCATAATAATGAGGAAATCCAGCTCCTTGATAATTCGAATTTGTTGATATTCGCTATGACTATGTGGACTAGTATATGTTATCTTATGTTCAAGAATAGCGCCTCATATGGTCGAGTGACGCGATCTGGGAAGTACAAAGTACACAGGCTCTTGTGGACATTCAATAAAAATAATATTTTTCTAATTACTAATGAATCTGAGAATATCCTTATAATTTTTTTAATTATAAATAAATATGTGAATTCAAGAAAAAATTTTGAAATCACGCAGATTGTCAGAAATTATTTTCATTGAATATACTACTAGAGCCTGTGTATTTTGTACTTCCATGTTCGCGTCACTTGGTCCTAAAATGGCGCTATTTTTGTGTACAATATCTGTCGTGCTCACAGCGAATAGCTATTAAAGAGAAAATCTTCAAAAATTGTTTAAAATATCATATCTAATTGCTTAATAAATTTAAAGTTAATTTTGAAATAAACAATTTTTCAGCAAGCCCACTTGTAAACAACGATTAATTTCCTCTAGAATTGTTATTTTAATTCTTAGATCGATATCCAAATGCTATTTCATCTCAGCAGACTGAGGCTAATTGTAGTGTACGTACGTCAAATGCTGTATGCTGTTTACACTTCATATTAATAGAGTATTTAGTTTTGACGGGGCTTAAATTAAGTTCTCGGAATTCGTAATAACGAGGATTCGTATTAATCGAGGGTAACTGTCCATAAAAAAGTAAGACAATTTCGAAGACACTTGAATTTTGCTGGTATTAATCCTTTACGTCATCGTGACACATATGTATAAAACTAACTTTGATAATACATTATAGCTTTTGTAAAAATCAATTCATCGATACAGAAATAGAAAGCCCAGATTAGTATAAGTCAGACTGCATTCCTTAAGGTGGCTTCAGCGGTGGGTACCGTATCTAGCAAGGGCCCCATGGGGGCTCCATTTTTTTTTAAATTTGGATCAATTATATCATTGTAATTTCATTGAAATACATTGTAAACGGCTTCTAAATGTCTATAACAAAAAATTATTCTACTAATACGTAAGAAAACGCTAATTCGTTGACTTCGTTTTCGGTGCGCCAGCGCAGAAGCACGTGTTTACCGTTCATCCTCAATATCTTTTTCATTTGTTCGTTAACACATAATTATGATGACGTCATTAGATTCAGCATAACAAAATATTTAATTACATATTCTGTTAGTTAAGAAATATGTTTTTATCATTTAATAAGAAGTGATAAACGGCCTCATCTCATAAGGTTATTTGTTAAATGAGACTTTCTATACGTTCAGTATTTTCAATAATTTGGTCGTTGACCCTAGATTTTCTTTACACAATAGTATAATATTCAAAGAACATATTTTGAAAGTTTCAAAGACATATATGTTTTTATAAAAAGTCGCTGAAACCATCTTAAAAAGGATGAAATCTGAAACCCCGCCAAACCAGGCAAAACCTACAAAAACACCATTGGGGAAGATTTTCAATGCAAAACGATTAACAAAAATTGATTTGTGAAAGTATAAAATAATTTTCTTTTTAACTTAGTGCAGTGGTGTGATTTATAGATGGTATTCAGCGCATTGCTACAAAAGAGAACGATGTCCAACATAACTTAATGTAGGATTATCTAACATCAAAAATTCAATCTTATATCAATGGCTATTGCTACATGGACCAGAATTGTAAAAATCTAAATGACAACATTTGGTGTACGTTTTTATTGAAAAATTCAGTCGCTACACTTGCATGTTTTGTTAAATCGTGCACCAATTCTGGTTTGTATTGCGAGAGACATTGATATAAGATTAAAGTATGCTTATGGATTTGTTATTTTAGATAATCCTACATCGAGTTATGCTGGGCACTGTCTTTTTTTGCATCAACACGCTGAACGCCATTCTTAAATCACACCGCTACACCAAAAAGAATATATTTCATACACTTGAATAGCTTATAAATAAACTCTAAAACGTCTCTTACCTATAATACGCTTCTTATAAAAAACTGTTAAAATCAATATTTTTTCGATCATACAAGAAAAAGTTCCCTCGAGTCATTATACCAGCAGCTCGGAATACTCGACGGCATAAAAGGGTTATCTTCGAGTTCGCATTACTGAGAGCTGCGCTATAGAATTATTCCGCACACCGACAAAACTCTAACTCTCTAGCCCACCTCAACTGAAAATCGACAGTCCATTATTCCTCGAAGAATCTCCATCGAGCAGCTTACGACTCGTCGTCTGACTTTCTCCGACTCCTATCGAGCAGCCGCGACGATGATCGCTTGAAACATCTCGCGTCGTTTAATCCTCCCCCTCCCCCTCTCTCTCTATCTTTCCCTCCCCCTTTGGTTAGTGGGACGTTCGGGCGCAAAGTCGAGGGTGCTAGAGAGAGACAGAACCGTCGCTTCGTCGCCGCTCTCTCGACGTGCATACCTCTTCTGAAAGACAGGCGTAGAGCTCGCGCGCGAGAGAGATAGAGGGGTAGCATCTAGAGCTATCTCGGTGACAGTTTCCTCCTCGAGGGCGAGTGCACGAGGCTCGGCTCGGCTCGAGTGCGGCGCCGTTATTAAACGGGTTCGTTCAATTCCCCCGAGCGATCAAGGATATTCCCCGGGCCCCCCGCGCGCCGTGTACGTGTAGCCCGGCGTCTCGCGTGTCCGCCACATGTATGCGCGCCGTCATTGCACACCTCCGCGTCGCGTCCGCCGCGTGCACTCTACACCGCGCGGTAACGCGAGAGTAGAGACGTATCCTCGCGCGGTGCTCGCTCCAAGGGTATATCTTCTTTGCCTTTTTTTTCGTTGTTGTTTACGATGCGAACGCGAGCCTTGACAAGCGAGTTGAGATTCTTCGGGCCTGCGCGAGGTGATTGGAGATTGGAAGCGGAGAGGGGTTCGTTTTGTGGCTGGGTATTTGGAGTTGCCCGTGGAAGAATTTACTCTCGGCGGAATACTGTTCGAGTGTTAGTTGCCGGCACTACCGGTACTTGCAAACGTTAGAGGTCCAGGACAGAGATGTAACGGGTCGATACAACACTTTTCTTCTTGATGTATTCAAAATTGTACATGAAATATACATTTTTAGGCACAGGCGAGACACTTCACTCAAAGTTTAGTGTAATAATCATAACTACGGATTACTATCGTGCGGCCGAAAATTTCACGTAAGCTTAATAATCGTACATTAAATTAATATTTTGTTAAAAACTAGCCTAAAAAGTAGGTGAAGTTACGCTTTATGATTTCGCGATGTTTTGTTTTCTTTCAATATCGATAAAAAGTATTACACCGACTCTGAGACGTTTTTCGAGCCAACGTCGATTCATTTTACTGGCCCATTCTTATCAAAACGATATAATCCCTTTATTGGTTCAGCACCGAAAAATAATTTACTGGCATACAATATTCAGCCAGAATCGGCCTGAACTATCACTGCTGGCAAATTCTTTCATGGGTGGTTTCTGTAGGCGTGGACTGGCGAAGCCGAGCGCCTTTTCTTTATTCGTACAGTTTTTGTTTAGATAGCTCGTTTGGTTAGGATTACTTGAACCTGAATATCTGTATTAAAAGTATAAAGTTAAAAGTGCTGGATCACTTTGGGGTTTGACATCACAGGTCACATACAAAATTTTACGAAAGGATTAAGTCCGCAAACAACATTTTCCACTGCTTTAATCTTTCAATTGGATTCAATCCAACAGAATTACTTTACGAAGTAATGAGTTATATTGCTTATTGTTTATTGTTTATTGTTCATCAGTGGTCGAAGTTCAAGTGAACTTTGCAGAGGTAATTTAATACCTGTACGCATTAGACCGGGTTCCCTATAGTAATGATGCATCCATTCCCCCTTCTACGTTTATGTTTAATATTGATTTAATTATTAATTTATTTTTTTATTCGTGAAAATAGGATATGTAAAAGCTATAAGATTCTTTGCTACATAGAAAAAAATGTTTTGTTAATTTTACTAAGCCATTTGTTAAATTAACGTATTACTTGGTAAGTATAATAAAAACAATAGTTAGTGCGTATTTTACCAAGTGACTTTGTTAAATTAACAAAGCCTTTTTTTTCCGTGTAGAAAGTAAGTACGTATAGCGATATGCGGTAAAATTGTATTCTGTAAATTGTGGAAAAATTTGTAAACATGAATACCTTTATAACTACATTTTCGCAGTATGAAAATTTGCATGAAATTGCAATTTAAACACTAAAAATAAGAATATTGTAAAAATTTCGGGTACATTAATAAAACCTTAATTTAACAAAAAGAATGTTCTAGATATAAAGGACAATTGTAAAATTTAATTTTATGGAATAAAAATATACAAATCATTCATGAAGATTTTACATTCCGTGAAAACGTGCAGTTCTTACGTATTCCCTTTTGAGAGATACCCCCTGACACATAACAATGAAAAGAATCACCCTTTGTTCCTTCTCATGCGACATCCTTCTTTTAGAGTTATAAGTCTATAACTATACTATTACATTTTTTTGTAATATGCGATAAAAATTAGCGTTAATGACTTAATAACTAAAGCTCTCAAAAAATATTTAAAGATAGAGAATAAATTAGGGAGGATAAACTGTGATTTTAAACTTTTTGGATAAAATAATATTAACTCATCGAAAACTTGTGCGCGATCGCAGATAAATATTTAACCCAACGAGTCTCAAACGAAAGCTTGTTCCCTCCAGTTTTATTTTCTTTCTTTAAACATTCTCTGAGACTTTTACTTATCGAGTTACCAAAGTAACTTTTGTAGTATTTTAAGCAAACTCTACTAGGGTAGTCTAACTGCGAAAAAAGAGCCCACGAGAAGAATCTACGGTTTGGGTTTTCCATTATTATGTATTGGAAACCACCTTACAGAGTTCCATCAAACTACGTGACCCAAAGACACCCTGCGTCCTCCCCTCGTCGGTCTATCAAAAAAAGATGAAACGATAACTTTGGGCTTCCGAATAAGATAAAAATTCTTTATTAAGAATCCCCTCCCTATAATGATCGAATACGCGTGCCCGCGTCTCCTTGATGTTCTTTTTTCCTTTCCAAGTTCGTGTAAAATGAAAGCCGTATAGGGGGAGGAGAACTGCGCGGCCTCTGACTTTGATATTTTTAGGGCGCTGAATCGAAATTGTAAATTCGTCTGGGGGGGGGGGGGGGGTTGTTCGTCCTCGTCTGTTCGTGACAAATGTCGATGTCGCGTGTTGTCGTACCTTCGATGCGAGAGATAATGGCGGCGCGAGTTTTTACTTTGGTCAAGTATCCCTTATCGGTCAAATTTAGCTAAGTAACGGTGGCGTATTACTATTTTATATGCAGTCATTCTGATAAATTATAATCGCCACGGCTGTAGATCGGAGTCAAAGGTTTAATCGTAATCTTCGACGTTTCATGTGTACGCTCGCTTTAGGGGCGTTATTGTTCGTTCCGTGGCAATCGATTTGTCCGCTGCGCTGTTGATCGAAATTAAAACAGTGCCCTGATGGCCTGTGATTGAGAATTGATCATACCAGTTAAATGAAGCGTGACAATTCATTTCGTTTTAATACGGATGGCACGCGACAGTCCAGTATTATTTTTCATTGTGTGTCTATTTATACTCGAATGTTCTTTGTATAGCTTTATTTGAGGCATTCAGAACCATAACGAAATAAGTCCTTTTTTTAATTTTTTCAAACTGTTGCAAACATTTCAAATATTAGATATATAAAAAACTGATATTTGATGGAATTTTGTCATTGCAATTAATACTTGAATATACTATTTATCAATTCTATAGTTTGCATCAGATAAATAATGACGTGATATATAAACAGTTTTCAAATTTTTATGGTTGTTTACTGAATTTTCAAAATGGACTTATTCCGTTACGGTTGAGAACGCTTCATTTATCAACTTCTGTAATAAGTAGTTCTAAATTATTTCAATAATCACACGCACAAAAAATTCACTTCTAAAATTGTTTGTCCTATATATTCCATCTACCAACTCGAATCACCGTCATTCCAATCCACATTTTTCATTCATCCCATCAATTTATAGATTCCATGCGCCGCGCTTTCCACAATATATACTACTCGCAGAACACTCGCAAGAATGTCTCTCAAACCAATAATGTATACGCAAGATCATTTCATTTTATAGGCTTGTACCCCTCCACATGTCGCGCCATATTGCCCTAACTCTCTCCCTCTATATATATATATATATATATATATATATATATATATATATATATATATATATATATATATATATATATATATATATATATATATATATATATATATATATATATATATATATATATATATATATATATATATATATATATATATATATATATATATATATATATATATATATATATATATATATATATATATATATATATATATATATATATATATATATATATATATATATATATATATATATATATATATATATATATATATATAAAACCACCCAGCAAGGGGATCGCGTCTGCTTCTATCTTTAAATCTCCTCGTGGCTCATATCCATACGCGTGTCGTAGTTTTCCTCTTTTTTGTCTTCTACCCGCTATATACGCGCGCCCGGGCGAATTAGAGAAGGACGCCGGAGAGAAACTCCCGAGAGCCGCTGCCGGGAGGGGAAAGATCTCGTGGGCGATTGACCCATCCATAGGAGAGAGAGCGTGTATGTGTGTGCGAGTGTATCCTTTTCGCTTACGCCGCCGCGCCGGTCAACCCTCAATCCGCAAAGCTGCGTCCCCGTGGATTTTCAGCGAGGCTGCTGCTACGTCGGACTCTATAGGCGTATATAGAGCGCTACACACGTATATGTCGATGATGAGCACGCTGCTGCTTATTATGGTTAAAGTCAAAGAGAGAGAGGGAGATAAGCGAGAGACACCGCTCGACGACCAAGCTCGACCGAGACTCGACCTACTTTGCGGCTGCAGCCGCACGCCGTCGGAGCACAGCCTGGCTCTTTTTTATACTAAATTTTTTGCCTTCTCTCTTATTTATCTTTCTGGCCTTTCACGCATAAGGGATATAGAGGGAAAGAGACGGAGACGCCGAAGCACCGCTCCTGCACTGTTTTTCAGAAAGTTTTCGAGGTTTAATTATTTTTAGCTTGGTTAGAATTGCGGTTAGAAGTGGGCGAGAGCCCACTCGCGGCTTGCGAAATTCATTATTAATGGAGCGGTTAATAAAGTTTATGCCTTGGCAAACAATGCGTACTCTTCGTAAAGGAAATAAAAGATTTTCATTGTTGATATTTCTGTATGAATATATATATATCCATTTGGAGGCAATTGTGTATGTATTGTAGGACAAATATTGCTGAAGCTTATGAGCGTAATCTACTCTATATATTTAATTAGAAAACGTGCGGTTTATATACCTCAAAAGCTTTAAAATATTAATTTCAGAGAATATGAATGAATTAATATATAACCTGCTCTGTTCTCCCATTTTCTTTGCGCCTTTTAATTTGATATAAGTTATAATTTAAAAATTAAATTATTGTACAATTAAACAAATCAATCTGTTAGTACTGTATCACTTATTACTAGTATAATAATAATATTCACAGAGGAGCTTTTCATTAAATTATATTCAGTAGCTAAATTTAGGCTATTATTTGAAAGATAGAGAATATAATCGAATGTATGTTATCCTCCGTTGAGCCCAAGTTATAATGGAAGTCAATGATAAATGAAATAAGTCAGAAAGTTTAAAGTTTCTTCTCTTATAGTATTCAGATTCAAATTAGACTGTCTTCACGGATGAAAGAAAAAAAATTATTCAGAAGAAAGATAAGAATAGAAAGATAATGCCTGTAAATGGTTAGTTTCTACTTATTCGTTAAATATAAATTTACAATCAATGTTCTACATTTATCCATTTGAATTCAAATCAAATATATATTATTTTTAGAAAAGCTGGTTTTAAAACATCTCAATGTTTAGTCCAATAAGATAAACAATTTAAGAACTTTTTTGAAACGATTTAGGATGGCTGCATAGCAATTAGGTGCATTTTTTTCATTCACATTTGTCCAAGTTATGAAAGAAGATGCATACTTTTGTAAAAAATATAAGGATTAATTAAAAAGTTTGAATGACTCTAACAGCCCGTTGGTAGACGAATAACTTCTTTTTCAATAAGTTTTTAGTGTCTCGTATACTTTAATCACAAACAATACTTGTCGTAAACTTTCTTGTATATTATAGCCATTTTCTGAATATTCTTCGAATATATCTCTCAATATTCATTATCCTTAATTAAAAAGGTTTATTGTATATTCTATTTGGCTAAAACTATTAAAAAATATAATCATACATCTAAAGTTAAAAGGAACAAAACTTAGAATGTTTTAAGTTATTTATATTCAATTTAAGGTTTGAAGAAATGAAACAATTTGAATTACTGAAAATAAGAAAATATGAAGTAACTTTATTTTAACACTAACAATTGATAAATAAAATATTCAACATTTTGTGTAACATATAACAAAATTGGAAGGTATTTACGAAGAACTTTAAGGGAAATTCCTATAAGTTTTAAAAATATTTGTTATAATGATGGATAGCGCAAGAAACTTCTTTAAATTAGAAAAATACGTTTCGAGAAAAACGTGTTTCTAGTCCTTTTGCGTGCTACCAAATGTAATTTATATCACTTGATTGGCTATAACTTCGTTCAAACTGTAGATCGTGACATCTAGCAGGTCTCAAAATAACCTTAAAAAGGTGAATATTACAGAGAAACCGTATAGTTTTTATTTTTTGAGCAAAAATCGGTCTAAGTAAATTATTCATGGCCTAAATACATTTTTAAACTAAGTAAATGGTACTAAATCGACTAAAATATCAACATTTTCTTTAAAAGTCTGCATAACAATAAAAGCTTTCTTTAAACCATCCAAATGAAATCATTTCAATCATTCAGTCGTTACCCACCGAAATACAAGGTCCGAATTCGCGCGTTTACATACGCGTTATCAGTTTCTCTCGAAATATATTAATTTCCATCATCGCCGCGTATCACGCACCACCCGCAATACTCCCTCTCCCCTCGCATCCACATAGCCTTCAAAAAACGGGAGCCGAGTCATCGCCGTGCGCGCTCTCGCACTGGATACATTTTGACGCTGCGCCTGAAAAATATGATTGCATCTCGCGCAATTTTCCTTTTTTTCTCCTTTTATCCGGAAAAATTTTCCAAGTACGTACTCGTAAATCCGATTTGCGAAATAGATCGAGGGAAGCTTCTAGTACCCGCGCCTCGCAGGGGAGCAGCATTTTCGCTCGCGAATTCAATATTCGCATTGCCTGCTCTCTCCGCACGTCTGTCTTTCTCTCTCTCTCTCTCTCTCTCTCTCTCACTTTCTCTCGGCGGTGGTGGTGGCAGAACCTTTCCGATTTTTCCGCGCGCGGTATATATCGGACGACACACATTCAATTCCCGGTAAATAGGGAGAGAAGTAACAGCAGTAGCAGCAGCTGCAAGAAGTCGCTGGCCGGTATAATAAAACTCGCGAGCTCCGTTTTTATCGGCGAGGCAATGCCTATGTTCTATTGTGTTTGTTGTAGCGTGCGGAGCGTACAAGAATCGCGGTATGAATACGAGCGCGCGTCAGTACGCCGAGGGAACGGGATTCTTTACATTGCATATGAGTTCTTACGAATGTAAGGATGTACAACTTTAGATAGAGCTAAATACGTAGTTCTTAACCGATTTGACACAGCTTTCTTATGGTTAAGGTACCCAGTCTGTGTCAAATCTTATTTATTTATTTATTTATTTATTTATTTATTTATTTAAACCAGAAAATTCACATACATAAAATTACAGTATGATGTAAATCTCTACAGAGATATACTAAGTTACCTGTGCGCAGGTCCGGTACATAAAATTAAGAAAAGTGATACAAAAAAAAACTTATAGCATAACTAACTTACTTAAAACTAACTTAAAAACTAAACTAAACTAGTATCGTATACATCTCATGGTAGACTAGAAACATTATAAAATTTAGAAACTATTAACATTATAAAAATATTGTTTGTACATAGATATATTTAATATAATTGCACCTCATATATTACAGTTATCTTTTATCCACATTTTTAGTTTATATTTTTGTGACATATTATCTAATTCTAATGTTTTTAGATCATTTGGTAGTTTCTTGAAAACTTGTATAGCTTTTGTGTAACTATTTTTATTGCTGACCTTTTTCTTGTTCCTGGGAATCATTAAGTTTTTTTTCCTAGTAATACTATTAGACTTAAGAAATTGACTTTTTAGATTAGGGTAATGATATATCAGTGATTCAAAAGCAAAAAGTTGTTCCAAGTTCAGTGGATTATCATGTATGATAACATTTTTTTTATTAACAATTTTCAGTACTCTTTTTTGCAGATTTTGCAATAAATCAAGATTGTTCTGAAAATAAACATTAATGTTTGAAGCCATACTAGAATTTTTCCGTTGCAACTTGGTGCTGAAATCTCTTTTTGGGTGATATAACACCTTGAGAGAATTTTTAAATTTTGTAAAGACATATATCTCATTTAGGCAGCTCACAATTCTCTGGATAATCTAGAACTTCTATTTTCATAACTCACAGAATTGTGAGTTGCATAAATGAGCACTGAGGGAAAGGATGAGTTACTGTAAAGTTTTATCGATTTTAATGCACACAAATTAATGTTTCTTAATAGTTAAGACCTGGTTACTTGAACTGAAAATACACGAAAAATCAATGAATTTAAAAGTATTTAATTTTCTCTAATACCTATGCATGCATTTTCATTCACCATTTTCAATTGTTAATAATAAAGCTTAAATAAAAGTTTTATCTTTATACCCATTTTTCAAGCCTACAAGCTTGCAGTGCTGTGATCAGAAGTAGTGGTACCATTTTTCACTAAAACAATGCACAATTGAGGTCAATTGCCTTATATCTGGAGAATAAAGGCTCGTTGAAAGAAATTAAGGGTGCTGCACTACATTTTTAGGTGCCAGAAAATATCTCTTAAAGCCTCATCAAATTTTGTTCTCCAAACCTGTAACACTGTCCAAGTAACTGCTTGAACATCATAGTTGTCGTGTCGCCAGCAGATAAACTTTACACTAATTCTGTTATGTTTATGGAAGTTACATGTCAATAATAATTATTTGTTGTCATTATTTAGCAATGCCTCAGTTTTTCTTCATATTTTATTACTTGAAAAAACACGTATATAGCAAGGGAAATCGTCTGATAACCTATTATACTTTGTTTATTTATTTTTACACATGCAAAAACTCGCTTGCCTTTTTTACAGGCCATAAGGTAAAAACTTCTTAATTGTTAATGAATCTGTCATTTGCGTGAAACACATAAATATGCGATGTTACAACGAGATAATTCTCATTGCCAAATATTAAATTACTCCTTTGAGGCCTCAATCATTTATGTTCATATTCAAGATTTATTCAACTTGGAGGACATTCATTAACTGGGTGAGACGCATCATTTGCACAAAACATCCATCACCTTAATACTCAATAACGCGTGAATTACAGCAAAATTTCCTCATCAACCTAAAAAAAACACCGTAAACCTAAATATTCCAAATGCACGCATCCCGAGGTATAAATAATCCTCCTTCACCGTAGCACTAGAAAGATCCCGAGAAAGAGATATATATCCAGCCGCGAGTCGCGCGAAAAATCTGTTGTTCCGCCGGAGGGGGCTTTAAGAAAAAAAAGCCCTCAACCAGCTCCCACCTATATACGTACACGCGCGCGAGGTAGAGACGCGCCTTCGACCCTCGGCTGTGTGCGGCGCTGATGGCGAGATGTCTCCCAAAATGGAAGGAGAGCAGCACCGGTAGAAAGGCTCGATAAGGGGCCCGCGGCTACGGGTTACGTATTTCTCAACTCGCGCCCAAGCGGATGAAAGGCGGAAAGAGAGCGACTGCGCCGCGGCGACAAAATAAAAATACGCTCCGCGCCCGCACACCCGAGGCGATCCGCGAAAAGGGGATGAAGCAGATAATCTCACCGTTGCGCGCGCGCGCGTGTCTATATATATATATATATATATATATATATATAAAAATATATATATGTGCATATATATACATATACACATATATATGCACATTCGTGTATAATACTATAGATACTTGTCAGGAGGTCTGCGCTCCGTGCGGAAAAGGGACGAAATCTGCGGCAGCATCGCGCAGCGACAGCCCGTGGAAAACGACGTCGTTATCCCTTGCTCCCTTCGCGCTATCGCGGCTATGGGCCTTTTACTTGAATGCGCGCGACTACGTGGGAGAAGAAGTGGCCGTATCCGCGATTTGCAGGATACGGCGCGCGCGTCAATTACTCTCCCTCGGTATAAGGGCTTATCGCCTCTCCCGTCCTCCGCTTTTGCGATTCGAATGGAGACGGTAAGTAGAAAATGTCGAGGTCGACGAGGCGACTCTTATACGGTATTAGGTTGATTTGAATTTTTCTTTTATTTCGCAATTTTCGTACGTCTCGGTGAGCGTCAATGAACGAGCAGAGTTATTTGAATGTGAGGTGTTGAGGGGACTGGCTTGTAATGGTTGTTGAATGATAATATAAGTGTTTATAAAGCTTGACCGAAAATTAGTGAAATGATATGTGGACGCTTAACGTGTTCTAACTGAAGGAACATAGTTTGCGTCTATATGTTAGACGGGGAAAACTCGTGACTAGTATTTGCTCGATGTTGAGCTCAATTTGCTCAAACTCTTGGTCTACGACGATTCAGCTAAATTTACTTTGTAAACTCGAGCAGAAATTACTAACTACTTGAGCATTTTTAACTTAACGTTAAGTCCAAATTGTCTAACTCTTGAGTAGATTTCACTGGAGTTGACGGTGGCTAAATTGACGAGATATATTTGGGTACATTATTATCACAATCTTTTCGTGCATTTCTTTTCCAAATTTTGGTACGTGCTTTCCTAAGAATCGTGTTCTGAAGATTTCTTTAAAGTTTTTAGTCAATCCGTTGAAAGTTGCTTTTGCAATTACCGCATAAACCTCAATGATGGAATTTTCATTGAAAGGTGTTCAAGTATAAGGTATTCAGGACCTGTAAAGACAATAAATTATTTCTACACCTCTTAAGACATTAAAAGAACATGATATTATTTGTAAAATTGTTGACTACGTAGATTAAAAAGGGAAAAACTGTCTCAGCTTTAAATATCTATATTATTATTATTATAGTTTTAACACCAGTTTTATAACACGTTAAAATCTTTACAAAAAAGAGAAAAGAGAATTTAGTGTCTCAACAATCGTTTAAGGAGGGTCTTTCATTTTATATAGGGCATACAACAAAAAGAGTATATGAGAGTTAATACAGTTTCTATGATATAAATAGTGAAAAGTACTTCAGAAGAATTCATAACTACATGAAAAAAAAAAATTGTTCCAACAAAATCATGATTTCACTATTAGTATAGATATTGTCAATTAAAAAAATAATTCAGTTTAACCCCAAACATTTTTGCGATTTCTTAGTAAATTTTAATATTTTGGGGCTTACTTTTTTCTTTAAACATTTATCTATCTACAAAGCTGAGGAAATAAACTTTTAAAATACTTTATTTTGTAAGAAGAGAGATAGATAATTGTTTATAACAAAATTCTCTAAAAAGAATAAAATAATAATCGATGTAAACCTTTTCGAAGTCGGCGCCGAATTTCACCGAGTTACGGTGGTTTGACTTCGGAGGCAGTATAAGTATATGTGTTTAGACACAATCCAGTATAAGTTCTAAATCATATCCATAAGAAATATACTGTAAGTGAGTTTGAAATTCGGCGCTGATTTCGGAAAGGTTTATATTGATTATTATTTTATTCCTTTTAGAGAATTTTTCGAAGTCAGTTTCGTTTATTTTTAAAATTTTTATTTTATACTTTTTAATTGTACCGGACAAATTTCATTTTATTTATCCAAATCGGTTTAGTAGTTTCGGAATAATCGTCGGACAACCATACAAAAAAAATATATATACAGGTCGATTGAGAACCTCCTCCTTTTTCGAAGTGGGTTAAAAAATAACATCCGAAACATTAAATTTGATTAACAAACAATATTTCCACTTATGATATCTATCAATCACTATTTACATCGCAGGACCTTTATTAACTCTCATACTAATATTTCTTGTTTCACGTAATATATGTCGGAAGATCCTCTATATAATCTTTCAAAGCAACGTTATCACGCAATAAACAGCTTTCCCCGCCGCAAAAGCGCACTTCGGCAGATAACGCCCATTTCCCAAATCAATCTCCGCCACCCCCAATAAAATGACACAAGCATCAGCGAGCAATAAGCAGCTTCCTCTCCTCGGCACTCTCGCGCGCGCACGACGAACTTCGAAATTGCCCAACAACAGTGCTAAAATACAAATGGGAAGGCTCTTCAAAGATCCCATCTCCCCGCACATAATAATCATAATAACACCTCGATAGCAAACCTCGCGTCCGGCCAGCGGCACTCCTTCCGTCGTCCAGCTCCGATATGCATTTCCAGCGCGCTCGCGAGCATTTAAAGAGACGCCGCGGCGCGTGCACGCGCAGGTGCATTCCAGCGCGCTCCCATTATGCCCGCTGGCATTTATGTGGGTCGCCGGCATAACGGGCGGCGCAAAGGTAAAATAGGTTATACATCGCATAAAGCCCGGAGATTCGCGCGCATAATGCAGCCGCGGGACAAACAACGCCGCGGCCGCCCATTCACCGGAGACGCGAATAGCTTTCTCTCTCTCGCGCGCGTGTATATATATGCGATTGCGCGCGCGCGCATTGCCCATCATCGCGTCGACGTTCGACTCAGACGCGCGCGTATATTCCTGACCCACAGCGCGCGCGCGCGCTCGCTTCTGAAGGTGTGCGTGCGTGTGGGTGGGTGTGGAAAGTCTCTGTCTGGTGTTGGTGCAGAGAGATCTGGATCAGAAAAGCCCTGGGATTCGCGCGCGCTGCGCAATTCCATGATCAAAGCTGAGGAAAGACGCTGTGCCGAGAGAGCTTTGCGAAATTCTTGCGATGCTTGTGCATTTCTTTTTTGGGGGATGTGTGCGGGGAGCTTTCGGGCGCGGTGATCGGATATGGGAGTTTTTGCGGATTTTGACGGGGTTTAATTGTGTGCTGAGTTGGAGAAGAGCTCTGGTGAATAGGTTGTATCGAACTCCCGGTACATGACTGAAAACTCAACTCGAGATTCTATGTTTTTATAAAACCAAGCATTAAGTGAGGCAAATTTTGCATTAAACAATTTTTTTACATGAATTTTATTGTATTATGGTTTGTTTTAACATTTTTTAATTAATTTTCCAAGTGTATCAAGCGGTTTTTTTGTATCAGCAATATTAAATGTACACAAATCAAATTCAAAACATTTAGAATTAACTATGAGGTCTCTTAAAATCAAAGTACATAATGGATTCAAAGTGGAAGGAATATTTTTGTAAGTAGAACGAGACGAGCACAGCCAGACCCATGGAGGGAATTTTCAAAAATATTTATTCCTTTATTATCTATGTTTGTAAAAATAAAGGTTTCCATGAAAAACATTTCTTCACAAAAGAATATTTTCCGGAATCGCTAAAAATACTTCAAAAGGTTTAGCGTACGAATATGAAAATCTGTTGTAAATAAGAATTCTATAAAGTTTATTAAAAGTGTAATATAAACTATATTAAATAAAAATAATGAGCATCAAACCTGTAAATTAATTAGAAATAATTTTTCTGTTTTAAGGAGATTATCATGACAGGAGAATATAAAATAATTAAATTCTATTTGTACATTTAATATTACATTATTACATTACTTGCAAAATAAAACGAATGATAAATTCCAATGATGCTTTTATACTACGTATTTCATAATATGATATTGATTTGCAATAATTATACAAAATACGTTTTCTTGAACTTCTTCAGCGGTAACCTAGATATAAATAAAAAAGAATAAGAATATGTAGAATACTAGGAACTAAGTTCTTAAAATGAACCAAATTTTAATATTTTAATAGTCTAGAAAATATTGAAAACTTGTCCGGATTTCATGGTATCGAGCATTCAAAATTGAAAAACGTTTCATAGTAATGATCAATAATACTGATCTTTAATGCGGCAGTACCAGCGATTTCATGGATTATTTTAATATGCTTATTTAACTTATTTTCTGCATCGCGAAATATGCTGTTTATAGTTAATACCTATAATGTTACTTGGAATATGTGCCCCAAGAAATGTTTGAAAATAATAAAAAAAAGTGTTTTATCAATGTTAATAAATGCTTGTTTTTATAGTCTACAAAAGAGTACAATCGTCAATAAATGCAGATAAAAGAAATCTGTTTCTCCCTGGGTATAGTTAAAATGCTAAATTCAAATTTGTTACTATTTTTTGTTTGTTATTTTTAGACACAAAAAATATTAGGGACAAAAACTGTGTTTTGGCATTTTTAAGACATTGTCAAGGCTGCTTTTAAATAGCAACTAAGAGCCAACTAAGAATGTAAATTTTCAATTTTCGGTTTTTATATTACTTTACGAGTCTCCAGACATTTATAGAATATAGAAAAATGTTTCGTCAGTAAAATATCATACATAGCACTTATTTATCTGAAAGACAAAACTTAAAAAATTATTCTTGTAGTTGCTCGAAAATGAATTCTGATAATTTTTTACTAAATGGCAGATTTTAGGTACCGTAGATCGGTATGACTGTGTCACAGGTATAATTAATTATTTTGAATTGAGTATATAACATAAAGAATGTATTTCTCAGAAAATACCTTTTGTAAATATTATATTCAAAATTTGTTTTTATTAAGCTGACTATATCACTTTATTAATTATATTAAAATCACCATATATGGTTTAATAAAAAAGAAATTCTTTCTACAGAAATCTCACTCCACCCCTATGCTAACTCATCCTTATCATCCCCTCCCCATCCAAAGCTACACTTCGCACCCCAAAACTGACCAACCGCAGCAGCCTCATGCTCCCCATCAATCCACTTACATAAATCCTCATCATTCGATCCGTAAGCTCACTGACGCCAGATTAGCACAGGCGCGTACACGCACAGCCATCTAAGCGCAAAGCACCCGGAAAACATCAGGGGGACGCAACAGTTTACACGCCGTCCCCGGCAGTTGGCAAAGTATAAAATATCCCTCTCTCTCTCTCTTCCACTCTCATTGTAAAAATGCTGGAACGCTGCCTCGGCCGAGTATATACCGTGCGCCAGGGCACGGGTACTTGTTGCCTCCCCACACTCTGCGCCTGGCTCCATCTCCGCGCCGCCGACTGCTTTCAAGCTCGCGCTCGCTCTCGCGACTCTAGTGCACCGCGGCCCGTTTTTTTTTTGCTGCTGCTGTATGCCTGTCTTCGGCGCTGTTCTTTTTTCTCCGCGCGCCCATTCGAGTCTCGCTCTTTTTGCTCCTCTTTCTTTCTTTCTTTGGTTTCTCGTTTATTCGCTTGTGTTCGCTTTATGTGCTCTTTTCCTGCGCGTGCATAGCACGGTGTGTGGGTGTGTGTAGGCCGTTGGATGACGATCATAACGCGATGTGGCTGATGCATTCCAAAGGATTGATATCGCATTCATCGCTGCGTGGGTTATAAGCGCACGCTTCGACATTCGCACTGATAGTAGAATATATATATATATATATATATATACGCGAGTTGAAAGTTATAGCGATGGCTCGAGTGTCGTTGTGCGATTTTTTTTATTTTTGCTTGTCTCCCCCCCCCCCCCCCCCCCACCGCAGTGCGAGCTTTCTTTCGCTCTTGTTATTTTAGCTTTGGCTGCTTGTTAAAGAATCGTAAAACGGAACAAAAGTCTCATTTGTGACTCGACGAGAATAACGAGATGGAATGAACAATCTCCGGTGTTATATTGTGTCCTCTTGCTTTTTTGTGCGAGCGGAGAATGAATGGATCATATTGTATCGAAATGTTTAACATTTCTATTTCAGTAATTTCCAACTGTTCCGCGGTTCAATGATAAAGGAATATGCTGTACGAACGTGGCTACATTCGTGAGAGATCGCGATTTTTTATTTTATAGATATTCGTATAACTATTTTAAGGGCGAGTAAAAAAGTTTGGTTGAGTATGCTGGGTTGCTTTTTTTACGAGATAGCTGATGGTCGCGAGCATTTTTGGAACATCAAAGTTTTCTCTTCGTTTCTCAGAATGATGTATAAAAACGGCCTTCGTCGAAGAATCGTAAATTTTAATTTTCGTTTTTAATATAGTCAGATAAAAATCTGATAGATTTTATTTTAGGCAGCTTCAAAAATTTTATTTTTGCAATACTAAAACAACATTTTTTTATATATACTGAAAGGAATTTTTTTGAAGGTACAGATTGAAGAATTTGAAAGCCTTTTTCTTTATCAAGGAAGACTTATACAGATATTTATACAAAATATAATAAAAAAGAATAAAATTTAACTGTTTTTTATATAATGAGTTTAATTTTACACAGTTTCGAGAAAATTGAACTATTACTTCAGCCTATACTACATACTAAGTCAAATGTAATTTTATTTATGTAGTTTAGTCGATATAATAATTTACCCAAAATTAGTTTTGGTGTTTTAGTATAAGGAAATCTGTTTTAATTGACTACTTTTATTTTTTACATATGGCGATACTACTATTACCTAAATTACGTGATCACATCAGTCTATTTATCAAACGGCGAATTAGGTTCGGTCGGGTACTTCTGATTGGAAGATCAGTTGGGTGGGTAAATTCCGATTGGTAGATCAGTAGATGCCTGGTCCTGTTCATTAACAGTGTCAAGACTTTTATTATAAATGATTTTATAGTATAGTACAGTTGCCGAAAATCTATGATTAGACAGTATATTTGATTTTTTTGAACATATGCTTATAAAATATTGTATTCTCAATAAGTATTTAAATGTTTTGTCATAACAAGTACTGAGTGTCAAGTTTAAAACACAAAAATTTGAAAAATTCAAATACCTTATACCGTGTTATACACGTATAAAACAGAGGTGAAATTTGCAAAATTAAGGTATCTTACACCAGTTCAATTCTTAAAAATGAACGCAAATATATAAAGGTGCTTCTCAATTTACTGAGTTACTAAAATCAAAGTTTTAGTATTAACGTTCACCGAACACACGTTTATGAAGTCAGAATTTTAAAACATTAAAAGTGTACTATTATGTTGTCATAATAAGAACCGCAAAAAAGATAAATAAATAATAAATAACATTTTACATATTAAGTTAAGTTTAATTTGAAGGATAATGTATGTAAAAGATTCTCTGAAAGTTTCAGATTAATTGTTAAAAATTAGATCTGCAAATACGTATCCCGTGATCGTTAGCGTGAAAACTTTGATTTATATGTTCATTTATTTATACAATTAGTTAAAACAAATTATTGCAAAATTGTATTTTTTGTAAACCTTTACTTTAGATACGCATTCCAAGAAAGGATTTACAAAGGCATGTGAAAACGTGATAGAAATACATTTATTATATAAGACATAAATTGTTAACAATTATTTATTGTTCATTAACTATAACAAAGAAAGACTTACAGTTACAACTCAGTAAAGACTTTGATAGCTCATAGACAACGTAGAGACAACATAGCTAAGATGGGCATATACTTAGATGTCTTTAAGTAATCCTTAATATATCAATAACGATATCATTTAGAAAATGTTGTCAGTAAGACAGGATAAAATTTATTTCTGTAAATATCATTCATGTGCTTGTCTGTGAAGAAACTGGGCCACTGCCCAACGTTCGTACATAGTACAATGGATGCATTGAGTGTTAAGGTTGCTGATTACTCGTCTGAAATCAGAATTGCAAAACAATTTACTAGATTACACAATTGTTTAAAATTCTCTTTAAACAAAATTGTTTTAACCAACTAATTTTACAATTCTTATCGCAGATTTGCAATCGACCCTAAAAACCATATAATTTACATATCCTTTGACCCTGGTTCAGTTTTTTATAACCATGAGCCTTTGTTATAGTAAATGAACAATAAATGATTGACGACCCTCCGTTACTTGACGAGGGTCGAAAAGTCCCTGAGCTTTATTGAAATCAATTGGAGTTAAAATGCATTATGTAGCAGAGAGGGAGGAGTTTTTTTCCATACACGAAACACGTACGTAAATATATAAACCACTTAAAACACATTCACTTCATTCGTACAGTTATCCAGTTCCCCCATGCCCGAAACGTTTGCTAGCGAACACAGCAATCAATCGCGCGACGCATGTGGACAAAACGAAAAACACCGCCATATAACGAGTCCCTTTAACCCTTTGCGGGGCGGGTGCCACCCTATTTTTGTTCAGTTTTTTGTGCATAACTTAGACAGTTTGAGCTCAATATCGCTCAAATATTTTTCGATATAATCCTAGATACCTAAGTAATAAAATCCTGAGCTTAAATTTACAAATTATTATATAATTAGTTATAAACAATTTAAGATGAAAAAACTTCGATTCTTTAGATTAAATTCGGCCCGCAAAGGGTTAAACACCCATCCACGCTCATCTCTCTCAGCTCGAGTAAATCGAGTCGGATCCGCTCGAGAAAGTAGATCGACCGCGGCAATCGCACTCGTCGCGATTCATTGGTCAGCCGACGGTCCGCGCATCATTATTACATAGGAGTGTGTCATGTATATCCCCACTTCGCGATAAACCCGCGGAAACATCGGCCTCTCTCTCGCGCATATATATTATATATTCCCACCGCCGTCGCGCTGAAGGCGGCTTGATCTACTTTCGCCGCGCGCGACGAGAGAGCGAGAAAGAGAGATAGATGCAAGGATGAAGAAGCCGGGCCATTTCCCGCTCGCGGATTCAGCGGCCGCCTCAAGGAGAAGCGAGATATTTACCCCGCCGCGAAACAATAGATCCCATCTGCGAATCTGACGCGGCTGCTCTCTTTATTCCTGTGCACGCCCGCGCTGCACGACCTCGAAAACTCGCCTCTACCATTACCCTTGTCTCTATGTTTTTCGATTTTTCTCTCGCTTGCGTGCATCTTGCCTTGTTTCGTGAGAAGACTTGGGAGCTGGGTCTGTTTATTGATTCCTAGTCAATTTTTAATCCAGTATTAGAGTTTTTGTATCAGTGTGAGTAGAGCTCTGGCTTTTGAAAGTGTGGTTATTTCTGCTCACGTCCCTATTTCTAATCACTCGAAGTTTTTCTGTTATTATAGATATGAAGGTTGTTTTAATATATATTGTATCCAAGCTATCTGTACCTTTTTAGTATTACAATTAAAAACTGTAGTGCTGAATTAAAAATATTATAAATACTGATGCATGTCCCTATTTCTAATCACGAGAAAATAACGTTTTAGTTGTATTTATACAATATGTACACTGTTTTCTACTTATGCATCGTGAAGTATTTACGCGTATTAACATACTAATACAATAAAATGATACAAATCATATGAATGAAGTCTATAAAATCAACGGTGATCAGAAATAGGTAGCTTTTTGCTGTGAGCAGAAATAGGTGCATTTTGCGTACGCTTTTTAATTGACTATTATTGATATTTAAGTCTTTAAAATGGTTTTTACGCATTTACATTGTATTGTTCGATTCATAATTAAGATAATAATCATATCTGCTTTATAAATTAATGTTAGAATAACTTTTTAAACCTTTTTGTTTGATGTAAAATGATTATATGAGCAGAAATCGGGACATTCACTTTACTTCGATATTGCCATGATTTGGTAAATTTACAGTATTGGAAAATATAAGCTATCATGTTATTTTGCTTTATAAAGATATTGCATTGGATTATATTTTATCAAAAGAATTAACTGTTTAGAAATGTGGCCAAAACCATCCCATTTTACGGTATATTTAATAATTATTTTCATAATTGTTATATACTCGTAAAAATATTACGTAGGATAAGATGTAGCTAGGATGATAAACGTTTTTGTTGTATTAAATTATTTGTATATTTTTTAAACGTTAGTTAATAATAATAGTTTATTAAATAAATTAAATTAAGTATATTTTTCCTTTATATCGCTGTTTTGCGGACTTTTCTGTGAGTGCATCTAATCTAAAAATAATCTAATTTATAAATCAAAAGCTTGAATTTATGCTATTACTATATTCCTATAATCATACATGGTTATCTAATACATTGGCTCGTACAAATATTATCTCATGCACAGGATCACATCGAAATAGTTTAATTAAAATTTTGATAAAGGTCATTGAGGTTTTTAGTCATTAAATAAGCGTTTCCAGCCATAAAATTTTTCAAAATTTTGTTGTTGTATTCTCGGTTTTTATGCTGTCATAAATTACTTAAGCCTCTTTTTCAAGATTCAAAATGGGCCGCTTTAATCAGAATGGTACATTTAATTTCGTGTTGATAACATAGAATATTTATAAAAACGAAAAAATATATGCACGCTACAAGTACCAATCGGTGCTAGGGGGCTAAGCGGTTAAACCACTCCGGAAATTGAGGACGTAGGAGGACGTTGTACTAGGAGAGTATCATATCTCTGGATCGCGGTTTTGATGTGGCTTTGGGATATGCTCTGTGGTACATAGAGATCATGACTTTGACTATTAAGAGTGATTAACGAGGAATCTTTTTGAGTAAATAATTAAAGGAATTGTAAATCTGTTTAAAGCTCTTTATTATTAATGTATTTAAGTATATCAAACATTTCTTTCGTATTATTTTATTTAATGGCGGCACCGGAGCCATCCGACTGTAGATACGTTTTAGAAAATATTTTCCGCGGCTAGCGGCAGAAGTGAACTCTATACTTTGATCCAGAGTTCGGCAGATACTTTTTTGTTTTCGTATTAAGTCGATATACGATATTTCGTTCTTTCTTGTCCATATTTGCAGAAAACAGAAAAGTATCCGAAAATATTTTGCGGTCGAATACTTGCCGAACTCTGCTTTGATCTAGGACAAAAAACAACAATTTTTTGAAATTACGTACGGATACTTAATTTGTTAAATTATATCCCCAAAAAAAAGAATCAAAGTCAAATAGTTTGGTCAAGTTTCTATGGTGCACGAGACTGCCTGAAAACACGAAATTCTGTCCGCGAGGCCCTCTACTACAGCCAGCAGCGCAGCGCGGCTCACTCGCTTACCCAAAGCTACCATGCCGCTCCGGCTGCCGCGGCACGTAGAGAGCTGATGTGCCGCTATATAGCACGAGAAAGAGGAAACTGGAGGAGGAGAGCGAGAGAGCGAGATTATTCAGAGCGAGGTGCTGCGTGATCGACGGGCTAAATTATTTAAAGAGGCAGCTTTTCCCTCCTTTAAAGCTGCCGCTGGCCGTCGCGCGTCCCGTCGTCGTTGTCGCGGGGGCTGGCTTCTGCTGCTGCTGCTGCTGCTGCTGCCGCGCGATGCGGTTCCATTCATGCTTATTTCAAGCTCATTGTGCGAGCGCTGCATTCAGCCTTTGACTCGTCGTCGTCGTCGGCGTCGTCGTCTCTCCCCCCCCCCCTCCCCTCTTTCTCGCTCTATCTCGCCTATGTCTCTCTAGACACTCTTTCTATCCTTGGCGAGCGTGGACGTCGGGGCTCTGCTGCCAAGCGCTTCGTCGCAGTCTCCCGCTCTCTTTCTCTCTCTCTCTCTCGCTCTGTCGTCTCACTGAAAACGTCACCTAATGCATATAAAGAGAGCGAATGGCTGCTCGAGCTCTTTCTCGCGCGCTCGCGCTTTCTGTCTCGTTACAGAGCCGGATTCCGCTTGATGAATCCTTTCGCTGGCAATTGTATATTTTCACTTGAGGTTTTCGTATATACTATATATATCCATATATATTTTATATATATATATATATATATAGGCTTTATTGTGCTCGTTTTCACTTTTACGATTATACGGAAATGCGGAGTGAAGCTGTTTGATATCCTCCGTTAGAGTTACAGATCTAGTTGACGTTCGTGCGTTGACCAGTGTATGAATAAAGCCAGCGCACCGAACGCTTTGAGAAATAAAGTTAAGTAGATGACGGTCGACTTTGGTCAGACGTTTGCGAAATGTTGTTCATGGCTGATTGGTTACAAAATTGTTTTTAATAGGGGATACTGGGACACGATGAGTATCTTAATTATTTATCGAATAATGTGGCAGAAGTTCAGTAATATTTGCACCATATAGACAGAGTAAGAAGAAAAATGTTTTTTATACAATAAACTTGATATATTACTAAAAGTAATGACATTTTATGAATGAATTAATGTTTTAAAATAACAGTTTTGATACACTCAGAAAAATAACTAATTGACTCAACAGGAAATGCTCTTAATTCAACAAACTTGCGTTTTTAAATTATAGCAACGAAATTATGTTGTTGAATCAAAAGCATGGTTATTGATTTAATAGAGATACTATTGAATCAAAAGAAGCTGTATCGAACCAACGAATTTATGTATGTTCAATTAAACTAATTATAATTCGTTGATTTAGTTTATTTATGGTATTAAAGCCAACCTTAAAAGATTGATTCAACTCCGCACTTCAGCGCGGTGACCGTATTACACCAAATTGTCGGATCGCGAGATATAACGCATCGCCGATAGGTGGCTCCCGGTTTTTGGCATACGCAAACGGTAAAACATCAGGTTATTTGCTATATAAGAGCTGCGAAAAGTAAGTTTTATAACAAATGTTTAATGCGAGCGACATTATCGGCAAATGCGTTGATACGAATTGTAATTATAAACATGCGATGCGAACGTAAATCTGTAAGTTAATAGAAATTAAGATTAAATCGAAGAAAAGTTACAACAAAATTTGTAGGTATAAACATCGGATACAAATGTCTTAGAACAATAATATAATTAAAGTCAGATTGAAGATGTATATTAAAATGAATAAAAACGTGAAAATAATTTTTTCATTAATGGCAGCGCGTATTTGTTTGTATCAATAACACAACTTTATTGAATCAAGGCCTAAACTTTCACTAAATAAACAACATCTTCTATTGCAACTATTCAAAAACACGAGGTTTGTTGAATCAATTAAATTCTCTTCTCAGTGTACTGCTATAAACCTACTATAAATCATAGTATTACCCATTGTGTACCAATACAATGAATACACGCTAAATATATATCATTCAATCGATTCTCTACAGTTAGTATCATACAGTAACGTTGACTAACTATGTATTTATTGACATGTTTACCAAATTTATTCAAACAAATGTCGAATATTTATTAATCATTTGAAAATGTACTACCTATTGTATATCACTCTCCCCTATTTATAACAACTTGTTAACGTTCGAAGGGAAGAAATACTTTTCTGAAGTTACCCGATTAATGACTGGTATAACCTGTTTATGTCATAAACTATGTACCTTATGCCATAGACTATACACCTTTTGACGGTTATTGAGTAGCACATTCAGAAAAGCAGTTCTTCCTTTGGATATACTCTCGAATGAAAATTAAGTACAATTTACTTAATTTAAGAGCAGGACAACTTATAGTCGTTTTAACGGTCCACGTCTAAAAATCATATTAATAATTTTCTTCTCCATTATTAAACTATGCTATATAGTCACAGAGGCTATCTTAGAGATATCAACACAATATCTATGTAATTCTGTCATGTATTTTGGTACATTGGTACTGGAGGAATAAACATTAATAAAACCCGTTAAATTAAAATAATAACAATTTTACAACTGATTAGGCATGATTTTCATTTTTCTAAATTTAAGGTATAAATAACCCTGGTATGACAGCTCAGTGGGTAATAATTTTAATAAAAGACAAATACGAAATAAGTGTATTAATTCATTATGATCAAATCATATCGTAGCAGGAGTAATCAAGCTGAAATAAATTTACACTAGAGTTCAACTTTATAAATCAACAAATGGCACTACGAGTTAGCAAAATTATGACAGTAACCAACAACGTGTTTATACTGCAAAAGCTAAAATAATATACTTATTAATAATTGTTATCAATATAATAATTATTTTGATTTGTCATTTATTTATTTATTTCAAACAAAGAGAACAAACATCAGTTGAAATTCAAATTATTCCGTCCATAAAAGCAACAATAATTATAATAATAATTGTGAATACAGAGATGAACAAATATCGAAAAACACTGGTATCGCAGCAACCTTAGAAAATATCTTCCTGATAAATGTAGTTACCCACGCCAGATTTATCTCAACTTTTAAAATTTTTCGAGCACGAAAACTCCCTCGTGCTCCGATCTACCGCGATGTATAATCTCCGAGTCCACAAGACGAGACTTCTATAAAAGCGAAGGAAAAAAAGAAAGTAGCTCCAACCCCCGATATTTTTCGTCCCTCGGAGGACCGAATGAATAATGAACGAGGACTTGACGTTTTCTTTTTTGCTCCTTCCGATTTGCAGGAAATTGAAGAGGCAGCAGGAGCGGGTCTGCCGCTACGTTTACAATAAGGTATTGACCGCCGAGTGTACCCAGCTGAACGGCAGCTGGCCCGATCAGGATGACCCGCGATGGGCCAACGGGGAGTACGCCGAGTTCTTTCCGGACTGGTTCGCCATCAACGCCTCGAATGCCTCGGCGCCCGGTAACGGCACGGCCCAGGGTACGTACGAACTTCTGTCTACTCTCTCTGTCTCTACTTTTCTTTTACATTTTTTATTCATTTCCTTCGGCCTCGTGGAATCGTTTTCCCGGATGATTTTGCCATGGCGCGCCTTTGCCGCGGCGAAAACTTATTAAACATTGTTCTGGTGTCGCAATGCTGGATTTCCTTAGTTTTCACAGGTTCAGTGTAATCTGACTTTTGTTATCTTTTAAAAAATAGGATTAAATTTTAAACGGTTAATAAATATTTGATGTTTCTACCACTATTCATCAAGATCGTTAGGAATTGGAAAAAAATTCGTTAATAGTTTCATCAATTTTTACGAATCATGTTACGTATATGTACTATGTAGCACTGAACCTGTTGAAGGATGTTTTAAATATTATTATTTTGTTTACATTGTTACATTGCGGTCAATTCTGAGAATTATTCATGAAAGAGCGGATTTGTCAGTATTATTAAAAGTATTTTTCATTTGTGAACCGTAATTTAAAATTTAAAAATTGTATAAAATTTAAAAATTGCAACTTGGATTAGTTTATAAAGGAGCGAAATATATATAAAAAGAATTTATGAAATAGAATTTATGACATAAAAGTATTACTTTTGCATTTCACTCCATATAATTCGATAAAGCAAATAAAGCAAACGCTAAAATCTCCATCGAACTTTTATTCTCAATGAGTAAAAAGTAAACAATGCACCGAATGATTTCTCATTTCGTTCAATTCATTCCCCGCGTTATTTGCCATTCAAGCCATATCCCTCGATGACGAGTGCTCTCCCCCTCGCTCCATACATACGGGTTTAAATTTTATTTCCGAATGAGTTTTTCGCCGCTCCTCCTCCCCCGCGCGCTTTTCAACCTTCCACTCCAGCATAATGCGGGTCCCCGAAAAAATGCTCTCGCACGCGTATAATACCCCGCGCAAAAAAGCCGATTTGTGTACACGTCGCTCTATATATACTTCGCGTTGGCCCCGGACAACAACGACGAAAAAGCAGAGGACCCACTGGCGCCGGTGCTGCCGCCGTTCGAGCTCTGGCAGACGGTCCTGATCGCCCTGGCCCTGGGCATGTGCATCGTGCTGACCGTGGGCGGCAACATCCTCGTCCTCCTGGCGTTCATCGTCGACCGGACCATACGCCAGCCGAGCAATTATTTCATCGCCTCCCTCGCCGCCACCGATATGCTCATCGGTGAGTATTGTATGCACGTGAAATCCTTCGCTCTGTGTATGATGTATCTGTACGTCGTATCGACACGTTTGTGTGTGTGTGTAATGCGCGACATTCGCATGCGCGCGCTCGGCACAATCGCGCGCGGCTCTCGCACAATGGATTACCAGCGAGGTAGTGTGTGTGTATACGCAGCCGCGGGATCCCGAACGGCTCAGCTGCAGGGATATATTGAAAATCGACGATATAAAGGTTCTTTGCTGTCGTGGGCGAGAGCGAAGCGCTCTCTCTCTCTCTCTCTCTCTCTCTCGGCTATTTTCCGAGTCAAACAGATAATACTGCAATGGATTTGTTGTGTTTTTGCAGTAGTCTCTATTTCTATTTTTTCTTTTTTTTTTAATTCTCATCCGGCGGCTTTGTTTCGAACCCTCGAAAATAAATGCCGAATCATGTTTCGATCAAGTTTCCAATGTTTAATATCATATATTTAGATATTATGCATTTTCATTTTGCGAAACTGAGAGTTTTAATTGTTTTAAGACTGATTTATTATAAATGTACTTGACACGCTATTTAATACGAGTCTGAATTTTGGCGAGCAAACATCCATCTGAAATTGAGATTTTAGATGCTTGCCCATTCGGTTTCTGAAATGTTATAAATAGCTAGAGAAAGACAGTTGTATAGTTGAAAGGCGAGGCAAAATCTATTATTAGTTTAATTAATTTTACTCTCTTGTATACAAAGCATTTCATGCTTTTGACATATGTACCATTCAACTCTTGTACACCGAAGTGAACGTCAGAATACTATTAGGTAAACATGTAGAGTTTACTGTATGTTATTTAAAATAATTAAAATATCTTGATTGCGTTAAATCTTTATACTCACTTAATTGTTTGAAATAGCTTAAATGAGCACTTTAGAAGTGTTTTATATTCTATAAAATTATAAAGTAAATTTGTATTTAACACAATAAACTAGAATATTTAGATTACATAGTATTATACAGAGAATATATAGACCATGTTCTTGGCATATCGCGATAAAATCTTGTTACATGTAATTTTCCTGAAATACAATATTGGCTCATTTTATAAGTTTTTCACAAAAATAAGTTAATTTTTATATACATACGTATTAATCATCAAATGTTTAGGATTATTTTTTCATCGTAAAAATAAATAGAAAATGGCTTGTTAACTTTAAATTGTCCCTGGCATCTAGCTCAAATAGCCCATTCACCTAAGAATAAAATCTAAATATCATTTTTAGCAGTAATTTGAAGTTAATAGGACCAAATCAGTATCGCCGTACGCATTACTTTCCCTGTACGCCTTGTTTTTAACGATACGGTATTGTTATTTTTAATTTTTCAGCAAAGAATTATATTTTTTTCTTACAGTATCAGTAGTTTACTGACTATCTAAACAAAAGAGTTTAGCGTTTTAGAAATCAGTACAACGACTAAAAATATTTTGCGGGAGCTTAAAACACACGTGCTGCACAAGGTAAACTAGGCATTAGAGGGTTCATAAAGCATATTATTCTTTTGAAAGTAAGTACCTATGCCAGAGGAACAATGGTCTACATCTTCTATGTAATGCATAGTATAAAAACATCTAAAGCATGATTTTAAATATTTTAAATAATTTAGTAACTTTACAAATATACTGATGAGATGAAAAACATTCATATACAATCAAGCCTCAAGATTTGTAATCATGTATTACATATCCATTGAGATGCCAAGTAAAAATTGTATCTTCTGAAAGTTTGCTTAAACTTCCATTAAAAAATCACAGATTAATATTTCAAACGACATTTAAAATATAACATTAAAAATATTGTAAAACTTCAAAAACTGTTTTATCATTTATATTACGTTTCATACATCACATTACGTAATGATTTTGTTTTTTGTAAAATTGACATAAATCACTGAAATTAAGCGTGTTTGTTTTTAATTACCGTCAAACGGGGTGACTTTGGCCACATTTTAAAATAGTTATTATAAATTGTGTGTAGAAACCTGAAAATTTTAAAGTTCTCAAGTATGTTCCTATTAATATAAAATACCTTTTGCAAGTGCTTTATTTAAAATTCGACTACCATTACGTAACATACAACACTTTAAAATGGTGGATTAAAGTCACCTCGCCTGCCAAAGTCACCCATTTTTACGTTATTGTAAGTCAAAATGTCAAAAGGTTTAGAAAAAAAATCCATTATTTCAAGCTTTAAAATAATTTTTTATTTACCTATGTATTCTGAAATTTTTAAAGTTACTATGAGTTTCTGTAAAAATTATAGTGTTAAAAAAATCTTTTGAATAATATCTTATTAATTCTCTATGCAAATACTCGAATACCATCCGGCTAACGTAGAAATAGAGTAATAATAAAATATCACATTGAAGAGACATTGCAGTGAAAAGTTGGCGTGGGAGACCCGAGCTCCTACACACTAGCATCCAAAGGTATCCCAAATAAATCTCACAATACCATACAACTATAATGCACGCGCGCCCTCATAATCTAAAACGTTGATTCCGCTCAAAATAGCCTCTTACTCCTTCAGCGACCAAAGTCCACGCCAATCTCGAGTAGGGCACTTTAACGTTGCACCTGTGCGTCCCACGTGTAAAATCTCGCTTACAGCGCAGCACGTACAGACGCAGCAAACCATGCTCTCTCTCCCCTCCCCTCCCTCCCTGCACACATCATATTACAAGAGTACACACTGCACGTGGTGCACGGCTAGGTGGGCTATCGACTCTCGGCCGTGCGCGCGCGTGCACGTGTTCTCGCGCGTTGCCTAGAGCAATTAGGGAGAGAGCTAGAGACCAAGAGAGAGAGAGAGGCAATTATAACCACGGCAGTAAAGTCAAACACATTGTCGCAATTGCGCATGTGAATGTGCGTGCGTGTGTGTGTATGCGTGGGGTGGGGAGAAAGATAGTTTTGCCGAAAGATAGTTTTGAAGACAGATAATTATGCCGAATTTATTATACCGAAGGGTAAATTTGCCGAAAGGTGAAATGTGCCATAGGGTAAAGTAATCGATTAACAAAAGTACCGAAAAAAGATGTTCCGACGGGCAAAAATGCCGATGGATAAAAATGCCGAAAGTTAAAAATGCCGAAATGTTGAATGGCAACGGGTAAAAACTTTAAATAACGAATATTGAAAAGAAAAGACCTAGAAACAATTAACACATTATTATACTACAGTGGCATATTCTAATAAAAGCACTTTTTTGTCCAAATTTTCGTTTTCGGCGTTTTCTTTTTCGGAATTCTTGTTTTCGGCATTCTTAACTTTCGGCATATTTATCCATAGGTATTGATTTCTTCGGCAATTTCAACCGTTCGGTAAATTTATCCATCTGCAAATTTATCTTTCGGTATATTTATCGCCCACCCTATGCGTGGGGTATAGAATGTACAATACTCGTGTGTCGCAGGTACGGTCTCGATGCCCTTCTACACGGTGTACGTGCTGATGGGCTACTGGGACCTCGGTCCGTTGCTCTGCGACCTCTGGCTCTCGGTCGACTACACGGTATGCCTGGTCTCCCAGTACACGGTCCTCCTCATCACCATCGATCGCTTCTGCTCGGTCAAGATCGCGGCCAAGTACCGGAGCTGGCGCACCAAGAACCGCGTCATCTGGATGGTCACCATCACCTGGATCATACCGGCCCTACTCTTCTTCATCAGCATCTTCGGATGGGAGCACTTTGTCGGCTATCGCGACCTCGCGCCCGGACAGTGCGCCGTGCAGTTCCTCAAGGTGAGGCTTCTGGCTCTGCAGCTGTGACCCTTGCGCCGGGTGACTTTGGGAATTGAATTTCTTTGTTACAAGTTTGGGGGATGCGCGCCGAAATGGTGTAAAGTTTGAAAATTTGCGCTTTGGGGAAATTATACGGGAGAAGAGATAGGGTGGATTACTCTAGTAGTCGTTGGACATGGATATTCGATTTGTTTGCAAAATTATTATTTTCTTGGAAAGAGAAAATATTGAAGCTACACTTGTAAGATGTCGAATAATATGAAATAGAGTTTCATCGCGACTGGAAAACTGAACTATTTTTGAACATTCTGTTTTTGGACAATTTATTGACCGATATAAATATGGAATCTGCTTCTACCTGGGTAGTTATTTAGGAATTTGTGTTATGTTGTTAATTAGCTTTGGTAAAATTTAAGGGAACATTCCAATTTCTCGGCGAATAATTTGACCAATATTCAGAGATTTTTTGTTATGATAAAATAATACTGAAAGTTTTCAAACCTTTTTATAATATTAAAGTGCTCTCGAAGTACGCGAGAAATTCTTTTTTGTTATTTATTTAAACTAATATCCAAACGTGAAGATGGTGATTAATAATATAAATGCTTTGATGATGGGCGTGATTAGGGGCACTGGATTATCTAAAGCAACAGAAAAACAAAAAGAAGCTCATTCTGCATAAGTATAGTCGTTCAGTATGACAACCCATAGCTTTTTTAGGTATAACTTTTAATTGACTCGGTGAAAATTAAAATCCCAAAAAAGGATCTGTTCCTTGAATAGTCCTCTATCACGAAAAAAATGAATGAGGTCAAATTCAAGCATAAAAATTAATTATCAATATTAATGTAAAAGTTACGATTTCGCGAGTTCCAAAAAGTATCGTACAGTAACAAATTATAATTTTTATTCAATTTTGAGGTCTAAACGATTTATAAAGGTACTCACAACATTTTTATAAGTAATAAAATAGTATATTTATTAAAAATATAATTTTATAGACATTTATAAATTGCTTGATAAACTACAATACTGCTATTTACTAAAATATAATATTTCAATTACAAAAAACGAAAAATAACAAATAACACATATTAAATGCTTGAAGATTATGTCCAATACACGTGTCAAATCCTAATAGACATTTTTCTTCTGAAAAAAGATAAAAGTAAATTTTTGTAACATTTTACCATTTAATTTACATATGTCATACTGTACGCAAATCATGTTTGTCATACACATGTGCGGCACGTACATTATAGCGTTTTAGGTTATACTGCACGGATAATGATAATTAGAAGTCCATCGACGTCTCAATGAACTTATGAAGGACTAATCTTGATACAAAAATTGTTAGAGAGACATAAACTTACATAGGAAAAGAGAGGTCAGTCTCATAAAATAACTTTTGTCACTCGTAAAGTTGATTTAATCGTTGGTTATAACAGAAGTTTTGGAGCAACAAACTTCATCTACCGACCGCGAAGTATGTTCAATAGAACGTCAAAATACATCAAATCCCCGTGCTAAAGTGGGGCTATCTGTAGGTGGAAGTCAGCAATACATAATTTATCTTACTGTATGCTTTGTCATACTGCACGACTCTCTTATGTATTTCATGAATGAGGAAAAAAACTTTGACCAACAGTTTTCAAAACGGCAGCATTTGAAAGTTAAAAGTACTGAAAATAGTTTTCTTCTTTTTTTCAATGAATTGATTTGATAAAGTTAAAAGATAACTGTCAATTAGCAACTAATGTGAGAATAAATTATTAATATTTTAGACCTATTCGTTGAGTAGTTCTTTTCTCATTACATTCGTCACACAAAATATAGCATGCACACGTAGCTGTATGATGTAATTAGTAATTAATAGCTAATAATTTAGACAATAAAAAAATAATTTTTTCAAACCGAGCATATAGTAGAACGTAGCCTTAGTAATATATAGAAAGAAGCAAATTACGGAAACTTCGGCAAAAATCAGCAAAGTTACGGAAAGTTATGCAAAGTATAGTATCAGTTTATAATTTGACAAAAATATGCCGATTTGAGTAGATTAATAAAATTAGACATAGGTAGGTACACTAAACGCTAAAGTCAACCTGACATTTTTTATAACATATATATGTATATATACATATTGTCGTGTTTAATAACATTCGAGTCTCCACAACTTTGATAAACATTACTAAACTTTTTTAAACTTTGTAAAGTGTCTGAAATAGACTAGTTTAGTAAAATATGGTAAAATTTGGCAAATAAATTTTTATCATACGTGTTTAGAAAATGACATATTCCGTGAGGGTTTTGCGTACGCTATATGGACAATTATGCACTACGAACGTTATTTCCTATAACATAGGATAAAGCATTACGTAATGAAAATAACACACGCTCCAGCATTTTCTACGCACTCATGATAAAAAATAGTGAGTGAAACAGGTCAGGTTATAGTTGCCAATTGCGCCACTTGCTTCGCTCGTGCGCCAACGTGCCCTCGTGCGCTGTAGGCAACTATACCTCACTCGTTACACAATGTACTATAATTTTACTAAGGTATTCCTGCATTTACGCAGTAATAAAGCAAGTCCATCCTAATTTTTTGAAATCGCTAAAATCATTTCAATATTCATAACGTATCAAGTATCAATTCTATCAGTAATTCAATTAGACCAATAAACTAATCTAACATTAAATAATCAATGAAAACAATCAAAGTATCAAATTACAATCCGACACATTTTAAAATTCGAGCCACTATATCATGCCTCGAAACAAACACCCCTATCCCCTACTAACCAATGCCACTTCGCCCAAGGACCCGGTGTTCAACACCGCCCTGATAATCGGCTACTACTGGACGACCCTGGTCGTCCTGTTCATCCTGTACGGCGGCATCTACAAGACCGCCTACGACATGCAGAAGAAGAGCGAGGCCAAGCAGCGGAAGATGCAGTCGATGGTGGCGCTGAGCGCCGGCGCTATGTCGGGCATGGCGGGCCGCGCCGCAGGCATCGGCATCTCCAAGACCCAGAGCACCCTGCTCAGCCAGGACAAGCCGAAGCCCGCGCAGACGACCACCGCGACCGCGACCAACACCACGACCACCACGGAGAGCGCCGGCACCCTGACCAGGGACGGCACGACACCGGTAGGCGAGGCGCCGGATAGGACCCACGCGGCCGTCTGCGAGCCCCACAAATCGCCCGGAAAGGGACTCACGCAAGCAAAGGTATATGTGTATTCATATTGATGGCTGGAGAGGAGTGGGGTGGATGGTATTATACGGTTGTTTTTTGTGATTAGCGTATTAATACTGTAGTTTTCTTGAAAGGAGGATACTCGTTGACACGTACCCTGTTAATTTGAAATAGTGAAAATTCTCTGTTTCACAGTGAAAACTCAGCCACTACATGAACTAGTTGCTGAGTTCTCACTGTGAAGTAACGAGACTTCACTGCTTTACAGTGAAATTTCCGAGGTTTCACTATTTCAAATTAAGAGAGTAGTAAGTGGGAAGGATGAAGGGAGAAGGAAAACTTACAAAAAGGAGGGTCAAATTTGATAAAATAAGTGAAAAAGTCAAGATTTTATCAGAAATTCAATAATAAAATTTTTAAGAACATCACTTTAGTTTTATCACTTTATACAGAGAAAAATTGTTGTTTAAATGATTCAAATTTTATGGATTCTTCCCCAGTGTGAGAAATCTATTAAATCCTATCCTATCATATTTGGAAACAGGAATTAATACACAGAGAGAATTTTCTAATAAAAATTATAACTAAATTCACGGTAAGAATTACCGTAAATAACTATAAAGCTGGGACATACCGACTTTCCGGCACTTTTTACTGATATTTTACTATAGATTTTACTACTCTGAACTATTAATTTTACCGCACTAAATGGTAAAATTTGCCTCATTTGAGAAAAAGAAGACAGCCGTTAAAGGGTAACAACTGAGCGTGCACAAATTTTAGGTTAACTCTAATATAAATGGATATAAACGTACTTATTTAAGTGTTAATGATACTTCTATAGAAAATGGAAGAAAATCCACATTTTTGAAAAATAATTCACACAAATTTTACCATCTATTTCATTGTGTTAATTTATATGTTCCACAATTCTATTAGTTTTCTCTAAGATTCGTATAGGGAATTTTTACTCTACGACAGGCAAATTTTACCCTCCAGTGCTGTAAAATTTATCGTGAATATCAATAAAAACTGCCGGAAAGTTGGAGTGTCACAGCTTTATAGTCATTCACGGTAATTTTTACTGCAAATTTTGTCATAATTTTTATTAGAAAATTCTCTCTGTGTAGGATTTAATAGATTTCTCACACTAGGGTTCATACTCATATTAGTTTTATAGGTTCCTTATTAAAGTTTAACCTGGGGCTCCACGGGTATTTATGTGCATCCTCTTTAACTTTTAAAAAATTGTGCATATTTTCCTTACGTACATTTTTTTAATTAATATTGCAGTACGGAAAACTCTTTAATTTGAAGACATTTGAGGATCTATCGACCATTGCGATTCGAATTTTTAATAAATTTACTTCTATAATTTGAAAAAAAATCAAAGATGTGTGCAATGAGTAAGTCACGCAAGTCTATAAATTCTTATAAGCATCATTGATAAAATAAGAATTCTTCTTACAGTTAATAATCCTATTGATATAACAAACTAATAAAAGTAATTATGTAGCAGAACTCGTCATTCCAGCAAGTACTTTATAAAAAATTTAAGAAAATGATTAACCTCTTTTTGCACAAGAAATTATTAGATTAGAATGAATGAACTTCTATAATTTGAATTTCACATACTTGACCTCTATAGTTCAAAACTTCTATCATTCAAAAACTTTATAATTTAAAAAAATTTGCTTCCCCTTGTCTAACGCCTAAAATACAGCAGACATCATGTATATTTAAAAAATTCTCCCAACTATATTTACTTGAAGTGTATTTGACTTCCGAGTCACTGATTTTGATAAACCTCTGGAGGTTATTTTTTCCGAGCTGATAATAAATGAAGCCACGTCAATAAGTCAAGTTCTAAGCATGGCTCTATAAACTTAAATTTGCAACTTGTTAAACTTAAAAATCTTAAATCCTTGTAAAGTGATATGTACATTTAAAATCGAATAAAAATTACTGACAATCATAACCATTTCATCCATATAATTTTTTTCTAATTATGCAAAACAATGCGAGGATTCAATATTTTTCAATAAATAGGGGAGAACGGGGTAATGCCGGTCACTGGCTAATTCCGGTCACCCTTATTTTCAATAATCTAAACATTTTTAAGTAATAATTCGAATAGTATATTAAACGCAAAATAGAATGCAATTAATCTAATGTCCAAACAACCTTCAATTCAGTTTTATTAAGGAATTATACACAATCAAAGCGTAGGCCTACATTTCTTATAAGAAATCTGGTCTATAAAATAATCTTTTATGCATATTATTTGTTGCTTTATGCAGTTATTTTTTGCATCTTCATTAATTTGAACAATTTAAGAATACGAAGTAGTGAAGAAAAAAGAGTAAACCTATTACATTTTTGTCATTTCAATTTAAATTACTAAGCAGAATGGGGGTAATTCCGGTCACAATGTTATTTATATGACGCTTCGGAAAGTGAGGCTAAGAAAACGATTCGCTGCGCTTTCAGGTAGGGTAACTTTGCTTAAGTATTTTTGATTGAACAGTGGTTATGTTATTATATGTTTCACTATGTAAGTGGGAATAATAATGCGACGGATCATATGAAAGTTCATATAATTGATTTAAAGCAATTTTTCACCTATAAAAGTAAGTTTCTAATAGTGATCGGAATTGTACCAAGGCTGACCGGAATTACCCTTTGATGTGGAGTAAATTCGGTCAAAATGCTTTTTTTTATTTCGACTTATAGCTTCGATATCTTACATTTTCATGTTAAACCAATAAGAAATATTTATAGTCAATGGTTTGAACTAACATAATAATTATTTAAAGTTAAAAGAAATAATTTGAAAGTGGAAATAACAAGCACGTTTGCTTAGCTGGCCGGCAATACCCCATCCTCCCCTAAATAAGTTTTGGTGACTCGGAGAAAAGACACTCCACCAGTCAACACTTTCCCCCCTCCCTCCCAAAAAAATGCCGTACACCAAACTCCCTTTCGCACCGCACTACTAGTGTAAAAAAATTAGTCTGGCAATAGTCTGGCTCAATAAGTCTGGCAAAAGTTTTGCAGAAGTCCGGCAGAATTATGGCTTTGGCCACTATGCCAGACTTTAGATAAAATGTGCAAAACAAAAGCATCGGGTCATGTCAAATTGCCAGTAACCTACATTTTTGTCTCTTTTTTACAAATATTCATATTTTAAACAAGATTGCAATACGAAATAAACTTTTCTCCTATTTTATCGAAAAGTACGTATTTTCACTATTCTAGTCGACACTAATAATTAATGTACTACTCTAATTATTTGCTTGTGAAAAATGAGTTTTCTTGACATAATTCCAAAAAAAGTCTGGCATAGTGGCCTAAGCCATACTTCTACCAGACTTTTGCAAGACTTTCGCCAGACTTGTTAAGCCAGATTAATCCCAGACTAGTGCCAGACTAATTTTTTTACACGGGTAACCCCTCTCCGCCCCATCTCTGTCTCGACTAACCTCCTCCTTGAAGACACCGTCACAGCTGGAGCCCGCGGCCACGGAGACGGACAAGTCCGAGCGCTCGAGCAGTCCGGCCTTCGACTCGGACGAGGACAGCACCGCGGGCCCGCCCACGGCCGCCCAGCAGCTCTCGAATCTCCGCAAGCGGTCGTCCCTGGCGGGCCTGGTCGCCCAGTCGGGCGCCCTCCAGGTCTTCGCGGCGAACGTCGCGGCCAACGGCCGCATGAACGGCATGCTGCCCGTGCCCGTCAAGGTCGAGATGAATCTGCCGATGGCCGCGGCGACGATGGCCGCGGTCGCCGGGGGCAAGAGGATGTCGCCGACGAGCCCGGTGCGCGAGCCGCCCGTCCAGCGCGGCCAAACACTGCCCAAGATCCAGGAGTCGAGCCTCCTGGACACCGAGATACCCGCCCTGGAGCCCGACAGGTCCAGTCCAGGTGAGTTTCGCGTCTTGGTTTCTCGATCGACGAGGGAGTAATTGTGGCATACCCTGACGTAAGGTATTGGGTTTGTTCCTCGTTGACAGGGAATAAAACGCCACGTTGTCTCACGTCTGGAAACGGACACGCGCATGCGCGTCTCTCTACTTTTTGTCCCGGCTAGTGTTGCCTGCGTGTTGCTGCCCTCGCTTCCCCTTGGAAGAATTTACTTTCGGAAGAATACTGTTCGAGTATTAGTTGCCGACACTACCGGTACTTGCATATATTAGAGGTCCAGCACTGAGACGTAACGAGGATGATAAGAATGGGCTAGTATAACACTTATCTTCTTGATATATTTAAAATTCCACGAGAAATATAAATTTTTAGGCACACGCGAGACACTTCACTCAAAGTTTAGTGTAATAATCATAACTACAGATTACTATCGCGCGGCCGAAAATTTCACGTAAGCTTAGTAATCGTACATTAAATTAATATTTTGTTAAAAGCTAGCCTAAAAAGTAGGTTAAGTTACGCTTGACGATTTCGCGATGTTTTGTTTTCTTTCAATATCAGCAAAAAGTATTCCACCGAATTTGAGACGTTTTTCGGGCCAACGTCGATTCCTTTTACTGGTCCATTCTTATCAAAACGATATAAGCCCTTTATTGGTTCAACACCGAAAAATAATTTACTGGTATACTATATTCAGCCAGAATCGGCCCGAACTATCACAGCTGGCAAATTCTTTCATGATCGCTCGGGCCGCAAATTACGCAGGCGGTGCTGGTCATGAGTAAAAGTAGAGACGAGCATACGCGTCGCAGTTTCTAGAAGTGAGTTTAAGTGACGTTTTCGACCCTGAAATCGGGGATTAAACACAAACAACTTTCCGTCGGGCGTGAGAAAAAAGCCTATACTACACTCGGGAGTAATGAGGGCTATTGACGCTCGCTTTACTCGTGCGGTAACTCGCTCGTGGGCGTCAATAGCCTACTTTACTCCCTAGGTAGATAATATACTATTCTTTTACAACTAATTCTTTATTTAAAAATGCATATGTTGCGGTGATTCTTTGGTTAAAAATGAAAAATCTTGAGTTTTCATCTATACGGTCTGAAAATTTTCTGGTGTATTTTGAAACATTTCATTCAACGTTTATATCCAGGAAAATTTGATTTTTTTAGTAAATAAACTAAAGTACTAGAGATTGAGGTAATTAACCTTCGGCGTACGATAACTTTAAACCAAACAAAAAAATTATGTGATGAATTGTACAAAAATATCCATATAGTAGACTGTTCAAAAAGTAATGAAAAGAAAAGACGATATACACCTCTGTAACCAATTTGGTAGTAGTTAAATATTCGGAAAGGTATAATTACATAAAAGTACAATTCAAAAAGATATTTTATGGAAAATGGAAAATTCTGAAAAGTTAAATTTGTAAAGAAAAAAATTCTGAAAATATTAGTATTTAATATAGAAATAATGAAAGACGAAAGTATAGAAAAAGAAATCGTAAGGGTGAAAATATGGAAAATAAAAATTCGTACAGCCAAAATATTGAAAATCAATAATTATATAAATTAAAATATTGAATATTTGATATGCAACCTACTAACTTGGCAAGGGCAGTTATACCCGTATATTTAAAAAAGAGCAAATTAACAATTTTCAATATTTTAATCTATAAAATTATTGATTTTCAATATTTTGGCTCTACGAATTTTTATTTTCCATATTTTTAACCTTATGATTTCTTTTTCTATACTTCGGTCTGTCAATATTTCCATATTCAATGCTAATATTTTCCGAATTTTTTACTTTCCAAATTTAACTATTCATAATTTTCCATTTTACATAAAATATCTTTACGAATTTTACCTTTACGTAATTTTATCTTTCCGAATATTTAACTACCCCCACCAATTTTTCCTCGTTATATAGATCATGTAATACGTAAAAGAGAACTTCCGATACGGTTTTACACGTACATTGATTTCTCTTATAGGAATGTAACATAGCAATTATGGACTAAAAATAGTCATCATTCATATAACAATTACTCGGCCTCTGAGAATTTCTAACGGCTTATACATTTTTTAGCAAAGAACATAAAAGTAGATGAGTAGAGCTTTAATTTAAGCTTTATTTCGTACAAAAAAATGTATTAAATCTAAAGTTATTACTGATTCAGGATAGCGAATAAACACGAGAAAAATAATCAAAAATGAAAAATCATCAAATTTACTGATTTTTCAAAAATTAGTCATTTTGCTTTTATTGGCTTTTAAAGTAAATTAGTTTTCTTAAACAATCCTACGCTTGTATGGTCGACTACTAGACGGCTGGTGCCACTATTCTATATCTATTAGAGTAAGTTAAATTGTTGAAAAAATATGAAGAATTATTATTATTAATACCAGAAAAGTTAAGTCTTTAAAAATTGCAAAAAAATCACCAAAGACCTACCTTAAATATATTTTGGTAATTTTTTCATAGAAACATATTCAAAATTAATTATGTGATGGGTACTCTCCCGGAAATTTTATTTTTTAAAAGCGCTACTAGCTCAGCACTGCTTTTCTAAGCTGGATAATCATCTTGAATGAAGATTTCAAAAAGATTAGTTAATACATACGTTTATCCAGTTATCCAGGTAAACGAAGGATTTTGTTAAAAAATTCAGTTTTGACAAAAAACAAAACATGATTATTTAGAACGAAAAATTAAATTTCTGATTATGACATTTTTAATTTAAAGCATTTCCTTAATAAAAGAGGAGTTCTAATGCGTTAACTAAATCTTTTTGAAGATTTAATTCCAGATTATCTAGCTTAAATACATCGTGTTCACCGCCCAGCGTCATTAAAATACAAAATTTCCGGTATCAACAAAGTATCTGTTATTTCACTATTCTACACTGCAAAAAGAAATCAATTCCCGACAAAACACCATACCATTAATAAAGAATTATCCGTAAAAGAAACCTCATTAGTTTACCAAAAAACTCAGCCTCCCGACGCGTCACACGGCCGCCAATAATTATTTCTCGCTCATCGCTCCGCCGTCCTCTGCAATCCCCCCCTCAACTTCTCTGCATCCCACCAGTGAGCAGCATGACGCTGACGCCGGAACAGTCGCTGCGCTCGTTCGACTTGGAGCGGCCTACGGCGGACGATCCGCGCCCGGACGATCACCAGCCGGACCGTCGCCAGCCACCTCCACCTCCGCCTCCCCGCCACTCCCACCACCAACAACAATCACAGCCACAAGCAAAGGACTCGACGTCCTCGAGCTCGCACATAATCCCGCCGCCGTCCGAGTTCCGGGGCAGTCCGGGTGCCAGCGCGTCCGAGGCCTGCGGGGGCGGCGGGGGCAACACCTCGTCGACGAGCTCCTCGCTGAGCGTCGACAGCCGGCAGCACCGGGGCTGCGGAGGAGGCGGCGGCGTCTACGTGACCGCGGACGGCCAGTACGCGACCTACGACATAATGACCGGCCTGGACGGGGCCGATCTCCGCTACATGGACGAGAGCTCGGTCATCGTGCCGAGTCCCTCCTACGAGAGTCCGCCCTCCTCCTTCTCCTGCAGCCTTGCGAATCCACTCTCGACGACGCCCTCCTCGCCGATACTCGGAGCCGGGGATCGAGCCGGGGCAGCCGCCGCTGGCACTGGTGCCGCCGCGGGGACGTCCGCTGCCAATACGAGCCTGCTGCAGGCCGCGCTCATCAGGGCCACGCAGGCGCAACAGGCCGGAGCCGGGACGGAGAAGACGACTGCCGGACAGAGGTCAGTGTTGGACGCAGATGTAGCCGCGATTTGGGGAGTCCGGTGTACCAGTCCGAGTAACCAAACATTCCTCACTCGCATACTCTCCCTCGGAACAACAGCCGTATTAGATTTTACTCAATAAAGCAAGCTCTATTAAGGTGGCACCTGCATGATATATAGCAAACTAAATGATCATTCAATATAATATTTCTTTTAGGACTCTATTGAAATATTTTAATTTGAGAGAAGATATAATATGAAAGAAGGGCTTATTACACGACGAAACAATTCTTTTTTAACAAAATTTGTGATATTGCAAATAGTGCATCCACATGTATAAGTTATAAATAATTGGGTGTAACTCTTTGAGTTCTGATTATTTTTCAATTTTTACACGAGCAAGTCCCCCTGAAATTATCCAACGAACAAAAGGAGACCTTCTAAATTAAAATCGAAATTAAAATAAAAATGACCGTGTCCTTAACAACAAAAGTCCTTCTTTATCTTTAGTTGATGTAATATCAATTCTTGCAATATCGCAAGTTTTGTTAAAATAAAAGGTTTCATCATATGATACTATAATCCCTTCTTTCGTATCACACGTTCTCTCATATTCCAATATTCCAGTAAACTGCTAACTAAAACGTTCCATTACATCACTCAGCGTGCCGCATTCAATGCTCAGTATCTACCTCGATCCCCCCAAAAAACCCCCTATTAAAAACTATAAGCACACCTTGGCACAAGGGAAAAAAGCAAGCCTCGAGACAAAGAGCCCCGACATGGCCTTTCTGTCCCTCACAGCCGGGCGAGCCAGACGACGAACGCCTCGAGCCAGACGCACCCGCCGCGGGTCTTCATCACCCACCAGAGCAACGCTGCCTCCCAGACCTCCCCCATAGTCGTGAGCAAGCTCAACACCGAGGTGAGCGTGCGGCCCCAGGACGCGCCCAAGAAGCAGCCGGTGACCAGCATCATCGTCGGCACCCAACAGCAGCAGCAGCAGCAGCTAGCCTCGACGACGTTGGAGTCCTCGTGCAGCGCGAGCGATCGCACGGAGCCGCCACCCGCGCTGCCCAGCCCGAGGACGCCCACGAGCAATCTCGCCCCGGCGACCTCGTCGTCGAGCGGCGCGCTGCCCAGCACCTCGGCCACGACGATCGTCGGCCATGCCGCGGCGGTGACACAGGTGAGGACGCGGAGGGGTGGATGTGCTCGGTGTGAATACAGCGCTTGGGATGCACGCTGCGGGGTGTTGCGCTTTGGTTTCGTGGGAGGGCCAGCGGTTAAGGGGGCAGGCCTGGGTTGAACTCAAAAAAGACTTTCTTTTTACGGGTCCAGTAAACATTTTGTGTTTAAAAGTAATTATTCTGAGAAATTTTATGCTATCAAAATGTATCCAATAGATTTTTTAAAAAATTGATTGGATCTTTAAAAAAAAGAATAAAAATAATTTTAACGAAAAAGTGCTTTGCTCTTTTTGTAATACATGTCAAAAAGAAGTCGAATAACTGTAGAAATAAAAATTTTTATTAACCATGTCACCTCGAATCGTATGAGGATAAAAGTTCCTTTAATAAATATGGTATTGAAAATAATGATTTATTGTGACGTGTAGGATCAAGATTTTGAGGTTTAACAACGTTAAAATTTAAGATATTATTGTGTTTTAATAGCATGAAAATTTTCAGAATGATTGCTTTAAATCGTAAAAAGTTTTCTGGACTCGGAAAAAGGCTCTTTTTTGGGGTTTAACCCAGGCCTGCCCCCTTAAATCGTTGTGCTTTTATTATTTTATCTTTGGATGTAAAAAACATTATGTCACTAACAATGTATAAAACATTATAAGTAGTATGGTTTATTTTTATTTGAAGGGTTCTTTAAAAATCTATCTTCTACAGTTTTTATTACTTTTAATAGAACCTTTATTTTTTAAATGTTTTTTGGATGTAAAACATCAATTTTCTTTTGTGCTTCCCCTTAATTCTTGAGGTGTTCTGTTGCTAAGAGTTGTTACAAAAATATAAACAATAAATGCTATATTCAATTTCGTATCTAGTGATTAGGGATCGGTAATTGATTTCTTTATGTTTATCGTGCCTGGTACTTGCTGCAAAAAGTTCCTTTTTACTTGTTTTTTGTTAATATTTATTTATCTTTTTTAAGTTTCACAAGTTGAATACAATATAATTCGTATTTATTCGTGATATTGTAGGATTTAATAAAAAAACATTCAAAACCATTAAAAACTGCGAAGTTACCACAAATTATCCGATACTGGGTCCTCTAATTGCCGTTCATAATGTTGAGCGACAGCTGAAACTTTAAGTCCATGTTAGATCATATAAACGTATATACTGATGATTCCCACAAAAATGATAAATGATAAATTTTGTTTATTTTGATGAGTAAAAACCCATGTTTTAATGAGAAACCCAGTTTTAGTTGAATATAAATCATAAATCCAGAAAGATACTCATATATTTTTAAAGCCTGTAGGAACGTGGCCCAGATCCCCTAAGATCATCGGTATATATTAGTTCTTTATTTCTGTACATATGTGATAAAATTACTTTCTTGGCAAAGATGGACATTCATTTTTAAGTAAATCAGAAAAAGAGTAATTTATATACAATGATTAATGAAATAAAAAACGTGTTTAATAATATTATTGAAAGCTCTTCTAATTTGCATTAAATATGTACTTCTTTAAGCGAATTAAAGCTTTCTAGAGAATGAACATTTTTCGTAATTCCATTTTTATTCTTTCTCTTTTTTCGTGCTTTATTTATTTACGCACTTTTTAACATCACAACTTTAAAACTAACTAATTTTACAGAATCAAAATTTCATACAATATCTGTAATGATATTTACCGAATTTACATTAAAGTGCTAAGAATATAATATTTATAAAGTTACTAGTTGAATTTCAATTGAAGTCTCATAGACCACACCACGGTAGCTAAGATTAAATAAAGCGTATCCTTTTCCCTTTAGTAATTTGCTTGGAATTGAATATTTCTCTATTACAGGTATATCTCAAAAGCGGTTGTAAGTCAAATAAAAAGTTTATTGTACTCTAATATCATTTATAATGTTCAAATGGAAAAAAATATTATTTTATGAAAAAACTTAGATACAAAATTTCTAAAATGACGCGGAGCTTAAATTAAAGAGGATATTAAAAAACTGCGAATTTTTTCTCACTTAAAATGTAAAATCTTCATCATTTATTATTTGTATTTATAACTCCATGAAATAAAATCGCACGTTTGCCAATATGGTGGCACATGGATACCACAAAACATTTTAAAATAAATATTTTAATTTCACGTTAAAATAAAATTTGTGATAGTGCTGCTAAATAATAATTAGAAATTAATATTAAAAATTATTTTGTGAATAAGAAAAATAACCAAAAATTAGGGTTTGCTAGTTTCATTTTAAAAATTCAATAATTAGCTTAAAAATATTTATTACGAATCGTTTTATTTATAAAACAGGTTTAATCTATTACAATTGAAAAATTTAACATTGTTTATCCGCATGTTATATCATTTTATGAATTTGCATAAGGGTTTGGATTGTAAGTACAAATTATTTAAATACTTACTAAGAAAATGAAAGCTCGCGGTATTTATATGCCATAACCTCAGTATCCGAGGGTTAATCGTTACAGTTTTTCGTTTGTACGCGAGAGAAAATTAAAAAAAAATAATCATTAAATTTATTGGACCATTTTTTGAGTTTAAATTGCAATTTAGCACACTCTTGCATACTGTGCAAAAGTTACGTATCAAATGAAAGATTGTCCTATAATCTACATAACACTCTCAAGAAAATACAATTTCTCCCCCTAAATACACAACGCTAAATCCCTATACACTCCCTTATCCTTCCCTGTTCAAAAACCCCGCAGTTCCTCCACACCCTGCATCCCGTGCTCCCATCCAACTCCCCCAGCCGCTCGCACCATCAGCAGTAAACTAATCAGCCCTGCCCCAGCAGCAGGCTCCAAAGCCGCACCAGGAGCTGAAGAAGGTGTCGAGCAAGCGCGAGACCGAGTCCTGCGCCACGGCCTCCGACGCCGGTGCCGGTGGAGGCGGTGGCTCGCGTCGCGACCTGGTCAAGGCGATCGGCAAGCGGCTCAAGGCCAAGACCCAGAAGAAGGACCCGACCCTGGGCCGGCAGAAGTCCCGCACGGAGAACCGGGCGCGCAAGGCCTTCCGCACGATCTCCTTCATCCTGGGGGCCTTCGTCGCCTGCTGGACCCCCTATCACATACTCGCCCTCGTCGAGGGCTTCTGCCGCAATCCGCCCTGCACGAACGAGCACCTCTTCATGTTCTCCTACTTCCTCTGCTACGCCAACAGTCCCATGAATCCCTTTTGCTACGCCCTCGCCAATCAGCAGTTCAAGAAGACCTTTACGAGGATACTCAAGGGCGATCTGCACATGACGTAACTTGGCTTCGTTTTGCTTGCTTTGTAACGCGCGCTCCTGGGCGAAGCTGCCGATTGTACCGCGGCCTCCCGACACGGAGAATTTCACCGCGCGAGAGGCGCTACTCGGCTGGGATTATGATGCTTTCCTCGCTTGGAAGAGATGAGTACTGAGTTCGATCTGATTTCTTACTTGTTCTTGTTCGCTGTGGCTAACGATTTATTGGAGAATGCTTCTGTTCAGCGAAGGGGCTACATGAGAATCTAATTGACTTGTGATGAATAGTTTGCAGTAATGGTCTGAGAGGGATTTAAGAACGTATATTTTTAATTTCAATCTTTGGCTTTCGTAAGTTATTTCTTCAATCGTTTAATTGTCTCCATTTGACTAAATCTGTATTATTATCTATCTAATCGAAAAATGCATTCCTTTACTGTGCTCGTATGGTACTAAAATTAGGATTAAGTCAATAACGCATTTGTTTTAGTTGTCTCTAGAATTATATCTCAATTCGTGAATCGCATCTGTTTTAGGTACTAAAAATGAATACAAATTTTTATTCACTCAATGAGTAAGAAATTTAATTATCGAAAATGCATGTAGCTCTATTACAGTTTGGAAAAGAAAAGTATTTCTAGAAATGCTATTTATATTGACTCAAACAAGAATATTAAGCATTGGTAAAGAATAACAAAGACGTTAACAATCAAGGTACTTGATTCAAAGTTGATAGTCTTTCAGTATTGAACGTAAAAACGTGCTAAAGGAGAGTGTAACTCGTTTTGAAAACGAGAATGTGGGGTTTGAAAATTGAAAATTTGAGATTTAAAAGATCGTTATAGTGATTGTCAATTGATCTCCTCGTGGCTTCGAGAGTGCACAGCAGACGTTAGATTTAGGGCTGTGTAATGTATTTATTTGTAAGTGTGTAAATATAACATCGCCGTATGATATATATACATATTAATAAAGAAAGGAAAAATAATAATAAAGATTCATATTATCATGTATATTATTAAAAATGAAAATTGTAATGTACATAATGTATATGTGTGAATAATTGTTAACGTTCGTTCATTTTATGAATAAAATGAAAAAAAAATAAGTTAAAGCCACAAATAGTATAAAATATATAAGACGTAATAAATACATAGTATTATATATAAAAGAGCCGTTGCGAAGTGTCACGAACAAATCAATAAATAGATATATTGAGCCAGTCGAGAGAAATAAACGACACTGTCGATCGCCATTGTTTTAACAGAGAATACGCAGAGAAGAGCTTTAAGGTTGTAGACATTGTAGTTGCAAGCGTTTGCTCGACGTATAAGAGAAATGCGCGAAATTATATGAATTTATTAATAATACGTAAGCTCATAAATTACAAAGGCTTACTTAAAAGCGATGCAATTTCGTCTATAAAGACATAAAGTGAAATGGTTGAATGAACAAATTATCAAACTTCCGTCTGCCTTTCTGCAATACTATGGAACAGCTCCTTTTTGTCATTAATGATAAAGTATTTGTTATACATTTTTAATCCATCCTCATTACATAATATATTCAAACCTTTTTAAAAGGTAAAAGAGCGTATAATATATTTTTCTTTCTTTATTTTTGTACACTTGTAACGTAAATATCGATCGACCAAAATTTTAATATTTGCTTTTTTTCGTATCCTTTTTTTTACCGGAGCTGATTGGCAGAGTCAAGAGTTTGTATTTGAAACTGTGTGTATTTGTAAAAGTGTACGAGTATGTGTATTCATTAAAAGTGCGTGCAGTTTTTTTGTGGTGTGCACTGTTGCCTCCATCTAGTCATTATAGCTAGGAAAAAATGCGTAAACAATAGAAAAGACGAGTGGGGAAGCATGTGTGTAGGGAAGTAACATAGCGTCGGTTGAGTGCCACGCCGCTTTTGAGCCCCAGGTCGGCTTGGCTCTCGACTGCTTTCTTCTATTTGCAACTGTTTTTTTTAGTTCTTTTTCATAACATTTTAATTACCATTACAAAGAATGAATTTCCTAAAATAGCTTTTTTTATGCACCAATAATATAGTTGAATGAAGCCTTTCTTCATTCCCTGTAATTTTATTATAGAGATAAAAAGCTTATAGCCTTTACGTTTCTTATAAATTAATTAAATAATTTTATAGATAATCATTTGATTCTACTCGAATAAGTTTCGTTTTATGTAGAGTAATAGGACAAATTAAACTCAATTGTTTTCAAAACTAAAAGAATGAGAAAATCCAAGAAAATTAAACTCTTAACCTGTGTAAGATTTTTGTTAATGAAAAGTATCTTTCTACCATTCCATCATAAATTTGTAAAAAACGTACTGGTAGTTTTCGATACAAAGATTTAACATGATTTACGCGTCAAGTCCAGAATGAATGATTCCTTGAAAATGTAAAATAAAATAATAATAAACTTAGGCCAATTTTGTTACATATTCACTTAATATTAAAGTAATTGCTGTTATGATTAAATATAATTTTATTATTAACGGTAGTTAATTAATCTTGTAAGAATCACGAATCATTGCGATAAGAGCGTTTTTAATCGATCGAATTAACCAATCATTTTGGCCTTTAAATGGATTTCCTGTTACTATGTCAATATTACTAAATCAGAAAAAAAAACAAATTAACCGCGATAACTAATGATAGAAACAATACTTAATGATGCATAGATTATAACATAATAATGACGATAAATTATAACTAAAATCACGAACCCTTTTGGTTTTGTATAAGAATTTAATATACGTTATTATAGTGGCGCGCGATATTTTCCGCTTGTGGGAGAAATATATAAACGAAACAATCTTGTCACTATGGGAGGCAAAACCTAATATGTATTGGTTATAGCGGAACTCAGTAGCATTATATGATTAAGGAAGTGTGCGATGCGTAGCCGAACCAGTGCATAGCCTTAGCGAATTATAAACGCATACAATATGTACGTACAATAACTCCAATTACGATTCTAGAGCTTTGACAATGAAGTCTGGCTTGTAAGTCAGCAAAACATTCATACTCGAATTTGCTACTGCGTTGTTATACGCTGTCAATCAAAATTGTCGAAACTGTAATCACTATAGAAAATTTAAATAATTTGGAATAACAAGAGTTCGAGTTAAAGATTTCCAACTTTAATATTTTATTTGATTAATCGCTTTTTTACAATTATCATAATTTTCTATTCAGAAGATGGGTTGCAATAAGGCATGTTATTTTCTCCAGGAAATGACTCTTAATTTACTGTCAAAACTATTTAATTGCCGTTAATGTAATAATTATTGTTTGTCTATCCATACATTTGTAACGTCTATCTTTCATAAAAATTTCATCTCTTCTGGATTTTTTATTTAAGAGAAAAAATGCTCAAATTTTAGTCGTAGTAACATATTTTTTATTTTAAAAAATGTCATTAAAATAAACTTAATTTTTTATGAAAAATGTATAACATAGGTCCGCATGAGGATAAGAAATTCTATAATTCCATATTATTGCGAAAAAAATTTTGATGCGCAATAAACATGCGTGATTGCAATCCATCCTTTATGATAAAAAGACAATTTCAAAAGAAAAATATTTTGTATGTGAAATCATCAAACCCTCAAAACTATACATATCGCCTTAAATATCTGATAGAAAGGTTTTAATATCGGTTATTTCTTGTTCTTGTGTTATATAATGTATTTCTTTTATTTCGAAATATTTTGCGTTCTTATCACGAAGAAATGTAAGAGTTTTGTAAGGCCATGTTACAAATATATGAATTTTTTATTATATCCTTTTTTGATTTTAAGTAATTATGGGACAAATGCATTGAGCTAATCAAGATTGCAAAATATTTTAAATAAATAATGTATTAATATGTGGCCTAATTACTTAAAGTTTTTAATTAATGAAGCAGTTTAAGATTTTATTATCCTTTAACAAGTGACTATAATAAATAATAATAATTATAAATACCATTTTGTTATTATACAGTTAATACTGCATAAAAGTATAATATAATACAATTTTTTGGAGAAAGAATATAGTAAATGAAATCTGTTTTTAAGAGTTGAGAATACAATAACTAAGAAAATTGTAAGAATATAGCGATATATCAAATTTAGATCTATAATACTTGTTATAAATACGCGATTCGCCCGACAATCTCACAAAATATGTTAATAAAAAGATATATGTAAAGCTAATCAACGTCTACAATAAAAATACAGGAATGCGGATTATAATATATACACACATATATATATATATATATATATATATATATATATATATATATATATATATATATATATATATATATATATATAAATAATTATATACATATATGTGTGCGACTAACACGATAATACACCTGATATGTATATGCGTGTACCAAAGCGCTTTACGCTGTACGAATGAGAACTAAAATCAAATAAATATATTGAAATAAAAGAAATAAAATGAATAAACTAAGGGATTTAAATAGTGAGTATGTAAAACATTTGGAGTATTATTACCGTAGTAAACATTTTTATTATTTTTAATTGCATCGCAAATTGTATTGTAATTAGATCTTCGAATATGTACACGAAGCAGCAACAATAAATTAAAATAATATGATGACTAATGGAATAAACATTATAAACCTAAAAGATTTTTTGAATTTTTTTTTCTGGCTCAATCACTTATTTCTTGTTTTTAAAATAAAAATATAATTTAGTTCATAGGATAGCAATGATACATTTTTATTGATTAATTAACAATTTTTAAAACAGACTTTTTATTTTATATATTTTTATTGCAATTTATTTTTTATAATAGGGAAATACAAAATTAATTTTTTTATCGACACTTGTCCATATTTTAAAGAACCTAAGCCGACGTATGTACACTCGACGTGGGAAATTTTTGGTCTAATGCATTTGAAATCCTCCAATGAGCTTAGCGAAAACGTGCATTCGATCCAATGAGACCTAATGAAATTGCAGCATTTCAAAAAATTCTGGTATTCGACCAGAAATTTTCCACGTCGAGTGTACATATATGCTTTTTGGTCCACCGATGTATTGGCCTTTGTATTTTTGATGACCTGTTAGACCCCAGTCTCTCCCATATACATTCTGTGCTGAAAAGGCAAAACGACTTAAGTTTGTATTTAAAAAAGTTTTTATAAAGAAATAGAACCGACTTTAAAAAAGAACTCTAAAGAGTAAAAAATAATACTTTCATTAATAAAGGGATTGAAAAAATAATAGGCTCAAGATCGAATGTTTATTATCTTCATTTAATAATAATTCAGATGACCAAATCATTGACTTATTATTAAATGAAGGATAATAAACATTTGATCTTATTTTTCAATCCCTTTACTATCGAAAGCATGTTTTACTTTTTAAAGTGTCTTTGTTGAAGTCGGTGCTATTTTTTTATAAAAACTTTTATTTCTCTCTTTTTAGTGTTTTCAATTAGGTAATAACTAAGTATAGGTATGTCCATTTGCAATTATTGGTAGGCGGCAATATATAGTTTGGGATATGAATATAAATTTAGAACGACAACAATCCGTTTAAAACAATAAAATCAATGAAACAATGATGATGATGATGATGATGAGTTATAAAATGTATACTTGATCGGTACTGGCTCATAATTTGTCTGGAATCACTGAATATACTGTACTGAATAAACGGATGACCCTAATCTCCTTCTTTTGGAAGTCGTTAAAAATGTCGAGATATTCAGGTTTTCACTTTTGCAACTTTTGACTTTTTTATATGAAAGTATACCATGCATAGATATCAAATACATTAAAAATTAAATTTTCAAAAGAAGCGGATTTAAGTTGTTATGCCTCGAAACCACAGAAATAATTTTTTATTTTTTAAACAATAATATGCATATAATTAATATTTTCTCTATATACAATTTAAAATTTGTGCAAATATTGCCATCAGTCGGTAAAATAGATAATTTGTACCGGTTATCCTTAGAGCATGTAGTACTGGTCACGGTCGTTATACACCGACCGTGGCACTGGTATTATGGTCAGCGATTATCGCAAGATAGTAAGTAGTATATATATGACACTATCAATAACTTCACACGTATTCGTATATATAAAGACAAAAAAGTGAAGCGAAAAAACCCGAGGCCTACGGGTTATCCCGTGAAATGTTTAGAGTAAAATTATGTATTTTGAAGAATATTTTGATTTTTAATGGAATATCCAGTTATTTAAACATGATTCTTGTATTGAAGAAGTGATTTTGTTTGAGTTTAAAAATATGGGTTTAATATAACCTCAAATATATTTTTGTTTTGGTTACGTAGAAAAATCTAGGAATTATAGATTTGTTAAACGTTGTTGTTCATCGTAAAAACAATGGAAAAAAAGATTAGTTGTCATTATTGCTTAACACTCGTCTTGTTAATATGTTCTGCATGTTTCTACAACGTGGCAAGTAAACCAACAGAGAATATTAAGAGTATGTTGGAGGCAATAAATTTCTGCCCTACAGTAAACTTTGTTAAAAATTCATCTTACATGACTAATTGCCATAAACTACCATATCCAACTACTAATTTAAAAGACGTTGATAAAGATCTTGTCTCGAAAGTTGCTATGTGTATGGTGGTGTACGACATAACGAGCAAAATTTGTGTATATAATAGTAAAATTCCTCTTATTAATAAACTTAAAGTACCAGAAACTTCTGCAGACTTTGATGCTGAAATAAAAAAATTAGAACCAAAATCTAAAAAAGATTATGCTACATTTATGACAAATCTTTGTAAGAGTGTACCATCTATATTTCACAGTTTAAATAACATAGACATTGAAAGTAATTCTGATGTGGTTTCCTATGTTAAATATGTGAATGAAACTCTTTTGAGTCAAACCGAGTGTAGTTATACTTGTCATAGTCCTAACAACGAAGTCAATTCTTTTTGTATGCTTCTATTATGGGCTAATGAATTGTTCAACACTGTTAAACCCATTAAATCTGTACCTAATGTTGACACAAATATACCTATTAAACAAGATCCAGTTTCTGTCGCTAATGTACAGAAAGAACCAATCCTACAGAATACAAAGAATGTTCCTATTGAGTCTTCTAAACCAAAACTTGATCAAAAGGAAGAACCAGCTGCTGCTGTAAATAAAGATCTTTTACGGAAGCCTGCTGATAAAAGTTTACCGTCGAATAGTCCTAAGGTAATCGATGATTCAAAGAAAAAACTAGTGGATGCTTCAACTGATCATAAAATAGCTGATGTACAAAAGTAAGTTTATACATTTTTTTCTAATTTATGTTAAAATGTTAATATTATGATATATTTAAAATAAATTTTTATATGCTTTCAAGGGATCCAAACACTCGTAAGACAGATGACGAAACAAAAGATGAAGTTAATAAACCTTTACCTTCCAATAATGATAAGACAAGTAGTGCTATTTCTAAGCCCCTAGATAATATTGCTGAAAATCCTATTGTTGTACAACCAGAGAAAGGAAATCCTGATAATGATTTCATTTCGGGGGAAGAACGCCAAAATAAAAAAGCAGATGAAATCGAAGCTGAAGAAGGCAATGAACATGAAAATCTTGATATCGATGTAAAAGAATCCATTAATAATAATTTAGGTAAGAAACATAATATATTTAAAAAATAAATAAATAAATAAATAAATAACTATTTTTATTATAGATGATGGAGTTTTCCCAGCAGGTAATTTAGGTAATTGTTTATAAGATCAATTGAAATTTTGATTGTTTTAATTATATTAAATTAATAAAAAAAAATTGTTTTAAAGCTGACCAACATGATTTACCTCAAGATGGAAAAAAATTCTTTGCTCATTCTTCGCTAGTGAAAGAGGAAGATGAATCGCATTTTTTCACATATTTTTCAATCATTACTTTACTTTGTATTGGATTATATGTAGGTTATCATAATAAGCAAAAGGTATTCACATTACAAGAAAATTATAAATAAATATATTTGATATATTTTTGGCTAATAGATATTTATATTGTTATTGATGTTTTAGATTTTAGCAATGGTACTGGAAGGTAGAAGATCGAGAAGGGGTCGAGGTAGTAGGAGAAGGCCAAGTACAGCAAGTTATCGTAAGCTTGACTGCAATCTAGAAGAGGCTGTGACATCACAATGTAACTCTGATGTTACTCATGTCATATATTAACTTTGCATTATCATATCTTACATCTTAAATATTATGTGATAATAATGGATGTAAGGTGATCTAAAAATATTCACACCTTCATTACCTCTTTTTCTTTATAATAGTAAATTTTCTAAAACAAAATAAGCTTTTTTGAGGTATTAATACTGGCTTAAATACTAGTCCAGATTTCTTCTATAATAATGAAGTTAGTCTTCATATTGTAAATAATGCATTAATAATAATGTTCTTTTTCTTCACTGAAAATTTACATTCACTTTAACTAAAATTTAGATTTTTTATTTGTAATTTTGCTACTTAAATAATTTTGATTAAAATTATTTCTAATGTACCTTAAAAGTGTAATATATTTTATGAATTGTACTAAGAATTAGTAAGAACAAGGAAACAATTGGAATTTATGAAATTTAATGTAAATTACAATATATGATACTTTTATACTTGCATAATATTCAAACTATTAGACATTGTAGTTTACTCCTAGTTACACATTGCCGAAAATATTTATAAAATACCAAAACTTCACTTAAGTTTTAGAAGCAATTGAAAGTTTGATAATTTTTTCTGTAATTATAAATTTGATTTATACTACGAAAATTAGAAAATAAAAAGCATAAACTATACGACGTATAGATGTTGTTATGTCAACATAATAGTTTGTAATTAAACATGTAAATTATAAAAAGTTTTTACATTAATAAGTAATAAAACACTGTTTATTTTTTCTAACCAATCAAACGTCTGTGTGATTGGAAATATTAGCCTTGCAATACTTCGATATTTTTATGTATAGAGATTCATTCAAAATAACAAATGTCAGACAAGATTGTAACGATTTATTATAACTTTAATACTATTCTAATAACTTATAAAATAAATATATAATTTAAATTTTAAATCGTCAAATAAATACTGACTACAACCAACCACAAAAGTCAGTATAATAATTTTGGAGAAAAAGAAAATTTAAATCATCCAAATTTGTTACATAAACCATAAAAGTTTTATGTGTGTATACTTGTTATAACATAGAGGCTGAATTGAAATTGCTAATCTTTATGACTATTAACTATTCATCTTCATTTACCGGTTTTATTACAAAACTCTTATGTGCTGCTGCTTGTAAAATAAATGCATAAAAGCAACGGAAATAAATACGCAATTAATCAAGAAAATCATAATTTATGACTGAAACATAAATACAGTTTATTTCAATAATAAGTAATTTGTTTAAACTTTATTAATTTGCTTTTGAAGAAGAAAAATAATAAATATGTAAATATTTTATTGAGTTTAAAATTCCAAAAAATTAATTATTTATCCATACAATAAGTAGCATCTGTAGTATGAGAATATATCCAGTTCAAGTAATCAGTATTTTTAACGTAAACACCAGGATATCCTTTTTTTGCACATTCAATTCCCCAGGAAACAACACCTGGAAACATAAAAAGCGTGCAATTTGAAAGTAACCTTTCAGCCACAAGTTCTTTAAATCTTTTTTTAAAATGATTGTTTTTTAATTCTTTTACCTATGGTTTCGAATTTTCCATTTTCTCTTTGATACAGAAGTGGTCCACCACTGTCACCCTATGAAAAAATCTCTTCTATATAACAATTATTTTTGAGAACACGTATGTACATACACAAATCCTCATCGAGACTTCTATTATAAGTTTAGGCATATTTAGCTTTTAAAAATGTATATAATTATAAATATGAAAAAAAAATTGTGAAATCATATGAAGTTTATTTATTTTATTTAAAAACATTGAGTTTTTCCAGATGGGTGATACTAGAAATATTATTTTTCTTTAATAGAACGGACTTTTTTTACTATAAGTATACGAATTTTGACTAATTACAAAATTATTACCTGACACGCGTCTGTATTATCCGCGTAAGCGCATATCATTGACCTTTCAATATGCGTACCGACTTTCGATTTTCTACACGTAGCATAAGACATCATTTTGAGACTGGCTTGTTGTAGATACCGTGATACATCACCGTTGTATTTTACACGTCCCCATCCTGCAACTTTGACCTCTTCTCCTGCGTAGCTTGAACCTGAGCACACCATACATTATTAATTCGGAGTTTGCTAAAATGAAATATTAATTATATATAAGATGCAATTTAAATACCATTAGCCTTAGGTAAGCATATTGGTCGAATATCTTCGGTATACCTGACTGGTTCTCTTAGTCTAATGAGGGCAATGTCATTAAAATCATGCACATTATCGCTGTAGAATTGCTCATGAAGTATCAATTCATCTGCGGGCAGAATCAACCCTTCTTCAGTTTTTTCAATGTCATGAAGTCCTAATCCTACCGTTAAATGCTTTTTGTTCATTCTGAAAAATTCACGCAATTGCAGTACGATGTTTGAATAAATTTTTCGAGTCGATTGGCGAATAAAATACAGCAGGCTCACTCGAATATGCAGTGACCAGCAGTCAGTACGTAGCGATTGTTTATAAGAGCACCGCCACAGTGCAGGTCACCTTCGTAGAAAATTGCGACGATCCACGGGAAGAGATGGGGAGTCGCGAGTTCGCCGCCGACGATTCGTTCGGCAAAGTCTTCGTTCAAGTTACCGCAATCTTGTGAAATTTCAATAGAACTCAGTATTCTAATAAAATGCGTTTTTAAGGGCCTACGGAAAAGTTTTCTCCGTACTTACGTCGCGAAGAATTAATGAAATCAAAATCTGAGAGGTGCAATCGTTTCCGTTTTAGCTCTTCTACGGAATGATCTTGTTTGGTAATAATTCGTAGCTTCTACGATGTGCCAGAAGAAAAATAAATTTCGAGACGGCGAATTTTGGCAAGTCCCGGACTTTGAAAAAACACGAGGATCGGCGGAGCGCGCGCGCGGTTACATCATATGATGACAACTTTATTTTCCAGGTTATAAGGAAGGAAGAGTTTAGGACTTTTTCCTGCACTTACTTATAAAGGCATATTCTTACAAACAAAAAATATTAAATAATAGTCTACTGTCTGTAAACATTAGCCTAATTCTAATTTCTAAAATAAAACTACAATTATCAAGATAAAAATAGTTATTTCTTAAGCATTCGTTGATCATCAATCTTCTTGCTCAAAGCGGCTGAAGCTCTATAAAGTTGTCGGCAAATAAAATAGCTTTGATTTTGAAGTCCGCGATTTTCAAAATTTTCGCCGCTTCGAAATTTATTTTTCTTCTGGCAGATCGTAGAAGCTACGGATTATTACCCAACAAAATCATTCCATAGAAGAGATAATACGGAAGCGATCGCACCTTTCGGATTTTGATTTCATTAATTTTTCGCGACATAAGTATGGAGGAAACTTTCCCCAATTACTATATATATTAGTTGATTATAGATACGGCTATCGTAGGCCCTTAAAGTTCTTTTGACTAAATGAGTTTGAATAATTATAATTAATAATTTATTAATAACAAAATTTCAATATATTTGCTCATTTGAATATTTTTGAAATACTGAATTCGAGAATAGAATACCAACAAAAACCATTATTTAAATTGTCTTAAACATCCATCTATACATAAAATTAAAATTCTATAATAAGTCATGTGGCAAAGTTTGACTTACTCTTTTAAGGATCCTATTAATTTTGTAAGATTATTTTTTTATTATTATTCCTCCTGCTCTCCTGCATATTTTTATTTTATATATATATATATATATATATGTGTGTGTAAAGAATAATGATTTTTAAACCTATACTACCGAGGTAAAATTTAGTAACGTAAGCCACGACGTGGCGTGTGTGCTTACTTGATAAAAGAATTGTATTAGTAAGAGACACCAATAATTAAAATGTAAAAACAACATTCGGTTATAAAAGTAATTTTATGTATGAGATAAAATTATTTGTTTAAAGAGGTTATGTGCCTTCACTTTTAAGTGCGTCAAAAAGATAGTCACATAAAATGCAAAAAAAAGTCGAAAACGCTTCTAATATATCTAATGGAAACTATTCTAATATTCATTAAACGTTAAACAACTTTCAAAACAAACAGTTTTTGGTAAAACAATATAATTTTTTAAGATTTTCATTTTTATTTTTTCGGTTTTTTATGCCTAAATTGTTTATAACTTTTAAACTAATTAATTTTATAACTCCAAACTTTTACATAATAACTATAATTATATTTAATAAGTTTAAAAAAAGGTTTTAGGGCTGGAAATATAACATTGATAAAGTTATAAATGACTGAATTTTGAGTGGGGTCTCATAGACGCCACCTCGGTAGTAAAGGGTTAAGAAATGTTTTCGGAAAATTCTTTCGTTGTCGTCTTTCAGATATTTTGTATATTTTTTTTACATATTTATGCGGCAATATTATTTTTTTATGACTAATATTTTTTTATCACTCTTCTGAATATTATGATTTTATTGATTTTTCTCACTTTTATAATTTGTTATATTTTTTATGATAGCAAATATTGTGTTATCGTAAAATTTTGCGGATTTTTGAGGATTTTCGATATTATTTTTAATTTATGGGGTTTACAATGTTTATCGTTTTTATACAGATTTTAGGGTTTTATAGATTTACGGGGTTTATGATTTGTATGGGGTTTATGATTATTATAGGGTTTAATATTTTTATGGAGTTTACAATCAGATCATGGGGATTACAATGTTTATGCACTGAAAACAGTTTAGTTCATCGACAGGGCTATTGCATGCGGATATCTGTGACACGGCAGTTTCGGGCGTCTGGTACCCCTTTTGCTCCTCTCTGGGATTTGAGGTTATGTTTGTATGAGCGGCGGGAGTGATACGACGAATGCTGCGCTAAAAAGGGGCAATATATTCCTCAAAACGAAGGGACACGAGCTGCACTTCAAGTAGAGCAGAGAGGACAGCCGGGCGCTAAACTCTTTTCAGTGTCGGTTTTATGGGGTTTAATGGGGTGTACGATTTTTATGGGGTCTATGAGTTATCGGATTTATTGTAAGTGTATGTGTGTATGTGTGTGTGTGTGTGTGTGTGTGTGGGTGTGCATGTGCATGTGGGTGTGGGAGCGGGTGTGGGTATGGATGTGTGGGTGTGGGTGTGTGTGTGTGTGTGTATGTGTGTGCGTGCGTGCGTGTGTGCATTTGCGTGAAAAAATGTTAGAACTTAAATTATATTAAAATAATACATAATATTAAAATTCTATAATAAGTCATTTGTCAAATTTTGACTCTCTCCATAAGGACCCGATTAATTTTGTAAAATTATATTGTTTTAGATATAAATATATATGTAAAAAATAATGATTTTTAAGAAATTTTTTCGTAAAATCCTTTAGTTGTCGTCTTTCGGACATTCTAAATTATCATCTTTTTTTTTAATTTAGTCTATTTTTTTTACATATACACGTGGGAAATTTCTGGTTGAACGCGTTTGAATTTTTTTGAAATACTGCAATTTTATTGGGTCTTCTTTGATTGAACGCACTCTCTAAATATTTTGGAATTAAATTTTCGCTCTGAATATAGAGTGAACGAGTGAATATAGAACTGAAAAGAGTGAATTTGGTCACTCCAGTCTAATAGTGAATTTTACCACTCTAAATTAGAGAGTGACTAAGGATTCACTCTAACTTTCACAGTAGGTTGTAGTGAATTTATATTATAATACCTATAAATTAATAAAAGTTTCGAATTACGACTTTTTACTTTTGAAACATTATTTGCACCAGGAATCTTCAATTAAATTTTCAAAAGATTTCAATATTCATTGTACAAAAAATGGGTTAAAAAATATACAACTATGTGGTTAATTAATTTATCTAGAGGTGAAAGGTAGCTTTTATTTCAAATCTCTTAAAAATTTAACCAGATACAGTTTTTACAAATTCAAAGGAAATATTGAACCACAAACAAAATATAATTTATTACAGGAATCTGACTGACGTTTTTATTTTAAACAGTTATTCGAGATTGTACACATTTTGGAAATAAAAATGACTACTATGTCCTGCAAATTTGTATATTGTATTAGCAATGTTTAGTTTTGGCAGTTTCAGTTTCAGGTTTTGGCAACATGTTTTGTAGGGGTATAATAGGGCATTCTTTGCATTTTCGACATTATTTTTCTTAGACAATCTTAAATAAAGTAAGTATCGAGGGTGGAAATGGGGTGGAATTCGAAAACATTTTTCTGCCATTATTCAGTGGTTTCTTGGAGGTGAAGACATATTTTCCGGAAGAAAATTGTATGAAAGTGGTTTATTACCCCCTCGGGTAGAAAACGTAACCCTCAGACTGAAAATGGGTATTCTCCGCCCTAGGATGGTAAAGCAATGCACATTCCACGTGCTGCATATATGCATGAGAAATCACTCTTTATGTGTAGGTAGGGGAAAATATAGCGTGTGCAGCATGGGTAGAAGGTGATTAATGATCGTGCTGGTTGTAACCCTTGTCTCGGCAGCCTTCGACATCCCTCGGGCCGCTAGGATGGCCTCGATTCGGTCTTCAGTGCGTACTCGCGGTCATTTTGTAACATATATGATGACCCCAGATGTTTCGACGATTATTTCTTGATCACAACACCTTTGTAATTTAAGGGTTGAGGATGGATTTTATGCAACTTAATAAAAATTACACCCTCTTCATTTTTTATAGTTATCTCACTTTTACAATCCCTTCGAGGTTGTGACATGCAATAAAGAGGGTGGCTTTTAAAAAAATGGAAACATCTAGGGTCATCAATTCATCAATTTTCTTCCGGAAAATATAATCGTTGGAAGAAATAGTCTTCGCCTCTAAGAAAACACGGAATATTGGCAAAGAAAACTACCACAGCGCCTCGAGGGGTGCTGCTTTTCCCCATTAAAAAACATCATAAGATTTACATGGAGAACACATTTATAAATTTTAACCAACAATTTTTCTGAAGTTTGTTTAATTTATTTCTCAATTGCATCCTTTCCAGTAAACTGTATCCATTCATAAAAACATTTCTAAAATGTAAAACAACGAAGTGAGTGATTATTATAAGTGAATATTTATTTTTTCTTTACGCGTATTCTTTCAGTCTAAGTAGAGTGAAAAGTCACTTATACAAAATAGTGAGTTATTCACCCTTTCCAAGTGAAGATTCACTCCAAAATAAGTGACTGTGTTTTCATGATCGATTGGAGTGAGAATTTACTCCAAAAGAGTGAAAATCCACTCCAAAATAAGTGACTGTGTTTTCATGATCGATTGGAGTGAGAATTTACTCCAAAAGAGTGAAAATCCACTCCAAAAAATTTAGAGAGCACGTTTTTGCTAAGCTCAGACGAGGATTTCAAAGGCATTCGATCAGAATTTTCCCACGTCGAGTGTACATGCGGCAACATTATTTTTTTATGACTTTAATGTTTCTTATCACTCTTATGATTATTATTATAATTTTTGAGGATTTTTGATATTATTTTCAATTTATGGAGTTTACAATGGTTATCGTTTTTATAGAGTTGATAGGGGTTTATGATTTTTATGAGGTTTATAATTTTTATGGGGGTTATAATTTTATCTGTTTTTTGAAGTTGATGTAGTTTACGGGGTTTACGATTTTTTTTTTTTTTTTTAACGTCGCCATGTTTGTGCTCCCATGTGGTGCTAATCGACGACGGGGGTCTGCGGTGTGTTTGTAAACAAAGCACATGTAATTTTTACAGAGGTGCTTGTATCAATCGGCAGAGACTAGGATTCGAACCCAAGTCACCGGCGTGGGAATCCGACACTCTACCGACTGAGCCGCCGCATGCCCCTGGTTTACGATTTTATGGGGTTTATGGAGTTTACATTGATTATCAGTATTATGAAGTTATAGGGTTTACGTTGTTTATGGTGCGAGGTAGGGCTGGGCGGATAGCACGGATTTTTTTTTTTTTTTTTTTCTATCCGGATATCCGGAAAACGAATAGTTGTAGAGAAAAATCCGGATAATCCGAACTAGCCGGATAGTCCGGATAGTTCGGATAGTAATATCACTATTTCACGTAATATTCACATGTGTACGCCTAATAACTTTAGATGAAGATATATATACTCCTGTAAAAACAGAAAATAAAAATATGTTGTATGTAGATTCTTAAGTAGGGGAAAGAGGGATAAAGTAGAACGCGGGACAAAACGCGTACCGCGGAGCTCTTGTGCGTAGCTTCATCTCACATTCTAGGTCTTGATACATGTCGAAACTGATTGGGAATCATTTAATATATACCAATCGGATCATAATTAAAATTGAGTATATATCCATTTGGTAATATATGGAAGCTGGGCAGACTCTATGTAGTTCTTTTCAGACCTTTTATAAATTTCGAAACTTGTTTAGCGCAAATATACAACTGTTCCAGGTAAGTTTAAATAAAAACTATTGAATTTATCTTTATAAGTTTGTAAAAATGTATTTTATCAAAGATAACTCGTTTGTTCATTCCATATATATATATATATATATATATATATATATATATATATATATATATATATATATTTAAAATCATTGTGAGGAGAAGTGGAATAGTATAAAGTGGAATAGCAAAGTTGTGGGGTAACGCTACCTTGGACGTTTCAAAAAATCTTTCTTCTTTGCTAACTTCAATAGTTTCCATACACAGAAATATGATGTTGAAAGTTTTAAATAGAAATTCAAATTATTTCATAGTTTTTAGAGGTTTCTAAGCACAGCGTTAACCTGTGCGCTTATGAGTCATAAAAACTTTTGCTTTTAAACTCTTGAATAAAATTTTAAAACGCTTTAAAATTCTTGAAACGGTTCGATTTGATATAGAAAAATTGAACTGCAAGTGGCGTATGGGGTTTACGACATTTATGGAGTTTATGATTTTTATGGGTTTATCATTTTTATGGGTTCCATGGGTTCTATGGAGATTACTGGTTTATTGAGTTTTATAAGTTTTATGAGTTTTATGGTATTTTATGCTTTTATTTCATTTTATGGGTTTAATGGTTTAATGTACTCTCTGTGTTTTATAGGGTTGAGACTGTCATTTTTCGATAGTATTATTATAAATATACTCGTATATTATGTTATATTATATTTCTTATATATTTTCTTATTAATATTAAAGTATCAATATTAAAGTTTATTTTATAAGTGTAATATTTAATAAACTAGTTATTTAACAATTAATTAATATAGCATTACTTTGAAATTTCTAATTAAAAAGAATAAAAGTATCCGTTTATAAATATAAATAAAATGCACACATATATTATTTATCTAATGATCTTATAAAAAGATTTTAGCTTTTTCTCCGATAGGCAAAATTAGTCACGGTCTGGTGATTTTTTACACGAACACGCACACAAAGACACACACATATAGTCATGCAAATAAACATACACACCAGACCGTGACTAATTTTGCCTTACGGAGAAAGAGCCAAAATCTTTTTATAAAATCATTAGATAAATAACATATAAGTGCATTTTATTTATATTTTTAAACGGATACATTAATTTACATATATGTCATTAGATTATTGTTTACTGAACGAGCGAGCGTTCGCGAGCGAGTATTTTTGCTAGTATATAATATAGAATTCTATATAAGTACGTTACCACAATTTCTATTGAACCTTGTCAATTTTCTGCATTGAACAACCTGAAAGTTGGAACAATAATTTTTCGAACGATTAAGAACTTGGAAAAGAAGAAGTAATACTCTTCATGGCGAGTACCGTCATGGACCCAGTTGTGAATCAGTATCCCTATTGTTAATCATTTGGTTTTAAATCAATATTATAAAAGTTTTGGATTAATTCTTTTTTTATTTTGTAAGATAAAAATAAGTACTCTCAAAATAAAAACAGAAATAATGAAACAGAATTGGGTCCGTGACGGTATAATTACTGTCAACGAACGTCTATGATCAGAAGTGCGCAGATCGTAACGAGGGCCTGCAGTATCATCCTGCTTGAGGTCAGTTTGACGTGTGATTACTTTTCCAAGTCATAGCTGCGCGCTGTAAATTAAAATCCATTTCATTTCGATCGTAAATTGATCGCGCGACTGCCCGGTACATAAAATGGCTCGCGAACTTATCGCTTTATAGGAATTAAATGGACCGTTTCATCATGTATACAATTGAACATTACAAATGAAATAACTAAACTAACATTGACTTTATAGTATTGATTTATTTTTGCAAATAATACTCATTTTTATATCATCTCCAGCAAAACATGGAGTCTTGAGAAGCTTCGTAAATCCATGGCAATGCATATATTACGTCTGTGTATAAACCTGGAGCTTCTACATCTCCACAAGCAATTCCGGAAGATATGATTCCTGAAAAACAATTTAGTTCCTCAAAATAAATAAATTTATTATCTAATACTAAAGTAGGGTTCTGCTCATTTTTATTAGAATATTGAAAAAAGATATGCATATTGAAGATATGCATATTGAAGATATGCATATGGATATGCATATTCTGCATATTGAATTTTAAAAATTGACAAAATGCCAATAATTTAAAAAATATAATTTTCATTATTTTCTCCTTATTTTGTCTTTAAACGGATAGACCCGCATATCCTTTTGATAGGTTATCCAGAAAGAAGGATGTGTAAAAAGTCCAAATTTTGCCCCATAAAGAGAAGTAAGTTTATAGTAATTTCTTATTATATTTATTCGGTAATATTACATTTTGTAAACTGTGTGTCGACGCCCAATACGAAGAGTAACTCGTTTCAATTTGCTACGAAGAGTATCGCGATTCAGCGTTTGCGGCGAAGAGTAACGCGATTCGAAGGCTTGCGACGAAGAGTAGGTAACGCTAACGCGATTTGGAGGTTTGCGACGAAGAGCAATACAATTCAAAAGTTTACGAACGTGATTATAACACTATCCATGCGTAAAATAGGTCTTAAATTTATGTGTATTCCTATAAACATGGGAATACCATCCTGATGATATCACATATATGTTTAGGGGATAAAACAAGTTTAAGAGCTATTTTATAAGTATTTACGAAATTTCTTGTGTTTAAGGTGATGTTAAACTCCCTGTTATCGGTAAATACCGAGAACTACTTTTCTCGCGCAATTTTAAATTTTGAGAGAATATCTCTATGGAAAGTTATTGTTTTTGATTAGGACAACAATGTTCCATAGAGACATTTACTCAAAAATGAAAATTAAATGGAAAAAGTGGGTCCTTGTAATTATTGGCGATGGGTAGGTTTTGCATCACCGTATCCCATTTCTTCCCAAGCGGCCATTTTATAGTCAATTGGTTTTTTGCCTAAAAAATTGTCGAAAAAAAATAATAATAACCAATAGCACTTTTCTGAAGTAAAATTGTCCGCTCTTTCCGATTCTGAAGTCAGAATTTTGAAATTTCCGTTGGAAAATTTCAAATTGGCGGTTTTAGGCAAAAAACCAATCGACTATAAAATGGCCGCTTGGGAAGAAATGGGTTAAGAGGAAACCGTATCTACTGTCCTTTTCTAATCACATTTTTGCAAATTACTCAAATAGTAGTTTATTAATTTAAAAACTAAAAGTCGTTTCCAATTCTTCTTGAAATGAGGAATATTTTGAGACCTAAAAGAGTAGCTAACATTATTTCCTTTCCGAGAATAGTTCGAAACACGAAAAATGAGGTTAGGTTTTGCATTTCGAACTATTCTCGGAAAGGAAATAATGTTAGATACTCTTTTAGGTCTCAAAATATTCCTTATTTTAAGAAGAATTGGGGACGACTCTTAGTTTTTCAATTAATAAACTACTGTTTGAGTAAATGGTAAAAATGTGATTAGACAAAGACAGTAGATATGGCCTCCTCTAAAGAAGGCGGGGGTACCAGTGGGTGCGGTGAGGAAGGAGGGCTTCCCCTCTTTCCCCGTGCCCCACCTCGCACACCTAACAATCTTGACTTTTTGTTTACGTTTTCATTCAATACTCGGAATTAAATACGGTGACACGCGTTCGAGTTTTGCACACAGCTTCGTAATGAGTAACTTGATAACGTACACTCGACGGTAAGATATTCTTGGTCTAACTGACGGTATCTGACGTCACATTTACATATACCTTATAGTGTAGGTACTGTCAAATACCGAGTCAAGTGACGCCAAATATACGAAGAATATCTTACCGGCGAGTGTACATAGTTTTTTATTTCATTCTCTGTTTTTTTACATACATCGCACCCTACGTCAACCTGTTTTAATAGCCGAGTTCCACAAGAGCCCATGTATAACGAACAAACTTGACAAAGTCGAATAACTTAAATATAACATAGTAAAAATAATTGAAAAATTGTAAAAATAAGTGCATGAAATACAAAAAAAATAATAAATGATGAAGATTTTGCGTTACCTGGGGGGCAAAAATACGCAATTTATACACATTCTTCTTTCAGGACATATTCTTCAACGCATTCTTAGAAAAATTCTTTTTTGTACCCACTATATAGAATATAGTAGTACCCGCAATATACATTAAAAATTTTAGACTAATTAAACTTTATCTATATATATTTTTTATTTTTTTTGACCTCATAAAACTTTTTTGTTTAAAAAAATTTACTGATAATTTATTAGAATGATTGCTTAAAAAAAAAGTTTTTGAAATAAAAAGAAATTTGTTTCTCTACACCTGCACCAACAGTACCACTTTTCATCTCGGGCGCCTGAAGAAATGTGTATTTTCGGTGCTGGTGTGAGGAAAAATGGGTAATATACTATTTTTATTGTTTAACCTAGTCTTGACTCTTAAGCCTTTTGATAAATATACTAGTAGTAAAATATCATACCAATCAATTCATATTTGCTTTCACTGTTCACGATTTGAAATGGTCCGCCACTGTCGCCCTTCAAAAGATTTATTTATATATAGATATATAGATTTATTTATATACATGCCATAAAAGGAGATTGCAGGAAATTAAATGTAATACAGAATCAATATTAATTTATGCGAATAGAATTCATACCGAACATGCATCACGGGTGCCTTCTAGATATCCAGCACAAAACGTATGAAATGGTGCATACGAGCATGTTCCAGGCTTATAAATAATAAGACTAGTTTTTCGTAAAATGCAGGACGCGTTAAAAGCGTCTCCGATTCCCCATCCTAAAATGTCACCAGTTTTACCACCATATTGTCCTTCGGTGTTAAATTGTCTTGCAACTGATCGATAAAAAGCTATTATATAAATGATCTACTTTGCAACCTTTTATTATATATGAGACGTTGGGAAAAGAACTTCAGTTCACGATTTGTCAAGGTAGTAGTAAGAAATATAAGTGAAATTTCCTTTTTGGTTTCAGAAGTATCATCTTTCATAAAAACGAAATTAAATTGTTTTTGCATAGAATGGGTGTTTTGTATGTAAATGACGTCAGAATTTGCTGCGAAAATTTAAATTTAGTGTTATATATAATCGTTATTTAATAATAAACTTTTACACAATAATTTCTATGTATGTATAATTTTATTCCTTGAACGCGTACTTTTATCTTGCAAATATATAGGTATATATTATTCAATATTTCGTTATTAATTAATATTAATCTTATCTTTTTCGTATTAAAAATAGGACTTGAAATCATTGTGATATAAGATTTATTAATTATATTTCTAAAACTCGTGTTATCTATGTCAAAGAACACATTATCACGAACATGCTGTCCTTACGATAAAGCGTTTTCGAAAATAGATGTATGATACCTCAATTATGGTATGAAACTATCAGGTATTATACCTAGTATCATACCTATGATGATGGCTATTGGCGAGTGCCAAACTGGTCAGTAAACGGCGCAAGCGGGATAAGACTCCAACCGATCAGAGCGTATGGATTTCCGCTTCTAACTGGATTGAGTCTTATATTCACCGTGCTGCCCTCTGGCACAAGTTTGCTTGGTCGCTATCCTCATTTTACGACACATGGTATGATACTATAGGTAACATACGTCTGCGACCCCGAGCACGAGGCGTCAGCGTCACTCGCACTCGCTTTATGTTAAATTTGTTCCTGAGCACAAAAATCATCCTTTAATGCAAATAATATTTAAATTAACATTCAAGATTCAAGTTACATAAATATAAAAGGGTATATTACAATTATGTACGTTTCAGTAAAAACAACTTTACCCAGATTAAGTTATTTTTGCGCCCAACGCCTTATATATTTATAAAAATTAAAACCATACCTTTTTTGGGCAAACACACAGGTCTAATATATTCGTTAAATGTGACTCTCATATTTAATTTAATTAACATTATATCTGCGAGTAAATGCCTTGACATTTTATATTTAGGATGCTGAATGAACTTTTCGATAGAAAATCTGACTGTACGAATGTCGGGCAGACAAATGTTATATTCGCCCAAGACAACTTTCATTTGACTCTGTGAATACCTGCAAATTTCCCTTATTTCGATGTCAATATAACTTAGTTGTCATTATAATTTATTATATCTAGTTGTCAATATAACTGTTAGTCCAGAGTGCTAAGAGAGTCTGAGTAAAATTTTTGGGTGCTCGGAAACTTAGTATTATTTATTTTTGAAACTTCAAAATAAACAGATTTTTTGTTGTAAACGTTTTTTGATATAAAATGGCGAAAAATTGTCAATAACAAAAATACCAACCCCTTTTAGATTTGGTTACCATTAAATAAGAATGTGATTTCTTAAATAAAAAAAAAACACTAATGACAAAAACTTGACCATTTTTTAGCTTTATAACTAACAAAGCCAAATTTTTCATACCAAAAACATAAAAAAGTAATGTTGATTCATGAAAACTACATGAATGTTTTATCGAGAGAATCGTGAAAAAAGTGATTTTTGGTACAAAAAATGCACATGAAAAAACCAAAACATTCGTGGCCTTAGCAATACACTTGAATTTCTCATATCAAAACACATCAAAATACGAAATTTTATTGATATTAAATACTTAATTAAGTAAAACAAAAAACAAAAAAATAGTTTTTGATTTTAAAGAATCGTTAATAATAAAAGATCCTCGAAAAAATCTGACCTTATTATTTAGGCATAGTATCCAATAAATTCGGACTTTGCATATCAATGAATATAAGGAAACACCAATTTACTAAGGGTACCTAAAAGTTTTACTTAGAGGTCTGCGCTCGGACTATATACCTAGTCCAATGAATAAATTTACTTAGATCGAAGGCAGTGAGCCGCTGACAGGACGTATTGATCGCTGATAAGGGACCCGCCGCAAATTAATTGCGGAACCTTATCGTCCAGGACAATCGCAGCCATCCACGGATACTCGTTCCCCAGAGTCTCATTGCCACCGATAATGCGATGACTTTCAAGATTTTTTTTATTTTTCACTCCGCACACTGTTTTGGTTTTGTATGTTTACATAATATTACAATCAAGTTGTAGCTCTTTTAGAAATAATACAATGATATAAATATAAATAAAATTATATACCACAATATTTGTAAGCAGGACTACCATACGATACATCTAGTTGTCTTTTAGATAAAATATGTAGATTCACTAATGGTACAAACAATACTAAAATTAAATAATTATAGACAATCATTGAGCTTCAACGTTTTTAACTAAAATTGAATGTACGTACTTCCTTCCCTTTTGGTATTTGGTTGAAATATATTTTAAGCGGTATTTGTATTTTCTGCATTTTAAGTATTTTGTTAAATGTTCAGCATTATCTTCTGAATTTATGACCGGAAGTGTTTGTTTCACAATTTTTACACCAGAATTATCGAGAAAAGTATTTTGTAATCTTTTATGGCTAAAAGACGGTGTATACAAACTTTATGCTCATAATAATAAAGTATGCAAACAAAATATTATAGCTCCACGTATACATGCAATATAATAATATAAATATTTTAATTACATTAACAACTATTTAACACAATACATTTTAATAAGCAAACTGAAGAGATTTTATTTCCGGTATATCCAAGGGTTTCAAGCAGTAGCACGCATCCTTTGTCTTCTGAAAGATCCATTCCAGATGCGGACCAACTCTGGTGTAAATCGCTGTGCCGCTCGTGTCGTTGCAATTATTCCTATCCGACAAAATGCCCACCAAGTCATAAAATCCACTGTACGATCTATGCAGCACGGCTGCTCCAACGTCGTTCTGAAAACAAATCGCGCGAATTTTTTCATTCAACGTTTATGTTCGCGTCCGTACAATTAGGATGTTGCATGGAAAAAAAAAGGAAAATTCATAACCACTAGGTCCGTCTGAAAGAATGTCGAAAAATATTTCGACGATTATTCACTAAGATACAACAGGTTGAAAAGTCGTGTGACGTCACAATATTATATTTTTCACACCTGCTGCATCTTGGTGAATAATCGTGAAATTGCAAAAGCGAAGAAATATGCACGTGTTGAATATTTTTCGGTCATTCTTTCAGACGGACCCAATGGTTTCGAAATTTCTTTCCTGCAACGTCCCAATTGCACAACAAAACGCAGGGTGCCGAGCAAACGACTCACGTGGCAGACAATGGAGCTGGAGCCGATGACGCCGACACAACCGCTCTCCTCGTGATAATTTTCCGGCTTTATCCCGCTCTTGAGGCACTCGCGCCTGCCGAGGATGGGGAGGCCGAGCTTGCGGGGCCGACACGTGCGCGTATCGGGATTAGCCTCGCCGACGCTGCCGCCGCTGCTCTCCGTCCAGCCCATTAGGGTGCCCACTTGGCCCAGATACGTGGATCCTGCGGGATAGCGGTTTGTCGCACTTTATCACGTGGTTTTAATGTAATCTGTCCTGATGCAGGCGTGGGGTGAGTACCGAAAATTTTCTCTTTCTTATTGCTTGTATTTTTTTTTACTTCTATTGTGTTTTGTTTACATGCACAAGTTCGTTGCAACTGTACTATTTTCGAATAAGATTTGTGTAAGATGTAGTTCTGTATCAAAATGCGTTTACTTTTCGATGCTATTTTACTTTATTAGGTATTATATATAAACAAAATGCCAAAATACTTGTGGAACTGGAGTATCTATAGGTGTATAAATCTATTTTATATAACATTTTTTAAGTATTGTAGCGCTACATTTATAGTTAATATTAAAAAAGTGTAACTCATTTATAGAAAAAGATAAATCTATAGGTTAATTTAGCAATCTGACGTCTACTTCGTGTGATAAATCGCTAATTTTAATAACCTTCTTCGTGACTGCCATATAAAAACGAAAAAAAAATTTTAACACGTTTCTTGGAGACATCTTACCTTTATGTGTTCTGCATATACAGCTAATATTGGTGTATTCGAAAAATATTAATTCATAAAAAACGCGAAGGTTAAAAAATTTTAATATTAGTACAACACATTTAAAATAAAATTTGATTTTAGTCTGTTCTAGTTTTGATCGCATCCTATTATCATAAACTTAACACAAAAGCCGCATTACATTTATTTATTTTGTTTATATTCTAATTTTATAAAAGAAAAGCACGTGATTTTTATTATTTTCATCTGAGTTTATACATGCATTGGTCTCGCGTTATATTGCCGGTATTATCTCGAGACGGAATTGCAATGATTCAATAAACATTAAGAATACAAAGTCCAATTTAGGTTGAAATGGTTATTTGAGAGATAGCACATTATGATTTAATTGAAATTTACTTAGAGATAGATGCTTTTCATTGAAAGTTACAATGACCTCTTGTTTTAAATGTATTATTACGCCAGACCACTGCATATATGTGTGCTGTTCTTATGAGAAAAAAATGCCATTGGAAAATATCACACAAGCATATTACGTTATAATTCTTGAAGAGTGTTGACATTTATGGTAACGCAGAATCATGTGATTTAAAATTTTTTTTGTCATACACGCACGATTGTCATGTTTTTTTATGCCTCTAAAGCAGGTGCAAACCAGCTGTTTTCCGAACGTCTGGCGAGAAAAATTTGTATTCCCGACTCAACAGTAATGGACACTTTATTGACCTCAAAAGCGGGACAAAAGTAGCATAAAATTCTCGCAAATCTACCTTTTCCCGCAAATTTTTTTCCGCAAATGCATTTCTTTTTTAATTATTTTTCTCTATTTTAATATAAATTTTCAATAAATTCTAGTTCTTACTGAAGACAAATAAAAGTGCCAATATAAATGTTTTTATTTATTAGAAATGCTTAATATTTAGTAGATAATATTTAATATCTAACTTTTACATAGAATAATTATAATTAGATTTGTACTAAGTAATTATACTTAAATATTGACAAATTAAACTCATATAATTTAAACTTTTAAATGTACTTAACGAGTTTATAACATTTTAATAAATTATATCAAACGTCCGTGCGTGGGTCCTGCTTTGTAAGTCAATAAAGTGGACACAATTCAGTCGGGAATAAAGTTCTATATGTTACCCGGGAATAGAGTCGATTATTCCCTCGGGTGATTACTCGCTTCGCTCGGACAATAAACTCACCCGCGGGAATAATCTGCGACTTTATTCCCTTGTCGTATAATGTACTATTTTGTCCGTTCAAAACAAAGAACTTTTGAAGCGACTACTTTCGTTATGAAAATTATTGAAAATTTTTTAATAAATTTTATTGATATTTTATTTTGGTTTTATAAATATATGTTTACACCGATTCGAAAAAAAGACACAATTAAACCCGCATTATACGCATAAAAAAACGCGTAATCAAGACGTATATGACGAAAAGTACGGTGTGTATTTTGGGTGAAAAGTCTTTTTGCCCTCGCCTCGACTTGTACTACAAACCACACGCGGGAAAGAAAAGGCTACTTTTTACCCTAGGTACACAATATACTATATTGTCACACTTGCACGAAAACGCAATTTTTCATGCCCATATAACGGGACTAAAGTGACCGTTTTCCGACCGGCGGGAGGAAAAGACTTTTGCGTCCGGTGTAACGAACGCAAAAGTAAATTTTCGAAACTAAGCTCTAAGTGGGTTTAGGCTCCCTAAACATCAAGTATCATCCGGATGATACCACACGTTTAGGTGGGCCTAAACACTCTAGTAGGCTGATTTTACAGTCTAACAAGCGTGTGTTTGCACCGTGTCAAAGAACGGCTACTTTTCCCCCGTGGTAGATAATATACTACTTTATTTTGTTATTATGATGAAAAGTTAACTGTGATTTTTTTATAAACAATTCGTAAAAACTTAAACTAATAATTTTTAGTAATAAAATTCAGCACCCTGTTGCACTTACCAGCGTCCGGCAAGCAGACCGGCAAAACTCGTCTCTCGAATTGCGTTGATCGGCTAAGACGAATGAGTGCCAAATCGTGTGCACGCGACTCATAGCTGAATTCGGGATGCGAAATTATAGCGTCAACGCTTATATTGACAGAGGATACGTCTAAATGACAACGATCGTATTCTCCCAAAGCCACTTTTACCTCCGGGGGTGTCGCACTAAATTTCAAACACGATTTGAATTTTAGTCGAGAGAAAATATAGTTATTGGATATGTAGAAATTGCATGTCTAAGAATATAGATCATTTTCTCAGCTTACCCTATCAGTTGACTCGCTGCGGTTAGAACATAACGGTCGTTGATTAGTACTCCACTTAGAAGAAGGTCATTCTTCACGTGTATATTGGCAAGCCACGGGAATTCATGCGTGTCTGTGTACTCGCCACCTAAAAATCTTGCGCCACCGCGATTCGATTTTCCGCACACTACATTTCATATATAATTATTTAAAATTGAATTCTCTATATAAGTTATAATTATAATATTAATGTAGGTATACTTACTGCAATTAATGCACGGCCGAAACCTGCCGAGAAATATATCGAAGAGTCGTCTTGAGTATCTAATTTCATTTACACCTCTCATCTGTGGGAAAGTTAAATTGCGTTCTGAGTAAAGTTTAGCAAGACAAACAATATTTCTTCATTAGAATTACTGAGTCTCCAGTAATGAATCGCACATTTTAAACAACGTGTTGTAACGTTTCATTACAAATTCTAATTTTTACTTCTACATCACATTTAATTATATTTTTATAATATTATAATTATATTTTTATATTATTTTAATTATATTTCTATTATATTCTTCCTACACATACATGTATACAATACACATATATATACTTAACAGAATATTCTACTGACTCAATTAGTTCGAATTTATTTAAAATCCTACTCCAATGAGGTTAACGAAAGCATGCATTCGATCCATTAAAGTTAATTGCAATATTTTAATAAAGTTCGACTGTACATATGCATACATGTATACATTCTACTCAATTATCCCTTCGTAAGACTTTCATCGATAAACAAACAACCAACAGTTTCTTCTCTTAAAAAATAATGCAGTTACACAACGAAGGCCTCGGACAACTTTCCCGAGCACCCGCCGATAGCGCCGCCGGCCGTAAAAGAGCCGCGTGAAAATTTACCGTCTCCTCCGCTCCAACGCCGTCGGCGAGAACCAGAAAGCCGAGAACGGCGCTCGCGCCGCCGAGCAGCGCGACACCCATGAGGTACTTGACGATCTCCTGCAGGCTCATGGCTCCTCTTCGCGGGCAATTGCACTGACGAGCGCGGCCACGCGCCACTCGGACTCGACGCCCGCCGCATAGCGGAACTATCGCGCGTAGCCCGCATCTCTCTCTCTCGTCGCGCGCTTCCCGTACTCGTCGGCTTCGCGGTTTTGTCTCCGTCCCTTATTCGTATTCCCGACCGAGAGATAGGAGAGAGAGAAAAAATGAGAGGTAAGCAATGCGCGCGTGTGCGGAGAGCTTTCGAGAGTCGACGAGTGCTCGGGATCCGGTTCTCGGTGTATTGTGTTGCGCAAGATGTAAGGAGGTGGTGGAGAGGACGTTTTCACCATTTCCGAGCATCTTCTTTCGTTTGCATTTGTGGGTAGACGTTGTGGGCTGGAGTTTTTTCTTTATACGGGATTCGTGAAATTTCTTATGTCGAGTTGTTTTGATGGGTTTATTTTAAGGACACTGCGGTTTTTAACAAGCTCTTCTTTGTATCTCGTATTGATTTAGGCAGCTGGGTTTTTACATAATGACGATTTTGATTTGGCATATTCCAGAATATTTAATGAAGTCGACTGAGGATCTTTATTTTATCATTTTTTGATCGAATGTCAGAGTTAAAATAGAATATTTATATTGTTTTATTTATACTTTCTCTTTAATATAGTTCTTCACGACAAATAAGATGGCGTGTTTAAAGAAAATCAAAAAAATTTCTTTCCGACATTTTGAATTTTATTTTTCCGATCTAAAAAACATCGAGTCAAATCCATACGATTTAGTGTTCGGAATGATGACAGGATACTGCAAAGAAATTTTAAGCCTAAAATAGTGCGTGGCGGTCAGTCGCTATAATGCGCCGGCCAGGCTCGCTCGAGAGTTTGACTTTGACTTACGATCTGCACGCTGCTTCTGTCAATTATTTTGCATTCTGACAACGAGTTCACATTTGTCGCATAATGTTTGAATATGACTGCTCAGATCCGCAGCCGATTTAGCTTTAAAAAATGGCTTTAAAGTCTATTCATTGAAGAAACTCGAGTATCCCTTTTAAAACCATTATTTAAACAAAATCAGCTGCAGATGTGACTAGCTATATTAAAAAATTATGCGACAAATGTCAACTGATTATCAGAATACAACGATCATTGAAAGAAGTAGCACGCAGATCGTAAGACAAAGCCAAGCGCTCGAGCTAGTCCGGTCGGCGCATTATAGTGGCGGACCGCCGCGCACTAAAACGTAAACCATTCGATTAGATAGTTTTCAGCATATCTGCACGCGGAAAATTAATTAACTGTCAAAAGAATCGAATAAAAATTGCAATTTTTAGAGAATTTTGGCATTAATATTTTTATATTGCTTCCACTAAAATAGCATTGTGATGATACTTAACGTATAAAAAGACAACAAATTTTTTGTGATATTTAGAAATTCTTTTTAATTTATATTTTTCTTTTACAAATAAAGCTTTAAAGTAAATATTAGATATATCAATTGGCAAAAAATATTATCTGCTTTATGAAATCGTATATACTTTTAATATATTTATCGTTATAAAAATGAAAATAAATTTTTTTTTCGTTTTTTACAAATTCTCTAAAATTAATATTTTTATGTAAAAATATACTTTTTAATCTTCAATCAGGTACAAAATCTATTCAGTTCTAAGTTAAAACATGCCTAATATATCTGCAAGATTTCAACTCGTGACGTGCTTCCCCTGAACAGTTATGGTGGACAGAAAATTTGCTTTCATACACACGCACACACGCATGCACGCGCGGGAAAACCTATTTCTCTGTCTCAGGAACCTTGAAAACATCAAAATTTATCGGAATCTCTGATTAAAAAATTTTCATCGTTACAAAGCCTTCTCCTAGGGAGAGTAAAATATCCTATCCTTGAAAAGACAATGGTAAATGATATAGTAAGATAAATACACCAGTAACTGGACACGCCCCAGTACCTAACCAAGCACTCAAATATTAGTTCCTATACATTCTACTCCTAATAAAAATAATCTTGTAATCATATTTTATAATTATCAAGCATAAAAGGTACTAGTACCCTGGTAGAAATTTATCCCGTCCACTTTATAGTTCTATGTAGAATAATCTCGCACTGTGTATATTTATGTAGGCAAACTAGATAGTTACGATAAAGGCGTGTAACGGTCGTCCCTTTTAGTTTCCAATATTCTTTTCCCCGATAAAAGTAGATAAGCAAAATTATGACAATAACAACCACTTAAAGGTTATGTTTTAAGAAACATAAGCATAATGTTTTATGCTTATTATGTATTATTTTTATTTAAAGGTATTTTCATGTTATTGTTCACCTATTACCAATTTAAATGTAAATAACCTCTAAAGTGTAAGGTTATCAAATTTTAGATGCATCGAATTTTTTTATTTAAGAACTTAATAACAATATTATGTTGCACATATATATTAAACAATCAAAATAAGAAAATAATCTGAATATCCAAATAACTATATGAAGTATTAGAGCACATATTTATTTTGTTTATGTAAAATTAGTTTCCTTACATTTAATTATGTTCCATCATAAATACAGGCTTGGTTTCAAAACCTGTACGGTTAATGTAAGGAAAAGTATTTTCGCACACATTTATTATCTACTGATTAATTTTCTATTTTTAAAAAGAAATAATGTATTTGGGTTATTATCTATGTTCTATTTTTGTATTTCCTAATGTGATTAATTTATAATCAAACACTTTCATTTGACATCTATGACCAGCTAAAACATAATAATTAGTTACTTATAAAGAAAATTATCGTCTACATGTGTTCGACTAATGTGTTTGTCTTTGAAAATGTTGCCGCGGATGCTCAGTTTATGCATTATAAGAACTCACACGTGGATAAAAAATTATTATTATTTATATATTATTTTTCACGAAACAACTAAATCAACCAAAAACATTATTTTGTGATCACGGTTTTTCATATGCAAGGAACAATATTTCTAAATTTTCATTTTTTAGGTTAGATATGCTTTCTGACTACTTTTATATGTAAATAGTATGAATAGAAATGTATAGATCTTAATATTATAATTGATAACTTGTATGTTAAACTTTTTTTAACATTAATTTTTACAATAAAAGTTCTGTACAATAAATAATATAATCTCACAGATTTCATATGTATATATTATTATTGAGGAAACTATGTAGATCTGTGTGGATTTATTGAGTTTTGTATAGGCTAGTACTATCTAGTTTGTCTATAAACGCCGTTATAGCGAATGTGGGCGCCACGATAAGATTTCTACCAGGGTAAATTTGACGAAAATACATTTTTATGAATTTCTCTAGTTATAAGATGTAAATCTATAATTTAAAAATTTCTTTTGATAGATAATTAAATACTTTTTCAAATGCATATATAAATACTTATTGGCAGTATTAATTTTTGTAAAAATGTATAAAGAAAAAAAAATTATATTATTGTATGTATCAGTATAGTGATACACGTAAGATTTATTTAACATTTTTTTGCAATAAATTAACACATATTTTAGTTTTATAAACCTTGAGTTGAATTTTAGTGAAATATTTCTGTATAGTATTATTAAAAGCATATTTCGGTAAGTATTCGCCCGCAAAATTTCGACGAATACTTTTCATATCTTGCGAAATACTCAACGAAATAACGAAATATCAATTTTTAAATGTCACATATAAAGAAATAAGGCCCATAAGAGTGGTTCCAAAAAGTATTTGAAAATTTATTTGTCGAATACTTTTCTCGAATACCCGATTATTCGAAAATTTATTCGACGAATAAGTACTTTTTTCGAATAACCATTATTCGAAAATTTATTCGTCAAATATGTTTTTATTTCGTTGAGTATTTTGTAAGCTATACAAAGTATTCGCCGAAATTTTGCGGTCGAATACTTGCCGAACTATGATTAAAAATATATACAAACAGTTGTGTAAAAATGTTCAAACTGATTCAATAAAAATTGTTGCTCGGGAACTATTATAGATATACATATTATTTTCTTTTATAACATACGTTATTACAGAGTAAATAATGTTTCTGCGTCTTAATGTATGAAATATTGTAAAATCAAATTTTGTTTAAAATTAGTTCGAGTTTTGATTAGTATTATTTTTTCTATTGTCTATTGAAACAAATTTATATCTAATTAGTACTTTATGTTCTATATATACTAAGGTATATAATATAAAATATAATTTCAATTTTTTATACTATCGAATGTAAATTATATTCCTTTACATCTGACAAATTTTAAAATATCTTACAATTACGAAGTTAAAGAACATTACATCAAAATATTTTTAATGTAATAGCCGAAAAACACCAGAAGATTAAGATCTAAAGATAACAATTATAATTCCGTTTTTATTTTTACCTTGTTATATAATAATAATGTTACATATTGCGTTGGAAAGAAAAGCTAAAAATTTTATTAATAAATTATAATAATTTATTGCTATTAAAAATACATAATACATTATACATTATCTCAATCCATGATCGAGTATTTTTACATCACTCTTAGCTTGAAACATTTCAATGTCATGGTTTCTACTTAAAAAACTATTAACGATGATCATATTTTGTCTCGTACTACGAAGTACAAGCGTCAATGGCACATGATAAATAAATATATGAGTACGTTACAAAAAAAAAATAAAATAAAAAATGAATAAAATAGCCATCACATGAGAGTATAAAATCGAAATGACAATTTCGATAAGTAAACATAGATTAATTGTGTTCGCAGAAGCATCCGTCCACGGTGTTGTCCATAATCCAATCGATATACCGAGTCACACGAGTGTAAACTCCGGGATAACCTGGCCTGGCGCATCCATTTCCCCATGATACAACGCCAATCAGTTCATACTTTTTGTCCTTTCGTTCAGCAACAAGTGGACCCCCACTATCACCCTAAAAGCACAAAAGAGCACATTATTTATGATAACTAGTAAACAAAATTTTTTATTGTAAATATGCAATAGGGAATTTGCATGAAAAGTACATTATGTCCGTCAGGTAGAATATCGCAAAGTAATTGACACATATTTTTTGCTTTTTCAAATAAATGATTATAAACAAAGATATACTACAATGGGATATCGTGACGTGAAGTGAAATTTCAATCTGCTATATCATTATTTATAATCATTTATTTGAAAATAGAAAAATTACGTTTCGATGATTTTTCAATATCCTTATCTGATGGACCTAATGGATTTTTTCATGCAAGTTCCCTATTCATTCTTCTATTTATTTTAGGTAACGATAATTATGTAAAAGCGTGTATACGTTAATTTTTATTACCTGACAGGAATCTTTCTTTCCCTCCTTGTAGCCAGCGCACAGCATGTTATCAGAAATCACACGGGGACTGTAACTTGTGTTGCGACACTCCTGTAAGCTCATAACAGGCACTTCTACTGATTGTAAAAAGCAAGTCGCTTTACCGTCTTCGTGCAACGTTCCCCAACCGGAAGCAACTGCCTTTTTACCCGCGTACAGATCTTCTGCAATTTACAAAGTATTTTTTATAAAATATAATATAATAATAATCTTGATTTATAAACATTTTTATTTTTGATACATTAATAGAATTGGAAATTGAGCGTTTGTTATAATAAGTACAAGAGCCATTAAGATTAAACTACATTAAGGATCTGATTCGTTTATTTACAGTTTGATTGGAAAGAGCTAAAGTTGTTATACAAATCGCGAAGTTTTAAGCGTCATAAAGTGAATAAAGGGACAAAATCTGGCCTTGTTTCCGTATGCATCTGGGCAACAGTAAATCATATACTGCTACCCGTATATTTTCAATTATTTATGACGGCTCCGTCGTCGCGAACATTCGATAATAAAGGAAAAGTCACCGAGGTTGCGGACATTTTAGGTGTTGTGCAATTACATCGCTCATTTGAGTTATAATTGGTTTTATGTCCGGGATTGATAGCGCATAACGCATTCTTTTTGAGCAACGTCTTTCACAATATCATGCAAAAGTTTTTGCACCTATACACCATCATAAATTGTATATGAAAATACTTATAATGGAAATTATGTTACACCTTTAAAGTGTATGTGCAGAGTATAAGTATACAGTTACTAACTAACCAACGGAAGTTAATCTCAACATTGTGTAAACATGATTGGAGGAGGCTTTGATGTTGCAAGGGTATCTCGCGAAATATAACTTTGCGAAACTACAGTTTAGTTTGCTACGTTTTCATGAGTGTTAATTACATTTTTAAAATCTTAATTATTCTCTCACTCTCTTATTGCTTAGTACTAACTTTAAGATGAGCAACTATAATAATTGAATAATTTTTTTTAATTTAAAGAAATTGCTTTTATTTTTAAATATATTAAAATTTAAAACATAATTTGAATAAGTATGTATCTTGAATCAATTACTATTTATACGTTTTTATATTACTAAATAAAAGCGTATCTTGAATCAATTACTATTTATACGTTTTTATATTACTAAATAAAAGCGTAGGCGCTAAATATCCTAATTCATTTATAGATAACTTATATCTTCTCAACCAGATTTTAATTTAATAAATTTTGCAAAAGTATTCGCCTTGTCATTTAGCTTTCTTAATGGATGATAATTTAGTGCTCAATACAATTTTAGAACTTCTTAGTTTATTGATCTCAGTTTGAGGAAAAAAAGAGAAAAAAGTTTCTATCTGTACTACACTGAGAGAAAGGATTCCTTGTAGCAAATTAATCGTGTACGTGCGGAATCGAATTCTCACGTACTTGCCGCAAATGAATTATTAATAGTTAAGAACTCGAACTTGAGAAAAGTATACACGAGAAAGATAAACATGCCGAGTACGAAAGATTATTTGACGATTTTCTAGCATATAATGATGCTTTTCAAGCATTAAAATATAAAAAGATCCTATACGTAGACATAATCGTGGCAGGCGAAAACATTTACTAACATGTAATGGTCATATAAAAAATATGAAAAATTCAGTTAACCTTAAAGTCAGGTGGTACGCCATTGACAAGCGAGTACCCAGTTCTTAACTATTAAGACGATGGTTAACAGTTAAGAAATATTCATTAGACCGTATTAAAATCCACAATACTTAACAATTAAGAAATATTTTTTGCCGCAAAGAATACTTTCTCTCAGTGTATGTGGGTAGACACTTTATTCGTTGGTACATACGATAGTATTATACTCAGTAAATATTTGTATTCCCGACTCAACTGTAATGTCCACTTTATTGACCTTAAAAGCGGGACAAAAGTAGCATATGATTCCCGCAAATTTATTTTTTTCCCGCATGTGCATAAATTGTAGTTCTTACCGGAAGTCCCTCTATTTAAGTCAATAAAGTGGCCACAGTTAAGTCTGGAATAAAGTTCTATATGCAACACGGGAATGCAGTCGAGTATTCCCTCGGGTGATTACTGTCCTCGGAAATAATCTTCGACTTTATTCCCTTGATACATAATGTACTATTGCTTATTCCAGAAACTTATGTGAATATTATTTCTTTTTTACTTAGACCCTGTAGTACTGGACCGCGAACGGCCTATGCTTTCAGCAGAGAAATCTGTTGCCGAATTGTAAGACAGAGGTGAAAATACGAACTCCATGAGAGCGAGAGAGAAAGAGTGGTCCCTAAAGGGAGTAAACGCTCACAGTTCCCGTAAGGCGGCCGTTAACTCCGCAACACTCGCGTCATATGCTTGCGCAGTCCAGTACTACATGGTCTAAACTTCTTTCTAACTAAATAATTAAATGATTGATTTATTTTATATTGTTTACACCTTCTAAGGCAATATTACAATTTTAATCAGTTTTGGCGAGTAACAAAAATTTAATTATTTTTGCAATTATTTTCCTCAATTTTTTAGTATGTAGTAAAAACACCCCATACTTTTATTTAGTAATGATAAAACATATAAATAAAATACAAGATTACCAATGATAAAACAATACGTTCAACGATTAACCTCTAATGCTCGTTAAGGTGATGCTAAACCCCTTGACACCGTCAAATACGGGGAACCACTTATTTCATTAAATTTTCAATTCTAAGAAAATATCTCTCTGGAAAGTTATTGTTTTTGATTAGGACAATAACGTTTTATAAAAATATTTTCTAAAAATTGAAAATTAAATGAGAAAAGTGGTTCCTCGTATTTACATGGCTTTAGCATCACCTTAACGTAAAGTATATAGTACGGTATGAGGTTTGAGCCTGTCCTTAAAATGGTATCTACCTAGCTTCTCATTAAATAGTTAAAGATTCTATAATTAGTAAAGATCTCATAACTGGTACAGTAGGTGATAATTGGGACATGGTAACAAATAACATAATTTATGCCTATTGTAATGAGATTGAAGCTTATATCCAAAGTTTTAGTTACGCTGATGAAAAAGTACAAAAATATTCTGGAAAAATGAGTCGTTGAATCTTTACTTTTGAATTTCGAATCTTTACTAAATAACTGAAAAAATAAGCCTTGTTTAGTTAAAAATAACCAAGCCCTAATCGAGATATAAGCGATTTAAAATACAAAAAGGAGCGGTCGATGGCTCAAGTGGTAAACGCGTAACTCTTAAGGTTTTCTGGATTCTTCGGACCTGCAACCTGCTACCTGGCTAAGGGCATCAATGCCCGTATATGTAATTAAAAAAAATTCATAACCTCGATTATCAGAGAATATTGAATGCTTTATGATATGAGCAAAGAATTTAGCCAAGAGTTACTAAAAAGTTACCTTTCTGGAAACCTTCGCGGAAGGATCGCTGTATATTCCAGTTATCGTGCGCCATTAAATTTTTTTAAAATTGCATTCTTTCTCGAAATATGCTTTGAAGTAATTGTTAAATTTAAAAATATAATTAACATCATTTATATTTTAATATTATTACCAGATATTTTTCGAATATTTACGGAACAAAAAAAATAAACATTTTATCCATTTTGTTAACATAGTTAGTTATTGAACAGTGTGTACACAAGCTTAAAAATCATATTCTTTAGCTAAAATAGCTTCAAAATAATAAGTAGATGTATTGATTTAATTGAAATCATATATACTGTCAAATTGTACATATATTTTATATATTTGTAGTACACAAATTCCAAAATTATTTTAAATTTGCTCAAAAACCATTTTTTTAAAATGCGTATTCAAAATTCAAAATTGTGATATTTTCACTAAAATAGCTATAAGTTAATCGTTACATAATAGCTATAAGTTCAACCTAAAAAATAACAAAAGAATTTTTTTTTTGATTTTAACAAACTTTTCAATATTAATATGTTTGCTAAAAGATGAGTTTAATATTATCCTTTCAGCTCCAAAATCTAATCAGTATTAAGTTCAAATATATGCAAACTTTCAGCACATGATATGCTTGCTTTGAAGAGTTATGTTGGATACAAATTTTGGGTACATACAGACGCACACATACATACAATACATACACACATACAGACATTTTTTAAAAACATATTAAAAACCTATTTTTCTGACTCAGAACCACGAAAATATCGAGATTCGTCGAAATCACTGATAACAAAATTTATCATTGTTACAAAGATTTCTCTTTGAGAAAGCAAAATCATTATATTTTCCAATATCATGTTATAATGTTAATTTGCGCAACAATTTATTTACGATTCAAAACAAACAAATTTAACAAATGACTACAAAGTTTATCATAAGCTCATACAACAATAGTTAACAGTAGAAAATCGAGATAATGCATTTTAGAATTTATGAAATTTGATCTCACCTTTATTAGAAGGCAGGCATATAGGTCTGATTGTTTCTGAAAGAGTAACTCTCTCATTCAGTCTTAGCAGAGCGATGTCGTGGTCAAAATTCAAGAAACTGAAGTTGCCTATGAAAGCCCTCGCAACGAATCTCGACTCGGGTGCTGATTTTTGATCGCATCTGTCATGCTCACCGAACGTCACTTTTATCATGATCCACATGAATCTGAAAATAACACTAAATACTTTGATCATCTCTTTAAAAAATGTGGATGATGATAAATGAAATTCAGCAATTGAATCATTCATCGCACAGAAAGAATTTTCTGATAGAAATTTCTGTGAAAATCATAGTTATCGCCGAACATCCTGACTATTACTATGAATTACGGCAATTTTGACTAGTAATAACGATAATTTCTTCTGTAAAGGCAGGACCTTGTGTTTACTATCATTTTTTCGGTAATTTAATAAAGATAATTAATAATTTATTAATTACTCGATAGAACTGGATAATCATATTTGTAAATTAGTAAACAACTCAGAAACAAGCAGAGCTTATAAAAAAATGATCTGCACCAGTTAACCTAATTAATTAAATGAAAAGTGCGAGTAGTATGATACAATATGATATGCATGTAGGTACTCTTATACTATAATAAGTAAAACAAATTTACTTAAACGTGTTAAGTAAACTGAATTGAAATTTCATAAGAGTAGACAATAGTTCATTTACCCCTTAACGCAGTGTGCAGCTGTTAAAACGTAACGATCGTTAATGAGAGTTCCGCCGCAGTAAAACTTATTCATGTAGGACAGTCTGACTTGCCAGGGAAATTCGTTAACGAGAGTTGTTTGTCCGCCGACTATGCGACTTTCTTCGTTTCGGAGTCCGCAGCCTGAGATAAACATTTAAGAGTCACACATTACATTCAGATAATTGCTTGGCGAAGATAATAGGATTGTAATTTATGCTTACTGCAATAGCATGGTCCAGGTGGCGGCGTTACTTGTTTACTTTTGAACAGGTTTAAGAAGTTTCTTGTACTATTATTATCGCTACTATCAATCTGAAATCATTCAAATTTATGAGTATTAAATATTCTCGTAAATAATGCAGCTTTTAGTTGTGATGAGAAATATTTAGTGGTGATCAAAAAAGTACTTTTGTCTTTGTATTTCAAATACAACGAAATGCACTTGAATGTAAGGATCGTTATATTAATGATATACCATTAGTAAAGAGTAATTTTTTGACAATCTATATAATCGTACAGTACTGAAAAAGTATAATTTCAGTACAAGTACAATATTAATGAGTACTTAATTGCCAAGTACTTGTACCCTTTCATTCAAGTATTTTTCATCGTACTGGAAATGAAAAGACAAAAGTACTTTTTGCCCATCACTGGCAATATTACAATTTATTTAAGATGTTAAAAAGTGCATATAATTCTGGTATTATTCTGGTTTCTTTAAAAGTATAACGAGTGTTAGAATGACTTGCTTAGTAAATTTGCCTTGTTTGTTAAGGGTATCTTCAAATTTTATTGAAGAATCAAAAATTCAAAAGAATATATTTATATCATAGTATTTTAATGGCTCATGAATATGTATAATTTTAATCTTGACGCTCAAACATTCGTTTTCACGTTGTATTATGTCCAGTAGCAATCGTTATTTTCTCCAAGAATATAATTAACTAGCGGAGGCTGTAAAATTTAATGAAATTGCAAATGGGCAAATAACTCACCTCGAGCTCTTGACTCCTCGTCCTCGATACTAAGAAAGCAGCGACGAGGAGAAATCGCACTTGCCAAACTCTCGTACGCATCATATTGGATGCACCGATGAAATACTTCAACTTTTGGATAATTTGGATACTTGCACACTATGAATCAGTTGATTAGTTTTTTATATTAGATACTCATATATAAAAGGCAATAATGATTGTACATAATATATATATATATATATATATATATATATATATATATATATATATATATATATATATATATATATATATATATATATATATATATATATATATATATATATATATATATATATATATATATATATATATATATATATATATATATATATATATATATATATATATATATATATATATATATATATATATATATATATATATATATATATATATATATATATATATATATATATATATATATATATATATAAAAACATATAATAAATTTTATTTAAATAATACTATAATAAATATTAACCCGTGTAAAAAAAATAGTCTGGCAATAGTCTGGCTCAATAAGTCTGGCGAAAGTCTTCCAGAAGTCCGGCAGAAGTCTGGCTTTGGCCACTATGCCAGACTTTAGATAAAATGTGCAAAACAAAAGCATCGCGTCATGTCAAATTGCCAGTAACCTAAATTTTTGTCTCTTTTTTACAAATATTCATATTTTAAACAAGATTGCAATATGTAAAAAAACTTTTCTCCTATTTTATCGAAAAGTACATATTTTCACTATTCTAGTCGATACTAATAATTAATGTACTACTCTAATTATTTACTTGTGAAAAATGAGTTTTCTTGACATAATTCAAAAAAAAGTCTGGCATAGTGGCCTAAGCCAGACTTCTACCAGACTTTTGCAAGACTTTCGCCAGACTTGTTAAGCCAGATTAATCCCAGACTAGTGCCAGACTAATTTTTTTACACGGGAATTAAAGAATTTTACAATCGAATTTTAAATAAAGCACTTGCAAAAGATATTTTATATTACTAGAAAGATATTTATATACTTTAAAAAATAATTGATACACAATTCGTAATAACTATTTAAAATTGTGGCCTGTCACCCAATTTTACGTTCCATCTATATTTAATTTTATTTATTTTCTGGAATATTATACATGTCCAAATGGACAATCCAAATGAACTCTGTGCTTTAGAGACCAATATTATTAAATATCTACAAAAAGACATCTTGATTGCGTCTACGTCTAAAAATTACACTTCAAGTTCTTCAACAGTTTTCAACATTTGAATAATCCACTTTTTTAAATAATTCTTTAAATACTTCAAATTCAAACTGTGAAATGTACTCAAGAAAGTGGTGATAATAAGGATTTTAATTGCAGCCATTGCTGGATTGATAGATCCAAGGTGAAACATAATATTTTTTTTCTGTAATTTCTTTTTCATAGGAGGAGCGAGTAATTGAAAATTATGATTGATTATACGGGGTGAGCAAAAAATATGGAATTCCTGGAATATTTTTCGTTATATGTATAATATAACTTTAATTTAGAAAATTATACGAATTGCCCCTCTTAGAGGTTCAACTATTTTGTTTCACAAATTATTAAAATTTTAGAAGATTCCTTATAACGAACATCGATTATAACTAGCAAAATTCTCTGTTAATTCTCTGTGTTAAGATTTGTTCAAGTCTAAAATAGCTAGTGTTGTTGATTTCAGCTCTTGGATATATAAATAAAACGAAAATCCTAACTGATTCTTATATAATATATGGTAGAAAATCAGGGGATGAAACCAAATGAAAATTTGTGCACATTAATAATTTGTTTCCAGTTTTCGCGATATCTCTGCATATACTAATTACGAAGCGGTTTGAATTTTCAATTTTAAATAAGTCCAAGGGCTGAAATTATCTGGTATTTACTTTACAATAAATTCCCAAATCAACGCTAAATATTTTATCGTTCACACCGGAATGACCTGTTATCACTATACAAAATTCATCATCTATCAGCTTATACAAAATTGAATACACACAATGATACATACACAATTTTAAACAGAGATGCAGGCAAAATTATTTCAATCCAATTTTGGATTCATTTCAATCTAATATGTTAATATTAAAATCAAAAGTGTTGTTCAACCACTTACTTCTCACGTTTTTTTGATTTATTATTTCACTAAATAATCAAACTGATCAAGTAAATAATTCTAAAAGGCTGTGTTTCAAAATAATACTTATTACATGACTAATTATATTTTAGTCTGAATCTGAATCCAATTTACACCATTAACTCAGCTTGTTCTCTCTACTGTGATGCATTATGACAAGCTACAGAAGACTCCAATAATTGTTTAGTATTAAGACGCACCGATCAAAATAGAGTGCTTGACCGCTATTGATAAATCGAAATTACATCGAAATAATCTTGCCTGCATCCCCTTCCAATACTCAAAAGCAAACGATCCACAAAATCTCCGGTACAATTGGACCTACCTCTGCGAAAATCGCTGCCCAGAGCGTGTAACTCGTCGTCGTCGTCGCAATGTCAGGGCCACCGAGCCATGGGCCACTATTCGCGATATATCCTCGGCAGCGACAGGTTCGGCGCGCGCATCGGTCGACTGAGACCGACTCGGACCGCGCGCCGGCGCTCGTCGCGAGCGAGGCCATCGGCTCTCGGAGCGAAAGGAGACAGGAGGAGGGGGGGAGGGCCACTTGCTACACGCGCGCAAGAAGGAGGCGTTCACGGTCACGTTCACGATCACGGCCGCGCCGAGGTCTCGTCTGTCTCTCTCCGCGAGTGCGCCGGCGACTGTCACTGACCCGGCCGATAACGGACTCGCCGGCTGCAGGAGTGTGCGTAGGTGGCTTATACGGTTTGCGGAATCTAGGATGGGATGCGTTAGAGTGCAGCACGCGGGTATAGGTGGAGAGGCGCTTGGGAATGGGAATTGGCTGATTGACAAGTGCCGAGGCGAGGCATGGGTTGTGGGGTCCAAGAGGATTTCATTCGAGTTTAGGTTTTTGATGTTGTTGGATTGTCAAGCATTTTGTTACTGCGTGGATGGTATACAAGCTAATTTATCGATCGTGCGAGGCATTATTCGCCCTTTTACGTCGAAGTTTCTCAGTAGAATGGAGCATAGATTTTCTTTTTGACAATGGCTAGTAAAGGAATTTATACTTTTAGTGAGGATCATGCGAGGGTGAGGGACGAACTGACGTTTATTGCCTTTTTTGTTAGGCTTTGTATAAGAAATTCTTTTATGCTCGATTGAAGTGAGAAACTTTGACGTAAAAGGTGAACAAAAAGTCGTATGGTCGATAAATTCAGATGTATAAATGTAGGTAAGAATGAAAATGGTATAGTTAAGGCACAGATTTCAATAATATAGTTTCGAGAAATTGAATGTTAAAGTTAAAAAACTCGGTCAATCGAGTATATATGGGACACTGACAGTTATCCGATTTAACAGAAAGTAAATATTGAAATATATCGTCCACAACGAGATTGAATGTATTGAAAATCAGATTATTCAAAATGGTATTAACGGATGAATGGTTGGACTGTAATAGATTAAGGTGATGCTAAAGCCACCTGTCACCGACAAATACAAGGAACCACTTTTCTCATTTAATTTTTAATTTTTAGCAAATATCTTTATGAAACGTTATTGTCCTAATAAAAAAAAACTTTTCAGAGAGATATTTTCTCAAAATTGATAATTCAATGAAATAAGTGGTTCTCCGTATTTGACGGTGACAGGGGGTTTAGCATTACCTTATAATGATGATAGATGATTATGATTATACGGTAATAGACTCTGTCATACTTAATAATAGTCCTTTATATAAGCATCCAAAAATAATGAAATCTTAATTTTGTCACCTACACAACTAATTAGAGAACTTGCTGAAAAAATCCATTAGGTCCGTCAGATAGAATATCGAAAAGAAATCTATACATTATCAATAAAAATATAGCAGTTACGATGTCGCGTGATGTCACAACATCTAATTGAATATATATTTGTTGATAATTATTTTATTTAAAATAGAAAAAATATGTGTTAATTATTCATTTGAAGGACTTTCTGGATGTGATTATCATGTAAAAGCAATAGAGAATTTGAAAGTATATTTAAACTTAAAAATTTCAAAAACTTTAAGAAATTATACTTTCAAATTCTCTTTTTTTTGGGAAATTACATGATTCAATAAACTGCTTATATAGAATTTTATTGTTAAGTTAAACCACAAAAAGCAGATCGGCCTTCTATTTATTCATTAAAAAAGAAGTTGAATACAGAGAACTAATTATTAAATGCACGTGGAGTAAAAAGTGTGCCACGACGAATTTGTACTTAATGAAGAACACTTTCAAAGCGATACACATTGTTTTCGAGAGTTTCACGGGGCTATAATTTAATTTGCAGTAACGTATTGTATCTGTCGTTTGACAATGAACCGTTACTACTTACTTATTCCAGAGACGTTCGACCGCCTTCGTCTTCGTCTCCACAGCTTGTCGTACAAAAGTGAATGAAAATGCACGATAGATATATATAGTTTCACTTTGTACTTACTATGCAGAACCCATAAATTTAGGAGATCAGCATATCGATAGGAATAGAAGTAATTTATTTATTCAATTTTATTTTATCATTGTACATTAACACATTAAATATAATCTATTAACTAAAGTGCACAAAAACAAATGCAGTACACTGATGTAAACGATATGTAATAAATACAGAGTAATATAGTATATATGTAAAGTCGAACCTCCCAACACTGATACCCTTGTGGTGAAAACTCCCCTCACACTGATACTGAGGTAGGTTCGGCGTGCCGGACAATCAGCGACAAGCACCAGGGCCGTATCCAATGTACACATAATACGCTTTCATCCCTTGGCTTCTCCTTAATTAAGTACAATAACAAGTATTTAAATAAAGTTTTATTTATGAATCATTTTTCAGTTTTAAGTTATTTATATAACATTTTTTGGTGTTAACCTCTTTATACTCAATTTGTCATATAATAAAATAATAAACGCGGAATTCGGTAAAATATTTGTATGGTCGGGGCCCCGCGCATATATAAAACCGGACCTGGCCGAGTATCAGTGCCGGGAGGTTCGACTGTACAACACAATAACAAAAATTATATATTCAATCTCATGTTCTAGTTAAAATGTAAACAAATATTAAATAAAATGTTTATTTACACAAAATAATAATTAGTATACGGTAGTATCACATGGCCAATTTGTCAGTCATACTGACACTTTTTTGTTGTATTTTTTTCGTACAGTTTCCTATGTATTGCATATACAAGTGTCTTTCATATTCAAACGAATCCAGTTGAGATACCGGTTAACTCTTGTATAAACTCCGGGGTAACCAGGTCGACCACAGCCAACACCCCATGAAACGATACCTAAAAATCATCATATTAAGAATTGAATATTATAAAGCCAAAAGCCTGAGTAAATCTTGAAAATGAACATAAATATCAAAGAGCCTAGTAGAATTACTATTTTGAAATGTTATTTATGAGTATTTTAAGAGTTAGTAAGATCAGTTATTTCATATAGTTAGATCACCTGCAAACTATGAATTAACAAAATCAAAGCTTTAAAGTCGATGATCAGGTAGATACACGTTTTCACAGTTACTTTTAATGAATTGATTTTAAGATGATGTCCAAATATATACGATTGTTATAGTATAAAAATACACTTCAAATTAATATTTTTAATTTCTGCTTATCTGAAATTTTAAGATCGATTGAAAAATTGTAACAACACAAAGAAGTTATACTTGCAAATTTAATTTTTACTTTACTTACAAATTTCAAACCATTAATTCGTAAAAATTTTTTCTAAATTTTTTAGTTCAAACTATAGGATTGCATTTAAAAAGTTATTTATACTAAAAACTGCAGTATATATTATTAAAACAGCGTAAGATCAAAACTTAATTACTAAATATGTATGAAAAACGATATTGGATATTAGAAAAAAAAATTAAATTAGTGTTGTTATGTATCTGAAAAGTAATATGTTGTCACGTACGCTATTTTAGTAACATACTATTCAGTTATACAAATACTTATATTTAGAGAAAACTCACTTGCACTTCATTCGGGTTGACTCTTGAATCTTCGTATCGAAGTACTTTATTCAATAAAGTGGAAGTGAGTTTGGTTTTCTTTAAATATAAATATTTTTGTCTATCAAGTCAATAATGTATGTTTCGATAGATACAATTCTAGTGAAGCTGTAAACGCATGCCAATTCGTTGATACGTTTATTAAAAAGTTTCGATTTTCACAAAAAAAACGCATCAGAATGAAATTTCCTTCTCAATCTTACGGATACTACATAGCGTAACTTTTTAATTGTGACCATACGGAAAAAAGGATTAGTAATGGTTATTTACCTGGATACGAAAAGCAGAGCAGATAAAACATCTCCTAAATCATTAACTAACCAATTAGGCACTGAGTACTTAACTTTGTCCAAAACTACGATTTGAGGTTCTCTTCGGTCCCTGTGATTGGCACTGATAAGGAGAGTCCACAACCTGCGGTAAGCGGTTTTCGATACGAAATGGTTCAAGAAGTCATTTCTGGTACGTAAAAATGATGCCTAGTACCCGTCCTTTCGTCTCATAGGCCCTTGGGTTCTAAATATGACCTTTTCTATTTAAAATACACGTTATTTTAGTAAAAAATGGTACCTATACTTTGAATGATTACTCTGTAAGTTTATTTGCTAGATAAATAATGCAAGATCATATCTAGACCCTAAAGCTTTATGAAACAAAACTACGGGTGCTAGGCATCATTTTTAGGTATCAGAAACCACTTCCTGAAGTCTCATCGAAAACCGTTTCCTGCATGTTGTGGACTCTTCATGTGAGTATGTACCTGGTTAGGTAATGATTCACTTAATGGTTTATTAGCTCTACTTTACCTATCGAGATAGATAACCACTACTAATCTTTCGTCTCCCAGAACAGAAAAATAACAAAATTATTTTGACAATAATAATCGAAGTATTGCGTTAAGTGTTTTCCGAAAATGAAGCGATTCTGAGACAGAAAATCTTCAAGCGATGCGTATTTTTCAAGAAAATCGAAACCATTACGAAACTATAATAATGTAATATACACTTATGCATCGGTAGGTAAAGTATATCTGCCGCATGGCCTTCAACAAAACTCCTTCCATGTTCTATTTACCTGCGATTTCGAGTCTACCTCCCTCGTCGACGAGCAGCGGTCCACCGCTGTCACCCTGGCAAGAGTCCTGGCTGCCGTTTCCCGCGCAGACCATGTTCTGGGTGATGCGGTTCGCGCGGTACTTCATCTTCCTGCACTGGTCCAGACTGAGGACGGGCACGCTGACTTCCTGAACGACGCCGGCCAGCATGCCGCCTTCCTTGGTGCGACCCCAGCCCACCACTGTGCCGTGCTTTCCCGCTGGATCGTTGTCTGTCGTGGTCGAGTGTTGAGATGTCGGTAAGATGTGAATAACCGAAATAGGGATGTTGCGTGAATAAGACAATTTTCGAAATCGTTGGGTACGTTTAAAAGAACATCGAAAAATATTCGGCACTTGTTTTTTCCTTTTTCAATTGGCGATTACTAACAAATGCATCGATAGATTGAGAATCCATTGATCATCCATTTAATAGATACTTCCATAATAGACTGAATGAAAAGTGAAATAATACGTGGCAAATATTTTTCGACACATTCTTTTAAGTGGACCTATTGAGTCGTTTTTAAAGAAAGGAAATTTGCATCGCACCTGGTTGAGGGAGGCAAACTGGTCTCACGGTTTTGGAGAAAGTGACGGGCCGACGCAACCTGAGCAGAGCGACGTCGTGATTGTAGGATTCGGTGTCGAAGTTCCTGTGAGGAATTACGGCTCCGACGGCCCTCATTACGGCTTGACCATCCGTCGTGACGAACTGATCATGATCGCCGAGTATTATGCGAATTTTCGATCGTTTTAATCTATAGCAAGGGATTTATATATTATTTTACTGGCAGTTTCTTGGTTGAACTAAACCAAAAGTCTTTGTTAACATATAACGTGAATCATATGTGATTTTTTTCAGACTTTCAGTTAATCGTGAAGTTCCTATTATACAATAAATGGTTAGCTTCGCTCTTGATACGGTATCGAATTAACATTCAACAATTACGTACTTCCTTAGACAATGGGCTGCAGTTATAACGTAATCATTTGTAAGAAGACTCGCTCCACAATGAAACTTGCCGTCGTAAACTAGCCGAGCCAACCAAGGATACTTGTTTGGTTCCGTTGGTCGACCACCAACTATTCTGTTTTCTTGATTCGGCGCGCCGCAATCTAAAAAAGATTCAAAGTATACCCTTTGTTACGCACATAATTCAGTAGTTACAAAAAACGTTTTTTTGATAAGGAAATTATAAATGAAGAGAAATTGAATGTTTCTACAATAGTATATGTTACTTCTAGATAATGATGTAGTATATGTAGTCAACTACCCACTTTCTGATTAATTAAAATAAGTCTTGATCTTGTTTCTTGAAAAATAAATTTTACTGAAATTTTAAAAACTTTAGATACATATTTTATATGAGTCAATAAATAGATTTTAAATCTCACAATATTTGTAGCAACAAGTTTGAGTTAATTATTTATCTAAGAAAAAATAACACTGATTCAGTCCTATCAGGAACTGGGTTCTTTTCGGTTTTGCAAAATATTCTACAGCATACTTTGATAAATATAAAATGATTTACAATTATTTTTAATTGTTAAATTTTGCGCATTTTATCTGAAAATTTTGGTAGAAATTGGATACATTGATAACACACTTTTGCAGTAGATAATGTCCGTGTTGGTCAGACAACCGTCAACGGTTTAATAATTTTGGATTAATACTTGCTAAATGTGATAATCATAAAAGTTTCTATAAAGTCTCTCCCCAATTCACACACGACAGAGTATACAGCTGATCGATTATGTTTGAATTTCTTCGAAGTCCTCCCACGAGCATTCGATTCAAATGAAGTTTCAGCATTGAAAGAAAAATTCAAACAAATTCGATAAGATGCTTGTCTCAGTGAGCACGAACGAATAATTTACTTTTGCTCTAAACTACATATATATCACGAAGCAGTATAACGTAGAAAGTAAATGTCATTCGTATCCATGTAAAAGTACGGCACGTCGGGCACGACTCACCGCACGTGCAGTTCCGTATCTTTTCCTCGTTGCTGAGCGCATTGCTGCTGCTGCTGCTGCTGCCGCTGGTGCCGAAGCCGGGGATGTCAACGTCGATGCCGAACAACTCGTCGAAGAATATTCGGCCCGTGCGATTGGATCCGCTGGCGCTGCTCGTGCTCTGAAAGAGATATGCGCGCGTTCACTTTCTAACGCTATATAGGCGAGGTGCGATATGAGGAGCGCGCGCGCCGGCCACGGCCCATACAAGCGGAAGAGAGAAAGTGACCGGGGCTGCCAGTTATGGGTCAAGGCCTGAACGTCGTAAAATGAGAGGTCTTTTTAAAGGTAATTCACGGTAGTATTCAGCAGCTGATTGATGGGGCGGTTGTGTTATGCAAATTTTTATGGCTTTGGACTGGAGGTGATGTACTGGGTTTCTTGGAATGTTATCACTTGTTTCCTGGTTAGAAACGGTGAGGTGGATTAGACTGAAAGTCCAGCTGAATTTCTATCCGGATTACAACTCGATTTAGCTGGATTTTCTAGCTGGAAAAGTAGACCTGAATTTTTAGACTATAAATCGAGCCAATTGTTTTAAATAGCTTGATTCAGCCAAATAACGTTGGAAAGGTGCCTCGATCTTTTTAACCGGGTTTCTTTACTTTTAAAACGAAAATGTACATATTCTCTATATTTTTTTAATGTCTTCATTTATCCGAAACACTCTAAAAAACAAACATTCCTAATACTGAAGTTAATATACTTAAGTAGTGACAGACGAACAAATATTCTTAATACTGAAGTTTATACTCTTAAGTAGTAACAGCCAAGAAAGCAATATAAAAATGAATACACTCTCTGGTCTACTCTTAAAAAACTCCAACGTTCACCCATCACACAGCGATAAAAAAAACTTTCTCATCGCTCATAAAACACCATCGGTCACAACTCAAACGTGTCCGATCGATAAAGATTTCAGTCACGCGCGACAATAAAGCCGCCCCAAGACTCAACAACAGCAAGGAAAGAAAAGAAAAAGAGCGCGCACAAGCGCCACTTACGAATTCAGCAGCAGCAGCCCTCCCGCTTCTCCTCCTGTTCTCCGATCGAGCCTCGAGCAGGCCTCCGGCGCAGACGTCGATCAGCAGCACGACCAGCCAGCACAACACTGCGACTCGTCCCGATGCCGACATGGTATTACAATAAACACCCGCGCCCGAACGTCCACTCGAATGCAGGCTTGATCACACGCGCGCGCACTCGACGCGCAGCTGGCAAACGGACTCGCGGCTTTGCGGGATATACTCAGCTCATTGTCCCTGGGGTGCGTCGTCGGCGCAGTCGTTCCGGGCCCGTCATCTCGCGTCAAATCCCAGCGAGCAAAAGATCTCGCGCGAGCGCGCGCGCGCGCGCAGCACCGCGGCACTCGTTCTTGCTTTCACTGCGCGCGCTTCGAGTTGCGCGCGAGCGCGAAGAAAGTTTGGCCGTTCTTTCGGAAAGCGAGCGCGCGCCGCGGAGCGCCGGGAATAATATAGGTAGTGGTGAAACGCCGCGTTGAGTTGCTTCGTTTTCTTGGGTGTGATGAGGCGCCGCGATGCGGTGCGATGACTTTTTTTTTTCGGTGATTGGCGGTGTGTATGCTTGTTAGATTAGAAATTGGATGGTTTGTTAGTACAGTGGGTAGATAGAATTTTGTTTGTGTTTTAAAGATAAAAAGTCGTTCGTGGCTCGTGATACTTTTGTTGTGTGGCGGCTGGGAAATTTGTATGATACACGAGTTTTGTGGAGGGTTTGAGTTTATTAAGAGTGAAGGAGCAGTTTACGTGTGATGGAAAGTAGTAATTTTAAGGTTATTGATGTTTTCCGCGTTTAAGGCGTGAAATTGAACGATTAAGTAATTACGATTTATTGTACAGAGAGTGGTCATAAAATGTACGTGAACATTAAAGTTAATGTATAATTGTAGCTTCATTTTCGATGCTGTGAATGTTCACAATCGTAAACGTTACAAGCTTCATCAAATTTTACAAGTTGAGCGAAGAAAGTTTGAAATTAAAGTTTCTTTCTCTTCGGCTTACTGTTAACCTAGATGTTTATAGATCGTGTTTACGTAAACTCTGAAAAATAGTGACCTCTTTTGTAAAAATAACGTTTCCATTAACCTGATATCTTCGAGATTACCGTTAATTGAGAAATTAAACTTTTTATTTTAAAGAAAGTATACGCAGCTCTCGAAGTGCTTCAAGTTTTTGCATAAGCCGATAGTTTCCATATCCAGTAAAACATGTGATTTCCGAACCTTTTAATGCGCGCGAAACAGATTCGCTTTTACTGCAGCGACGCGCGCGCTAGTTGAAGTGGGATAAGGATTGACTCAGCAACTGCCGGCTGGGCGGGCTCGCGGTCTGTACATTAGCTCTCCTTGCTAATGGGTCAGTCCCTCGCTACAAACAAGCGAGAGTACTTTTTTTCTTCATTCACGAGTCTTCTAAATACCTCTAGTAAAAGGCATATTGATCTTTTTCTGTTATTTTTAATGGTTTTGCACTTATTCTGAATACGAAGGTGTACATTTGAATTCTATTTATAACATTTATGGCTTTCCAATAGTTCTTTTTTTATCTTGTAAATGATGGTTTCAATTGCAGTTTTAATAATTATTTACGTACTTCAGTTCATACTAAATAAAATTAATTAAAATTATACATTTAACGTTTGATCAGTGGAGAGAATTAATAGTGATATTTAATCCGTAATTAGGTGTAATATTCAAATGCTTTGTATTCTTGGTAAATTTTTTCTTATCCAACTTTCAGCCTTGACCTCATTTATTTTCTAACGACGAATCATCTTTTGCAATTTTGCTTTAAAATTATCGGGTATCTTAGCACTTTTATGGTGACATTTAAAATCGTGTGCTTAAAACCCATTTTATAATTTGAAACTAACTTTGTTCGACAAGATATAAAATTTTATGAGTAACAGGTTATTCATGAAAATGTATAGAATGTCCAAGTATTGCAAATACATAAAGTATTTTTAACTTTAATAATAAGTGTAATTACTTGTTACTATTTGTTCTTATTTTGATTATAACAATTTAATCAAGTGTGAGTAAAATTTCTCTAACTTTTTCATATTGCATTTCACTTGCACTTTAAACTGAATAAAAAAAAATCAACAAGAGGCACGCATTAGCCGTGACGGTCTGTTGGTTTCACTAACCTACATTGGCCTCGTTGAAAGCAAAACGATTCCGATTCACGGCCTGCTTTCGGAACTCTGCTTAAGTTTTTTGATCTTCCTCATTCCTCTTTCCATTCGTTCTTTGCTTTTTTCATCATTACATTCTTCTTCTTTTTACATAAAACACAAATGTCGGTCTATTATATGAAAGGATTTGTTAACAAAAGATAAAAATAAAAAATGAACCATTGTTTTCTGAATTGCGTAACTCTCATTTATTCATAAGTTTCGTTTCATTAAACTTCATCACAGGACCTCACAGAGGTCAACTTTGCAATTTACATATACATCGGACTAGATTCTCTTGGATTTCTGTCTATCGAGAACAGACGAAGAAATGTGACGCACATATAATGACAATAATGGCAGCGCTATAGGAATGTTCGTGCACAGATGCTAGCGCACGCTATCTCTTGAAATTTGAAGGCCTCCGCTCGTGTAATCTGGCAAAAGGCGTGTATAACACGAGATCCATTAGCTAAACTTTGGTTCGTTTGTGGGATATTTGGCGGTTTCTTGTTCTTCTTCTTCTTGTTCAAAAAGTTTTATTGCGGCACGTGACTCGGCGGCGTGCAGACGCACTCGCCTTTGACGTGCTCGCCAATCCAGTCCAAGTAGTTTGTAACTTTTGTGTAGACACCCGGGAAATTCGGTCGGGCACACCCGCGACCAAAGGAAACTAGACCTGCAAGCAATCAAGACACACAATGAGGATTAAAAATGGGATGATTTGAATATCTACCATCATACTGTCCGCTTAAAAACTGTAATAATTAGTTATGCAAAGAAATCCTGGGAAAATTAATTATATGTAGCCATATATGGAAACATACATGGGCATTACAATCATGTATGCACATAAATGGTATTGTAGTATATTCAATTTTTGTGCTTTGTATACATTCACATATATAATCATTTATGGTTATATAAATACCATATTTGTCCAAAAATAGGTATATATGGTAATATACGACTATATATAGATGTATATGAAGGGGAAAACAAATAGTCATGTATCGTCAGTTATAGCCATATAGAAACCAAATTAATATATAATCACTATATATGATTATGTATGATTCTATATATCTATATATGTTATCTATACATGCAGTTATAATGGCTATATAAAATTCATTTTATCCAAGTTTTTCCATTTGTTGTTTAGTATATAACAATTGAAAATGAGAAACTGAATAATACAAGCTTTAAAAGTCATAAATTGTAGTAAAATTGTAGGAGTTTTACTATTTCAGAATTTTTGGCGGAATATCACAAATCATAGCGATTTTAAAAAAGAATAGTAATAGTCCCGCAATTTTATATCAACTAATTAATTTAAAATCTTATATATTGTTTGAACCGGCGATGCTCTTCAATACAAAATATGGAAAAGTACTTTTCATAATTAATTATTATAATTTATAAATGAAAAGCTTACTTTTGACGTTGATTATGTAATCAATGCCATCTCAATATAACTCGTTATCATTAATTGATTAGTACCAAAATATAATCTGTTTAATTTGTAGAGACAAATCGCGATATCAAAACGAAAAAGTTCTATAACAAATTTTAACAATTTTACGAAAGAGACAATTAAAAATTTTACCTTGAGTACTGTGAAATGTTACTTGTTATTAAAAAAAGATATTATCTATTACAATAAAACTCAAATATTATGTTAGATTTAACGTAACCTTCGGGAGTCCTCAGACTATTCAACAGTAAATTATAAAATTTACTAATATTAGAGATAGATCCTTTGAGCTCAAACTTTTGATAAAATATGCCAATATGTAATCTTTTATCCCGTTATCGGAATTTAGATTTTTCATTCCACTGTTAATAACAATAAATAAGATGACATTTGATTCAAACAAAATAATATATTCAAGCATTAAAGTGGAATCGGAACATTTTTACAATATAGGTCTTTTTATTTATTTTAAAATAAGATTTATACTTAAATATATATCCATGTTGATAAGATAGAATCTTTTAAGGCTGAAATATTTTTTGAAGCGTATTTTACATTAGTTAGAATCTAGTTAAATATTTTAAATTATCAAAAATATTTACTATCTCGTATAAAGAATATTTTAAAATAAATTATTAGACCAGAAAGTAATTTTCGGTAAAAATGTGATAAAGAAAAATAAAGTTTGACAAATTTGAGACTATATATTTATGAAAATAAATGTCTAATAAATACTCTCATCTGATCAAAAGCTGGACCCATCAAATAATCTGAACAAGCAAAAGGTCCAACTCCACTGTAAACATCACATAGTGCTTTAAATTTAAAACAATATCGATGACTTACCGACAACTTCCATCGCACCCTTAGGACCGCGAACCTGAAGGGCACCACCGCTGTCGCCCTAAAGTACCAAAAGAAAAGATCAATTAACCTCTCGCCTATCTCCATTGCATGAAGAATCGATTGCAAATTCTACTCACGCTGCAGGAGTCGCGCTCGCCCTCGAGATACCCGGCGCAGAACATGTTCTCGGTGACGCGGTTCTTGGGATACTCGGACAGCCGGCACTCGTCCATGGACATTATCGGCAGATCGACCTTTCGCAATTCCTCGCTGACCGGCTCGCCCTCGCCGAGTCTTCCCCAGCCGATCGCCACAGCCGTCACTCCGACGTAGTTGAACGTCGCTGAAAAAAGAGGAGAAGAATCCGGAATTTTAGCATCTGGCTGAATTTATAGCTTGGCGATTGGTCGAAATGAAAATACTTTATAGCTACGATCGGGTGTTTTAAATTAAAATGCCCATTCGTTTAAGAATGACTTTTTTAATTACCGAGCGAAATGAATTTTTTTCGTTGAGATAACGAAGGCTGTGTGTCGAGTTGTTGATGATGATAATACTTACCCGCATCGGGTAGACAGACGGTCTTTACGGCTCCGTCCAGAGGCACCGGCCTGTCGAGTTCTATTATGGCGATGTCATTGTTGAAGCTGTGGCGGTCGTAGTTCTGGTGAACGGTCAGGGATTTGATGCGGTACTTGGCGTTGTCCGCGAATCGAACGGCGAAATATTTCTTCTGGAATCTGAAGTATATTTTCATTAAATTATATACTTCGTTCGTAATATCGTAATATATGATGCGCTTAGAGGCTAAGGGGTATGAATGATATTTTTTTCAAACTGGAGGTCTCAGTTATAGTTTTCGGTAAATGAAATAGTTAAAAATGTTATACCAATACGATTTTACTAAATTAAATCAAACAATTTAATTAAACTTGCTTTGTTTTATATGGTAATCATTAACATTATCTTAACTTGAAACAGGTTTTACTCGAAATAGAAAGAAATGAATTTATACCCTTTAGTTTTTGAACATCTATTTCGTGTAGGTTTAACTGAAATAATATATTAGATACGTACCCGGAGATGCAATGCCCTGCAGTGAGAAGGTGTCGACGTGTTATCAAACTAGCTCCGCAGTGGTGCATGCCTTGATAAGTGATGGCGACGGCCCATGGGAATTCATACGTGTTTGTGACTTCGCCGTTTACTATTCTAGTCTGCCGACTCACTCCGCAAACTAGAATTATACATACATTGAATCAATCATCTATTATGTATTTTCCATCCAAGGGATCGCACTTGTAAAAATTCTTACTTTAGCAAATTTTGTCTTTGGATCTGACTGATATATTTTTATAATATTCGGAATGAAAATTTCACTCTAAATGCATCGAAGTTTTAGAGAATTTGAGAGAATAACTTATTAATAAATAATTTTTAGTTTTTTTTTAATGAAATATAATAGGTATATTGTCCTAAAAATCTTAATATTTTTAATTTTACATTTTTTAACGTATGTTTAGGCAATATCTTTTTCAGATCCAAAGATGAACAATAGTAATTAAAATATCAAATTTTATAGGTGCCTCCTCTCAATTTACAAAAGTATAAACTCCGAGAGTAAAAGTATCAAATTCATTCAATGAGCTTTTTAAGTAAAGAATATTGTACAATTTCATGATGCAATAGCAATACGTTTTAAAATAAATCGTTAACTGACATATCGAATTAACGTTAAAAGAAATTACAATCAAAAGAAATAAAAAAAACTGTCCTTGTTAAAAACGATTTCGCGCATTTGGAAAGTGATACTCATGTCGTCCGTCGTTTCATCCCTTGTATAATTACCACAGTTGTCGCATATATCCAGTGATTTTCCAAAGTAAGACGAATCGCCAAAATAGTAGGATGAATCGGCATCTGTATTCGTGAAGTTATTTTGATGAACCATTTCTCGATCTCCGCCCAGAATCTAATATTGACAAGGTTTTAAATTAATATTTTGAAAGTAGACAGCTTGTTAGTAAACAATGTATCTCGGTTAAAGCTGATATAATATATGCATAAGGTGGCGCGTATATTGCACTCCTCGACGTTTATTATCAATGAGCTTTCAAAGGCAATTTAAAAACTATGTCGCTAGATTATATTTATAGCACATTGCAAAATACTATAGACGTAGTAATTATTCACATCAATTTTGATATTGTGCTTGTGCACGGCTTAACTACCACGTTTTCTAGAAAAGAATTATAAATTTTATTTTCAAACTTCATAAAATTATACTTTAATAAAAATTGAATTATTAATTAGTAATCTAATAGCCATTTTCCTACTTCTATTCTTTTTAATTAATTAAAAGACTTAGTAATTCTAGAGACAATCAAAAAAAGGAATCTTTCATTTTTTATCTGGCCAAAATACACCGAAAGAATCCTACAAAGCCCAGAATCCACCGATCCATCGAACTCACCAATCACTAAATTTTATTTTCAAACTTCGTAAAATTATACTTTAATAAAAATTGAATTATTAATTAGTAATCTAATAACCATTTTCCGACTTCTATTCTTTCTAATTAATTAAAAAACTTAGTAATTCTGGAGACAATCAAAAAAAGGAATCTTTAATTTTTTATCTGGCCAAAATACACCGAAAGAATCCTACAAATCCCAGAATCCACCGATCCATCGAACTCACCAATCGCGGCGAAAACGATCGCGCCTCGCAACTCCCCGCGATCAACCAGCACACCAGCGCAACTCCAACGCTCATCTTCCCAAAAGCTCGTTGTCCAATCATGTCCACACTGCGACGAGTCAAACTCCCAAGAATCCTCTGTATCCTCCGTTCAAAAGGCCGCAAGTGCACAAGACCGATGCCGCTGTCCGCTCTGAACTCGTCTGCTCGCTCTGCTCTCGACTCCCACGGTCCTTTGTCGCGGGGGCCCGGCGTGTGAAAAGTGACGATTGCCGCGCTGTTTTGCCGTTTTATAGTATATTATAACTAATAACGACCGCCCCGACACTGCCGCGAGTGGGGGCAGACTCACCTTGGCCGGTGCGCTTGCATTGGCAGATGAGCCGTGCGCGCGCGACCTTTTTCGAATCGCGAGCAGAGTTTTAGCGTAGCAGGGGGATGACGACGACGCCGGCGTCGTTGTACTCGATGTGGCGCAATCGTGTATACACGCGCGCGCGTACAGGGCCGATCTTCGCTGAGTCGGGCCCAATGTCACGAGGCTCCGGCAAGTGTATTGTGCTTCCAATGCCGCGAGAGGCTCTTGCGACACTCGCGAGAGTGAGGTTTTTGGACGCCCTGGGTGTGATGAACCCTGGGTTGAGACGGGTGACATTTTTGAGACTCTGCCTTGTCGATTTGTATGGAGAAAAGAAATTGTAACTATTACTAGGGTGGTTAGTAAATTTGACACTATGATAAATTTATGGGATAAATCTTTAGGATTTCGCTACAAGATAGATGGAAAATAAATGCTGTCTGTCACAACCACCAATATTTTCATTTTTCAATTTTGTTAATTGGTGTGCTATTGTATTGTTACCTATCATTTTTAATCGTGGAACTCATTATGTATTGCATTTCTTATGATTTTCATTTACTAGGTAGTTTAGTAATCAGTCCTAGTTCTAGGTAACCATTATTCTGTTTCTGTAGAAAACTCGATCATTTAATTTGGAACATTCAACTCTCATTTTTAATTTCAATTTTCAGTAAAGGCTTGATTTATTGTATTTAAACTTGGTAGTAATATCTATTAAAGTATGACGTGTAAAGTCTTAAATTTAAGAAAGGAAATTGCTGAACATCGGTGAATCATCGGTGTGCGAAAATAATTTTGCTGATAGTTAAATCGTCGTTAAAGTGGGGCGTTTTTTAAAGCACTTTGTTAACAAGAGCATTCTAAAAATATACCAACACAGACATTGTTAAGTAATGCTTCATTGGCAATTTTTAAATTTATGGTGGCCGTCGGCGAAAGCTTTCGTTGCAGGCTGCACAGCTGCGATATATGCAAAAATTACACATAATTTTGATAATTTATGAACGTTTCTCTCATGCTTATCGTCTGGAGCTTCCATGTGTAAATATTTACATTTTTACAGAACTGACGTTTTTCTTATGTAACGTACTACTTCATTAACAAAACTAGGTAATCATTTTTATTATTTATTTTCATAGCGCGTGGTATGGTGCTGATAATGGATTTCTACACCAAGCGAGTGTTTACGTAGTGTTTGTGTATCAAGTAGGAAAAAGAATCGTCAAGTTGAGGAAGAAAAGCTTTTGCGTATCAGTGGAAACAGTTCGATTGCGCGGGAAAGTAATACAGCTTGCACAATTACCCTGGAATAGGAAAATTCAAGCGAGATAAAAAAAATTATTTTAACTTTGCGCGCAACAAATTGCAGGAAAGTTTTCAAGATGCTACCATATTGCAATCGGGTCAATGTAATTGGACGCCCTTGTCTGTAACAACGGCGCGGCTGCGGCGTCAAGAAGTGCCTTTTTACGCAGCTTCTTCGAAATGGGCGTTAGTATGCGGGCAGATAGAAAATTAAAACAGATATAGATTTTTCTCGCCGAGCCAAGATAATTACCGCTCGCATAAAGAGCGAGAATTACGACTCGCGCGACCTGAAGGCATTTATTCGCGATCGGCTTTATCTAACGAACCTTGAGTCGCACAAATCTCGTCGGTAAGAAGAGCTTTACTTAGGAAACGCGTTATTGTAGCGCGATTTACGAGTCTCGCACTGTGTTTCATTAACTTGATAACAAAAAATCAACATTCATTATAGTAGGTTTACTACGAAATGTGCTCATCGCAATGCGCAGTGGGTTCTTTCCTCACTAGGATTAGGAAGTAAATAATTGATTTATCGAATCTCGGATTTGCGGCGAATTCGTCAATGGCTAGATGGATTTCTATTAATCCTCTGAGAGGTCCGAGAAGCCTTTCCGTCTGCACGTGCTCTCTATCGCCGGTCCGTTCTTAAATAAAGGATGTGATTGGCCCCGGTGGATAGGGTATAGCCGATGGTATTCTGTGAGGGATCGTTTGTCGTTATCGAGCTCAGCAATAGCTCCAACTATGCGAATCTCTTATCTTCCTTTAGGGACGAGAAAGCGACCCACGTGGCACGTACCCGGTTAAAAATTATACTCGTCCGTGAGAAAAGACGCTCTTCTTGAAAAAATGAATGACACACATATATATATATATATATAAATTTAATATATAATCATATATATGACTTTATGTGATTATATATAATTATAGATATATTTTACCTTATATAAATATATATATATAGTCATATATAATTGTACTCAAGTTTAGTGAATTTTATTTTCTATGGAGTTATATATTTATACTTATCATATATAAAACTGAATATATATTCATTTATAGTTATATATAAATCAGGTCAAAATGAATGTATAATATAACCATATATGATTATACATAACTACACATGAAATCTATATATAACTATATATGGTTATATGTAAGTAATTTTTCTCCAGAGATCTTGAACAGTCAAGGTCGCGTTTTATCAGTCATCTTTCCCGAATAGCTGTTTTGGAGGTGAGATAACCCAAGGTAAGTCATTAATGCTAGTCGCGTGTGTATTATGATGTCATACAAGGGCTTATCGTTCGAAAATGAAGAACTTACATACGAACGCGGTGTAACTCCATGCGTTCGCTTATACAATGTCAAGTTTTTGTTTACAGTGAATAAAGAAGAGGAAAGTCAAAGATTTTTCATTGAGTCTGTGTGCTGAAGAGCGCTAAGGTCAATCTTGTGTGGCTTTTCTAGTGCTTATCATTACAAGTTTGTTTGGGTTCATAAATTTCTGACTTTACTACTTCAAAACATCGCAACGTTCACTATAATGCTCGCCTGAGTTGCATGACCTTACGAACGGAAATCCCGACATAAAAGTCGACATTTGTCTCAAGAATTTACTCAGGAAACAACTCTTTTATCTTGAGCGGTCGATATCTTAAAATAGATACATACAGGAATTTTATATTTCAAAATCCAAAACTACAAGGAAAGCGGAACTAATTTTGCTCGAATATTACTCTCTTTCCCCCAGAAGAATTTTGGTCTCCTTTACAAATGAAATTTCCCCAGGTATCCATTTGGAACCAGCCGATCCCTCGCTATCTAACGATAAAAAGGTCAGGTGTTTGAACCCCCAGCTCCCTTCTTCCGACTCCCACACAAGGATGCATCCATCCCAATCTAGCTCCCGCAGAATCGTAGACCGAATCCACAGTGGCGTCGTCGGCCGCGATGACCCGCCAGGGTCACGCGCCTCGCCGCGTCTTTCACGCGAAAATAAAAAAAAAAGAGAATTAAAATGAAAAAAAAAAATATGGCAAGGCTCTCGGCGCTGGCGATAAGTGCCGAGTCATCGGGGGCACTTGTCAAGACAATAAAGCATACGAGCCAGCCCGCATGAGGGTGTCCTGACCCAAATACCTTGACCCACTGTGGTGCGCCGTCGGGCAGGTGCCCGAATCCCTATCTCTCGCGGGATACGCATCGCGTCTCTGTCTCCTTCTCGCGTCTACTGCGCACTTACGATCGGCCGAATACGACGACGCGTCGTCGGGACGTATTAAACGAGATAAGACGGCGCGGATCATCGCTGACGGCTAATTGCGCGCGTCCTTCCGAGATAACGCGTATTGTACGCCGCGTGTATACAGCGCGGAAAGAGAGGCAAGAGAGTGAGATAGAGAGGGAGCTGGCTAAAAAAATGAGGTACGAGGCCATGGAGGAAGATGAGCAGTTCGCACATGTACATCGTACACAGAGAGAGAGGGTTTCTTACATTATACTATGGGCGCGTGTATTTGCTATCTTTGCGCGAGTGGATCGCACGCTTTGCCCCCTCCTACCATTGTCCTCGTGGAATTCGAACCTCCCTCTCTGGGTCTCATTGTCGCTCTCCTCTCTGCACCTCGAGATCGTAGTCGTTCAAGTTCGAGCGTAATGCACGTGGAACTTTGACGCTTAGTGCTAAGCGTTCCGTTCGCAGAGGAGGGAGTGTTGACTTTCGAAGACAATGGACGCGGTTTCTCACTACTGGGCGCTCGAAAACTGGAAAAGTCGGAGTCGTCGCTTTACAAAGGCAAATAAGAGGACGGAACTCTCCAAAAGGAGAAAGAGGTAAACGAATAAGATTTTGTATTAGTTTGATTGTTTGTCATTGTTTCTTTTTGCTTTCTCGTAGAGGAAGCTTTTCTTTTCTTTTTCATTGGATTTATAATTTGCTACGTTTCTATATATGCTTATCATGTGAGATGATTTTGGATTTGTGAACTTAATTGTCTGCTAAAAGATATGTAATAAGGAGTAAAAAATAAATAGTGTATTAAGCCGATAAATGTTTACATAGTTTCCATTTTAAAAATACTGTATGTCCACAGTTACTTCTCATAATTACCACCGTAAGTCCCGATTTACGTCTTTCTTTCATGCGTAAAAACACCGTAAGTCGTAATACTTCGTAAAAATGCCGTATGTCGAATCTAACTAAGACATAGGTACATGATTTTTAGAAAGTGAAGCAGCTAAAATACGGATTAAGAACATATATTTAATTTTCTATTACTTTTTGAAAGCATCGAGGAAATCGACTTACGGCTTTTTTGCAAGGTATCGGTAACTTGCATTTTATCGTATGGTATGTTATCTCTCTTAAATAAGGGTGTTAATCATTGAAACTTGAACTATAACTTTCTTATTATGAGTTATTATGATTGCTTAGAAAGAAAATGGATTTTTTATTTTAAGTATACAATAATAATAATAAAAATAAAAAAGTCGTTTGTGCTAATATCTCGATTTCATTCAAATTTGATTTACGGTATTTCATGATGTGGACGGCAGTATTTTTTATAACTGTTTTTATATCTACTTTGTATAAAATGTAAGTTTTCCTGTTGATATGAAATACAGACGTACTTCCTCGTTAACGCGAACCTGTATAATACGAATCCCCAATTAACGCAAACATAAAATAGAGTCCCAGCAGATTTGTGCATATTCTTATGTGCATTGCCCTCGTTTAACATGAAACTCTGATAACATGAACTATTCGAATAATATTTCGATCCTTACAGAGGCCATTCCGTGGTTTATGCGAATTTCAGTAAATAAACAGACCTTCAGTTTATGATCAACATTAGAAAGCGTAAACAAACTATAGGTTAATAAATAAATAAATACTAGCCAGCCTTAGACACTTCGCGATTGAAAGAAATAAAACAAAAAGAAAATTGAGAAAGAAATAAAAATTTACATTGACAAATTTCAACACCCGGCCCAAAACCGGAGGAGACCTAAAACCTTTAACGGGCACACCTTCAAGCCGAGCTCTGTCGACACAGAGATGTACATCCGGGGAAGAACTATTTTTCCGAACGTGCCGATTAATGACCGTCAAAAGGTGCATAGTTCATGGCGCAAGCAACTTAGTCTATGGAATAAGCAACTTGCGCTATGAAATATGTACCTTTTGACGGTCCATAACCGGCACATTCAGAAATATAGTTCTTCCTTTGGCCGTACGACTATCACAAAATTTGCCCTTATTCTTTTAATAATATAGCTTCCTTATAACTAAGGTGACTTTACCCAATATGGCTCCTGCGCCCAATATAACCTACCATGTACGACCTAGCTATTACGCGATTTAGCCGGCAAACAGCTGACTAATTATGTATATGACGTCAGTAGAAGATTTTTAACCGAAAAATTTCCTCGCAGAAGTAAAAGGAAACCAGGCTGCGGTGTATTCTATCTCGCGACTGCTTAAGTGAATTTTGACCACTATAGTTTTGAACAAGTCAATATATTTATTGTGATATTAAATAAAGAAGTTGCTCCAAAGTCGACAGTGCCCTCAATGTTACTACGTATCGTCAATTTTTTAGTAGCATACTTCATTTTATCGTGCGGCTGTATCTCTTATACCTTTTCGGAATAAGAGGAATTGTGTCTACACACTCATTTTACCCAATATGGTACACGTAACAATCTATAATGACCATTTTTAGAATTCTTCAAGCTTTTCAAGGATAAGATGAGGCGTTGAGTGCAAAAACAACTTAACCCGGGTTAAGTTTTTTTTTGTTGGATCATACATATTCGTATTCCACGACCCTTTATTTATAAATACAGTACATCAAACAAATTTTTTAGAATGTATTCATCAGTATTCTCTCGCGCTTCTCCGTGCCTCCCGCCGCATCTGCGTACACCCGAGATTGTAGCCGCTATAAGTCTCTCCGCTGTGCTATATACCGTCAGAAATTCACGCGTGCGTACCACGCATGGTATTTATCTCGTATTGTACGATTCAAGACGAAAGTTCCACTCTTACAATTTTTAACTGAGGATAACCGAGATTGATTGGAAAATATTCTTTGAAGAATCGAAAATGGCAGTTTGAGTGACAGCTCAAAAAGATATATAGGGGAGAACGGGGTATTGTCGGTCACCTAAGCAAAAGTGCTTGTTATTTCTACTTTTAAATTGTTTTTTATTAACTATTATGTTAGTTCAAACCATTGACTTTACATATTTCTTATTGGTCTAATATAAAAATGTAAGATATCGAAGTTATAAGACGAAATAAAAAGAAGCATTTTGACTCGATTTACTCCACATCAAAGGGTAATACCGGTCTACCTTGGTACAATTCCGGTCACTATTAAGAAGTTACTTTTATAGGTAAAACATTTCCTCGAATCAATTATATGAACCTTCATATGATCAGTCACATTATTATTCGCACTTACAAAGTGAAATATGTAACACATAGCCACTGTTTAATCGAAAATACTTAAGCAAAGTTGCTCTACCTGAGAGCGCAGCGGAACGTTTTCTTAGCCTCACTTTCGGGAGCGTTATATAAATAACATTGTGACCGGTATTAATTCTGCTTAGTAATTTAAATTGAAATGACAAAAAAGCAATAGGTTTATACTCTTTTTTTTACTACTTCCTATTCTTAGATTGTTCAAATTAATAAAGTTGGATAAAATAACTGCATAAAGTAACAAATAATATGCATAAAAGCTTATTTTATAGACCAGCTTTCTTATAAGAAATGTAGACCTAAACTTTAATTATGTATAATTCCTTAATAATACTGAATAGAAGGTTGTTTGAACACTAGATTAATTGCATTTTATGTTGCGTTTGATATACTATTCGAATTATTACTTAAAAATGTTTAGATTATTGAAAATAAGAGTAACCGGAATATGCCAGTGACCGACATTACCCCGTTCTCCCCTAAGTCTAAGCTTAAATTTAAATAAAGGTATAGTTATAAATTTGAAAATACATTTATAATAGTTTATTTGCTGTATAAATTCACGTACGAACATTATTTTAATGAAACATGTTCAGAGTTTTTCTTAAGAAAATAAGCTAATTTTAGGCATAAAATCCAGGCATAAATTTTCTCAAAACGTTGGCCATATTGTGTACATGCCCCTATCTTTCCATTTAATTTAATTTTAATTAAATGTAGTATCAGATTCTGCTTCTTTTTATTCTTGAAGATCTGATAAGGAAGAGTCACGTAGCCAGCGTTAGCTAGTAACTCGGGCCATTCGATCATTATTTTGAGAATACTGTACTAATTAGAATCAAAATAATCTATTTAATTAGTACTATCTTCGCATTTTCTGTCATTTGGGCTTTTTATTATTCTAGTATTACTTTGAATAATATAAATTAATTTACTTATATTAAAGTTTAACAAACAACTTATAGTTAAAATCATTTAACAAAATTATGATATAGTTAAGTTATTTTATAAAATTATACTACTGATGAAGTATTGATTAAATTAAATATAAAATTATCTGTTTTAATAATATATGCATAACTGTTACCTACTTAAATACTTGCTAAAATAACGTTTGCGAGAATACGTCCGATGTGACATTAGGGGATCTCATTTCATCTCATCTCTGTTTATTTTAAAGTTAACTTTTTGTAATAATTTTCCGAGTTGTTCCAAAACACACATACCCAGGAAAAATACGCTATTAAAACCACCCAGGAGATAATCTCACCAGTGAATCGTTAAAATTCTTATTTTGCTCTATTGCGTAGTTCAACTTGATAGTCGCGACAAACAAGTCAAATATTGACTCTCCGTCTCGATCCACCTGTAAAAACAGCTCCGAAACTCCACCCGGGCACATCTGCGTACGATTTACAACGCGAAATCTCCTTCGCGCGCATTATACGTGGCAGACGCAAACGGTTATTCGTCGCGTTAGCGGTGCGTGCATCGGTGCTTAGACCTGTTCTCTTTTTTTGTTTCTCGCGAAAAGAAAACGCGAACGAACGACGACCCAGAGGAAGGCCGTAAAACCACGATCAAAAAAAGTGAAACAGACCATCAGCCGCATAAAAGGGGGAATACGAAGTGAGAGGTGCGAATTTATCTCGCGGAGTTCCGCAAACCGGTAATCCCGTGACACTCGCTTTGAGCGCGCAGATCACTCGTGGAGATTTTTATATACATCGCGCGAAATTACCATACGACTAGCCTAAATTTTCACCCAGAAACCACCGCCACTCTCGCGCTCGCGAGGCCCGTTCGCACACGTGTTGCTCTTTCCCCCCTGGCTGTGTCTGTGTGTGTGTGCGTGTGTATATAAATAAAGATGCGCGGCTGAGGCTCGGGCCTGTGTGAAAGTGTCGGCCGAGTCGGGATTGTCGTCGCGCCGCGCGTGAAAATCGAATTTCGAAGACGGGTTGTACAGAGCTCGACGGCATTGTCCGGCAGCCGCGAGAAAGCACCGGTGTATGTACAAGAAGACAGTGCGCGCCCGTCTAGCGATTGACCTCTCCGCGCGTATAATAGTGCGTTGATATAAGGTATTTGCCGACGCGTGAAAATGCGCGGGATCGTTGGTATTTTGCTGCTCGGCGTCGTAGCTACGCTGGCGCGAGGATACATCATTGACAGTCAGGTGAGTCACTTGTGGTTTTTATTTTGTATTAGGTTCGCTGGGTCAATATTGAAACAATTGTGCGATTCGAAAACTAATTTCTTAGAGAATGATTTAAGAAAGAATTACGAAAGATCGTATAGTGTTATCTGAATATAGCTTATTCTTATTGACATACGAGAACGATCATGCTAAGATTGGTATATTTTATTCGTATTAACTACTTTACTTTACGCTGAGATAGATTATATGGCGAAAATTGAAAATTGTGTGGGCATAATTTACTATTCATTAACATTCGATTTTGAATGAAAATTATCATATTTACCTATAGCAAAATTTCATAGAAAGTCAAGTATCTTCTTAATGTGCAAAAAGTAATAGAAATTTTTGTCATACAATTGGGTATTTGAATGAAATTTTTTATTGCTTGATTCTATAGATTATAATACTACTTTCTTTGTGAACTTCTCGGATTTTCACAATTTACCTCTTATTACTGAAGTTACACAGCTTCAAACATCCGGATGACGTCACATTCATATAGTGGTACCTATTGATGTTATATGAGTGTGGTGTCATTCAACGGAACATATTTAGGTTATAATATCTTCGGATTTCAATTTTTTTTCGAAATTTCGAAATAAATAAAGCGTCAACTTATGTTCTTTATCCAAATTCTGGGTACCGCAACGAAAAATTTTTTCATGTAATAATATCTCAATTAAATTAAATTAAATTAAATTAAATTACAATTAAGATGGCATTTGGAAAAAACGGGCGCACAGTACGAGTTAGTCGTATAAATTTTATCCTACTCTCTAATTTTGAGCATAGCTGAAACCTCTTTTCTTAATAATTAAAAAATAAAAAGAAGAAGAGTAAAATATGAAATTTTGATCCGGCACTATGAATTTGCGAAATAATATCGTACCTTTATTTTATTCGGAAAATATTTGACAATACAATTACTTCTTGTTCAAAATCATAATGCTTAATATTATTAATTATTTTACGCGGATCCTTTACATAAGCTTTTAAAGCTTAATACTATCATAGAAATAAATATAACGTGTTAATTAAACATTTTAGCTGAAGTTACCAAACATACTTGGAAAGCACTTGGGTGACTTACGAACTAACATCACAGGCTCAACACAAAATGTTCAAGATGAGGATAAATTTTTCCTAAATTGGTTGCAAAACGTACTGGGATACAAACCACCTTTAGCGCCAACCACTCCGCAGGCTCCAGTAACTGAAGCTGAAAAATGTGCAGCTTGCCGTAAGAGTCTAACTGTTTATTTAGCATTTAAAAAACGAAGTTCTCGTTATTAAAGTATAAGCAATACTAGCCTAAGATAAAAAAAAAATTTCTATTACCTATGAAAATAAGTAGTTTTCTACAGTTAATTAACTTTATATTAACATCTTCGTTTTCAAATGACTTTTCACGCGCTAATTTAGATATAGACCATTTTCCTAATGAGAAACAATCTATTATAGACTGCGGCGTAACGAACAAGCAGAAGAGAATCGTCGGCGGGATGGTGACCCAAGTTAATGAATATCCTTGGGTAGCTCTTTTGACCTACAAGGGACGTTTTTATTGCGGCGCCACCGTCATCAACTCGAAATACGTATTAACGGCAGCGCATTGCGTCGACAGGTACATAACTCCCCCCCTAACATCCCTCCAAATCTCGAGCACTCGCAATCTCCATCCCGCACGAATAACTAATCGAATCCACGTCCAATCCCGTCTAGATTCCAAAAGAGCATGATGGGCGTGCGGATTTTGGAGCACGACCGCAATTCGACGAGCGAGGCTACGACCCAGGACTATCGCGTCCAGGAGATCATCCGGCACATGAGCTACTCCACCGTCAACTACAACAATGACATAGCGCTCATAAAGATCGACGGCGAGTTCGAGTTCGACAACCGCATGAGACCGGTTTGCCTGGCCGAGCGAGGTGAGTGCGCGTCGATTTTCGGCTCGCACGAGCTAATGAAATAAATAATAATGATCATGCGCGCGTCGTCTTCGTTCTTATTTGTTTCTTTTTTCTTTTCAGCGAAAACTTTCACCGGCGAAACGGGCATCGCGACCGGTTGGGGGGCCGTCGAGGAGGGCGGACCAGTTTCGAATACTCTGCGCGAGGTGAGCGTGCCGATTATGTCGAACGCCGACTGCCGCGCCTCCAGGTACCCGGCCCGGAAAATCACCGACAACATGATCTGCGCCGGATACAAGCAGGGACAGAAGGACTCTTGCCAGGTAGATACGTCGCTTCGGATGAATTTTATTCTTTGCTTTAGGAATACGGGGCTGCGGGATTGCTCGATGTTTCTTCAGAAGATTTTCACGGTCTATTGATAGAGTTGGATTAGATAGAGAAAAGCTGATTTATTACATATTTGCTTTAAATGTTGACAGAATATTATTAATGGCATAGATTATACATCCCGCAAAACGATAAGAACCGTGCCGGTACTAAAATGGAAATATTCAATGTCAAAGTTGCGAGTCTTAACACATTAGGTACAGGTTAAGCATGTGTTAAAGAGACATTTTAATTTGTAACCGCAGAAATTAATTATATATTTCCCTGAAAAATTAATATGTTGTAAAGAATTACTACCTATATTACGCAAAACAAAATGATCTATAGTTAGCGGTCCCCTTTCAAAGATATGCCTAAGTAAAACATTTTAGTGTCTGTATTATGAGTATATCTATATTGGGATACAGTCTGTAGAAAAGTTTATACCGCACTTTAGTTTTCTGCCTTATTTCAAATCTTTTGGGTTGCTTTCAATATTTTAACATTTTAATTTATGAATTGAAGACATTAAGTTATAAATATAATGCCGTTTAATGATGATTTGAAATACAAATTAACTTTTTAACCTTAATATCACCGGTGAACTACCTTAAGGAATAGAGCATGGATGACCTTTCATATGGAAGAAGAATGTGGATAACTATAGGTATAATAATACATAATCAAAATGAGATAAGAGAGGAAATTAGGAAAAACTCTAATTTGGGGAGAACATTCTAATTGTAGCCAAAAAAGTATTGGTGTAGTAATGGATTAAATTAATTAGTGATTTATAAAAAAAATAATACTTATACCGTAATAGAAAAGTGAATAAATGACCAGTTTGTATTTAAGAAGCGTTATTGTAAATGGTCCAAATCTAAAAATGAAGAAAATAAATTTCGGGTGTTCGAAGATAAAATACATAAACATAGGACATTGTAGAATTATCAAATAGAAGAAAATAACTGTATGTCATCTAATATTAGAGTAATGAAATCATGCAAGCTAAAATGAATAGGTCATGAAATAGCACTTTAGTCCATAGAGTTTGAATGAAAAAGCAAAATTTAGTTTTAGTGAAAAGATAAAATTAAATTAGATTTAAAGAAAAAGAGCTTTAGAATATATTTTGATTAGCATTAGCAAAAAATAGAGAACAACGGGGTTCTTTTACTGACGGGATTATGATTTTTATAATTCCAAATAAGAAAATACATCTTTTATTTTCTTCAGGGTGACAGCGGCGGTCCTCTTCACATTATGTCGGAAGGCCTACATCGCATTGTCGGTGAGTCAATAAATACCTTTTTACTTTTCTTAATAAATACTTCCATTGCGATGCGTTAATATTACGTTTATGCTTGACGTTTTATTGACATATATTACAGGAGTCGTATCATGGGGCGAAGGATGTGCACAGCCTGGTTATCCTGGTGTATACACGAGAGTTAACCGTTATATAACCTGGATTATGAAAAACACAGCAGATGCTTGCTACTGTTCAGATCAACTGGTATTGCGCTTACGTGAATTAGAACAATTCCCGTGAAAAATCAAATGACCGAATTATCTACTGAAAAAAACAGAGAGATTACAAACTTGTGATGAGTGCAGAAAGATAGAGATTATAAGCTCGTGATGACTACAGATATTTATTTATTTAAAAGCTGTATTGTTAATAGTTTTATCGTATTTAATTATTTATGACATAATACTCAAATAGACTGAGATTCTTTTTTGATTCTTGTATGACCTAATTAACATTAAAACATACATCAAAATAGAAATTAAGGCACGCTCATCAATGATAACAATAATATTGTTCATGGTACACACTACACCTAAAAGTTGGATAATTACACAAAAACTGCATCATTTCTATAACTATCAGAATTTTGCTATTAAAAATGTACACTTCACATGTACATATACAACTATGTGTTTGTACATATAAAACATTTAGACAGTCCTTTACAAATTTGTTCTATATATAACACATATTTCTTCACTAGTCGTTAAATTGCGTATGTATTTACTACTTTCAAAATAAAATGTAAGTCTTAAATTGTATGTAAAAATTAAGATACTGTTTTTATGTCTTAAGTTTAAATTAAAAAATGAAAATATCTACAAGAAATGTTTAATTCATTGTGCCTCCTTGTCATCTGTGCGACAGAAAATAAAACGTAAACAATTCTATCACAAAAGAATACACACACACACACACACACATTTACAAAATCTTCTATACTACTTAGATGAATGATTTATCAACATTCTATCAAGTTATACACATTGACTAGACTGAATGGGCAGGTGTCTTCTCCAATTGATAAGATGATGGTCCTTGATCGCCCTTCTCCTTTGGATAAAGCCAGAACGTTTCCATATTACCTTTTCCCTGTAAAAGTACACAAGCGTATTCACAACAATGAAAACTGTAATGCGCGCTCTACAATGCCTTCTATCATTTGTTCTTCGTACCTTCACTGAAACAATGCCGCGTGACTCAATACCGTAGCGATCCTCGGGTAGTAGGGCCTTTGTGTCCGGCGATATGTGTACTTTTCCCGGCTTCAATGAAAACAGAAACACACGCAGGTACATAGAATCTGTACTGATTTTCATCTGAGATACTACAGCTGAAACCTTCGCATAAACAATTAAAACGGCAATACAAATTCCTTACCAGACTAGTTGTTTGCATTCTCGAAGCCGTATTTACAGTGTCCCCGAAGAAGCAGTATCTTGGCACTTTTATGCCGACGACCCCGGCGACCGCGGGTCCGGAATGTATTCCTGCAAAAGCGAGCAGAATCGAGCTTACGTTACTTTCCGATCGTGACGCTTCGCGGCGCACAACTCGAATTCTCACCGATCCGAATTTGAATATCCAGGCCGGACGGCAAGATCAGCGAGCGAACTTGAGATATTAGCTGTAGAGAGACGTCGGCGATGTTGATCGCGTGATCGTCCGTGCGATCCGGGGCTCCGCTCGCCGCCATGTAAACCCGACCCACCGTCTCTACCTGTTGATTAATTAAATTTAGAGGGGGAGCGGCGCGCCGAGGGAGTATAGGTAGCGTTTTCAAGCAGAGAATTAATTAATCGTGTACCTTGTAGACGTTGAATTTGTCCATCAGCGAGTCGAAGCACGAGTAGACCGCGTTCATCGAGGATACGATGTCCATGGCGCCCTCGATCGTCGAGTAATTAAAGTCGCAGAGTTCGCAGAATAAGACTGATATCGATTCGAACGACTTCAGGGCAAAAACATACAAAAATAATGACTTCTGAATGAATAATAGTATATTGAGCCGAAGGCGAGTGCGTTTTGCGAGCCGAAGAAGAGTACTGAAAACACACAAGGGTAGAAAAAGCCTCTAGCCCATGGTGCACACCGTATTTTTTATGACACATGTATTGATTTTAGCGGTTTTACGTGTCTGTCAAGCGGAACCAGATGTGTTCGTTTTTAGACACGGTGCAACTGTCGTCCTGTTCTATTAAGAAATTAAATATGTATACCTACACATACATTGATTTATACACACACATACACACCCATATACACACATAGAGATATACATACATACACATATAAAATAATTATTATCGTATATTAAAGTTTTTCAGGTAATTGATAGATAAGATAATTTAATTAATTTTAATTTAATAATTAAAAGTCTTTACCGAATGCTGTAACACGCACGCATGCGCGCACGCCCGCACGCTGTAGTGAGTTTAAAAGTTTTTACCGCCCGCTCGGGGCTCGGACGGGATGTAAAGAACATTTTTGTCGCCGATTGGTAAACGGCCAGTTCTTGTCCGTTTGAAATGCACGAAAAAGCGCGAAAATCGTGCATGTATTACAAAAATAATTATATTTGAGTATTGAAAACAAATTTGCTGTTCACACGAGCAAAAGTACACCTATATGCGTGATTTTGGATGCAAAAATGTTGGATACTTTATATAAGCGCAGTGGTATTTACAATATATAGTAAAAGATCTGTAAAATTAATGAATTACAACGGATTTTGAAGTATTCAGTTGATTGTATATAAGTATATATTATATTAACTGCTATGGTATTTACAAAAAATCTCATGGAACACGCTCGCTGCTAAAAGATAATAAAGGTGAAAACGTAAATTTTATAACCAAGTTAAATGGAATAGTTTGCAGCTTTTCATCGGGTAAATAGTTAGTTGCTTTTTTAGTTTTTAAACGCACCAAGGAACTTCCATTGAGCGTTTCGAATTCCTATAATTTAATTGGTAACGTTCTCATTATAACTTTTGGGAAGCTTTTACCTCTCATCATTAAAGGCTGTCACCGATCTTCCTGAAGAGGCATCTGATTCTACCTGGTCTTAAATTATCTGTTTTTAAGCCACAAACAAAATTTTACAGTTTTAATAATAGTATATTCAAACTTTCGGTATTTATACAAATCTACAAAACTAGGAGCGTTTTAAATAAACGTTGTATGAAAGAGGCACAATTTTATTAGTTTTCTTGGATTTGTGAGAAAAAGTTTAGTTGTACTCTAATCAAAATATCAGGAGTCATTTCTTGAATTGAAAACAAATAATTTGTGCCCAGGCAGAGTCATATGCTTTACCAGGAAGCTGGATAAAAATCAAATCCGACATTAAATCTCCAATTCGGATAAAAATTGTAAGTTCTAAGGTTTCTGATGAGGCACATGACTCTAATTGGCTTAAATTATTTATTCTTAAGCAAATAAGTAATTCCGAGTATTTTTTTATCAAAGTACACGCAAACTTCATTTAAGTTCCTAATAAACTAACACAATTTTAACTTTAATGTTTTTTAATTTAATGCAATATTTACGTAAAAGCGCCTCTCGTTTAGTAGTTTTCTAAAAATCTTGAAGTATACACATTTTTTGAAAATTACCCATACATTAATTCGACTCAGCCAACTCTCCCCTAGCACGTAAGAATTTCAAAACCTCAGAGAGCAATAACAATTCATTTACCTCGCAGGTACTGAGCGGACTCGTTCCGGCTCGAAGTCTATCGGCGACGCTCTGCGGTATCATCGAGTACAACAGCTCGTCGCTCTTGTTCTTCCATCGATCCAGCAGGGCGTAACTCTGCTCCAGCTCCTGGGAACGTTGCTCGGCTTTTTCAAACATCATCTCGAGCCTTTTCGTTAAATAATACATAGAGAGAAAGAGGGCGGGGAGAGAGAGACAAAGAGAGATGCGTCGTGGGTGCAAAATTCATAATTTATACAGTACATAATGGTAAACGAGAGACAATTCGGAGTGCAATTTACCTCCCGCAGTGCTGCCACCCGGCGAGCACCAGTTCCCGGCTCAGCCCGTGCGGGTTCAGATCGTTCAAGTACAGACCCATACTGAGCAGCTCGTCGAGGCTATTGATCCTGGAATGATAAAAATCGACCTATCTAGTATCGCATAATTACCGAATCTATATATGGACGATGCGCGGATGTATCGGGAATACGCTGTAGTAAGTAACAAATTTGGATTATTTATTTATTTTTTTCTTCCACGATTACTGTCCACTTTAGTAAAAATCTAAGCTTTGCCAAACTTTGTCCAACTTCTCTAAATATTGCTGAAGATCGCCAAAACATTATTACATAACTATATAAGTTAATAAGACTGTCTGCCATTTTCAGAAATATTTAGCGAATTTCGATAAAGATTGGCATAACATGCTTTGTAAAAGAAATTTTTCATTTGTGTAATTTTTGCAAAGCTATAAAAATTTGGCAGAATATGACAAACTTTAGAAAAGTAAGCCAAGTTTTACAAAAATTAAGAAAAGCTTAGTAAAAATGTTTAAGAAACTAAAATATCAAATGTATTTGATGTTCAAATTTAGATAAATTTTTCTTAATCTTGCGAAAATGTTGTAAAGTTTTCCAGACTGTGTTTAACATTGCTAAAATCACCAAAAGCTATTTCCTCTAAACTTTGCTCATCTGTGATAGACGAAATTTAAAATCACGCACATCCTTTGGCTAAATCGACTAACCGAACGCGTTTCAAATGTTTGATCCATCTTAAGTATTCGAAAAAAAGGAACAATGCTATTCAATCACGATACATCATTTCGAAAACTTTAAAAGACGTTCCATCAGTCGACTCCGTCGTTGTTTGTAAATGTCCACTGAATAGACACTACCACATGCTCTTCGTGGCCTAACGCAAATGCCGCTTAGACACTTACAGGGGACTGCAGAGGAAGATTATGGCTTTGATGTCGCCGATGTATCTCATTTGCCCTTTCAATAGGATATTACGCGCCCCCTGGCTGCCCCTCCTATCCAGCTTGGAGCTCGTCGGCACCGGGTCGTCCAATTTGTCCGTTTGTTTCGGCTCGCCGCCGTCCGTCGATCTAATCAGCTCCAATTCAAACATCACCGAGTGCAGGTACATTACCTGCAATTGGAAAAGCGCAAAGAAATAGTTTCAACGCAGCCGGAATAGATCGCGGGAAAGCATCACGTACGTTTCCCCAAGTGAAGGGGATGCCCTTCGGACGGCGCAGCCGGAATATCTCCGTGACGTGCTTGTCCAGGATCGAGGCGGTGTTGCCCCAGGCCTGGAGCAGCTTGTCGCCCACGCCCTCGATGCACATTTCCTTGTTCATCACGACGCCGAATGGAAATAGGCGCAGCAGGACCGAGCTCGAGACGGCCGGCAGCTCGCGGCCGATCGGCGTCCTCATGCGCGAGTTCTTCGCTATCTGCGAGAAACGACAGTTTTACGTCGATGGTGCTTTCATTGAGACCGGGACATTTTGGGGAGGTTCCTCGTGTCGGCTATATAGAAAAAGTCATTTGTAGCATGATTTATTAAGATCGGGGTTATCAGTGACTTTTAACTAAATTGTGACGTCACAAGTGTGGCAAAAAGACAATTGCTTATATGATTATATCAGTTGTCGTATGAATCATTAGCTTTTTTCTTACAGATTGATAATTTTAGAATTTTTTCAAGAAGATTTATAGTAAACTCTTTTTTAATGAACAATAATCTACAGTTGTAATGTCACAATTTAGTTAAAAGTTATTTTATATATAAAAATAAATAAATATATATATATATATATATATATATATATATATATATATATATATATATATATATATATATATATATATATATATATATATATATATATATATATATATATATATATATATATTGTCGCTGATATTACCTGATCTTAATAAACTATAATACAATTTCTTTTTATATATGGCTGATTTACAGGTAAAGAAAATTTTTAAACCTGTTATATACTATAAACGCGGACAATACCGAGCAAACAGAGGTAAAGCAGCAAATGTAATTTCGTTTCAAGTGGAACGAGAATGCTTTCACGTTAAATTAATTAATCTTTTCTACAATACGGCGTAATAATGTATTCGTGTAGAAGCATAATAAACTTTGCTTACTCCAAATGGAAGAATTACGAGGGGCGAAAAATGTATTTTACTGAGAATATGATAATTCTTAATTAATGCATCTCCCATCAAACAAGTTATTACACAAATTACAGTCTTCTGTTTTCTTATTGATCATAAATATGGATATTTAAAAGTTTTAAGCTGCTCTTCAGTAGTATCATTAAGAAAATCTATCTTTTACTTACGGGACTGATCAAATGTGTATTAGAATGCTTCTAATTATTCAACAAGATTATAATCTACAAACACTTACATATTTACGGTTGTCAAAATCAATGCGAAACTTGACCATTACACTTCTCGTACCAGGAATATTGTTGGAACTCTCCAGAACTCGAATGTCGAGTTTTGTCTTGTAGAGTTCCTCGGCTATTTGATAAAGTTGGCCTAAAATAATATTTCCCATGAAGGTTCTCTCAAACTTTTAATATTAACTTCGGTAGCGCAAATTTGTTCTTGAAAACACAAACTATTTTCAAGTTCTCGTATTACCCATGAAGTAATGAGTAAATCCCTGTCGCGTACTTCGGTACACGAGCACCACACCGTGCGGATCCACGTGAGTGAGGTACATGGAAGGACTCTTCATTTTTGGATAAGTGAAACGCATCTGCATGTGGATGTTGTCGACGCTCTGGAGGAAATCGCAGAAGTATCGACCGGTCGCTTTGATGGTGCAGGCGTACCTGTTGAATTTCATTGTAACTGAATACCACGACTCGATATTTCCTATTTAAAAAATTCTGACGCGACGCAGGGGTGTAAGAGCCATAATTTACGACCATCTTTTTGACATTTCTTTACCCCTGAGTTACGACGGGAGTTAAAGTATCACTGAGCCGCTTGCGCGTAAACGAAACTTTGTACGAAAAGTTCAGCTTACACGCCTGTAGATGCTTTTTTTGCCGGGAAAATGAGAGTATATTTTACACGTTGCTGTTTTTTCTTCTCATAACTTTTCAGGGAATAGCGGTAATGATACATAAGATGAAGGTGACGGTTTAAAAAAAGTCAAGCGTTCGTTTTAAATAATAATACCCTTACTTTTAATTAATACAACATTTGAGTGCGTATAAGTTACTTTTAAAAAATATCCGCTGTATGAATGTGTGTATGTCGTGTGTGTGCGTGTGTATGTGTGTATGTGTATGCGTGAATATTCCGCGGTAAACCCTGACCAAACTTCACATGCATGTTTGTTATTCATACCTAAACGAGGCTTCAAATTGTCAGCGAATATGGTTGACTAATTTTGAATTTATATATATATATATATATATATATATATATATATATATATATATATATATATATATATATATATATATATATATATATATATATATATATATATGGCTATAGCCATTTTTTGAAAATTGAAAATCTGGAATTTTAGGTTATTTGAACATTTTTTGATGCATAAATGTTTTTTGGGAAGCGAATGTTTTTCACAATAAAGTACTCATAAAATCCTCCAATGAGGGCTATTCTGTCTTTTGGTGGCGCTAGTGTGGAACGTGGGTCAAAGCACTGTGAGTATATCTATCTATACGTATGCGCACGCATTCTACAAACATATACAGATATACTCGCAATGCTTTGACTCACGTGTCACACTAGCGCCACCAAACGATAGAATATAGCCTTCATTTGAGACCGAAAGCGATGCAAAATGTACCTTTTTTTATTTGTTATACTGTGTGTTTAAGAATTTTTTCTAACATCTATAACTTGAAAATTAAAGAATAAAATTTAAGGAAATTTTTTTGAATATTAGTCTTATATAAAACTATAATCCTACAAATTTTCAAGTTATAAGACTCATTGCTTCTTAAGACAACAAAAAATAAAATGTTAAAAAAATGCATTTTGTTGGACAACGATATCTTAAAAGATTTTTTATATTTCCCTTTGAAAGTTACTGTGATTATTTGTTGAATGTAGAGATATACGCCTACTAGCATGGTTTTGCTAACATTTTTAGCAATCTTTATTACGTAAAACCAGAATATATGACGGTGAGTGAAATGGTACTTTCAGGATAATTACGCTTTGTATATGTATGCATGTGTGTGTGTGTGTTTGCGTGCGTGCGTGCGTGTGTGTGTGTATGTGAACGTGTGTACGTGTGTGTGTGTGCGTGTGTATGTGTTGTGTTTATGTGTATATGCTTAACTCATTTGGGCTCAAACACCAGTGGATATAATTTAATCAATCGGTTTGCAAACACTTAATTATCAGTTAACATTTAAACTTAAAGTATTTGTAATGCTAATGAAATTCTCAAGCAGATTTGCTTTATATTATATTGTCTATTTTGTCAAATCCATCAACAGATATTGACCTATGCACAATAATATAATATACTATATGATATGTCCTCTTTGAGAAAGCTGAGTGCCAAATCAGTTGTCAGCGTTTTTAATTTGCGAGAAATTATGAAGTGAGTAAATAATTCTTACCCAAGATTGCTGAAAAATCGTACGAAGCATTTGCCGAAATATTGCATAACTCGGTCGACGGTCTCGCAAGTGTGCACCGCAAGAGCCGCCGCTAATTTTGTCATCAAGTCATCCGGATAGATTTGTCGTGTATTGAAGACGGTGTGCTTCACCCCGGCCCTTTCCAAAACTTCCAGCCAGAGATCTTCTCCATATTTGAGCTTTAAAAGGAAAAAGGCATTTTCCGATTAGATACCACATGCTCTTTCGACGTCCTAATGCTGATCGAAATGCCATGTACCGTATATCTTTTTAAGCTTTTCAATGGAAATTCTTTGATTCTAATAAAATATTAAATTATTTTAATCAATAATAGACAATGGACATAATTTTCGTAAAAATTAATTAAAATTTTGTGTCAGTGCATATTTACATATTTATATATTCATTATATTATTTATTATACTGCAGTAGTTAGTAAAAGTAATATTATTTTAACCACTGTAGTTCATATATAATCAAATGATTTAAAAAACTATTGTTTATATTGTTTTACTATAAATTATCGAAATATTTTTAAATAAAGTTTATATTAATGATTCAATCAATATTAAGAAGTTTTCGATTTGAACCTTTTTATTATTATTTGATTAAACTCGTGTCATTCGCAGCACGATGCAGTAAATGGTTTATCGTTTATTGCGAGTTCGATCTCATGGGACTCGCTGTTATGATTATGTCCCCTCCTCAATACATATTGAACATTGATATTTAAAATGCGTATACACGCAAGAAAAGTAATTAATTTGTATTTGAAACAACCAATGATTTTAAATGAATGTAAGATAGATAAACATTCCACAAACGTGGAAATATTAACTTTTCGAATTAACTTTTCTTAAAATTGGATATAGCTTAAATCTAATGTATAGCTCCTGTTCAATTACTTAATAAAATGTGTGACTGTCACGAAGATGGTCTATACTTTAAAAACATTACTCACTAACTCTATTACTTGTTGGTCTACCAAGATTTAATAAACTAAGATATCAATCTATCTACTGCGTTAAATAGATGTAAAGAATTCGAGCTGACTAAAGGATTGACTTAATAATTAGATTTAAGTTATATTTATATACTAAATCATATAGTGTGTAAGAATAAATTTGTGAATTACAATTTGCGTCAACTACGAAGTATTTAAGAGCATCGCGTAAGGAGTATGCATAGCACGTTTTATCGATGACGTTTGCACACTACTCATGTAGTAATTTCACGTTACTCAAATTTATTTTTGTCTATACTAATCTCTTTATTATTTTTTTTTTTTATGAAACCATAATACATCATTATCATTCCAAAATACGTAGCGTATAACAGATCTTTAAATTTATATACATCAAGTTGATGATAAATAATTTCAAAATAATAAATATATTAATATTAATAATACTTACAGTCTGACTATATAAAATTTTGAGTAGCTTGAAATGGCGAAAATATTATTTTAGTCAAATAAATCGGTACGCGTACTTCCGCGCCACTTGGGCTGTATACTATTTTTAAACTTGCCAAAGTAAGACGGTCGCATTGAAAGGAAATCTCAAGTTCATCTATATTCAAATAGTCTATTTTGTTGCATACAATGTGTCAGGATAACATAACTGCATACGAAATGCTCATTAATTTGTCGCACTACAGATGCATTTGCAAATAGTATACTCACAAACAAGTTAATGCGCATCAGTGATACGAAAACTGAATCGACATTTTTACTCTCAAATCATAAAAGCTTTCCACTCCATTCACCCATCCGGTGTATATATATTTATAGCCTCATTAAAAGGTGCTTAGTTCTGTGTAGGGCAAAAGCCAATTCATTTCGAATATGGCAGAATCAGCGCGACCCAGGCATCATTTCTCAGGATCTGACTGACGTATGGCTTTAATTTCCGCACTGCCGGATATCAGCGTGTACGCGGGAGGGATTTAGCTACAGCTCTGTCACTATTTTCACAGAGCTCTTAACCGTACTGAAGTGTTTTATATTAGCACCTCTTGGATTTGTTGCATTGTAAGTATCCGAGAATATAATTATACTATAATGTATCTTCGTTTTCATTGTATCACTATTGCTGTGTGTATTTAATTAAAAAAGTGTAATTTAATAAAATATGACCTATTTGTAATTTTATTTTACAATGTTAATGTTACAATAAACGGTTTAAAAAAATTTGATGACAGATACCTATATCTCTATATTAGAAAATGTTAATTAATTAATGTGGGTTATGAAATAATAATCGTGTATTTTATACTTTAGCTTGCGTGGCTTTAATATGTACGCTCATTAATAAATGGGGTTGTACGTATATAGTCAATTTAATTTGGGATTATCAATTATGACAATATTTAGGTGTACGAATATGCCTCCGTTAATACTTAATTACTTAAATATTATCATAATATATACTGTCTGTTCATGATAATTATAAATACAAATACAGTATACATTCATACATTGATTAGATTAAAAAGTAATGTGCATTATATTTTAATAAATTATTTTGATACTATTAACTGACCTGTATTATGGTAAATATTTAAACATGAAGTAAAAATAGAATATTGGAAGCGGCCTTCGGAAAATATAATAATATTTTGTTCCTGCACGTTCGTGACTTTATATTGCGAATTACTTTATTAAGCAACAACTCGGCGAGAATTTAATTTTAAAAATTTCTTTTTAGCCTCATGGTAGACAAGATAGCACAGTGGCAAGGTTAATCGTACACTATTCTCCCGAACTTTCCTAAGAACTTGATATTCTACTGACGCGATTGTTTCAAGGTTCATCAATCGTATTGTTGTCAATGATTCCGTGTGAGAAGTTCGTATCATAGTTGAACTTCTTAACTCTTCTTTAAACTGATCCTTGATGCGAAACAATATAAATCAAATGGAATCAATTTAAACTGCAATTTATAATTTAATGATAAGTTCCGATTTACTTACGCTAATTACAATCAAGGTTGCAAAGTTTTTAAAGCTCATCATTAACAATTTATTTTGCAATTTGTTATCTAAATGTTGTTTTTAGCTTATATCTTGACATAGCTTACATTTTTTTAATTATCATATAGTCTTATCTGTGGGTGCGATTATATTGAACGTACAATATAACTTATTCATCAGCCACTTTTGTGCATTTAATACGCGTTTTCAGATCATTCAGGTCTCCTCATGATCCTAATCTCTTTGTGTAAGAAAAGCCCCCGGCTTCAAAGGCCTCAAAGAGTCTGCTATCCAGAGAGCGAGAAAAAACGGAGCGAACTTTCGAAAGAAAAAAAAAATCTATACAAAGGGCGATTCATGCGGGAATGCTATGAGGTCCTCTTACAACTTCACTGCGCCCCCGCCCCCATCCTTCTTTCTCTCTTTATCTCGCTTGCCGTCTTACTAACGAAATGTCATATTAACGTACGAGGGAGGGTGCGGAGTCACTTTTTCCGGGTTGTCGGGCTCTCTCTTTCTCGCCGAATTCAGCGTGTGCGCTTGTGACGCCCGCTTGAAAAATGACCGGGAGACTGGTGTAGCGCAGAGGCGCTAAAGCGTCGCCTGGTACAGGGTACATTTATCATCGGGGCAAAAGAAGTTTGTACGCCAACTGAGTAATGAATAAGTGTCTGGGGATTTTTCAGCCCAAACTGATTACGCGTTAAATATTAATAAGAGGCTGAGAGGTCGAGTTTTATGGGGCAGTGTATTCTTATTACGATGGTTATCCCCCGAAATCAAAAGTCTCGAGAGTCTTCCGAAATTTTGAACATGATCAATTTTTATCTTAAAGAATATTCCTCGGGAATTTGATTCGAAACAAAAGTTATTAAAGAACAAAAAGAAGTGATGCTCTTGAGCGTTTGTTATGTACATGTGCTACACTCAGAAAGCAATATCGTAAAATTTATAGCGTTAAGATATGATATTGTAACTTTCCGATTCATATATCGTAAAACGAATTTATGTCGATTCAATGTTATGAAAATATGGACATAAGACCTATGAAGAATGCATTTCTTATTAGAAGAAATTTAATTATTAAACAAAGTATTTTTAATGTACAAATTAATATTTCAGAAGACTAATGGTATCATGGTATCATATGCATCTGACACTGAATAGTTACGGTATCGACACGTAGATTTTTACGGTATGATGTTACATGAGTGATGGTATGACGTTGCGTGTTTTCAGTATACTCTTTTTCTAACTTTGAGATCTAGTAACAGATACTACTTTTTGCCCTCTATTGTATTCAATTTTCTGTTGCATCTATACGTGTAGTATAATTTGAAAACAACCAAAAAATACAAAATTCTATATACGAGAAAAAAAATTATAAACGATCAAACAGTGGAAAATTTTATGTAAATTTATGTAGAATGCGAATAATAAATCGCACAGGAAACGTACTTTCAAAATAACAAAATACATTTAATGCAACGTCAATCCTAGTAGCTTATTCAAGAGTCTCTCCAAAATACTACTATGTACGTCCACCCCACAAAAGCAAAATTACAAAAAGAAACAATAGCGACAAACCTGCACAAAGTGCTGTATACTCTCCAGCAGCATTCCGTACATGATTGGAATCCTCGCTGCGCAGCGTTCGGCGCGCTCGGGATTCCCTTTCAAACAATGCACACTTGCACACAGCTGACAACGTTCGAAATTCGCGTCGTCTCTCGTCAAAGAGTCGAGCCGCACCGAATCACCGGCGTATATTCCAAATAATCGACGCGGTCGCGACGTTTCATCTCGCCATCGAGAGCGAGAGCTCCGGGTGCATTAAAAATAAAGAGCTTCCCATGACGCCGGTATAAATATTCGCCCGGCGAGGGGTACGCACGATGATATACGCGGAAGCGGTCCGCACGGGAGCCGCGCAACTTCGACTCTGCACTCTGCCTGCACCAGTGGCACCGTGAGAGCGGAGTGTGAGAGAGAGATAGCCGCGCACTCATGTACCTATAGCCGGCGGCGCAGCTCTCGGTGCGACTGCGAGACGCGCGCATCATCTGTCCTGCGCACGCCGTGTGCCGTCACCCGCGATTTTGACACTGGTGTATAATGTGCGCTCTTTGCCTACTGCTTCTCTCTGTTTGTTTCTCTTGTTAAGCTTCGGCGGACACTGGGTGAACGATGAAAAGAGTAATTGGGCTAGGTCACGGAATTGTAAATGATTTTTAGTTTTTTAGGGGGTATTCGTAGAAGAGACGATTTGAATCGTGAATAATCAATTTGAATCTAGTAGAAGATTATCTTTGATATATTTTCAAGATTTAATTTATTACTCAAAATAAGTGGAAAAAGAATTAAAGTCCATCTTTCGTATTTTCGAGATATTAACGCTTTAATGTTTGTACTGATATGCCAGATCAATACGTAAGAGATGTGAAGTCAAATTATGCTAGTTAAGAGGATGCGACAGACCTGCTTTACTCGTCGATAAATATATTCGAAAATTCCTTTTTATGCTTTTTTTTTACATAAAATACATAGCGGGACACTTGAATAGTTGTCAAAAACAAAAATTAGTTATTACGTAATTATTGGTAATCGGTGTGTGACCGATCTTCGCGAGGACTTTAGAAAGAAAGCTCAAAACACCGATCGGCTGAAAGTCCGAGACCGAGGATGGAACATTTTATTTCCCCAATGATCGGAATAGCCTTGGCAACCACTATTTCCGGAATGGCATACTCACCCATCATGCTTATGAAGAGAAATAGGAGACAGCCAGAACCACATCATTTTAGGACATCTCCTTGAAGGTAAAGCCCTCCTCCGAAGCTGTGGTCACAATGTCCTCCATCACCCTAACTCACTCGGCGTCGGATACTAACACTCCATCAAAGTGTGCATTATGCTCTTCCGGTGTGAACCAATGGAGGAATTTTTCTTTAGCAGGCAGAAGCGATCACGAGGGTACGAAGCTCCTTTCATATGTTTTTCTTATTGTTCAATGCTTCAAAAATTACATCTTGCAGAATGGAGTTGCGAGTCTGTCCGGTTCGTATTTCCGCTTCGGATGCAAGCTGCATATATTCCGTCCAATGATTATTATCCTATGTCCTCTTGAAGTGTCTTCGAACCGCGTTGCGCTTGCTATACAGATACTCAAGGTCAGCATCCACCCATGGAGGATTGACCTTATTTTTAGATGAGCAACTTTTTAACGGTGTTAACTTGTCAATAAACTCCATAAGATTAGAGTCAAGACACTCCTGTCCGCCGCAAGCGTTAACAGCTGTGCATTCGAAAAGTGAACAAGAGATAGAGAAAGAGAGAAAAAAGAAGGCGAAGATTGTCATCAAATCGGGAGATAGGGCAATATTGAAAGAGAGTGCCACAGCCAGAAATTTGTGAGAAGTTTAATTTAGGCGTATAAGTTGCATTAATGTTAAAATAAGTGGTAGTTGTATTAGAGTTGGTGCTGCGGAATATAACTCTAGTAAAATGAAAATATTATGTTATTTATGTCGTATAATTTATTTTATATTATGTACTTAATTGTCAAAACCCGTATATTTATACAATATTAATTACAGTGGTTCTGTTGGTTTATAGTCACGATATTGTTATATCTATGATATTGTGACGGCTAGGAAAAATTGTCATTCGATTGCCAGCATCCAGGACCTCATCACTATCGTCGACGAGAATAACATCATCAGCTGACGCTGACAAGAGGTTCATATTGATAACTCCCATGATTCTTTTATGACAGAAGTCAATCGCGCATAATGTAAGTTGTTCCAGCCATTTCGATTCTTTGTAAGTGAAATACAAAAAGATCTACAAATGATCGCAATAAGCACTGGGTCAAGTGACCCTGCTGTATAATGTAGATCAAGAACTCGGGGAACTCTGGAGTTCCCAACTGTTCGGTAAAGCATGCAATGACTTTGGCTTTAAGAGAATTGTGCATATGCAGGACCAACCCGCCTTTATTTCGGTTGCGATCCTGCCTAAGCATGGAGAAATCGTCAAAACCAATCTGCTCATCAGCAACAGTCGCTTCGATGTGAGACTCCGCAAAAGCGATACGTTAGTAGGAGGGGCGCTTGCAGAGATATTACCGGATCTGTACCATGACAAATCACGCTCTTATACAGTCTCTTTGGGCCTCCTGAGTCTTATCCCAGTCTAGTCAATCTCGCGCCTGCACACTTTGATTAGCAGTAGATACATTATTGTTCGTCAAACTACATGCTTGATGCCTTGAGGTAGAGTAGATGGTGATGATATTCCCCGTCGTAGATGTTTACATAATGTCATAATAAAATAATTAAAAGGTTTATAAAAAGAATATATTTAAGATACCTTGGAAATACCTGTATATACTTTTTCAGTTTATTAATATATGACATCACATGACCGTCACAAGACCTTACAAAATATGACTAAAATTCGTGACTGTATATGCAATTTACCCGAACATTCGCACATGCAGTTGCACAATTGAAGGACTGGATACATTAACGATACTATCACTCTATTGGTGATTTTTATCTCTAATAATAATACTTAAATAAAGGTACAAAAAGAAAAGTTGACAAAATGAGCGAATTCTACAACACTATATTTTTTAATTCGTTATCCGAGCATTATTATTTGAGATAAAAATCATAAGAAAAGTGCTAGTACCGTTATTAATATTTGCTACAAACATAATTTTCGAGATTTAATTAAATAAATTCTGTATATACGCAGACATAGTAAATATCATTATATGATATCAAGCCTATAAGCTTCAAACAATTGTTCGTAACTATCCATTGAATAGTGTAAAGATTACGGGATTGATTATTATGGGAGTATTCTTATGTTTTGATCGATAAATTGAACAACCTTTGAGGACTTTTTATTTGATTAATACAAAATATAAACATATGGAATTGAACGCCTTGATTAAGATGAATCTCGGCTGTGGGATATAGTTCGGATCGATGCGATGCGCTCACTTCATAGACCCATAACTATCGAAATTCATCGAATTTCGTTACCAAATTTTTTAGGATATTTTAAAATTCTAACAACGTTCTTAAAATACATTTGAGTATTTTGAAGCCAATACATAAGAATACATATTAAGACTAGCGTACACTGAAGGAATTAAAAAATAAATTTTTCTTTTCTTGAAAAAACGATTCCTTGAAGCTCACTTTATACGTTAGAAAGCTCGAAATTGTTTTTTAAAGCAACCTATAAGTTTTTTGAATATTTGTATAGTATTTAGTTACATTGGCCTATATGTAATTTGCAATCTTTAAAGTCGTTTTTCTCAGCACTTCATTTTTGGTCTTAAAATTGCTCCTTGCACAAATGCTCGAGGTGAAGTAGTTTTAAACTTCACAGGATTATTTTCACATGAACTTATGGAATATAATTATGTATTATTTTTTGATTTATGTGAGTAAAATTTGTATACGGGGGTTATATAAAAAATCGCTCTGACAATGTGTTTATAATATAAAAAATAATAATCCTGTGAAGTTTCAAATCATTTCACCGTGTACATTTCTGCGAAAGGAACATTTTTAATGACAAAACTGGAGTGCTAAGAAGAACGCCTTTAAAAATTGCATGTAGGCCAATGTAATTAAATACAAATATTCAAAAAACTTATAGGATGCTTTAAAAAACAATTTGGAGCTAATTTTATTTTGGGATAAAGTGATTGTACGAGTAATGGGCGGCAATCAGGGGCGGAAGGGTCGGGGTTGAAGGGTGAGGGCGGAAGAGACGGAGCGCAAAGGATGAGGTCAAGGAGCAGAGCCCCTGGTGGGGGACCAGAGGGTAAAGCCTCGGCTTGGGGATTGGGAGGGGACAAAACCCCCCACCAAATAAATTTGTTTATAAAACATTAAACAAATAAATCAAACAAATTATATAAAAAATTTTAATTAAAAATAAATTCATTAACTTTCTTAGTTTTTCTCAACATTTTTCAATTACTTTTTAAAAAATTTCAATTTTGTTAAAATTATTCTAATTTTTCAAAATTTTTAAAATTTTTTCAATTCCTAATTGTTTCAAAATTTTTGAATTTTTTGAAATCTCTAAATTTTTTAATTATTTTAAACTTTTTATTTTACGCACTCTAATATAATGTGTATAATCGAATGTATACCACTCTAACCTCAAAATCACAACTTTGATATGATTTTTCGGCGTCCGTGGTATCAAATGCGGTTCGAAACTAGTGCGTAAGTAGAAATGTCGAAATGTACTATTTACACACACTAGCAAAAAGTGTCATTTTACAAACTGAAATCAGTGCGGACAATCGCATTTTACGCAAACTATTGCACAAACTTTATTTTGACCGCGTATATCTGGAGATATGCCGATCCATACACACACGCACACACACACGCATGCACGCATGGGCACACACATGCACACGTACGCATATTCATACGGGTGTTTGTCAAAAAGTTGAACAATTCTTGTCCATCCTGTTTTACAAAGTAACAGGGCATTATATGGTTCTCAAAAAATAGTACTACAACCGGACTATCATAAGCAACGATCTGCAAGACTTTTAGAATATCAAATATTTTCTATTCTGAGTAAGAAATAAAAAACTATGCAAAATATCTTGTCCGTCCCATGTCCCAAGCCTTAATTTCATCCATACATACCAAGAAATTTAGTAATACACCAAATTTTAATAAAAAAAAATTACACAGAGGGTTAATGTAAGTCTTAGTTAATCCAAAAATGATGGCCGAGCTTTTAATGCATGTATTCTGTTTATGAATGGTTGTTTCGAAATGTGTCCCCTAGTTTTGTTGCCTTGTCCGTCCCAAGGGACCTCTTTTATTCAATGAAAGTTGTATTAAAATATTCACAAATTAAAATGCAACCGATTCCTACTTGTAACTCTTATATACATTTTGTAATAAAAGTTCACATATACTTATTTATTAGTCTTGTTTTCTACAAATAATTAGTTAATGTGACACTTCTATTACCGTACCTTTATTATATGTCTTGTCTGTCCAGCGAAAAATTCTTTAAAAGAGCACTCAAATTGAAAATAAATATTTAAATCGAATTTGTCGTTTAAAAAGACAAGACTTTTTCTTAATTTCACATGCGTCTGGTACATTTAAATAAATAAACTACTAAAACAATATGTACGGCACAAATGTCTTGTCCGTCCAACGATTACGTTAAATGTACTAAAACAATCGAAGGCGGTATCATCGAATACGACAAATAGGTAAATAAACAACATTTTAACCTATTTAAGCGTAGATCATAATTGTTCATATTCTGTAATAAGCGATGCAATTTTTAATTTCTGTTAAACAAGAGATACTTCATGTAAGGTAATATATATCAAACAATATTAAATGAAAGTTATACACTATTAATTCGCAATTTAAACAATTGGTTGTAAGAAACTTTCAACATTGTAATATTTTTTTAACTACATAAAAGTGTTTTTTGAACTCGCCCATTTTAATTTTTTGTATTTATATGATTAATATTATTACATCATACTTTTTATTTTCGGTTTTAAAGACTTTATGTTTTTGAAAATCATACTTTTAAAAAGAGCCAACTTTTTGACAATCACCCATACACATTTTATAAAAAATAGTGGATTTTGATTTCTCAGGTCTCAAAAAATGTTTCTAAAGTGTTTTATTAAAAAGTTTATAATATCTCAAAATTTTCTTTATGAGACATCAGAAAGGTTAATGTCTAGTCAATAAACATGCTGATAATAATATTAAAGTTACAGTTAATATACCCAGCGAATAATTATTTGGACTTAGAAAGGCAGGGATAAAGCCATAGTAATAAAGAGGTAGCAAGGAACAAGCACTAATTGGTCCTTTGATACTGGTCGATCTACTCTCCTCTGCACGCGTTCGAAGCAGAAAATCGGAAATAGAAAGCGTGCTACACCTTCGTTATATCGAGACGACCCAAATGGGGCTTTGTTGTTACGCGGGGAAAGGGGACGCTCGAAGCTACTTTACGACGACGTCTTTGTACAATTAGCCGGAGCAGTCTTGATTCTCGGCTGGGGAAATAAAATTACTGAGGGCCGTGTTAACGTTTATCGCTCTACTCATGAGGGTTGTTCGCTTTTCTTCTCTTGTGAACAAGCTCGAGCACGTAAAAGTAAATACTCTGTTTAGCTTTTTTTAAATAAATAATTTCGTTTCAATGAATATTCTTTTATATTAAATATTATTAAGAACTAAAGTTTCTGAACACAACTTTGGTAAGCTACGTTTTCTTCATGAATTAAAATATGTAATATCTTATACTTTATTAACATTCTAATATGACTGCGGTATTGAAATGATTCAGCGGATATTTGACGATATGATTTTTTATATAAATGTTTAGTATTGTGTAAGGATTAATACAGTGAGTATTTCTGGTATTGCTAAATTAATGAAAGGCAAAGATTTTTTCAATCATGTAATAAGTTATAGATAGAACAATAATAAAATAAAATAGAAACCTAGCTATAATTAATATACACTTAATGTTTTCTTTACAAACACTAATTGTCAATAGCAGAGATGCTATACTTAAATAAATCTGAAAGTTATGATAAAATAGTTTAAAATGTAAAATAATTATCATTCAATTAGTATGGCTCATTATCGTTATTTGATGTCTACTTAAAATAACCCTGGTAGAAAAATCTCCGTTCAAACTGCTATGAAAATTCATAGCAGAAACTGCTACTAAAATGCTAATTCTATGCTAAAAGAACTATTATTTAGGTTGAAATTGCCGAGTAATACGATTTCATTTAAAACCATGAAAGCTACAGAAAAACTGCCCAGTTTAACCGTTTCATTTTTACCAGGTAAGGATACACCGATTTTCAAAACTTTTAGAGGTCTCAATTTTGAAGTTCAAAAATTCTCTTTGCCAATTTGTTATAATCTAATAGTAGAATTTTTCATAAAATTTAAAGTAATTTCATTTTAAGCATTGAAATTAAAAATAAAATTGCATTATTAAATTGCAAAATTGCTTAGAGTCAAGCCTCTGAATGAATCATTTCCACAAAATTTAATCAATTTCTATAATTTTATTTCAGATATAAATATGCTAAACAGAAAACGTACGTTTGATTAAAATACCCTTTAGATTAGAATGTCCCTTAGACATTTCAGCCTAATTAATTAAAAATAAGTTTTGTCAAAACGGCACTTTAGTCAAAAAGAAAAATCATAATCTATGTATACAAAATAAATAATCTATGTATTATAACTAGACTGCGGAAGTTTATGCAAAATAAATATTTGCAGTTAAAAGATTAGTTACTAATTCAATTATTAGTAATTAATTATTAATTAACTGACTTCGGAATTTTTCTCAAAAATTTCCGCAGTCAAATCATAACGTAACGTTGTCATTTTCTAATACGCAGTCACGACTGTTTCTAACATTTAAATCAATATTAACTATTATAACAGAAATGTAAAAATACGCGTAAATATTAAAATATATCATCCCAGTTTTCAAATTCATCTGCCATTAACGCCTGTTATCCCGGCAACCCTCCGCACGACCATGCCAGTACTGTTACTACTGTGCGCGCGCCTTCTTTCTCTCTCTCTCTTCTCTCAAGTTTCGACTATCGACTCTGCAACGTCACGATCGAGTATTATCGCTCCGCTCGGCCCAGCACTCAGCATGCATCAGCAGCAGCTGTACACGGACGATCAGCTGGCGCGCTGTGTGCGTGCTCGTCGGTGCGGACAGTGGCTCCGAAGCAAAACAACCCGACCGAGCGACAAAACAAGCGCAGAGGCGTATATATCGAGTGCAGTGAGCGCCCACCCGCGTGACCAAGCGATGCGCGCAGTTGTCGCGTTCCTCTTCTTCCCATCGGTGTCGCCGGCTTTTTCTCGTTCCTCGAAGATGTGCTGCTGCTGATCCCGCACTTGTTTCTCCCGTTATTCGATCGCAGACGGACATCGGGTATTAGACGGTAGAGGGAGGGGAGGAGAGAGAAGGATAGACAGACTGTTGCATGTGCGCGTTCGCCAGTGATCTATACGGTGCATCCGAAAATGGCTGCCGAGCCAGCTGAGATCGCGCAGCAGCCGACTTCGCCCTCCGAGAAGTCCCTCACCGGCAGCATGCTCTCCGAGAGCGACAACAGCATGTCCAACTCGAATTCCAATTCCCGCTCCAATTCGAACTCCAATTCCAATTCGAATTCCAATTCCTACAGCTACTCGATAAAGGAGGACAAGTGGCCGGATCTGGTGGTCTCGAGGCCGCGGAAGCTCGACGCCTGGTGGCTACCGAGACGTGAGTACACCTACACGCACATATGACGTATTACGCGCGATTTACAGAGCCGAGCGAGGCCGCTGTTATTGTTTTCGATGCGCTCGCGTATAGCTTTATATATATATATATATATATATATATATATATATATATATATATATATGGGATGTGTATAGGTAGGGCTATTACGGTAGAAGGTATAGTGTGCATGCGAGACACATGACACGCGCGTGCGAGGTGCGCAGTGAATGAGGCGGGAACATTCGAAAACGGGGAAACGCTCGCTTGAGAGGATTATGATATTAAAACTACTGTAAAGCGCAATTAATTGTAATATATAATTATTATAGAATTTTCATTTTTGTTCAATGTCTTATAATAAACATATCTTTCAAAATATATTACTGGCAATATATATTATGACGATTATTCTCAAATATTGTTTTTAAGGTATAGGACTGGGGTATAATGAGACACGAGGAATAATATTGATATTTATAATAGCTTGCTTTGAATGTGGTGCTAAAAAAGATTATTTGAATCCATAGATATTTTTTCAGTATAGGTTACCTGACTTTTCGAAAAGATATTTAATTCTGAAGCTTTTTTAGCACGTGCAAGGGATGTAGAAAGGATGTAGAAGGGTCCCATATGCATTGTTACCACAAAAATTATTTAAAATTGTTTTCTGGTTGCAAATAATAACGAAATCTTTTGAAATTTTATCCAGAAAATACTTATATAAATTCAGAGAGCATAGTAAGCCGTTTTCTTCAAGAAAGTTTGTTTAATCTCGAATAATTGCTTAAAAAAGAGAAGTCGATAATATAGAATCCTGTAAAAAAATTACGATTTTTGAAAATACGACTTACTACGACCGACCTTCGTATTTGTATAAACATTATCTGGTTAAATTTTCAAGTGATTATGTTTTTATCTGGATAAATAATCTTTTTTAGCACCACATTCAAAGCAAGCTATTATAAATATCATATATTATTCCTCATGTCTATCAAATAATCAAATTGATCTTCATCTTTCAAAGTTTATGTACGTACAATAAAAATAGAGTTCCCTGGCGTTTCAGAGAGACATTTAAAACTTTGAAGTTAGAGTCAAATCAATGTCTATATTGAATATCTCAGAAAGAAATAAGATAAATATGCGTTTAAAATAAATATGAATCCTGATAGAAAATTAACGAGTCCGGCTGGTTTGTTAGTTAATTATTAGCCAGTTTCAAATCGCTAAAATTTAATGCAGAAATCCGAGAAGGACTAGGTAATAACTCGCTTACACTTACGAGGTTGTGAATAGCGAATTCGCTTTAAAGCAAAGGCAAAAGATCAACAACTATTATTTCTTGCTGTACATAAAAAGACCTGCTACATAAAATACAATCACGTAGATTAAAAGGCAACAATTGGAAGTTCAATCTAACAAACTCGAAGGCTAACACGACTAAAGGTATACACACAGAAATAGTGAGAGAAATAGCACGATTATTCTGCTGACTCTATTAGAGTTGCATATACAAACATTCACGTACGTATATGCAAAGACCTGGGATTTGATCCAAATATTCCTTTCTCTCAGTGTACAAGAAACACAATTGGAGAATTTATTAAATTTATTGGAATGCGGCAACCAGTATGATTTTGATATTAATCTAATACAGAATGTTGAAAATATAAAAGCCGTGATCTGTGTTCGTGGCGCGGAGGCAACATGGATAATGGGTACCTGCGAGCAGTCAGCTGAACGCGCGAGCGCAGCGCATGCGCTGTAGCGTACTCGGCTCGAGATATGTCTTCCTCGAGTAATCACCTTTTCTGGGCCTGTTTGAGTTTCAATTCCCAACACTCTCGTCTTTTCCGCTCTATCGTCAAACTCAAACTATTTCCCATCATTACTTCTTCCCGATTAAGGGGAGGTCGTAGCCAACGCTGATTGGTAGAGACTCAACCTAACCTCCAAAATTTATATAATAAAAATACATATTTGTGGGAATTTATAGTGCAAATACTCGGTTGTCCCCTATTTTTCCATAATAACAAATGTTAATAAAAATTAAAATCTATATATTTAAGCAAAATTTCATAGAATAACGAAAAATACGGCACGAGGTGAGGGCTAGAAAACGGTAAGATGACCGTAATTTTTACCGTTTTTCATTGATCAATTATAATAATATTTCATGATAAAAACATGACTAAATGTTACGTTTTATCAATATTTACTAGTATAATATCATAGTAATTTGATTAAAGTTGATTAATAGACTTTTTTTCGTTTTCAAAATTAACCAGTTTGTGCTATGAGTCTGTGGCGAAATAAGTAACATTTCTCGTCAGAAACTCGGTAAAAAACTGGCGAATTTATGAAAGTATCGCTGGGGCTTTATTCACTAACTTATATCGCGCCGATATTGTTATAAATTTCTCTATTAAACAACTTTTTATTACAAGTTACTGTTTTGACTAGCATGCCGCTCGAAAGGACATTCATCGGATAATTGAAAATGTCTGAACGAAACTATAATTTATATGTCAATTTAGCTGAGCTTCAAAGTTTCAATTTTTAACATGGTAGCTCTATTTTGAGCTTTCACAAAAGGGACATTTTTATTTATTGTAAACTTAGTTTTCTTTAAATAGTTCTGAAAACTAGTATGTACTGTAAAATAAGCATAGAAGTCATATATAAAAGTAGGGCATAACAAGCGTTACTTTTTTAAAGATAAAACTATCTAAAGGTGTGCTCCAATGTTCTTAGTATATCTATATCGTGGTCTACAGTATTTGCAAAAGTTATCACCGTACTTTGGATATTGGCGCTATTTCAGCACATTTATATTCTTTACTAATATTTTAATGCTTTACATTGCAAATGGAAGGGTTTTCATTATAAATATTGCCATTTAATAGTGATTTTTTTTGAAAATGAAAATGAACATTCTAATTTTACAGCCTGCCGGTAAACGTGCTACAACCGCCACCATGTAGATTTTAAGAACACAACAATACTTTATATCTAAAAATGAGTTAGATTTGTGAAACTAAAATAGAATAGAAACAGAATAGAAGCAGTTTATTTTGGTAGGTAAAAAAAAGAAACTTTAAATCGAAGAAAACATGAAATTTGTAAAGTAGCTTTTTCTCAAATCGCCTGGCGATTATATTGCGATACTATGGTCTTTAAATAGATAAACGTAATTAAAATTTTTTTCAAAATAATACTTTCTCGTGTATTTTACAGTACACTAACTTTGCTTCGATGTCTCATTATACCCTAGTCTCATCTATTTTATAAGCATATTCAGTCTAACAATTGTAAAACTAATTGATGATTCTTATTTATTTTATATAATTTAATTTATTGTAATTTTTTATCTAAATACTGCATTCATTAAATTGATAATATCAGGGGGAAACAAGTTAGCATTAACAATCATAGATAAACAGCACTAATGATATTAAATTCATATGTGAAAATCTAAATATGCACTCTATAATTTTTGGAGTGGAAATCTCACTCCAAATGCAATAAGTGATTACGTTTTCATGATTTTAGAGTGGAATTTCACTTCCAAATCATGAATACACAGCCACTTATTGCATTTGGAGTGAGATTTACACTCCAAAAATGTTAGAGAGTGAGAGATATATAATATGAGAGATTGTACAGAACTTTTAACTTTAGGAAACTGCACGTAAAACCTATGAAGTCAACATTTGTTAGCGTACTTGAAAAAATTATTTCTTATAAAGTAAATGTTAAAGAGCGAAGTAAGTTCATTTTTATTACTTTACCAACAATCGTTATTGCATAACAAATCAAAGACGCGTGATTTTTCAAGGATTTGCTTTGGGAACTAGTCAAAAATTTATCCTTTTTAACACTAATTAAAAAATAAAGTCTTTATGAAATGATGCAAAATATATTTTGTATAATCTTCTTCAGCTCTATATTCAAGAAATATGAGTTTCGAGCATGTACTACCTCATAAAAAATATAATAATAAACATCAAGGAAACAAGATTTTGAAGAAAAGTAAAATTTTCTCTATATTTTATTATTTTAACGAAAAAAGCTGTATCTGTACTTGCACTTGTACTTGTACTTTTTGAAAAATTTTTGCGGGAGTGTACTCTATTTTAAAAACGGAATCGAAATCTACTTCCCATATAAGTGTGCCATTTCTAGAAAAGAATGTTATGTTAACTGCGCCCCTCGTTTTAAAAATCGTTTTTTTCGGCTGGCATACTTCAATCTGCATACCAAGTGTATAAAACTTATAGCTTTTTTTTAGGTTTCACTTTTTCTAATGGTGAAGTATAAGCTGCTTTAAGTGAATATATAGTTCAGACATTATAAAAGAATTCAAAACAAACTAAATTAAACATTATTTTTTCTTATATTTTTGAAAGAGAATTTGGGCGTTAAGATTTTATTATTATTTGTAGTCCTTCAAAAATGAATGCTTTTTTTTTAAAGCAAAAGTCAAATGTTTGGTAGAATCTCTCATATATGTAGTAAATCTCTTTATATGTATAGCCCAGTCCACAACATAAATGATATATAGGGTATATGCGGCTAATGTTGTACAACCACTACTATGAGGGTGCTCTTTGACTTTTGTTTAGATAAATTATTGTATTTTTATAAGGTTTTAAGAACTTATTTTTATTATTTAAAATTAAAAGAGATTGATACAAAATAAGATTTTAAGTATTTATGTTGATGTTATTAATAAAAATAAATTTGAGGCCTTTTAGAGAAGTTCCATACAAAATAAACATTAATAAACTCTATATTTAGGGGCAGACGAATAAAATGAAGAACTTTCAAGAATCTTTAACCTTTAGAGGGCAGGGAAGCCTATATGTAGGCGCGAGCCCTCGATCGAGCCATGATAGGAACTTTATATACTTAATACATGATACAAGATACAAGTTTGGGTAATTTTAAAGGATGTTTTGAGATCTCAAATCCCGGCCCTCTAAAGGTTAATTCATTTATCTTTTATCTAATTCTATTTTTTACACTTTTAAATATAATTAAGAAAGTTTACGAGCTACTTAAGTAACACAGAGCAAATGTGCGGATTTTTGTAGGCGCTTGTGACTGAAAGTTCTTGCGTTAAATATATGCATTTTAGTTGGCCTCTTTTTACTATAATTACGTATTTTAATTATATTTTAAACGTACATACTATGTATATTTTTGTTGGACTTGACCAATATTAAAATAATTATAATTATTTTAAATATTCCTTTTTTTAGGTTATGCTGAGGTGAAATTGAATTTAAATAACAATATTAAAAAAGCGTGAAATTTTGCTCAAAATAGATAATGTTCTTACTTTTTTATTCACAATATTTTAATTTTAAATATAAATCTTCTTATCATTTTTTTACACAGTATTAAGACATGTAAAAATTAGAATTCAGGCACTAAAGACCCATTATAGGAAAATAACGACAGTGTACCTTGCGGTAATTTTGTCTACTTTCCCTGCTTCTGTAACACAAATACTTTTGAATAACATTTTAAAAGTACGAAGAATATAAGGTGAATGTGACATTATCACATTTAAAAAAGTACAATAGTGCGCAAAATTACGCAGATTTTTTACATTCTTCTTTAATTATCAAAATGATCTTGTAAAATAAGAGAATATGATGATTGGTATGCAAAGAAGTTAACAGACAGTATTTTATATATAACTTTATTATACTATGTTTTAAAATAAGTTAGGTAGTATTATAATGATTAAAAGGAACCATTCCTTTATTTATATATCCATCATCATAAATAAACTTTGTGTGCATATGAAAACAACATGAATATTAGGCTAAATTTTGGGTTTCTTTTTATAGAAATTCCGCAGAAAGCGATATTGACTACAGATTTAGCTTATTCAAAAGTAATTAAAATATGTAATTATTTATTTTTAAGTGAAAATTATGAAGAAATTGCTTTTTATACATTACATAATTGTATGCAAGTTCAAGTACGTTTAGACAATTTGAACCAGGTGCGTCAAAACAGCCGCTTTCCCCCTATACGAAGAAAACATACCGTTGCATGTTATAAGTCAGAAAAAGTAAAAGATCCCTGCCTTACCGACCTCGACGAGCCACAGCTGACGCCGAGGAACGGCGGCAGCACTTTGCAGGGGCCGCGAGCGGATCGCAATAAGCCTGGGTAGACATTCGAGAGCTTCGTGCCCCCGTGCAATATCGCGCCGCTGCCGCGCCACTTATACCGCTGCCAGTCTCATATTGATTAACGTAGGTGGAGGCAAAGTCGGCGGGAAAATCGATATGCCCGAGCGCCGGCGCTCGCGCGCCATGTTCTGTCGCAAAATGTTTTCCTCGCGCAAGCATCGTCCCGCCGTCTGAGCCCGCGATACGCACCAAAAGTCCTTGCTTTTAATTCTCGCGATAGTACAAAGAGTCGGAAAAGGCATCACAACTTGCCGATAAGTCCAAAGAGAAGCGAAACGGTGCTCGTTCGGCCGACATTTCCGTACAATTAAGTGGCACAGTTATCAGGTCGCACTGCCATTTCACGTCTCCTGCGCACGAAAAAGGTACAATCGACGTCTTCGAGCAGTATTATCGCGGTGGCACCTGCTGCACCAAAGCATCAGTAAATTGGAAACACAGAACGAGTGTCGCCCAAGAAAGAAAATTCACCACAGCGGAACGAAGAGCAATAAATGGGAGCAATGCTTTCGGAATATCACGAAGCCTGAGAGGGTCGCAAGGTCGCGCATCCAAAAAGCAGAAACCCAACGTGACGCATACGGTATCCGAGCGATCGATCCGCACGCGGAGAAAACAAAGGCAAAGCAGGGCGCCGTACATGCGCCCTGAGTATCCGGGGGAGGTCTCGGAGAGTGCGGCCTTGGACAGCTGTCCGAAATCCGGCGGCAAGATGCTGGACCAGGACATGGCCGGCGCCCAGGACACCATCTACCTGTGCAACTTTCGCGTGTCCGTGGACGGTGACTGGCTGTGCTTGAAGGAGCTGCAGGACGTCGAGTTCACGGCGATGCCCGAGACGATGCAGCGCTCGCCCTCGCCGCCCCTCGGCCTAAGCGGTATACAGTGCGAGCTGCAGCAGCGGCAGCTGCAAACTATAAGCCATGACGATGCGCCAGAGCTTTGCGATATTCTTTCGTCACCCATTCAGCACGTCTCTTGTTTGTGTTTGTATAACTGCGGCCTGCACATACACTTCTCTCACACGCTGCATTGTTTTTTTCTTATGTACACGTATTTTGTGGGTTATTGTTGGTTGCGCGACACGTGCTGATATACGTATATGCGGGAATCAGCCGGATCGATTTGTGTTGCCAAGTTGTGAAATATTTTTTCTTCGGGGGTTTAAGAATATTCGGTATAATATTCATAAAGAATTTGTTTATAAGTTTTCTGTTTAAAAATAGCATTTGCATCGAGAAGTAACAATTATGTGGTGTCTAATTTCTAGTTACTTACATCTTCGTTGACTATTAACTGTCACCTCAATATTTTCTTTTTGCAAAAATTTGTAAATCATTTCATATGTTAATTAAATGACAGTTTTTAATGTTAACTATCATTAAATCCTTGTATGAAATATCGAGGTTACAGCGAATAGGGACAAGGTGACAATAATTGGAGGTTTGACCCTAATAAAACTTAAAATAATCAATAAACTGTTAACAATTATATTTTTGCCATAAATGAGAATCTAGTCCTTCAGTAATAAACACACAGTCAGAATTAATTAAAAGTACTTTTCAAAAACAAAAATCATATGCTTTCAGATTTTTTTGCTTTTTTTAATTTTCAAAATTTAAAGGAGGTTGGTGAATAATATTCTTTTTATATCAATTTTTAAACTCAGTAAATCTTTTTTTAAATAGTCATTGTTGACCTTCCTCCTCTCTTCTAAGCATCAGTCACTAAATGTTTGCTTTTCTTGTATGACTGTGAACATTCAACGATAATTGGCAACTCCGTCAATAGTCTACTCTTATTGAAATTAATATTAATTGAATACTTCATAAATGGATACGAGAAGGATCGTGTTAAAATAATTGATACATTAAATGACAGCTAATATTGATACTATGAGAGATTGCAAAAGTTGATATTTTATTTTGTAGCGCGCGACCCGGTAATTATCGAGCGGAGCAACCTGGTGAACATTTCAAAACTCATCGTCAAAGAACTCATTGAAACCTCTCTAAAGTATGGACGTATGCTCGACTCCGATCACATGCCCCTACAGCACTTCTTCATCGTCCTCGAGCACGTACTCAGACATGGTTTGCGCCCCAAGAAGGTAAACAACAAAGCATTAGCGTTCATGCTTTTTCGTATAAGTTCATTATATTGACATGCGTCTGCGAATCTTTCAGGGTTTACTCGGTCCCAAAAAGGAGTTATGGGACATTCTACAGTTGGTCGAGAAGTACTGTCCAGAAGCGCAGGACATGACCTCGAGTATTCGTGATTTACCCACTGTTAGGTAGGCGTACATCACATTAATAACCGCTTATCATACGCAATTCTATTTTCCTAAAATCGCAAGTAAAAACGCCGATCTGGACAATGAATTTTTGTAGGACGGCAATGGGTAGAGCGCGAGCTTGGTTGAGAATGGCACTAATGCAGAAAAAGCTCGCAGACTACTTGAAAGTTCTGATAGACCACAAGGACGACCTGCTGTCCGAGTACTTCGAGCCGGATGCACTGATGTTGAGCGAGGAGGCGATAGTGGTAATGGGCCTGCTGGTCGGTCTCAACGTGATCGACTGCAACTTTTGCGTGAAGGTCAGTCTCTTTCTCTCGCTTTGTGTCTCGGCTCGAGCTGCTTCTCCGGCCTTGAGACGCATCGAAGTTAATGAGAAAGCCTCGGTTAACGCGATTATAAGTCTGATCGAAGATGATTATGTTCGTTAGGAGGAAGACCTCGATTGCCAGCAGGGCGTGATCGACTTCTCGCTGTACCTGAGAAACAGCAATCACATTCCAGGGGAGTCGCCGGACGACGAGCTGGAGAATGACAACATGACCACTGTTCTCGACCAAAAAAACTACATTGAGGAGCTCAACAGACACTTGAAGTAATCAAACGTCATCGATCTATTTTCAAAGTTATTTACTTAAATAGATTTTCGATGGGAGCGAATTAATCTTACGTGGTTCTTTTTAGCGCGACGGTTCAGAATCTCCAAGCGAAAGTTGAATCTCTGACTACAACGAATGCCTTGATGAAGGAGGACTTGTCGATAGCGAAAAATAATATTCTTTCTATTCATTACGAAAACCAGCAGTTGAAAAAGGAATTAGGAATAGAAGTCAAAGACACAAATGAGGTATAAATTCTTCAACCATATAGAGTTAAAAATCGATAGCTAAGATAACGAAGTATTATTTGCTTTAGAATGGAAAAGCGCCTATCAAAATAACGGAAACGACTTCAGAAATCGAAGAATTGAGGAGTAGACTGGAAACAGAGAAAAGATTGAGGCACGAAACCGAAAAAGAATTAGAGCTGCAGGTTAATAAATCAAGTAATACAATGTAAGCAATAATTCAATGCTGAAATTAACACGTTGTTCATTAACAGATAATCATGAAGTCCGAAATGGAAGTTGCAATGAAACTGCTAGAAAAGGACATTCACGAAAAACAGGATACGATAATATCCTTGAGGCGACAATTGGATGATATTAAGCAAATCAACCTGGAAATGTACAAAAAACTACAGGTGAATAAGTAAACAAGCGAAACAAAATTATCGAACTCTGATATCATACTTTATTGCATCCTTCGATAGTCTGTCTATTATTTTCGCAAAGAGTATGAAATCTCAGTCGCTTTATTAACCATTCTTTTCTAGATCAAACTATTATAGGTAACAAAAAGAAAACTGGATTGCCGTACAAACCACCTCCAGCATCACCGACTATTTCCATTTTCTAATAATCTCTTTTTTTTCCAAGCTAGCCCACACACTCTCGCAGCGGACATCGTCGCTTCCCTCCGCGCGCAAAATAAACCGCGTCCCCCCTAACAATGCCATGCTCATGTCCTCTGACACCCTTGGCCGTGCGTTTCGCTTCCAGGAGTGCGAGCAAGAGCTGACGCAGAAGGGCGAGATGGTGAGCAGGCTGCACGCCAAGACGAATCAGATCGGCAAGCTGCTGAACAACCTCGAGAAGTTCAACCACTTCATGAAGGACGGCGAGAGCGGGCGCAGTCCCACGACGCCGGGCGGCAATTTCAGAGCCATCGCGAACCGATCGAGTCCGACGACGCCCCGGGACCATCAGCCGCCCATGCGGCCCAGGTCGATGTTCGACGCGACGGACTTGGTCAGACCGGCGCGAAAGCCCGCCACCACGCCCTCGGGCGACAAACGATTGACCGGCAGCCCGCCGGCAGGATGCTCGCCACCCAAGGACAACAAGGAGGCCGCGGCGGCTGCGCCGGTCGAATGAATTGCTTTTCCTCCCGCGTTTCGCACTCGATGATTCTTTTCATTTCCTTTTGCTTTCAACCTTTCACGGAGAAATAGAAAAGGGCTTTTATTTACGTTGAAAAGATCTGCTTCGTATGTCTCTAATGGGAAACGATATGTGACACAGGTAAGATGATTTCAAGACGTTCAAAACTGGTACATTTTTATTATGATCTATCTAGATCTCTTATATATTATGAAAATTTTGTTTAAAACAGCTCATAAAATTAAAATATTTTTAAGATCCTGTTTGCATATATTAGTGACAAATTCGAAGAAGATTATGAACTTTTTTAAACAAAATTTTCACAAAGTATCTTTAATAGCTCTTAATAAAACTGTAATAGTCTTGAACATGTTCAGAATATTTTAACTGCGTCTCCTATGCTACCTTCTTTTTAGGTATATGTAGATATTTTTAACGTAAATAAAAGATCTTTTATTATTTTAACGTGGGTTTGTTTGTCTTTTCTTCGGACGCGCTGCTTTGCCGACTGTTCAACGGATTAGGACGAGGCAGATTGCAAGCAGTCATATGGTTCTCATGGAGCAAGGCCCAGGCAATAATCTATGTTTATGCCTGTTTTTAAATTTTTTTATAAAGTTGCTGTTACGGGCGCGAGTTGCTTGTTCTGATGATTGTTCTGCGACAATTGAGGGCGACAATTGTGAGGTGCACGTTGCATACTCCTAAACGAGGGCATTTCTATCAATTTGATTCGGTCATCGATGAAAATTTATCGATCATTGTACTATTGAATTTTAAGGTACTTATAATACGCATTTTCAGCATTTCCAACATTCACGCCTGCATAATGTTATAATATATAAGCCAAGCAGTCGAAATTGGTGTAACTTATAGTTGCAGTGAATTGGCAAACTTTAGACATGTGCATTTTACACGTTGGCGTTATAAAATTTAATTATTTATAGTATAGCTGAGAGTGAACTTCGGCTTTGACACTGTACTGCACAATTTATTAATGAAATATTAATGAAATGTGTTAATTATGGCGGATTTCAGGAATGCGAGAGCTCACTTAGGCATAAAACCGAACTGATAGCTAAATTGGAAGCAAAAACTTTTTCAATGACTGAAACCATCCAGAGGATGGATGAGAAGTATGTGTTATTTTTTTTTAAATAAACTTCCTAGTCAGTAATATTAGTTTATTGTTTGATGTGATATTTTGAAACTCTTGTTTTCGAAAGAAGTGTAATTTTATTTTTTTTGTGAATGAGCGAACCGGTTTGATCGATAAAAAAATAGTTGCATCGACTTGCTAAAAATACCAAAATATTGTACTCAATAAAACAATCTACGAGTTTGGTAATTCTAATAAAGATTATTATTTTTAATTAAGGCAATTTTTGCGATCGTCTTTCGGGAGCCATGTTAAAATTTAGGAAATTCTTATGTGATAATGTATTTCCATACACACAGAGCAATGTATTGTTTTAAATGAATTGTAAAAGACAAGACCTTTGTTCCATCATAATCTTACGATGTCGAACTTATAACAAAATGAAATACATCAATGTCTAACAGGTGGATATCGACTTATTCTACGTGATTTACAACGTGCTTGTAAGTGAATAATATATCAAGTAATTGTCATTGTACTAAACATATGACATGATGACTGCTTATGTAAGATTATAATAATAAATATATAAAGCGAAAAACTCATTTTTACTTTTTCCCAATCTTATCCACCTTACATAAATTTTTATAACAGCTTTTCTTTTATTAGAATCAAGCGATTTTCATTTACATTAATTTTGATTTTTTAATCAACATTATAACTTCTTATATTTTGCTGATTTTTCTTTTTTGAAATCTGTTCTTATAAATAATGTTATTTTGATATGTGAATATAAAAATTACTATATTTAAACAATTTTATTTAATAAATTACTTGGGTACTTTGAAACTTTATGATTTCATAAGTGACTAAAAATTAGTATATTCAGTGGAAGCATCACGACCGCCATGAATAGTCATGATCTAAAGTACATTTCTGCTTACGGTACCTAATGTTTGAATGGCGAGAGTTGCTTTTAGATAGTACTAACAGAGAATATAGATATATATATCGACTTAGTAAATCTATATATACGGTTTAGCTAACGGCTCATCATACTTACTACTACTATGGTTTCATTATAAATAACAAAAGCTGTTGTTGAGTGAATTCACGTACTTTCAAGAAATGTTCGTATTGCACATAGTTAGTCGAAATCATAACAAACAATCTGCCAAAAGATGATTTGTATGTTAAAAAACTTAAACTCATTTATACTCGTATTAGTGTAAATACTATTTTGAATATCATTTGAAAATGAAAAGAACTGTATTTGAACTACTTACTACTTAATTAAGGGAGTAAAAGGGTGACTAAATATGAAAAAATGTTAATAAGTCTATATTTTTTTCTAGAAACAGCTTAAATGTTCAATTTTTTGTTTAATTGTATTATGAACATGACAAAGAAGTTAAAAAATCTAAAAACAAAAAAAAGTATTCAACCTAACCATTTGCTACCTATCGTCTTCATCGGTGACTCCCAAAATTGACAAAATCACAGTTGCCGTAGGATACTTTTTCTAATTTTTAGCTTTTTGACCTAAAAAATTTTTTTTGCATTCTTTATACGTGCATTTATTGCTGTGACCAAAACAATCTAAAGTTTGTAAGATTGATAAAAAAAAAATATTTTTCATTTCTTTTTGTAAAAAAGTTAATAAAAATAATGATATAACTTAAAACATTTTTATTTTTGGATCAGTCTTAAAAATTTCTAGGTCTAAAGACTGAAAATTTGAAAAAGTATCCTACGGCAACTGTAATTTTGTTAATTATGGGAGTCACCGATGAAGTCAATAGGTAGCAATGGGTTAGGTTGGATAATTTTGTTTTTGAGGATTTTTTAACTTCCTGTTATGTACATAATATAATTAGGCATAAAATTGAACCTTTAAGCTGTTTTTAGAAAAAAATATACACTCAATAATATCTTTTTAAATTTTCATATTTAGATACCCTTCAACCCCCTTATTACCCTTTTACCCTCTTAAATGTTCACATCTTCATTAGGTTCTTTATTAAACGTAGACTCTTTTTATTTTAATAATAGAAACTTATTGAGATGTTTTCTTGTCAATCTAATTTTACACATTTTTTGATACTGATACCTATAATAACAATAATTTTTATAAATAAATTTATTTAAATTCATACAAAAATATAGTTTCCACGAAAGAGTATTTACAAAAAGTATTTATTTTACGCATATCAATGTTACCGGAACATACTTATTGAGGCATGAATTATTAAATCTTATCGTTTATATATCATGTATCAATATTTATCTTGCGATCTCTTCATATTTGGGAAACAAGCAAATACATGAATTCACATAGTTTCAATAAATCATTTTTTTAAATATTTTACACTGAATTTTAATTTGCGTATTGATTCATTTATGAGTAATTCTGCTGCCTTTTGAAGTTTTAACTTTTAAAAAACAACCTCTAATAAAATATTGTATAGATTCCTGGCATCTATTCTTACAATTATCATAAGAACACACCAGACTTGTTCTTTTGCTCAAAGAGTTTTTGAAAATTGTTATATTACAAAAAAGATGGAATTCGGGAAGAAATGAGCAATCGGGTCTTTTAAATAAAAACACATTAATTTCGTGGACAAACTAAAGACAAACAATAACTTGCTTAGGCGTAAAAATCCTTACGAAGTAGAGGTAAAAGCCCGAATATGCTAGTGATTAATAGTAAATTTATTGTAACTTTTCTAATAAAACGTCTGACTACTCTTATAATAATTGCAAGGTTAGAGTAACAGGCTCAGAAAAATAATTTGACGCCCTGAACGTTCACCAGTAATCCAAATTACAGCCTTTTCTGAGATACCTTTTCAATAACTATAAGTTCCGCAGAATTACTCTTGTAAGAAGCATAGCGAAACATCTCGCCAATCCAACATTCACTACAAACTCAGAATCAAATCGCGCCGTAATCCGTCCCCCTCCAATCCCAAAAATCACCCATCCCAACCACCAGGACGATCGCAAAAATACACTAACCCACGCGTACGAAACTGCTCTCCAGCTGATCTGGCTTCAATTAGCGTAAAAAAAAGGAAAAGCGAACTATCGATCAAACACGGTTGGGCCGTTCTCTCTCTCTCTCTCTCTCTCTCTCTCTCTCTGCCGTGAGTAAACAGGCGCGCGCGCGCGCCTAACGATTGTCGGCAAAGCGTGTGTACGTAACGCCGTGTATGCTCTCCTCAGGTGCAAAGCCGTGGAGGACGTGCGCACGGGGGCGGAGGAGCGCGTGCGTATTTTGGGCGCCGAGGCGGCGGCCAAGGAGGCGCACGCCACCGGCGTCGAGAGGGAGCTGAAGATCGAGCGGGAGTGGCGGACCTCGCTGCAGGAGTCCTCGATCGGCAGCGCCGAGAAGATCTCACATCTGCACCAGGAGATCGACCAGCTGAAGAAGGAGTCCGAGGTAGATATTATGGAGGACGGATGATGTAGGGGTTGGGGATAAATATACCGAAAGATACATTTGCAGATGGATGAATTTACCGAACGGTTGAAATTGCCGAAAAAGTCAATACCTATGGATAAATATGCCGAAAACAAGAATTCTGAAAAAGAAAACGCCGAAAGTTAAAAATGCCGAAAACGAAAATTTGGACAAAAAAGTGCTTTCATTAGAATATGCCACTGTAGTATAATAATGCGTTAATTGTTTCTAGGTCGTTTCTTTTCAATATTCGATATTTATAGTTTTTACCCGTTGCTGTTCAACATTTCGGCATTTTTAACTTTCGGCATTTTTATCCATCGGCATTTTTGACCGTCGGAAATTCTTTTTTCGGCACTTTTTTTAATCGATTACTTGACCCTATGGCACATTTCACCTTTCGGCAAATTTACCCTTCGGTATAATAAATTCGGCATTATTATCCGTCTTCAAAACTATCTTTCGGCAAATTTCCCTACCCATTCCTGAGCATTTGAAAATGCTTTAGCTGATGGTTATCGAGTGAGAATCTGTCAATTATCTGTGACTATTTAAATTATTTTGTACTTGTGTGTACCTATTACAACGTTTATTTTTATCGTGTAACCGAGTGATTTTTACCTATTGCGATGTCAGGATGTCCTACATTTACTATGATATTTATGTATGATAATTATTATCAGAAAATTCTATCTGTAGATAACATGTATAAACTCCATTATAGTTGATGAGCTGTTTTTGTTTGCTTCCAAATTATAGCTTCTGCTTCATTATTAATAACCAAATGGATATCGTAATATTGCTGTATAAATATACAAGAGTGGCTTTACATTAATTAATTGAATTCTAGTTTTTCAGTAGGGAAGAGTGGCTACATACAATGGCTAAGTGCACATCAATATATACTACCGTAATGTTGCACAATTTCGACTAGACATAAAAGAAATTCACAATGTCAAAGAAAAATAATGAACATAAATATTTAAAGCCTCAATATAGTTTTCACTTCAAAGCTATCGACATTCAAAAATTATTTATGCAAAATAAAACACTTTAGGAGTAGGTATTTTTAAAATTATTAAAATCAATTATTTAATTTACTGAGTCACAATTCTGCTAATTATTATTGTAAGGTACGAGTAATAAAAATATACAAATAGGGGCCTGCGGCGGCTCAGTCGGTAGAGTGTCGGATTCCCACGCCGGTGACCCGGGTTCGAATCCTAGTCTCTGCCGATTGATACAATCACCTCTGTAAAAATTACATGTGCTTTGTTTACAAACACACCTCAGACCCCCGTCGTCGATTAGCACCACATGGGAGCACAAACATGGCGACGTTAAAAAAAAAAATAAAAAATAAATATACAAATAATATGTAATATTTGTGAATCTTATTCAGTTGGTGGTATATCGAGCACCCTTACTAAACAAGGAAAGTGTTAGACCTCTGGGTCGTGGTTTTTTATGAAACTTTGGGGATTATTTTCTGGTACCTGAAAATGAAGTCCATTGCCCGTAGTTTTATCGAATGGGCTTCTGTACAGTTGATACAGCATATTTTATTAACGTTATTAGTATATTTATATATACAAGATTTTCAACATTGAGCATAGGGATAATGCTAACGCTTTTAGATCAATATATGGGTGCTGGGTTTTATTTTGATGTACCAGAAAACGATCCCCAAAGTTTCATTAATAAATCGTGACCCAGAGGTCTGACACTCTCCTTGTAAGACTAAAATTTTCCGATTTCTTGCAAATATTTGATATTTTTAGATTCTTTGATAAAGTCTAACATTTCTTAGAACCACCAAAGAAGTGATAGTTTTCATAGGAGATTCCTGAGAAAAACTAGAATTTTTCAAAAATCTAAAACTTGCTAGTTTTTCTGGGGGCCATTGAAATATTGACATTCTTACTAGCTACGTATTTGCATATTTAATGAATTTATTCAAACAAATTTCGAATATTAATAAGTCTTTAAAGATATTCTACCCATTGTGTTCCACTCTCTCTCTTTCCACTATTTGTACTTTTGCTAAATTTTTAATTGAACAGATTTTCTTTTATCAAGGCGAGAATTAAAAGGATGAAAGTTTATAATGATATTTTGCGGCTGAAAGCTAACAATCCAAAATATACGGTTATTTTAAGCTAATCGGCTTATGGCAGACATTTGATAATCATTTATATTAATTTTAAATTAAAAAAAGGCGAAAGAAAAGAGAACTTGATCTACGATTAATTAGTTATTCCTTTATATATCTAAACTATTTAAGATAATATACGATAAATATTTATTTTATCTTAAGAAGGGTGAATTGTAATTTAAGCTATTACCTATCATCCGCCAAAAGCCGTTAAGCTTACAATTGTCATATCTTATAAATAATTAATTAGAAATATCAAAACAACACACACCGAGTTATTACATTTGGGATCGTAATATGTCCTCATAAACCCTTCTCCTTTCAAATCTTGTCTTTTAGAAACTTACTTCTATACCTTGAAAACTAATCATAGTTAACCCCAGTGTGAGAAATCTATTAAATCCTATTCGCCAATACAAAAATTGCATATACATCCTATTCGCAAATAAGATCTTTTCATATTTGGAAAAAGGAATTAATAGGATTTAATAGATTTCTCACACTAGGGAACCCTCAAAACCAAATCTACATCAACAGTCGTAAAACATAATCCACTCACGCTTCCAATACCAATCATCACAAAAAACCCATGCCAACCATTCGACGACAGCCGACATTCCCCTTCACTCTCTTCACTACTTAATTAAACACACGATAATTTCTCTCTCTCTCTCTCTATCTATTTTCTCCTTCCCCCTAGAAGTACAAAAGCCTGCAGGAGGAGTACTACGCGCTGAAGGAGATCTGCTTGGAGCAGGAGAAAACTTTGGAGGAGCTGGGCGGCCAGCTGAGCGCGGCGAAGTTGGCGGCCGCGGAGTTGCGCGAGGCCGCGGACAGCGCGCTCCAGCTGCATCGCGGTCCGCAGCATCAGCAGCAGCAGTCGCCGCCGCCGGACGGCACGGGGGCCCCGGCCACCTGGGCGAACGACCGGATGGTCACTCAGTGCAGGGGCTGCAGCCGGGAATTCAACATTGCTCGTCGCAAGGTAATCAAACTTTTTAATTACCCCCCCCCCCCCCCTCGCGAATCTATATGTAGAGTTGGGAGGAGGTGGCCGAGAGCCCGAGACGCTCCGGCTGATTTGGTGTATATAAGGCTCCGTGCCTCGATGCTGCGAGCCCAAGCCCGGGCCAACTTCGCGCGCGCGCGCGCTAATCGTTTACCAGTAATTATCTCGGCGCGAGGCCGAGGCACTCGGCGGAGAACTTCCATTTCCATTCGCGCGCTCGTCTGGAAAGGGCCGCGCGACGCCGGCTACGCAAAGGAGCTAAGAGCGAGGGGAGAAAACTTAATTAGGAAGTGAACGCGGCCGAAAATTGTGACGCGCTGTTGTGCTGTCTTTTTGCTTTCGTTGGGCATTGCTTGGGAAGGATGTGTTTTCAACGACGCTTATTTCGGATGACGATATTGTTGCTGTATGATGTATGGAGGAGAGTCATATAGTATGACCCCTCTCCCGGTATGACCAAACATGGCTATTGGGCTTATACCGCTAGAGTGTAGTACTTTTTGTATGCTGGATTAGATGCATGTTATAGTTCTGTTAAATATCGGAGGTTTTTGTTTTTAAATCACAACTCTGAAGATTCTCGCGTGAATAACGAAATAGCCATTATTTTCCGTGTGAAACGTTATTTCCCGAGGGTTAAATACATGCCCAGTATATAAGATATTTAAATACTAATTATTTCATATATGATATGATTTAAATTATAAAATAGATTTAAACAACATACTATTTTATAACTTTTACCTATCTTTGTAGCATAATTTTTAAGCATTTAGAGCAGAATTTCTTTGCTACAAACGTTAGGTGGTAATACTGGGAGACACTTTTTCAATAACTCAAAACCTTCACTTTAATTAATACTTAACTCAGGTTATTAACTTTGGCCAAAACTAATTTACTATGTCAAAAAGATCCATTTATAAAATTAATTCCATTTCGAGACTTTCATTTTCACCTTCGTACTCAAAAGTTACAGCTAAAATAGCTATGGGTGGTCTACTGAGGTATTCTCCGATACACATAATGATTTGTTTTCAATTATTTGTGGTACAAGAAAAATCATAATGCTTATTGTGATCTGGATGACAGTTTCAATTTCGTTAATATTTCGGATTCTTCTATTTGCTGCTTACATTCTTTTAGATATTTCTATTGCTCAGTTAAAATTTTAGAAAAATAATGGATTATTCAGATTTTAATATTTTCTGTACCGAGAAGGACCCAATTGCGTTTTCTCATAATTATTTATACATCATATTCTGATAGTTCTGAGTATACTTTCTTTGTAAACTATTCGAAGTTTTGTAATACATCCAAAACTAGAGAAGAAACATCTTTCAGTGACATGAACTACGGCGTTATAAAGAAACTTTTGCCAGCTATAACTCTTTTAAATCTCAATCTATTCATAAATTTCAAACGAATTGGTGAATTGGCTTAAAGGATAAGGTACATATATCTGAACCAAAAATCGATTTTTTTGCATTCTTGTAAGCTGTACAAGTATTTTATAAAAATATAAAAAGCGGCTAATATTAAAGATAATTCTTTTTTCTCTCACAATTCTTTTCAAGAACAAATTTTATTAACATTGGAATCTATTTAAAACGTGTTCCCGATACGTGTACTGCAAAAATATGCTATAATTTCTTAAACTTAACATGGTGGTGCTAACATAGCGGCCAAGATAAAGCTTATTTTTTTTCAATTTCGAAATTTAACGATTTTTGAAAATGTTTTTTGTGCTGTAAACTGATAATACCCCTATATATAGTCTTTCTTTGACTATAATATCTGTAAAAAAAGGTGAATAATTAGTGACTGACAGAATATTTGTTACTCGCACGTAATCTAGACACTTTACAGTAGATCAATTTAGTCCTACCAGAGCTTAAATTGTTGTTAATGCCATTTTGGACTAAAGCTACTTGAGTTTGTGCAAAATAATACTTATCTTATTTTCTAATGATTTTTTCATTTTCCTTGCACACTATCTACACTTTTTTCTACATCTACAGAAAGAAGACAACTATAAACGCTACTAATAAAGCAACCATATTGTTTTTTTCCAAATAAACTGTAATGGTTGGTCGATAAAGCAGGTGCAATTTGTAAAAACAGATTGATCGACAAATTATTTTGCGCGCTATTTTCAAACTATAAAATGAAAATCAAGTTAACTGCAGCTTGTTTGTTTGATTCTTTATATAACACAAAGATTTAAAATATGTCATAAAAAAATCAATTTTTGTCATTTTAGGTATACTATCCCTTTAAACGGTATAGATTTCACACGTCTACCTTGCCCACTAAAATTTGAATACCATACCTATTTTTCTTCAAGCCATTAAAAAGAAATCAAACAGCTTCAAACCCAGCAATATTAGAAGCTTGCAAAATCGAGCGCGCCCCGCAAAAAAGACACGTCTCCCGATCCCGCGAATTTGGGTTATCCGGCGCCTTATCGTCCACCCACATCGGCACTGGCCACCGTTCGCGCGGCCAGCGACATCATCATCTCGCTGTAATTATCATACCATAGATCGAGCGTTAAGCCGCCGTCGTCGAGGCTTTTCGCGCGCGATATGCAGTCCCGATTAGCCGCAGGGCCGCGTCACCGAGTGACAAGCCTCTCTCACTCTCGCTCGTAAAACATATGCATATTCAGATGCGCGCCGCAGCGCAGGAGGAGGAGAAGGAGGATTGTATAACGTGTAGCGTCGAAGGCGCGCCGCTGCCGATAGAGATGTCGACGGGCGCGCGAAAACCGAGCGTACACCGCGGCTGAAAACTGCGGGACGGGCGTGTATACACGTACGTATGTATGCATGCACTTGCGACGGGAGGAACTACCGTACAGAATCGCGGGGGGAAGCCTCGCGGAGTAAGTTATTGCATAATAACAAGGCTAGCCCGTTGGGGAATATCCTTGCTGCTGCTCTCTCGTTTCTTTTTCTCGCGCCTCGGGGCGCATTACCATACTGCCTAATGCATCGTACGCGGTTTGACTGTGTGTGTGTATACACACAGACACACAGGTGTGTACGTGCGGTATTAGCGCTGGGGAAAAATAGCCGAGCGGAGCTTAGCCTGTATACGGCGCGCATGCAAACCTGTGCGGGGGGAGGATGTAGGCCCTTATTCGCGATGTCGGGGGCGAGCGCTTGTCTTTTCGCGACAAGGAGAGCGACCAAAGTATATGGTGCCGCTCAGCCGGAAAGCTTTAGTCAGTCTTATCGGCCCTTGAGAACAAACTTTTTCGAGGCACGCGAGAGTGTGTGTGTGTGTGTGTGTGTGTGTACCTCCGCGCCGGCATCACTCTATTGATGTTTCATTAGGTTCGTGCAACTTATTCCGCTCTATTTCGAGATGGGAGAGTTGGCGAAAATATTTTATACTCGATGCCTGGGACTTGAGGGGGCAAGCAGGTGTTAAACGCTGAAGAAAGGTGAACATTATTGAATCGAACTGTACAACTTTTGTATATTGTAATCGTAAAATCGAAAAATAAATTGAACTTATAGTATAAGATGAGAGAATTTTGGCTGAATCGACAAATGTTCGCTGGGTAGTTTTTGCTTTACAACCTTTCACATTATTACTTAGGTATTTCATAATTGTTAGTCTGTTTAGTTTTTAACACTGACTTGTCCCCTCAATAGGAAATTTCAATATGTGAGAGTGCTGTTAAACTTTTGTTCAAGTTCCTAGAACTGTTGTCTAAAAAAAAAGCATTATTTCGTGCATGTAAGTGTGCGTGCATATATATTAACATACGTGCATATGTGTATAGGGGAGAGTAGTACACATCGGATCATGCAGCACACTAAATGATCATTCAATATAATAATTTTTTTTAGCACTTTACTGAAATATTTTAATACGAGAGAAAATATACTATGTAGTTACTATATGTTATTGCAAGAGTAGATATTGTTAACTAATGAAAAAGAAGGATTATTGTACTTTAAACACACGGCGATTTTTTATTATTCAGTAAAGTGCTAAAAAATGTTATAATTGAATGATCATTTACTGGGCTATATATCATGTAGGAGCTACATAAAATAATAATTTATACAAAGTGGAAAGCATGATAAAAGTGAATTTTTTAAATTTTCACTACTGAATGTCTGATAAAATCTTGATTTCTTGACTTATTTTATCGGATTTGTCTGTCTTTTTTTAAAAGTTTTCACTCACTTGCCCGAATCAGAAGTTCAAAATAATAGCTAGTTCTCTACGTGCCCCTGCCTTCTTATTACGTATCCACGGGCATCCTCCTCTCATCTTCTTTTTTTTTAATCGAATTGCTGTAGAATTTCAAGAAGCTAAATATTCCAGTAACAATATTGAAAATTTCTCCAGTCTAGAAGGTTTTTCTTAAGAATATAAAACAATTTTTTTGAAAAAATGAAAAAAGAAATTACGAGTGGGTACACAATATCCTTGTAACCATTGGGGGTTAATTAATTTATTAATATCTGGAGAAGGAATATACTTCCCAAATATTATTCATCTAGGTTCAGGACTCTAGATTGACGTTCATTAGTGAGTCAAGACACACAGTACATTTCTTTTTATATATTGAGATTTTATGAAATGTTTACCAAACGTTAGTTGAGCATATAAAATTATATATCTGTAAATATTAAGGTCATAAAATTCATCGCTGCTATAGAAAAATATAAAATGCCAACACTGTGAAACTCAGGACTACCCCCCGGCACTGTGAACGGCGCACTAGCTAATCAGCATCGAGTACCAGGGCCATACTTAGGTCATATTATTGACTTTCCCCGTGCCATCCCCGTAATCAAATATTTTCAAATTTATAAAAAATTATATCGTTCTGTTTTATAAAATGTTCTATTTCATTTTGTCGATTTGCACCTTTTCATAAAACTTTTTTATCAAAAGTTTTTGGTTTGAGCCTTTGTATAAAACTTTCTCTATCATATTTTTTCGGTTTAAACCTTTTCACAAAACCTTTTTCGCAAAGTTGAGGCGTGGGCCCCGTGCATACGTACAGCCGGCCCTAGAAAATGTACAGTGCCGAGATGTTCCGCAGTCACAGTGCCAGGAGATTTTACTATAACACTGCAATAGAAGAGTTTCTTAAAATCATAAAAAACACGAAGAAGTTACCTTAATGTATTGAAATTTGCATTGATAATATATTAGTTACAAAACCTATTGTTTTTTAAACTAATTTGGCCTATTTGGCGTTGTCACAAATGTTTTTCACATTCTATATTCTGAAAAATATTATGTTACAGCCATTCTCAATAGTCGATGAAAAGCGATAGAATTATTATTGAAAGCGAATCACAAATCCTTGTCTATAGAAATAAAAGATCCGCGAAACTGAATTTGGATGTTGGCTTCGGTGTAACCGCAAGCGTGAATACTCTTCGTTTCGTACTGGCTGATTTGGTCGTCTCTCTCTCTCTCTGTCTCACTCTCTTCCCCCCTCCTCCCTCTCTCTCTTTCTCAGTCGGCTTCATAGCGGCAGCCATAAACTATCGCAAATACGTGTATATATACACAGCTGGGCCATAAGTCACACTGATGGGACGGTTCAATAATTAACTTGGCTTATCAGAACGACGTTATTCTGAGTTGGTTGCGCGCTCGAGCTGCAGGTAAAGATGCAGCTCGTCGCGCAACTGATATTTATAGTAAATCTAATTTATTCTTTATCAACTTTCCATAGCAATCAGTCGATATTTTTGCCAACATAATTTGGTTATATTTATTTTCGTCAAACATTTCAATACTTAACCCACTTGAGAATATGAAAAGTTAAAAAGGAGTAATCAACTATAATTCCGTGAAATCAGTATTGATAATTTAACTTGCTTTAAAGAAATATATGGCGCAGAATAATCTAATTATTTTTACCTATGCAACAGAACATCCTTTCTACAAAAGTTTGTTTTGAACAGAGTATATTTAATTTTTTCTTCTCAATCCTGCTCCTAATAAGTATTAGTGTCGTAGTAAAAGTGGGTTGAAAAGTAACGCTAGAAAATGTATTCATTATTTAAAGTCTGATGCAGATAAAAGTAACATTTGCAATGTTACAAGCGATTAATGAGTTTTACCGAGTCTCCAAGTCAAAAGTAACACGATCGAAATAAACTTCAAATTCTTGTTTTTCTTTGCAGCACCACTGTCGCAACTGCGGCAGCATCTTCTGCAATGCCTGCAGCGACAACACCATTGCCTTGCCAAATTCAACAAAGCCGGTGCGCGTCTGCGACGAGTGCCACGTCTTCCTCGTTGGGCGCTACTCCCTGATGCACTAGTCGCTCCACCTTGACGGACTACACGAAGATTCGGTTCCACCACCACCGACAGCATCCGCACATCGCAATTTCGAAGAAACATCACAATTTCAAAGAAACAAAATATGTACATTGTAAGCGCGAAACTTGACATTAATTTGTAGTGTAAAGATTCTTTGACAGAACTAGGAGGGTTTGTAAAATCCGTAGAACTTTGCGAGAAGCTTTGCCTTTCGCGAAAACAACGAGGATGTAATTTAAACGCGCGTGTCGCGCGAACTCCACAAAGATTTTTCTGTAAAGTTGAAAAGTTTAACGTTGAATATTTAGCAAAGAGAAGTTTTTACGAAAAAATTTTGCGCGCCCCTGTACAAATTTCCCTTTAACCCGGGGGAACTACGAGCTATTTGCGAGGAGTTTTGAATTGATTCAATTTAACCGAATGATATTTTTATGAGTAATTGTTTTTGCACTATATTAGCTGTACAATTATTATATAACAGATCTATATTTTACATCTATTTATTGTTCTTGCGATTAGTATTATTTATCTCAGTTTAAGTAATAGCCGGAATGGTGAGTAGAAAATTTATATAAAACGTATTTTGCAAACGCTTGGTTTGCAAAAAGATCACACGTGTTTCTAATACCCGCTCGCATCTCTCTACACAAGCAACTGACGCAACGTTTTTTACTTTTATGATGTACATTTATCGAGCAAAGAAAAGCAAAAGTGCCACGCGCTGTGTAAATTATAGAAACAACAAATGTAAATTAAGAATAAAAAAATGTTATATATCCTTAATCCCTCAAAAGCTTATTTACCTTATCTTCATAATACATTCCATTTTCCCAAAGAGCACATTGTACCGTGTACTTATTGTTTTACGCACGGTACTCGCAGCTGGGGCGGCTCATTTGAGTGCACGCGGCATTACAAAAAATTAACTTCCCACACCATTTCCGCACGCCGAGCCGCAGAAATACGCATTATTACGAGATAATAACACAGCCACACGTACACATTGAGAAATTTATCATACGCTTGTTGATTACAGTCGTATATATATCGGTCGCAGCCGCGGGAGGAGGAGGCAAACTTCAAGCTTGCCTCCTCCCCCCACAACCATGGCAATTTATTCCGTAAGCGAGAGAGCGCGAGAGACTTTCTTAACGTGTATGACTTGCAAAAAAGGGAATTTTAAGGATCTCGCGGGGTAGTGGGCGCAGAGAGTGTGTGCCCCCGCTGGTGTAGGTAACGATCGAAACTCGCTTCGAGCACGCGACCTGTGCGCGCCGCGCGGCGACAGCTTTCGCTATACCCCCGTGCCGACGAAAGCTCGAAACCTCGTAAAGGCCCGCGCTGAATCCGCGTATATACCTCTCTCTCTCTCTCTCTCTTTCTCTCGGACTTGAAAGAGAGCGAGAAGGCGCGAGTCTATAATTTTCTCTATCCTCGACTTTTCTAATCTCGCGCTTTTAAGAGCCAGCGAAGACTCGCGCCTTTGCACTTTCGTTATACGTGTGCACGTGTATATACCTCTACGTAGAAAAGCGAGAGTAGGAGAGCGCGCGCGACTTGGCCGTGGAGCGCAAGTTTGTGTGTGCCGCTTCATTGCCGCAAAATACTGTAATTTCGCATAAGGCCGGAGCTATTTTATATCCGCGAGCCTCGGGGCTCTCTCGCTGTATATACTCCCGCTTTCTTCGCTATTCATTTCGTTTTCCTTTCTGGCTTTGCGTGCACTTTCTTTCGCGCGCGCGCGCGCGCTCTCAAACGAACGAACAACAAAAAAAAAAACATATTTAAACGCACACAGGAAAGCCGCGTGTTTCTGCTTCTTCTTTTTGAAACTTTCGCTCCTTTTCTGCGCACGGCGCAAGAACACGACAAAAATGTTTAGATCGAGTTTTCACATTATTCCACTTTAATGAAAAAAATACCGTTTCTAGCCCCAAGAGCGCGATTCTCGCGACGAGCGCAAGCTGAATAATTCTTTATCGTTTTTGTGAAATTTTGCTTTTTCTTTTCAAAGAATGCGCCGCAACTTATTTTTGCCTCGGTCACTTTCGCTGCCTTACGATGCAAATGCCCACCCAATACAGTTTCTTACGTTAAATAATTCTGAAACACTTTAGCACTCTCACTGCGGGGCACTTTAACGCAAATTCGACTGTTTCCGAGAAACCGATGCGCGCGCGGTTCACACAACAGTGAAGTCGAGCGAAAATTCCTCAAATTTGTACATACTCGCAATTCCTATTATTATTTCTATTCGCGCTCGCGATTTACTTTTCAGCGACCCCTTCTCAAGACGTTATTTTGCGTTTCTCCTTTTTCAAAAACACTGTATACACGGCTCGAGCGCTGGACTAAGGTACTTATAGCGTTACAAACCAATTCCAAAGTTCATTTTATTTAAAATCTATGTATAATAAACTAATTTGTACCGTAAACAGTAAATTATACTATATTACACCATAAAACGCGCAATATACATACGTAATAATGTGAAAATCTTGAATAGACGTATAAATAAGAAAACGATATAACCTTTTGATTGGATGTGTTAGACAGGAGTTTGCTAAGAATATATTTTTAAGACGAGAAGGCTAGCTAGTGTTTTTCTCACGCTATCCAACAAACTTAGTTATTCCGTATAATAACATATCAGTTTTTTAAAAGAACTCCTAAAAAAAATTTGTCGGTCGAGGACAACATTGAAACTTTACCGTTGAATATCTCAGTTTAGCAAAGCTACAGCCCATTAAAATTTCAACCTCACGCGTATAACGTCGTTCCAAAGATACAGCAAACATTTGAAAATATTCCTAAGCAAGTCGAAATTCGCTACAACCACCTCAAAGTACGTACAACCCTGTTACCCTCGCCACACTCGGCGCTCCCGCGCTTACTCGCAAGCCGAAATTGAAACGAATATAGCACAGCACAGCCGACTTGGAGCCCTCGCGGATCGAATAGGAAGAAAAAGGCGGGCCGGGTTGCCGGCGCATTTTGCGCGCTGCTGTTTGAAAAGCCAGGGGGGGATTACAAGTGTGTTATACGGACTGTATGCACGTATAAGTTCGGCCGCGCGCCCTGCACCCACCTACGTATACACGTGTAGGCTCGTGTGCACAGAGAAAGCGAGAGAGAGAGAGGCCAACTTGTCGGCTATCTCCGACTTTCGAAAGCTCGTTAGCCGCGCGTGCAGGCCGCTTAACGAGGCTAAATTGAAATCGATCTATGGGGTACGTAGAGAGCGCGCGGGCACTGCTTGCCGCGGCGCTGCCAGAAGCGACGCGACGCCTCGTGTGCAGGATGATGAGAGAGCTGCAGCGCGCCCTCGCGTCTACTTGCATCGATCGGCCGCGTGCAGCGCGTTTAGGCGCGATGCGCGCCGCGGATTCGCCACTTTTATGTACACAACGCGCGCGCGCGAGAGAGAGCGTGATTTCGGGATGGTTGGAAGAGCCGGTTGAGAGGCACGTGAGGTTCGCATTTTTTTTGGTTGCGGGGGGTTGTGTTGGGATCGAGGAAATCGGTTGGGAGAGACGGGGCTGTGCGTTTCGCTTGGTGTAACTAAGAGTTTGCCGTGCGAGGGGTAAATAGCTTTTTATTTACCGAGTACTGCGATGGGATCGAGGAAGTTGATTGATATTGTAGCAGTTTATTTTGTTGTTTCTTTGAAAATGCAGTTTAATTGGGATGTTTGAAGGTTGATTGAGTAAAATGCTTGGCTGACCATGCGCGTGTGTTTCTACTTATATGTGTGTCACGTTACGTTTCAAATTGTGCTTTATTTTATTCCAAGCGACTGTTTCATATTTTTATCTACGTAAAAGTTACATTTTTCATTAAGTTAGTTAACGTTGTTAATTGTACAATGCACAAAGAGCCATGTCACCAAATGTTTGAAAGACAAATCTAATAAAACCGGGCTAATAAGGCCGAACTTTTTTAATTATTCAATATGAAAATGAAAATGAACAGAATTTTTAGCATTTTATATTTTGGACACAAGAAACTTAATGAATTTCCATTCTCATATCATGTAGTTTATACATTACATGAACACGATATTTAAACAATAATATAAAAGGAAAATTTGTTTCGTCGTAAATACAAAAGAGTTAAAAGAAAGCACGTCTCGTTTCACCCAGATTTTTTGGATCTAATAACGTTTCAAGTTCATCCTCCTTGCAGTATTTTCTTTTCCCGAAAGTACTTAGGTGTACAAACTGGAGTATCTCCTGTTGCTGCGAGTCTGTCGCCCCGGGGCAAGAAATAATGCAGCGCGCGCCAACACAGAGACACAGTCGAGCTTCAACGGCTCACCAAATCGAAAATTTTACTTCCTTAAACTAAAGACATAAAATACAAACTCTATTTTGAAATATTGCGTTGGACAACCATTCTAGAAAATTAAATTGCTCGACTCCTTTTACGGTAGAACAGTTTTAAAACAGTTAAAATCAGAGTAATGATTAATATTTTTAATATAATGTTTAATTGGGGGTTCAACTTAATTCTTAGAGGAAGCTTTATAATGATAAAAAACATTTTTACTAAAAACATGTTAGAAACATGTTTTGAGATACTGGGAATCAAAATACACTATTTTTAGAAAAAATATGTATGGATGTGTATTCGATTTTTGAATTGTAGTTTCTTGGGTTTTTTGATACCATAGAAATAATATCAACGATTGACTGATAATGAATTCGAAAGAGCATAATATTACCTATCTTTTCCACTCGAAATTTTGAATAAGTTATTTCCCTTGTTTTATTATTCACGAAATTGTCATTTTTTTTCAAACTGTTATATCTGTAAAATATTAGGAAGAAATTTTTTTTAAAAAATTGAGATGATTAGGAATATGAAGAAGAATATTCTGTAAAACTTTTGAGGCTATATCTTTTTTTTGAAGAGAGAAAAATATTTTTGTAAAGAAAATTGACTTTCATTCAATAGCGAATTCTGGAGTAGATCGGCAGGATTTGATCTGAAAATTTTCAAAATGGTAGCTCTTTAGTATCTCTTGAAAAAGTTCTAAGCCCAGATTACAACGACCTTTATATTTCAAAATATATGAGGTTATGTGTTTTTTAAAATCTTTTATTGATCGAGTATATCTCGAGAATGGCACGGTCATTCTTTACCAAACATGGCTCGTTTTTTTAGTTTTCTAATGAAGATTCGAAATTAGAAAGAAAATGAAAGATTCGTAGACTCGATTTTTTTATAACAATTTTTGGATTTTTGAATTTTTGATTTTAGAGCTTTTGGTATGTTAGAAATATTATGATCAATTTAGTATAAATGAATTAAACAGAGCATAAAGTTACCTATCTTTTACATCCGCAAATTTTAGATAGGCTCTTTCTTTCCCTTCTTTTGTTATACACGAAGAAAGTCATATACTTAGTTTAAACGGTTATGTCTCAGAAATCTATGATGGCAAACCGTTCACAAAATTTTAGATGATTAGGAATTCAGTGAATCTACGTACTAACATCTGATTACAGTTGATTTAAATATTTAAATGATATTAATATATTACGTACAGAGAAAATATTGCTGTGATGACGATTATTACCTATCGTTCTGTAATTTTAGTAAAAATTATTTTTTGTCAAACCATCAATGATAAAAGAGCACATCCTTTTTGAGGTATTATTTAGAAAGAGATATAGCAATTTAAAATTAATTTATTAGAACAAAGAATTTTATATTGAAACAATTAATTTAGTTTGAGGCTAAGTGCCGTTCAATTGACAATGGTTTTTTTTATTAGCATATGCTATTTTCAAGTAAAATACTTGTCGTACATTTATTTTAATTTCTATATTTAAAAAAAAAATTAAAAAAATGTATTTTGGCAGCGTGATTTGAAGATTAGTTACATAATAATATATCACACTACACTTTTTCCTTTTAAAATACATTAGAAACAGTTTTGAAATTTTCAAGGATTTGGATATAATTGTTTCGCTTAAGTGCCAAAAAAGAAGGTGAATATCCTTCTGAAACGAGAAGTGATTCAGAAATGCGTCGACAGTTTCTTGAGGCTGAAGGTAAAATGTTACCATTTTATCGGACAAAGTGTCCTAAACCATTCCATCTTTTTCCGCGCGAGCGATCCTCCGGGGGCTTTGCCGAATGGTCGTCTAATTGAATATTTTAAAGGTGATCATTCCGGCGAAAGTACGTTCTCAGCACATAACTTCGTCCAATGGAAAAGCTCTTTGGAACTAATGCATCCCTTAATCCCATGGCTGTGAAGTTTCAGGCCCAGGCTCTTTAACGAATGCTCCAAGAACAGAAACTTTTCACAGTGAAAATTACTTCGGCCAGTAATAGCGTAAGGAGCCGAGAATAATTAGCGCGGCTCGTTGTTTTTATTTCAAATTATTTATGCAAAATCTAATAAATCTTAAGTGTCTAGTTCTTCTCATACAACTAGTTTACTTGTTTATAGTTTTTCATAATTCTTTTTACAAACTAGACAAAACTTAAATAAAATCAAATTTTAATTTGTAAGTAAATAGAAGTCGGGGGAAATTAAAATTTAAAACATTTTTATTGTCCTCAAAATCTTGTAAAATACATTGTTTTATAGGATAATTTTATTATATAAGTGAAATTAGTATACTTTATTTATGTCGTAATATATAAAAAGATCATTTTGCTTAAAGGCTCGTTTTACTCCAGTCTCCCACAGTTGCTATATGTTTATTGATACTCAGACTTTCTATCACTACACAGGTTTTCTTTTTCAAAATCAATATGAAAAGGTTCGCGAAATTCAAAAACTTTACTAAGAAATTAAGAAAATTAAAAAATTAATAGCACGTATCATGTACGCGCATATAAATTAATTAAAATTTTTAAAGGATACATTTTTCGGTATAAATTTTGAAAAGGAAGAGCAGGATTTTATGGCAGAATAAATAGGGCATCACTTTATCTTATGACCCTCATAAAGTGTTGCACAAAACTTTTTTTTTTCCAAAGTATATTTCGTACACATTAAAAGTTAAGTACGAGACTTAATTAATTTTGTAACGCCAGTTTTTAATACCGCGGTAAAGTACGTTGACAAACTTTTTCAAACCCATAGAAAATATTTTCGTATTCCTAATTAAATTTCAACTCGTCCAGCACACGTATTCCCCGCCCAAAGCTACACCGCGCGTAACGAATTCCCGACGTAATAAAATAAAATATCATTCAATACCGACAAACACAAAATAATAATAACCCCGTCATCAAGCACCTCATGCATAAACACGAGTTTCCCATCAATCGACTAAACTTAGCACATTACAGGTGGATGGGTTAAAGAGAGAGAGAGAGAGAGGGGGGGGGGGGGGGGGGTCAGCATAGGTACGCACATCCATAAATATCGCAAGCCACTAATGAAAATGAAAACACAAGCTTAGAACCTCACCCCCGAGCGTCGGACAGCGACACAGATAGACCCATCAAAGCCCCGTCGACTCTTCTCATTCGACAAATTCGGGAGTCGTAAGCGCGCTCCACCCCCCACCCTTCGATTGCTATCTGTCCGCGCGTAAAAGTCCCTCATCGCCGTCTGAATATTTCATGCGACGGCGTGTGCCTATGTGTGTACATCCCGCGCGCGCAGGAAGTGACTCCCGGCTCGCGGCACGAGCGTAACGAGCGCGCGCGCGCGCGCACGTATATATACGCGCGTGTGCCGCTGGCGGTTAGTGTAATTTAAAAGCTTTTCGCACCTCTCTCGCTCTCTCGGCGCCGCGGCAAATAAATTTCATCGAGTAGTGTGCGCAGCGCGCGAGTGTGCGCACGCGCGCACTGCGCCTGCGCGGCAAAAGCAGCGTGCCGCCGATATACCTGTACGTATATACACGAGATAGAGGGAGAAAGAGAGAGATATAGGTGGTTTACCCTCGGCGCGCCGGTGGTGCATGCGGCGCGTGCAGTCAACGTAGGCGCGCCAACCAGGTCGCAATGCCCGCTCCGCAGGCTGCGACGCTGCCGTCGCCGCTGCTGCTGCTGCTGCTGCGCTTCTGCCTCGTGCTGGCCTGGGCAGCCGCGCACAACGATCCAGCATCAGGTACGGCAATTGAGATTCTATTCGAATATACCTGGTGCCACCGGCTGGTGATGCTTGCTTCGCGTGTGTTCGGACTGCTGCTGCTGGTTTTTGGATTTTTTTTGGGGAGGGGGAGGCGCTTTTTGTTTTCGAGTGCGGAATGATATTACGCGAGATCCCAGGGAAATAAGGCGAGTGAAAGTTCTTGTGATTGTTCGTGCTTTCGGAGCGGGCTCGCGCCGTTTATTATCGCGGTGAATTACCCCGTGTGCTGGATTGTTTTCGTAGAGTAGAGTTGCTCTCGTGCTGGGATTTAGGTTTGAATTCGAATTGCGCGCGGATTTTCGTACGCGTTGGTTACTGGGAATTGTAGCTCGGAGGTTCGGGTTAATGTTTGTTTATGAATTTTGAGGGGTTATTATAGTGGGATGGCATTTTGTTCAGCGTGCGTTGAGTTTAAGAAATTTTAGTAAACTGAAAGTTACGTTTAGAAGAAGTAGCTTAATTTTACGGCGAAAAAAAACTCACGAGAAGATCAAAATATTTACATTGAAAATTAGTAGGGGTGGACTGAATATGTGTAATGCAATAGTAAACGAAATTTCGTTAACGAAAAAAATTTATTTTTCTGTCAGTTTCCGGGAAATCCAGAATTTGAAGTTTACATAGTTTCGATTCCGGGATACGATGTGTACTCTAGAATAGCGAATTTTAATGAAATTTTTTTATTTCATATTGTGATAGATCATATCCTTTGTGAACTTTTTAAATTTTTGCAATACATCAAAAACTAAAGAAGATGCAGTAGTATGAAAATGGTTGGGACGTCACATTGCTGTGTCGGCTCCTTGAAAGTTAACAACAGTGTGACGTCACAAAGAAACTTAAAGAAGCTATAACTTTTTTAAATTTAAATTTTTTTGAAAAGTTCAAACATATTTGAAAGTCAGCTTAGGGTCTCTATCAATATCGCAGATACCAACAAGGAAAGAAATTTCATGCCAGTTTCCATTTAACCACCATATTTAAGCACCTAATCCACTGACCACGGGATTCCAAGTAAAACCGTTGACCAAATTTCTCCAGGTTTGGAGATATTTCTTTTCAATACATTAGTAGAAAAATGTTTTATACATATTATTGACTTTCTAATTAGTTATTTAATATTGTTAATTAATTTGACCATATATATGTATGTAAAGAATTATCTACGTAGTGAAATTTAATTTCCTGTATTCATACCATAACTAATGTATTGAAAAGTAATATCCCGAAACCTGGAGAAATTTGGTCGACGGGATCACATGGAATCCCTTGGTCAGTGGGTTAGGAGCTTAATATGGTGATTTTATATGACGTGCTGGATCAAGATTTTGAGGTTTTCTTACGGTGAAATTAAAGGTATTACCAAGTGTTGCTAGTAAAAAATTTTTAGAATGATTGCTTTTGAGAGGAAAAATTTTTATGGACTCACAGAAATAAGTTTTGTTTTTGGGTTCGACGGTGTTATACCCCTTTAAATTGAGTTCTTATTCAGATTATTCTACTACGTCAATATTAGTTTAAAATCAAAATTCAGTTAGGTTATTAAGATAATTGTGTTGATCAAACACTATTACATTTGAAAGACATTACATACATTTGTAAATAATTTTATAGTAATTAGCCCAATTCAGAATTACTATAAAGTGCACGGGAGCAATTATAGATCACTTAATTATGTTTGGCAGTAATTATAATAATTGTTTTACGACTGAAATATACCACTGAAGATGAATATTTACTGTGAAATACATCGACAAACCAATGTAATATTCAATAACGATTTAAATAATAAAATGATTCATGTTCGCTTACCGATCTGCCAATTAAGTTTGCGACTATACAGCTTTTTTAGACTTTCTCTCAAGGTAAATAATCAATCGACTCATAAAACATTACCCAGTGTACTCAGCTCACCACTTAAACAAAAATGTCGCACCAGTCTGCAAACAATTAGAATTTCGCGTCACGGTGTACGTAACACGCAAGTCAATTAAACTCCCAACAATTTGGACTCGATTTGGCTCTGTTTTCCGTGAAAACAGCGAGTTCCCCTCTCCCCTCAAAGTTTCCAATCCCATCACGCGCGGAGGGCCTTTCTGCATTTAAAAGATACCTCGCTCGGCGCGCCTCGCAAAATTGAAGGATATCAAACTGCCCTCTTGCGCGCGTAATTTATGCTGATCATGGCGACAAGAAGCGCTAGAAGTGAAGTTGCACAAGTTGAGAAGCGTCGGCGACGTCGGCGGTCGCTATATACCTCCTCTCTCTCTCTCTCTCTCTCTCTCTCTCTCTCTCTTTCCATCGGAACGGGCGAACGCGGGATTTATTTTGTTCTCCCTTCGACTCGACAACTTCTCGGCAGTAGTAGGCGTACGCGGGGGGAGGGAGGAAAGCGCGACGAGACGACAGACTCGAAGAGAATCTCGCTCGCCTCCTTATACAACTTTCCAAAGTGCTTTCGCCTCGTATAACAAACGGCAAAAAAATTTCTCGGGATTCGCGCGCAAGCGAGCGCTCAACTTGTTATCGAGGCGGTGGTTGCCGTGGCGGCGCATTCTGGAGAATGCGGGGGACCGCGACGCGCGGAATCGACGCGCGATTTCGAAAAGTCGCGCGCTCATGCTTTTCGCCGAGTTGCCGCGACTTTTCCGAGATTAGTGCTGGGTGTGTGCAGATGTTGTTTCCCTGCGTTCGAATGTAATTACCGAGTGTAGTCGCGTACGGTGAGGGAAAGTCCTGGCGTTTGGTTTGTCAAAGCGATCAAGTTGAGTGTTGTGGATGAGGCTTGGAAAAGTTGTTTCTTTTCGGGAATAGTTGCGTGAATTCGAGTGGGAAATTATTTTTATCACTGAAGATTACTCGACGCTTTTGTAGTCATGTTGAATTAATCGTCTTTTCCAGCGTTCTGTTATAAGAAGGACCTGCGTCGATTTTTTAGAAAAAGAATAAGAAATTTTGTATCACAATTCTTACTTTATTTAATTTCCTAATACGTAACTATTTCAGAGCAAACAAAGTTTTAAGTTTAAATGCTAAATGCTAAATGCATTTTTCTCAAGACACAATATACCTATTTTAAAAACATTCCTTGCTCAATCCATCGTAATGAATCTTTTTGAAATATTCAGGTAATATAGCTTAAAGCATGTAGAGAAAGACTTGAGATTTTATTGTATTATTTTAGTATATAAAAATGTTAGAATATGTAACTTCTTTAGTTTTGCAATATTTAAAAAGAGTTTTAATTTTGAATGAAAAAATATCTTTAAATTTTTCAAATAGGTTTAGTCAAGAGGATTTGCGCAAGAAAGTATTTTAAAAACTCTCATTCTTATCTAAAAATACAGGTTTTTTCTATAATTAGGACAAATGTCCATAAAAGAAATTCAAAATTGGCATGTAACCTTCTCTAATTAAAAGATATTACTAATAGTCTTTTTGATCGAAGAGAAGAGATTTTGTAAAATTGGTACAGATCCATTGTTGAAATAAATGATATTGCTGTATTAATCAAGAAAATATATTAAATAAAAGACATATCAGCACGTGTGTTGCTTAAAATAATTAAAAGACTATCTGCTCGTTATTGTTCATTGATTACTGTGAGCAAACCAGAGCTTTTTAAAATTCATTTTACCTTTGTGTTTTTATACAAAAATAAAGCTTTGAAATCGTTTAGTTGATTGCGGGTCTGGCGTTTTAATCGAATGCGTGACACGGATGTAATGGATCTTTATTGTGCATGTTAATGCGGTAAGCGCGTATTGTTGCAATGTTCTCACAAAAAGTCGTCCCGTATGTAGGTTGCGATATTATTGAATTAATTAATTTTAAAATTTTAAAACATATAATTAATTAATTAACACGATTTAAAGAAATTAGATATTGCTTTAAAAATTTGGTTCTGTCGTTACTATATCATTATGATATCGTAGAGCATTACTAATAATACGCCCATTAAATTAGTCCGTGAAAAGATATTTATCAATTTCTGAAGAGGGAGTAAGAGATCGTAAACAGGTAACGAGAATGAGTGAGAGAGTAAGAGGAAAGGGTTGATCAAGCAATCTCATTTTGGATTACATTTGAGGGAACGAGTCGGCGAGTTTCTGATTCATTGCAGGTGGTTTGTGGCACATAGATTTTGCGTGTGCTTCCTGTCGTAAACATTTGTCAACTCGTCGTAGTCGTATTTTACGGTCGTTAACGTAGACCATACGCTCGTAAGTTGTCGCTGATTTGCTCCTCGTGTCTCGCCGTGATAATCTCATCACCTAATTACCATTGTAAGCTTTATTTTCAAGAGTCTACATTGTAAATTCTATATGATTATTTAATATTATTTAAATTAAATTAATTTTGGATAGATAAGAAAATGAGGATATGAAATAGAAAAATTTTGTTTTATTATTCACGACAATAAATTTATATTTTAAGCTGACCAGTATTGTTAGTTGAATACATATTAACATATTCTTTAAATCTTTCATAAAGAAAGGCATAAAATAAAAATTAATTTTCTATATTAAATTTTTATTTCATTGTATTCTAAAAATAATATTTTATATGAATTATTAACTTTATATTAAATAGAATATTTAAATTAAAGCGATATAGCTTTCATTATAAATTGATTGTCAAAGTGACACAGATCCATATTAAGAAAAAGTACATTTAAATCAATCAAATTCTTTTGAGAGCAGACAAAAATATACTGTACAGTAAAAAAACAGTAAAATTTATTAAATATAATTTTTAAGAATAAAAATGATAATTGAAACGATAAAACTAAAAAATATGACTTTGTAATATTTACCACAAAATTATCTTTAACATATTATCTTGGTTTGCATTTGCATTGTTGATTTTACAATAATTGTACGTCTGAAACAGAATAAAACTTCATAATTACGGCAAAAATTAGTGGCGAAAAATAATATATTTATGAATTGTTTTAACGTTATGATTGCACTGAAGTTATCTACACAGTTACAGTAAACGTATAAATTATTCATGAAAACAGAGATAACTAAGGCCAACTGATTTGAGATTTAATTTTTATCCATACTTAATCTTACGTTTCACGGTTTTATACATTAGCCATATTCATTAAAATGTTGTTTTTATTTTAAATAGTAAATTTTGTTGAGCGTTTAAAATCATTATTCCGAATGTATTCTGTAAATGTTTACGTTCATGACTTTTTAAAAATGTATTTCTAGTCATCATGAAGATAGTAAAACTGATAAAAATTTAATCTATGTATATATTTTTCTATTTATAAATATTTTAAATAGTATTGTTTTTATTGATATCGAACTCGAGCTTGATAAATATTATGATGTTAAACAATAAAAGTATAAAAGAGCAGTCATTCCCGTATAAAAATAAGTAAATAAAAGAATATATAAATAAATAAATAAGTTAATAAATAAAAAAACTGTTATGCATACTATTTGTATTCAAAATTTTGATATTTTTTTGGTTACCAGTAATATTGTAAGAGTTGAAGTTGCATGCAATCCACGACTTAAAACAAATGCAAACAAAAATACATCACAAAACGCATCTCATATTAAAAAAACATAACGGTCGATCCGTATAAAACGCCACATCTAAATACATTTTTATTCCACTTTTCTGTATCTGTGAGTTCTGGCCATGCGTTATGCCCTTTCTACACCTGACTTCGATAGTCTAGCTTTAACGTCCAAAGTGGATTAAAGTTAAAACAATCCGAGCCAGATAAATCTTTCTCTATTTCTATATACTGCACAATATTTATTTACGTAAATAGTTAACGCGAGACTTCATATTTAAAGTCTAGGTGTAGAATAGCATTATATGACTAAAAATCTCGACTAACGCACTAGAGTGTTACACTACGACAGCCACACGAGTGTGAGCCTAGTTACTCCACCCCCCCCCCCCCCCCTCCCGCTCTCCCCTATTCAACAAACCGCGAGAAGATAACACGGAGAATGCCTTGACAATCCCTATCGATCCGGCATCTTGGTTAATCATGCGTAGCGGTGATTAGCTAAGCGACGTCTATGATTGACAAACAAGAGTTGGTGTATTTGTCAAGGGATTTCACGATTGATTGCTTCCGATTCGCAAACAGGAAGCCACTGTCAGCCGGCATTCCAGGAACATCGCTGCACTCGCTGGCACTACAGTCTCCCAGACGCGCAAATGACTTTATCCCTTAGAATTTATTGATATGCCTTTGCAATTGCTCGGCTTGGGATTAAATTTGAAATTTCTCCGCGTCGATCAAGCCGGATGTATGCGGTAATTAATTCATTGAGGAGACTCGAAATTAAATTAATGATTTTCAATGGATATTATTTGAGCGGAGCGCTTATTAAATTAAACGAACGATTAAAAAAAATTTTTCTTTAACTATTGAGCAGAAGGTATGGTACCTACATTTTATATACTCATGAATCTATAACAGCTCTTGCAGACAATGCAAATAGAATTATGTTTGCCTTGAGGTAGAGCTTAAGTGACTTCTTTTAAATCTTTCAATTTCATTTCATATGCGAGAAAATATTGATAGTTGTACTAACTTTGGAAAGACAACTTTTTTACCATTTTAGAATCTTCTTAAGTATGTATGTGTTCGTGTGTGTGCGTGTGTGTGTGTGTGTGTGTGTGTGTGTGTGTGTGTGTGTGTGTGTGTGTGTGTGTGTGTGTGTGTGTGTGTGTGTGAGAGAGAGATGACGAATTTCGAGTTGTCCGTCTTCTGGGGGTGCGATATGGGCATTAATGTCCTAACCCAGGTAGAGGGTCGCAATCTTGATCTCCGCTACCACAACATCCGGAAAGACATTTTCTTAAGGATAGAGTTCATTTGAAGGGGTTAAAAAATCAACTTTTCTTTCTTCAAAAAAGTGTTCCTTGAAGCTCACTTTATACGTTAAAAAGCTCAAAATTACATTTTAAAGCATCCTATAAGTTCTATGAATATTTTTATAGCATTTAATTACATTGGTTTATATGTAATTTACAATCTTTAAAGTCATTTTTTAAAGAAATACGCGGTGAAATGATTTGAAACTTCACAGGATTATTGTTTTTTATATTCTTAACACATTGTCTGAGTGATTTTTCACATAACCCCCGTATACAAATTTTACTCACATAAATCAGAAAGTAGTACATAATTATATTTCATAAGATCGTGTGGAAAATGTGTATACGAGGGTTATATGAAAAATCGTTCTGATAATATATTCATAATGTAAATAACAATAATCCTGTGAAGTTTCAAATCATTTCATCGCGCGCATTTGCAGAAGGAGCATTTTTAAGGACAAGAATAAAGTGCTGAGAAAAACGACTTTAAAGATTGCAAATTGCATATAAGCCAATGTAAGTAAAATAAAATACTATAAAAATATTTAAAAACTTAAAGGATGCTTTAAAAAATAATTTGGAGCTTTCTAACGTATAAAGTGAGCTCCAAGGTACACTTTTTTGAAGAATTTGGACTGACGGGAATTCCAACTGATGCCTCTCCAGCGATCTCTTTGTAAGCGGATGTCGGAGCTGAGGTGGAGTTCGTTTCGGCCTCTTTAAGCATGATTTTTATGTGTATCTTTGATTGTTTATAATTTAAGGTGAGAGTCGAAGTTAATTGACCCTCAAGCATAATATCAATATTACTACGGAAGTAGTTTTCATTATGTTGCATCGTTTTTACAAACAACTGGAAATACAACAATATTTTAAGGTTATGTTTGGGTGAAGTATGCCACTAATATTCTCAATTGTTCCTAAAAACCAAATGAAATGTCCTCCCAGTAATATTGACATCTTGCATATCTAGGGGCTCAACTTCGAATTTTTCGTTGCATTTTATATTCGAAAAGTTACATGTAAAATAAAAAAACATGTTTTTAGCTCCGATATCCCCTTATGTGGAAAATGAAATAATTTAAAATAATTTTTGTCAGTTTAAACGTCATATGTGTAAAAATTATGGATATATTCATAAAGTAGATGCGCTTTTCCTTTCAATTTATACATCTTTCGAATACTTTTTGTAAAAGAAGTACGATTTTAAAATTTGATAATTTGTAATTGTCAATTTATACATTAGATAAGTAAATTTGTGTAATTATGGATTTCATTCTACTAAAACAATTAGAAGCAGATTTTTATTTTAGGCCCTAGTGAATGTCCCGATTTCTGCTCATCCTTATCTATTTAAGAATATATAATTTAGTTTAATTCAACAAAAATGGTGAAACGATCATAAATATCGTATTTTTCTCTAAATTGGTAATTATATCTTGTCAAGTTTATTTAAAATATTCTTTTGTCAAACGCGTTTTATCATACCCATATAGCGGAACTAAAGTGGCCATTATCTGACCGGCGGACGCAACAGTAAATTTTCGAAAATCAGCCGCAAAAGGATTTAGGCCCCTAAAAATCACGTATTATCCGGATGATAACACATGTTAGGTGGGCCTAAACACTTTAGTAGGCTGATTTTCGAAAATAAGCCCTAAAAAAGTTTAGGGTGATTTTACAGTTCAACAAGTATGTGTTTTCACTGTGTCGAAGAACGGGTAAATTTAGTTTCGGTTCATAGGCATAAAAGAACACGTTATCAATACATGTTTGACAAAGAATATGGTGTGCACCATGGGGGAAAGGCCTTTTTCGCCCTTGTGTGTTTGCAAACCTTTCACGCGGGCGAAGAAAGCCTACTTTTCCCCCATGGTACACAATATACTATTTTGTTTAAGATACAGAGAAATTAAAAAAAAATGTTTGAAGTATTTATTTAAGCTGAAATTGCCGATCACTTTGAACATTTTGAATTTATAAAAAAGTATTTCGAGAAAATTGAATTAAATTTTTTATTTTACATATTACTTAACGTAAATGAATCCTTTTAAACGATCATAACTCCGTTAATTTATTGCCTTGCAATATCTATCTACTCTTAATCTATTACTTCTATTACGAACTTTAAGAAAAGTGAATAAAAGAAAACGAGTTTCCTGTCAAACATCAGTAGAACTCCAGTTTAACAAAGGAACGTCATATTAATTGTTAGATCTATCTCGACATCCGCTTGATTTTCTTTTCACAAAGACGAAACTCGGCGCGCGAGAGTAAATTTTGACTTGATCCTCGCGCAACGCAAGGCGCGCCAGCCGGTATTCGAAAAATTGAAAAACATCGGCATTCCCATGCAGCAGCTGAGCTTCGCGGCACGTAAATTTGAAACTCGCTTTTAGAATAAAACATGCGAAAGCATTTCTGCGCATCTATGGGCATGGCAATGTTGGGCTCCAGCGTTAGTGCACGCAAACCGGGAGGATGCCAATCGAGCGTGGCCGCGTATTTTTATACACATTTTGTAAAATTGCATCTCCTACGGGTGTGTTTACCGCAGAAAGCGCGCGCTCGCTCGCTCGCTTTGAAGACTTACTTGCGTAATGCTCTTAAGGAAAATCTCCGCGACCGATGCGAAGCGCGCTCGTCCTTTTTGTGCTGTTAGGTATATAGCTTTAAACTCTCTCTCTATCTCTATCTCTCTCTTTTGCCGTGCGCCTGTAATACGGTCATCGGTCTCCTGCGCGGAGCGCATCCCTTGCATCCTTGGGGCTTTTTAACTAGTCGAGGCAGCAAGAGCACGAGTTTGCGCCCCCCTCTCTCTCTCTCTCTCTCTCTCTCTGAGGATCCTCGAGATGCTGAACAAGGGCTGTTTGCGGGAGTTTAGCCGGCGCGCTTCTTCACGGTGTTTTGCGGCGAATGATTGAGATGTAAACAACTTTTATTCCGCTTCGCCGCGAATATTCCAGCGTTCTTTTGGCCTTAATACCGCTGGCTACATCGTGCTCCCTCTCTCTGTCTATCTCATTCTTTCTCACTTTTTCTCTTTCTCTCTGCCAAAGTCTTTGTATGTCGAGGGGAAATTCTCTTCATTTAACGATGCACACGCGCGTACGCCAGCTGTTTGTACGCGCGCTGGCTTGCGGAGCAGCGGCGCGATTCTGAGATATGCTTGCTCGCCGCTCTCGAAAATACTGCACGACGCGCGCTTTTTCACCGGCAGGAAAAAAGATTGAAGGATTTTCTAGCTTGCAAGACGAGGCGTTCAATTTGTGGAGAGTCACAGGTGGATTCTAAGATTCTCATGATTGGTGGATTATCTTCAGTTTGTCTATTATCATTTCGTTCTCTTAAGGTTCTACGAACAAGGGGCGTATCACACCGCCGGGTCAAGGATTTTGATGAAACTTTGGGAGGTGTTTTCTGGTACATAAAAATGAAGTCTAAAACTCGTAGTTTCGTCCCGCAGGCCGTTGGGGACAAGTTATGACTGTTTGTGTTCAACATACGCGTTATTTCAGTAAAAATAGTGGTACCTATACTTCGTATCATAACCTGCAAGTTATTGTGCTAGAGAAATGATCTTGTAAGATAAAAAAGTTGACTAAAAGAGCTTTAATTTAAACTTAGTTTCATATAAAAATATTATTCTGTTGCGAAGCTATGAACAATTAAAAATGATGATGAAAAATTCATGAAAATTTGAGAATTTTCAACTCTTTAAGGTGGCAGGCGTGAGCTAAATCCAGAGATGGGCAAGTATTCGATCTCAACATGTTTTCGAATAATTTTTATAATTTTGCAATTAATACTTCAAAACAAGGGAAAATTCGACTTGGTAAATAAATTCTCGGGTATTGCAATACCGACCTAATCTATCAGCTAGCCAGTAGTAGCGCAGCATTTCACGCATTCGTCGGTTCAGCCAATGAGAGCGACTGATGCCGCTACAGATTAGAGGAAATGGTTTCCGTATCTCTCAAATTTCAGTGCCTGCGGTTGCCGTGTCCCTGAAATAACTGTAAAAACAATTTGGTTAATCAGTAATTTTATTTAAAAATATGTTTCAATAGATCACAGCATATTGTATTTGCAAATTTATCGATATCTTGCTAATTAAAAGAGATATGACACTGCAAAGTTTATCATGAAATAACGATTTCAAGACGGCTTCTTTAAAGTCAATATGAACGTAACGTCATAAGAATAAATAATATATTGTGTACCAAGGATAAAAAGTCTTTTCACCCACAGTATACACTGTATTTTTGTCACGCATATCTTGAGTTCGGGTTTTCTTCTGCCTCTAAAGTGGACCCGAATGTGGCTGTTTTTCGACTCGGTGTAAACACACGCCTAATAGACTGTAATATCGGATTGTCATATTGTTTAGCCCTCCCTAAATATGTGCTATCATCCGAATGGTACCCCATGTTTAGGAAGGCCCAGACATATTTGAAGAGCTGGCGTGATAGCGGGTCGTTGTTGATGAGCGATTTGTTGATGACAAGTCATCAAAAATTACTCCTCAAATCGGGTGGTAAATTAACGATAGTAATGAAATTTGTATTTCTGTTTTTTAACGAATTATGAGAAATCAAACCAAGATAATGATTTCCACAAACCTCTTAAAATATATTCAAAACATCTTAGTTGATGTCAGATCAAAATTGAGATACCACTGTGAAAAATAATAAATTTTGTTAAGCTTTGAATGTTGACATTGCTTTTCTATATTGAATTAAATCGGCTTGTTCCGCTTAAAGAAGAACGCATAATAAATAGGCAAATGTAAAATTTCAATTTCAATAACATTCAATTGCACAATTTTTGATTTTGAACAAAGTGCATTCGCCATAAAAGCCGATCACTCGCAATTATAAGAATCCCGGGCAAAAATCCCGATAAAGCGCAACGCCCGCCCGACGCGTAAAGGAAGGGGTCGTCTCGCAGCCGGCCTGCGAGACTTATACGCGCTCATTATCCGACCAAGGAGGTCAATCGAAGTAAAACGCGTCAAACATTTTTTCCCCCCTCTCGGTTCAACGGCTGCTGGCTTTGCGGTTGAAAAGTGCAGCGAGCGCGTGCAGCCCGGAAAAACGAAAATCTCGGCCCCACCGCCCAATGTTCTCGCGATTAAACTACCTCTCGAGCTCGAAATCAATGAGGGCGCGCTCCCGTGTTTCTCTCTCTCTCCCACTCTCTCTTTCTCTCTTTCTATGTATACGTGTATAGCGCGAGTTCTTTTGCTCCTTCAAACCTCCATTATCAACCTCATTAAAGGTGCGCGCGCTTGCGAACCGCAGCGCCGAGCGATTATGTTCTCTTTTTTGCCCTCTCTTTCTCCCTCTCTCCCTTTAGCTCTTACTTTTGGCTCGCTGTCTATGTAGTGCTGTTTCTCTCCCCCTTTCTTTTATTCGCTTTACATATTTCTCTTTCTATCGTGTACATACCGAAAAGTTTCACCGCTTTATTCGGTGGTTTTGAATAAATTCATTCTTCGTGGACCTTTCTCTCTCCCTTCCTCTCCCCTTCTCTTTCCCTTTCTCACTCTTTTATTTTAGCTCACTCCAGTAATATCTAGCGGTACCGATATGCGTAGATTATTCTCATGTATATTGCGCAGATCGTAATGAATGATACGTAATAATGTTAAGAGAAATACTTTTTATCGATTTATAGCCATACGTTTGTAATTTTTCCAACCATTTTTTTACCATAAAGTAATTATACCAGAAGACAGCAAAGGTATATAAAACTTAAAAGGGAAATCGTATACTGAGGAATACGATCTGGAAACTCAAAGCTCTTTTAATTCTACTTCGCATAAGTACTGCCCACCAAAGAAGACGTACAACTTATTAGGTATATTGGATAAATTCTTCTTCCATGAAAATGTTGATCTGTAATACTGTACGTGTTGTGGATTTGGTTCAATTCTTGAGCAGTAATTTCTCGAGTAATCTGAAACTCGTGTTGATTATCGAGATATGATTTGTCATATTTTAAAGTCATACTAAATATGATTCTTAATACTAAAACATAACGAAGCAACGGTGAAAAACAATTTTACTCTACCTTTTCCGAAGTGTAAACTGATTGTGTGTATTTTTCATGCTACAAAAAAACGTATAAATTACAAATAAAAAATCTTCTGTTGTCGACAATCTTCTTTAATCTATAAAACGACTGATTGGTTTTATCTCGGTATAATTTGTTTAATTAAACAGTTTCAAACAATTAACATATTGATTGCTATTATCTACTGATACGTTCAGAATGAGTGAAATTATAGGTCACAATGGTTATGTATATCTTGATTCAATAAAAATCTTTTCCTCATAGTCGTTTTGGTCGTTTGATATATCTCTTTTGATTTTTGCAATTTAAACGTATATTTTTACTGTTATTGTTATTGTTTATTCGAGGTCGAAGCTCAAGTGAACTTTGCAGAGATAATCTTTTACATGTACGTAAGACCTGGTTTCCTGTAATCAGGATGCATGTAACTGGTCCTACAGTTTCAAGTGAAATCCAAACCACAGGAGTCGCGAAAACAAACATATAAAAAAATCATCTCTGAAAATTACAAATGCCCGCGATTCGAACCCGAGACCTCTTAATTATGAATGAAAACAATGCTTAAATTACGATAATTATAGTAAAATCTCGCTATTTCAACTCAATATCCACCCTGTAACAACTCCTACGATAAAAAAGCAACGTCGACGCGCAAGTCAAATAAACACATCTGTTCCGATCGTTACAACCCCCTCGCACATCTCTATCTCCAACCCATCGCGCTCAAGCGTCGTCATCTCCGCGCGCGAGCGATTTCAATTACCCAAGAATTCGACTACACACACGTACAGTCTACCTATCTCCTTCCCACGCGAGTTTAAAAAAGAGTGCGCCGAGCGATTCGCTTTGGCAAATTAGACCGCGCGGCTATCGCGCTCCCTTTCATACGGGCTTCTTTCACGCCGGCGTTTGCAAAGCAAAGCGGATCGCTGGCGCGCGTCTCTCTGTTATTACGCCGACTGCGCCAATGGAGAGAAGGGAAAAAATAGTGCGAGCAAAGGGAAGGATGCCATGACCGGGGAGAATAGAGACAGGTATATACAGAGAGCGGAGCGCGAGCGAGGAACGGACGGTTCCGTTCCGTTACCACGCGAGCGAGCGGGGTGTAAGTATGGCGCGTGGATGCCGGCTGCAGGAGAGCGCGCCTTTCAAGCCTGTGATCCGAGGCGCGCCGAGTTGAGCGTGAACTTTTGCGTGCTTGGACGGCGGCTCAAGTGGGCAGTACTTGTAGTTTCCTGCGCTCTTACTTTTTGCATGTGATAGTTTTGGAATTTATTGGATTTTCATGCGAATGAGTTAGGTAGCAAGTTGTATGAGTGCGCTTAAGCGAGCCCATTCATTTTGAAGTAACATTGACATTTTGTACTTATCATTACGTTTTTTGTCATGATTGAAACTAAGAATAAGTTGATTAAAGTATCAAAATATATCTTTACTTAGCATTTAACATCACACATATTTCAAAAAATTGAATTTGGAATATATGTGATTAAAACTATTATATCAGTTTAAATTATTAGAACAAATAATGTCGCACTAGAATAATTAATTAAGTTTAACCTTCGTTTTATGTAGCCTATTTGTGTAACTTAGTACACCAAGGGGGTAACCGTGAATAATGAAAATATTGAGTCCTCGTACAATGATGTGCTAAGGCTTAGTTCACGAGCAATACAATTTTTAAATTTCATAATTTTCTAAAGTTAATTTGCCGTGTTATTCGCTGCCAATTCATTTGTACTTAGTTCCCTTAACCCTCGCTTTACCAAGGTAACTCAGGGACTCCAAGAACAAACCGTTATAAATTGAACACTTTTGAAGATTTTCAATAAAAATTAATATACAAGGGTTTTAAGAATTACTGAATCCGAATACGTTATCGAAATTTCAAAATTTCAAAATGGCGGCCTTAAATTGGCGGATTTGACGTATAAGTATGGATATACGGCTTATACAGCCATAGATGAACAGTAAATCTGCCATTTTGGGGCCGCCATTTTGAAATGTTTAAATTTCGCCAACGTATTTGGATTCAGCGTCCCTTAGAAACCTTGCATACCAATTTGATGACACACTATAAGGATTGGTTTCTGATACCTGCAAATGAAGCCCAATACTCGTGGTTTTATCCAATGAGCATTTGTATGGTAGATACGGTGAATTTCATTAACGTTGATAGTATATCTATATATCTAATTTTTAGCATTGCCCAATGGGCAATGCTAATGTTTCTTGGCTCTATCTCAGATTTAAAGACCCACTGAATAAAACTACGGGTTCTGTGCTTCATTTTTAGGTTCCAAAAGTCGATCCTCAAAGTTTCATCAAAATCCGAGACCCGGAGTCCGTTATTTCCCCTTATAAGTACAAATGAATTGGCAGCGAACATGTTAAAAAATGTTAGAAAATTATCGAATTTTAAAATTGAATTTCTCGTGTACTAAGCACATCATTGTACGAGGACTCAATTTTTTCATTTTGACCCAGAGAACGACGTTTCTGTAGTATATACATATACATTTGTATACATTTAAATTTTGAGATATTGTCTAGCGTGATGTTTAGGGTTTTTTTTAATCATTTTCTTGACGTTTCAAATATTTGGACGCGAAAATTAGTCAAAAATTGATCAGGTTATACAATTTGCTCCATATTTCGTGGCAACATTTTTTTGTATTTAGGAAGCGTACAGAAAGTCAGTTATTTTTGTCCGAGTATGCAAAATTTCCTACAAATTACCTATATCAATTGAAATTAGAAAAAATTAATTAATTAATTCCTTCATCAATCATTGGAATTTTTGGAATCGTTAATCACAAATATGTTGTCCAAAATACCCAATTCAAGAAGGAAAATCCAATGGTGTCGTTTTTGTCAAAATTATTATACTTCAAGGTAGCCATGTTGGATTTTCCATTTTTAATTTTGCAATTCAGGTAATGGATTTTTCATCATACGTGCTGGAAAAATTACATATTCCGTGACGATTTGGGTAGGGTAAATGTCCAATAACACACTGCAGGCGTTATTCCCATAACATACTTGACAGTGTGTCGTAATGAAAATAATGCACGCTTTAGAACGCGTTATAGGAAATAACACTCGTAGTATCTTTTGACCATTTAGCGTACACAAAACCCCCCCGAAATATATGTCATATTCCCAGCACAATAAAAAATAGTGTTTGAAGTTCATGCGGTGTAGTGTTCAATAGCGCTACTTGGGCGACATGTCTCACTCGCTATGCTCGCGCGCTATTGGCCACTATACCGCACTCGTTACACAATGTACTATAAGAACAGTGACCTCCAAAATTCTTGTTTGCTTCTGCAAATTGCAGTTGAATAGTTTAGGAAATAATCACATTATCGATAATAAATATTGAGACATACAAATAGCAATAAGGGAATCTGAAAGGGTCCCACACACATTGTTTACCATGTTTTCCGATTGCAAATAATAACGGAATCTTTTGAAATTTTAACCAGACAATGCTTAAGCAATTTAAAAGAACATATAAAGTCGTTTTTTTACATAAAAAGTTTGTCTAATCTCGAATAATTGCTTAAAATAGAAAAATCGACAATACAGATCCCTGTAAAAATAATTGTTAAAAGAAAACGGCTTACTACGCCTTTCGTAGTTACATAAACATTATCTAGATACATTTACAAGAGATTCTATTATTATCTCGATACCAAAATCGTGTTTGAAAAGTACCCTTTCACTTCCCCTTAGACTAATCTGCGTCCATCTCACCCCGGTCTCCCCTAGCAGCTCCAAGCCCAACACACTCCAGCTCCAACTTCCACGCGGACTTTTACACCTGCGCGTACCTCCATACACACCCACACACAGCTACACGCTCGCTTGGCGCACAGAGAGCCGCGTAAACAAAGAGCTCCGCAGTCGCCGATCACCGTCGTCGCGCGCTCTCCGCCTCTCGCAAAGACCCCGCAGCCCGCTCGCTCGCTCGCGAGTCAGGGCCAGGAACACGGTGCTCTATATACCGCGTGTCGCGAGCTCGACCCCCGCGCGCTTACGTCGAATCGCGCGCGAATTTAACGCGATGCTTAACGAGTTCCTTTGAGGGGGTCAGCGTCTGTCAGGTGCAGCCGCAGCATTCGAGGATTTGCCGCCGAGTCGCTGCCGCGATTATTTGCCCTTTGCTCCCCCCCGACGGTAGCCGTAGCCGAGACCCAAAGCTGCCTACACTGCGTGTACGTGTGTGTGTGGGTGTATGTGGGTGTTGGTGCGGCAGTTGTGCGCGGGAACTGCCGCGGCGGATTTCTCTCGGTGCGCTGGACTTGTTTCGAGCATTGTTCGACGCGGCTGCGGAAAATCATTTTCCTATGATTCCGGGTGGGCAAGGAGCTGGACGATGGTGGGGATTTTGTTTACGGAGAGTTTTCGGATCGAGATGTTTATCGTGCATGTTATGCTCAGTGGGTGGTATTGTATATCGTGTATACAACAGGCTATTGGGAATTTGAGTGTGAGTTCGGAAGCTTTAGTCCGACGATTCGTTTATTTATCTACTTAGTTTTTCGATGCTCTACCTGCCACTATGTTATTTTATACGCTGAATGTGGGATCTGCTTGAAACTTTGTGTCTGATATCGTTTTAATTATCCAGACAATTATAACAACGTTTGCGTACTTGATAAGAGGAAATTCAATCATTTCGAGCTTGAATGCGAAATCAACTTTATCAGCTATATCTGAATCTTTTAGCATTTCAGAAAAATTTCATTTGCAAATGTTTTAATACCGAAAAAGCGTATGCATTTGATGTTACTGGACGTATTCCTATAAATAGGTCTCGCCTAGAATATTAAAAGAAAAATAACTTCTTATTGATCGTACATTTTCGATTAACAAAAATAGACTTTTATAAAATATTATTTCAATGTTGTCATATTGCTTATTAAGTAGTTATTTTCAATTTCGTCAAGTGTAATTTGAATCAAATGAAAGTTTATTTCTTGTTTATTATGAATGTAAACTTAATTTTAATGAATTGGTACTACGACTTTTGACACTTCAAGTTTCTTTTCTAATTTGACAGTTACGAAATATCAAATTTTGTATTTAAATAAAATTAATTTTGTTTTTTATGAAAGCAATTAGTTGTTTGACTTGCTGTCACCAATGTAGTGGACGTTTCTCACCACACGATGATAGCCAGTAATTATTTTTTGCGACGATGTCCATTCATAATGTGACGGGTGTTACGACATACTGTACACATTGTTTCTACAGTTTTGTTTGTTATGACAGTGACTTCTATTTAATTAGTTTATTATATTAAAACGTACAATATTATATTATAAAAATCGTAGCGACGTTCTAAAAGTTTCTTCATTTCATTTCTACTAACAATTTGTATAAATTAGTACGTGTATTATGAGTTTATATTCATTAAATATATTGCAAATTAAAGTTTATTTAATTTAGTTTGTAAACTTTAATGGAAATGCTCTTACCTTATAGTTTCTACACTATAGAAGCAAACATTTATTGGCCAGGCATTTCCCACTTCTTGTCAAAATAACCAGTTTTTGGCCAAGAAGTGATAGAAAGAATCAGCGGTGAGAATTTTCGAATTAAAATATTTTAACTTTACTGTAATACCAGCAATTTATATTTGATTGACATCAGTAGACAAATATTTTTAAACTAAGAAATCAAATATTTAAAACGTCGTTAAAAATAGAAGCGTTGTATCTACATAATAGAAATCATTAAAATACGAAGAGAGTGTACCTCGAGAGTGTACCTCGACCTTTCTTTATATTTTTTATTTTCTTACTCAATGGCATAGCAATAATACAAACTTTGTTTGTATTCCTATCGGAGTAGGAATAGAGATAATTTCTTCTAATTACATTGATTATCAAGATGATGTTAAACCCTCCTTAATTCGACAATTACGGGGACTGGAAATTTTCATTTAATTTTCAATTTTGAGAAAATATCTCTTTGGAACGTTGCTGTATTTGTTTGAGGCAATAAGGTTCCAGATAAATATTTTCTAAAAATTGAAAGATGAATGAAGAAAAAAACAAACCCCCCTAATTATCGAAATAGGGGAAATTTATACCGCACCTCTATTTTTAAACATGCTTTCTCGACTGATATCAATCAACCACAAAATGCTGTAGTCACATAGTAAAGTTAAAATAATAGATATACATATTTCTTAAAAACTCTTTCTTCATAGACCTAAGATTAAAATGAATCAATAAATATTGTTAATAGAAAATTTTCTCCGCTTACTCTTTCTCAATGCACCGCGAATCCTAAAGCCGAATCTTTCGATAAATCCACAATCAGTCTTTAATGAAACAATATTCACTCATACACAAAGATGATATTTTCGGTTAAAGGCTTACGCGTTTGGGCATTCACGAAGCGCAAGATTGACCAAACTACATAATCGGAATGTCAGCGCGGCGCCGCGGTTATGCGGCTACGAGACGGCATCAAGTTTTCATTTGCTCAGAGATCGCGTGTCACAAATTACCGGTATATCAACGCGCATCGCGCGCTGCGCGCTCTCCCAAATCGATTCTCATTCGACGAATTCCCGAGTAATAATCGACGCGCTCGTTGCGCATATACCCTCCCCCCCAGCCATCCTGATTTGCTCTCCCAATTTCATTCACCCTTTTGCAACTTCGAGCTCGCCGGGCCTATCATCGCTAATCAAACAACTGTAGTGCTGCGCGAGCCTCGCGGAACCGCTAACGTGATAATATGCTATTTTAATGCCCACAAATATGTACTTTTACGCAATTTCGTCTGCTTGTGGCAAGCGCTGGTCGTTTTGTTGATATATATAATTGGAATTAAGGGGAAATGAGAAATAAACTGGTAATGACTTTGACTTCTTTTGTTATAGCAAACTATGTTAACGTATTAATAATACGTAATGTTTTAAATCACAAGCTTTACACTTTTTTCACACTTTTTTCGTTTAATTTTCAATTTTGAGTAAATATCTCTTTGAAACATTGTTGTCTCAATAAAAAACAACACCCTTCTATAAAAATATCTTCTCAAAATTGAGAATCACAATGAAAAATATAGTTCCTCGTAATTACTGATAACATGAGGGGTTAACATCGCCTTCGATGAGTAACTGGATACTCTCTGAGAAAGTTTCTATCAATGGAATTTTTCATAAATATGTTGCATTACACGTGCCTCGAACATTGAAAGTATTTAGTGTGCACAAAATAGAAAATTTATCCTTTTGAATAAAATTACATATACTATAATTGCTCTAAAGTTGGTGATCTTAATGTGTTACATCTTTTGGGAGAAGTTTTCTGGATAATAGAGGATATCTGAGCTTTCTATTGATACGGGTATACTTGTAATTATAGACTAGCGCTCATTAATAGTTTAGAGAAATTAAAATACGACACCGACAAGTATAAGTGACGGTACAAATTATGTCTAAAACTTATGAATTTATGTATATTTTTACTGTTAAATACTTAATGTTAAAAGAAAAAGCTGAACACTTTAAAATACGATATCGACGAGTATAAGCGTTAATAAGTAAAGTATGTATAGATTCAAAAGTCTTAATAGTATATTGTGTACTTGGGGGAAAAGTAGGCTTTTTTCGCCCGCGCGTGAGTAAGCACGAGTCGAAGACGAGTGCGTATTGTGAGCTGAAGATGAGTATTGCAAACACACAAGGGCGAAAAAGGCCTCTCCGTCCGTGATGCACACCGTATTTATGGTCAAACATGAATTGATAATGTGTTCTCTTCATGCCTATGAAGCGAAACTAAATTTGGACGATCTTCGACACGATGCAAACACACGCTTGTTAGACTGTAGGATCAGCGTACTAGAGTGTTTAGACCCACCTAAATATGTGGTATCATCCGGATGGTACCCCATGTTTAGGGGTGCATAAACTCTCGTACGGCTTATTTTTGAAAATCAGTTGATTTTCGAAAAATTACTTTACCGCTCGCTATAGCAGGCGATAAAAGTCTTTTTGTCACACTTGCATGAAAACGCGTTTTTTCATGCCCCTATAGCGGGACTAAATACTCTAGTAGGCTGATTTTACAGTCTATCAAGCGTGTGTTTGCACCGTGTCGAAGATCGGCCAAATTTAGTTTCGCTTCATAGGCATAAAAAGAACACGTTATCAATACATGTTTGACCATAAATACGGTGTGCACCATGGGGGAAGATGTCTTTTCCGCCCTTGTGTGTTTGCAATACTCGTCTTCAGCTTGCAATATGCACGCGCCTTTGGCTCGTGCTTGCACGCCTTCGACTTGTATGGCAAATCTACGCGGGCGAAAAAGGCCTATTTTTTCCCCATGGTACACAATATACTATTATTTTGCCCGCTGATTTGATAGCGGGCGCAAAAGTCTTTACCGCCCGCTATAGTGGGCACTAAAGTGTTTTCCACTCGCCGGTCGGAAAACGGCCACTTTAGTCCCGCTATATGGGCATGAAAAAACGCGTTTTCGTGCAAATGTGACCAAAATATATTTTATGCAGTCCCTATACTCATCGATATCGTATTTTAAAGTATTTATATGTTTATTCAGAGAATAATTAAAATTTAATTGTATCTCCAATGAATAACGCCCGTAATTCAATAATAATTATAACAGCTTAAAATTGGATTCTTAATTTTATGTTGTGCTGTTTGTTGAATAGACCTCCAGTTCACTATCCATGTTTGAAAATTTTTGTATAGGAAATGCTTTCGCTGACTCCTTGCTTTTATTGCTCTCATTCATGATGCACGTCGTATGCGCACTTTAAACAAGCTCTTCGTTAGTTCAACTCTTGAGACTGCCATGAAACTTATCCGACTTCTAATTACGTAGGTGCATAACTTTCTTACATTTTGATTAACGGGGCTTTTATGAAGAAGAAGAAAGGCTTATTTATATACATTCAGGTAAAAAAAGTATCAAAGAATTTGTTTCATAAAGATATACTAATTTCAATTACGCAACTGCATGTAGTTGTTGATATGAATATATATTTAAATTAAACATCTATAGACAGTATATAATAAAAGGATTGTTGAGTATAAAACCAGGTTTCACGGAGGAGAAGACAATCATGGTATACAAATTTATCTTTTGTCTGGGTGTGCGTAAAGTCCGTGTAAAAGTGAAAATTTCTGTGCCTAACGTGAACTTTATCGCAAAGTGAAAACGTGTAAAGTAAAAAACAATGTGTAAAGTAATTATTAAAACAATTAAAAAGGTTTAAAAAAATAAAAAATTTAAAAAAAAATGAAAAATTAAAAAAAAATGAAAAATTTAAAAAAATTAAAAATTTAAAAAAAAATGAAAAATTTTGAAAAAATTAAAAAATATTGAAAAAATCTTAGAAAATTTAACAGAATTGCCAACAAAGTAAAAAATTTGAAAAAATCTTAGAAAATTAATGAATTATTTTAAATTAAAATTTTTATATCAATAAAATTTTTATATAATTAAAATTTTTTTTTATTATTTACAAGTATATTTTTTTTTCTAAGACGAGGCCTTCGCCTGGCTCCTCTGCTTCCCACCCTGCGCCTCTTCCTGCCCGCCGTCCTTCATTTTTTCTACCATTACGTCGAAAAATTCGCAACGAAACGTCCGCCGGCGAATTGATATCTACGAAACGTCCAGATACGATTATCTACTCTAGCTACCGTTTCACGAACTTTACGCACACCTGGGATCAAAATATTGTATGTAACTCGTGCGTAACTTTTTCATACTAGTCTGATTGTTGCGGCGCTTTTTGCCGGAGAGTCATGCGCGACAATCAGCACCCGTGCGAAAAAGTTCACTTTACACACTAGTTAGATAAACTACGATTAAAATCAACGTGTGCGCATAAAATGGCTATACTAATTGGATATATCGAATCGGATAATAATTTAATAACGACGCCGGCAAAATACTTAACGAACTGCTTAGCCATCGGCGACAATAATCGACAACGCTGGCACTCTGTTGCTTACATATTGCCTTCGAAGAACTCGCTCTTAAGACAAACATCTTTATTCTTTTCGTGCGAATGATATCACGATCTTGAACTTTCTTTCTATTCTAATTATCGTTTCGTACTTCTCAATGCTAAATTGTTCAATTTATTTTAATTAATATTATTTAATTATCTATTGCTCGTTTTCATAAACATATACTAACTCTGCCTGTAACCAGTAACAAAGATAAATGAATAACGGACTGAAAATAAATTGTTCAGAAAAATGAAAATACAAAACCGACGAGTATAAACGAAAGCATAAAATGTATTTATATTTTAAAATTATCTGTTGATTTTCAACTTATATATAGATAACTTTAAGCATTAATAATTAATTTATCTTTCAAAACAGACGAGGATTTATTATTATGTTTGAATCAATAAAATCTCGAGGTCTTTTAGATTGCACTACTCATTCGTCTTGAATATCTGAATATCGCTTATCAGTACGCCGATAATCTATTTGAGGGAACAGGCTAACTCCATTCATTTGCCCGTAGATATCCTGCGGATTGTGCTCGGTAGCATCCGCCAGCTCAGGATCTCGAAATTCCCGATAAAATGATATTTCATTGTCGAAGTCTATTTCCCGCCGGAAGTTTTTCTCGTGTATTGCAGAAATGCACATCTTTCATAAAAATTATAATTTTCAAAGTCTATGTTATGTGATTTTCATTATACTGATTTTGTTTTGCTTCCTCCTAAAGGAAGCTTTGCAATAGTAAAAAAAAGTTTCATTAAAAACGTGTTAGAAATTGTTTTGGGCCATTTGGAATCAAAATACACTATTTTTAGAAAATATCCGTATGGATGTGTGCGTGTATGAGTGTGTGTGAGTGTGCGTTTGTATGTGTGTGTGTGTTACTCTATATCTCAAGTAATCCACGGTTAAATATAATGTTTCATGGTTCATTTTTTTTTGTTTTTTTTTTTTAAAGTAGGGGGCACAAGTTTTTTTTTGTGTTTTGATGCGTTTTGGTTTTCTTGACGGTTTTTCGATTATTGAGTTTTAGTATTTCGTTTTTTTATACCTTAGAAATAATATCATGGATTTAGTGATAATGCATTTGAAAAAGCTTAAAATTATCTATTTTTTCCGATACGAATTTTTTTATAAGTTATTTTCCTTCTTTTGTTATACACGAAAACATAATTTTTTTTAAACTTATGATGAAAAATCTTTATAAATAAATTAAGATGGAATAGGTACCTATCCACTGCCTTTTGACTGAGCTCTTTGACCAGAATATGAGGTATTTTATTTTTCAAGATATTTAAGGTTATATTTTTTTTAATTTTTGATTGCCTATTTTATTGGGTACACACAGTAATCTTTTATGAATCGGAGCTCATTTTTTTTTGTTTTTTGACGAAGATGTGGAATAATTTTCTTTTTAGATTCACTGACTTATTTATATTTTGTAATGATTTTTTATTTTTATAATTTTTTAAAATTTGGTCGCTTATTTCTTGGGTATTAAGCGGTAATTTTTGTCTATTCAAAGCTCATTTTTTTTATCTTTTGATAAAGATTCAAAATTAAAAAGACTTTTTAAATCTCATCAATTCGGTTTCGTTTTATAACGAATTTTATAATCCAAACTTTTTAAAAAAATGGACTTGTCGTTTTGACTTTTCACCACAGAATTAAATAGAACAAATAATTTCATATTGAAACAATTAATAAGATTGGAGAAAGCTAAGTGCCAATTAATTGGCAGTGGAATTTTTATTGTGCATACGATTACTTTTGTTCTAAGTAATCAAATACTATTTTCAACTATGATTGCACTTTTGATTAACGTATATTCATAGTCGCATACATTTTTCGAGAATGACAACGATTACCACGAACTCTTTTTGGTTTCACAAATGACTACTAAGTGAAGATTTCTGAGCACAAAGTACATTCTTTGAAGAGACTAGGTAAAATGGCCGGGGGTTGCTGGTGGAGTAATGAGATGCGTTAAGTTTCAGGAGAAAGCAGTGACGCTCAAATGCCCGATTAATTATTATTCATATCAGGACCGTCTTCTTCTTTGAAGCTCCTTGCGAGCGTTTTGCTCGGGTAGGGTTCGCTTTACAAGAACGGGCTTATCGAGCTTCGAAAATTTACAATCTCACGGGAATTTTCATTGTCAATTTATAGCTCGCCAAAGCACCGGCTACGTTCCTTTAAGAAAGAAACAAGAAAGTGTAAATTTAAATGTATGGAAATTTGTAATTACTTAGATTCTTAAAATCGCTAAACTTCATACATCTCAATGATGGTTAACCCACTGAGCCAAAGTATGTCTTATAATAAGGTACACCTATTTTGTAACGGTTTTTATTTAATTCTTTACGTCAATATTTGCATCAATATTTTAATAGTAGGGATATGACAAATCCCAAAAATGCACTTCTTGCGACCAGAAATCGCAAAATAAATTTGAATACTTGAGTTTCCAAACCTTTTCTATCGTGTTTTAGAGGGCAAATTATGATGGAAAATGCGTTTGAACAATGAGAATTAGGCATGTGACTATGTTTCTCTGGCAAATTAGGTGTTGTTTACGGTTATTTATATATAGCAAGAAAGAGGGGTTTATTTCGAAGTTAATAACTGTGCACACAAAAGTGAAATTTTTTTCCCCATAAAGTATATAAAAGTAGAATAAAAGATCTTTAATTTGAGTTTTCGTTTGTTGAAAATGGATGTTCCTGTGCAAAGTTATGACCAATTAAAAATAGGGTAAAAACGGACGGATTTTCCAATTTTTGCAGAATCTGAGATTATCGACGAATTATTACTCTATTTTCAATTGGTCATATCTTTGCACTGGGACATCTATTATCAACGAATACAAACTCAAATTAAAAGTATTTTCTTCTTTATGGAAAAAAATTTTTTTACTTTTGTGTGCACAGTTATTAACTTCGAAATAAACCCCTTTTTCTTGCTATATATAAATAACCGTAAACAACACCTAATTTGCCAGAAAAACATAGTCACATGGCCAATTTTCATTGTTCAAACTCGTTTTTCTTCATAATTTGGCCCCTAAAACAAGATAGAAAAGATTTGGAAACTCGAGCATTCAAATTTTTTTTCCGATTTCTGGACCCAAAAAGTGCATTTTTTTGGGATTTCGTTATATACGAAAATAAAAAAATGGCACTTTAGGAAAAGTTCTTTTAGTCGTTAAAAATAATTATTCCAAAACTTATACATATGGACAATTTTTACGAAACTCTTTTGGTTCGAGGAGCATCAATCTTTTTGCGTCGACTAGTTTATGTGATATTTTTACGCGCTCTTTCGCATTATTCATGTTAAATTTGTTTAACTTTAGAAAATAATAGTACTGTCATGTATACCATTGAAAAGTTACCCCACTAAAAGGTTTTAAAAAGTGTTGAGAATTCATTTATATTTTCAGGAAACATCATATTTGAACGCTTACAAACCTGTATTAACGGAAAATGTTACTTTTTACGAAGATCACGTGTATATAGCAGTGAAATATTTTATTACAACAGTAACAAAGTTGATATAAATATTTGGCATTCCCCCTAGAAATGTTATGCATTCGAGTAGATTCAAAATATTTGATGCTCCATGATAATGCACCTGTCTAGATGTACACTTGACGTGAAAAATAACTTTGAATGTTGCGTTGAATGATTTCGTGCATGTGTAATAAAAAATAATATGTAATAATGTAATAAAATTCGATGCGAAATTCAAAATTACTTTTCATCTCATTTGTTAAAGATTAAGGTAATGTGAAAGGGTCCCATACGGATTGCTTACGACGGAAAATGTTTAAAACTGTTTTCTGGTTGCAAATAATAAAGGAATATTTTGAAATTTTAACCAGACAATTCTTATACAAATTGGGAGGGCATAGTTTTTTTCAAGAAAAGTTTGTTTAATCTTGAATAATAGTTTAAAATAGAGAAATCAATAATGCAGATCTATGTAAAAAAAATTTGATTAAAAAAAGTGAATATTTGTATAAACATTATTTACTTAAATTTCTAATAGATGATTATATTGTTATACGGATTCAAGAAGCTGTTTTAAAAAGATCCCTTTCACTTCCTCTTAAATTAAATATTTAATAATTATGATTAGGTACATAATGTTAAATAACTTAAATCGTACATAAAGGTAAATCTATCCCAAATTCACTGTAATTTTACAATAAGAATGTGGCAAGGAGCTAATATTTTGGTTATATTTGACCTCTATATTGTACAGTGGCTGCTGATTCTTACATCTAATGTTATTGAACTATACGTAAAAATATTATACGTTTTTGACATCGCTGATTACGAATCTAAAGCCGGATTCTAAATATACAAAATAATAGCTTCAAAATCCAACATTAAATTAATTTGTAATCAACAACTCCGCAAATCTCTATACACGCCTGAAACTGCATGGTTCAAATACGGTTTAACGCGAATTTCGAATTATTTCGAAAATCGAATTCAGCCGTACGCATCGAAACAGCTCTCGCGAGCTGGCAGACCTGCGTTAACACATGTACAACCTTGAAACGGTTAACTTTTATTCAATGTACATGTATAATTAGAATCATAAAGGCGTCGGCTGGGACCGTTCCGGCGTGTATATCTGCCCCGGAGCCGGGCGCCGCCGTGTATATATGCACAGCTAAGCGGCTCGCTCGTGGCTCTTTCTCTTTCGAGCTTACAGCGTCGAATTAATAGAATTTTTAATTAAAACGCATCATAATCGCCGAGGGACCGCCGCGCCGAGTCCACGGCCGCTGGCGGTCTCGAATAACAAACTTGCACACCGTGAAAATGAAGGAGTTTAAGATACGTAGCGCGCGCGTCCGTGCACGCCAAGAGAAAAAAGAATTAATAATCTTCAAGGAGCCGACTGATTAAGTGGACGTTAAAGTGCCGGCGGGATTTTTTTCGGAAATGAGAACTCGCCGCGGAATCGTCACTGAGCGCGCTGGTCACGTAAAATTGTTCATGAAATACTTAGAATATTTATCGTGAAATTTTAACTGTTGCATTCGTATAAAAAGTGCAGCGACGTCTCGTGATCTGAAAAATGTATTTTAAAATTCATGTTGATACGGGTGCATTTCGAAATTCCCGAATAATAGCAGATTCGAGTTATCGAAAGTAGCAAGCACTGTACGAGACAAATAAGTTTATTATGCGTTAACTGTATTTATTTCGTGAAAGTAGTAGACGAAATAACACCAATCACAATAATTTAGAAGAACTCGATTCTTTGCGATGTGAAGCTGTGAATCGGTAATCATATCAACGGTCAAATGAACATAAATACGATATTTCGGTAGTTGTGACGGAAGTATGGAGACGATATTGGCCTTTAACAAAACAAGTGCTAACATGTATTTTTTGATGCAAAGGTTAATTTTATGCAGCTATTTTCCATGAGGCCAAATGAAAATAACCACACAGACATCACGAAATGTATAAAAAAAGAAGCCGAATAAAAAGAGTCTTATTACATTGAATACCATTCAGGTATCGTATATATAGAGATATTCGATTCTGCCGAGCCGAAACAGTTTCCCTCGCGGCTGCCCCAAATCGACTGCAGCTGCGGGCCGCGCTCGCGCCACCGCAAATTTAAAATGAAATAATGTATTAAAAATCGAGCGGATCGACTCGCGGGTGCTTCATCATTTATAGTTATAGGGGAATTCGATTAGCTCTCTCTCGCTCTCTCTCTATCTCCCTCTATCTCTCTCGCGATGGCTACGAACGCAAAGGAAAACGAGAAAAAGCACAGCTAGATGGAGAGTCGAGTCTTCAATCTCAGTCCAACTTTTGCCTCCTCCTCTTTCCGCAGATTCCAGAGCCTACGGCGTTTTCTCTCTCGCTCTCTCTTTTCTCTTTTTTTACCTCTCAGGATATTTCTCACTTGCGTTATTATGCCGCATCCTCCTGCCTATATAGACACGCTCGCGAGTTCGGAAAATCCGCATTGATCGAATATCGATATTCATTAGCAAAGTACTCGACTTTGGCGAGTCCGACTACTCGCATCTAGAAGTAGTCTGGGCGATGCTTGGGCTAATAGAGTTGCTGACCCGCGGCTCTTCTATTAGGCTGCTACGGTGTGAGGCTCGGGGTAGGTGGCGCCTCGGTGCTAAGCCAAAAATGGCGTATCGCTAACAAATTCACGACACATCTGTGTAGTGCGTATGGCTGTGTATAATGTGAGTGTTGATTGCATGAGGCAATCATCAGACCTGAACTGCCAAGCTATATAGGTAACATACTGTCCCAGTGTCCCATGCATGTTTCAAATGAAATAAAAAGATATTTTATCTTACATTGATACATTAATTATCTGTATTTCTTAGTTAACGTACATAATCCACATTTGATTTTCATAATGAAATTTAATTAACTATAAAGCACCCAAATACTAAATATAAGCACCGTGGGTGTTTCAAAACAAGAAGCGAACAGTATTTTATTATATGAAAAGTTGTAATCATTTTAATTCGTTTGTAATTACACATTTAAAAAATAAATTTACCTGCATAAGACATCCTTTGTCGTTGTTATAAAATATAGATTTTTAACTTTATTTTATGACTAAATGTACATCCTGGGAGTTTTTTGTAAATACCGTGTCATTAAGTATTTCTGTGTACCTCTTACTAATTGAATTATTTAATTATTAATTATTTAATTAATTAATAAATTGATTTTAATAAACTTTTGTACTGTAAACTGCAGTTTATTGATATAACTAAGTGGGAGCATAATAAATTCGAGACTTAATTATATACGCCAAAAAGACCGTGGTAATTACATAAAATTCGCAAAATTTTTTTTAAATCGCCCATGTAGAAAATAATATACACCATAGTTCTAAAAATTAAACAAAGATTTTATTATTTTGATTATAATAAGGCATTTTAAACATAAGTACATGACGTTTACCAAATTAAATTATGTACAGTTATTTATAGAATGTAATTCAAAAATATTATTAAACTATTGTAGGTACTTATTTTACCAACTACGAAACTATATGATATATAGATATTTGTAAAACTTAGCTATATATACACATTTACTCACATATCGCATCTCTAGAACTAGAACTATGGCAACTCAAAATTCAGTATGCTTGTTAAACCAAGCACGTAACGCAAAATTTTCATGTAAATAATTTTTTCCATCAAAATTTTATTATTGTATTAAAAGTTTCTCAACCTATTTCCCTCATAGAAAATACGCTCAAAGGTTTTGTTTTTACAATCAAGTAGAGTGTTATTTCGGTTTTTTAGTATTTTAGTTTGAGTTCTCGGTTTTAGTTGAGTGTAACGGAAATCACACTGAACTTAAGGAGGATCCATCGACCTAGGGCTAAAGATAGGTGCATATGAAACTTTACATCTTGAAAGAAAATTACCTAAGCTTTCAATTAAAAAAAAAAAGAAAGTAGGAGTAAACGACCAAAATAAATAGAAATCAATGATGAAACATGACTTTTTCTACACGTGGCCTTCCGGTGTCTTGTTTACTGACGCAGTTATTTTCTAATATCTTTTAATATATAAAACAGCTGTCATTGGACAAAAATTATGTTAAAGAGTTTGAAGTGTAGAAGATGAATTTTATAAAACACTGTAGGAGAAATAGGCGCTTCATGAAACACATTTTTTATTTAATATTCGTTTACCAAATAAGAAAATTTATCCTTTGGCATCAATAAGATTAAGTTTCAAGTATTATCCCACAAGATTTCTTATTTTTACGTATACAAAATCAATGCCCCCTGTATTATACAAGGTCTGGGATTAAAATAAAGAGAGAAAAAATTCATATTAATTTTCTTTTAATTGAAAAAGAAAATCGATTATTACAACGTCGTAATCTTACCTCTATGAGAGCAGCCAGAACAATACTGTCGCGCGCCTCGCGCCGATCCCTTTTAAAGACTTGCCCTTCTCTCGCACTTAATTTCGAAGAAAATTCTGCGATAACACTCGCGCTTGCACCCAATTCAAGCTCGAGCCTTTGTCTTGTAGCCTTCTAGGGCCCGGCAAAGATGACTTATTTATGTCACTTTTGGATTTTCCCAATCCCTGCCTATTACTTCTTTTGAAAACCCTCAGATTTTCCGCGTAGAAAACAACGCTCTCGAGAAAACTAAGTTTTCCCGTCACGGCATGGAATCTCTCGATTGCGTATGTTTTCGTACCCGCGGAAAATCTTGGGTTTTCCTGTCAAAGCACGGATCAGGCGTGTTAGGACGGGAGCTTGGAGTTCATATGTTACGTTTTCCGTTCATCTTCTTAATCTTGATAAATAATAAATGATCATTTATTACTATCGATTTTCATTGAATTATATAAATTGTTTCTGTCCTGCTCTTTACATTAAAATTCTAAATTTATTTTACTTACTTTTATTTATATCGATTCACATCATTTAACTATGCCAAAATTAGACTGAATTATAAATTAACTTGATAAATAGTTACAGCTAAAATATTTCTTCGTTCGCTTTATCTGGCCTTTGAGACGCGTGTAAATTACACTCGTCGCGAATTCACATTCGCCCAACTTGCGAGCGGTGTGTTTATTTGAAAATGCGCTTAATTAGTAGCCTTTGCCTTTTCTATCGTTACATTATTATGAGTATTTCTCACATTATAATTCACAATCAACTTAGATAGTAATCGAGTCCGATACACCCCCACTGATGGATCCTCCGTAAGTTTTTATTCCGTAAGGGTTAAATCAGTTATCGAAGTGTATGAAGGGTATACACTTGCATATGATACTATTACGTGTACAAGAAACAAGTTGAAGAAATTTTGAGTTGTTTCAATCTTGTTCTGGGTGAGTGATAAATCATCACCAACTCAGTTTCTAATCAGCTATGATAATTACCGATCAACTCTTGTTTTCATACAAGTAAATTTGTATACACAAACTTTTTAAACGTCAAAAGTACACATTCTTAGGTACAGTCCAAAGTAATGTCTCAAGTCTCATCCCGCAATTTTCTTACCAATAAATCCCGAGCAACAGTCTCGCGAAAAAGCGACGAGGCCGTAATTCGGTCCTGATCCTCCGCCCATCCGAGTGCGTCAGTGAGACGTGAGTTTCGGGCTCGGCCGCGGCAATGCGCCATCCAGCCCGGTGGCATCCTAATTCCGCGGTGGCTTGGCTCATGCCGAGGCAACATATTTTATCCGGTCACGTGGCCGGGGGTAGAGCACGGCAGCGGCAGCGTTGAGAGATAGGTCTTGGCGAAGTCAGGGGGCCGCGGGCAACTCGCGTGCGGCCCGTTAATTCGTTTCGGGCGCGGGGAGGGAATAATTAAAGCGCCATCGCGAACGCTTCAATCCCCGGCCGCGCGAACCTTATGATCGTCAGCTCGCGCGACCAGATCTCTCTCTCTCACTCGGTTTTTCGCGCTGGCCGAGCGAGCGCGCGGACCTATTAAGATTATCCGGTGCGTTAACGTCCGCGTCGGTTATTTACGGCGCGATCGGTCGAGTGCGACGGTTCGTTGCGGATGAGCTCGTTGTCGAGCGGCACGGGTATTAAGAAGATTTTCCGCGCTCGGAGCGGTGCCTGATGCCGTTCGGAGCTTTCGTTTAAACGAATGGGACGAGCATGTGATAGTTGATATAGGCGGAATTTCGGGATAGATGAGTTTCAAACGAAATAATAATTGGGTATAATGAAGGGGATGGATTTTTTTTTCAAGGAATTATGAGTGGTATTTGGTTGAAAACACTGTGAGAGTAGTTAGTAAAGAGTTTGCTAGCCGGAATGTGCGCGTATCGAGTGAAATCATTTCGAGAGATAGGAGGCGCGGATATCTCGTAAAAACAGAGTAACAAATTCACGCACTGCGTGCGCATTTTGGAATACGCTCAAAAGCAGATTTTAATTAAAATAGAGCAAAATATTCGTTTTCAGTGTTATTTTTAGTTAAATCAAGCATATATATTAAATGAGAGTTATTCAGAATACTAAACAAAATATCTATTTTCAAATACTAACCAAGGACGCAGAATTGGGTACACAATTTGACCTAGTCATGCTAAAAATTCACCATTTTTACAAAAATACATATACAAAGATACTGAAGTATCTAAGCTATTAGATACAGGTATCTTTTTTTAACTAATGCTTCAATCGACAAATACTTTTTAGACAAAAGTTATTGAGATAAAAATGAATCAATTAAACAAGTCTAGATACAATATCTAATTACAAAAGTTAAAAGTATCTAAAATAAACTATGATAATGAGTAGCTTAAGATTCATCTAGATTATCTTGTACCTATATAGGGCAGTATCTATTTAATGTAAATGGTTTTGGAAGTGATTTTCTTACCTGCAAAGATATTTTTAAGTTTGTATTGTATCGATAGTTTTCGTATATAGATATGTATTTAGATATAAATATCTTAGATTTTGTCCAGACTGATTTATACTATATGAGTGCATTACTAGGTGTTAACTTAATCTCATAGTTAGCCTTAGCTTTGAAATTGCAATATTATCATAAGAAATAAGATTGATGGTTATTATATGTCATCTATTGATATAACGTACATGTTAGAATAATCGTGTGAATTGATTCATTTTTTAGATTGATACGTTTCTAAAGTTCATATTTTATCGTTTTTACATAAAAATAGCAGTGATCAGGCCATCTGTGGTAATACCCACGCTTATTCTAGTGAAAAGTTGAACATATCGATGCCGAATTCGAACTGCTATAAATTTGCAATAGACTTACTTTCAAAACGGAACGTATGAATTAGATTATTTGAAATTTCCTCTATCGACTAAGTAGGAAATCCGACGCTCTCGTTCTTTTCGGCGACGCAGATGCAATTAAAATCCAGTCTAGCATTTGTGTCAATTCTACCCGGAAATTCCTCTAATGTAATGTATACTAATTTTGCAATACCATTCTGTATCCAATTCTCAATTTTATACATAAATCGGGCTCTCCCCTCTTCTGTGCATGCATAGCACGCGTCGGCCGCATTTGCCCGCGCGCATTGTTGAAAAAATCCCATCAACAAAATTGAACGAGCACTCGAGAAGACAAAAAAGGCGTATAAACAAACGCGAGGAACACCGCAAAAAATAGCCGTAAAATAAAACGCAAAGCCACGCGCGCGCGCGAGATAGTGAGAGAGGGAGAGAGAGAGAGAGAGAGAGAGAGAGAGAGAGAGAAACACACAGAGAGTTAATAGCGAGGCTAGTCGCACTATCAACGAAACATCATAGTCCCATTGTCATCCGTTTTCTATTGTTCGTCCGTCATGTGCGCGCAGTGCGCTGTACCTCTATAACACAGGTGCAAAGGGATCGCACACACAGCACCAGAGGAAGAGAGAAAGAGAGAGAGAGAGGAAAGAGAGAGAGAGAATGAGTGCCAGTAGGAGTAGCGAAGTGTATAGCGCGCGCATCGCCATACATAGAGATAGTTGTGTGCGAGTACGCGCGTATGTGTGTGTATGTGTGAGAGGGCGAAGGGCTCGCGGGGCCGATAACGCTTATCCGTTTCCCGGATTTATTGCCGCCGCAATGAAAACGCGGACTGACTACTCGCTCTCTCGAGCTCGTCTGCAGGCCATTCCAATGTTAATTAGGAGCGAGCGAGAGAGAGGAAGGGAGGAAGGGAGAGGCTCTCCTTCTGCCTCATCCTGTATAGCGTACATGCATCGGGGCTCTTTCTCCCTCTCTCTTCCTCCCTCCGCTATACGGATTATACTTACGACGTCCGTCGGCGAGCAATGCTGAAACGAAGTGACGACGTTGACATACTTTATACGTCAGCCGGCGAGCGACTCACGCGATCACCGGACGCGAACGGCTCTACATGCACACACACACACACACACACACACACACACGTATAATGCACTAGCGGTGCAGGTGAGCTCCGGCCACCGGCGTCTCTCGTAATGAAATTCGCAGCGCGGCGACACGGCCGTGTAACCCCCCATGCAACGGGCGTTGTATATAGCGTGCGATCTACGAATTTCGCGCGACCGCCAGCGATTTTTCTTCTTCTCGCGATCTGCAACGGGGTTGTTTTGCGAATATTTCACCCGCCCGGATGTAGGTAAATGGAGAAGGAGACGGAGTTTAGGATGAATCTCGTCTATAGGTTTCGCTTTGATAGACCCGTGGTGTGTGTATCTGTAGTTATGGCAAAATCTCTGCTACTTCGGCAGAATTGCGCGCTCCGAGTTCTCTCTCGGCGCAACTGCGTGGGCAGAGCGCTGAAACTGCTGCATTTTTGCTGTACCAGCGATTCGCGTTTCTACCCGTTTGGCTGTCGAGGATTTTACGCTGTACTTAGTTTTTTGTGCGTAAATAAGTAATTTGGGTTAAATGGGGGGGGAAGACATTTTTGTAGCCGTTTCATTGCTTGGAAGTATTTTCAGGAATCTATTACGTGGATGCTGTGATATGTTGGAATTTATATATGTTTCGTTAAAGCCGAGATTATGCGGGGCAAACTTTGTAGAGTCGAATAACTAGATTCGGTTAAAGTTATTACAAATTCAGATTTTAATCTATAAGAACGAAATCCGGTTATACTTATTGATAATTCTGTGCCTTACCAAGGGAGCTTTCATTTTTCAAAGAATTCAGAAGCTTGGATATAAGCTGCTCATACTGCTGTATTTGCCTATATTTCTATATATAGTATCTGACATATAATATTACAATGTAATTTTATGTACTATATTTTGACTTTGTACAAATAAAATGTAGAAATAAAATATATCCATCTATATATCTATTTAAACAGGATATTGGGTTTGTAATATTTAAAATGTTAAATTTAATGTACTCATGTATTAGCGGATGACTTCAATATTATAAGACCATTGCACTATTTTAATTATGTCCATTATTCAGGGGTTAATGCATTGTTATTACTATGTACGTATTCTTATTATTCAACGTTAAATTTATGAATACTGTACCTGTCGCATAAAAACATTTAACAAATACGTATGTATTTTGTGGTAGTCGTGGCACGTAGAGACATTTTCACGTAATATAGTACAGTAGCATCTGGAATCTGGATCTAGTCCATGAGTGGCTGTATAAACTTTTTTTCTCGGCCAAATGTTCAGCAAACCATGCATTTCTTCGCCTCTGTGATCACATAATGTATACTTTTATCTTATTATGAAGCTCTATGTAATGCAGACGTTACTTGTACTTATGTAAACAGCTTCGGCCAATAAATAATTCTATCGTGTACTCTCGCCTTTCAGTCGATGAATACTTTCACACTTCCAAACTCGATTTAAATAAAAGCTCTCCTGTGAAAAGGTTCCCTGTAAATACGAAAATATCAAATATACTTTTCCTTTAAAGGTCTTCCATTATGCAAAATTATTTTTCTTTTAATTTTATTTCTTTATATTATATAATTTTTCACGATTTATAAAAATTTAAAATAGGAACAGAAATTAAAGAACGAATTAAATAGATAATAATATTAAGGATTACCCCTGGACTTTTTAAAAATAATATTCTTTTTACCGACTTTAGACTCAAAAGCATTATAATTACCTTTTTATATTAATAAAACGTGCATTTTCTTAAAAAATATTCTGTTCTATATCATCTCTGTCAATTTCAAGCAGATCAGTTACGAAATTACTTGGCTCGTGAATAGCGTTAATTACAGAAATGATGTTTCGTGAAAGCCCGCTCAAGAAACCACCATTCATCTCAAATGGCTTCCATGATCCTTCAAATTATCGAGAAATCTAGCCTCTCAAGTTACATCGCGACGATTCGCGACTGTAAACTCGAATCTTTCTCGAATCAACGCTTAATCACGAGCAGCCGCGCTGCATAAGTACGTCATCCGATAATATAGCGCCTATTATCAAATTGGCATTCGCGCGCGAGTTTTCGAGCTTTATTAGTGCACCCCGGAGAGCGAGAAGCGGCGACGGCGGCGGCGGAAAAACGAGAGCAAGAAAAATTAAAGTATACTCCCTTTAGCCCGGTCGTATAAGCGAGTCGGGATAGTGCTGCGAGCGCGGCAACGGCGTCGAGGTTACATATTTCGTAGCCGCAATTAAAAGTTCGTCTCTCCGGTAAGCAATATTCGCGCAGTGCGTTTCTTAAAAGCTCGCGGAGGCTCGGGCATAAAAGTTAGTTTAATTAGTGAAAATAGCGCTGGCGAGTAGCGTTTTTCGAATCGCGAGTAGCCGACAGCGGAGTTTCATTAAACATTATTTGCAATTATTATAAATTAAATTTACTGCTTGTAGGGGAGATGTACCCCTGTTGCAACGCCGTTACCCTAAGCGGGTCCTGGGCGTAGTCGTCCAGAGCGGACGGGTGGGTGCCTATCACCACTATACAGCGCGTCCTCAGGTTGCGGATAGAGGAACGACCCCTGAGAAAGAGGTTAGCTGCGAATAAAGCGAATAAGCAGTCGCGGACAGCCGATAGGCCCAGGCGTGGGTGTGATGAGCCCGCACTGGCGAACGCATTCATCTAGAAACACTACGCAAGCACCGCAACAACTACAAACACTATACAAAATCTTCTATCTTACTTTCTTCTTCTTCCTTACTCTGTAATCTATCTCTTTTACCACACATTTCAAACAAAAAATGGGCCAAAAATCCTGCTGTCGTGGAGGATGCGGGAGCGATGACAACTGCCCTGAGAGGGGATGTGTAGAATGATTCGCCACCTGGTTTTACATGGCAACGAAGCCAGCGAAGGCGCGTTGCCTTGCAGGGGGGCGTTAGGATATGAGAATGAAACCGAGTGTGTCTGACGACGAGTTGACTGTGTCCTCGCCAAAGTCAGAAAGCTCTCATACTTAGTTCTAGGGAGGTATGAGGGTTATCACCCCTAGACGGATGGACTCACCTGCGATCGGAACAGGATCCAAAACGCGCGGGTTTAACTTACTATCATGGCTCAAAGAAAACAAAACCAAACCAAAACGAAAAGAAACTTGAGGGTGGGAACCTGGAATGTACGCAGTCTACACAGAGCAGGCGCGTTCCGGGAAATCATAAATGAAACTGAGAGGTACAATTTAGATTTGGTAGCAATACAAGAAACCCGATGGAAAGATAACGCGATGCTAGGATCCGGTAACTTCACCTTTTTATATGGGGGCGCGAGCGGGCATTCTCTAGGCACCGGATTTCTTGTTAACAAAAGCATCATACATTCCGTTAAAAGTTGCAATTTCGTGAATGACCGACTCTCGTATATCATCATCGACGGAGCGTGGTATAATTACGTGGTTATTAACGTCCACTGTCCCACGGAGGACAAAGAGGAACAAGTCAAAAATCTTTATTATGAAACTTTAGAGCAATTAATCGACCAATTCGCGTCTTACGACACCAAAATAGTAGTGGGGGATTTCAATGCTAAAATAGGGAGAGAGGAAATGTTTAGGCCCACCATAGGCAAAGAAAGTCTGCACGAAACCAGCAATGATAACGGTATTATGGTCATAAATTTCGCAGCCGCAAAAGATCTTATAGTCAAGACCACGTGCTTCAAGCACAAGGATATACACAAGGCAACGTGGACATCGCCGGATGGGGCCACGCACAATCAAATCGATCATTTTCTTATTGATAAGAGGCGCCACACGAATGTACTCGACGTAAGGACCTATAGGGGGGCGGATTGCGACTCAGATCATTATCTCGTAGTGGCCAAATTAAGAGCCAGATTAGTAGCCGGTCAAAATAGTAAGCGAGCGAACAAAGTAGAAACCTTTGATATTGGAAAACTACGAAGCGGGATAGAGCGAATCAAGTACCAAGTAGAAGTTAGCAACCGATTTCAGGCGCTCGAGGAAACGGATGAACAGACGGGAGTAGATGACGATCCGAACAGGTTGTGGGGGGCTATCGAAAAAACTATAAAAGGGGCCGCGAATAAAGTACTGGGTAAGAAAAAAAGGCCGAAGAGCAAACCATGGTTTGACGAAGAGTGCGAACTCTGGTTTGAAAGGCGCAAGAAGGCTAAATTAGATAGTGTACACAATGAAAGCGATAGGGCCGTAGAAGAATACCATGAAATAAGAAAGCAAGTACGTGTGATTTACAGAAACAAGAAGCGCGAGTATCAGAAAAATGAAATTAGAAAAATAGAAACTAATAGTAGGGAAAATAACCCGCGCGAGATGTACAAAGGAATAAACGCTATTAGGAAGGGTTTTCAGAGTAGATCGCAGTTAATGAAGGATAAGGACGGGAACCTCGTGACAAGCGAAAATGAACTATTGAAATTATGGAAAGATTATTTCGATAAGTTATTAAACGTGCATGAAAACTCCGAGGAAATGGGAGACGAAATCCACACTGCTGAACTCCATATGGACGAAACGACCTACAAAGAAGTAGAGGCCGCGATCAAAAAGCTAAAAAACAATAAGGCCGCAGGAAACGATTCTATACCAGCTGAACTACTTAAATATGGAGGCACCGCGCTTACATCTAAAATTTTTTATCTAGTATGTGCTATTTGGAGAAATGAAACAATACCAGAAAATTGGAAAGAATCCATCATCATACCGATCTTCAAAACGGGAGATAAAACAGACTGCAATAACTACCGGGGAATCTCACTTTTAGCTACCTGCTACAAAGTTCTGTCAAACGTAATACAGGCCAGACTCACACCATTCGCGGAAGATATAATAGGAGATTATCAGTGTGGATTCCGGCGCAACAGGTCAACGAGCGATCAAATGTTTACCATAAGACAATTATTAGAGAAAAAGTGGGAATATTGCGAAACTATACACCAGCTATTTGTGGACTTTAAGAAAGCGTACGACTCTGTCAAACGAAGCAAAATGTATGAAATCCTAGTGCTCCTTGGCGTACCAAAAAAACTCGTAAAATTAATTCAAATATGTCTGAACGGAAGCACTGGAAAGGTCCGAGTAGGCGGTAATGTATCCGAATCGTTCATGATACGCGACGGTTTGAAGCAAGGTGACGGGCTTTCAACGGTACTCTTTAACCTGACGCTAGAGCATGTTGTTAGAAAAATGCAGGCTAGCGAGCTAGGCGCAACACTCAACGGAACAACGCAAATTTTAGGCTATGCGGATGACTTGGATATAGTGGGAGATAATGGTGAAACGGTGGCGAGAAATGCGGAAATCCTTATAAATGCGGCTAAAAACACGGGGTTAGAAGTGAGCGAATCGAAAACGAAATATATGATCATGGAGAAACTGGGCATTCGCGAAGCAGAGGGGGATCTCAGAGTCGGAAATTTCACTTTTGAAAAGGTTAGCGAATTCAGATATTTAGGTACAACTATAAATGATCGAAACGAAATTAAAGCCGAGATTAATAAGAGACTTCATTCGGGTAATGCCTGCTTCTACGCTGTGAACAGATTACTTAAGTCAAAGCTACTGTCGAAAAATGTCAAAATAAGGATATATAGGACTATAATAATGCCGGTAATCTTGTATGGGTGCGAAACCTGGGCGCTCACTAAAGCGGAAGAAAATCGTTTTAGGGTATTTGAAAATAAGGTTCTGCGGAAAATATACGGGCCAAAGAAAGATGAGGAAACTGGGGAGTGGAGGAAACTGCACAATGACGAGCTACATAATTTGTACGCGTCACCAAATATTAACAGAATAATAAAATCACGGAGACTAAGATGGGCAGGGCACGTGGCAAGAATGGGCGATGATCGTACAGCAGCGCGCATAATGAAAGGAAAACCGAAAGCAACTCGACCTCTTGGTAGACCTAGACGCAGATGGGAGGATAACGTAAAATCAGACATAACTGAAATTGGGCGGGAAGGCGCGAAATGGATGGGGTTGGCACAAAATAGGGAAACATGGAAGGCTTGCGTAGATGAGGCGATGAACTTTCGAGTTCGAAATGCCATTTAAAAAAAAAAAAAAAAAAAAAGGGGAGATGTACCCGGTTCGACCCCCAAGGCTATTTTGGATGTAACATTTTACTATCTAGCGAAAAATTAAAATTAAAACATGAAATGTATTCATTGAATAGATCTTTTCTAAGTAGATAGTAAAATGTTACATCCAAAACATTTTTTTCAACAGTACATCAACAGTTTTTTCACCTTTAATGATTTTAATGAATTATTAATAGAAATAGAAAAATAATATTTTTGAGATTTTCAAAAAGTGTGCTCATTACCGCCCACTATCAGTTTTAAGTGAAAATTTTTGTCTAATGATAATTAATTATACTAAAGATTCATTCACATATTGGAAAATACGAGTAGTATTTTTATTAAGAACACGTACTTTAGCATTTGTTAACAACAAAGGAATCACTATCTTCTTACTCTCTTTGTGACATTTCATTTGTCAGATGTTATTGTATGTCTTTTATTTACATTCTTACCCGTTCTTTTTCCTTTGTAATAAATTTCTCAGTTCAATAATCAAAAGGTAAACTCAAGAGTATCCTGCAATATAATTTAAGTTGATAATAAGTTAAAAAACTTTAATTATGAAAAATATATATAATAATATATGGGCGGTACTGAGCAAGAAATACATTTTACCAATTTAGATGATATGGCGCGAGAGCAAGGAATTATCGGGGCACTGACATTTTTTAGTCGATAAAGGTGCAAATACATGTATAAATTGCTAAAAATATAAAAAACTTTAAGTACTGAGTTTTTAAAATTAACTTTTGACGCTAGAAAAATTAGCTTAACCCTTTCGGTCACGACTATTTCATACGCGGAATAAGGTATAGGTTTTTCAGTATGTTTAAGGTTTTGGTCTGAGAGCATTTAATAGGCGCGAGTTTTCTGGACTTGAAGAAAAAGAATAATTTCATTCTTTCAGGACATGTTGTACAATTCTAATTCGTGTATTTAGACATCGGAATACATATTGAACCTTATTATATATTTTAATGAAGGTATAAGAAAATTAAGTTAATAAAAAAAATAAATTTATAACTCACAATCATTTTTTTCAACCATAGGCACCAGTGGCGCCACTTTTGTTGGATTTTTAGCATGTGCAGTATATCTGTATACATGGAATATATAGCCATACTTTACTATTGGGTCCAACAAAAACTTACAGATTTTGCCGTCATGCGCAGGGTGCTCATGTATTCAACAAATTCCAAATATTTTTTCCATTTTAAAGCTATAACTTTTATTCTATATTTTTTTTAATAAAACCAAAGTTTTAATAGCTTATTTTTCGTTACATTATATACATATCATAGTTAAAAGCGTAACAATTAAATTTAAAACAGTTTTTGTAGATAAAAGTTAGTGTCCTTTAAAAAGGACATGGTGACCGGCAGAGTTAACGACTATTTGTCCAAACAACTTTTGCAACTTTGAATTTATAAAGCAGTGATCTCGGAGTATGATTAATAGCACTATAATATGCACCAAATTACCTTACCTAACGGATTCCATCTAACAGTGGAAGAGAGAAACGGCTAGTGAGCGGTACTGGACAAAGGGCGGTATGGAAAGTTTCCCTTATATCGTATAATTGGGATGAAGTATCAATTTATAAATATATGAGTTGTTTCGAATAGTTTATTTTTATTCGAAAATGTTTCAACGATTTTATCGGTGCGCTTTTCAAGCTGTAAGTTTGAATGGATATAACGTTTATTTTTGTGCAGGAAAAAAAATACATTTTTTGCTGTTATTATGCATGATACTGTATCAGCTTTTTATTGCAATACAAAGAAAACAGTTTATTTCACACAAATTGTTTATTGAGGTATCAATTTTTAATACTCCTTATATATTAAAGCGAATTATGTATTGTTAAATTCATGATGAATTGATTCGTTGAATTTTACTGAATTGAAAGGATAGATACGGGTTTTGCTGGCAGCATGAGATACTTTATATTATATACACAATTTTAAATATGTAAAGTACATATCAGGCACATATGTAACATATGTGATTTAAAACTATTTGTGCGTAATTTACTCTATTACTCATTTAGACAAAAACATATAAATTTACAGCAGTTCCTAATATATAAAACTAAATCATTGATTTTTTAGTAGGGTTTGAAATAAGAGAGATGGGATTTCATACAATTGCACAAGGAATATAGTGTGGTCATTGTCTTAATAATAGACTTGTTTTAATAAAAGTGACAAATATTGAACAATAAAAAAAAATAACTTATAACATTTTGTTGTAATTTATTACAGATGTATAGAAATTATGCATTTATTCTTACTGAAGTAATAAAACTATCATCTCAAACTTTCAAAAACAGTGAAGAGAGAAAAGTAGAAAGGTTCTGGCTCTTAGACCTCACTTATGATTATGACTCAGCAGTTTTTGAATGTCAGATTTGTCAGTTTTGGTACTTTTATGTCAGTAGGTGATTCTAGAAAATTCTGAATTGACTCCTCTTTGAGAAAGCATTTTACTAAAGCAGTTCCCAGCAATTTTTATCGTTTATGGGGAATAGTCGCAAATAGCGTTATTTTATTCTACAATTGTTATCGTAAATTTTCTCTACCACTTGAATCAAATCTATACAGTAGACAGTTGTTGTAGCATTTATGAAATATAAAAACAATCGGACGCAAACATATTTTCATTCGTCACAAATAAATTCCACCGTTAGCGAGAAAGAGAAAAAATAAACGCCACACGCATCGCCGTTATTATTCGCCGCAAACGCTAAGCCATTATTTCCACGTGTAACTGGGGTCATTTTATTCTAAACATCGAACTGCGCGACAACTACTATCCGGTAGGAATCGGAATCGCCGCGGCGGTCCTCCCGCAGACTGTTGTTGTCATACAGACGTATTCTAGGGCTTCCACGCGATCGCGAAGGCACGCACGCGATCTTGCGTCACGTCATATGCGCCCGCGTCGGCGACAATTCGCGAGAGCCACTGCATTAATCGATTTCGTAATGAATAATTGTTGTTTTATATCGTGCGATCGACGCGGGACTGTAAACAGCTGTAAACGAGAGGATGATATTTTTCACTGCGAGCGAAATGTGCTATATCGCGAGTTTGATATGACGTACCGTATTCCGACGCAACATTGTAAGTTGGCTATGAGGGCACATTTATTAATTAATAATTGGTATTGAGTAATATATGCGCGTACCTGTTTGTTTAACGGAATCTAGTGTTCGATAATTGCGTTGCAATGATATTGCAGCTAATCAAAGAGCATTACATTTTAGAATTGGAAATTTAGATGTGCCGAGGGATCGATGAAACATCAAAGCACGAGTATAATTCCATTGTGTTCAATGAGAGAAACACAAGATATAATCTGCTTATTTCTACAAACACGCATCAAAAAGCAAAAAATGTTTTCCACCTCATCGAATAAGCCAAAGGACGGTGCAAAAAACCGCGCAACTCTCTTTTTTTCTCTCTCTCTCTCTCTTGATATTTTTCGTCCGTATAAATCTTCGACAATGCGCGCAAAATACAAGCGGCTGCGAGGAATAAAAATTTTTCGAAACTCCAGCGTGACAGGCGAGACGAACAAAGCAAAACAAAGCGGAAAATAAAAGAAAGAAAGGAAGAAAAAAAATATAGAGAGCCGAAGAGATGATGTTGCGCCCAAGAGCGCAACGGATGACTGAAAAGATGCATGGGTTCGCGCGTATAGTCAAAATAACCAAATACGTCAATTCCTGGAGGCGGGGGTGGAACGCGAAGGAGTGACGAGGGGCGAGAGGCGAGAGGAGAAACGATGGGATGATAGATAGCGTCTGGAAAGTGGCGCGCAGTGCCGTCGTCTTCGTCCTCGTCTTCTTGGTACGCAGGTGCACCACCGCGCACACATAGGCATATAAACCCACGTACAGGCAGGCGGGCTTCTTCTTCCTTATAGTTCTTTTCGTCGCTCCGACGTGCGCCAGCGCAAAATACGCCGTGACATGACGCACAATGGATTGATCGCGCAATATTGCTTATCGCTACTCAAACTAAATCTTTGGAGAGCCTCGCGTATAAGACGGAAAAGAGAAAGATAGTGGGAAGGCTGTCTTTTGGAGCTCTTTATTTTTCCACAAACGAGAGATTAGATTAGATTAGATTAGATGTTTATTTTGTGCAAGACAAAAACAATAAAACTACATTCAATAATAATACATATTTACAGAGATCATTAGTATAGTCAATCATATCACAGCTCGACATTGCTCGTCATTAACTTACATATTGCACAATATTATATCTGTCGTACATCAATCACGTCATTACACTTATCACATATTCTTATCATTACGAATAATACATTTTTTTGTGACTATCAAACTTCAATTTGTATTATAGTCAACATTCGTATAATTAGCGTCATTCTACATTAGATATACATGGTCCATGTCCCTGGACTTACATAGCAAATAGTCGCGAATTGTCGCTTTAAATCTGCGTAGTGAGGGCAAGTGCTTAATACGTCGAGGGATCGTATTCCATAGGCGGCACCTTGAGATTGAAAAGTATTCAACCCTGTATTGGTACGCGACGATGGAATCGAGAGCTAGAATCAGTCCTACTAGAGGTCCGAGCCTGCTTTTTTTGGAAAAGGGCTGCAAGATACGTGGGTTGACCCATGTTAATAACTTTGTATAGTTGTACCGCCGCAAAATACGCCCTTCTTCCCTCAAGATCAAGCCAGCCAAGTTTACTCCTGTAGGGACTGATATGCTCATACCTTCTAACACCACATATGTACCTCACACGTGAATTCTGCAATCTTTGCAGTCTCATCCGGAGCTCGCCTGACACATCAAGATACACTAAAGAGCAATAATCTAAATGAGACGGGACAAGAGCAAGAGAGCAAGAGAGAGACAGAGCGAGAGGGCAAGCGTGTGATATATATAGTTGCGCTGCGGATTCGCGGCGCGTTGACGAGTTCAACAACGTCGTTCATAACTCAGCTCTTCTCCTTCTTCCCTCCCTCCCTCCCTTTGCTCTTTTCTCTCCGTCGTAAGAGGATTTCGGCTCTGAAAATTTTTCCCGCCCTCTAAGCCGGATTTAAAGACCTTCTTTAAATACATTGCCTTTTTCATTTTGCTCCGGCGGAATTGCGCCTCCGCGCTAAAAGCTTGGGAAAGAATTAAACCGCGCGCGGAGGCGTTTGTTTCGCGCCCTGCCTCGGGCACGCGCGTGGATTTGGCTTGCGTTTCCTTGAGGATGTACGAAAACTTTACGGGATTTCGAAACTCTCGTACTTTTAAAATGGATTAAACATGCACACTCGTATACTTTGGAAGGATGGGATTAATTTACGGGAGAGAAGCCCTCCTTTGGGTACTGATTCGGATATACCTGACATTAATTTTTAAGTTTTGGCCTGTTTTGCGCGTGTATACGTTGTTCCGTAGTCAAGCGAAGCAATGGCGCACTTCTAGGCACACCGTAAAGTCGCACAAGCGCACGGGCACGCACACAATTATACGTACACGTACACGTAGAGCAAGGGCGGAAGTTAACCCAAGTATTCGGTTCGTTGCAGACTTACCAAGATTTGGCAAGCCTTTGAACAACCTGACTGTTTCGGTGGGCCGGGAAGCCGTCTTCGCCTGCATCGTCGAGAATCTTGGCCCTTACAAGGTGAGTGTAAATTCGACTTTCCCTACCTCATTCATATATATATATATATATATATATATATATATATACACATTGTTCATCATTATTATCTTGTTCTTTGGTAACAAAATCTCTGAATTATTCATATATAAATTTGAATAATTATAATAATAAAAAGTTTTAAAGGATTGTGCCCGTGGATGCGTAGCAAGCCAGAGGATGCGGGGGATTGTACAAAACTGACACTACTGTTTAAGAGTTTGTCAAAATATGAATATTATAAAAAAATTTAATCCGGAGAAGTCAAGGGAGACTTTAAAAAAAGAGGGTCAAATCCGATAGAATATGTGAAAAAATCAAGATTTTATCAGACATTAAGTAGTCAAAATTAAGAGAATTAATTAATTTTTGTTGTTCACTTAATACAACAGGGAATTTTAGTTAAATGCGTAAGATTTTGTGAATGTTTCCTGCTCATATTAGTTTTATAAGCCCCCTATCAAGCGAGACTGAATCTACTTAAATGTTAACTTACATTACCGCTGGTTTCAATTTGATTTGCTTTTTCATAGATTCGTTGTAAATTAAATACTTTTAAATGTAACCCGAATTTAATTACATCATTATAGTTACGGTTCACTACCAGCTACTTTTGATTGAAATTACGAATCAAATAGATAGCGGAACAAGATTTCGCAACGTATTTTTAATAACTTTACGCAATCAAATTATTATCGAAAGAAAAAGTGCCGAAAAGCAGCGCCCATTATCCGCCGCAAATTCCCTTATTAGTATTCGGCCGAGGATTGCAGCGAAACAGCTGTATAGGCGTGGTAGTCTCAAATAAGATTGCGCGAAAATCGTGTTGCGTATCTTGGGAAAACTCCATTAAGTATGAGAATAAAATCCCACGGGGTGTGAGTTCAGCAGTTTGTTAAGCGGCTCTTTTGCCCACTGATTTTCTGCCCTCCCTCCCGCTCTCTCGCTCTCTAGATACCGTGGTGGCCACCACTGCCGCTTCTCGCGTTCGTTTCTTTCTTTCTTTCTCTCTCTCTCTCTGGCCTCCCATTCCGATTCTCTCTCTCCCCTCTCTTCGTTTCGCTCGCGCGCGCGTCTAATAGACGTCGACCCCCCGAGCCGCCCCCTGGAAACCTATTCTCAACATTTTCCTCTTTCCCTTTAGTCGCTTTTGCCGACTCTTTCTTTCTCTCATTTTTACCTTTTCTCCTCCCTCCGCCCTTTTGGCCAGTCTTTAAGGGATATGAGCTCCGAGATCCTGATTCAGGGCGGATTTAATTAGCTACAATTTAATGCTAGAGTGGTCGCGGTTAAAAAGAGGTTGTATGAAATTAGGTGGTCGAAATGCAGATAAGAAAATTGTAAAGACGAGCATTGAATCAAAGTTATATTTAAAAGGTAGAATAATTTATAAGGTATACTATATTTATAAAGCATATATATTAGAAGAAAAATCTTTTCTGAAAATAAGAAATCTTTTATGCAGTTAATGATTAAGAATTTAAGTATACTTATATTCCTAATCATTAACTGCAAAAAGGATTTATTATTTTCAGAAAAGATTTTTCTTTAAATAAGATAAAATAATAATAAAACAAATATAGAGAGCAAATAAATCTACTAAATAAGAATTTGCTCAAAAAAATGTTTTTTGTCGGCTTTTATGATATATCAAGGGGACATACATGCCCGCATACAAACTATACTAAAAAGTTTCTTATTTTGATAAACTATTTTTATTATTTTAAGTGTTCTTTTTGGCAAAATAGAACTTCAAAAAGTCATGTAACTCCGTGAGATAAGCAATGGTAGTTCTTAAAAATTTATTATTTTTAATTTGCTATTATGTCAAATGAGCACGTTTCTTTAACTAATGTAGTTCACGTAGTTCTTAGATTTAGTATAGATTTCCTTACAATAAGTAACTCTTTCTGATGTGTATAGGTAGCAGAACACTTTCATTTAAGCGAAGTGATTGAAATTTGAAATGCATTTACTCACAATAGTTATTAATGGTGAATTACTTGCTCGGGATCAAGTAGAATGCGTAACCTGTACTTTATTAGAAAAAAAAATTATTAATTCATTGGTACTCCCTCAAACTTAAATAGTCGTTCCAATATGAAATTATTTGCTCTAATGTATTAATTAATATGGCTATAGCTTTTTTAATAATGTTTCTAATTATCATAAGTTTGTTCACAAGATTTTAACAATTAGTTTCTAGGATATAGAATTGTACATTACGTAACTAATGCGCAAAGCAGGTGATGCTCGCAAGGGTGCAGTTTTCGCCAAGAGCGAAGCTCGGTCGACAAAAACACTCACGTGAGGATTTCGTACTTTATTTCTTTTAAACGAGTGCGGAAAACTCGATTTTTTCTGCTAGTATGGCGTATAAGAAACACCTAATTATTGCATTAAAGCAAGCAGTGCGCGAATTATGTGTTACGTGCACTGTTTGCTCAAATGCGAAAATCGAGTGTTTCGCGCACGCCAAATAAGCACGAGTATACATATATATATATATATATATATATATATATATATATATATATATATATATATATATATATATATATATACATACAAAATAACGGATACACCAAAATTCAGCAAATAGCAAGCTGTTTCAAAAACATTTACACTGCATTAATTATGGTACAATATAAATAGCCGAAAATTATTATAAGCTTATAGTCCTAAATTAAATATTCCACTTTATAAAAATTATAATATAATAGAAAAATCATTCAGATTCTTAATATTTTAGGATCTTTATTAACATAGAAATAGAAATCAAAATAAAAACCAATAAATAAAATTATTTTTGCTCCCTCCCCCCTGTCTAGAAAACACAAACAAAATAAGCCTGAATACATTTAATTTAACCGCATATTTTTCGAGATATCGAGGGCTTAGTACATTGCTTATACATACGTACACGTGTACATGCACATTCATATGAACATTTTCTAAAAATACGAGGGTAGTTCAATAAGTCTTTAGAATAAAGTATAAAAACAATTTTTTTTTGGTAAATTTTTTTTTATTTTTCAACATAATCTCCTTGGAGCTCTATACACTTGGTCAATCGCTTTTTAAGTTTTTTTAATCCTTCAGAAAAGTGCGTTTTCGGAAGTTCCTCAAAATAAACACTTACAGAGGCAATGACGTCTTCGTTGTCCGTAAATCTCTGTCCACCGAGCCATTTTTTCAAGTTTGGAAATAAGAAAAAGTCACTGGGGGCTAAATCTGGTGAATACGGTGGGTGTTCGACCAATTCGAATTTTAGTTCTTCAATTTTAGCCATTGAAACGAAGCATGTGTGAACTCGGGCGTCGTCGTGATGAAAGAGAATTTTTTTTCTCGCCAAATGTGGTCGTTTTTTTTTAATTTCTTCTTTCAGCTGCTCTAATAATGATGCATAATACTCACCAGTAATTGTTTTACCCTTTTCCAAGTAGTCAATAAGTATAATTCCACGTGCATCCCAAAAAACTGTAGCCATAACCTTACCAGCTGACTTTACGGTCTTTGCCTTCTTTGGAGCTGGTTCGCCTGTGGAAATCCACTGTTTGGATTGTTCCTTTGTCTCAGGAGTGTAGTGGTGTATCCATGTTTCATCCACAGTCACAAATCGACGAAAAAATTCCTCAGGATTCCGACTTATGCGCGACAAAAGAGCCTCAGAGGCGACCACTCTATTGCGTTTATTCTCAGCTGAGAGCAAACGCGGCACCCATCTTGCCGATAGCTTTTTCATGCCTAATTTTTCATGTAGAATTGAAACAACTGCACCTATAGATATCCTTGTGGCCTCAGCTAACTCACGCACTTTTAATCTTCTATCCTTCAACACCATATCGTGGATTTTATTGATGATTTCGGGAGTAGTTGCTTCTACGGGCCTTCCTGAACGTGGTTCGTCACTTATTGATGTACGACCACGTTTAAATTCATTTACCCAGTTATAAACCGTTGCTAAGGCAGGGGCAGATGTGCCATGAACTGAGTCCAATTCATTTTTTATCTCATATGGAGTTAAACCCTTTAAATGAAAATGTTTAATTACCGCTCTGAACTCGTTTTTTTCCATTTTTCTTAACAAGCAATTTTTTTTTTCAATTGGTTATAAAGACACGTAAACTCAGAAGATGTGGACTGTGACTGCACCATATATCTAGTCGGGAGTGGTGCTGACTGAAAACAGATGATTTGGAGCGATTCGCGCGCCATCTGTTGGTCATTCTAAAGACTTATTGAACTACCCTCGTAGTATATCCTGATTCCAAAAACCCCAAGATTATTTTTGTAATATGGTTTTTCGAAAAGCTCTTTTTACTATAACTAAGCTTCCGCATTGGGAAGCAAAAAAAGCCGCAGTCAATTAATTGCTACTCAGCTTCCTGAAACTAAATAAACCATTCCAATTTGACATTTTATGTTTGAATAAATTATTTTAAAATGCTATATCTCTTTCTAATTAATGGCTCAAAAAAAGGTGGGTTTTATTCACGGATGTTGAGTAAAAAACTTGTTTTCGATTTTAAAATATATATATCGTAAAATGGAAAAATCGTTACAAAACACAAATAAATCGAAGAATCTTTACTTTTCTTTCTGATTTCGTATCTTCGTCACAAAATAAATAATAATTCAATTGTTTGATAAAAATGACCGCAAAGTTCACGGTATAGATATAAGCAATCAAAAATTTTGTAAGGTCAATAACGTGACCATTACTGTTGAGTCAGAAATAACAGTACGTTATGCAACAAGGGGCGCAAGTTCCAGATTTTTCCCGCGGGTGGGTTTACTGCCCGAGCGAAAAAATTTGACCCGAGGGAAAAAAGCTTCTCTCGAGGGCAGTAATCACCTGAGGGAAAAATCGACTTTCATCCCGTGTTGCATATAGTATTTTATTCCACTTTGGACCGTGGCCACTTATTGACCCTGAAGAGTAGAGCCGACGCGTTTTTTATATTTTTCTACGTTGATCTAGAAGAATGCGTATGCGTGCGCTCAAATAGAAAATATATATAAAAAAGATTTTGTTTATTTTGTAATTACAATTTCTTTATTTTTTGTAAAAGAACTACTAGATGTATATCAATTTATTATAAAACGAATAGTATTGTAAAAAAAAGAAATGGTAAAAGAACAGAAATTTCAATTTTACAAAAATGAAAGAACAAAAAAAATGATCCTGAAACGTTAGTTTCTATCACGTTCATTTAGAGTAATGCGTATTTATATCCATTCATACACACACAAACATAGGTCCATACAGACATTTTCTAAAAATAGCATATTTTTATTCCCAATGTCTCAAAACAGGTTTCTATAGTGATTTTAGTACAACTTTCTTTTACCACCAAAAAGCTTCCTCTGTGAGGGGGCAAAAATTTCAAAAACTACTGACGGTCAATAAATTTTTCATCTGTCGACATCAGAATAATTTCTTCCACAACCGCCACTCCTTCAAGCGCACATAGTCTTCGTAATGCAAAAAAGAGGTGCATCAGCTTCTTTCCATCTCCCGTGTTCCCTCCAACGACTGGCGTCGTTACACACTCGCGGTTCGCGGCGGAGAATACGCTGAAATCCGTATAAGCGCGCCTGCCACGAATGCTGGAGAGAGAGAGAGAGAGAGAGAGAGAAAGAAAGAGAGAGAGAGAGAGAAAGAAAGAGAGAGAGAGAGAAAGAGAGGGGGAGAGGCTTTCTTGGTCCGACGCGCCTGCCGATAAAACCGGATTCGCTTCGTTGTTTCGCACGCGGTCTTTCTCTCGATACTTAGTACGAGAGAAAGAATCGAATTGAAGAGCGGAAATGAAAGTTTCGCTCTCTTTATCCACGCGATACGAGCAGCGCCGCGTATTAGGGCTATAAATTTCGTTTCATCCCTTGCCCCCCCCCCCCCTCCCCCGCTTTTCCTTCGCGTTTACGCGGGTATTTCCGCGCGCTCGGGGGTGCAGGCTGCTCGATACGTCGCTTTTCCCGTGTAGCAGCGTTGAGATAGATTAATATTACGTACTGCTGTTGAGATATGAGCGAAAAGTAATTAAAATGTAAGAATCGTGGTAATTTGATTTATGACTATACATTGGATTATCTATATTTAGGTATGGAACTATGGTTTCTGTAATGAGAGATGTACTTATTAGGAAGGATAAATATATATGTAGTAGAAATTTGATAAAACTATATATTAGTATGGTGTGAAGCTCTAATCTTGCTGTTAATAGTTTTTTCTTATTGCCTCTTTTTCTGGGCTATGGTCATAGATGGTGCTAAGACGAATACTAAATCTAACATTGTCGAAAATGACAACATTTAAGTACTTTTAGTTTACGTCATAATTTTGTGAAAATCAGATTTAAATAATAAATAAAAGAAGTTTCAAGAAATTAAAAGTTTATTAGAGAAATAACTCTTATAGTTTGCAGTACCCATTCATACGTGTATTACATAACGTTGATTTAATATTTATTTAATTTCTCAAAGGTAAATCATAGCAGTGAAGATTTGTATCCATCTATATTATTATTGCACGTGTTTATTTCCAAAAACATTTAATATTTGAATCGTATATAAAGTATCTAACGTTATGTATCACTTTTAGTCGTGGAACTTAGTCCTGAATTTCTCATGAGTTTGATTTCCTAGACGTTTCAGTAATCAGTTCTAGCCCCATCTAGTAAGCGTTATTATTTTATCTCACCACGTACCTAAATAGTCAGTCGAGTAAGTAAATAGTCGAACAAACCACATCTCAATAAAACGTATAAAAGCCCAAAATTTCATTAAACCGTATTTGTCCTCCGTCATTCCAACTGCTGTTTACAAGCGTCAATCTCACCCCTCCAGTCACATCGAGAATTGCTCGCCATGCGCGCCACAAGTGGCTCCGCTGCTGCTACTACTGCTTGCTCTTCGATTCCCGAGTCATCCTCGGGTCTCTGTATTTCTCAGCGCGACGAAGCATCAGCAGCAGCAGCAGCGAGCTTCGGCTTCCTTGCCGGGCCATGAGCTTCGAGGCTACGTATGCGTGGGGGCGTACACGGGCTTCGGGACGAATCTCGAGACGTGCTCTCGACGTGCCTTCCTTTGGCACTGCTGCTGCTGCTGCTGCTGCTGCTGCTGCTGCTGCTTGGGCTATTGCACTCGGGACTGTTTAAGGGAGCGCCGCATGCTTCGGCAATCACACGAGTCCTCGAGATCTTACGGATATATATGTGCAGCGCCGGATACGGAGATCATGTGTATATGTGTATTAGCTGATTTGCCGCGAGAGCGTTGAGCGTTTGAGCTTCAGTGGCTCCCTTTGCGTGGAAAAGCGCATGAGAAATGACAATTTGTTAACGAGTAGGGTGGGAGTATTGTTTGCGGTTACGTTAGGAATTATGGAGCAGCTGTAGGTTTCACTCGATTTTCGTTGTTTGGCGACATATAATCTAAAATTAAGGAGGTGTCAAAATAACAGTACATATATCAGTTACATGTTGATAATGCACGCTATTAAATTTTATTAAAGTTTGAATTATTAAAATATTAAATTATCCACTTTTGTATGCTAAATTACAAACATACGTAATCATTTATTATTCTTAAAACAGTTTAATTAATAATTTATTTATAAAACAGTTATTTTACTCTATATTTCTGTATATAATATATGCGTTTTCTACATTAAGCAATATTTTATTAGAAGAAAATTCAAGTAATGAAAAATATGACCTAGAATAACCAGTAACGCGATTTGGACGTCATGGTTTATAATTTTATTTAAATTAGGTTTTGTTTTCTTACAGAGAATTCTTTGTGTTAGTAAAGAAGTTTTTGAGAAATCGCATAAAAATGTATTCTGAGGTATTTGAAATCAAAATGTGTGTCGGGATAATAAGCTGGGAATCTCGATAAAAGTGAATAATTTTCTACCAAAGCATTGCTTATAATTTCATTATGCGGCTTCCTTTTTTGTGCCGAAATTTGAGAAGAAAAAATAATTTTTCTATTAGCCAATGTTTCAGTGTTTTTTCAGTGATATTGCATTTTAGAAATTCAGATAAAATTCGTTTTGTAAATCAAAGATAGATATTCAATTTTTGACGGATAGCTGTTGAAAAATATACAATGCAATATTTTAAAAACCAAAACGTGATTAAAGTTTCTTCACTCGTATGCATTATTATACTAGGATAATAAAATTATTTATAGATCTCTTTTCAGTAAATAAGTTTTTTTAATTATATTTTTAGAATATATGTACGTAGTTAAGATATATGTAAGATCTATATAGGCAAATCCGCCGAACTTTTAACTTTCTGCAAACACAAAATATTGAAATAGAAATTGAGGGCACATAATTGAAAATTACATTATGCGGCTCCCTTTTCTTGCGTCGAAATTTGAGAAGAAAAAATAATTTTTCAATTAGCCAATGTTTCAATGTTTTTTCAGTGATTTTGTATTTTAGAAATTTAGATAAAATTCGTTTTGTAGAACAAAGATAAATTTTTAATGTTTGACGGATATCTGTTGAAAAATATGCAATGCAATATCTTTAAAACCAAAACGTGATTAAAGTTTCTTCACTCGTATGCATTATTATACTAGGATAATAAAAGTATTTATAGATCTCTTTTCAGTAAATAAGTTTTTTTAATTATATTTTTAGTATATATGTACGTAGTTAAGATATATATAAGATCTATATAGGCAAATCCGCCAAACTTTTATCTTTCTGCAAACACAAAATTTTGAAATAAAAATTGAGAGCACATAATTGAAAATTTGTGGGCACACTTTTAAAGCCAATTGTGAAAAGAATTGATGCACGTGCCTTATTTTTACGAATCTGCCGATAAGAAACGAGCTAAATATTTAAAATTTATAAATCACGTAAATGCTGCTTAGTTTTTATGTTTACGTAGGATAATAAGATATGATCATGTATGGAACCAATCCATTTTCGATAAAATTATAAATGTGCCATGGTAAAAACTGAATTTTTTCAATGAGTGTTTTTAAAAATTTTATATTAGACGTTTTAATTTTAGTATATCAAGGGGAACATAAATGCGACACGGATCATTTACTTTGTTTTTTTAGTTAAAAATAAATATTGAATTTCATCGATGATTTTACAACACGGCGTAGGTAGCTTTTAAATTATTAACTTTGCTTTAATTAGAAGATTTTTTGAATTCTGGGATACATATTTAAAGTGCTATTACATTTTTTCCAAACCGGACACAAATACAGAGCTGCGGTTTAATTTACTTAAGCAATTGGAATCAGAATGATAAGTTAAACGACGTTGATGTTTTGTTAGTAAGAATAAAAACCGCTGTCATTTCATTGGCACTTAGCTTCTTCAAAATGTATAAATTTAGACACACACACACACACATACATCCATACAGACATTTTATAAAAATAGTGTATTTTGATTCCCAGTATCTCAAAAGATGTTTCTAACATGTTTTTGGCAAAACTTTTTATTAACATCACAAAGCTTCTACTATGAGGAATCAAAAATCGTCGCTTCGCGCATAACAATTTAGGCTATTTTTTTATCTTTGTTTAACTTATGCTAATGATGTGTAGATATAGAGAAAAATATTACTTGGTATATATTAGTAAATAATATTAAAATGATCAACAGTATTACAGTTCAGACATTAAGGTTAAAAGTTCGGCGGATTTGCCCATATATAGCAAACCTTGAATAATCGACAGACCCAGTTATGTTGTTTCACGTGGCTGCTGCTGGTGTTGTTGACTCTTCAGACCTGGTTACTGCAGAAATTTTCCAACTACTCATGAAGCTGCATACATTTCGCGAGGGCCTAAGTAAACGTAACTTTTTACCGATGCTTTCTATCGTACTTAGACATGCACATCAGCAAGAAATGCAGTCGACGCGCTTGTTTCCATGAATTCAAGATACTTTCAAGTCACTTTACATTTGCAAGTTAAACTAAATACCAGGATAAGCAGCGATATAATTGTGAATTCATATATTTATATATATATTTATATACATATTTATGTATTCAATAAAAGTCTTAAGAGACTTTGAAGAGCCTATGAGATTCAAAGGATATGAACCTGTGAAAGTCGGGCTGTGACTATTTTTGTATATTACTTTCCGGGAAAACATAACTTGTCTATTTATTTGTGTTTTTGAGACATTGAGGTTTCAATGTTTGCATTAAAATTTGTGAGATAGAAGCAAAAGCTACATGGCCCCCCAGCACTGTTGTGAATGTGTACGATTTTCTTTCTAAAGGTGATTCTTATCACTAGTAAGGTTTCACGAGAGTAGTATTTGCGAGTTTGGGTGGAATTTTGCAAAAGAAGCTTACGGAAATCAACCTCGAGCAATGCATTATTCTCCGGGTACTTGAGTCATATTGAGAGCTTTATCACTGTTCTCTTGACTTTACATCGGGGTTTTCTATAACTCTATGTCTCGTTTAGTAACTTATATGTTTTTTTGTTCAAAATTTTGTGGTTTACGAAAGATTTGTTCCTTCTCATCCTTTAGTATTCTTCCCTATTATTAGCGGTTTAAATTGATAGAAGTCAACTAAAATCAAAATAATTAAAATATTGTTATTTTGTGCTTGACATTTTGCTAAGCAAAGGACACTGTCTAAAACAATTTATTTCATATAAATATTTTAATTGTAAGTTTTTTCTTGCGTAATTGTACCTAACAAAGTAATAGTAACTGAGAAAATTCTTCATGTTGGTAACATTACATTTAAATTAATAAGTTTTAATAAGGATTTTTAAAAAAGCCTGACAGATAATCAAAAAAAAAAATATGATAAATAATTTTGTTGCTGTAATTAATTATTCACTCTTAATAATTGTTCAACAAAAAGAAATTTTTAAATAAAGTAAATAACCTAAAAACTAAATCTTTAAATGACTAGTTTTTCTAGATAATTGAACATATAATTTCCTAAAACTTAAAGAAGAATTTTGTGTTATATTTTTTTTAATTTGCCTGCGATATCAATTTGTACGCTACGCTCAGAATGATCCATATAGGGGAAAGTCGCCCAGTTTGGGATAGCACCCAGTTTGGGACACTTCCGGTTTCAATACTTTCGAATTTGGGTTTCTAATATTCTGTATAAAAGAAGCCTATTTACAAAATTTCAATATATTTGTAAACTCTATAGCTACAAACACCCGGTGAATTTTTTTCAAAAATTTTAAGCGGCAATAGTTTAGTAGGTGTCTTTTCTTATTACCGTCCGTCACCCAGTTTGGGACACAGAGTGCCGCCCGGGATGGGTCACTTTAAATTTTGCATTTTTTTCTTTAGCTTGCTTTACCGTAAGACAAGGAAAATAATTAGGTCATAGGGTTATTATAAACGTACTTCATCATTATATCGACTGAGCGAAGCTGTGAATCTTTAAGCTGTGCATGCGCAGGACAGAGAGAGCGAGAGCGAGAGAGAGAGAGAGAGAGAGAGAGAAGTACAAACGCTAACAGCTTAGCGGCATGCATTAGACAGGCAGGGTTAAATAAAAAGAAAATGTTTACAAGTCCAAGAAACTTTTTATATTTAAATCCAATCATTCTGAAAGTATTTATGTTATAAATACTTAGTAATATCTTCAATCTTATCGTTGTAAAACCTAAAAATCTTGTTCTTACACGTCACAATAAATCACTATTTTGAATACCATATGTATTAAGGCGAAAAGCCACCTTTAGACCCTGAAAAAGTAATATTGATATGAGTCTATAAAACTTCTAATAATTAAAAGCAAAAATTCTAATAATTTTTTCAATATAAATATTTAATGATACCTACAATTTCACCATTGTAAAACTTCATAATCTTGATCTTACACATCACAATAAATTACTATTATTAATACCTTATTTATTAAATTGTTTGGGGCGTACTATTATATATACGTCATACAATAAATGAAAATTATTTTTCCAACGGTTAAATGACGCCTTTTAATATGTACTCAAACTTTAATCATGCACTTTTTTGTAAAAACATTTTTTTTAATTTTTTTGGACAAAGATTCAGTTATCTTTTTAATTTAGATTATTATTTGTATTTCCAATTAAATTTTTGTTTTAAAAATTAGATTATCGTAGAAAAAAAATGAAAAGAAAAATTTTCATAAAAAGTGCACGGTTATAGTTTTAGTATATGTTAAAAGGCGTCATTTAACCGTCGGAAATCTTTTTTTATTTATCGTATGATGTGTAATAGTGCACGCCTTAAATTACCTTCAGTAAATAAGGAATTAACAATGGTAATTTATTCTGACGTATAGGATCAAGATTTCGTATTTTTACAGTGGTAAAATGAAAGATTTTATTAAGTGTTTATATTGAAACATTCTTCAGAATGTTTACTTTTAATTTTAAGAAGTTATATCGACTCACAAAAAAGAAAAATTTTAAGATCAAAATTTTGAGGTTTTACAACGGTAAAATTTAAGATATTACTAAGCATTTATAGCATCAAAATTTTAAAAATGATTGCTTTTAAAAATAAAAAGTTTTCTGGAATCCAGATGTAACCCAGGCTTGCTCCATTAAAATCATAAGAAATATCGTGCATTATACTAATATTTAGATTGTATGACAAAATAATCATATGTTATGTGGTTCATTTTTATATAATTACTATGAAAATATAATATTATCATTAAAAACAAACAATAACTAATAATAAAACTTGTTTAAGGCAATTAAAACATGATTGTACGAAATAGCCCATACTGGAGGGCCGTGTCCCAAACTAGGCAACACTTATACCTGCCTTTATGTTGAACTGCAATTATTGTAGCTCCATAATTATAATCTAACTTTTATATACTGTTTCTTTGTCTTAAAACGTACCAAAAGAAACTTGTAAAGTTAAATTTTATTAACAAACAAAGATTTTATACACGAAAAACATTAAGTGTCCCAAACCGAGCGACTCTACCCTATATGCATCATACTTCGAGTAGATGCATTACGATGATTTTGTGTTAAAATAAGCACCGAAACGTATTAATTAAATATAAGATAATTAACAATACAAAGCTTTAAAGTATTTCGGAGATGCTCAATTTCAGTCACTATTTTCGTCATCACAAGTCAATCGTCACTGGTTCTCTAGTACAAGAATAGATCTAAGTGATTTTCCCGGAATACCACAATTTCGTTTTCGCAAATGATTTGATTTGATTATAAATAAATATTTAAGTAACACTAAATTGTTTGAAAATCGATATTATATCAATATTATATTATTAATGAACATAACGATGTCATATAAAATTAAATAAAAAACAATATGAGTAATTTTTCAGGTATAGATTTAAATAAATGAATTTAAGTTTTTTGTACGAAATAGACCCATTTAAGTATATTTGATGCTAACTAATTATAAAATTAATATAATCTTCAATGCCTATGAGCGCCATTCGAAAGTAAATAACTCTATTGCTCGAATCAATATACAACGCAAAATGAACTTATAATATTCATTTAAAATACTATATAAACAATACTAACATACACGTTCACTTACTCGCTCACTCACTCACACACATACACACATACGCACGCACGCACGTACACACGCATGAATACACGTACGAACGCGCGCACGCACGGCAAGCATTCACCTACACACACGCACACATACACACATCTATACAGACATCTTCTAAACATTGTGTATTTTGATTCCTAATGACTCAAAACATGTTTCTACAATGATTTTAGCATAACTTTTTTTTACCATCACAAAGCTTCCTCTATGTTGAAGCAAAAAATATTTCGTTATTTGTTTATAATAATGATGAAATTTTCAAAAGTAACGCAAACACTAGACTTCAAAATCTTGTTAATTCTACAGGTAGAATCAGCAAAGTTTTTTTTAATTAGACTGCAGTCATACATATATGTAGTAAACGTTTTCTCAAAGTTTTAAAACGATCCATTAAACTAGATATTAAAACATTTTCATTTCTCCATCTCACAGTATTGTTCGCTATTACATTTTCACACATTCCCAAAATATTATATTCTGCCTAAAAATCTATCCAGCATCCAGCTAAAAAGAAGATACCAGTGAGGCCTAAATCACACATACTAACTTTCTGCGTTTATCCCAGTCTTAATATGCGTGCAGATTCGCGCGAGTACCCGCGCAACAACCATACAGCCATACCCGCGAGCAGCCGGCGCGCGGCGCGTGAACGCGAGCGACTGCAAATTGCCGCGCGCGTTATCTCTTCTGTCGCAGCTCTCCTCATCTCCTCCGGGGTAGAGAGATAGAGAGAGAGAGAGAGAGAGAGAGAGAAGCCGCGTGGCGTGGAGTGGCTGGCGTTTGTTATTAGCGAGGGGGAGAGGCTCGAGGGCACGCGAGTCGCGCGCAAATACTCGCGAAAATTCTTATAAGAGCCGGGGCGGCCAAGGCGCGCGCGACCCCTTCGTCGTCGCCTTTCTCGGCGCGAAATTTCGCTTCAATTAGACGCCGTGGAGCGGAGCGGGGAGGGAGGCTAAGCGACGCCGGCTCCATTGTCGAAAATTAATATCGGCTCGGGCGAAGAGCTGGATTTAAATATATCTCGGCCCTCCCTGCGCTGGCGTTCTTTTGTCCGCCTTCTCAAATTGAAACTTCCGCCTCGTGTAATTGCGTCAATTCGCGCGATTCGAGCGGAGAATCCACATTGTCGGCGGGCGTTCGCGAGATCCTTTCTTTGCGTTGTCGCGTGAACAACGAATCGGTATATTTTTTCTTTTTTTTTATTAGTCCAGGAAAATTATTTTAAAAGTGCATTCCAGAGGAGGTAACATAAGTTGCCTTACAATGGTAGCTTACAAGTAAAATCCTATAGAGGTAGATAAAAATTATTTTTACGTAGGTTGGCACGTATAACCTAGAAACGAAAAACTTAATAATTAACATAAAAAACTAATTAAAATAATAACTTAAAAACAAAGAGAAATTTTGTTACACCAATATACTTCACGCAAAAAGTAATCTAAGCTGGTAGTTACACCTACTTCTAGCATCAATATAAATCGTTTTAGCTTTTTCTTCGTATTAGCTTTATTAGTAGTTAATGATTTGAGATCATTTAGTAACCTATTGAACACTTTTATAGCTATGTAGCTGATTTTTTACCTACTATTTCAGTAATACTCGGTAATGGAATACTTTTATTTCTAGTATTGCTTCTTTTAGATATATATAATTCCCTCAGTGTTTCATAATGAAATGATAGAGATTCTAAAAGAAATAGTTGGCTTAGAGTAGTAAGAGGTTTTTTTTTTCGAGGGTATGTAGGAAATGCCACCTAAGCTTTACCCGACTCGGTCCGCACAGCCGGATACTGTGGGGCTGGTTGGGGATCCATCCGCCGTGTGTATAATATACGACGAAAAATAAAATAAACAAAAACGCGAAAAAAAACTACACCGCCGTTACATCGCAAACCGACCCACTAAAACCTACCACCCTTTGTTCTTCTGGTGGGACGCACCCTGGTACCGTTTATCACATTACCTCAGGGTACAGTACTAAGAGGTGAATATTGCTCGGAGAATCGATTTCTATTTATGATTTTTAATACTTTGTTTTGAATTCTTTGTATTAGGTTTAAAGTATTGCTATATGCTCCTCCCCATGCAATTATTCTATAATTTATTAAACGTTGGAGAAATGCATAATAAATTATCATTAATGTTTTGGTTTCCATTATATTCTTAATTTTGGCAAAAATAAATATTAAGTTTCTAGTTTGTTTGACAATATATTCGATATATCTGTCCCATTTCATAATGAAATCGGAGAACAATCCTAAATATTTATGATATTCTGCTCTTTTTATTGTTTGGATACCTATATTAACGTTTAGTGTGTCAGGAACACTATCACAGTAATTTACATACGTTATATAAACAGTTTTACTAACCTTCAAAGCTAACTTATTTAGAGTAAGCCATGTTGACACTTGATTTAGATATACATTCATTTTGTCCTGTGCCAAAGACCACTTATCGTCACTCGTGATGATGATAGTGTCGTCAGTATAAAATATGTATGTATCCTGTTGCATATCTCTCAATAGATCATTGACATAGAGTATAAATAACAAAGGACCCAATTTAGTTCCTTGTGGAACACCTGTGGTGATTAATTTGATTTCACTATTACAATCTTGAATTTTAACTCTTTATGGTCTATCAGAGAGATAGCTTTTTAACAGTTTTACGACACTATCTCGTATACCATATCTCTCTAGCTTTTCTAGTAGTATTTTATGATTCACAGTATCAAAAGCTTTGGCTAGATCTAAAAAGGCTACAATTATAGGTTTGCTTTTATCCAACTTCTTGTATATTATGTTCGTCAAATAGCTTAAAGCACCAATCGTACTTCTATTTCTAACAAAACCAAATTGCTTATCAGATATTATATTATATTTAAAAAAAGTATAGTCTGTTATAAATTATTTTCTCAAAAATTATTGCAATGTTAGCTATAAGCGATATTACTATGTATTATTACTATTACTATGTTATTAGTAGTAATATTATGTATTTAGAGATATAGAAAGTATAATTTTATATCTCATCGAAATCTGTAGGACTGAGAAAAATTGAATTGTTATTCCTTCTGGGGAATTTTAGTTTATCAGTATTTGATTGCACAATTTCTGCACTCAATTTAGCTCCTACTTCACAGAAATAGTTATTCATTGAATTTGCAATATTGGTTTTATTTTCTATTTTTTAATTATTTTCATATATATATTCAATCAACTTGCCCTGAATATTAATTTTATCTAATTCAGAGTTAATTATATTCCATAACTGCCTTGGATTACCACTATTCAATTTTAATTCTTCCCTTCCAAATTTTTATTTCGTATCTTTTATAACTTTACCTAGAATTTTATTATAATTGTTATATTCATTTTTTAGTATTTGACAATTTGTTTTCTTTTTGATAATCTATGTAAATTTTCTTTCGTTTTACGTGATACTCTTATTGCACTAGTAATCCAATTTTTCCTCGGTATTAGATCTTTGTTTTTCCCTTTAGTTTTTTGTACACAGTGGCCTTTTCAGTAATATTATTTATCATTTGTACTAGTGTGTTTATTGCACAGTTTGGGTCCTGCATGAACAATATCACATTCCAGTATTCTTTTCTGGCAGTATTCTTTAGTTTATTATAATTTATGATTTTAAATATTTTGTTATTCACTTGTTTCATTTCAAAGTGATTCACGTTTAGAATCAATGGATAATAATCATTAAATGGATTTTTCAACTTGAAAGAATCAACTTTCATACTATTATTTTTGACAAAATGTTGTCGATATAGGTTCCTCGTTCATTGTCTAATGAGGGCCTCATTACACCTATAAAACAGGGAGTATATTTATACTCAAAAAGATTATTTATGAACTTTTGAATACTGTTTTTGTCACTTAACGGAGGGGGGTGGGGGGTAAGGTTACTTAGGTGAAACAAAAATGTATTTTTAAGAATTTTTCTACACGCTACAGTTAATGCAAATTTATTTAATTAATTTAATAAAACAAATAAATGTAATGTAATGTAATATATGTTGTTTAATGTAATAAAACAACATTTGAACTATATGTTCTGAAAATTTCAATGCAAAATATGAATAAATAAGCCATTGGCAGCAAATCTTTACAGGCGCCTAAAAAAGACCTTGTCCTACGGTGACCTCTATAACTCATCACTGGATCATCTGAAATCAAAAAATCAAAATGATTTTCTTTTATTGGTTTTTCAATTTTTGGTAACACTATGAAGTCAAAACATCGGTTCTTGGGGAAAAAAATCGGCATATTTGTTATTGTAAAATAAATAATAATTATAAAAAAAACTTGACATCATTACCTCATAATTTATGTGTTGAAATAGTGTACAAAATTTCAAAAGGATCGGTGCAGTAGGTTTTGAGTTACAGCGGTCACTGACTTCTTTTATAGGCACCTGCAAAGATTTGCTGCCAATGGCTTATTTATTCATATATTGCATTGAAAATTTCAGAAAATATAGTTCAAATGTTGTTTAATTATATTAATATTAATTAAATATATTTGCATTAACTGTAGTGTGTAGAAAAAAATTCTTAAAAATATGCTTTTTTTTTCACCGAATTAACCTTACCCACTCCCCAACCCTTAAATCTTTTCCACTAAAATTCTCTTGCATAATATCAATGTTAAAATTTCCAACTATACAATGGTTTTTCGTGTTTACCTGCTATGTTAAAAATGTTTTCATGCTAAGTACGAATTCTGTTTTTGGAATATCGTGACACCTAGAAATTGCCGAAATTTTGAGTGACTCTCCTTCCATCAATTTAATATTAGTAGTAGTTAATTTTAGTAGTTTCAAATATATTATCTTTAATGTACATCATTACACCATCTGCTTTGTTAATTCTACTATCATTATAATAATTTTTATACGCAGTTAAACAATAGTATTGTAGATATTGTAAATTCCAAGTTTCAGTACATATTATAACACAAGGTTTTCTGTGTAGACACTCAATAAAAGTTTCCAATTTCTCGAAGGTCGCATTAAGACTTCTTATATTTATACATAAAATCAAAATCTTTCTATTTTTAAGACTTTTATTGAGCATTGCCATAGCTTCTACCTGAAATTCACTAATATTAATGTCTTCGAAATTTAAATCTTGATCCATAGTTATGATGATTTTCCATGTTTAGATTTTTGTTTTGAAGACGTACTTCTTTGTGTTAATCCTTGCTTCAATACAATGTTGGAGTTTATTACGTCTAACGCTTTCGTGGATATTTTAGATATCTTTGGTGTCACTGGCTGATTGTTAAAATTTTCTACCTTACCGAAATGTCTCGATAAAGAAGGTTTGATTGTATAGTCGGTAAAATTTATAAACTTTTTAATTTTAGCTTGTAGAATTTCGCACTCGCGGCTGAATATACAATTTACACACTTTATGATTGTTTCATCAAAATCGTGTGTCTTATGTTCTTCAGCACACTTCAAACACATAGGGCTATTATTGCAATTTTTAACATTATTTCCAAATCTTCCACAATTTTGACAAGGTTTAACATTAATATAAGCATAAACTCTTCAGCTCTTTTAAATTTTATGCGAATATCTTGAAGCATTGATAATGCGAGCTAACATATTTTGATTAGATTGTACTAACTATTATAAATGTTGTACGAGGGTAGTTCAATAAGTCTTTAGAATGACCAACAGATGGCGCGCGAATCGCTCCAAATCATCTGTTTTCAGTCAGCACCACTCCCGACTAGATATATGGTGCAATCACAGTCCACACCTTCTGAGTTTACGTGTTTTTATAACCAATTGAAAAAAAAAATTGCTTGTTAAGAAAAATGGAAAAAAACGAGTTCAGAGCGGTAATTAAACATTTTCATTTAAAGGGTTTAACTCCATATGAGATAAAAAATGAATTGGACTCAGTTCATGGCACATCTGCCCCTGCCTTAGCAACGGTTTATAACTGGGTAAATGAATTTAAGCGTGGTCGTACATCAATAAGTGACGAACCACGTTCAGGAAGGCCCGTAGAAGCAACTACTCCCGAAATCATCAATAAAATCCACGATATGGTGTTGAAGGATAGAAGGAAAAAAAGTGCGTGAGTTAGCTGAGGCCACAAGGATATCTATAGGTGCAGTTGTTTCAATTCTACATGAAAAATTAGGCATGAAAAAGCTATCGGCAAGATGGGTGCCGCGTTTGCTCTCAGCTGAGAATAAACGCAATAGAGTGGTCGCCTCTGAGGCTCTTTTGGCGCGCATAAGTCGGAATCCTGAGGAATTTTTTCGTCGATTTGTGACTGTGGATGAAACATGGATACACCACTACACTCCTGAGACAAAGGAACAATCCAAACAGTGGATTTCCACAGGCGAACCAGCTCCAAAGAAGGCAAAGACCGTAAATTCAGCTGGTAAGGTTATGGCTACAGTTTTTTGGGATGCACGTGGAATTATACTTATTGACTACTTGGAAAAGGGTAAAACAATTACTGGTGAGTATTATGCATCATTATTAGAGCAGCTGAAAGAAGAAATTAAAAAAAAACGACCACATTTGGCGAGAAAAAAATTCTCTTTCATCACGACAACGCCCGAGTTCACACATGCTTCGTTTCAATGGCTAAAATTGAAGATCTAAAATTCGAATTGGTCGAACACCCACCGTATTCACCAGATTTAGCTCCCAGTGACTTTTTCTTATTTCCAAACTTGAAAAAATGGCTCGGTGGACAGAGATTTACGGACAACGAAGACGTCATTGCCTCTGTAAGTGCTTATTTTGAGGAACTTCCGAAAACGCACTTTTCTGAAGGATTAAAAAAACTTAAAAAGCGATTGACCAAGTGTATAGAGCTCCAAGGAGATTATGTTGAAAAATAAAAAAAAATTTACCCAAAAAAAATTGTTTTTATACTTTATTCTAAAGACTTATTGAACTACCCTCGTAGCATCACTTTGAGAAAGCGATTCGTATCAAGTTCATAAATCAGTAGTATACATGCCGGAATGGTCAGGCATGCGGTTTCTTATATATTACTTACGAACTCATCGTTTTTGTTTTATTAACTGTCTCGTTTAATAGTTTGATTCCTGCTATAATATTATACTCGTAAATTTTATAAGGAAATATTATTTCATTATTCAAGTATGTCAAGAATATCAAAATGTGATCACGCGGATGGCATCGTTGTAGATATCTTAATTTAACCATGTAACTGACAACTTCTCTACATAATATAAAAAAACGCTGTCATCTACTTTGGGACTATGCTTTCTCAAAGGGAATTTAATTAAAATTATTATATAAATAAGGAACAGCTGCGCAGTACCGCTCATTATGATTATTTTCCTGTCTAACTATTTTTATTTAGTGATGTATGCCCTACCGAAAAATGAATATTTTTCAATAAACATATTATCGTATATCGTATATCATCAGGTGTTCTTAGTCAGCGATGTGTCATTGATTCTAAAATCTATTTTTATCTATAAAGTCAAATGAAATCTATATCTATAAAAAATTGAATTATTGCCTTTTATCTTTCATTGTAAAAAATGCATAAGACACAAAAGAGCATCAAATTTTAAAGTGACTAATTTAAAAATGTTACTACTACTCAACATATACTAGTTTACAAATTCCATGTAATTATAACTTTTAAATATTACGAATCAAGTTAAATCCTTTTAGAATTATATTTTTATAATAATAGTATTCGAAAATGCAAAGAAAAATTGGATTGTTTTGAACCATCACAGTATGAGACCCCTTAACTAGTCCAATTGTGAAATTTACTTTCAACAAATAATTCACATCGAGATTCGATAATTATTATAATAGAAGAACTGCACGAGATCCCACATGTTTAAAAATACAACATATTCTTATGATTCGATTACAAAATGATCTGCTCGCTCTTTGCCAATAATCCCTATTAATCACCGTGCTCAAGAAGCGGAATTTATTTTCACGGATTTGCTAAATAATTTCATATCACTCGAATATACCTCGCATTCGACGTTTGACCTGCCAGCATCTGAATTAATCAAGCTTCCGATGAATATCAGAGTCTGCGTCGCGCCCATGTCTATAATCTGCCGCACCATCCCTGGAATTCCAATATTTTGAGGAAGACGCTGTAAGCCGAACTTCGTATAGCTAATTGAAGTACGAGCGATGCAAAATTAATAAGTCATTTCGAGCAGTCTGCACGGGGCATGGCGCTCGCGCGCTCGCTCGCCTGGCTTCACTGCACTCGCGCTCCTCGGAGCTGCAGCAGCCGTAAAGCCAACTAAGACCCGCAACGATCTCATTACCTCGAACGGGAGCAGATAGAATTTCCAGCGCGCATCCGGCGTATCGAATCATCTATACGCGATCGGCGTTTTAGCCGGCGGCTGCACGCCGAGCCGGCCCCGGATAGAAAGACCGAACTAAGTTAATCCGAGTTGTTTCGATTCCGAAGCGCCGGCGCGCTCGCTCGTGTGTTACTGTCGCTCCGCTACTCGCTAAACTGACATTCGCCTCACGTACGCGCGCGTATACGTCTTATAAGAGGAAATGGCTCTATTGTTCCCTTGATGCGCCCGATGGAGACTCAAAACCAGCTCTGTCTGTTTCTCTTTTTGCCTTCCTCTCGCGGCTCTAGCCACGTCTTCCTTCTACAATTGCCGAGATTTAAAAAGCAGGAGGCAACTGCTTTAACGAATATCGCGGGGTACTGCAGTTGCGGCGACAGGCGGTTTTCGCTTGCTAATTTCATGGCTATTTGTTTACCTTAGTTTGCTAGCTATATTAATGAATCGGTTGGGAAGTAGTTAGTAACTATATTAAGAAGATGTAAAATGCTTTCTGTTCTGTCCGGTGTCATATTTTTAAATTTTGTTTTATAAGAAAAGGCCAATTGTCTGACCCTATATGAGTTGGTCAATAATTAAGTGAATCGTAAAAGAACAACATGCGATATGGAGTATTGAGGGAGAGCTAAAACGCTTTTAGAATGAATAATGAAAGAAATAGAGTAGGGTTTTTTGATTGTACAAGTATAATTACCTATAGATTTCATTTAAAATACTCAAATATTACAAATTTCTGTTATATTAGATTTTATACACGTGAGGGACATGCCATAAAACGTTGTAATTTGTCATGTTATCTGTCATCAAGATATTCAATTTAACAATTGTAGAACTCCCTTCAACCACTGCATCAAGTTTCATTAAAATGAGTAAAAAAATTGTAAAGATTTTGAAAATTTAATTTAAATTATAAAAATAGGACATGATTTAATATATGAAGATAGTACATTGTGCAATGAGAGGAGAAACTGAGCTATTTCTAGTGAGAGTGAGACATTTAGGACCAGTCAGAATCTCGGGCGCCTTCGGCGCCCGAGACTACGTCAGTTGCTAACAATACCTCACCCGAGTCTGAAATAGCTGTTATCCCCGTGTTACACACCGTATTTCTTTCAACAAAGGCATGCTAGGGACTTTCTTATGCATGAAGGTTGGGTAGGTAATCGCGCATTTCGAGTCGTGCACAATACAATTGAAAATTTTTGTATTTTCGACTTTTGAGAACCGGGGAAAAATTGGCCATTTTTCCCCGCTCGAGCAGGAAATAATGTAATTTCTTACATTTTTTCTAAGCACGCTCGAAATAATCGATTTTCTACTCTACTTTTTGGCATGAAAAATGGCCTATTTCATGACTGCGATGAGAAAAATATCTTTCGTACTTTTTCTTAATTACAAAAGAGCAGCATCATTTTACCTTATATTGAATGTTAAATTAATTAATATTAATATCTATAGGGCCCAATTACTAACTATATTAAACTATTAAAATATTTTTATTGAGTTTTTTCTTGGATTAAATCTTTTTCTTGTGCACATTTTGAATGAAATGAAAATAATCTAGCTAGATATTTATACAATATTTACATCTCAAAAATACGATTGTTTAAGAAATAACGTTATGTTTGGTTACTGCTTCTCTATGCGCAACGACAAATACGTGGACAATACCGCTGAAGTCCATTACTTTGTAATATGTATACTACTATACTATATATAAATTTTCACAATACTTTACTTCTTATTTGTAAGAGACAAATCAAATGTAAAAGCAAGTGAATCTTGTATTGAGTAACACGATAGAGTTATTTTCCCAGTGGATTTTTTTAATTTCTTGGTATTTGTTTAGTTTTGGCATGAAACAGACATAAAATTAATTAAGATAGGTGGTACAAAATGCAGTTATAATTTGATTTTACTTAAAAAACCGCTGCTAACTGTCTTAGAAGAATGCTTTCTGAAAGAGAGGTCCTGATTATTCGGTTTAATTAAGGAATCTTATAATGAAAATTCACAATTAATAAATTAATGCTATAATTAATTCATTAGATACTAGAGTTTAGGTATTGTTAGTAAAAGAATGTAAAGTATTAAAAAACAAAAAAAAATTTTTTAAACTAATATTATTTTATTATTTTACAAAAATAATTTTAAAGTTACTATAAAATATATCAATCGAAAGAAAATTATACCAACTTTATGAAAGCGTGGCGTATAGAATCTTGACAAGTTCCAAATATACAATTTGAAAAATAATTTTTTCAATTTTTAAAATTTTTTAAATTAATATTTTGTTTTTATTTTACTAAAATAAGTTTAAAGTTATAAGATATATCAATCGAAAGAAATTACGTCAACTTTATGAAAACGTACATGTTTCTGATAAATTCAACGTATAAAATAACAAAAATTTTGTTTCGTTTTTTATAATTTTTTAAAAATTATTATTTTTGCTAAAAAATGATTTTAATATTATCCACTCAGCTAAAAAATATAATCATTTCTAAGTTTAAACATATGTAATATGCCTGCAATATTTCAGCGCGTGATATGCTTGCCTTGCAGAGTTTTGGTGGATACAAATTTTGGTTTCATACGTACATACATACATACATACATACACACACATATATACATACAGACAGACATTTATTTAAAACCTATTGTAAACCCATTTTTATGACTCAGGAACTTCAAAAACACCGAGATTCATCGAATCTTAAAAAAAAATTTAATATCGTTACAATGCTCTCTCTGTGAGAGAGCAAAATACATAATATGACGTACAATCATCATTAAGTGAAAATTAATGCTTGACTTCTTAAATATAACTTAATTTGACACTCTAGTTATATATCTTTTTATACTAAATTTAAATAGATTTAAGGCCACGGGACAAGCGTGATTCCAAAATCAAGGGACACGTTTGAAGTGATTTTTAAATACTCACAGTATGCAATTTAATTATTATTTATAATTTGAAATCAAATAATCAATAATATTGAAATTTTGCAAAAATGTTCCTCGTGATAAACTTAATATTTTATGTATTATAGTGGGGACACGACTTGGTCGGCTTTTCGACTTTTTTCCCATATATTTAAAAAATAACAAATTCAATTTATTTATGAGGAGAAATTATATTTTTAGGAATAAAGTCATCTCTGCTAATAGCGAATTAATATTAAACGAATTTCTCTTTAAATTAAATTAATTTAAATCAAATTAAATGATTTTATTAAAACTCATTATAAATTAAGATAATTCTTGTATGAATGTGAAAAACAAGGGAATCACTTAAAATTAAAATATATTGTTTATAACATCAATAATTATTACTCTGCAAAAATTCAATCTGGGTTATTTACCAAATATGAAAACGTGAATATAATCCGTTTTAATAGCATTTAATGTGTTTACATTTATCGTAAATTGTAATTTTACGTGTTATCTTGTATGAGAGTTTTATAGTTGAGTTTACAAATTCTGAAAATTCGATGATTAACGAAAGGTATTTTGAGAAATGCTTGGATTCAAAAGAACTTCTCAATTATGATTCATAATTTTCCGAAATGACGAGGGTAAATTATTTCCAGCAAACTTTACACTTGCACTGTTTATGAAGGTGATGAATAACAGTTTATTATGCGGTTAATAGTTTCGTCGTAGTTTGTATGACGGAACTGTTCAATATAAATTTATCGTTGGCTGTTACGCGTATCGATAACTAAATTTAGTGTGCCAAATTTTAATATGCATGCTAACATTTACGGCACTTTATGCACTTTTTATCTCGATGCTTTTCAATTAAGACGAACATCAATATCTGTCACAATTTTAGATAATTTTTATTCAGAAACATTTTTGTACGAGAAAGTACGACATTAAATTAAATTCATATTCTCTCTTAATCCAGGGTCTGATAGTAAGCAAATGCAATAATCGTTAAGCTCAATGTTCATCGAATTAAAATTAGCATTTATTCCTTGTGATATCATATTCCTATTGATTTTTAATTTATTTTAATCACCCCTTGGTTTTTCAATTGTAATTCTTCCTCTTCGTATAATCCAATAATTTGAGATTTAAACTGTTTCTTTATATAATATTCATTACCTACCTGAAAAATATACAAAAGCAAACCCCGAGAGTACAAGCGGTAGACAAGCACAAATTTTGCAGAACTTTTGTACATATACGCTATAGAATGCGAGAAAGCCGAGAAGTGCAATTATTAAGTTTGATAAACAAAGCGCGCAAAGTCAGTCTCGCACTCACGAGTACGAGCTCCAGCTACTCATCGAAATCAATTAGAGAGAGAAAGAGAGACAAAGAGCGAAAGCGAAAGAACGAGAGATAGATAGATAGATATACGATTTATTTGTCATTTATGGCAAAAAAAACATTACATAAAAATTGTTATTTTGTCATTACACTACAAAAAGAAAATCTTATTTTAAGATTGACCGATCTTAAATTTGTTGCATCTTAAAATTTCAAATGCTTGAAAAACATACAGATAATATTAATATTAAAATAAAAATAATTAAAAATTAATATTAAAATAAAAATAATTAAAAATTAATATTAAAAAAAAATAATTAAAAATTAATATTAAAATAAAAATAATTAAAAAATAATATTAAAATAAAAATAATTAAAAATTAATATTAAAATAAAAATAATTAAAAATTAATATTAAAATAAAAATAATTAAAAATTAATATTAAAATAAAAATAATTAAAAATTAATATCAAAATAAAAATAATTAAAAATTAATATTAAAATAATTAATATTATTATTAAAATAATATTAATATTATTTTTATTTTTTTCAAGCATTTGAAATTTTAAGCTGCAACAAATTTAAGATCGGACAATCTTAAAATAAGATTTTCTTTTTGTAGTGTACATTAAAGTCTTTGATCACTATCACAGGTGGTCAGTACATAAATAAGAAAAATTGTTGCACAAATTTGTCATTATCTAATATCACAGTTTGTTTATATCACAGTTTCATAACATAGAGAAAGAGACAGAGAGGAGAAAGAGAGAGCATTCGGCGCAAATATCGCGTGTTGCGTATATTCGTGTGAGTGTACAAGGAGGGTCCGAGCGAGCGAGAGAAAGAGAGAGACTCCTCGTTGGGCCGCGTGTCTATTGATGAGGCTATTTAGCAGCGCTCAGCTGGGACCGCGGATGCAATTTTTTTCGTCCTCTTTTCGCACGCACGCGAGCGAGACCGCGCTGCGCGCGGCCGCAACGCGCTCGGTGTCTGTGAAATTTATGGGAGTGCGGCCACCCCTCTCGCGCCACCCGCGAGCATTCCTGTGTGCGTGCGTACGTGCATTTTGTACGAGTCGGTCGCGATCTCGAGCGCTTGCATTTTTCTTAAGAGAGCGGGGCCGGCTGGGCAGGAGGCGCCGTTATATATCTCCCGGGCCAATTAATAACCTTGCCGCTGTAAATAACGCGCAAATTGACAAGTCTCTAAAGGCTTCTTCGTCTTTTGCGTGCCGCGCCGACGCCTCAGGTCGGCTTTCCCTTCAGCCGCGCGAGTTTTTACGCCGGCAAGGAGGTTTTTTCTTTCCTTTTATCCAGATGTGTGCAGTAGTGATACTTTTTTGTTTTCCCCGAGGAAGCTTAATTATAGTGAAAAGAAATTTGTTCGAGGTGTTAGGAATCGAAATGAAATATTTTCTTAATAAAATCCATGTGAGCCGTTCGCTCGTAGAACAGCCTAAATCGACTTAAGACATTACACAAAATATTATATAACTTGAGTAAATAAATTTATAGGCCAAGTACGGTTCCAAGAAAATAACATTCGTACATACATTGCCGATAAATTTATTTACTCATTTAGGCATGTGATTGTCTATCTGTATGTGTGTGTAATGTGTGTATGCGTGCGTGCGTGTTTGTGTGAGTATGTGTGGATTCATGCGTGTGCGTGCGTGCGCGTGTGTGTCTGCTTGTGCTTGTGTTTGGATTAGCGTATCGAAACGTATCTCACGAACCGATTCGTATATAACCTAATCAAATTTTGCATGGATATTTACTATAGATATTTAGAAAACACTGGAAAATTTTAATGAATTTGGTTGATTCGTTAAACTTTCAGCTAGAATATTTTTTAATGAATGAATGCTTTTTAGAAGGTGAATTTTTTACATAATAAAGTTCATTTGTTATACTATGAGATAAAACTGAATTTTCGCTAATCCTCGATTAGTTACTAATGGTTTATTCAATTTGTAAGGACCTGAAGTAATAAAAAGACAACTTACAATGCCAGGCACTCTTCATTTCACTTTACATGTTATCCGCTCGACAGACGGGTGAATACTGGCCGCTCAAAACAATACATGTCCATGGGTGTATATTCCAGGTTACCACACGGGGTTTCAAATTATGTTAACGAGCTAAGGTTAATTTCAATAGTTTCTTACTACAAAAGGATCGAGTTTTTTTTGTATCGCTGCATGATCCCCAATATCATTAAGGTAGCTTCTGCGTTTAGTCCGGTATCTTCCTGTCAAAGCCTGCATAAATAAGATAAAAAAGTTGAGAAAATTTTTTAATTTCATGAGCAGAAAATGATAACCTCAAATATACGAGTCTTAGTCATTTTTACTTTTATTTCATTGTTGACCTATCATTTTCTGAGTGTTATTATAATCTCTGTAAAAAAATCCATATATACCTTTTTTTTATAAAGATCTTGTTTTTATTACTCACTGAAATACAATTAATTAGTTTAGTCCCATGGGACTACATGTTAAAGAGATAATTTTCAAACATTTCTTTTGCAATATATTGTCGTTAACATTGCAGTTTCTTGATGGCGATTAAAAGTTGAACAACCCAAGCGTATTCTGTTACATTTTTAACTTGATTATTATTTTATAAAAACTTGCTGAAGCCACCTTAAGTACATCATTAGTTTGATTAAAAAAATAGATTGACACTAGAACGTTCTAGAGATATATTTACTCAAAATTGAAAAATTGAAAATCAAACCAAAAGTGGGTCCTCGTAATTGTCAGTGACGGGTGGGTTTAGCATCACCGTAATTGATCATTAAAACGAACATCGGCTTATTCATATTTACTTTTTTAATGTAATGTTTCGTTCTCAGATATTACCATCGGGACTCATTATTTTCTCATAATAATTTTGTATGACATACCAATGTAATGAAAATTGCTAGTTTAAAAAATAGTGAATACTTAAAAATCAGATTGATCTTTTAAAATTTGAATGTTATTTTTATGAGATAATTCAAGATTTTGACCTACATTACTCGGACAATTTTTAAATTTAATGTAAATATAATTGCTGTTTTAATTTGTAGAAAGCTAAAGTGTCACTAATACATATATACTGATACTAATATATATTTCATGATGTATATATATAATCAGACTAATTTATTATTTATAATTACGAATAACCAAGTAATTTTTGTATTTACCAAATGTTAGTTATTATTGCGCATCTTTTTTGGAACATACCTTTACTAGTTTTTTATGGGGTACAGCTTATCATAAATAACGTTTGGTAATTTGTAAGTGGGCCTCTATATATAATTTAACGCCTGTTGTTGACTTCTATAATAAAATATTGTAGATGTGTATGAACGAGCACTTATTATACATATGCATATTGTTAAAAATATAAAGTAATCCGAATTCGGTTAAAGTAACCTGAAACCCCCGTGTTACCGGCAAATACGGGGAACCACTTTTTTCATTTAATTTTTAATTAAGAAATATATATCTGTCTGAAACGTTGTTATTCTTGATTGAGACGACAGTTTCAGAGAGAGTTTTGTTCAAAATCAAAAATTAAATGAAAAAAGTGGGTCCTCGTAATTTTTGATGACAGATTTGATTAACATCACTTTAATTTAACAAATTATTGATCTTTCTATCGAATTTTATTGTACAAGATATAGTATTAATATTTATCATCATTAACTTATCAATAATTCTTTATTTTTTAAATTTTTTACCTATTTCATTAGAGTTATTGTGTAGGAAATAGCAACGTGATGTTTTAAAGCAACTTTTATCTCTAGAAGTGGGGCCTGTGCAGGAAAGCAGCGAATCGGCCGGGCTCTCATTACTTTGTGTAAAACAACACTTCCTGGAGCATTATCAGGATCCAGGACCCGCATGCCTGACACGCGGCTTGTTACGCTGTAACTTTATTGTAAACTGGTGTTCAAATGTTTGCAGTAGTATCTCGAAAATTGGAATTTACAACACTTTAGCTAATTGTGTCGCGATAAAGCTGAAGTAGATAGTTAGAAAGTTTTCACGATATTGATCCAAGGCAGATAGAAAAACTTGAGCAGGTAGAATTCTCACTCTGTTTGAGAGAAGATACGATCAACCATTTTGAAGTGACTTTTTCACTCAATCCAAGCGATTAATTACTAAATTTCGAGTCAAGTTTTCACTTTTTCAAAGAGCACGATTGCAAAAAATTAACTGAGAATGGAGTGAGGAATTATCTCGAAAAAGGTTGATTGTATTTTCCCTCAAAAACAGTAAAAACACGCTCAAGTTTCGCGCGTTGCTTCTCTTCATACCAATATAAATAACCCCTCAACTAAAGTACCCTGGCTCGCGTAATATTTCTAAAAAGTGTTACAAGAATAAACGAAGCGTCTGCACAACCAATAACTATGCGCGAATATTTTCGGGGAGACGCTGCGCTCGATGGTGAGAATTCAACGAGGCACGAAAAAGCCCGCCAAGTCGGCGCCGAAATCGCGACGTCCCGCGAGTACACTACACACCTCCTTCATACCTCCCCAATGCGCTAAAGTTCAACGTCAACGTCTGTCTGTCGCGATACGGCGCGGCGCAGTCTATGCAAAATAACGGCCTTTTAAATTTCCCGTAACAGAGGCACTTGCATGACGCGCGCCTCTGCTACGTCTGTGTTATCCCTGTCTTAAATTCTCACTGTGTGTATGTGTGTGTGTGTGTGTGTGTGTATGTGTGTGTGTGTGTGTGTGTGTATGTGCGCGTGTATGCAGGAGAACCAGCGTAAACAGGGAGTTATTAGCATGGAGCCATCAATCAGGCGCGTGCCATACAGCCCGACGACTGCGCAAGTCAAATTAATCAGGCGTGTAGCGCGCATCGCGTCAACTCCCCCCCCCCCCCCCCTCGCGTCTATATACGTCGAGCGTGCCTTGCACCGCTACAGCAGAACTCGACGCGAAGGCACTGTATGCAAATCTGACGAGGAGGACTTGGGATTTTTTATCGGCTTTTTTGTTTCGGAGTTCGGATGCGGATGGGTTGTGTTCGTGAACTCAGCCACTTGGACTTTTTGAGTAATTGCTTCAGGGATTTTCTTTAGGGCGTTGTGAACTCGTTAGAACCGGTGGAATAACTTTAGGAAGAAGGAAGAGGGTTTTTGAGGGTTATTTTGAAAGCGAAAGGAGACAATTCGCTTTTGTTGTATTGAATTGTTTTGATAGATTATTCATAGTAAACGGTAGTTTTAAGCTAAACGGCTTTTGACTGACGATAAAGAAAGCTTACATTCATTTTATTGTAAGGAAGAATAACTAATTACTTGTAGATCAAATTCTCTTCTTGTTGCCTTTTTCTTAATTTAAAAGTAATATAAATGTTTATCCTAACGACGGTTAAAAGCCGTTTGTGTATTTTTTTTCAATTTTTTGGTCCACCATACGAGATAAGAAATAGTCCACTTTGATCTGATCCAGCGATTCAAAAATAGACTATACGTCCTTAACGGATTAAAATTACCATTTATTATGAATAATTCATTAAATATATATAGGCTTTAGGGCCAAAATCAGACGTGGTGAACACCTCTCCTTTGAATGTTCGTAACAATTAGCAGAAAATTTTTTCGAGTGCGAGGCAACATCAGAAACGTCCTAATGCTTATATGCAGAATACGTCTGGTTTTACTACTCATCGGAAAATTTATAATTTACCAGTAATGACGGAAGTAGCCTTTGATATCATCTATTTTTTTTCGATTACGTACGGTCACTGATAAATTACTGACAAAATACTTTCTTGTCAAATGTTTCCGTAAGTGCTTTTCTGTAGTACCTCAGGCGCGTGATGTAATTAGCCTCTAATAGCAAACAAACAAAAGCACTTATCTCGCATTAATCAGCCTCTAAAAATTAAAACCAGCCGTACAAAAGAGGTCACCTCGTTGATGATTTCCTATCGAACATGCAAAGCACGAGATAACTTTTTTCAAATTCGTATTTTCCAATAATGGTATAACTCAATCAAACGTATAATTAATCGAATTCGTCAAATGCATTCCAACACGCTGAAATTCAACTCTCGAAAGACCAAGGACTCAGCTAAAAAAGCCGATATGCACCGGCAACAAGCTGCACAAACGGCTGCACAATAATAGCTACTTACTCGGTCTCGAGTTCCTTCCGAAAATAAAACCAATCGCGCGAATCCTCGATTCGGCAAGTGTGCAGCATCGAAGAATCAGGCTAATGGCGCACGGAGCCGCGGCTCGCTATCTCAACTACACCATCCGCGCCCGTTTATTTCAACCATTACCGCGCGCCGCGCGGCCTCGGCTGATTAGCGATTGACGTGCCTCCTTACTCCGCTTTGCTTTGACTCCGCTACACGCGGGTACTCGCGCTCTCAGAAGCGCGTCAAAATGGAAAACGGCTCGCGACGCTCAAGTGCAGCCCCCGCAAGCTGCTTCTCGCGAAAATATGCGCGCAGCGACAGAGAGAGAGAGAGAGAGAGAGATAAATAGAGATAGCGAAGGGGCGGAACGACGACGACGACGACGACGAAGAAGAAGAAGAAGGCGAAGAGGAGCGGAAACGAGCGGAAGAGGCAAAACCGACCCGGACAATAATTAAGCAGATGATACCGCCGAGGCTAATTAAGGCTCTTCTCCCTCCCCCCTTGAGTGCGCTTTTCCTCCGCGAAGGAAGCACCGCTGAGCGGCGATACGGGGCTTCCGTTTTCTGCGGATCCACCGCCGCTGCTCTGCTGCGACTACCGGATAAGTAAACTTCGACGGCGAACTAACGGCCGATAATCTCTCGGGCTCTTTTAACCGCTCGCGCGAGGAAGAGAGGGAGGGAGGAAGATACTGCACGCCCCCGCGAATGCTAATCCGCGGGGCCGCAGCGAATTTCCGCGAGCGTTATAATTTTTCGTCTTCGAGGGCTTGCTTGCGTTTGGAGCGCTAAAACGAGAAGTCGCTTTGTAGGGGAAATGTATTAGACTTAATGAAGCGAAAATCGGGTTAACTTGGGATACCGCGGTAAATATAGCGCTTCGTTCATTTAAATTTGCCGCGAAAATAATTATTTTTCCAAGATCGTCTTCTGAGTAATGGTAACATTTAGTCGCATCCTAGCATAGTTATTATTGAAAAAAGAAAAATTAGAAACTAGAGAATAGTTGAATTTGAAAAATTCAATATATAAACTTTAATAGATTCAACACAAGGCATTTAGATATACGGTCTATACATTAAAAGATTCTATGAGTCTTTTCTGTCATAACTAGTATGTACATGCATCTCAATAGTTTAATATTGCTTCTATAAACTCATCATTCGATTCAATTGATTTATAAACTCTGCATACAATATTAAGTAAAAAACTCAACTGCTCTAAACTTTTTAACACTCTGCTTAAGAATACTGCGCTATTGGAGAAGAAAAATACCACTGCAGCAACAGTGGTGCTACTAAAAATGTACACCCGCTTCAGCCATGTTTTGTACGTTAACGTGGGAAACTATATATATATATATATATTCAAAAAATAAAATTATAATTGAATTTCAAAACGACTTGATCGAAGTGGTAACATTAATTAAAAACTTAGTTTAACAAAATATAAAGAAAAAGATCTGAATCTACAATCTACATGTTGCAACAAAGCCAAAAAATATTATAAAACCAATCAACTGAATAATATATTAAAATACAGTCTAGACTTGCCATTTTAATTATTATTATTACAGAATGATTATATAGATATTATATACAAAGTTAATTACCTTAATAACTGTTGATTATTCAATCTGACTAAAGGGATTCTTAAATTTGTACCGTTTTGTAAAAGTCAGCCGTTGATTTAAAAAACGCAAACACCAATACAAAATTTAAATCGGCAGATTTAGAAACTAAATTATTAGGTATTAACGCCAAATTAATATTAATTATTTTGTAGATGATTTTATGCAAATAGAAACATATTATTTAGGTTACAGATCTGCCATTTTAAATTATCTTAAATTCAAATTTTTTGTCTTCAGACTTGTAATTTGCCACCCTAAAATCCTTGTATTTGTAGAAATTTTATCAATTTGTCTAGAATCAATTTCCTGCTTTGGATCAACCATTTTGAATTTAAATTTAATTCATGCATTTCTAAATTGAGCGACTGCAAACTTATTTAGCCTACCCAAGTAATTTTAAATAGTAAAATTGTTCAACTATTTTTTTTAATAACTTGCCGCTCACGACTTATTTATTTATTTATTTATTATAAGTGTTTATACCCTTTACAATATACATTCTTTTACTTGCAATTAATATATAAAAAAAATAGTAAAGATTATATATTATTCATAATTCCAAAATTGTTCTCTTAATTACTGTAGATGCTGTAAATAAACTAAGATTTTCAAGTATCACATCTTGTGTCTTTTTAGCAAAATCATTTCCAATATTACAAAATCTATAAAGGGATTTATAAATCTATAAATCTATCGATCTATATTCAGGAGTAAAATTTAGAAAGATACAAAGGTTGACTAAATCTAAGAAAATATTGGAAGTTTAAATTTATCATGTGACCTCTGGCAGGGTACGTCCGTTTCCACCATTTTTCATATATATATATATATATAAGGGTGGGAACCTGGAATGTACGCAGTCTACACAGAGCGGGCGCGTTCCGGGAAATCATAAATGAAACTGAGAGGTACAATTTAGATTTGGTAGCAATACAAGAAACCCGATGGAAAGATAACGCGATGCTAGGATCCGGTAACTTCACCTTTTTATATGGGGGCGCGAGCGGGCATTCTCTAGGCACCGGATTTCTTGTTAACAAAAGCATCATACATTCCGTGAAAAGTTGCAATTTCGTGAATGACCGACTCTCGTATATCATCATCGACGGAGCGTGGTATAATTACGTGGTTATTAACGTCCACTGTCCCACGGAGGACAAAGAGGAACAAGTCAAAAATCTTTATTATGAAACTTTAGAGCAATTAATCGACCAATTCGCGTCTTACGACACCAAAATAGTAGTGGGGGATTTCAATGCTAAAATAGGGAGAGAGGAAATGTTTAGGCCCACCATAGGCAAAGAAAGTCTGCACGAAACCAGCAATGATAACGGTATTATGGTCATAAATTTCGCAGCCGCAAAAGATCTTATAGTCAAGACCACGTGCTTCAAGCACAAGGATATACACAAGGCAACGTGGACATCGCCGGATGGGGCCACGCACAATCAAATCGATCATTTTCTTATTGATAAGAGGCGCCACACGAATGTACTCGACGTAAGGACCTATAGGGGGGCGGATTGCGACTCAGATCATTATCTCGTAGTGGCCAAATTAAGAGCCAGATTAGTAGCCGGTCAAAATAGTAAGCGAGCGAACAAAGTAGAAACCTTTGATATTGGAAAACTACGAAGCGGGATAGAGCGAATCAAGTACCAAGTAGAAGTTAGCAACCGATTTCAGGCGCTCGAGGAAACGGATGAACAGACGGGAGTAGATGACGATCCGAACAGGTTGTGGGGGGCTATCGAAAAAACTATAAAAGGGGCCGCGAACAAAGTACTGGGTAAGAAAAAAAGGCCGAAGAGCAAACCATGGTTTGACGAAGAGTGCGAACTCTGGTTTGAAAGGCGCAAGAAGGCTAAATTAGATAGTGTACACAATGAAAGCGATAGGGCCGTAGAAGAATACCATGAAATAAGAAAGCAAGTACGTGTGATTTACAGAAACAAGAAGCGCGAGTATCAGAAAAATGAAATTAGAAAAATAGAAAATAATAGTAGGGAAAATAACCCGCGCGAGATGTACAAAGGAATAAACGCTATTAGGAAGGGTTTTCAGAGTAGATCGCAGTTAATGAAGGATAAGGACGGGAACCTCGTGACAAGCGAAAATGAACTATTGAAATTATGGAAAGATTATTTCGATAAGTTATTAAACGTGCATGAAAACTCCGAGGAAATGGGAGACGAAATCCACACTGCTGAACTCCATATGGACGAAACGACCTACAAAGAAGTAGAGGCCGCGATCAAAAAGCTAAAAAACAATAAGGCCGCAGGAAACGATTCTATACCAGCTGAACTACTTAAATATGGAGGCACCGCGCTTACATCTAAAATTTTTTATCTAGTATGTGCTATTTGGAGAAATGAAACAATACCAGAAAATTGGAAAGAATCCATCATCATACCGATCTTCAAAACGGGAGATAAAACAGACTGCAATAACTACCGGGGAATCTCACTTTTAGCTACCTGCTACAAAGTTCTGTCAAACGTAATACAGGCCAGACTCACACCATTCGCGGAAGATATAATAGGAGATTATCAGTGTGGATTCCGGCGCAACAGGTCAACGAGCGATCAAATGTTTACCATAAGACAATTATTAGAGAAAAAGTGGGAATATTGCGAAACTATACACCAGCTATTTGTGGACTTTAAGAAAGCGTACGACTCTGTCAAACGAAGCAAAATGTATGAAATCCTAGTGCTCCTTGGCGTACCAAAAAAACTCGTAAAATTAATTCAAATATGTCTGAACGGAAGCACTGGAAAGGTCCGAGTAGGCGGTAATGTATCCGAATCGTTCATGATACGCGACGGTTTGAAGCAAGGTGACGGGCTTTCAACGGTACTCTTTAACCTGACGCTAGAGCATGTTGTTAGAAAAATGCAGGCTAGCGAGCTAGGCGCAACACTCAACGGAACAACGCAAATTTTAGGCTATGCGGATGACTTGGATATAGTGGGAGATAATGGTGAAACGGTGGCGAGAAATGCGGAAATCCTTATAAATGCGGCTAAAAACACGGGGTTAGAAGTGAGCGAATCGAAAACGAAATATATGATCATGGAGAAACTGGGCATTCGCGAAGCAGAGGGGGATCTCAGAGTCGGAAATTTCACTTTTGAAAAGGTTAGCGAATTCAGATATTTAGGTACAACTATAAATGATCGAAACGAAATTAAAGCCGAGATTAATAAGAGACTTCATTCGGGTAATGCCTGCTTCTACGCTGTGAACAGATTACTTAAGTCAAAGCTACTGTCGAAAAATGTCAAAATAAGGATATATAGGACTATAATAATGCCGGTAATCTTGTATGGGTGCGAAACCTGGGCGCTCACTAAAGCGGAAGAAAATCGTTTTAGGGTATTTGAAAATAAGGTTCTGCGGAAAATATACGGGCCAAAGAAAGATGAGGAAACTGGGGAGTGGAGGAAACTGCACAATGACGAGCTACATAATTTGTTCGCGTCACCAAATATTAACAGAATAATAAAATCACGGAGACTAAGATGGGCAGGGCACGTGGCAAGAATGGGCGATGATCGTACAGCAGCGCGCATAATGAAAGGAAAACCGAAAGCAACGCGACCTCTTGGTAGACCTAGACGCAGATGGGAGGATAACGTAAAATCAGACATAACTGAAATTGGGCGGGAAGGCGCGAAATGGATGGGGTTGGCACAAAATAGGGAAACGTGGAAGGCTTGCGTAGATGAGGCGATGAACTTTCGAGTTCGAAATGCCATTTAAAAAAAAAAAAAAATAATATAAGGCTCACGAATATTTTAAATACCGTTAATACCTCACCTATTTTAACGGTTCGGGACCAAAATCCTTTATTTATTTTAACTTTATCAGTTTTTGGTTACTTTTGTATTAAATTAATGTAAATACGAGAACACGCATAATTCGGCTAAATTAGGTTATGTACAGCAAAAACATGTGAAATAATATATGCAAACATTTAGATATGAATTTTTTGGAAAAAGGCTTCTCGCGAGTTGGAATATGTGTGGGAAAAGCAGACGAGAAAGTTAAAATAGATGATACTTAATTCCTTTTTGTACTTGCATTGTTTCTTATTAATAAGATATTATTATAAGCAAATGTAATTTGCACACATTGATATCAGTGAAATATCAGCGAGGAGTTCACGTCCCCAGTGACGTGACAAAATTTCACCGCAGTAGCTAAGATTTAAAACTCTACGTATCTCAACAAAGATATCAAACGTCACCTCCAATATTAACAGACCAATCCAGTGAACACAAGAATAGAAAAAAAAAGTATCTTTTATACCCCTAAGTACAACTCCGTTCGTGTTCATCGTCGAATCCGCCAATGTATTTATTACACACCGCACATATATCTACCCCTCACAGGGGGGTGGGGGGGAGGGGGCGCGAGGGAAAACCATTTGTTTGCGTGCGCGTCTTCAACGGACAATTAATATCGCCCGGCGATACGTTTTCCCGCCGAGCGTACCCCCGCACAGTCCAACGAACGAACGAACCGGCGAACGCAAAAAGGATAAATAAATAAATAAACCTCGGCAGCAGCGGCCAGAAAGGTGGAGAGGGAAAAAACAATGTCGGTGAATCATCATGGAGTGAGAGCGGGACGTTTCCCGCCTGCTGCTGCTGCTACCCCCCCCCCCCCCCTCTCTCTCGCTCCACCTTCTGCAGCTGCGTTGCTTCGTGTTCTTTTTTTTCTCTCTTTCTCTCTCTCCGCCGCACTCTAGAAAAGCGCCCGCGAGCTCCGGGCTGGAGTATCGCGCGCCTCGTCGATTCGCACCAAGATTTATCGGCCAGCTTGCCGCCAGCGTCGCCGTCGTCGTCGTCGTCGTTGTGCGCGATCAGTAGTGTATATATAGAGGCTCTCGCGTCGATCGGCGCGCGATGGAATGCAGCCGTGTAGCGGTATATGCCCGCGCAGTGCTGGAGATAAATGGCCGATGATCTGAATAGGGATGCTGGGGCTAGGGGAGCTGTCCTCTTGAGCAGGCGTATTTATTGATTTTTATTGATATTCTTTCTAGCGCGTCTTTGTTGGTTAGAGGCGCTCGTTATGGAGATTCTGAATGTTTAATGAGATTGGTTGGAATTGTTCATTTAGCGCTGAATTAGCTCTATTTAGATGAATAAGTCGGAGTTGTAAAAGCTATGTCTGGGGTTTGGCAATTAGAGGAGCTAGCACCACATCTGAAGTCAGATTTTCTAAATTTAAGATGTTGTTTTGATCGCTTGTGCTGAAATTTTGATAGCGGATTCGTATTATTATCTTACGAGATTCGCAATTTAAAATAGTATTTTTAGGTATTTTAATTTTATTAGTTTGAAAGAAGGATGTCCACAGATTTATAGTGTTTTATTCGTAGATGGGGAATGTATACAACCAATACCATCATTTAGAACTCACCAAAATATGAATTTAAGAAAAAATTTGACCTCTCTATGTGCGGCGAAGGTTTAGAAAAATGCAGTAAAAATTCTGGAAATAAGTAGATATTTCCGAGTATGGTTAGACTTATTCATTGCTTTAAAAGGGGCAAATCCATAGATATCATTTTTTTAGCTTTCCCCGCATGTAAGGGGGTCGATTTTTTTGTTGAAAATTCATACGTAAATGAGCTTTAAACGATGATGTTGGTCTCATAAGTTCCTTCAAGGGGGGCGCCATGGGTAGTCTACATTACTAACAATATCAAGAGAATAACCAATAAATAAGATTAGTACCTAATATATTAATTAATGCTTCGCTACGAAGTAGCTTTATTCCCGCATTTGTGGGAATAAAATACTTTTATACCATTCTAACTTTAAGATTATAACTTTGATATGATTTTTTGGCGCTCGTGGTATAAAATACGGTTCGAAACTAGTGCGTAAGTAGATTATTTACCTCATGTGACTTTTCACTCACGCGTCGCTCGAGCGAAAAACGTCACATGAGGCAAATAATCTACGTCTGCACCCGTGGCGAAATGAACTATATTACCGAAAATACAGGAATACAGTAAAGTTCAGTTTCTCTGTCTTTCTCGCTTCTTTTTTTCAATTTTGAACTATTTATTTCTCTTTACGTGGGTCCCACTCTGCAAATGATTAAAAACGTACTGGTCAAAGTTAAATCAGAAATAAAGTTCTGTATGCAACACGGGAATAAAGCCGACAATTCCCTCGGGTTATTACTGCCCTCGCTTCGCTTTGCTCGGGCAGTAACTCCACCCTCGGGAATAATCTTCGACTTTATTCCCTTATTGCATAATGTACTATTTTCTGATTTTTCAATTTACTCCATAAAATTAGAATATAAAATAGCGGGACACGTCGAGCATTCGTGTTCTTCTGGCTTTTTCTAAATTAATTAATAAGGTAAACGTACTAATGATCGGATACGTCCCTCTAATCGGATAATATTGAAAATAAGTCTTTATTAGATACATGAAATAATTCGTAATCACCCCAGATCTATAGAGTAATGATCGATTAAATGGTTTTTATAGTTAACGTTACGAATATTTTTTTATTTAAAAATATGCAGAGCTATAAACAACTGTCCAATTATTGGGCTTCAGCGTCCAATCGTTGGTACGTTTACCTTATATAGGTGCAATTTTTGCGGACTGAACTAGAGAATGTTCTAATGTTGATTTTTCATGCGATTTAGAATACGTAAACCATTTCTTTTAGCAGAGGAATTATAAAAAACCATTTATCGATTATATTTAATTAAAAATGCTTTCTCTTTGAGAATGCAGAACTTGACCCTCCTGCTCAGTAATTTATTTTCTCATATTTGCATTCAATTTAATGTAAAGCTGTACTCCTGTTGAAATCATCTGCAATCTCTTGAATTCAAGCTATATTAATTAGTTTTCATTTGGGAGGTTTTTTAATTGGCGATAAAATTTGCGTACGAAACTGGCGTCTATTTTGAACAAGTATACTTCTGTCAATGCGTAAGGGAATTAATAAACAGGTTCATTATAAATTTGTTTTATTTTCTTAAACAGTAATAGTATTTTGCCTAGAATATGACATATAGAGGCTTCAGCATTGCAAGAAACGCGTCATTTCACATACACCGTGAAAAAAGAATTGTTATTGTTAATAAAATTTATTAACTATTAATAAATGGTTGACTGTAATATGGCGAAATAGAAGTGCGAGTTATAATTAAAAAATTATTTATTTGTTTTAATTTTATTGGACCAAGAAAGTGTTTTGTTAATAATTAATAAATCATTTATTGTTTATCATATTTGTGCTGCAATAAATTTCAATACTTAAAATAGAGAAGATTCATCTCAAGTTTATCTCCATGTTTTTTAATCATGTCTATGTCTAATACAGTATCGAAGTATAATTTTAAGTTCATTTATAGTATTATTTTTACTGCACGGTATAACAAATAACATTAATAAACTTAAAAGAATTAAAAAATTTAAAAAATCCTCATTTCCGAAAAAGTCATTAATATAACTTACGCTTCTAAAAATGGTTAATAGCGGGTGGAAGCGCGAGTCGAGAGCGAGCCAAGAGCGAGAGCCGAACCCGGCCAAAGATATTATTTGTCCGAGGTATCATTTATTTACTCACCTGCTCTCTCCGCCAACACCTGATAAGTCACCGGCCAGTTCCTGCGTCATTAATCTTGCCCCCGAGGAGTTTGCGTTTCGCCCGCCCCGCTCGCGCTGATTAGTCCCGCGCAGCGGATAGCAGCAGCGCGGAGGCAGCAGCTGGAGGATGATGATTACGTCTCACGCAACGCCCAACGCACACATCCGATACCCCGCAAACGCACGCACGCCTGTACATCTACATACACGAACGGAGCGTGAAAGGGCAAGGAGAAGAATCGTGCATCCGCTGAGTGAAAAAAGGGGTGGTGCAAGATTGGAAATGAAATAAAAACCTGCCCTCAGAGAGATTTTCTCCGTCTACGCCAGCAGCAGAACAGCGCCCCTAAAGTCGTTTCTCATTCTTCAAGGTCCACACAGCCGGCATTCCGTATCCACGTATCCTCGCGCACGCAGAGAGGCGTGCGCCCCGGCGCCTGAGAAATTAAAGGATTTCAGTCGGAAGAAAGAAGCTAAAGCCGGGCCGCGGGAGAAGCGAAAGAAGCCCCGGCGCGTGTAAATAAATAAAAGAAGCGGAAGGCGCCGCGGGCAAATTTGACGCGAGGAAATATTAAGGGGCGTATCCCTTTCGCACAAGCGCGCCCGTTTGTTCGGCCGCGGCTTTGAAAGCGCGCGCAAAACCGCGAGCGACCGCGCCACTGGAATAACAATATATATTTCCGCGATATTATATTTTCCGGGCATTCAGACGCGAAAATGAGGCTTAGCCTCCGCCGCCGTTAACATCGCGTATATACAGACACACATACACATATACACACAATGCAGGCGGACGCGGCTGCTTGGCTTTGAGACTCGACCGCACTCGGGCGGCGCGCTCGCGGAACATCCGTCCGCTTTTGCAGCCGGCAGCGGGCCGCAGGACTGAATAATTATTCGTACGCCGGGCCGCAGGCCATCCGCACAAAGACCAACCGACCGACAATCCCTGTTTCTCTCTCTCGCCCTCGCTCTCTCCATGCATTTCCAAGGCGGCGTTAAGCACCCGCAACCTCCGTGGCAATGTCCTACTTTTTTTTCTCACCCCCACCCCCCCCCCCTCGCTCGGCTAAGAATGCAGAGCAAATAAGCGCGACTTTCTTCGGAAACATAAATGAGGAGCGCGCGCGCACACGCGGAGGAACTGATGTGACCGACGGGGACAAAGCAGCGCGAGCTGTATATAATATGTGCATGTGTGTGTGTGTGTGTGTACGCAGCAGCTGTCGCGCGCAGAGGGAGTGCATGGTCGATTGTAGCGAAGAACTTCCGCTCTCCGGGCTTTTTCCTCCGCGTTCAGGGCTGGGTGGGTGTGTGTGTGTGTATGTTTATTATACGTGTAAGCGGGCGCTACAGTTGGGTAGGGAGGCAGACGGACAGAGAGAAAAACGTGTAACCCGCGATTCTTTCCTCCGCTTTAGCGGCCCGAGCTTTAGCCCGTATAGGTACTGCGCTTGATTAAAAAAGCTCGCGCAACGACGACGACGACGGCGACGAGCAAGCACGTTTTCTTCCACCCGCGGTCCGCCAGTTGCCGGAATATTGTAAAAAAAGCGAGCCGGCCATTGTGTATTTAAAAGCGGCGCCCGCTCCTTTCTTCGCTAACTCTTTCTCGCTCCCCCTCTCGGCTACCCACATGTGCGAGAATGTTTTTATTCCGTTCTTGCGCGTCTTGGCGCTTCTCTTCTTCCTTCTCTCTTTCTCTCTCTCTCGCTTTTGCCTGCGCGAGTGACGTGTACCTTCGTCAACTCGCTAAATTGAAACCCGATGGTACAGGGTCTGTAGCTGGGAGAAGGCGAAGGAATGGGAGAGGGGGAGATGGGTGGGATGCACAAACGGAATATTTTTCGAGTGGTGTGACTTTGTGTACCTGATGCTTTATTTTTTATTACTCTTCTGCTTGTTTTTTGCGCTGGAGCATTCGAAAGCTTTCGGAGTTATTCGTGCCACTCGTGGACTGGTGCCTTCATGTGGAATGAATTTTTATTATGAGCACGATGTACCAAAGAGCGCGAGTGACGAGCGCAAAACTTCCTGCATCTACTATCTTTTGATTTTATTGAGAGCGAGGTGTTTATTAAAAGGCAGAGGGAGAAATTTGCAAGAATGCATCGCATTTTTTGTGCAAATCTAATAATGTACGCATTTCAATGGGAGCGATTTATTGCTGTTGCTTTAAAAAGAGATGGAGAGAAGACATATAGAAGTGCTGGAAAAATGCAATAATAAATTTTGTACTTTTTTTCCGTTGAAAATTAAACAAATATTAATCAAAACAATGCTTTTTCTTTTTATTATTTCCTGTTTTAAATGCGAGCGCTATATTGTTTTCTATTAACAATTTAGACTGAAAAATTGAAATCTACGTATACAACAATCCTGGGATACACAGATTCGCTATTAATCTATTGCAAAAATGAGTTTGAAGTCAAAATGGGCTCCAATTAGACTTCTGCAACGTAATCTAGAAAAGTATTGAACGAACGAATGACAGATAAAGCTTCCACTTCGTAATAATTGAAAGTATTACCAAATTAGAAGTATATTGTTTTATATAATTGAAGTAGAATATTTGCTAATAAATTTACAATGATTATGACTAAGTTTAATTACTATAAGTAAAAACGCAGTGACAAAATCAAAACTATTATAAAGCCATTCATTTGACAGAAAATCAGATTGATCAATGATCAAACGAGCTGATCGACCTGAATTTTCTCGTGTTGCAGGTGGCGTGGCTGAGAGTCGACACGCAGACGATCCTGACGATATCGAGCCACGTTATCACAAAGAACCACAGGATCGCCGTGACGCACAGCGGGCATCGCACATGGTCCCTGCACATCAGGGACACGCGGGAAACTGACAGGGGCTGGTACATGTGTCAGGTGAACACCGATCCCATGTCCAGTAATACGGGATTTCTAGAAGTCGTTGGTAAGAGCGCATTTACTACACTGGACCGCAGACCCGTCGGCTTTTTTTCCAATTCGACCACGACAGATGTTGTACACAAAAATAGCGCCATCTTACGACCAAGTGATGCGTACGTAGAAATACAAAATACACAGGCTCTAGTTATGGACATTCAATGAAAATAATTTTTCATAAGTTTCTGACAATCTGTGTTCTCAAATTTTTTTTCTTGAATTGATATATTTATTTATTATTAAAAGAAATTATAAGGATATTCTCAGATTCATTAGTATTTAAATAAATATTATTTTCATTGAATGTCCATAAGAACTTGTGTATTTTATACTTCCCAGATCGCATCACTCGACCGTAAGATGGCGCTATTTTTGAAAATAAGATAACGTATACTATACCACATGCTCATAGCGAATAATTTCGCGTTTTTCGATCAGATACGAAGTATATTTCGTAAATACTTGAATTTAAAAAAAAGGATGTTTTTTTGAAATAATTGTTTATAAGCGCTAAATTGCGAATCTTTCGAAAACTAAAATTATGAAAATTATTGCTTATTGTGCACACCTGAAAATGTTTGGATACTGCTTTCAATACATTTTAAAATCTTTTAATAAAATAATAGAAAATAGAAACAGTTTTTTCAATAAAATTGAAACAGTTTTTTCAATAAAATTGAAAAACAATAAAAAGATATTTATATAGCATTTTATTTTTCAATGATGCCTGCAGTTTTAACAAAATTATTAAAAAGTGATTGTCTCCAGTTCGTAATTTAAAAAGTTCTCCAATAATCAATAAACCTTTTTTTAATAAACAAAAGTTTTATTTAGTAAAACCAGCAGTTATTGGGCATCAAAGTTGTATACGCTAGTTCAAATGAAGCTCGACCATATTTACACGACTTCGTTTACTTAATCGTAAATTTATTCAAAGTTCGTAATAAGATCATGCTACATTACACCTAAATAAGGAATAACAAATTTGTCTTGATGCTAATTTACTCGCGCGAGATTTCAAGTCTGCGAGAAGTTATGAATTACCCTTATTAAGGCTTTATTGCCTTATTAAGGTGCCAAAATTTTGCAATTTATGGCGCACCTCTTCATCCTGGCGCGGGCGAGCGAGCGCGCGCTTGCATTTTTTATGCGACTCCCAAAGTTGTCGGCATTTTTCTTTTTAAAGAGGAGGCGCAACGTTTGCGCGAGACAGAGCAGCAGCAGCGGCGGACAAGATGCTATGGTGAAAAGTTTCGTGTATACCGGCAAATATTTGCAAAACAAGTCTTCTAGGTGCAAATCAAGCCACGATTCGAGCCCTCTTCATCTCTCAAAACTTTTGAAAGTAAATCTTTCAAAAACTTTGGGAAACTTTGCGAAACCGGTCGCGCTCTCCTTTTTCGAATCATAATCGTATCGCATCCTCGTTCCCTTTCACTCGACGTAATTGCACTTTGCATTAGAGAATAGAGAAGAATTTGATATTATGATCGGAGCTGCGTTCATATGATTCGTTAATGAAATTCGTGCTCAAAAGCGCAAATTACATAATTACGAATTCAGCGGGAATTATACGAAGCGTAACTTGTTATAAATACATCAAGCTGTAATCTGATTAAAGCAAAAGTACACGGGAAGTATTTCCTCTCCACTAATATTAATGTACGGAGGGTATGGCTAAATGGCTAATTGTGTTTATCGTGTATTATTTGTATCACTCAAACTACAAACTATTTTTACTCCATTTATGGAAATGTTATTTATACGAATATTACCTTTTAATGCTCTGTTAATTTTTCTATTACCTATATTCACTTGATAAATTCATCCGATATTAGCTTGTAATGTATGAATACAGATATTCAATAAGTTTGATCTAGTTTATTATTTGTTCATTTTTAATGAATTCAAGAACGATTATTTTGATGATGTTTTCGCGTATTTTAGCAATGTGGCGAAATCTTACAACAATTTCTATTTACTTCAAACGTAACTAAAGTTTACAGAAGGTATACAAGTTTTACTGTCGGATCTCCTTTCTTTCAATCAAGCAATATTGAGAAATAACAGAGACTTCAATTTCCACTAAAATGTCATAAAAGTACGAAGTGTAACTGTTTAAATTCAGCGCACTACGAAACATCATAAGAATCATAATAGAAAGCTAAAGTTTTTTCTCTCGAAAGTAAGTCACAACAGTGATATCTCACATACACACGTACACTCTCCTCCAATTCCCACCACCATCGCGGCGTTCTCCCGAGATAATCGAGGTAGGTTATACGCGCTCGCAACTCGACACCGAGACACATGCCTGCAATAAAAAGGGGGCGGGGGTTAGGTAGCGAGAGAAGGGCGCGCGCATATGCTGACGAGTCTCGGCGGGGAGAGAGCGAGACAGAGAGGCATAGAGAGAGCTTGACGCATGCAGCGAGCTCAAGTTATAGAGGTCCGAAAGTTTGCGATACCGCTGGCACTCTCGCGCTACTGCAAACTAGGATGCCGAGCTCCACGTCGGACTCCGCTAGGTATTTGCATGGAGTCGTTACACCTCGCAGCTCCTTCCTTCCCACGCACGCCATGCAGCCAAGCTAAACAAAACTCCGCCGAAGAGCCGTGTGTATATCTCTCCCTTGTTCTTTCTTTTTTCGCGCGCTCGCGCTGGCGAGTGTCTCCCCGAGATAAAGAAAGACCGAGGCTGCCGCTGCTGTGGTTTCGTATATCTACGTAACGCGGGGCCCGATTCGCCCGCGCCGCCGCCGCTGCAATGCAAATGTATGTAAAGCGCGGCCGGCTGGCTGGCGTGGCTCTAGCCCAGGCGCGATTGCACTCTTGGAAGGCTATTAAACACCTTCCTGGCGACGTGCCCTCGGCCCTAATAACCGACTCTTGGCGCTCGCCGGCGTTACGTCTCCTTCGCGTATACACTTGCTCCTGTGTGGGTGGGGCTGGGTGGGTGTGTGTGTGCGCCAGCTGCGACGATGCAGAAAACGCGCGACCGCGAGCTTAGCGTATGTAGGCTGGATGTACGGAGGTAGTGGTGCTTTGAACATTTTTATGTATGGTTATTCGTGTGAATGCCGGGGTATTTTGTTGCGACGATGTTGTGGGTAAAACTTGGCCTGCCAAATGATATTGGTTGAAGATGAAAGTTCAAAGGGAAGTTTTATGAATTCATGAGAATTGAATTAGAATGTTGCTGAGCTATTAGTTTATTGATACAATATTCTGACACTTTTCAAATACATTGCATTTAAAATTTTCATTTAAATTATGATGAGTTTGTTATGATTAGTTTTAATTTGTACTTTGTCTCCTTTAAAAAATGTGTAAGTCTCTATAAGTATAATATCCAACGTTATTGTTGCCGTGTGCTTGTCTGCGAAAAGCGCATAATTAATTTTCATCTAGCTTATTCATAATATAAATTATAAAAAATAGTTTAGTGAGAATGTAAAAGTTATTAAAACGTATATTTAAATAGGATTTTTAACTTTTCATTTAAATTTCAAAGTACGAAGTACGGCTTTTTCGAGGTATTTCTGATTCATATCCACATAACCTTTGGTCCACTATTATCTTACTTCTGGTCAATGTATATTCAGATACCTTATCGAGTAAGCCAAAAAATTAAAAAAAGCTCTACACTATTTCGAGTGAAGCGTCTGCTAGCTATTTCTATCCTAATAAGTTTTGTTTCTTCCAATTTAAAACACAAAAAATCACTTCCTGGTCACTCGAGGTAAACTTCCGGTTCATTTTTGTATATATATATATTGATCTACTTTTCTAATCAAGTATGGAGTACAAAACCCGATACTTTATGTTGCGAGTTAAAGAATTAAGAAATTTGAAGTCGATTCAAGCAGATTTTAGCAAACAAACTGACATGGATGTTTAGAATATTGTTACGAAGAGTGAGGTATATAGAACTCGCGGGATCGTTAGGTCATAACAAAAGTTGCACGGCACAGAACGGTAGGCCTGGGAGGGACAGTCATCGTGCATAACAATAGTAATGAAGAAATAAATTTGTTGAATTAAAACCGTACTGCAAATGAAATAAGTAATTGGGTTTTCACACTTTAAGAGTCAGTGAAGGATTAAAATAAAGCGTTTCAAGACAATTTATATTATTAACTGTACTTTATTTCAAAGCAGTATTAAGGGGAATAGGCAGTCATAACGAGGCGTTTTTTTAAGAACTTATAAAATATAAAATAAAAAGAACGTAAAAATGGTTACATGAAAGTAATTTTAGTTTCGAGGGGATGTTTAATTAAGTGGTAATGCCACCTTGGACGTTAAAAAAATCGTTTTTTTGCTTACTTTAATAGTTTTCATACACAGAAATATGATGCTTAAAAATTTAAATCGAAATTCGAATTATTTCGTAGCTTTTAGAGGCTTCTTTTTTAAATTTGCGGACACGATTTCTCTTACAGTTTTTATCCGATTTTTTTTATTGGTTTTAACATAAAAAATAATATGTAAATGGTACATAGAAGTCGAGAAATTTCGAAGTAAACGCCTATTTTAAGGTAAGAAAGCTGTTTTATGAATTTGTTACGGATTTATAATGAGGTTCAGTGCATAAAAAAACCCATTCTACATACTCAAAAAAATTTTCAAGTTGCTCCGAAACTCAGTATTTTTGCAGTGCAAAACAAAATGAAAAATAAAGAAGATTTCGAGAAAACGAGTTTAAGCTCAGCTGCGCGCTCGACCTTTTCAGTCCCTAGATCAACAAAATTTTCATTTTTCACGATAACGTTCTGAAATTTTAGTATTTGATTCTTGAATAGTATTACTTTCGAAAAATCAAATAAAAAACTGCATTTTTTGACTTGTAGTCCCATTATCCCTTTGACTGTTTTATCCAAAATATGGAAAAAATCATTTTTCATGATTATTGTGATTATTGAACTAACATGGTAAATATAAAACAATAAAATCTTACGAAAAGTAAGGTAACAATTCAGATGTCTGAGAAACGTTTTAACATTGGCATCGAGCTAAAAGCTTATGTTTTTATGACCATAAAACATGAAAAACGAAAAAGTGAAGAAAATATACACTCAACTGCTTAAGTTCGAATCGCGTGAGGTTAATCGCTCGCCGATGCGCTACAAATAGACTTTTTGCTAATTCTTTTTCTTTGGTAACTCAAATGGTCACCTTCGTCTTCTGGGGTGGTTTTTTATCATGTTATTCAATGATCACGTTACTCACTTGTCGCTCACTTACAAATCTTTTGTCGAACGCATCGTAATATCGATCAGTCAGAACTTGCAAGTCGCTTTCAGAAGTTAAAATATGTTACGTTTTAAATATTATATACATGACCATACATACATATGAGCTTTTAGGGAACGACTCTTTGTAAATGATTGAAATATAGGCAATTATTTGTAATTTTATTGTACATACATTACAATAAAATTTTATTTGTATAAATACATTCTTGAAGATATAAAATAAATTGTTTAACCTACTTTTAATGCACATATTTAGATAGATTGGAGCCGTACACAAATACTTCGAAGTCGGAGATGTGAATTAGTGAAACGGTTAGCATCCGCAATGAGTCTCTAAAATTGAAAAACCAAAAATATTTTCTTATTCTATAATAGTACGCAGCGACTGTACCTGTTATTTTTTAAAATGGACAAAATTTGTCAAATAATGAAACTTTAAAGAAAAGTTACAATTTTTATGAAAAAAAATCTCTTTAATGACGCAATAAAAGTTATAGATATTCAAAATCTTGTTGATTTTATAGGTAGAGTCGATGAAGAAAATAATAAAGTGTATGTATGTACCTGTTGACCGCAATTGACAAACTATTTTTTTAATCTGTCCCACTTTAATTAAAACAAAACGCCTGTAAAGTTACCTACTCACCACGCATGTATCAAATTTCAATCCATAAGTTTGGTGATATCTTCTTTACATAAGAAATAATAATTTTCGGAAAAAGAAGAGAAATAATTAAATAAAAAATTATTTTGAAAATAAAACACGTTTAAAATGCTTGTTTACCTGTTTCAATCTACTCGACTCGCGCGTATAAACTCTACTGTCAATACTTTATCGAATTTCAATCTGAAACTTTGAGAACATATTCTCAACATTAAAAACTATTGATTTCTGTAAAAAAAACTGATAATTGGAGGGGAGCCCGTGCTAGGATACGAATCAGAATTCGCCATTTCACATTACCTATATTCGTTGAATTGGTAATTTTACAAATGTCGAATAGCGGTCCTCAATTCTTTATACTATGTAGAATAGGGGACTGCATTTAGAAATTTGTAAATATGTACAAAATAAAAATATTCGATGATGTGTTTTAAAAAAAATAAGTTACAGTAACAGTAGTAAGGACAGTGTAAGTATATTGGGTCATTCACCATACACGAATTTTTAGCATCCGCGTACACGAGACTCTGTTCGGTAGTCGAACACGAAGTACAGAAGTACGCTGCAGCCGTTGCATATTATAAACACGCAGTATAGACACTCACCGGCATTCGCGTCAAAGTCCAGCTGTGGTCGCGAGCCACACAGCTCAGATTTCCGCGATTGCAGCGTACATAGTCCCGCTCGCTCTCTCTCTCTCTCTCTCTCTCTCTCTCTCTCTCTCTCGCTCTCGTTCACGTGAAAATAATTTCTGTTCCGGACAGGTATATTTTCTGCGGCATCGGCCGACTTTGGCAGAGCTCGCGGACGTACTTTTGATTTGTTATTTCGATGAAATGCGCGCGTACTTTCAATTTGACACATCGCAACAATGTATCCGGTAATTGTTCATAAAAAAAATAACCAGTACGTACGCGTGCGCAACGTTTAGCTTATCAATGTCTGTCGCTGCTTATTAACGAGCCTTTGGCTTCGTGTAACGAAGTGCTGAAATATCCGCGCTGGCGATCGAGATTATAATTAAATTAAAATTAACGCTATAGCAGCGTCCATCATAATTAGAACGATACGGAATCATGCGTTTTACAGCAAATCCACAGAATAAAAAGAAAAAATATATATATGTATAAAACTGCAGGTATATGGTGGTGTAATTCTTGAAATTTTTCTTTGCCCGCTCACGCGTACAGCTCGCAAGGATAATCTATACGAGAGCGGGCGGACGTACACGTAGTTTAACCTTAGCCGGCGCGCGGCGCGCAAGCCCTCGTTAAATTTCCCCTTTATCGCGATGGGGCCGGCAACGCCGCTCGCGCAGACGCTTAGGGCTATCGAGGTGCGAGAATAAGAGATTGTCCTGCGGCGAGCCGAGCGTGCGCGCCTTCCGTGCTTTTTATCCTTCCGTGTCCTCCGCCTTCTCCTTCTTCTCTTCTTCTTCGTGCTGTGCCTCACCCACTGCCGCCGCGCTGCCTCACTTCAGTTCCGTGGAAAGAAGGCGGGCAAAGAAAAAAAAAAGACACGTACACCCGAAGGAACGACTTGAATTACTTATCCTTCTTTTTATTCACTTGCTTTGATTTTTGCTTTTACTCGTCCGTACGCGAGGAAGCTTTGTGATGGGAAAAAATTGTTTTCGAGATAGCGTCGCGGGAATATCTTTTTGATATACCAGAAAACTGAAGGATGGTGTTTTTTTTTCTTTCTTTGGAGAAAGTTTTTTGCGTTTGCGCGGGTATGCGGGCATTTGGGTAATGGAAGTGGAAGTTACACCGATTAAAATTACCATATCCCGTGTGTATCCGACAAAGGCAGATTTACGCGGTAGGAGGAATTAAAACTAAAATGTCATATTCCTGAATCGATACATAAAAAGTTACTGGCAAATATGTGATATGTTCGCGTATATATTTTTAAAACAATACTACTCAGTATTAAATGACATTTATTAAATAGTTGCAGTTATTAAATAACAGCTAAAGCTGCCTCATAACGCTACTCATTTATACGTTATAAAATATTTAGCATACATATAAGAAATGTATTTTACTTAAAATGTCAAAAAAACTGATTTATAGGTAAAGCGCTATTAAGAAACTATAATCTATAGTTCCTAAATGACCAAAAATACAAAGGTAATATGGTCTCACCATAGAAGTATTTTCTTTTGGACTAAAAGTACTTGATAAATGAAGCATCTTGTTCTAGATTGTATCATTTACTCCTTAGTTTCTACTTGTTTTTTTTAAATTCTATTCTCTGCGTTAACGTTACCGTTAATAATAAAACCAACAGACGTTTAAAATGAAGCTTTTCTATTAAATTGAGAATTAGTCGTATTATTGTAGAATGTCTACTGCAAAAATTGTTAATTTTATTCATACTTTTTTATATATATCGTCTTTTAAGGTGATTAATGCGTGACTTTGATGTCAATTGAGTGCACCTCGTCTTCACTGGCACTTTGACAGAATCTCGATTTAACTTTTAATATTAAATAACATTACAATGATAATTGCTAGTAAATTTTAAAGAATTCTCTTATGTAGAGATTTGTTTCTTCTAGTTTTTTTATACTAAAAAAAATTTTCTTTTCTAAACAACTTAAATGTTATTCGACATTTAATTTGAAACTCAATTAAACTGTCTGAGAAGACGAGGCAAAAGAAAGATTACGAAAATCTTGTTTAACGTATGTAAATAATATTTGATAAGTTTGTTTATGAATTATAAGAAAATTAAACATTGTTTAACTTACTAAATCACTCTTTAAGGTTAGAAGAGTAGAACTTTTGTAATTTATATAATAAATATTTCTTTAATAAGTTCGACTTTGCCTACTTTTCATAGTATTTCAATAAGACCTCCAGTGTTTGCGAAAAGAAGTCTTAATATTACTACACAGAACTGTATGTACATCTCCCATAAGACAGTGTAAAATACTAATTTTCAAGTAATTTTTCTCTAAAATTTATTCGGCAACGTGATCTGAAATTCTTAGAGAGGGTATATTTCATGTTCATAAATAACCTGTATAAGTTTTACTAAATTCTGCAGTATTTTCATCCACACACGAACAACCTTAAATATTCTATTCACAAACATTTTGTTTTTAAAAACTGTCAAAATATCTGCTAACCTACTTAAACAGACGAAAACTGCTAAAATTTTTAGCCGTGTAGGGTCTAAAAACAGATTCAATTTTCACTAACGATGTACTAATACGCTATTAATTTTTCAAAGTTATGCATCGATGCTAAATTTAAAAGCACAAAACGCAAATTAGATCGTTATTAAAACCTCGTAAAAAAATCCCTAAATATCTCATTAAATTACAGCTTGCAAATAACGGCGATGCGAGATGCGAGCTTTCTTTATTAGATCATTAGCTTTGCATGCCCAAATACATGTCTACAGCGGCTCGCTCCGTCCAAACATAAAGCAGGAATAAAAAAAGCCAAAGACGGAAACGTAATTAGCTCTTGAGCCCCTTATTCCCCTCCTCGCTCCGCCGCAAAGCTCATCGATCGGTGTACACGGGCGCGCGAGGCGGCCATTTTTATCAAGGAGGAAGATTTTCGTGCCGGCGAGATTTACCGCGCACCTGTGCGAGCCGCGCGACATTAATGACCCCCCCGTGGAAGAGGAGGAAAGAAACGCCGCGCGTCGCGGGCCCGGGGAAAAATAAAGAGACCGCGCCTGGAACTCGGAGCGTTCGAAATTGAATTTCGAAATCTGCCGCGTCTGCGAGCAAATCTTATTACGGATTCGATAATGAAGTCTCGGTGGCGGCAGCGGTGGCTCCCTCGCATTGCGTAAGCTGTTTATTGGGCGGGCGCGCCGAGACACGGCGGATAATACAAGACTCGCGCAGGAGGGGGTGGTGTACGTGGATTTCGCAGCGCGAGATTGTTTCTATGCGCGTGCTGCACTGTGTACGGCATCTCGAGATTGACTCATTTACGAGGTTTAGCATTCATTGGGACTGATATAATGTGTAGGTGAGGAGGTAAGGAGGGGGGGGGTGGGTAGATGAACGAAGCATGATTTGTGAAAAATAAAAGAGTTAGATTTACCAATAAGGAATGGCATCGGTACTAAATATAATATATACTGTTCTGCTCTTTATGTTAATTTATTTAATACTAAAATTATATTTTCTAATATTCAATAAATTATTTAAGATTTTGTGGATTAGGCATAGAAATATATATAGGGAAATGGTATAGGACAAAAGGGGATACCGACTGTATCTCGTATCATATACGGTAGCGTCGTTTCAAACCAATTGAAATTTTTTTAATAGGTACTAGAAAGACTCATGCACTTATCATTTTATGTACCAGGATGGTCAGACAGAAGTGACGTTATCAAAAAAGTCACTATTGTAAGTTTTATCTTACGTATTTACCGACTAAACAACAAAGGACGTAACTGTAGGTAAAGTCTGACACGGCTATGTTGCCGAGCTACTCAAAAACTATAAAAATTGATTTTAGAAATTACAATTGATAAGTTGTATGCTACTTATATTATATTAATTTCAAAAATTGCTTGGGGCAAACCGCGGTACCAGAAACATAGGGAAAAGACAAGAAGAGAAAACAGATTTTTCTTCAAATGTTGAAGAAATTTACGTTAAAATTTTAACAAATATTATTAAAATTCATTAAACATTACCCTTGTAGAAATTAAATTATTTATAAAATGGTATTTATACCAAAATCTGGTAATTTTTACAAATGTCGTTAAAAAATGGCTATTAATGACTATTGCTAGAAGTCGTACAGTCTCAAAATTTACTCTTTTCTATTAAGATAAAATTTAAAAATTTATCAACTGGCTCTTTGTTCAATTTTAAATATTTAAGACCATATTATGAAGCATGAAACTGAATACCCCGCTTTGTCAGGCAGTTTTTGCAAATATCAAAAAACAACATTTTTAAAAATTGTCGATATTCATTATTTACGATCGTTTTATGGCACGTTTTTAAGTTTTATTATATAAATTAGATGATAAATAATGATAATATTTAATGAAGCTTAAAGTTAGGTATCCCACTAGGTTAGATTTTACCCCACTCTCCCCTATCTATAAATACTGAATCAATTGCATTGTAAATGTTATTTTGAATTTAATTAAGCAGAATAATCATTATACTAAATCAATTTCATTGTAAGTGTTATTTCAAATTTAATTAAGCAAAATAATAAATATACAAAATTACTACGTGCACGGATTCCTATACTAATTATCCGCGTGCCGAAACTAGTTCTATTAAAATATAACATTTGCAATAAATCTATCGCACATCCATACTCATACCTTGCGGGTTGCTGCTGTTGAAGTCCGAACTTCGGAGACATATCGGGGGCCCGTCTTTAGAAGAAATGAAGTGACTACGATGAAAAAATGTAGAATTATAATGCCGTTTAGATTATGAGATACCGCAAGTGCTTCTCAACAACAAACGGCGATGGTGTAAATAAAATTGAGACGATTGATCAAGGGGCGTGGTGGCGCCACGATGGCAAGTATTAGTACTAGGTACGATACGAAACTTGCGGCCTTATACTTTGATTTCGTAGTCCATAACCTCCTCAAAATTTCGAGTACATTAATTTATAATGCTATTTTGTACATTATACACTACATCGGTATTTATTTGAGAGTTATGAACTTTATCGTTGATATAAAAAAAAGATTCTTTTAAAACGATCTATTCTTTTACTAAATACAGCAGATTGAAAATTAATTCTCCAAGAAGCTTTTCATTTTCGGCGCTCGGATGTTCGATTTTTGTCTCTTCCTTGATGGCGTCCATTCCGACTTCTTATTTTAGTTTGTAAACAAATATATATAGATACATGTGAACGGGCATACTAATATTATAAGAAAGTTACGTGTGTGTTGTATAATACTTGGACAAATTTCGAGTTTTTAATTAAATAATGCAAAACACACGTGAATTTTGAATAAGGATTAGCTGTTCATACAAGATATAAGTACATTATCTACATTATCATCATAAGATTAAGTGCGTATAAGGATCAGCTGACGTAATATAAACAATGTGCCTGTTGCGGTAAGCAATACTAAGTATTCGCATCGCGTTGTCTAGTCTTTTAAGAAAAAGTTAAAAAATTGATGCAGTAAACCTTGTTAACATAAATTCGAAGGGACCGGGATATTGGTTCGTATTATTATCCGAATTTAGCAGGTCAAAAATAGCTACAAATTTTTCTTTGATATAACCCAGAAGTATATAATATAATAAATTCTACTCCTTTTAGTCTATATTACCTTTTACACAAGTGATAATGTTCGAATAGAGCTAATTGCGAAAAATTTTACATATACAAAATAAAACAAACTACTTTTTCTAAAATAAAATAGTACCTTTCGTACTAATGGCGTAAAGTAAAATTTTACAGCATATAAGTTCTGTGCCCGAGATACTAACATTTTTTTCAATAATAGTGGGAATAAAATACACATTTCACATCATTTTTGTTATTTGTGCGAACGGTAGCACATATGCACGCACTGGGCATAAGGTTGAAAATCTTGCATTTGCACTAGCTGTGATCACCACTCACAATCAGGGATGGCGAAATCGGCTTCCATGCAAGCTTCCGATCACACAAGTCAGCATATATAATTTTTGGTTTTATGCAAAATATGCGAAAAACTGCTACTTTATGCCCGGTAACTACAAACAAAATTACGTACTTTACGCTTACTTTTACGAAAACTTAATTTTTTGCCGATTTTCCTAATAATTGTACGAATCTGTCCTTTGTTTTTACCAGACAATACGATTCTAAATGGGAAAGTTCAGTCTGATTTAAATTCTTTTCTTTTTAATTTTAACTTTTTTGACTTATATTCCCACGAATTCGAGTTTGTGATTCGTTCAATAAAGCATAAAATCTAATTCAGCCCCTTTAATTAGTTATATATTAGTACAGACATATTTTTTAATAAAATTTGCTGTATGTAGTCAGAAAGGTAATAAAATCATTTGATAAAAACTGTAATAATTCTTTCAAAATTATATTATATTTATTGTCAAATACTGCTTTATTCAGTTCTTAAAAAAGTTGTGAAATCTCCCTAAAACTTACGTATTATAAACGTATAGTCTAGGCAAGTATGAGTTCTTCTTCCACATTAATTCATAATCACATTTACAAAAGATTAAAAGCAAGTAATTTAGTAATAATAAAATATATGTATAAAATATTATTTATCATATTTGTATATATTGTTCATAAACTGCCGAAGTGGTAAATAATCAATACAAAATTATGCTAGAGAATTGTGAAATCAACTAACAAATGGTCAAGTAAAGAAATTAATTATTGCATTCTTAGAAAAGTATAGATGATCATCTCAAATGCGTAATTGTTTTTAACATTTTATAATTATCCAGACATTTATATAATACTATGTATTTCATATTGCAGTGTGAAATATTAAAATATCCGCTTTACCATCATTTTGTGTTTATTATAAAATTTTGTACAATATAATGACTGTCAATTATATTCATAAAATACGTTTTGTCTACTACTTGCTACGTGCGTGACACTATAATTTGTAAAAAGTAATATTTTGTATAACTTTGCACATAACCCAATGTATTTCAGCAACCGGTGATTTTCAAACTTGCCGCAAATTCGTGGTGCGTTAGTGATGTGCACGTAGCCAATATAAAGGCTTATAGGATTAATCTATTAATATTAATATTCATTGTTAGGTACCGAACAACAATCCCCAAAGCTTCATCAAATTCCGAGACTCGAACTCCCTTTATGAGATGAATGAATTATCTCTTGCAATAAGAATATTGAAAATGATTTTATAAAAAATATTAAGAAAATTGATTTTTCTTCCTATTCAGAAAAATCGACATTTCTTCCATTTTAGAAATGTTAGTATTTTTAGCTAAAATATCTGAATCTTATGAAAGTGGTTGGAAAGTACATAAATCATTCGATTGGCCAATTTGATCATAGAGACACTTACGTACACTGTGGAATTTGAGTGACCCATATGTGATCACTAACATACAATTTTTAACAATACAGTCATAATTCAGAAATAGTAATCTCTTGGAACTTAAAGAACCTAGGTCTTTGAAATGTTCTTGTATATTCTTGAATGATGTAGCTAACTTAAGCCATACGAAAGTTTGAAAATAAGCATTGAGTGTAGAATCTGGAGCAAAATATAATAAAAAAATCTTGACCTACATTCCAGTACTTTATTTTAAAAGTTCGATATTAGAGACCCTTAAAAGCATAGTTTCTTCGGAGTGATCGATGTATACCGTGAATAACTACATTAGATTTTGTGCATTTTTACGTTATATATAAAAAGACTGTGTGCTTTTCTCCTTAATTTTACTAAAAGTAGAATTGTTTTATAGTATTAGATTAAATCGTCGATTAGCATTGGTCAATGGAAAGTTGCATTTGTGAATTTTTTATCTTGAATATTCAAGCTTTTATAAAGAGATAAAATACAGATTTTGATGTAAAATCAATACTTCAAAGTGATTAAGACTCAAAGAAAATATTTGTACATTAATTGTAACTGCTATAGAGCTATTGAATCAAAGTCGTCATCAGTATAGTATTTGATAGTTGTAAATCATGTTTAAATTAATTTGCAAAATTAGTTCGTATAGTGTTTTTAGGTTGAATAGTGTTTTTCTATAGTTAACTATACTACAACAGAAACGTTCATTAAAAATACGAGATAAGGTTTTTGCACCCAAAATATCTTAACTGTCTAATACTGTGTGAATTCTTTCCATATAATTAAAGTTAATTTATGTAAAATAATAAAAGTTGCATGGGCTCATCGGCCGGTAATTGAAAGTGAACGTCGTCAATGACGCAATATACGCGTATAATATTGGGAAACAAATCCGCCAGGCTCTTTTGATCCTCGATTTAATAATTTAAGCGCTAATCTTATGGGATAGGCCTACCACAAAAAAACTAGTGGTTACTATATGTTCAACTCGCGCAGAACTCGCGACTATCGATTTCGTCGGTGGTCAGTCACTGGCGCGGGTAAAGACCCTTCTCTAAAGAGCGGGAAATCGACTTAAGCTCTTATTAATTGTCGGCGAGATACCTTTGGCAAAATTCAGGCTTTTGATTTTTTATCGCACTGTAGCTTTCGCTTTGAAAACTATTTCTCGGAACCGGCGAGCGTTGCATTTTGCTATACTCGTGATCGTTCCGTTTTATGCGGTTATACTAAAAAGTTATTATTTACGGATTACCATGCGCAATGTTCTATATCACTAGCATACGAATAAAAATAAAAATAAAAATGTAGGGAGAGAGAGCCAGAGCAAAGAATAAAGTTGTTAGGATCGAAAAGAAGTCAAAAGAAACTTATTAAACTTATATGAGGAATTCTACAAAAAATCGCCCGATAAGTGGTTCGAGAAGTGACGAAAAATAAATTATGAGGCATGCTTCGGCAACTTGAGTTTCTTGTTGTATATATCCTAAAACGTACAAAAAAAGAATTATCTACATGCGAAAAAGACCTTATGATACAGCGTTTTTATGCATATCAATATTTCTTATGGGAATTTAACATGGAAATTTTGGATTAAAAACGGTCATCATGGATATACACAGTCACTTGGTTCACTTGGAAAAAACTTTTTGCACCCTTAGGAGCCAAGTGACGGTTTTGTCAATGATTTTAATTGAAGTGATAATACGTATACGGATCAGATAACTTGTCGAGTGCTCGAATATGAGTAAAAGTATTGTTCAAGCAGCGGAATTGGGGAGTAAAGCTTCTGAATTTTCCGTATATAATAAACATACTATAATGTTACACGACTTGATGAAATTACAGACACTCTGCATTGGCAGAAACAGGATGTGCTTGGGTTACGAAACGCATAAGCGAAAATATTTCAAGTTACGATTTAGCTAGTGCTGAAATATCTAGACTCTACTGTACAATAATTCATTAAAAAAAAAAGATACAAGTACGACGTAATAATTCCTACACCATCCGAATTACCAACTATTTATTCGAAACTGACGTGCCTCGGACAACACAGCACTAACACCCGCGCGAAATGAAAATCAGTGAAATCGCGGCGTTATAGTCAGACGCGCAATTCGCGAGTATCGCGTTATCGCGCGGCCAGTGACGCGAGAGCCTACAGCAGTGTGCACCGCTTTATTTGTCGTTTCCAGTACCGCCGGACATCCTCGACTACCCGACGAGCACGGACATGATGGTGCGCGAGGGCAGCAACGTGACGCTGCGCTGCGCGGCGATCGGCACGCCCGAGCCCACGGTCACCTGGCGCCGCGAGGCCGGAGGCACCATCACCCTCTCCAACTGGCAGGAAGGTACGTATCTCTGGATTATCGTTGGGTCTTGTCTTTGGGCCGGTCATTGACGAGGAGGATTTTTATACGCGGGATACGTTGAGCATTATTGGGGGATGCGGATGCGATGGGCGCAAGGGTTTTGACGAGGGATTGAATATGGCCGGTGACTGGACTGATCTGTGATTCAGTGTGGTTTGGTTTTATGTTACGTTTTCCAGTATGGGGTGAGAAACTGTCTGCGTTATAATTATGACAATCAAATATTTTAAAATATGTAAAAATTTTTTTTCTTTTTGAAGTTGGAACAGGAATAGTAAATAGGGCCAGGCTTTGCAAAAGCATTCTGCTAAATGGGTTAACAACAATTTTGTTATATAAATGACCATCATTTGTTTTGGTAGGTATTTAAATTTAGATTTTAATATACTTTGTTGAAAAATGCCATAAATCATTTATTGACTTTACAATAAAACGTAGTTCAGTGTCCTTAAATATAAAGATTCACGAATATATTAAGAATCAAGATGTTTTACAATTAATAATAGATTTAAAATCAAATCTCAAACTTAAAATAATATTACATTAATTCAAGCAATAAAATCTATCAAATTGTTGTATAAATGAATTTGCGAATTATTAAATCAAACGTTGCTACAATTCATCAAGGTTTCGAGATCTTGTAAAATATTCTTACGTTCTATATCTCATTTCCGGATTAAATTTATTTAAACAATTAAATCTATTCTACTGTTATATAATTCAATTATCGAATTATCGCATCAAATATTGCTAAAATTCATCAAGGTTTCAAAGTCTTGTGAATCTTGCTTGCGACCCACATAAAAATCGAATTACGTAATTAAGTATTTCCGTACAATCGTTTTATGTAACCTACTTCTTATTCCTAGAAGCAATCGCGGCGCAGTCGTCAGTTCTTGGATTGATTCTAGATTATTTAAGGGGGCAGGCTTGGGTTAAACCCTAAAAAAGTCTTTTCTTTACGAGTCCAGAACACTTTTTATGTTTAAAAGCAATTATTCTGAAATCTTTTATGCTATCAAAACACAATAATATCTTAACTTTTACCGTTGTAAAACCTCAAGATCTTGATCCAACACGTAACAATAAATTACTATTTGCAATACCATATTTATTAAAGGAACATTGATCCTCACTCGATTCTAGGTGACATGATGAACGAAAATCTTTTTCTTCAATGATTATTCGACTCCGATTGATATATATTACAAAAAGAGTAAAGCACTTTTTCGTTAAATTTTATATCGATTGTTTGAAAAAAAAAATTTTAATATGTTTTAAAAAATTGTTTGGATCTACGAAAAAGAATAATAAAAAATATTCTAACGAAATAGTGCTCCGTTCTTATTGTAATACATATCAAAAGGAGTCGAATAATTGTTGAAAGAAAAGATTTTCGTTCAGCATGTTACCTTGAATCGTAAGAGGAATAAAGTTCCTTCAATAAATATGGTATTGAAAATAGTGATTTATTGTGACGTGTAGGATCAAGATTTCGAGGTTCAACAACGGTCAAATTTAAGACATTATTAAGTATTGACAGCATACCAATTTTCAGAATGATTGGTTTTAAACATAAAATGCTTCCTGGACTCGTAAAAAAGTCGTCTTGGGTTTAACCCATTCCGGCTCTCTTAATCAACCCTGAATTAATTAAAAATAGCACAACTTGTAAGTATTCAATGATCGTCCAAATTACGAACAAAGAAAAAAGCGCGGCTCCGAATCGACGCGGCGTCCTCCCCTTTGAAGTCCGCCGGAAACCAGAAGCTTATCATCCGGACAATGCATCCGCCTCTCTCTCTCTCTCCGAATAAACAACGCGCACAAAGCCCGAAATCATCATCGCCGCGGAGCGGCGAATCTCCCCCGCAAAGCACAAAGCGACGCGGAGCGCGCGCGCGTCGGGCCAGGCGAAATGCCCGGCTGGTGTCTCTCGTCGACCGGCGGAGAGAAAAAGGAAAAAAATAATGGACGAGCACCAGTCGGCCGCTAATAATACGGACTGCCGATATTCGATTAGCGGCGTGTGATATCCCGGGCGCTCATTGTTCCACGCGCGCGCGCGCGCGGCCCGCGAATAGATACGCACGGGGAAGGGGTAAATTAACGGGATTGGGGGGGGGGAAGAGAGGCTTTCCATCGGAAGTGCATCGGTGAATGCTCTCCTCCTACCAGCGCCGCTATGCTCTCTGTATAAATATGTGATTTGTTGTTGGGGTGTCTGGTGTGTTGGCAGTGGCGAGCATCGAGGGCCCGGAGCTGGAAATAACACGTGTCAACCGGCTGCACATGGGCGCCTATCTCTGCATCGCCTCGAACGGGGTGCCGCCGACAGTCAGCAAGCGAATTGTCCTCATTGTACACTGTACGTATATACATATATATATATATATATATATATATATATATATATATATATGTGCATGCATGGATGCATGCATATCCCGCAGACCGACGCTCCGCAGTGTAATCCGCTAATTCGCTCGAATTCGCGTTCGCTAAAGCTCTGTCTTTCTCTCTCTAGCTTGGCCCCTTTATTCTAGCTCGCTTCCCCGCCTCGATTCTTTTGCCGGAGAGAGCGCATATTAGGCAAACTTACGCCGCAAAGTCCTCCAAAGAGGCGAGCTGCCGACGCTTAATTTAGCGGCAGGCTTAATTTCATTGGCCGAGCCCGAGAGAATCTCGCGTATAATAGCGCCACTTAGCGCGCGCAGCAGCGCGGCGCTGTTACGTATGAATTCCTCAAATCTCCGGGCAAATTGTTTTTGAATGTGCATTTCGCCCCATTGTGGAGGCCTGTTATACATTCAGCGCCGCTCTCCGCGCGCAAAATCTACCTAGTCCCCGGATTTCCTTGCATGCCGCAATTATACTCTCTCTTTCACTCTCTCTCTCTCTCGCGCGCTCTCACCGCCGGCAGCTATTGTTGATGCTTTCTGGATGGCTCGTCAAAGGATTTCCTCTTCTTCTTTCGCTCTTTGTTCCTTCATTTTCCGTTTTTTACCTTTTTTTGACAGTTTAGATGCCCACTTTTACAGTTAAATGCATGCGATGCTCGCAGGAGATAATAGCTCTGGTAATTGGTTCTCGTCATTAGGTTTAGTACTCTTTTGGTGTATTTAAGTGTAACGATTTGTGAAGCATATTTAATCGATGTGTGTTGTAACTTGAATAGTCCCACCGATGCTCCGGATCGAGAATCAATTGGTCGGTGCTTACGAAGGACAAACGTTGACTTTGGAATGTCACAGCGAGGCGTACCCTAAGCCAATCACTTATTGGACAACGCCGACGAATGAAACGATAAATAACGGTAAATTATTAACATTATGATTATATCACAATAAAGGATTTGTTTGCATATCATGTATAATAATCCTTGATAGCTTGTACTATAATTAATACATTTCATAAAAATATCTTTTGTGTCAGATAATGTTTCTTGAATTTTAACATAATTATTTTTTTTGCGTTTTGTAACGTTAAAAATGGTACAGTTTTAATATACATTATGGCTATTTAAAATAGTTTAATTTTTTCATATTCTTTAATAAAAACTGTTAGTTTATCTTAGTGATGAAAAAACATTTTTAATGAGGTTCTTCTTTATTTAAATTATATATGTATAGAGATTCTACAAATGCATGCCCCATAGAACTCGTATACAAAGCAATACGAAAGTTTTCAAAGTACACGCCGTCAACTTCTATCAAACAACATTTAAACTCGAGTCAAACAAATTAGTTTTTCTAAGGAGTGTCAAGCGAAATAAATTACTGTTACAAAAAGACACTGTAAACATTTAAAGATATAAAGCATTACTATTTTGTTTGTTCGTTCTGTCTTCTACAGAGAATACTTGTCAAGTTTTCTATTTAGCAAAGATATTACAATATATTAATAAATGCATTTATAAATTATAACTCTGGATATTTTAGAAACAAATTATTATTACACAATTACTAACGTATATAAATTGTTTATTATCATTTTAAAGATGGACACTATAAAGTTGAAGCCTTCACGTCAGGCTATGAAACGCTGATGAAACTTATAATTAGATCAGTACGGGTTCAAGATTATGGGCCTTTTCGATGCATAGCAACGAATTCGCTAGGAGAAACCGATGGCAAAATCAAACTGTACAGTAAGTACTAAAATATTAATGAACATTTCTCAATAATTTTTATGAATTATTTGACTCATAAAGATTCGATTATGATCAAATCCATCGAATAGAATAAATTATATTAAATAAATTTATTATCTACTCTAAAAGCATTTTGACTTTGATGAGATCATACATTCAATATAGAATACATTTTCATAGCTATTGCTTGCACTTTTTTAGATTTATATATTTTACAACAGAAAATGTAACAAAAGCTCTAGCAGACATGAAATTTATCAAATGAAAAAAAAAAGAGAAAATATTTTCAGTAATGCAAACTTGATGTTATCACTTATAATTTTTTTTATATGACTGTATAAAAATAAAAAAAAAATATTGAATTTTAAAATTGTTGGCAAACTTTATAAACTCGTAGAAAATTTAGTTGACTTCCTTATTTAGACATTGTCCTTTTGTAGATCGATCATTTCACACAAGATTATTTTCACAAATATCTAAAGCAGCTAGGTAATTTTAAAAATGTTGCGTTTTTGTGTCCCATGCATGTTTAGCAATAAAATAAACAATGATTTAATCTTTTATACTTACATTAACTTTTGATTTGTGTTACTTTACATGATCCATATTTGATTTTTACAATAGGAACTTTTGTAAAATCGTGTAAGCTCCATGAGTGTCCTAAAACTAAAACCCCTTCTAATTACTTTAGCAAAATACTTTATCAAAGAGAGGTCCTCAAAAATTGAGTTTGAGAATTATGTAATAGAAATTCACTTTAAATAAAATAATACTAAAACTAAATCATAAGACACAACTGTTTCAGTATTGACAATCTGAGAAGATCTTAAAATGTAAAATAATTTTCAACATGACTGTACGAGGAAAATTGAATTAATCTTAAGGGGAAACTTCACTGATTTTTAAAAAATCTCTCTCTCTTTCAACCAATAATATTAAAATTTCAGTAACTTTTTTAGTCATGGTTGAAGGTGGTAAAAAAATGTTGAAAATAATGTTTCACTAAATTTTTTTTACTTGTTATTGGAGTAAATACATATTTTTGTAATATAAACAAGAGTCTTTAACCTCAATTAATGGTCTGAAATATATGAAACATTGTTTGAACTTAAAGGAACATAAGAAACTGCATGTCTCAACACTCACAATGGATGAAGAAAACATTTAACACCAAAATACCTAAAAAAAAATATTAACTACTTTTCACAATACTTTAACCGATATTTTGTGGAAGTTTTAAAAATATCCATGTCCATGGGTTGTGCAAGGAACTTTTTGAAGTTAGAAAAGTAAATTTCAAGAAAAACGCGTTTAAAGTTTTAATTTGGTATAATATCCAATGTTAATTGTTTAACTCAACTGGCTATAACAAAGAGTTTTTACATCCAGCATGTCTCAAAATGTTCATAAAACTATAAACATAAAAAATATGTAATAAATGAATTTTTGTTTTTTTGGTCAAAAATCAGTGGAGTTCTTACCTTAAAAGACATAGATCGAGTAAGAATTGTGATTTTTACAATTTTTTTAAAATTAATATTATTATTTTTAACAATATATCTTTAATTACGATGAATGTTAGATATAAAGACATTACGTTGTTTTTCTGAAAGCATGCACTTCTTCAACATGTTTAGCATATAAAAAAATAACAAAATTTTAGCATTTTTTAGAATCTTTTTAAAATTAATATTTGGTTTTCCATTCTCTAAAATATCATTAAGCTAATTCATAGATATATAAATTGGACGGAAATTCCGTCTATTTTATGAAAACGTTCATGCTTTTAATATGTTTGAGTTTAATATGTTTAATATCTTTGAGATACAATGAGACAAGAAAAAAAATTTCCGCTGTTTACTAATTTTTAAAAATTCATATTTGTAGTTTTCTTTTACAAAAATAACATGAAAACAATTGTTTGATAGTTAATTTAAAGGAAATTACACGTACATTATAAAAACTTACATATTTTAAAATTGATATTTTTAATATAAAGTGCACTTTCTATTATCCGATCAGCCCCAAAATCAAATCAGTTCTAATTTGAGACATACCTCATAGGTCTGCAAAATTTCAACTCACAACATGCTTCCCTTGAAAAGTTATCGTGACACAATTTTTGTCACATCCACAAATGCATACATACATACAGACAGATATTTTTCAAAAACATGTTTTTCTTCCTTTAAGTCGGAAATTGATATACCTAAGAGAAATCACAGTTAGAGACGAAATCTCAACCTTTTTAAAAAAACCACCCATCTGCTTCGTACTTGCATCCGCCAACTACTAGATTCTCCACAAATCTAGCACACGTAAGCGCAACGAGCACCTCATCTCTCTCAAAACAGTATCGGAAGCCTCCTTTCTTTTTCCCTATCTTCAGACTATCGGATTTCCGGTACAGCGATCGACGAGCGATCCCCCCGTACACCGTACCAGTCAATGAACTACGAGCGCGCAATGCACATCGTTGTCCGCGAGAGGCGCTCGAAAGTATTTCCGGCCGGGACGCAATGTGCAATGCAAATTCTCCTCCGCCGCCCCTCCAACTTCCTTCGAATCGAATGGGCTTACGTCGCGTCTCGGCGCTGGTACACGTGAAATACGATCGCTCGCGTGCTTTGCTCGAAGTAGGGCTGTACTGGCATGGCTGGCTGTACACGCTTCTTCCGCCGGCTCGCAGGCCCGCGTTAGCCCCGTACAACGTAATGTATAGTGTATGCACTGGTACGCGCTTGCAGCCGGACGACGAATGGAGGAGCCGCGCTTCCTTCGAGCTTGCGCGCAATTGAAAGGAGCTTTCGCCGTGGAAGGGTGAAGCCTCGGCACGGATCTCCGAATAAAGCCAAACGTGCTCGGGGGAATGTTCTTGGCCGGCTAATTGGGGCCCGGGGATGTGTTTGTTCGTTGGGTGTTTGATGGATTTTTTTGGAGGGGAATTACCTGGATGCTTTCGATGCATTTCGACCGAACGATGTAGTTCTCGGAGCTGGGTATGGGGTTGTATCTCGGTTGTGTACTGCTTCAAGGGTATATAACGAAGTTTCAAGTTACGGGTATACAGAGTGAAAACGAACTGGTTCAAGTTAGGAAACTGCAAAACGATATTGATTTCCCGCTGCTTGTAGTTCTTGTATGCCTATGTAAGGATGGAGGATTTCTCGTTTATTGGCACTGCAGCCGAGTGATGAAAATATTTCTGATAGACCCAGGCATTTCGTACAACGAACACTTGTAAAAGATATATCACAATATCGCAGTAAAATTATTTTATTAATAGCATTTGATTTAACTTAATTATTTATACTTGAGGTAATGTGAACTTTTTGATTTTCTTTGACAATTTTAAAATTTAATAACGACAAAAATTTGACAATAAGTACGTTAAAATTGTGCAGCTATGTGATAAAGTAAACGTTCATCTGTGTTTTTTGTTTCTAAATTAAAAAAGCAATAATAATTAACATTACCTATAAATATTTGTAATACTCTATTCTGCTAAGAAATGTAGTGAATTCTAGAACATTTAAGGAGGCACACCACCTTTGAACACGAAACTTATTCTATAGAAATTTAGTCCATAAAAATTCTACTACTAATACTTGGTAATACCTTTAATTTCCCCGTAAAAAAATCTCAAAATCTTGATCTAGCATGTAATATAAAATCACCATAGTTATTAAGCTCCTAATCCACTGCCCACGGGATCGATTTCAAGTGATCCCATCGACCAAATTTCTCCAGGTTTGGGGATATTACTTTACAATACATTAGCTATGTTATAAATACAGGAAATTAAGTTTTACTAGGAAGAAATTTTTTTACATACATATTGTTTTCTTACATAGATATTCACGGAGAGAGGTAAAAACAAATAAAATAAAACACTCAAATTATAATCTAATCAAACTCTCAAAAATGAGTTAATTTATAGAAAATCAAAACTGAATATTCCTGTGATGTTTTAATGTTAAAGTAACTAAATCTCGAAGAAATCTATGTTTTCTAAAACCGAGACGTCCCATCGCTGACCCTACGCTTTTTATAAGCTTTTCGAGAAAACTCTCGTAAGACAAAGTAGATGCATAATGACAAAGTAGCACTGGATCTGGACGGGGATGTGGAGATGAAATAACGAGTCGAACGATGAAACGGCTTTATTGTGCGGACGTGTTTACAGCTTGGAGGCCGCGCTCGATCTAAGCTTAAGCGCCAGCACCAATGTACAGTAGTCTCGCGTTATTTGCCTGCTGGTTAATTGCCTCTTAGGTACGCCCCCGGATACGCATACGCACACACACATGGGACTGTCCCCTCCTTTTCGCCCGCTGCAAATCGCTACTAGTGTCGTATGAATAGAGGGGAAAGAGCGCACGAGACTGGCTCTCGCTAATGTCCGATTTCTCGGAATAGCACCACCCGAGAGTCCCGAGCGCAGGCAATTAACGCGAGACTACTGTAGTAGTGGGAGCGAAAGATAGAGTAGGACAGAGAATGTATGTAGAACGTCATTTCCAACACCTCATTTCCGCGCCTTTTACTAAATTCTTTTTCATTGTAAAATATGCTACCAGTCTTGTCGATATTTCGCAGTTTAGGCTCGTCTAAAATTTAATAACTAACTAATTTACATTACAAAATTCCAAAAATTAATTTTTTTTTAAATTATACTGTTTCTATCCGGAACACATATTATTGACTTTTTAATTAATTATTTAATAGTGTTAATTAATTTTATCCTATATATGTATATACAAAAATTTCTACGTAGTAAAAATTAATTTCCTGTATTCATACCATAACTAATGTATTGAAAAGCAATATCGCCAAAGATGGACAAATATGACCGATGGGATCACTTGGAATTCCGTGGGCAGTGGATTAGGAGCTTAATAACTATGGTGATTTTAATTGACGCGCTTGATTAAGATTTTGAGTATTTTTTAAGGTGAAATTAAAGGTATTACCTAGTATTAATAGTAACAATAATTTCAGAATGATTGCTTTTGACAGGAAGAATTTTTATGGACTCATACAAATAAGTTTCGTTTTTGTGTTCAAAGGTGGTGTGCCCTCTTAAGAGTTTAAGCAATACTTAAACTGTGTAATATATTAGTACCTTTCAATAACCAGCATACTGTTACATAAGTGAAACGTACATAGGGCCAAATGAGGTTCGATTGATAAAGTATATTGGACTCTCGATACATGGTCACTCGATGTGGGTGATTTTCCACAAACATTTAAAATTATGTCCATGTTAGATGACTTTTCTACGATAAATAATATATATTAAATTATATAAAAATTACAAAAATAGTTATCCACTACAGGGGCAGAATTTTGAATTTTTGTGAAAAGTTATCCATATCGAGCGTCCATATATTAAAATCACACTGTACAATATCATACAGTCACAAAGAGATAAAAACTATTCCTTTTATCCTTTAATTACGTTAGCATGTTGAGTTTCCTAATTTCATGAATTAATTAGTTAGAATAAAGCTAAATTTTTTCAAATTCTCTCATATTTCCTTTGATTTTTATCTTAATGCTGTTTCAATAGATTCCATGGATTATTTCCTAGCAAAAAAAATCCGTAAAAACTCATTAATATTTCAGCGTTTAAAAGAGAACGACTCCTCAATACAAAATTTTGAAACTCGTACAACATTTATAAAATTCTAAAGTTCAATTCAAAACCGACTGCAATACCTTAAATCCATACATATTCCTTACTCCAATTAGCAAACTGTCGAGGCTCACCCAGCCCCAGCCCCTACAACATCCAACCGCTTGTCCACGCAACTCAGTTAACCACTGCGCCAGAGTAGCTCTAGAATTTAGGTAGTTTTTTGTCCCGTCCCAGCAAAGTCCTGTCGGTTCTCCGAGGAGCTCGGAGCTATTCTTAAATTTTCACGTACTCGAGGGCGCGCTCTCCGCCTCGGCGATAAAAACAGGCGAACAAGCCGCGAAGCAGACGAGACAAAGGGAAAAGCTCCCGCGTATATATATATATACATACACATCTGCAATACGTATAAAAGCTCGAAGCGGCACCGAGTGCTTTTGCGCGCGATGCGAACTGTATCAAATGCCTTTAATCGGCTCCTCCGCTCCTAAAAAGGCCCTCGAAGTACTCGCGCTTGTTCTTTACCGCCGCGAGCGCGCGCGTCGTCGTCGGCGGCTGCTCGCGGCCACTTTAATTGGAAGCGCGCGCGCGCCAGCGAGTCTCCAATTAGTAGCGCGGCTTCTCTCCTTCTCCCCGGCTCTGCGGGCTCTATTATATCGCTCGCTCTTTCTGCTGCGCATACGCAGGCGCCGCCGGCGCGCACGCTCGCGCAAAAGAGAGGATGTTGCGCTAGGAATGGGTATGTGTATGTTGCGTTAGACGGGGACTCGTGGGGAAAAAATTTAAATCGCAGAGTGTCGGTGAGGAGTTGTAGTGTATTTGATGATAACAGGAATATGTCGACAAGTGAGTTTTAAGGATAGGCGCTTAATTATTTTAGGTGAATTTGGGTGGGGGGCAGAAAATATTTGCATTCTCATCGCAGGCTTTTATGGGTATTAGCTTTGATACCTATTTATGCAATATGAAGACATAAATGATATTTGAATGTTTTTGTACTTTTATGTAACGTGCTATTCAGCAAAAGCGCGTGTTTACTTTGTCAGGCATTCTTATTTACATTACTGCGTACCCGCATACGGATATCCTAACACCGTGGACTATTATCATGTTTATATTAGCATATTAATTAATAATAATTGTTTAATAATCAATATTTAATATTTTCATAGCGTTAGTGAAGTGATATCTGAGTATGTTGATTTCATATTTACTACTTTATTTTTCACATGAAAATGTATTTAATACTTATATAACGTTAATATGTACATCCAAAATGTATAACATGCAAAAGCTTATTTAATAATAAAAGAATATAAAAATCAAATTTTTTAACATTTAGTTATAGAAAGTCTCGTGAACACATATATTTATGAAGCAAGTAGCTGAACATTTCTTTGTGTCATAATTGAACCGCAGACAAGGGCAAATTAGAAACTACTCTTAAATTGGCGATAGAAAATAAAAGGGGAGCCGGGCGAGTATAGACGAGGCGTATGAACCGATAATTGAGACCGACTGACAAAGCTAAATATCCTGGCTTTTAATGGCTGCCCTGCAAGTTTTTTCTCTCTTTCTTGCACTTTATTTTTAATTAGCTGAATGTGGTCGGCATTGTAATAATGAATAACGGTCCGCGAGAATGTTAAAGAACCGTGCAAATTTAATAAGGGAAAATTGAATAGCGAGCATGGAACAAAACACACGTAGAAAGAAAACTCGAAATCGGTGAAAAATCGGAGTGCTAATTGGCTGCCGCGTGCAATTCAATAAAAAATCAAAACCCCGCGAGGAGCACGCGCGCCGAAACGACCGGTGGCACTCTTACATTGCAAAACTGCGCGCCTCTCTTTTTTTATCGAGTAGCGCGCGGATTCTCGTTTATCGCTCGTAATTCGTTTGCCGATAAACGTTCATCAAAAGGCTGTGCGCTCCTGTAAATCTGGCGCACGAGTTAGTTCAGAACCGCGGGTAGTACTTGATAAGGTCGTTGCAATTCTCTCGATGATCTGTCGTTCACATGAGTTGAAAGAGAGAGAAAGAGAGAAAGAGAGCGAAAGAAGGGGAGGGAGAGAGGGAGGGAAAGAGACAGAGAGAGAGAGAGAGCCAACTATGTACACGCAATTGGGGAAAAATGTTCGCGACCTGACGTTCCAATCTGTCAGAGCCAAATATAGATTCGGCAATAGCAGCGGAAGAGAATTTCAATTACTTTCATCTTGAATCATTCTCTCTTTCTCTCACGAGTACCAGTGGCATGACAGTTCGATTCGTCCAGAAAATATCAGGAACTGATCACTTGCTCTTAATTTTCTGTCCAGCGAGTGTCGTATTATATACCGTACTAAAACTTCGGTTCAACGTTTTCATGGCAAACCCTGTCACTGGAATTTCATTGAAATGCAATTTATTCCGAAAAAATAGAGTTACAATTTTTCCGGATTTGTCGGACGAGTTATTGACTATTTTCACTGATAACTTTATTGTTAAAATTACAACGGCATCTTATTAATTATTCCGAGGAGTGTAGAATTTGGCGAATTCGTGAAATTTTAGTCAAATTCATTAGCTCGGAATAATTGAATTTGTATATGGACGCTGATCTTGCGAATTGAACTGCTGCTGCCGTTGCGGTAGCATCTAGCCGCTGTTATCATTCCACTGGCGGCTTGTTTGCGGCCTGTTTGTGGATTTTCAGAGGCCATTCCGTATAACGTGATAGCTTGTAGAATGGCTTGAAGGATCAAATTTAATTATAAAGAATCGTTTCTTCCTCCTTAAACTATATATTTTCAAGATTCTATAACATGTGAAATAAGAAAATTTTAAGTTAAACAGATTTAGGTTTATACAAAATTTTCTAATTTATTTTATTCTAAACGCTTACATTCGCTATTCTATTTTTGATAACAACAAAGTAATAAATTAAATAAATTATTTTACGAATACGAAGAAATAAGTGTATTAAAATGATCCTTGCCACGGTATTTGTATTATTTAAGTAGTACAAGTCATGTCGTGTCAGATATATTTGATGTTATAACATAGTTAATACATTTTGAATGATTGTTATCAACTACAAATTGTAGACGGAATTGTTTTAAGTTATATGACTATGTTGACAACGTTTCGGGTATCTCTACACGTTAGAGTCAATTTATAATGAACGAATGTTCGTATAAACATCTTACATACATTCTAATAAATAGTTAATACACTTACAAATAGACAGGTTTAAAATAGTTCTATATTATCACGGATTGTAGAAAGCTTTCATTTGAGCTTTGTTTAATATCATGTTTCAAAGCTTTAAGCAATTAAAGATAATAGCGAAAAATATGCGTAAAAACTTTTTACATTAAAAAAATCTAAAATCATGGAATTGTTACACGGTTAAAAATGAATTAGTAATATGTTATTTTTTTTTCATTTGATAGAATTTTTTTGTTACTTGCAACATACATTTATTTGTTAAAGTAACATATTTCAATTATGTCAAATGAGATTCGCGTGTTACTATTTTCACTTATAAACAAGTGTTTGTTACTGCAAACTATTCGCGTTCAATATTCTCACAACGATCAGCACGACTCCCATTGGAATTCACGGTCTCGATCGTCGCCTTTCGACGTGCAAACGACTAATGTGTATAAACGTGTCGGTGGTAGTTGCTTCTTTTACACATTTTTGAACGTTCAAAATCTCCATCCGTATCTAACACCCCATACCTTATATACTTGTATACTACACCGAGAGAATTTTCTAATAAAAATTATAACGAAATTCAGGGTAAAAATTACCGTAAATAATTATAAAGCTGGGACACTCCTACTTTCTGGCACTTTTTACTGATATTTTACTATAAAAATTACATCATTGACTACAAATTCTATCGCACAGAGTATAAATTTTACCGCACTGAATGGTAAAATTTACCTGATTTGAGAAAAAGAAGACAGCTGATAAAGGAAACAACTGAGAGTGTACACATTTTAGGTTAACTCAAATATAAATGGACTTATTTAAGTATTAATGATACTGCTACAACAATTGGAATAAAATCCAGATTTTTAAAAATATTTCGTACAAATTTTACCACAAATTTTGTTTTTTTCTAAGATTCGTACAGGAAACTTTTACTCTACGGCAGGCAAATTTTACCCTTCAGTACGGTAAAATTTATCGTAAATATCAATAAAATCTGCCGGAAAGTTAGAGTGTCCCAGCTTTATAGTCATTCACGGTAATTTTTACTGCGAGTTTCGTCATAATTTTTATTAGAAAACTCTCTCCGTGTAGGCATTCTTAAATAAGTGTTGATTGCATAATGAAACAAATCCACCTTACTTTTCAGAAATCCCTAGGCCAGCGTCGGCGCGCAAGCCCAACACCCGACGGGGCGACGCGAAGAAGCCCCGCAGCCAGGAACCTGGCTACAGCGAGAAGACCGCCGCGGGCATGCTGGACGACCGGGACGACGACCCCGACGATCTCGACTCGGACTCCTCGGCCCCGAGCAGCTTACTACCCACCCAACCGCGCTCGACTTCCATCCTCGCCTGCTGCTACGTCGCCGCGGCCTCGATCATCCTGCGAAGATTGTCCTCGTAGACACACATACACACACACACGACTGCAGGCATACGAGCGCACCGCCGCAGCAGCCGCCGCCGCGACTTCCAATTAAACTTCGAAATCGCGGTTGGAATTCGATTTGCTGCGGGGTCGGCTGCTGCTGCTGCTGCTGCACCGCGACCGGGACGACCGACGTTTTCGATACACAAGCCCGCGAAATTTCCAATGCGCCCCTACCCCGGGCCGCCTTTGTTTTGTCCTTCGCGGAATGCGCGCGGAACGATGTTGCCGGGGCTTGATTTGATTCTCGGTTTTGCAATATTCTTCTTCCTCGATGATCGCTGCTGCCGTTTATGATGCCGGTGGGGCTCAGAGACGAGGCGCGGAATCAATCCAGGAGTAGCTTGTCGTGGAAATTGACGGACGCGAGCGAGAAATCGAACGGGATGAATTTCCAGAATAACAAGAGAGAGCATCGATGTAAATTGAATGTAAGAGATTAGCGGCCTCGTCGATTCGTGTTTATGGTGCGCGGTATTTTTTCGCGGAGGCCAGCTCGGAATCTCTCCCGTCGTGAATTCTCGCGGAGCATTCGGCAAAAAAAAGTCGGTTTACATGTCAAAGACGGCCCGAGGAATTCAAATGTATATACATTTCGCTTGCTAAAAGAAACGGATTTCGAGAACGTTGAATTCTAATTTGACGCTTCGTATGAATATGCATTCAATTAAAATAATGTAAAGGGATTCATTAAAAAAAAAAGCGCGGGGATTGAAGTGGAGCGGAATTGAAGTAGTGCATTTACCGGTGTCGCGTACAGCTCGCGCGCGCGCGATCAATTTATTCTGGCCCAGGCTCAGTTGGAAACTCGCTTTTCGTCCATCACGTTTGCCCATCGTGAGTTCGCATTGAAATTCCTCGAAAATCTAGATAACGCGCGTTCTAAGGAGCACGAGCGTGCATCTCTTTTGTAGATGTCCGGTCGGGTTCTCTTTTCGCCGTTGGTTCTCTTTTACCGTATTATACCACGTGAATGGTGTGACTATTTTTGAACGACGTTTTGAATTTAATTGTTATATTGCGGGCAAGTAGAATTGATTTGTGTATCGGTGAAAGTAACGGGTGTGGAATAAAACAATTTATACATCTACACTCGATTAATGGGATTTCGTTTGCCTTTTGCGTACGTGCATTGTGTAACGCGAGTGTTCCGCACAATAAAGGTTTTATTAGGGAAATAAAGTATACCGACGTTAAAGGAAATTTAGTGATGAATGCCAAATGCGATTATGAACGAATTTATACTCGTCACAAATGTAAATACACTGACCTTGATTTATTTGCATAATAACAGCAATTGTACAGAGTAGTTAAGAGAATGAATTTGAAAATATTTTACAATGTAAAATCGACATAATTTGTTTTAATATTCTTTGTAAACTTCAATAGTTAATTATTTGCGTTTTCAAAACTACGAATGTACTTTATAATAATATGTCTTTTTATATGCGTATTTTATCATGTTACAGAGTGTTATTGTTATATTTTCTGAATTAGATTTATATTATTTCCATCAATGCATTTATCATGTGGTTGCAAAATGATACAGTAATGTTGAGCAGTTTGAATAAGAGTTTTAACTGTGTAAAGTATACGGAACGCACGGGAGCAATGGACGTTCAAAGAACCGATAAAGTTGTAATTATATATAAGGAAAGTTTCATTAACATGTAAAACATATATGATAAACACTGTAAACTATCATCCGTAAATTACTACAAGTTGAACAAAATTATAAATAATTCAAACAATGTTTTATTTGTTCGTTCAATTAATTACTAACTCCATGATGTGTATATAAACAAAAAAGTGTTACATGTATCAAAATTATCGTTTGACAGATTAAAGTGCGAGTGTATTATCGGTGCTTTGAAATACGATTGTTATGTACAGGGTAGTACAGATAGGGTTTTGCGTATAAACTGTAGGATAAGCCTCAGGGACGTGTATATATTATTGCATTTAAATAATATACATGTATTAAAAACTAAACGCTACCGTGAATTTTTACAATTGTATCAAATTCAGAAGCATGAATGTGAAATGTAAATACAATCTGCGTCGTTGTGTATTTAAGCAATAAATGTTAGCTATATAAAGGTTACGTTTTCGTCTGCCAATACTTTATTCTGTCTCCTATTCATTAAATTAGAATATTAGATGCTGAAATATAACATAAATTACGGAAAGCTGCTAAATTATTTGAAATGTTCGGTATGCAATTACTATATTATTTACGGATGGTATTTATAAATTTGTACATGTTGTACTATCATAACTTTTGAATATACAGGTTCGCAGGATACTATTTGATCCCATGATACATTTACCGACAGCGGGCGGAACTCTGCAATGTTTCTCTTACCAACTAATATATCGATTTTCTCGGGGGTGTTTATTCTCCCAAATAACTAGCAAGCTGTTTCACCCCTAACCGAAAGATGGCTCTTACAGCATAAATTTTACAAAAATTCGTCCGATGCATCTAGAAACCTTAATCTTTCACGGGGATAACTACTGATAAGAAAATGAAATTAATCTCAAACATTTGATTGGAAAAATAAATTCACTTTCGTAGAGTTCAATGCATTTGTATTTTACTTTAATCGAGGTGAAACAAGAAATAGCAAAAGTCACGTGATATAATATGAGAGTCAATGACCGTTTCTAAGAGGATTTTCTTGCAGCGTTTTACGAGATACACAAGCAAAGAAAAATTTTATTTGAAGAGAGCCAGCTCGACAGTCGGCGGCACAGCGCGGCGCACGGAGCTATATTGGGCGCTAGGAGAGTGCCAGTAAATCTCGGCGCTGCAGTTTCGGACTTGGTCGATATCCAGCCCAGTTTAGACAAGTGAACGTTAAGTTCTCTCGCTCGATTTTTGAAATATTCATATAATCATCGCACATTATATAGCTTGTCGATATTTGTGCTTAAAAAGGCTCGGGGATTTTACAAAAAATCAGAGAATGTAATGAAACTCACACATATCATTGTTTAGAGAATCAAGAAGTTCTATGAATTTTTTCAATATTTATTACCGATGTTATATTTAAGATATTCGACTTCGAAGTTTGCTTGTTATGCATGAGCTTTTATGGAATTCGGCTATTAAAACAGATTAAGGTGGGGTGCCATGTGTGTAAAAAAACAGCGAATGAAATAAAAAATTGTGTACGTTAACAAGTAACTTATTTCAAAGCCGTGAGCAAAATTTGAACGGGTGTCACCGCATTTAATTTCGAGTATTGAATGAAAAAGTAAACAAAAAGTCAAGCTTGTTGACTGTGCGAAGTGGTACGCGGGGAGCGGAGCGGCTAAATACTTAATACTTTAATACTTTTATGCTTCCGAGAAAAAAATGATTTTGTAAAAAGTAATCTATTTCCATGTTGTACGATAAACGGAGTAAAACTGCATCAATAGATCTTAAAATTTTAAAAAAGATAGATTTTTACTATCTCTTGGCTGAGTTATTTGCGAAGCTCATAAGGTCTTTTAATTTCCGAGATATTTCAGGTTATGTATTTTTTTAAACATTCTTTTGATCGCTTAAATCTCGAGAACGGAGCAGGTATTTTTACCGAACAGGGCTCATTTTTTCTATTTTTAATGCATATTCAAAATTAAAACGAAATTTCAAGATTCGTCGACTCGTTTTGGATGTATATCATTTTTTCTATTTTACGATATTCTGAAATCGATGAGGTAAGTTATTTTGGTATGTTAGAAATTATATGACCGCCAGTGTAAATGCATTTGAAAGAGCATAACATGGTCTATCTTCTTCGACTCGAAATTTTTTGTAAGATATCTCTCTTCTGTTTTTATACACGAAAACGTCATTATTGGTTTAAACGGCGATATCTTAGAAACATACGATGGAAAATCTTTAAAATATTATGAGCTAATTAGTCAAAAGGTAACTTTTATCTTTCAAGATATTTGAGGTTATATATTTTTTCAAATTGTGATTCCTTATTGACACTTCTCTTTAGTAGTGAGCTTTGTAAGTTGTCAATAAATACTTCTTTTCTGCATAGAGTATATTTATATATAGCGATAACCAGCGCCAAATGACCAATATTTGAAGCTGAGAGAGAAGGCTACTTTAATTATTTTTACATGGCTAGTATATCTATATATAGTTGCAATTCCGATCCCAATATCTTGAGAAAGTCGCGGTCATTTTTTATTAAACAAACGATTTTTTATTTGTAGTTTGATGGAGATACTAAATCAGAAAAAAAAGATTCATCGATTAGTTTTTGTTTTATATTTTTCTATTTTACGATATTTTTAAATCAATAATGCAGTTTATGATCACACCGTTTCGAGCTATTAATTAGAAAGAGATACATAAATTTAAGATTAATGTATTAGAATTTAAGAAACTAATATTGGGACAATTTTTCTAATTTGAGGAAACTAAATGCCAATGAAGCTAATGGGGATAGGGATCATAGAGTTTGCCAATTTTAGCTGATGGTAATAGCGATGCTGATGATACACAGAAATGATACATTTATATCAGCACACTTCGTAATTTTTATGGAATAAAAAATAAAAGTTCTGTTTGTTAATACTGTGCGTTTGTTAACTCTAATTCTATCGAATGATTATGGAACGAGAGATGCTCCGATAACAAACGATGTTTTGATATAAAGTCACAGTGAATAAGAGCATTGCGCTCGTAAATTGTCTAAACAAGAAAAGTGAAGGATTTAAATTTTTGTATTGGGGTACAAAATAAAGGAGAGTCTTGACAATCTCGTTAAGATAGTATAAGTACTTGTCATTTACTTCAGTATTAATATTAAAATGTGAATAATACGTACCGTGCATTTAAAATATTTGAGCTTTCATGTCACCGTGCAGTGGATCTTTAACTATTTTGACAGTCTCATAATTCAGTGATAATAGTATATATCCCCTACTAATATTTTAAAATAATATCAAAGCATAGTTAATTTCCATTAGATTAACTATATTAGGTGTTTACTCTCTGCTTGTGTCATCGTATATTATACAGCGTAAGCTTACAAATTTGATGCATAATAATTTACATCTACCTAGACGGAATGCGTTATTCGCTCGGAGTAACCCAGGAAATTTTCGTAATTCAAAAATACCCTTTACATAAAAATCCAAAATAAAGCCATCTCCTAGTTTCAATTTAATAAGATCAATTTTACAGTCAACTCTTCCTCTACGCAATTCCTTTGCAGAATCATGCTTGATATAATGATCATGAAAACTGCTCGAGTGACGCAGAAAGCTCGACGTCGCGAAAATTGCCCGAGATAATTTCCCCTCTCTTCGGAATTTCATGCTCAGGTTCAGACGGCTTTGTTTGTCCACATTTTGCCGAAGGGTAGCTAATTTTAACTTCCCTCGCAAGTAGCAAGCAGCAGCGGCAGCGGCGGCACCCCAGCATTATATTTTTTTTGCGCTCGGCGTACTTCTAAAGTCTGCGAGCGAGCGAGCGTTCGCGCGCGGTAGATGTGAGCAGCGGCAGTTTCTTTTGCACGCGCCCATCAAGATGAGGCGATGTTTGCTCAACCGAGTGACACGTTCGAATTTCCCCATAGTAAACGCCTCGCTTTCTCTTTCGCTCTCCGTACTCCTTTGCTCCTCGCTCCTTCTTTCCCTTGCTCTACGGCCGAGCAGCAGCTCTCGGCGGATAAAAGTGTTATCGTATCGTAAAGTCTCGAGGAGGAGCGTGTCTCATAACAAAACCGTAAAATGTATTAAGAGAACATTGTTATAGATTATATATGGCTGGAAAAGAGGAAAGCGCTGCAGTACTGCAGAGTAGATTGCTGTTTTTTTTTCTCCTTTCGTCCGCGCCTGTGTAAATTCACCCGTTAACGTAAAATTAAACAGCCGAACGCCTTGTTGAGGCGAGAGTGTGCATGCAGGTGAAACTGAATTCCTTTTATCTTTTTCTGAAAATATATATTTTATACGGCTTCGGTGCAGGGATGTGTGGGCAGACAACACGCGTGGAGTTCGTGTGAATTTCCTCGAACTCCTGTTATGTTTTATTTAATTAATTGTTAAAGAATCTTTGTGATACATGTTTTACCTTTGGCTAATTACGAAAGGTTTATGAACATAATGCTGAGAGAGAACGCATATAAATTCACGTGTATAAACTTCATGTGGGTTAATGCACAATTATTGAGTATCAATTTTAAGTTTTTCAAATGGTACACTTATATCTGCCGTGCATTCCAAAATCATTCTGCTGTCAGATTGGACATTAGCCGCTAATATTTTCTATCTACGCGTCATCTATTGTTATCAATCGTAATGCCATACGTAAGTCCATAAATATAGCTCTTTTGATACAAGAAGTGAATTGAGCACGATCAAGTAGTTTCCACCTACGCAACGGTCGCCACAATCTTAGCTTGAATGAATGTCTGCTGAACCGCATAGCCTCTTAGGGTTCATTTATGGCGAAAGAACAAGGTTATACCTACATGCGTCATGCCTTCTGCTGTGTAAAAGTATATCTATATAGTCAATTTTACGCTTCACTATATCAATGCGCCCTTACGTTGTATACAGTATGTAATGATAAAATATAACATCTAAAATGGACGATCTTATATAGCGGATGAAATATGAAATAACTCAATGCTATTAAGTTAATCTTTGCATTTAGTTATCCTTAGAATGGTACTAAACCTATATTCTAACAGTTTCATTCTAATACGTTTAATAAGTAAAACTAACTTTAATAAGTTTAATAAGTAAAACTAACAAGGAGATTGCCATACTTTTGGGAAATGGAATTTGATGAGGCTTTGCGAGTTTTTTTGTACCTAGAAAGAAAGCTTAGGACCTGTAATTTGTGCCAATGGGTTCTTGTATTATATCTTGTGTACATACGCACACACGAACGCACACAGATGCACACACGCACACACGAACGCATACATATACACACAGTCACGTATACGCGCGTGCACACACAAAAAGATTTCTCTTTGACAAGGCAATAGGTAGACAAAATATCAAATCAAATATAATTTACATTTTAAACCCAATATTAGTACTATAATTAATAAATAAGCCAAAAATTAATTTTTTAAAGTTTTCTGTAATTATAAGTAAATGTCGTCTCATATAGCCAATCATTTTATTTTCCTGTGTCGAAATTTCGAGGTTATGTATGTGGCACTTTAAATTTAGATATAGAGACTCTAAAATAACACAGTCATGTCATTATCGGCGGCCACTCAATTACTTCCTCTGGTATAATGTGTTTTTTAAACATTGTAAATGATGCATCAAAATTAATTGCAAATTTAGTTTTCAAATCAGAATTTAGTTTATTTTAAGTCTAAATAAAACTACAGATTTATGACGCAATATACACCTTAAATATGAAATAATAATTGGTATTTTTAGTGCTTAAAAAATTCTTAATCAATATTTATACTCACGTAAAAAGTTTATCCTTTTCCTACTTATATAATATACCATTTTACCAGTGAAAAAGGCCCAAATATTCATTACGGAACCCAGAAGTTGAGCGTCTAACATTTCATGGAAAATTCACTGGTGTTGTCCAGTTAATGCAAAGTATTAGCACCCTCCTGTAAGCAGATGTCAATTTTTAAAACTTTTGTCACTTTGTTTTGACACTGACCCCTACTAAAATCTTGAAGATTGACAACGTACACCTATGTACTATAATCATTCATTTAAACGCAGAACACCATTCAATTTTTATTATTAATACGTATTAAAATTGTATTGGATTGATATTTCTTGAAGATTTGGTAGGGGTTATATCCAGTGTTAAAAGAAAGTGACAATAATTTGAAAAATTGACATTCACTTACAGGAAGGTGCTATACTTTGTATTAAGAAGATGTCAAAGTTAACTAATAATCCTTACCTTACCGGCATCGCATTTATATTCTTTTTCTCTACAATAAATAAATATTTATAAAAAGACGCCATACTACCCCGTCCGTATTCTTACCAGGAACCTTCAGTTAAATTTTCAAAAACTTTCATTATTAACTCCCGGAGAAAAATACCTTTGAATATTTAACTATAGTTGTATATTTTCAAACGCATTTTTCTCCGGGATATCTCCCGGATAATAATGAAAGTTTTTGAAAATTTAATGCCGTTAAGGTAGGGCTAGGGTATTAGTTCACTTCCAGAACTCCTTTTTATATATCACTGGATAATAAGTAAAATATCAAATATAAACTATATCGATCAGTGGGTGTTTCATGTTAATTATTGACTTTGTTGCTTTATATAATAGAGTTTTAGCAAGTAAAGATTAATAGAGTCAAAATAATTAATAAAAATTATTTTGTCGAAACATGTGCCTCAGGAACACAAACAATTGTTTCAAAACCTTTAATAGTAAAAAATTCTGTAAATATACCCATATGTAATATATTTAAAAATTACAAGATTGCGGGAATCGATCAGTTATTGACTAAATTAGGTCGAAAAAAAAGTTTGTTTTTGTCGACATGAATTTAGTTGTTAAAAACTAAAGTCAGTTTATAATGTATTTTGAATTTATGAAATTAAACTATATTTCAAAAAGTTATAGCATTTATTAAAGTTCTTTTATGACATCAATAAAAAATTTGGAGCATCGTATCGTTATCAATTTTCAAAATATTGATAAAATTCCAAATATTCACAATGAAAGTATGTCACGATCTATTCAAATATGCAGTTAGATAATAATACTTATTGGCCAAATAAGGCGTAGTGATATATCCCTTTTTATGTTCCGGTTTCAAAGAACTCATTTTTATTTTATTGCATTTTTCGAAAGAAATTGATTGTTAGAATATACTGTAAAATTTCTGAAACGATATTTGAAGAATTTCACCAGTTATTTTAGCGGCCTATGAAGTAAGCACGTCGCAGCGCGGTACGTGAGGTTTTAAAAAGTTGATTTTTTTTATTTTTCTAAAGTATTTGGTTGTTAAAATACAGTGTAAAAGTTTTGTCGCGAATTTCAAAGAATTTCTAGACGTATAAATCTACGAAGTAGCAGTTTTATGCTTATCGAATGAATAATTCATACTTATTTTACAACTTGAATCTTAAAAAGATGTTAAGTCGATAGGCTCATCATAATTTTGTGTATATAAATAAAGATAGGTTGTAGATAGCAAAAAAATTTATTTCTACTGCATTTATATGTTTGGGTGAAGAAAGCATAACCACGTGTATATAAGTGCGCTATTTTAATATGTGAATACGAAGCAGGCAATTATCTGTTGATGGGGTAATAAACTTACAGAACCTGCATTAAAGGCCCCATAATTTTTGTACATTATGCTGCATTTTCGCGAGGAAGTGATGAAATAAATCTCATCGCTAAAACAATAAACAGAGCCATTGAATTCTATTGTAATAATTTTTTCCTTTGCCGAGAGGAGATAATGCAGTGATTCAATTATGATTTATTGAGTTTGATATGGGAGTTTCGTAAGCTCGTGGGTCGGGCGCAGAGAAAAACAGAATTTCGGGGCGGAATTCATCTGAGTTTTTCCGCTTGGTCGACTAAAACACGACCCTCTCTCTCTTTCTCTCTTCCCACCCCTACTCACCCTCCAATCTCGCAAATACTACTCCAGGTTATCCGCAACGAAATCGCATACGCCTTAGGATACACCCGAGGGACAAATACAGTCGCCTCAGCTGACTCCCCATGTGTCGCCTTTGTACCTACCTACTCGCTCGACCGGTGGTCTCCCCCTGTTTTCCCGTGTACAGCTATATATAGACGCGAGGCGAATATGTACATACCGATTGCCTGACCGAACCGTGAATTATTATTTATTTTTCTCGCCGCGTGCGCTGGGTGCCAGTCGAGTCTCTAATGGCCTTGAGAGGAAGCTATGAGTTTTTTTTTATGTATTAGCTTCCCTCTGAATGTTGATATGATCTGAATTCAAGAAAGTAAGGATCGCTATGATCTTGCCAATTATCTTTTATGTCTTTCAAGAGTATTTCCCTTTTATCTTGTTATGAGACTCTAACTGTAATAATCTTCTTTCGAAATTCTGTTATGACGTTGTTAACTCGAATACGATAAGGATTTAATGATATTAAATATATTACACATAAATGAAAGCTGATTCGTCAATGAATAGTTAAAAGTACTATTAGGTAAATTCGAAATTATAAAATGTATATTTATATGTATTGCCCTGAAAACTAACATGTTAATTTATAAAAAAATGTATTTCGTAAGCAATATCGTAATAGTTATAGATGGAAGACGCAAGAAACATCTGTTGTCGAATATCTGCGAAGCTTACAGGCAAGAGAATCATCAGTGTAACCATCACCGATACGTTTTATTTCGAAAGAAATGGTTGAAAATATTTGCGCGCACTGCATTCGCTCCAAATGTGTTGCGCACCAAACTCGAATAAGCAATGTTGAGATGCATATTACGATAGGGAACTTAGCTATTCACACGTATAGTTGTGCAAGTAGATGGCATACTTCGGGTTTTTTCTAAGATACTTATGTATACATTTATGTATGATATTCAAAGATTTCATTTTCAAAATCTACGATATTTTGTATTCACTTCTAAACATCTCCTACTGTATGCATTGAAAATTATTACTTTTATTACTTGATACATTAAAATTTTAATGAATAAAGTAAAATTATCTTTAATCCTCCTGCTCATTGGGACGAGTATACTCGTCCAAAATAATCGTCAATTTTTTATGTATTTTGTGTTGCTAATATAAAATTCTTCGTTCAATGACCATCTTTAACTTGTCAATTTAAAGCTGAGCAGGAAATAAGAAATAGAAGAAATTCAAAAAATTGCAAATGGTTGCAGCACATATGGATGTAGATTTACATTCAATAGAACCCAAGTATCAAAATAAATTACTGCGAAGGAGGGTTACATAATTACATTTAAACCTGTATACAAATATGTTAAGTTCTATTCAGTCGTAAATTTAATTTTATTGATTACGAGTATGTATTTCATTTTTCACAAAAGATAATTGAGGAGGGGGCGAACAAAACCAGATAAGTCTACTTTCCTTAATTTAGAAAAATTAAGAAAGACTGCATTCATTTTCTATTAGTTTAAATGAAATAACGTATTTTAGATGCTTTGTTAATAGCTAATTTTTAAGTGGAGATTAAAAGTAACACCATAAATATGAAGACCACATTGTTTTATGATCAAAATATACATAAAATCAATTTTCACAAAAATTGGAATTATTCAGTTTTGTTCGTCCCCTCCTCAATTATAATGATAATTTATCACCAAATCATTTGTTTACTAACAAAATTAATGAGAAAAAATATAGAACGATTTATTTTTCGCTGTATTTTTTTAATCGTCTTAACCGAATTTCTGCCAGATGTATGCCTGTCTTCAGTATACTAATTATCTTCTGCAGTGTAGATTGTAATCTTTTAAACTTGCACCCATGTAACTAGGAAAAAGACGGTGGTACGGATATTTTGACAAAAATCAACCTCTGCAGCATTTTCATTTTGCAGATGCATAAAGGATTTATTATTTATTACTCTTGAGCTTTTACATGGTCAATTCCTAATTACAATCAATATTTTAGAAGGAGTAAAAAATAATTACAGGCTTCTTTTACCTTCTACATTGCATTTATTCAATCCAACAAGTTGTATGAATTAGGTATTATGAACGTTATAATTTTATTAAGCATCTAGCAACATATATTACTAGCAGAAAAATCACCTCATTAACAGATTGAGGGCGGCATGATGCATATATGGGTGATTGTTAAGAAAACGGTAGCTATTAACCTAATTTTTGGACCAAACTAAAAATCTTTTTTTCAGTGTTAATTTGAGGTTTAAGTTGTTATTTATGGTAAAATGAGACAAACTGTTCTTGGAAACAGCTATAGATGGCAAAAATGTTTTTACATGTATTTCTTATGAGGATTTTACCAGATCGGCCACGGTAATTACGACCACGGTAATTATTTTTTGCTAGAAAAATGCATGTAGTGTTATTTTAGTTTAAAAAAATATTTTTCCGTATATTATGTACATTTACACACTTTATATTACACCAGAATACCGCATAATTTTTTTTATCATATGCAACTTACCAATAATTTTTATGATCACGGTAATTACGTATCTTTTTTGCTTTTGGGATTTTAAAACGAAAAACGTTAAAACTAACTATAAAAACTGCAAATAGAAACCGGGTCGCTCGCTTACGTAGTTGTTTGAAGTTCGAACTAAATAACCTCATAAGTCAGATGACGCTACTAAGCTGATGTATTCATTACAATACGATAAATTGAGCTGGGATTTTAAAACTCAAAAAGTTGGCTACAACATTCGTAATACTCCTGTAGACAGATAAGTTTAAAAAAAAATTCTGAAAAAATTAGAACATACTGTACGTAGAGTGTACTTTAATCATAAATTAGGTATAATTAAATCCTAAAGTTATTGTTTAATAAATTCAGAATTACGCGAATTGCTCGATGGTGACAGGCCTCGGTAATTACTTTTAGACTCTATATATATATATATATATATATATATATATATATATATATCACTTGTGTGTTAAAAATATAGCATAGTTGTCTTAGTTTTGTGTTTAAGATGTTCAAATGCATCATTTTTAAGTACTTCAAACGTTTACCAGACTTTAATAATATTTCTTTTCTACTCAGTGTATTGGCGACACTAAAAATACCGTTTTTTTGACAATCACCGTTATATGTTACCAATTGACGCAATTTTCTTTGCATGTTGTCTTACTGTAAACGTAAAAAATAATGAAACTTTTTATGCGATTGGTTATTGGATTCTTTAAGCTCTTAAAGAGGTAGAAGCATCGAGTTTTTATCGAATGTTTGAAATTTTAATAAATTTTGTAGATAATTGAATAAATCGGCTTATACATTAACCGTCGTTAACCTGTAAGGGGGAACATACGAACGCCTTAGCATTTTAATTAAAATAAATTTTTTAGAAATCAGTAAAAAATATTTTCTTTAAATAGTAACAGTTTGGGTAATTGAAATATGTTTTCTATGTATACAATGAAGACTTTTCACCATCTATTAAGGCTTAAATATGCTCAAGTAATTTTCAGCCAATTGCCTTAAAACTTTCCACATATCTTCTACACACATACAATTCCCTACACTACCAGAATAATAAGGATTTATAGTTTAAAGCATGAAAGTAATCTTAAATTTAATTTTACATACAAGTTCGTACCATTTATAAGCTCGATTTTACCAATATCAATTTTAATTTTCCTGCTTAATACTTGATAAATCCTTATGATTTTGGTAGTGTAGGGAATTGATGATACGAAAATGAAAAGTTATCAAATGGGCTTGGGGAGGTGTAAGGGAAAATATATATTCATTATATACATACAATATATATTTTAATGTACCAAATTATTACTAGTACCTATTAACAAATTTGTTTTAGTTGAGTCTAAAAATATTTTTTTTTAAATAAAATTCTAAGGTTTATGTTGCGCTTTAAAAAGAGTTAATGTCATTGAATTCTTATATATTTTTAATCATTTTTTTTAAAGTTAATAAGTTTGAAACAGATAGATATTTTGTACGGAATAATTTTGAAATTAAAGCTCTTTATGTTTGCTTTCTTTGTACTTTTATTGTCTACTTTTGTAATATTTTTCTAGCATAAAAGCTTACTGAGCTATGATCAGAAGTAAATATATCATTTCTAACTAAAATAACACAAAATTTAAGTCAATTGACTTATATCTCGAGAATAAGAATCAAGTGGAACAAAGTAAGCTTTTTTTTTTTTTTCAAACACTTCCATTTTCGGTACCGAAAATAACCTCTCCTAATTAATTTTATCAATAAGTAGACGTTAAAGTGACTAAGAAATATAAGTATTTGTATTAATTAAATATTTACTTAATTAAAGTTTTATTGTTGTGAAATATGCACGCCTGAGCTTCAATTGGGAAATTAGTACATAATTAGTTTGTAATTTACTATAAGGATTTAATTTTACAGATATACAGCACGCTATAAAAAATTGTTCGAAAAAAAACGAAAAAGAAGGCGAGGAAAGCAAACCATCGGTCAGTTCCCCTTCCATCTCAAACAGCATCGCAAGTTTGATATTCATAGTGCTTTTAATGGGAATCGTTATTAAGTCTCCTTTTATCATGTATATGCGTATCTAAGACTTTGGTAGACTGGAACCATAAAGCGGAAAATACACGCAATGGGAAATAAGTTCGCGTCGTATAGAGAGAGCGGAGAAAGAGAGAGCTAAAGAGAGAGGCAGAAAGAGAGAGAGAGAGAGAGAGGCGCGATACTTTGCTTAAGCTCGTTAAAGGTGTACATACAGCGTGCCGCCGAGAGAAAGGGCGAGGGCAGCGGCAAGCGAGACGGTTAAGGACCGCGGCGGCGACAAGACGTCGAGCAAGAGAGTGAGAGAGAGAGAGAGAAAAAAGAGAGAGAGAGAGAGAGAGAGAGAAAGAAAGAGAGAGAGAGAGAGAGAGCGAAGAGAGAGAGAGAGAGAGAGAGAGAGAGAGAGAGAGAGAGAGAGAGACCCAGCGACAGAGAGGAACTTATCGCTGGTACTTAAGTTTTTAAAGGTGATCGTAAACACGTGTAACGAGAGTAAGTAACGCTGATGTAAATTCGTTTTGTCCTTCTTTTCCCTCCTTCAATTTACCTCCTGCTCCCCTTCTTTGACCTTTACCTCCTTGTTATTGCCCATCCCCAGTTCTCCGGCACTCTTTCTTTGGCTTTGACTCGTCCCTTCTGTGTTGTTCCTCGTTTCGTCGAAACGATTAGACTCTTTTCGTTGTTCTTACATTTCATGCAAATCGTACATTTGCGTAAAATGTTGCATATTATAATTGTAATATATTTATAATTAAATGCTCAGATGAAAATAGTAATCAACTAGCTTATTACAATATAAATATAATGTGTAACAGTAAAATAATACAATGAATACAAAAGTCAGAGAAATCCCGAAATACCAGCAAAAGGCACGTGTGTTTACGTCTGCGTTCGATACGTTTCTTAGAGAAATTTATCGTCGCTCGTTGGAACCATAGCGTGGTATTGCTAACAGTAGCTATATATATATATATTACAATAATTTTGAAAAATGTTTAATTTTTCCTTTTTCATTGCAGGATCACCTCATCAGCGAGTAAACGCCACGTGTTTAAGAAAATACATTAGCAAAGGGACTTTTGCTATAATTAAAAGTAACGCCGAGAAAACGAGGTACTCCAAAAGCACTGAATACATAGTTTTTGAATTGATCATAGGAGCTTGAAAATTGGATGTACAAGCAAATAAAAATACCGCATGAGCCCGCCATTTACCGGTTGCGGCAACCTACAATGTAATTATTTTTTAATGCATCATTAAATTTACTAAAAATAACGTCTAACCGTAGTCCCCGTCTAAAAGCACTAATGAACTCCGAAGCACAATTAAAATTCCTTAATTAACAAAAATATCCAGCTTTTTGCCTTTGCCCATTGCGCGTTCGAAAGAGCGGGACAAAGCAATTAAAAACTCGTTAGACACAGCTCGTTCAAAATATGAGAAATTTTTGCATGCCCGCTCCGTGTATATCCACCATAAGCCCGACATCCATGCATAAGGCGCAGTCGAATTCATATCTCCGCGGGCTATACGTATATATATATAGGCCCCGGTAGTGGCTCAGGTGGTGCGTAGCCTCCTTCCGCATCATCATCGTCGCCGCGGCAACGGCCAAAATCTCAACGCGAGCGCGCCGCCCAGCAGGGCTCGATCGTCTTAGATGGGAGATAGGAGTTTTATGGAAATTTCGCAGCTGAAGGCAGATGAGAGAGAGAGAGAACGAAGGTCTAATGCTCTGAATAATATTCCGCAAGCTCGTCGGCAAGGTCATATAATAGACGCCTTCGCGGGTTCCGGTCTTCCTGGCAGCAGCAGCAGCAGCAGCGACGGTAATTGATGATCTTCTTTTTCTGCTTTCCTCGAGACGAGCGGCAGGAGCTTCTGTATGCGCCAGGAGAGCGCTCCGAGCGTTGCGCACCTTATTACACCGAGCGCGCCCGCGCTTCGCAGTCTTGATTTTTCACCGGCGCAGAGAACAAAAGTGCACTTACCTGTGCTTCTCCGTCGCTTCTCTTCGTGAAAACCGCATGTTCTTCATATTCTTCCTTCTTTATACGCCCGGTATGTAGGAGCTTCGCTTTCCGCGCCGGCTTTTTCTCCGCCTCCTCCTCTTTTGCATACACCGCATTATGTTTTCAAGAGCTTATACTTGATAGCGACTGATGAGCGGGAAATAAAGGAGCTTGGAAGATGGGCGGCTTCGGAGAAGTTTGCGTTGCCTTGGAGGAGAGGGAGAATATTTTTACCTTTTGCGTTGGCGTGCGTTAATTGCGCGTTCTTTTTTTTCTTGCTAAGAAAATGCGCGACTCCCTCGCATCGAGGAGATTAATTATTTCTCCGCGTACCAATAAAAGCATTTATTAAGTTCTCTCGCGAAACAACGTTGTTATAAAAACTGTAATTCAGTTCCCTCGAGTTCCAATCTCTTATTACTGTCTGTCTCTCGCTGCGTCGCACTCGATATTTCCATCGCCTTCTCACTTTGGTCGCCTAATTAACAGTGCTTTCCTTTTTAACGAAGCGCCTGGGCCTCCCGCTCGCGACTCGTCCGTCCGTCTGTCTCTAATTATTTTTTATCGATCTATTTTCACCCGCCATCACTGCCACAGCCGAACATCAAGGAATGTTTCAGGCACTCTTGGAAAATGGTGGCAGCGCGGCGCCTAGTTTCTCTGCTTGAAAATTTATGGAGTGCTGCCTGATGGAGACTCATGTTTTATGAATGATCGTGAGGCATTGAGGGTATTTGAGGGTGAGGGAGAGAGAGAGAGAGAGAGAGAGAGAGAGAGAGAGTACGAGTGAGAGGAGAACGCCAGAGAGAGAAATAGGCAAAGACGGGGAGAGAGAGAGAGAGAGAGAATGCGAGCGGGTAGTAGTGAACGGAAGGAAATGAAGGAGAACGGAGAAAATAGTGGAACCGAGATAAAGCTCAGTTTGATTCGGCAGTGCAGTTGCCGCGGTTGCTACTGCTGCATACTGCTGCTGCAGGGGCGGCGATGGCTTGTTCTATTTCTGAATTGGAAAATAAATTCGGATCTTCAGAACTTTCGTATAATAATGCGCCCGTACAGTATTATAATTGAACAAAAAGTCTTTTTAATGTAGTTTTGTATTTGCATATTATTATTAAAATTAAGGGCCATTTCAAAATGATTTTAAGGGGACCTAACCACATTAAAATTTTAATTAAATTAGTTATATATTTTAAGGTAAGAATTAATTATTCATTGTATATTACATTTCCTTTTTTCGTAATTTTAAATATTTTATCGAAATATATCGGAAATTTTCTTTTGTCGTTAGCTCACCTTAAATAGGTACCGAAAACTGCTTTTTCCTCATCTTCTATAAGATTTTCAGCATCGGATTGAACTTTTCCAAACGTTATTTTTAATTCTGACATGAGCGAAGGAATTTGTATTAAAAATTCAGACATAAGTTATAGTCTCTGAAAGTTTTTATCAAATTCCTTCGCTCATGTCAGAATTTATTGTATTTTGAACAAAATAACCTTTGGAAAAGTTCAATCCGATGCTTAGAACTCTCAGAATCACGTGGACGATGAAAAAAGAGCAGTTTCTCTTCGGTATCTATTTAAGGTGACCTAGCGACAAAAAATAATCGATATATTTCGATAAAATATTTAACACTGCCGTAAAGAAAATGTAATATATGATGAATAATTCATTCTTACCTAAAAATATATAACTAATTTAATTAAAATTTCAAGGTGGTTAGGTCTCTTAATGTAGCTTTCTGGTAATTTTTGACCGAAAAATTGAAAAAAAATTTATTTTAAAAAAGTGCTCTTTATTTGTAAATGGTAAACATACAAATAGTTCCAGCACAAGAAAACGTTTTTTTTTATGCTGGAAGTAATACATTAAAAATAAAGTTTTATCGGTTTTATACTTTTTACCAAATAGAATGTAGATTTGAAAGTTTAGTATATTTATAATTAATTATTGTTTACCTAATATATTACCTGATATAGTACCAAATATATTTGATACATGAAAGATTTAAATAATTTTAATAAATGTGATCCAAGGATGTAATACGTAATGTATCAGAATTTTAATATTGTTTTTACAACAGTTCGAGTTTCTCAGCTTCAAGTTTTGCAGTACGTTAAAGTTGATTTGCGTCAACATATTCAGGGAATCATTTTGAATCATTTTTTTAAATGTTGTTTGATGTATTTCGAACAAAACTTAGTACTTTTTAATGTACGTTTATTGAATTACTAATGATATATAATGATATTAACCTTTAAAAAATCATGAAAATATGACATTTATTTATGATTTCAATAGATTATATTTCTAAAAGAAAATTAATAGACTTAAAAGTATAATAAATGCTAACTTTTCTTCTTTTTAATGTATGGAATGATGATAAATTTTCCTAAATATGTTCGATGCATATCTTAATGCAAATCAACTTTACAAAACCTACCTTATTCTGGTCTAAAAATGACTAATGTGTGCATATTTTGGAATCTAGGAGGGTACAAAATCTGAAATATTCTGGAAAACGTATTTTTTATATTACGAATATTAGGTCAATTTTTATCGTGGACAAAACAAAAACTTTGGAAAATCACCAGAAAGCCACCTTAAAGAACATCAAGTAAAATCATTATTTCTTTCTTTGGGTTATTCATTCATTTCACTTGAAAAGAATATGTAATATTTTATTTGGTCTTTTTATAATGTTTGGGTATGGTTATAATAAGTTATACTGGGCCACTATTGGCAAAAATGTCCAAGGAGCCACCACAGGATGACCCTATATCGAATGCAAAAACAATTTTTGAAATCGGACTTACCATTCCTGAGTAATCGGAGTACATACAGAAATTAGTCGAGCCCATCGAACTCGTTAATGCGAAAAAATATGGTTTCTTGCTTGCATTGCTCTTATGCTGAATCAGGGCCAGACTAAAATTTTATACGAGTAGTCGTTATTCAGGCATATAAATAAATAATCGGTGTACATAAAGAAGAAAGCACACGCGTCGAATATAGAACCTCCTCCTTTTTGAAGTCGGTTAAAAAATGCAGTACACTTCCAATTAATTACGGTATACTTCCAGAATCGTTAATCTTCCGAGAAAACTGGATACAGAAGATCGGAGACTGAAGATTTTTAGAAGTTTATTAATCAAAAAACGAACAAATTATAACTAATATATTAAATCAATGTTTATTTCATATTGAAACAGTGGATTAGTTTGGAGAAAGCAACGTGCTAATGAATTGGCCGCGGTATTTCTTTAATTTTGATTTCTTTTATCTCGAGCATGACGCAGTATTTTTTTAAATGAACGAATTTTTATTTTATTTTTCTTATAAAGATACGAAATTAGAAAAACAAATTAAAGATTCATCGATTTATTTTTGTTTTATAATGATTTTTCTATTTTACGATACCATGAAATCCATAATGTAATTTATGATTATAAGCTTATAATTCTTTATAATCTATTTTTTGACAAACAATCAACCGGAACTGCTCCTCTGTCTTGTGGTATGGAATATTCAAAAAATTAAATACTGCTAGCTTATATTTACACAAAATTGAAATTGACATGATGACAGCTAATAACTACATACTTAAATCATTAGTGGAATTTGTATAAGATTTAAAGGATAATTTTGATGCAATTAAAGTAAAGGCAACAAATATCAGCAATTTAGTTGGCAAAGATAAACGAAAAGTAAAAATAAATTCACAGATAAAGCTGTTGAAGAAAAATATAAAGTCCATCGTAACCATCAGCTGTTTCAAGAAAATTTAATTGAATTATATCCAATCGACTACTTGTTACCAGAAATGTTTCAATTCATAATCCAGACAAAACAATTTTCAGAGAATATCATTTATTTTCAACATTTGATTTGCTTTTACCCGAATTGAAAGTCAAATTATGTTAAACCCCTATTTTTAAAGGCAGCTAAAAAGTCGGACACTCGATGTCTAGATAAATGAAAATCTTCGCCGTGGTAAAAATTTAAATTTCCCAAGCAATGCGCATTTGCATGAGGGTGTTTACCGGCCGGGGCATCAAAAGAGCGAAAAAGAGCCGTTAAAAGGATGAGAGAAGAACGAGCCCGAGAGCGCGCGGGCGGAAACGGGGCGGCGGCGCGCGGATCGAAAAAATTCAAATCCGCACCGGGTGAAATTCAAAAACTTTGCCCGCTCCGCTCCCCGTCACTTATTAAGCTCCGCGGCTGCTCGCGGCGCGCATTAACATATTTAAAGCGAGCGCCACGGATACGTAATGTATACGTCTAATATGATTATCGTATCTATTTAATTACATTATCGCATTAGCAGAGACGGAGAGCGAGAGAGTGGCTGTGGAACAAATATAGGTATATACGTACCCCTTTGCCCTGCCTTGCGCGAGCGCGCAAAGCTTTACACACGTCGGGTGGGCCGATAACGAAAGTTCGAGCTGCGGGTTCGAAGTGCAGCGCCTGCGGTATACATTGTCGCGGGAGTGCATCCGCTTACACACGCGGGGAATTGCCGGGAATCTCGGCACTGCAGCAGCCGCCAATTTCACCCCTCCCACCCCCCTCTTTAATTCAATTCATACGATGAAATGGTAATATAACGTCTTTGCTGGGGTGTGGGCGAGGTTCGCGCGCCGCCACCCTCCGCCGCGTCCCATATAATGCGCGCCGCGACGCTGCCTCGAGATTATAATGGGCCGAGGGAGGTGCGCGCGCGCCGCGGCTACTTTTGAATTTCCACGCCACGCTGGACCGGGCTGTACAGTCGTGTAGATTTTATTAGGTCTCCGTCGACGCTGCCGTCGCTGCTAGTTATGGCCTGCTCCATTGGGAATAATGCCGGGGCGAGAATGGCTTTCAGAGCTTCGCTACGACCGCTTTCGACTTACATTTTTATTAGTATTTTCGAGCTTTTTGCTTGCACCTTTTTTTGATGGACCATGTGTTACGTAGTTGGAGATGTAGTACACTTGGAAAGGGTTATAAATCAATTTACTTGAAACAGATTTCCTTGAAGATTGTTTTATGTTGTAAGGCTTAAAGTTTCATTTTCGAGCATTACATAGGTTATTCGAATATTTTCTTAGTATTTAATTACATTGACTTACATGGAATTTCATAATTTGCCGTATTTAAAGCTGTTTTTCTCAGAAGTTCATTTGTGGCGTTAAGCTCTACAAATTCTAAGGGTGATCATTATATACAAATCTTGTGTGCTTTCTTCGATGTATTGAATAACTGAATAGACACGTTTCTTCTTATACTGAAAAGGAACATAATCGAACAATAAAATAATTATACTACTGAAAAGCTGATGATACATAGTAAGATTGAGGGCAATGTCGACTTTGGCCAACTTCTTTATTTAATATTATACAGGAAATATAATGATTTGCTCAAAATTATACTGGCAAATTTAATAAAACGGTTGCAAGGCAAAATACACTACAGCTTGGTCCCCTTGAAGAACCTTCTTCTGACATCATATGCATAATGCATCAGCTATTTATCGGCTAAATCGCATAATAGTTAGAATAGTCGTGGTGGGTCTTCGGCGCCCTCGATTTCCTGCTCAATCATCATCCTCGCTTAGAAAAAGCCAATTTTTCCCCTAGTTGCACAATGTAGTATTATACTTCAATGGAAGCCATTCTTGGATTTCACAGAATAACTAGGTGAATAATGTAAGTGAGAAATATTTTGCACTTTCATGAAAGCTATCTCGAGATTTCATAAAGTAACTATAAGTAATAGTTAACTAATACTTTAATTAAAGCGTGTAGGACAGATTTATTTTAAACGTTAACTGGTTCTGTTATAGTTATTTCATATTTAAACAGGTCTAAAATAATCTAGCAATTCATTTTAATTCAATTATTTACTGAAAGATATATTCGATATGATGGTAGATGCCAAGTTTTCGGTTATTATAAATGTTATATGGAAAGCATAAAGTGTGTAAGGTAAATTTATTTTAATCATTAACTGATTCTGTTATAGTTATTTCATATTTAAATAGATCCAAAATAATCTAGCAATTCATTTTAATTCAATTATTTACTGAAAGATATATTCCATATAATGGTAGATGTCAAGTGTTCGGTTATTATAAATGTTATATGGAAAGCATAAACTTAAGTTAAAATGGAATTCAATTATTTGAATATAAGCTAAATGACTAATGTTAGTATAGGAAATAAAAAGGTCATGATTTTAATAAGTAAGTTTAGTTTAAATCAAGACATAATAAACTTTTTAAATATTCGAAACTGAGTTAAATCAGCTGAATTACTAATTTTGTTATTTGAAATAATACATCCGTAATTTTAAAAAAGAAAATTCCATTTGAATGAAGCCAAAAATCAATTTAAGAAAATGATATCAGTTAATAATCAGTTACATTAAAAAGATCTTCTTGATCAACATCCAGTTAATTTATGGATCATCTCGGTATAAACATCATTCGTTCACATAACACAAGTATCCCGTCGAAAAAAAAATTACAAAACCACTTACATTAAATTTCTTCGAATCCTGGCGAGCGAAGCAATTCGTTGACCTCCGCTCCGGATATCAAATAAAAGTCGCGCGCTCGGGCGGCGGTAATCCATACCCCCGTACGAGAAAGAAAAAAAAAGGCAACAGCTCGATAAAGAAATAAATAACGCGCGAGGAGGGTCGCGCAGCCCTTCAGCTCGAGATTTCGGGACGCGGGCCGCGCGCCCGCAGTGCAGGAGATAAACGTAGGACGCGAGACATTTTTCCGGGGGAGCGCGTTAAAAGGAGGACACCTGCACGCGTCTCCGGGCGCCGGCGACGATTCGATTTCGCGTCCCTCCCCCGCGGCGCAAGCGTCACGTCGCGGTGCTTCTGATGCGACAAGAGCCAAGCCGAGTGGCTTCGCAAAATTGAATATGCATTTCGCGGGGATATGCGCGTATATGTGTATGCACACTAGGGCGCGTAGAAAGAGAAAGAGCTCGAGAGAGAAATGCCGTGCGGGCGCGCGGCTGCGGAGGTCTGTGATTTTCGCAGGATCGCGGCGGGGTATTGCAAGATTGCGGAAGACAGAAATAGCGTTTATAAAGGATGCTCGAGGTGAAGAGATGGATGGAGATAGGCGGGGTGAAAATTTGCTTCGAAGGGGCCTGGATGCGGAGGAATTTCGACAGTTGGAAGGACCTTTTTATACATTGCTCTCAACGATAGAAACGCAAATTATATATATATATATAATCAAGTTAGTGTTTAATTATAAGAAAGCATCACTGTTCATTTTATCTCACATTTTGCGTCTTCTTCCATTTTTTTTACTTTCACTTAAAATGAGATTTACTTTATTTTTAATTCGAACTTTTCCTTGTGCTCTGCTTTCCCTTAATTATACCGGGAAGAATTTTTTAAATAATGTATTTTCGTATAGATAATGGAACAATAAAGTGTAATTCGATAATTTGGATAGAAAATGTTAATTAGTTTCATGATTTTTCAAATAAATTTGTACTAAAATATTTAAATATCGTCTTTATCACATGCGATATAAAGATTAAAATTTACAGTCTTCTATAAACTTCTAAGATAATACTCGTATGATAATGATAATGACAACTAATATTAATAGCATAGCGAAAATGTTAAACCCTGGAAAACCTTAATTAGTTAATCGGGTCATCCTACAGGCTAAGTATTAGAACTGAAAATATTATTTCGATAAACTTGACTTAAAGCTTGTCTATTAAGATTAAATTATTTCCGAAAACACTCACCTAAATCAATTATAAAATATGTGTGGTCATAATACACGAAATTATACATAATATATTTATATTATTTTATAATTTAGTATTCACTTTCTTTAAATGTTTAAATTTTATAAGATGTTTTCTCACTATTATGTAAGAATAGTAAATATCAAGATTATGAGGTTTTATAACGGTAAAATTTAAGATATTGTGAAGTGATAGCATCAACATCTTCAGAATAATTGCTTTTAAAAAAAAAAATTTTCTGGACTTATAGAAAAAAAATATTTTTTCGGGTTTAACCCAGGCCTGTTTCCCTAATTCTCAAGACATGTTTTTGGCAAAACTGTTTTTTTACTATCACAAAGCTTCCTTTTTGAAAGATCAAAAATCTTTTAAATTGGCGTTGTCCAAAAAATTGCATGTGTTTGATATTTTGTTTTTCTTGCAAGAAGCAATGAACCTTATGACTTGAACATTAAAGGATATAATTACATCAAACTTTTACCGAATATTAGTTTTATATAGAACTATAGTCCTCTATCGTTTCCGATTTTAAATGGAAAGATCTTAAGAGTACTTTATTATGAAAAAATCTCGCTTTCATGTAAGTATCTCAGCGTTGATTTTTACACAAAGTCTGTGTAAAACGCGGATGTTATTTTTATCAGTGCGCGAATTATGATCAAATCTCAATTATAAAAACGTCCATTTCAATAACTGGACATTGCCGCTGAAAATCCCTATAAACATTAAGAATTCAGCTATATTTAATACTTCGATCGATTTTTCATACATTATTACCGTTAAACCTTCATCGCTCGCAAGCACTTTTCCTTGAAAAACGTCCAACTGCTTCTTTTTTCTTCGTCCCGACTCTCGAACAGAGAAAGAAAGCCCGACAAAGCAAAGAAGGGAACGAGAAAAAAAAAGACTGCCATAAGAGTACATGTAGCAGAGTGCGCGCTAAAATATCGAGTAACTCTCAGGACGGCGCGGCGCGGCGGCGGAAACTCAAAGAACATATAGGACGCGCGCGCGCGCCTCGCTACCACGGCAGATAATATCGAAATAATTTTTCATTTCGCCCCGGCTGACGTATATCCGCTGCAGCTGTGGTCTCTCGCGAAAGTCCCGGCGTCACGTAACGCGTCCCGTCGCTGCGCTGCCGAATTCACGAGAGCTCTCCCACACCCACACACACGTACACACACACACGTACACACACATATATATATATCTCTATCCAAAAAGACTCCAGCTCGTACTCTCTTCCGCTCGCTTGTTTATGTACCAACTGTTTCGCGAGAGGGCGCGCGCCGGATCGGCGATAAATCAAACTTTTTCTCTAATAAACTCTCTCGGGCGACGCGACGGTCCTCGTGTGCCGAAGCTCGCGCGCGCGTGGATATACGCCCGTAAATGGAGGAGGGCCGCGTATGTAGGACGACGGCGCGGCAATATGGGCGACGTCCTCGTGTACGATAGTCGTGTAGGCAACGACACCTGAGAAACGAGCCAGTGGTGCGAGGCTCGTTCTTTCTCCCTCCTCCCGCTTCGCTCCTCTTCTAATATAATAGGACAAGCCGGGACGGAGTTAAAAGCGTCGGGTAATCCTCGGCTTACTGTCGAGAAAACTCAGATTCGAGTTATCCCCCTTTTCTTTTTTCCTCTTTCTCGCGCTGCGGCCTTTTCTCTCTCCTCTCGCTTCCTTAAAGGCAACTATCGCACGGCATCTACGTTGCTTTTTCTCCTCACACCTCTCTATATTTATATACACCGCTTGTTTTTTTCTCCTCGTGTACTGCACGTTTGACCGGATTCCTGGAAAGTCCTCGCTCGTCACGGCATTTCCCGCTCCTTTCATTTCTAAGACAGCGTTTCATTAGCGCGTTCCAGCTTTATACACGGCGCGCGCCGCGCCTGCCTTTCGCACAATTGTTGGAGCGTTTCGCCGTCTCCGTTTGCTCGCTCGTCGTGCGCGCGATCCATCTCGCTCTTTTTACAGCAGCAAAGACGGAAGCTTCTTCGTGTCTCCGTGTGTTGAGTGTGTGCGCGTGTGGGTGTGTGGGTGTCTCTGTATTGCGCTCGGGAGGCCGCGATTGCCGCCGCGACCTCTTCTCTCGTATAATATAGAGCCAGCGCGCAGTGAGCTTATGAGAAATCCCGCCCTATAGCCGCGAGAGTGAAGCTCCGCGCGGTTAGCGCCGCGCGCGCGCGCGCCTTTGGTTTCAGCTCTCGTTCTTTCTCTCGTGGCTGCGGGGAGAAGCTCACGAGACCGCCTGGCCTCTATTAAATGCCCAATATCAAGTCTGCGCCGCCGCTGAGGCGCCTTTCTTTTCGCGTCGTCCGCAGCTCGGACTCGTTCGTAAACGTGCGTTGGCTTACAGTCGCGCTTTATTTTTCTTGCTTTCTCGTAATATACTGCTTCTGTTTGACCCGTACAGGAATTAACGGATCTATGGTCAAGAAATAAATATTTGGCTTTTCACGATGGTCTTTACCTCTTAACTGCACTGCTTTCTAAGCGACCCGAATGGATTTCTAAAACGTGCCGAATGGATCAAATTATCAGGAAAGAGCATGGTTTTTACAAAGGAAATGCTTATTTTTGGATTCTTAAGTCAGGTTTTCAAAATTTTCGTTTTCATATTTCATTTTTGTCGCAAAATTTTTAAATATCTGTTTTTAAATTTATGAAGAGCAAGTCTGTCTGTTTCAGAAACTGTATGCTCCATTGCAAATTGAACCATAATGTATGTTTTCTAAGCGAGAAACAAATTGAAAAACAAATCGACATCAATATGAGCTCTGAAAGTAATGGGTTAATTAACCATACGAAACAAAATATATATTATAGTTATTTGAGATCTGATATCATCACTGACACTGTGATGGCGCAAATATATTTATTGACGATTAAAACTAGTTACACTTAATTACTTCGCTCAATGTAAATAAAACCAAAGCCATTATCTTCGGCTCAGCCTTTAACATAAACTTACTTAGGAATCTACAACTGCCAGGTATTGAGAGAGAGGAAAATTCGTTCCTTTCGTTGAGACGGTTACGAACCTCGGTGTTTTCGTGGAACCTAATGGAATCCTCACGTAGAGTATACTTATAACCAAGCGTGATAATCGTCCGCTGTATGGATTGAAAAATTTTGTGCATGCACCGCCGAGTCCTTGGGCAAGCAACTTGCAGGCGAATTAATTATTCCCTATCTTTACTATTGGTCCGTAGATTATCCTGATGTCTTCATGGAGTTGCAGACTAAACTCCAACATCTGCAAAATTCATGTGCGAGATGCATCTATGGCGTAAGGAGGGACGAACACATCACTCCTTACAGGATGAAACTTGACTGGCTCACCGTTGAACAGTGCAAAGTTTACTTCACCTCTCTATCGTTATATAGACTTATTAAAATGGAGCAACTTCCCTATCTTGGCGACTTCTTTAAGAAAATCCAAACAAGGACATCCAGTAGGGGTGAGGAAAGAGATATCACGGTGCCAAAGTGACACACAGATGTAAGCCTTTATTCTTTTAGCGACCGCGGTGCGCGTTTTTGGAACCCAATCTTCTGCAGTATTAAGGGGATGTCAGAGCAAATAAGATAATTAATAAAAACAAAAAAACCGCTGCTAATTCATTGGCACTTAGCTTCCTCAAAATTTATAAATGGTTTTAATATGAAATTGTTTGATCTTTAGTAAATTAATTTTAAATTACTATATTTTTTCTAATTGTGAAAAAATAACTATGAGATACATGCTATGTCAAGAGGCTGCATAACATACAAAAATAATTTACCTTATCGATTTCAGAAAATCGTAAAATAAAAAAAAGTTTATAAAACGAGTCCATGAATCTTTAAATTTCTTTTTAATTTCGGATCTTTATTAAAAAACGAAAAAAATCAGTAATTTTTGGTAAAAAATGACCGTGCCTAATAAATTTAAAAAAATACGTAACCTCAAATATCTCGAGGTATATATAAAGGTCCTTGTGATCTGGGCAAATAACTTGTTCAAGAGATAGTAAAAAGCTACCGTTTTGAAAAGTTTCAGATCCAATACTACCGATTTACTCCAGTATTCGTAGCTGTCTAAAAATCGATATTATTACAAGATTTCATCCTTTCAAAAGAAAAAGATAAAGCCTAAAATATTTTACAGAATATATTTCACAGATATAACCGTTTAAAAAAAAAAAACGATTTCGTGAATAACAAAACCACGGAAATAGCTCATTCGGGTCAGAAAATATAGGTAAATTTATGCTCTTTCAAACGCATTATCACTAAATCGATGGTATTATTTCTAAGGTATCAAAAAACTCGAAAAACTAAAATTTAAAAAATGAAAACCCACTTAAAAAACCAAAACACATTGAAAACAAAATAATTTAGAGCCGCCTTCGTTAAAAAAATCAAACATAAACAATGCGTCCTGAAAGATAAATTTTCACCGTGTATATTCAGATTAATGTTGATCCACATCCATATGCGCGCACACACACACACGAACACGCATACGCACACGCACACACAACGCACACGCACATGAACACGACACGCATACGCACACACACATATCCATACAAACATTTTCTAAAAATAGTGTATTTTTATTACCAATATTTCAAAACATGTTTCTAACATGTTTTTAGCAAAATATTTTTTTTACCATTACAAGAAAGCAAAACAAGTTCCTCTATGAGAAAGAAAAACAAGAATAATGGAAAATACGGAAATGTCAGTAACAACCTACGTAATATTATACTGGCGCCGACATCCCCTTAAGGGGGAACTCCATTGATTTTTAAAAAATCTCTTTCTTTTGACCAATAACATTAAAACTTTTGTAACTTTTTTTGATTCAATTAAAGAAGATTATACAAAAAATTTGAGAATTTTTTGCTATAATTTTTGTACTACTTATTGAGAAAAATATATATTTTTGTAATAAAAACAAGGGTTTTTAGAAGACGTTCCTAAAATTCGTTCCTTGCGCATACGAATTTAATAAATTATATTTTAAAAAATTCTAGAATATTTTTCAACTCAAAATGAACAAAAGTAAATTCTTTTTAAAATTGGTTAAACTAAATTAATGGTCTGAAATAAATGAAACGTTTTTTGAACGTATAAAAATATAAAAAACTACATGTTTCAATACTTACAATTGCTGAATAAAACATTTAACCTCAAAATACCTCAAAACAAAATATTAACTTCTTTTCACAATACTTTAACTTATATTTTCTGTAAATTTAAAAAATATCTATGGTCATGGGCTGCGGAAGGAACTTTTTGAAGTTAGAAAAGTAAGTTTCTACAGGCTATAACTTTAGTATAACAAAGAGTTTTTACATCAGGTCTCAAAATGTTTATAGAACTACTAGCACAAAAAATATGTAATATAATTTTTTTTATTTTTTGGTCAAAAATCAGTGGAGTTCTCCCTTAAGTACTTACAATCTTTCTGTTAATTTAAGACGATAATGCGCAGACATCTATATGTCGATTTATACGTCGTTTTTTGTTTTCACGTCGATTTCATGGTAATAATTATCATCATGCGTGTGATAAAGGAGTAATAGTACATTATGCATCAAGGGAGTAAAGTGGGCAATGTACGCACTGTGTGACGTTGCCGACCGAGCGAAGCGAGGTCGGCATTTCACACAGTGTATGCTTGCCTACTGTACTCCAGAGGTGCGTATACTACTTTTCACCACACCCCCGTAAAGAAATGACTGTACGCATCTCAGCAGGCCGTACAGTACCCCATGCTCTGCCTAGAAGTAAAGTGACTTGTGTACGCGCGACGCGCTGTTTTACCGCTCGAGACGCAGTCGAGAGCGGAAAAAGACGCATTGCGCATGCGCAAGTCACTTTATTCCCTAGGCAGTCCATGCGGTACTGTACGGCCTGCTGAGAGGGCGTACAGTCAGCACTTTACGCGCAGTGTGGTGAAAATGTATTGTTACTTACCAAATCAAGTTTCACAGAGGAGATTAAGTAATTGTAATAAAGACGATTTTCACTTTTAATGTTTCTTGTTATTATTATCGATGTGCACATCTCGAGATTCGAATTACAACTAACGCGCTCTATTGTCGTCAACAAAAGACTATCATCGGCCCTCAGATGCTTACAAATTCCCTTCGAGGAATTGTTCTCTATACAAACATTTGATCATTTCTTTATGCTAGTTACCAAAGTAGCTTCGATCTCAAACTTGCTTATACTTTTATAATTACATTTTATTAACATCATTCTTAATAATGTGATTACATTTTTATAAATTCATTTAAAGATATTAATTTTAATTTTTGCAAATAATATTCTTAATAATATGATTACATTTTTATAAATTCATTTAAAGATATTAATTTTAATTTTTGCAAATAATATCCAGCGATTCTGTCCATTACATGTGTATTTTAATGAATGACGCGATAGATATAAGATATTTGTACGAAATGCTTTATACTTGATGATCTCTTATGACAAGAAATTTTAGACTTACGTACGATGTGATTTGATGTACCATACGCACGATATAATCTTATGTACTTGACTTATTTTACTGTATATTTTATACATGTATATATTTTTTGACTTGTGAAAAATAAACGTTTTATCTATCTATATATCTATTTCTGTAATAGTTACCTTTTTAAGAACATTTTGGTACCCGCTAATTGTCAAAATTCGATGTTGAAACAAAGTTATAGCTGGTCAAGTAAAACAATTTACATGATATAGCACGCAAAATGAATACTTTAAACGCATTTTAGAAACTCAATTTTCTATTTTCAAGAAGTTCCTTGCGCAATTCACTTAGATGAATTTCATTTTTTCTGTAAATATGGCCTAAAGTATTCCGGAAAGAATTTAAGATTTTATTTTAAGGTACACGAGTATTTTCGTAAAGAGCTTTTTTAAAAACTCTTATTTTACAGAAATATACATTTTATGCACAATAAAATAATTTTGAAATTGTTATGTTACTTTCCCTAATCACGTAAAATATGTTACTAAAGTTTAACTTTTTTAAAAATTGGTGCAGACCATCTTAAGAAGATTTTTGGCTCTAAATGACCGAAAAAAAACCAAAGGATCGACTGAATCATAATGCTATCCGGATATTTGTAGTATCTTCATGCAAGCTTACAATAAAGTTGTCCACTCGAACTTTAATGACTTAGGCAGGCTCACGTCATCTTTTGAAATTCGTTTAGCATCGCGTTCGTACTTATCCCGACGACAAATTCTCCAAGTTTCGAAAGTTCGTGAAGTCTTTTTTATTCTGGTCGTGCTTTACCGCTGTTGTCGCCCACGCCTGGATCAGTGCACCAGACTGTGTCAGCCGAGCACGTTCTACTTTGTCCACTTGTACTCGTGAACCTGCTGTAAGTGTTTCCTTTTTCAAAAAATTGATACCTCATGTAATAATAAGTATTATCTTTATAGTTGTCTAAATGCTTGTTTTGGTGTATGTTTCTTTCGGTGCACTTACTCTTTCGATTTTACTGTATTTGTTTATAATTACATGAATAATGTATTTTCTGCCTGCATACTGCACTTACAGTTGATTTATTCTGGATAATAGAAAATTAGATCATGCTTGTTATTAAAGCTACGAAATACATGTCAAAGATTGCGCTGCTCTCGGATAATGAAAACAAGTTTGGAAGCTGATTATGCTGTATCTAGACTTACTCCATATAACTTTGTCTCGCTTTAACTTAAAATTTTAAGTACCATTAAGACGATTATACTTGGGTAAATTTATAAATATTTATAAACAGAACATATTTTGTACATAAGTATGTATAATGTATAATTTATATATAATGGATTTATTTAATTTATTTAAACTAAGTTTTTTTGTAAATTATGAAAAATCGAATAAGTTTTAATGTTTAAATTAAAACTTATAATATAAACTATTTAAATTAATTTAAAATCTATGCATACATTAATAATATAATTTCATTATATTACATTGTTTAATTACATTCTTAAGTAAAAGAATGATTGTATTCACTAAACTTAAGACGCAAATTAATTCATTTTCTACGATGTAGTGAATCGAGGAATAAAATGAAGGTGTCAGGAAGAACCTGAAGTGTAAGAGAATGAAGAGAATATAGCTAGATGTAGTGTGGCGAATGACTGGGGAAGTGGAGGGGCATGGGAATAAAAAGGATTGTAAATTACATGTATGGTATATATATATTCAAAGAGAAAGAAAGAGAGAATGGAAGGATTTTCATAGGAAGACAGGAAATGCCGTAATCATAGGAGGAGTAGGGCGAATTACTGTGTACATGCAGGCATACGCAATAGTGACTTTGTTAACGCAGGCATATATAGTGGTGATTTCATTCACGCAGGCATGCGCAGTAGTGACTTCGTGTACATACATGCACTGTAGTTTCTACGACTAAGAATCATGCGAAGTAGTTACTACATGCATACAGAAGTATGCGCAGTTCAGTTCACGTATACACACGCATGCGCATTAGTGCCTACGTGCAGTTTAGTATGAGCAGTAACGACTTCTTACACACAAGCATGCATAGTTGTTAATTATGAAAAGTAATTTATGTAAAATAGTGTTATTACATTTCTTTTGTTGCAATCACTTATAGAATATGACTTTTTCGAATCTAAAATAGACAAATTCTGATTATTCCAAAGTAATTAAACATATCATTAAGTAAAAGAATGATTATAATCGTTATGAGCGTGATGCAGAATTAACGCTTAATTTTCTACGATGTAGTGCATTGCGGAATAAAGTAAACGGGTAAGGAAGAACCGAGAGCGTGTGACAATGAAGAAAATATAATTGGATGCAGTGTTGTGATGATAGGAGAGGTGGAGGGCCGTGGGAATACAAATTATTGTGAAATACATGTGGAAGTATCATCCAGATGATAACACTCTAACTGATGGACTAAGCTTTGACATTTTCATTTTAACAAAAAGTGTCAAATTGTTATATCACAAATGTATGTAATAATATTGTTTGATAATTATATTAAAACCATAGAATAACATGCATAATCAAGATCTGTATATTATAAATAATGCTTATAAATGATTTTTGATACAAAATGGATATTAATATCTATTTAATACAATTTATATTGATATTGATATCGTTAATGATTGAAATTGTGGTGCGTATCGCGCGCCTCTGATCCCCAGTAATTTCAAAGCATGCATGTACATAATAATAACGGATCAATAAATTATTTACAAACAAACGTGCTGTTTGGTTTAGTAAAATTTAATTTTTTGTATACTGTTATTATAACTTATTTTTCGTTAGGTTGTATGAATTTTGTATGTCATATTGACATATACCGGTGAATTATATAAATGAATAATCGCTGCACGTGTTACATGACACTTATAATAGTATTTACAATTCGTTTTATCGATGTTTATTTCAACACAGATTTATAAAGCTCTGATTGTATAAATAGGTACGCTATAAACGTGCTCGGCATTTGATTGTCGATGTACATTTACACACTCGAGTTAGCTCGACCTAACAGAAATACATCTCGAGTCCGAGGATCGCCCCGCCATTCAAGTTGCATAACATCGCGTCTCCAGTCCGTTTTTGCCCGGGTCCGTTATCTCCGCGTCTGGTAACTCGCGTACATATACCACTTTTATCTGCGCTGTCTGGGCGACAACGACTGTACAGCTCTCTATCGGGGGCAATTCCGAGGGGCGACGCCTAAAATCCAAAGTCGCGCGCTCGCCCGCATTATCATTCTTGTAGCAAACAGCAGAGCGCGCGGGGAAGTTTGTTGCCGAGACATCGGCGGCGCCCCGTCGGTGGTGGCAATCTCGCCGCTCCCTTCAAAGCTGCCTCTCTCTCTCTCTCTCTCTTTCACACGTATACGCGTATATACGCACACAAGCACATACACACAGTCGCAAAACAGGCTAATCGCGCGTGCGAGCCCGCGAGTGCACAGACAGACAGAGAGCGAGCGAGAGAGAGCGAGTGCACGGCCCGCACGATGCTAATGTCGTACGAGTTTCGAGCACTTTGCACACTAATCTCTCGGCAGCAGCGTTGAAGTAGAAAGAGCCGCGCGGTTCTGCGACGGAGCGAGAGTGTATACAGGGAGAGAGAGAGAGAGAGAGAGAGTCGGGAAATGGGTTGCCAGAGATTCGTATAGGCCGCGAGTGCGCGCGCGTTTATTTACCTGAAATTTTCATTTCTGCAGCGGTAGCGAGGCACCGAGGGAATATACGAGAGCGATGGAAACAGAGGGAAAACCGGCGGTGCAGGCGGCGGGCGTCAGTCGCAGCTTCGGCTTCGGCCTGGAGGGAAGAAATTAGCCGGAACGCGATTCTAAGATATGAATTTTGCAGGGCTCTTGCGAGGCTTTTTCTGGCTTTCGCTGCAGCCGCCGCCGCCGCCACCGCCTCTGTGTATACAAATACCGAGCATCTGCGTGTAAAGGCGCGCGCGACCCTTCATCTTTCGCTCTTACTTCCCTCGTTCGCTCTCGCAACTTCAAAGCACGCGCTAGCTGCTGCCGTCGCCGCTACTGCTGCTTCCTTCATCTCGCGAAAATTCAAGGGCTTTTAATTCCCGGATATCAATTTCGCTCGGACGCTTCCTCTTGGCTTGGCTTGACTTGGCTTGCTTGCTTGTTTGCTTGCTTGCTTACTTCTTATTTTTACGTCCCACTGGCTTAATTTCTCCATTTTATGGTTTCCACGCGGCTTTCTTTTTCGTTAGAGTACATTCAGCTATTCATCATCCTCCGTGGATCGTTGATGTATCCGAAGGTTTTGTTTGAGGTATTTTGAGTTTTTGTACGAGTAAATATAATTAGATTTTATAAACTTACGTTGAAGCTTGAGGCAACGTTTGTGAAAATCTCGTGGTAATACTGGATTTTTCTTTTTGGCAACCAAAGAGTAAATTACGTTCTTAAAGCGACCCGAACTGCATATTTAAAGACGTCCCGCAGAAGTTTTTTCCCCTCGTCGAGAGACATATTTTCCATCTTCAAAACAGACAGTTTTCAAGTTAACCTTCTTTGGCGTATTGCAGCGCTGAAAGGCAAAGAAAGAGTTGTAAACAAGGAGAGGGATCGATAATTTCACTCTCTCCCTATCTCTCTCAGAGAGAGAGAAAGGACTGCAGTGACGCATAATTATTCGCGATGAAAGCTCTATCTAGCTTCAAAGCAGCAGCTCGTAGATTATTCGTTCATCACCAGATTAAAGATCGGAAATCAATAATAAGAGAAAGAGAGAGAGAGAGAGAGAGAGAGAGTTAGAGAGAGAGAGAGAGAGATAAAGAGAGAGAGAGAGAGAGAGAGATAGAGGAAGCAGAAGAGGGAGAGAAAGAGAGAGAGGCAGGTACTTCCGTAAGGATCTACCAAGTGCTTTCCCGTCGTTGCGCTCTAATTGCGCGCGCTCTCTCTTCCTTGCGAACTGCTCGTTTAATTAAATCGCTCTATTAAGCCATCGAATGATGCGCCCAGGCGCTTGGACTGTCGTGTCTTCTCCCTCTCTCTCTTTCCTCTCGCTCTCCTTCATTTTTTTACGAGCCAACAATCGCTAATTTTTCCGTTTTCTCTCTCCTCCAACCGCTTTTTTCTTTTCCGAGAACAGCTTTTCGCAACGTGTTACAATTACCGATGCAACTTTTTCACCGTTTATCTTCAACGTTTTGGTTTCAGATAAGACATGTTTATTTATTTATGAAAATCTTACATTGTTTTACTTATTCTTTTCCGTATAGAAATAAAAACCTACCGATGTTTATATTTTATCAAAAATATTTCATATATATTCTTTAAAAAATGTAATTAAGCTATAATATTCTTAAGAATATAGTGGTGTTTTTGATATTCAATATGCTTATATTTCTTGTAACTATAGAAATAGACCTGCTGACCCCCGCCATGACTCTGCTTTCCTCTGTATGAAACTATTTTATTTCATTTTTAAGTGGCTGCACTGGTGCACTCCAACTGTAATAGATACGCTATAGCATATAGCACAGGTCTTTCGCGGCTTGCAGCAGAATACTCTGTACAGAAATTTTCATAATTTATACTATATTAACTTTGAATGTACGTACTAATATGTTCAGAAGTATATTTATTTTTTTATATGAAAATGGTGAAATTCTTAAGAAATAGTATAATCTTTGGAAAAAAATTCGTACAAAATTGTTGATAATGAAAGCAGTATATAAATTATCATAATATTCATACGTATAAGAAATGTAACGTGAAAGGAACTATAAACCTCTTAAGTGAATCAAATAAAAATTGTTAAAGTTAAGCTTATAGATGATTCAAAGACTCTTTTGTCGAGAAAAATCCGTTGAAAGATAGTTAAAATATTTTATAGGAGTACATAAATAAATCGCTGCATAACAATCTGGTACCGCGTGCGTTCTGTAGGATACACGACTTTAGCAGATCATAAAAATTCATAAGTCAAAAAATCGGACAATGTACCAATATATATTTATCAAATAACTATAGAAAAAAGTATGTAACCTATTAGAAGGCTCATTTATTGTTTTTTCTTGCCATAATATCGATGTAATATAGGTGCCGTCCGAAAAACTGATGAAAAATACCCTGGGGCGAAATGGGACAATTATTGTATCCTTGAAAAAAAATATTTCTGAGCAGTTTTAGGTGAAAATAACTACTGTTAAATTTTTAGTTAAATCATTTATAGATAAACTCTACAAAAATATATACATTTTTAGACCGGAAAGAAGGTTCTGGTACGAAAGTATATAATCGAAATCGTATTATTATTATTTTTATAAAGGCCAAGTAGTAATAGTAATCAGCAGTGGTGCCTGCAGGGCAACAGCTATCACGTAGTGTTTATGTCGGCTGTAGAAGTACTTGCATCATCATCATAGCTATCATAATTACTTATTGGAACTAGCTATCCGTAGCTGTGTAGTCCATAGCCTTGATCACACAGTCGCGCCATCTTTCTCTATTGTTTGCGAGTTGCATCCAATCCTCCTCATAACATCCTATTTCTCATAGGTTCATTTTAATACTCTCCTCCCACCTTCGTCTGGGTCTAGCTGTGGTTCTTGCTCCTATCGGCTTCTCTACGAGCACTCTAAGTGCTGCTGTATCGTTACCCACCCTAGCTACATGCCCAGCCCACCCTAGTCTTCGAGATTTAATCACTCTGGTTATGTTTGGCTTCCCGTATAGCTCGTGTATTTCTTGGTTATGTAAAATTCTCCATTCTCTAGTAATCTCATCTATTTTGTCGCCAAATATCTTTCTAAGGACTCTATTATAAAATACTCTAAATCTATTTTCTTCCCGTTTGGTTAACGCCCACGTTTCATATCCGTATAGAAGTACTGGCATTGTGATTTTTCTATATAATTCTTATTTAGTCTTTCGTAATAGTAATCGTGATTTTAGTAAGTAATCATAATATCCACAAAAATGGTTTTATATACTATTGAATATTGGCAGAATAAGAACCCTTAAATACGTATATGGGGAAATCTCCAGAACTTCTATCTTTCAAATGTTGAAAATGAGGTCAACTTAACTTAGGAGCACAGCTCTAGTACTTTTCACACGACTTCTCGAGGCTATAAATAATTAATATTTGCCCATGAACAATCCCGAAACAAGAGCCTACATAATCTAAAATGATTTATCAAATACGACAGGTTAAAATTTCAATGTATATATATTCTTTTAAAATAGTTCTAAAATATTTGTGTAGCTATTTTTATTTTTGATACTTAAATCAAACATTTCTATTGCATTAATGTTATTTTACAAATTACGTTGATCTTAATGATTCACTTAAAGTGATTGGTAATGGTTCGGTAGAAGGTACAACGAAAGACAAGGATGCGTGACTACTCACTTCGGATTCCAAGAGATCCTTTGAGGAGGATGAGGATCCGTTTATAGAATAAAAAGACCGGAAGCATAGATTAAATTTAAATTATAAATTTGGCTTATTGAAATTAACAATTTAAACGTTTAAATTGACTTATTTTACCTCGTAGACGACGTAAACACTTTATTTTCATTATATTTCTTTCTCTGTTTACTCCTTTTCTTCGGTTTTTTTAACTCTTCAATTTGTTTATGCTTTACGTACTATTTCTTCTTTCTCACTTTTATTTCACTCAACACAGTTCTCATGATTGTAAAATGCAAAGAAACTTTTTCTCGTATTTGTATTATTCAGTTTTGCTAGTTGCAATAAGAGGTTATGATGTTTAAACAAACGCACGTTGTGGACGGCGCGTTGTGGATGCAACAAATCGATGTAAATTTGCTATTTTATTAATACATATTAGTTTTTTTAGGTATAATGCAAAGTTATTTCTCAAAAGATTATCTAATACTTTGGTAATTTATTTCATCGATTTTAATTAATATTTATAGCACAAACGTGCGTTATGAATCAGACATTTTTTTGTTCGTTTTTTAATCGGCTCACTTAGGTGTTATTTAAATTTTGAGCATTATGTTTACTAAAATAACAAAAAGGGATTATAATACAACATAATACTGTTGATGTATTTAACCCATATTAAATACTTTTTAAGGTAATTCAATTACTATTTATTGAGTTATTCTTCGTGTTGTGGATGCAACACGAAAAACCTACGACAATTTTCAGATGTATTTAACTCCGATGTTATGAATAAAATGAAAATATTATCAATATTATCTTATTCTTTGATTATTTCTTAGTAAGAAATAATTTTTTTAATATTTTTATCAGGTCAATTTTAAATACTATTAGAGAAACTATAATAGAAATCGGGAATACGACATACGAGAAATGTGACAGTTTAGACATTTGATTGATAAATTTAATTAATTAATTTATGACATAAAGTAATCATACAAATGTAATACACAATAAGCTTAAGCTTTAAACTATAACATAAACCTATGTGAAACAGTTTAATACATCATATACCATCTCTTTTATTAGTTCTAAAAGAAAATACTCAATGCTGCACTACATTTTCAGTTTTCAAAAGTGTTTTTAATCCTTTTATTTCTTCAATTCTACCGAAAGACAGTGCATCGTAAATAGCGCAAAAAAGCGCCTCAATTCCTGATTAACGAAATGCCACTTTCCCCTCCTCCCCACATTTCACTCGTTCGCAGCTCCCGCAGCACGATCGTGAAGGCACAATTATATATATACATCAACACGAGTCTCGAGAGCACGTCCGGCTTTATGCGATCTGCGTTAATTCCCGACGGTTAAACACACCGAGGAAGAATGGGCGAGGGCGAGGGCGAGCGAGGGCGTGGGCGGCGGGCAAGCAACTCGATCGGCCGGCCGGAAAGGGGGGCTTCGCGCGAACTTCAGCTTGGTCTAAAGTTTTTCGAAGGCAGGGCAAGCCGTGCTACTGCTGCCGGAATCCAGAAAATCCCGCGCAGCCCCAGAGTCTTCTTGGCCCGATCGCGAAAAGTTGATGAACTATGATCGTCCATACAGACCCGGCCACTGCGGGGGTATAGATTAAAGTCTTTTCCTTTTGAACTTCATTCTTGCCGCGTGCTCGCGAGACCGACGCTCTCCGCGACCCTCAACGGCAGCAGCAGCAGCAGCAGCAGCAGCTCTTGGTTTAAAAGCTGAACGCCGGCCATGTACTGGGCTCGATATATATTGCGGAAAGTAAATATAAACTTTTCTGGAGGGAAAGGGTGGAAAATTATTGTATGAGAATATATAGAGATGTGCTGGTGTTTGTCACAGGGTAGTATTACAATTCAGGTGACTGGTCGAAGAGTTACAATTGAAATATTTTAGGATTATTTGTAGAAGTATTTTTAACACAGAACAAGCTAAATATTTCTCACTTATGGACATTCGTACGGATCTATTTACGTATCTGTGGCTGCCTAGGATAACCTCTGGAGTCCATTTTTATAAAAATTCAGATTTCTGAAAATTTTATTTACTTAATATATCTTTTTCATGTAAATGATGGCAGAAATTATGGAAATATCACCATATGATCAAACGTTCTACTATGTATAACCAAGTTAATCTATTTTATTGAAATCTGTACCCGGAATAACCAATTAATTAATCAAAACGGTTGTTGATATTGTTATAAAACTTGATGAACTACCAATTATAAATACAATGTGATATTTAGGTCGCAATTGCTATTTTTATTATAATAGTTTTATTTATTATAATAAATTATTATAAAGTAAATCCATTTACATTATCTGCTTTTAAGATCTAGGATTGATTGTTTACAACACTGATTAGCAAACAAAAAACTTTAAATTTGATACTTGCAATGTTAATAATGTGGACAGACGTCTTGCGATCTGCTTCCAGTTATGAATTCTTTATTTTTTTTAAGTACACACAAATATTGAGTAAAGTGTGCCGAATTTTGTCATGCGGGTCTGAACCAGCTGAACGTTAAAGATATGCTACTCAATTTTGAGAATAATTAATGAAAAAAGGCCTTATATTCAATGTACGTCTTAAGGCTCTGACTAGGCATGTATAATGCGGAAAAGAGTGCAGTCCGAGTTCAGTGACGAATTTTGCAATAGTAGAACAGATTATCTTACTGTCACAATAACCATTACCGTCACGTAGTGTACAATTTTCAGACGGCATTGTTACCCATTAATTAACAAGAGGTTGCCCACGGATTTAGAATATCTGATCTAATAAAGGAGAATGTATAAAATTAATACCATGGTTCAGAGTACATGAAAACATGAATTTTGAAAAAACAATTAACCCCGTAAGGTGTTGAGAAAGTTCAGAAAAACAACTAGACCACGTGATATTTGTACGCGCGCTTTCGCATTTCTTATGTGAAAATTGTTTAACTTCAGTAAACAATTGAACTGTCATGTATATCATTGACAAGGATATCTAGATAAAAAGTTTGCAAAAGTGTTCAGAATTCAGTTATATTCTATGGAAACATATTTAAATGCTTACACACCATCACTATAAAAAGTCAGAAAATTAAGTAGAAATTCCCGAATATGGTTAGACTTTATACATTGCTTTAAATGGAATTAATTCATAGATATTATTTTTTATGGCATTCCCCGAACTTACAAAGAGAGTGTACGAGTTGCGGGTCGCGAATTTTGTTGAGACTTCGAGATGTGTTTCCTGGAGGCTAAAAATGAACCCCAGTATCCGCTGTTATGACGCTGTAAAGAATGGCATCTCTACTTCATATCATAACTCCGCAAGTTTTTACTTAGAAAAAATAATCCAAAAGTAGTTAAACGTAGACAAAAAGAGCTCTAATTTTCGCTTTGTTTCATATAAAAATATTAATCCTTTGCGTTTTTTTTATAATACTATTCATTTTATAATAAATTAATATACATCTAGTGGTTTTTTACAAAAAATAAAGAAATTGTAATTACAAAATAAACAAAATTTTATTTATTAATATATTTACTTTATTTATATATTTTATATTTGAGCGTGCGCATACGCATTCTTCTCTCAACCTAGAAACATATAAAAAAAACGCGTCGGCCTTACTTTTCAGGGTCAATAAGTGACCACGGTCGGGAGTGGCATACAATACTATATGCAACACGGGACGAAAGTATATTTTTCCTTAGACAAATCCTTTCGCTCGGGCAGTAAACCCATCTGTGGGAAAAATCTGAAACTTTCGCCCCTTGTTGCATAATGTACTATTCTACTTGACTCCAAAATATTCTTATAAATGTAGAACTTCAAAATGTATCACAAAATCTTTTTCGTTTTTTTGTACAAAAATCAGTGTAGACCCACCTTAAGTTTGATCTTACAGATTCGCTCCGAAGATTAAAACTTCCTTTTCTTGAAGACGCAAACTAAACAGTGGACTTCATTAATTATTCCGAGAAGGTACAGATATTGTTACGGATCGACATGGTACATTATTTATAAAATAAATAATCCTACTACTAGACTCATAAAATGATTTTTACACGTAAATTGTATTGTATGAATAGTAGTAAAATCATATAGAATATATTAGAAAACATGCAAGTAACGACTATCAAGTGATGTCTTATGTTGAAATAATAAATGAGTATTAGCATTCTGAAGCAAATTCGGCTGTTTGAAATAATCACGAGTCCGTCTTGTTCGTCTCGTTGTAGCATTAACACGACAAAGATCGACTGTTTTGACAATTTTCGCGGATATTAATAAAGTTTAGTAAAAGTGAAGAATCTTAAGAGTTTATATTTTTTCTCCTGTCGTAATAATCTGCTACGTGCAGATACAGATAGTAAAGTTAAATTTTATAAAGAAACGACTGTCAGTGGCTCGTGACATTGCTGGAAACAAGTACAAACATATTATGAGAGAGATCTGCATGGTACTATATTTGATAAATATAATATAGCCCAATCTCATACAAAAATAAAAGCCCTTGATACACTTAAAAAATTAGTTCAATAAGATTGAGAATACAAATTTTTAAAATATATCATGCATGATATATTTTCAGAGAAAAAAGTTGAAAAAGTTAATTTATTATACTTTTCTATTTTCATAATCTATGCTTTTCTTTTGCATAGGGTTAAATGGCAATTTAAAAATACAAACCACAATATCTCGAAATTACAAAAAATGGTCTTGAGTATTTTTATCTTTTCACCACAGATATCAACACCCATATACGAAGTTGAGGAATCTGTTAACGCCGATAAATGACAAACAATAGTCTATCAATATAGTTAAAATAATATGTAGAGGATATACTCCCTTGGAGAGTATCATATCTTTGAATCAAGGATTTTGATGAGTAATTAATGATTTTGACTAGTAAGAGTGATCAACGCTCTCTAATCTTAAGATACGGCTAAAAATAACAATTCATATTTAGGGGAGATCCGTACCATTTTTTCTAAAATTGTCCCTTGCTTATGAATTTTTTTAAATTTTCAGGTATGTTGATATAACCAAAAATAAAAGTTTTTTCTTTTTAAATATTTGGGTATTTTATATTTTATATATATAAATATAAAATGAAAACTTCGTGATTTTTTCTATTCAAAATGAGGTACATTGACAATGTTCCTGGTGCACTCAGAATTTTTTATACTGTCCAGAAAAATTCCTACTTACTTTCTATATCATTTTGAAAATATTTGTGTATTCTCATAAAAATTGAATGCAAGTAACCATAATTAAAAATGAGATCATTTTATTTAAATAAAAAACAGTGTTTTTACGTAATTTATAGCTTCTTTCATAAATAACTATTTTTCATTTGATCAAGATCAATACACAGTACCTTGGAGATGCACAAATTTCTTGATACTGCTGAAAAGAATATATCAAATTTATTTTTAAAAAGTTTCGGCAAAAGCTTATGCACCTGGAATGTTTTTAATAAAGTGAAACAAAAACTGCAGAAAAAGCTGTTTTTGTTAAATAAATACATTTACCTTAATGTATAATCGCATTTTAAAATGTAATTTTCAAACTGAAAATTTGATGAAAATAAAAAATACCATGCGTTTCTAGGTTAAGAAAGATTTAAAGAATCGAAAAATAGAAAATAAAAACAAATAAATTTTTTGGTAAAAAAAATACTAGGGATCCCCCTTAAGCAATACTAATGTTTATACACTGATGAAACTCAATCGTAACTGGTATGATATATATTGTACAATTAGCGATATATATCGGAGAATTCACGATATATATCGGAGAATTCACGATATATATCGGAGAATTCACGATATATATCGGAGAATTCACGATATATATCGGAGAATTCACGATATATATCGGAGAATTCACGATATATCGGAGAATGTACGATATATACTGTACAATTCAAAATTTTTATAAAGGCATATTTCAATACGTAATGTAAAGGCTCTAGCCGATTAACAATGTTAATTTGCTTTCGCGGTATTGGACTTTTTGAGTATTTTTTCTCGAATTGTATTATAACAACATAATTTTAATAATTATTTTTGCTCCACACTTCTCCCCCCCCCCTCTTCTTATGAGCTAGTCTTATAATGTGTTTTTTACTCCTTTAGTTCTTTTTATTATATTTCTTCTAGAATTAGTAAAATATGTTTGAAATTTTAAAATACAATTTTGCGGTTATGTTTACCGATGAAGGTATCTTAGACAATTTTCCTCAAATTCTGTGATAAAAAGGGAAGCTACCCTGGAAGTTTTAGCCCAAACGACCGCGAACAGCCAGAGATCGAAATAAAAGATTAAAAAGCACATTTTTAAGAGTAGCTCATAATAAGAGGTGGGAGAGGAGAGGGGGGAGCAAAAAATAATCTTAAAAATTATATTTTTGTAATACAAATCGAGAAAGATACTCAAAAAGTTTGATACGGCGAAAGCAAATTTAACATTGTTAATCGGCTAGAGCTCTTACATTAACGTGAAAAACAAATTATTAGGAATATTTTGCGATCTCGATATTGTACTACGTTATGATATGGTTCTTTCAGTGTACCTGTACGGCGAAATTGGGACCTCATTACCCAATCTTACTAGACCAAGTCGTCACTTCTAGGTACCAAAAGACATATCCCAAAGCCTCATCAAATCCGTGACCTGAAGGTATCATCCGAAGATATACATCTGATACCCTCTCTGTCTATTAAGTATCATTTGGCATTGTGTAAGTGAACATAAGTTGTTGTACAAATAGTCTAGCTCATATAACGAATAAAATACTTCCCGGCAGAGCGTACACAGCAATAACGACATATAAAACAAAGGCAAACGCAATAAACAAAAGAAGCATCATCCATTCGAAAGAACAAAGCAAAGCGAAGAAGAAGGCAGAAGAAGAAATGAGCGAGAGGATTTTTTTCCCTCTTTATATTACTATAGAGAGATTACTCTTTGTTCTAGTTTCCCGCGGCTGTTCGGGCAGGACCGGCCGGTCGATGATAATTTATTTAAGAGCCTTGAAGTCAGAGTGCACCGGCATCAAAGGTTGCGACGGCGGGGCGCAAGGAGCTCTAAATTCCTATCCTTGCGCTGGTAAACCGCGGGACAAAGGAGATCCAGCAATGGAGACCCCGCTGCCGCAGCCATCGCGGCTACAGCGACGCGCGACGTCGCACCAGAGAGTGAGAGAGAGAGAGAGACACAGCCGCGACTCCAAGGATGTATAGCGAGAGAGAAAGAGAGGCCGATCGACCTACAGAGCGAGAGAGAGAGAGAAAGAGAGAGAGAGATAGAGAGAGAGAGGGGAAGGAAAATAGAGCAAGAAAGTGTCAAAACGTCGTTGTGTCCTATATATACATGCCAGCGGAACGAGTCTGCGTGTTTTTAGTTTTTCCTGCCCGGTACGAGTGCTGCCCGAAAGAATGACCCAAATAATAAATGCCGAGATTAAGGTCTTTTCAGGCGGATCCCGCGCGACCGGCGTACGTGTTCGGGCCCGTGGGAATTGTGTGTACACTTTTACGCGTTGTGGTGTATGATTATGATGACTGGGAAATGAAAGGCGGGAAGTCATGAGAAGTAGAAGACTGAAGAGAGAGAGAGAGAGAGAGAGAGAGAGAGAGAGAGAGATTCTCACTAGCCAACGCGAATTGGCGCCTCGCTTGTGCACTGAGAGAAAAATCAAGGACTTATTCCGTGAGATATTAGTTATGTAATGATTGCAAGCTTTTTTCTTGCGATATATCTTGATTTTGTCTGAATGAACTGTGTTACTGACAGATATAATGATAATTATTGTAAAGTAAAATTGATGGCGAATATAATAATGTTAAATTGATAATAAATAAATATGCAATGATAAAGTGATGCAGTGTATTAACTACAGCGTTATGAAAGAAAGAGAACCAAATGAAATCGGCTACGCGTAAAGGTTGATCATGTGTGCTTTGTATCGAGTGCAGTTTAGACTCTCGCATGGTTAAAATCGTGTGACTATTAGGGAAAGCATCGGCGTTTTAGCGTAATAGCGTAAATTATATTTAATAAATATAATTTAGAAAGTTTAAACTGTGATTGAATTATTAATTTCTATTGTTTTCGTCTTCGCGTACACACAATATTTATTTAATCTTATCAAATTTGTTTTTGACAGCAGTGTAAAATCTCTGAAATTTCGAGTTTTGAGTTGTATAAGTATATTTTAATTATTTATTTTATTTATTTATTTATTTAATTATTATAAAAATATGACAATTTTGTAACCTAACCTTTATTCTTAGGTAGATTGTTATGTAGCATTTCGCAGAATTGATAACTTAGTAAAATAATGTATTAAAACATTTCTCAATAATTTTAAATTGTGTCTTATAATTTAGGTATTCTAAAAAATAAATAACTTTTCAACTTCATAAAAATGTGAAAAAATATAGTAACAGTAAATAAGCTGTATTCATAAAATACAATCAATAAAATTTCATAATTGCTGACGATTTCATTGTTTACATTTTTATGTAGATACCTAAATGTTGTAACAAACTGAATCCTGCAATTATTATAAAATAATTTTGTAGCGTATGTATACGTTGTATGTATGGGTGTGAGTACAATCCGCAGGACGCCGTAGGATGGGAGCATTTTGTACAGGTTGTTTATAACCTACATGCTATCTGAACCGCGCATCTCTTACGAAACAAATCGCTGCGCTTCTCTTTACAAGAATTCCATGGAGAGCGCCGGCAAAATTCCTGGTGGCCTTTTGGAAAAATTCTGTCGATATGTATGATGCAGTTCGTCCAGGCAAAATCTGGATACATCGCAAGAAAAATGCATGGATTCATGGCATGACTATTATCCCACGGAATAAATCCTTGATTTTTCTCTCAGATGACCACAATAAAAATGCACGAAAGCAGATAAGAGAAACTCCAAATATCGAGTTTCTATTGTCTCTATATTGTTTTTGCTGATTGCCGATTTTATATTCACAGTCTTATATACGAACAAAGATGTACTCGCACGTATTCGCACACCTGTTTACACGCACACGCACATGCACACGCATACGCACACGCACACGCATACGCACACACACACACACACGCACACGCACACACGCACGCACACACACACGCACATACACACGCACACACACACACACACACACACACACACACACACACACTAAATTTTACCGTCTCTCCGTAGGACTATTCTATAAGTAGATTCGCCCTTTAAACTGGTCATACACATATTCGCACTTACACTCACATATATACTGCACACATGCACACCTACCTTGATTCTCGCCGTTTTCGGGAAACGTCGTGTCTGTCGCCTGATTCTATCGGCAGAGATGTTCCGATCACTGTAATACTCACTTTGCCATAAGCACGCTATATTTTGCTACCTCAATGTTGTTGCTTTTACTGTTATTTATTATACCTATTTGTTGTTGCACCATTCAATCTAAGTTTCTTGTTATTTATACTACCTCGTCACCAATCTAATCCTGCATTATATTAACTACGATAACAAAAAAAAATTCACGAAACTTTTTATATTTAAAAGAAAATATTTTTAAAATTGTTTGACTATTAATACGTGGCAATATATTTAATTTAACCGGTGTATATACTTAAAATCTACATATTAATCTCACACGTCACATAGAATTACCATTGTTAACATACCATATTCATTGGAGGATATTTACGTCATGTACGATTCTAAGTGACATGATAAACAATTATTTATTCGATGGTAATTCGATTCCTTTCGGTATGTATTAAAAATAAGACAATTAACTTTTTCGTTCAATTTTCTTGGACAAATCCATTTTTAAAAATTATTAATTAAATCTTTTTGGGTTATCAAGAACTTGCCCGAAAGAAAAACGATTAATTTATAATCGATCTACGACCATTTAAAATATTATAAATATGATTTTTAATCAATTATAAAAACGACCTGTATTTTTAATTTATTGATCCTTCAGATATAAATGTATAACAGTATACAGCGTAGAAAGAACTACAGAGCGGCACGAGGAGCAGCTTTGTGACCACGAAAGTCCGTTAAAGCAGAAATGGTGCGAAGCTGTTTGCGTTTATAATCAGGAATTTTTCCGTAAAAAGGAAAAAAGTATGATTCATCTAGAGAAAATATGTAGGAATGTGCGAAACAAGATATCTGGCTCGAAATTTCGGAGCTGGCGCGGATAACGAGATCTCGCTCAAGAAAATTAGGATTGCCTTAGACTCTCATTATTTAAGACAACACGAATTCCTATAAAATGCATCGTATAAGGACACTAATCTTTTGATCGAAAGATTTCGCAGTTCTTATTTGTTATCCTTGGTTCTGCAAATCATTATGTCAAAAGCATGTGAGAACATTTTTAAAATCATCTTAGAAACATACAATCAAAGTTCCAAAAATAATTAAAACTGTAAAAGAAGATTATAAACCTATAATTTATTTTCATTTAAATCATTCCTTATAAATCTATGTTCAGTTTTTAGTATTTTAGTTGCATCTTTTTTACGTATTTCTTAGATGATTTTCCAGAAATTCACGCATGGATTTGGCACAATGTTTGGTCGATTCAAAGATTAAAAATGAAATCCTCTCATAGTGCCTATCCCTAAAAAAGTAGAAGAACATTTTATGCAGATCCTCTTTCCCAAACAATATCTGGTCTTGCGATTCTATGAAGACCGACACTAAACCCCTGTCTCGAAAATAGAAATCTCGGTTGTCTCATCCATCTCTCGCAGTCTTAAAACATCCCTAATAATTCGTCTTTGAAAGCCAGCATACCCAAAGTCGAAAGTCCTCGTCGTCGATAATAACAAAGCCATAAGTAAAAATTCCCAAAAGAACAGAGCGATAAAGCTCGAGGTGCAGACCATACCCAAGAGCCGATCCGTCTCCCGTCGCGGCTAATGGCTTCTTATTCATCTCCGTTTTACGACGCGTCCAAGAGGCCGCGCTATACTTCCCGGCACGCGAGCTCATTCATCGGAAGATTGTCAAGCGCGGCGAAACTTCGTTATGGCGAGCAATCGTCGTTAAATCCGCCACAAGCTCGTAGCCGGCACATCGCCACCACCGCCAAGTTTAATCGGCAAAGAAAATACCTCGCGAGTTAGGGATCTGCCCCCCTCCGCGGACACAAGATCGCGAACCAATGGCTTTATACGAGTATGGAGGGGCCCGTCGTTGCGGGATAGCGGCTTCACGATCAATTTAGCCCGCGGAGAGAGCGAGAGAGAGAGAGAGAGGGAAACGGTGGTGTCGCGCCACGAGGCTACGCGCGCGTTAACGAGCTGCGGTGGTCGAAGTTATCGGAGCGCCGCTGCTGGTCTCTCTCTCTCTCTCTCTCTCTCTCTCTCTCTCTCGGCCCCCATCGCTGCTCCATTGGCTGCCTCTGTTTACGGCTAATAAAGCGATTAATTTTCAGCGCGCGGAGCCACGAGAGCGCTTTTAATTTCAATCGAGCCCGTCTCGTCTGCGCAATAGGTACACAAGCTGGGACGCACGCGGTTTAGCACCGCGCAAAAGAGGGAGGGAAGCGCGGTCGAGCAAAGTTTACGCGCGGATTGGGAATGTCGATTCTTGAATGTCGCAAAAGGTACGCTGACCTAATTTTTTCCCCCCGAACTTTCTTTTTTAACAAGTGCATATCGAGATATGCAGATTAATACGGATTTCGCTCGGAATTTATGCGATGTATGCAAAAGTATGCGCGATTTTTCTCTTACGTATTTATTTTAAGATTTGTAAGCGCGCGTCGACTTCGCGTTTGTCAGGTGTCACGAATTCAGTCGCTGACTTCTGCTGAAGTATTTATTTACCTATGGATTAAACTAAGCCATCAATAAGTCGAATTTTGTTTCCGATTCGGACTATCTATTTGTGGTGTCGCAATTTTAGTAACGGTGCCAAGGGATCGAAGAGGGGTAGGAGCGCAGGTTATAGGAGCATTTTAATTATTTCGAGAATTATGCGATTTTGAGTAGTTATGATTACTTTAAAAATACCGTAAAGCTTGGGTTCTGTATTTTATTATGCACGTTTTAAAATTATTGTATAATTATTTCTTTGTAATGTATAACACTTTATTTATACCGATACATATTACTTCTTCATAGCAGAATTGTGGTATTTTTTACCGAGGACGCCAGATTGTAGAATAATGCATTGAATTATGTAAAATTGGAAATGTTATTAGGATACAATCATCGCATAAAAAATAAGTGCTCCATAAATTGTGTCATAAATTGCTTCCTTGGCTCGCTGTTCTGTTGCCATTCGATTTACATCTAGGCGCTCCTATTTTCGCTTTGGGTACGATAAGTTCATCGAATACTTATAGTTACTTTCTAAATTCTAAAGAGTGATATTTTCACTCGAAGGCACACGAGTGGCTCACTTATCACTCGTTTCGAGTGGGATTTCACTCTTAGCGAGTGATAAGTGAGCCACTCAAATCCATTAGAAAAAATGATTCTTCAAAATTTAGAGAATTAATTTGAATATTCCGTTAATTTACAATATAATCCCGTGATGTTAAAACGTGAATTGAGACCTCTATTCTGAATTCAAAACGTGCAGCAATGATTTCATACTACCATCACCATTCTGGTGGAAATGATTTTGTGATTTTCGATCCTCTACAAAAGCTATCCGATTTTACGATTTACAGAAGATAGCGTGGTCTTGAAAGCTATAAGAAAACTCCTATAAACAGATAATATTGAAATTCTGGATATGCACAGCGATTTACGGAGAAAACTTTCGAACCCTTTCCTCTCAATTTCCAGAATACGCGAGCAAAGGAGAATTCAAAAATTATTAAAGACCGATTATCGGATGGAGTGTCGTTTTCCAAGAGTAAAAGCCAACTTCCCCTGCGTCCTTTATCTCAAGCAGTCGCGCGCGTAAAAAGTCGAAAGTTTTAAGGTTCCGTTTACGCAAAACGCGGGTATAGGCGGGCGCGCATCGGCATTGAGGGCCGGCGGCGCGGCGCGCAGTCGAAGAAAAGGTAAGCGGGTCTGCGCGCCGCGCCAGAGAAATCTTTATCTTTTCAGCCGCTTTAAGAAAAGGAGCTTAACCCTGACGGCCAGTCATGTTTTTACAACGCGACAACCGGCTATAGAATTCCCCGACTTGAAAAGCTCGCGCGCGCACAGGAAGTTTTCCAGTTTGAGCGTTGCTGCTGCACGAGCTCGCGGTGCTCGACTTGTATTCTTCGAGTTTCTTTGCCCCTCGTCACCCCCTCCCTGCCCCTCCAGCCCCATACTCGTTTTATACGCGAAGCGTTACAGCGCAAGACTCTGCAGATGAAGTCCCTTTCCTCCCGTTCTCTTCCTCATTCTCAGCGCAAGATATTTTTACTGCCTTAGATAAACAGGAAAATCATGGAATTACAAAGATTTACGCAGTTCGAGACTGAGATGTATTAACCACTTTTGTCGCGTCAAAGCGATTGAGCAGAGTGTTGCTTTTTAAAAGTAAAGCGAGGCATTTTTGAATATTGCTGAAAGAATAGATATAAGACGTAGAGTGAAATGTCTTTTTTAGAATTTAGAATTGATTAATACATACTCAAAGTATGTATAACTTATAACTTTTTTGCTGATTATTTTATTCAGAATATTTTACAAATACAGGCTAGACTCAGTATTGATAAAATTGTATATCTAATAAGACGTTTACGGTGACTTTACGGTGCACCGTAAAGTGGGACCTCTTACGCTACTATTGAAATTTAACGTGTTATACTAATCTAGAGGAAAAAGATTAAACGTTCTCCGATACAAATATGTACATGTACACTCTACAGTCTTAATGCTTATACAATAAAACTTTAAATATTTGAATAGCCAATAATTTTCTAAAATTTGAAGGAGTTGTTCAGTCTCTACCAATGCGTCTATGCTTTCCAATCAAGAACCATTACATGACTAAAGTTTTATTACGTTACATTATTCAATAAATAATTCAAAATTTTCTTTTAGAAAACAGAAACATCTTTAAATTAAAAATTAATTGTTAATACATTGCAAGGTAAAAAGAAATCCTTCTTCACACATTGTTTCTTTTAGATAACGGAGGATGCACGTGGCGTATGGCAAATCTCTCTGAAACAATTGAGGCATGTCTCAATTCTTCATGAAGATCTTGAGGTGCTTTAAGTGATAAAATTAGTTTTCTACATTGGTCGATATTTTCTCAAGTTTAAATATCCAGGGAATTTCTTTCAGGCATCCTCCTTTAATTATAATTTATCAAAATATAACAAAAAAAGCATTTTCTTTAATTGAAGGTCATTGGGGTCTCTTTAATTGCCACAATGAGAACCTGTACATTTAAGAATTTAAGATAATCAGTAACATATAGTACAAGATAGAGTAACATTTTTCAGCCATTTTATTTTTCTTTTGCCAAGTAAAAAATAATTTTGTAAAAAAAAAATTGTTTCTCTCTCTCCAGCGATAACTGGAGCGAGTAGATTCGATAAAAATCACAGTAGATATTGAACGCATTATTTTCTTATTAAAATGTAAACAAAAGAAACCCATTACGTCACCCACTTATTCAAGAGGTCTTGTACCATTTGACTACGTGCAAACATTAGCATAGATTTTCTGCTTGCAAAGCGCTGTTCGCTTGTGATCAGTTGCTATCTTTTAAAATACTAAGATAAAATGGAATCTTAACTTTGACTAGATTCATACTATATTTCTTTGCTTAGTCATTTTTCATTATTGTTTTTTTATAAAGAATAAGTAAGTATACGTAAATGTGAAAAATATGTATAAATGTATATAAATGTGAGAAAATGTAAATTTACCATGAATTCCAGGAACATAACTTTAAAACTTACATTTTCTCATATTTTGTATACGTTTCCTTATGCTTTTAAAATTTTTTACACTTTCTCATATTTTATAACAACTCAATACATTCTACTACACTATCACACATTTTCGTACATTTGTTTATATTTCCGTATTCTGAAAATAACATTCAGTTATAACCTTATAAATATATGAAAAAATGCAAGAAAATATGAAAAAGTGTGAAAATAATTTTAACTTCAATAAAAATTAACATTTTACCACATTTTTTCACATTTTCTTATATTTTCATAAATTTTTTCATATTTCTTATTTCCACTAGGAAAGCTTAATAAAATATTTTAAAATCTATAAAAATGTTTTTCTCGGTTACAGCGAACAAATCAAATGCTGCATACTGGATAGATAACGGTTGATTCATTGTTGGTGTGATGGTTTCGTGATTATGCGTTCAGGTGGCTCTACGAGCTACGTACAGTCGAAAATAGTGTACGTGCATGTAGCTCGCAGGTACAATGCACGCCGGCTCGTCCACAAAATTTCGATCAACATTACGGCGGAAGGTCGTATTTTATTCAGTGATGAGAGACCGGCTGTCTCAGTATATGTGTACAGCATGTACACCCGCGGAGGCGGCGTCGGTTCAATGTGAGAGAGTTTGAGTAATAAAACGGACACTAGGCGTATTAGGATAAAAACAATAGGAGCATTTATTCAAGCGCAAAGAGTGTACATAGTACGACACCCGCGGTGTCGTGAGGCGCGAAGCGGTGGGGGTAAGAGAGCAGTGGGTGTTAATCTCACCCGCATCTCGCGAGAGGAGGCAGAGAGAGAGGGACTTACATTAGGTGAGCCTGAAGTATCCGCTGCCAGCCGCTCGCAACCCTCCGTCGGCCGGTATTCAGTCGATGAGGTACGACCCGTGGCGTTTCCTCGAATTCAACCGGTGCTGCTCGCTTGTGTACGTATGCACGCGTATCGTCGGGGAATCGTCTCGTGACGCTTTCGTATCGTTGCCAAAACGTGTCTCGTGCAGGGCGTGCGGAACGATACTAATTATTGCGCGTGTGAATGTCAACCTGGACCTAACCTCCCGTGACGTGTCGCGGCTCTCGCGAGTTCATTGCTTCCGTCTCACTCTCCCGCTCTCTCTCTCTCTCTCTCTCTCTGCTTCTTCCTCTACCTTACCTACGTGCGCTAGCACGTTCTGCTTTGACTGCTCTCTTCCCTTGGTACTTGCTGGAATATACAGATATATGGAACATGCATGATTTATGTGGCTTTCGCCTGGAGAGACGTTGTGACATTTTAGAAGAGAATGCAATAATATTGTATGAGCCATGAAACCGTCACATTGGACAAAATGACTGCCGAAGAGACGAATCTGGATCTATCATCGCTAATTCAAAGCTAAAGATAAATCATGAGTAGGGGATCTATAAAATTGTTATGAGTATAATGAATTCATAAAATAATAATCATTTGAATACAATTTTCTCCTGTGCGCACTGAAAACCATGGAAGAAATTAATTTTTTAAATTGTTACTACTGAATGTCTAACAAAATCCTGACTTTTTCACTTATTCTATCGAATTAGACCGTATTTTTTACTTTCTCAAAGAGAAAACTTTGTGACGGTGAACATTCTTTTATCAGAAAATTTGATGAATTTTTATGTCTTGAAGATTCCTGAGTCAAAAAACATGTTTTTAAAAAATGTCTATATGTATGTATGTATGTATGTATGTATGTGACAAAAACATTGTGGAACGATAACTCTTCAACGGAAGCATGTTATGAGCTGAAAATTTGCAGACATATGAAGTATTGCTCAACTTAGAATTGATTAGGTTTTGGAGCTGTTTGGATAATAAAAAATACATTCTTTATAACAAATAGTAACTTTAACAAAATTTCAAAAATTGAAAAGAAATGTTTTTTTACTTTTATACGTTAAATGTGTTAAAAATGTATATGTTTTCATAAAGTACACGTAATTTTCTTTTAATTGATATACCTAGTAATTAATTTATATTTTTTTTTTGTAAAATAAAAAGCAAAATATAAATTCTACAAAATCTTTAAAAATCAAGAATTTTTTTTGTCTCATTATACGTCAAACATATGAAAAATATTACGTTTTCTTAAAATAGACATAATTTTCTTCCAATTCATAAATATAGCAATTACCTGAACGCTATTTTAGTGGAAGAAATAAAATTTAATTTTGAATACGTACTTATCGAAAATCGGTAATTATATAAAATTTAGAAATAATTTTTTATTCTGATAGAGTCCCCTACTTTCTACGCATCCGTGGGCACATCCGCTGATAAGGCAAACAAAACCTTATTCAAATGGATAAGCTACAAGCAATAATTCTATCTCATTCATTATAACTCGTATAATTTTAATAATACTATAATAAAATTAATCGCAGCATTCTTGAATGCACGCAACAATGTCAGCCATGCGTGTAAACCCTTGAACCTCGGCAGGCGTAAAAAATCCGAGCGCAACGCGACGATAAGTTAAAAGCCTCCGACGTTGGGCATCGTTCGTACGTTCTTTCTTTCTTATCTTCGACACGCTTATTGTAAATTACACGCGAGGCACTTAATCATCTCGAGATTTACAAGGTGTCGTGGGAGGTGGGTCAGGGGGATCGGGGGGAATCGGGGGTAGGGCGGAGGGGTCCGTGGCGGGAATTAATTTGTCGAGAGCGACGTCGCGGTAAATTGTCGCCGGTTCCACTGCGGGTTTCCTACCTAAGTCGAGCATAAAGGCTCGACGACCACCGGCTTCTATTGCGTGCCGCAAGCTACGCCGCTCTACTTCGCAGGACTGCTGCCAGCAGCCAACGCTACCCGGCGCCACCAACTACCTTGCATAAGCAAATTCTGTATCACGTAGATTTAATTATTTTTGCTAACTCGCATATACTTCCTCTCTCTCTTTCTCTTTCTCTTACCCTCTCAATTAATTGTAATTTCACTTTTCGTACTACGTACTTTTATGTTTGTACCGATGAAACCTACAAACAGCCGGTCCTTTGATTTCTTTTTTATTTCGCATGAAATACTTTGTACTTTTGAGGGTTTAGTTTAATTAAAATGTTTAATCTTTATATCTTCAGACTAACTAAAAAGGATTATAGAATTTTGCTTAATTAGCTGAAAGAACAAAAATGTTAGATATGCAGAAGGACGCTTGATTACATTCCATATAACGCATTGTTTTCGAAAAAGTCTGTAAAGTAGGGAAGTCTAATGCCTCGACTTCACTGGTACTTTAATAGCATCTCGCTTTAACTTTTAATATTAAATAACATTACAGTGATAATTCCTAGTAAATTGTAAAAAGTTCTATTGTGTAGAGATTTTTTTCCTATATTTTTTCATACTAAAAAAGTTTTACTTTTTTAATCAACATAAATGTTATTCGATATTGAAAGTTAAAGCGAGACTCTATTAAACTGCCAATGAAGACGAGGCATAAAGTAGGAACAAGAAAGTTAATATTGGCAAAACCCAATTTCTAATGGTCTCTTTTCATGTTTTAATATAAATCCTTCGAATATTGCTTGTGTTAAGAACTGTACATACGTGTCTGTAGAAGATGTGTGTAAAGTTTTAAGTCAACTGAATGCAAATTACTCATGATACTGGGGATGTGACCCCTAAATTAAGCCGAAAGGGATTATTAGAATACCTTCTATAATGTTTGCGATAAGTATTACTACAATAAACTTATAGTTATTCGATTATCAATAAAAGGAAAGTACGAGTACATTCGTTTGGCACATACATACATTAGTGACACTACTATCAAGTTATTAATTTATTAGTTTTAATTCTATACAAATACAACGCTTGAAATACACACTTCGAATTTAATGTCTCATAAAATGTAATAAACGCATAAACACCCAAAAAAGGGTTAAACGAACAAAGCGATTCAATGCGTCGGACTCGACGTCCAAGCAATCTAAAATAAATCTTCGCTCGAAAAAATAAAAAAAAACTGGTCGTCCGTCTCCCTGTGCACTGAACGCGCGCGTTTTTTCCCCTTCTCACCTGCTACATCACTTCGCGCATAAGAACACACACAGAGCCGACCCCGGCCCACGAGCGAACAAGAAGTGCGATTGAACGATTAATGATAACCCTTGACGAGGGAAAAAGCCCTCGGCGCCCCACCGCGCCGCATGAGTGCGAAAAAAAGAGCTCTCTCGCGCGCGTCGAGACGGAAATCAAGCGCGGGCGCTGCTCAATTAGCTCTCATCAAACCAAAGTGTCAAGCGCATCCGCGCAGCAGCAGCAGCAGCAGCAGCACGTCACGTGCGCCGAGTGAGTGAGAATATGCAGCCATCAAATTTCGGCTATTAATAAATCATTCCGAAGCCCGAGCCTCGGCTAACCGGACTAGCCTCGTATGTGAGCGCTGCGGCCCCGTACTTCGCATTGTTTTAATGCGTTAAATACGCCGATTCTGCGGCTGCATTGTGAGAGTCGCCTTAATAATTATCGGGAAATCATTTTAGCTGCTAGGTGTGTGCATATTGGCCTGGGTATAATTGGAGATCCTCGTGACAATGCTGCTGTCGGGCTGTGGGATGCCGCTCAAATGTGGAGAGCGAAAAAATGAATGTCATGGCGATTCAATGGTGTACTTAAGCGAAAAGAGATACGTTTATGGCTATTTTTTTGCTTTCTTTAAGAGATAGCTTTGTAACGATGAAAACTTTCGGATAAGAGAGTATGTGTGCGTGTGTGTATGTGCGTGTGCGTGTGTATATGTGTATGTGTGTGTATGTGTGAAAATATGTGTCTATCATAGATTCTCTTGCAGGGAAACATGTTACGAGTTTGAATTTTGCAAACATATTAGGTACGTTTGAACTTACTAGGAGTGTAGGAGGTTTGGAAAACGATATTTGCTAAAACTTTGAGAGGTGTTTAGTTAGATCTGATGGAAATTTGGAGCTAAATCAATAATATTTAGGACATTTTTTGATAAAATATTCACTCTTGAAAAAAATGTTAAAAAGATAAAATTCTTTTTTGGCGTTTCTTATCAAAGATAGGTATATAAAAAATATCCATAAATTCTTAAAGTGGGAGTGATTTCCATTCGATTTATGTCTTTCAAAACTATCTTTATCTTTTTACTTTCCAACCTGTATACCCTTTCGGGTTTTTACAGGATACATCCACCACCTATATGTGGAGGTATTTGATCCTAACACCCCACCTTCCCCACACCGATCCCGCATTCGCCCAAGTTACCGACATTTCAGATTTCTACCTATGCCGATAACCTGTGACGGAGGAAAAACCCGTAGGATAAAACCTCCGCCAGGACCAGTGCGCAGTCTGCGTTTCTTTCCGGCAGGAAACAGAGAGAAAAAAATCCTGGAATTGTTCCCACCGGGAATCGAACCCAGGCCGCTCAGGCGAGCGTATCTCCGCTAGCTAAGGCGTGAATCTTAACCAACTGAGCTACGCAGGCCCTTTATGTCTTTCAAAACTATTATTAAGCTATTTTTAGGAAATAAACGTGAATTTAAATTTTGTCTAAAAGTAGCTGATTTATGAAATTAAAAATGATTTCTTTTAGCAGTTTGTAGTGAAGATATATAATAAATAGACATAAATTCCAAAAGCGCGCACGACTTTCTTTTCATTTATGTGCTTTAAAACTGTTCTTAAGCTATTTTGGAAAATTGGTTGGATCTCCAAAAAAAGATTATAAAAAAATTCAAGAAAGAATCTTTGGGTACCATGTCACTTAGAATCGTATGAAGAACAAAGTTCCTTTAATACATATGGTATTGAAAATAGTGATTTTTATGACGTGTGGAATCAACATTTTGAGGTTTTGGGGCTTACGGGTCTCAGTCAGTAGAGTGTCGGATGCCCACACCCCTGACCCGGGTTCCATTTCTAGTCTCTGCCGATTGATACAAGCACCTCTGTAAAAATGGCATGTGCTTTATTTACAAACACACCGCAGACCCGCGTCGTCGATTAATTAGCACCGTATGGGAGCACAAAAATGGCGACGTTAAAAAAAATTTGAGGTTTTACAGAGGTAAAATTGAAGGTATTATCACTAAGGGGCCGTTCATTACTTACGTAAGCCCCCTCGAGGGGGGAGACTCTAAAATATCTTACGATTTTTACCAGGAGGGGGGGGGGGAGTGATACAGTAATTACTTACGTAAGAAATATATTATTATTTACATTATATTAAAATTCAATATTGTAGAGAATATTGTTATTACTCGTGCATTTTACGAATGCATATAAACCATCGTCAAAATCGCGGGAGATGATCTGTCCGCCTATTGCGGTCGGATATTGCTCATAATATATGGGCCGCTTTTGATAAGTAGTCGGTATGGACCCGCTCTATTTGTGAATAGACAATAATAAGTAGAAAAAATTATTTATTTACAAAACATAATATTTTCTCTTTTTTACTCTTGCCAGTAAAGAATTAAAAGCAAGAAATTATTAGTTAAAAAACATTACTTCGCGCGATTTCTGAGTTAGTCCGTTCTTCAACCACGAACTGAGTTAGCCGATTTTTCAAGCGAAAACTGAGTTAGCCTCTTCTTCAAGCATTTTCCGAGATAACCCCTTTTTCACTCAACCGTCAATATTATAATCTATGAGATACACCCAACACGCATTGATTCTTCCCGAACGGATTTGAATTTAACGAGATATACTTCAAACGTTAAATTTAAACACGTTTGGGAAGAATCAATTCGTGTTTGTATACATTTTAAATACTTTGTTATATTATGATCAGCATTTTTGTATGGAAATAAATAAAGCGACCCTGAAAAGAAAATTTGATTCTGATGCGTATTTTTTTAGATAAACAAAATTTTCGAATGTATTTATCAGTGGGTAAAGTAGGTTTGATGCATCTGATCTCCTTAAGTATGTTCGATACTGTAGTCAAAATGATACGATGTTTCTAAAAATTGAATATGTCGTTCTTCTATAACGTTTATGATATCATGCGAAATTTGAAAGCATTAGCCATTACCGTTTTAAAGATAACTGACTTAAAAGTTTGACTCTTATACACGGGCTGTTATGGGAACAACTTGTAAACTGACAATAAACTTGGAATGCGATTGTTTAAAAATGATAAGAAAGAAATAAAGAAACAATGCAAAATACTGGAAAAGTATTAAATACCATGTACGCGAAATTTTAGAACGAATGATAACACCGATTCCGAGTACTAAGCGAAAGTGTAAATAGAAACAGTAGCTTGTAAGCTGCGCAGGGAAGTGAGCAGTGAGAGGGGACTCTCCTTTCCTTACCCCGCGTGGGAGATCTATCGAAACTCCTTAAGAGGAAGTGAAAAGGTATATTCCAAACGCGTTTACTGAATCCAGATAATAACAGAATCTTTTTAAAATCGAATCAGATAAAGTTACATAAATGCTAAGGGCATAATATGCCGTTTTTTTTCAAAACAAAATTATTTTTACAAGAATCTGTGTTATCGACTTCTTTATTTTAAACAGTTACTTGGAGTAAACGGCTTACTATACCCTTTCTATTTGTATAAGCTTTGTCTGCATCAAATTTTACAAGATTCGTTTGTTATTTGCAGCCGGGAAACTGTTTTGAAAATTATTCGTGGTAAGCAATACGGTGCTGCTGAAATTAATTAAGAACAAAGCGTATAATTATCTTTAGTATAAGAAAAGACTTTATAAAAAGATACTTTTTCAAAGTTTTATTACAAACTACTTTTTGGAAATAACTGAATTTTAATTATTTAAGTTGTACCTCGTTATGATTGATAAAATCTTACGTAGGATGGGTGGGAGGGGGTCATGCTAATCTTATGAATTCTTACACAGGGGTGGGAGTGGGTCAAAAAATGCGGAAAATTACCTTACGAAATTAATGAGTGGCCCCTAACAAGGAGACTATCAGGGATGCGGGTCCCGAAATTTTCTGTAACTTCCAGGATCATTCACTGGTAGCTAGAAATGAAGCGTAGTACCGGTAGTGTTTGTCAATGGGCTCTTTTTCATAAGATATCAGTTATTCTGCTTCGAATAACTTTGGCTCAGTTTAATATTTCTTAACGTTCCAGGTCTCAAATTCAAGCTATTTTTGACTACTTTTAGGTATTTTCAGGCAGTTTTTTTAAATGCTAAAACATGCGGAGTTATCATTACAACTAGAGGTACTATTTTTTTATGATATAATGCATATTCGGAGTAGAATAGCTGATATCTTATGAAAAAGGGCCCATTCACAAAAACTACCGGTGTTACGCTTCATTTCTAGCTACCAGTAAATGATCCTGAAAGTTTCAGAAAATTTCGATACCCGCATCCCTGATAGTCTCCTTATACGTATTTAAAGCATACATTTTTTTAGAATAATTGCTTTTAAAGCTAAAATGTTTCTTGGGCTCATGCAAAAAATTTCTTTTTGGGTTTAACCCAGGTCCCTTTACTCCTTAACTCGTACTTTGGCTAAGTTAAAAGAAATTTCTGCGAAATGCTCTTAATTACTCCGTATCTAGGTTATTAATTTTAAGTGTTCATTAAATAATACATTTAATTCCTTAAATATTGATATTGATACGATCTTGCAAAATGAAATGCAGTTTATTGCAATGTATGTTCAATGTATAATTATTATATTGCACTATTTAACGGTAGATACATTTGTTACCAAGTGGGATTCTGGATAGAACAAGAGCGTGGTATTGAAGGCGTTCGCTATGTTCGCGCCAGATGTTTCCTGCGCTTGCGGTGTGCGTGGTGCGTGTGTCCTAGCATGTGTATTGCGAATACATATTTGCACATAGTTGTGTGTACGTAAACTAAACAATTTACAATAAAAAAGGTTCTTTTAGATACTGAATAAAGTAGAGAAAATCTTTTCCAGGTTATTTTCAAGAAAACAAAAATTAAAGGAAAAACAAAATAAGTATAAAAAATACTTTGGAAATAATTTACAAATTGTCAAAGTACTTGGAAACACTCGAGAAATTCCTGGTGACACGCACGTAGCTTTTGGTCTATTGCCATGTTATATATGGGCACGTCCCCCCATCCCATGATATGCGTCAATAAATTAACGATTTAAAATGGTTAAAACTTGAAAAGTGGAAATCGATAAGTTAGTAAAATGGAGACAAACAGAGAAATGAACACGGACTCGATTAAAAAAAACGATGATGTAATTTGATTTGATGTTCTATAATTGATCTTGTTAATATTCAGTAAGGATTGTATAGCTCGATAACTACGAATGTATTAAAATAAAAAAAATATTGTTTTAAAAGATGCATGATAACAGTTAACATTATTACATTACAGCAATGAATTTCATATTGTAATGATATTAACAGGGCCACTATTGATACATGTAAAATGTATATTATCAATAATAATCTTCTATGCATGTATGGATCTTGTTCTCAAAGAAAAATTTATTTACCGCTGGGATCCGTGTTACGCTCATAGATCGGCAAGTATTCGATCGCAAAATATTTTCGAATATTTTTCTGTTTTGGACAAAATATATCATAAAACTAAAAAATAATAATTATTAGATTGAATATATGACATATATGTATAGCTCATACGTGCAGTTTAAAAATGTATTTTCTAAAATAGTATCCGTTGTTAGAAGATAGTAATCGCTATCTTAAAAATTGCTTATTTCGATCTACTGTAAGTGTATAAGGATATAAAATCGATAAATTAAAAAAAATATATAAAATAATTCTGAGTAACTTACACATTCAGACCCTGGAAAGAAAAAGATTTTATGACAACTGTTAAAATAATAAAAAGTGATTAAAATCTATATTTTATTCACCCTTTTATTCCTTCACTTTTACATATAATATTGAAGTGGGTGGAAGAATATTTACATACATATAAAATTTAAACATAAGGATGCATATTTACATAGACGGGAATCGCGTATATGTATTCCATCTGTAAATTTATAGATTCGAGAAAATTATGACCTTATTAACTTAGCGAGCGGCGTAAGTTAGTGAAATCTCGAAGCGCGTTAAAGTCCACGATGAAGAAGAAGCAGAAGAAGCAGAAGAAGCAGAAGAAGAGGCAGCGCACTCGCAGGAGGTTAATGAATCTAGTTAGACGATGACGGAAAAGAGAAAACGGTAATGATAATAATAATAATAATTTACGACTCGGGCCGGCCGGGCGCCTCCGATTCCACACTGCTCTCTCCTTTGGCCGGCGCTGGTCTACGCTGCGACTGTGGTCGATGCTGGCAAGGCGTCGCTCGGGGAAACGAAAGAAGCTCCCCACGCTTGCGAGAGAGAGAGAGAGAGAGAGAGAGAGAGAGAGAGAAGAAAAAGCGTTGAGAGAAAGGAGTAACGACGCGAAATCACGCCTCGCCATCGTTTTCCTCGCTCCTCGTGCCATTCGAGCGCCGGCGGTAGCGGCCAAAGTCGGCGGGATCTGAAGTTACAATTGTCCGCGCATCTGCACGGTGCCGCGTAGCACGAGGGGGAGGGAAAAATGCCAGAGGTATATAGACCAGAGCTTAAAGAAGAAAATCGAGCAAGAAGCGCGCAGATATATAGAACGAAGGAGTGCGCCGCGCAAGACGAGAAAAACGAGGAAGACGACGCTGCGCGGAGCAGGAGAGAAAAAACGAGGAGACCTCGGGCGGCTGCTACTGCTGCTGCTCCTCCTCGCCACTTTTTTCTCCTCTATTATATGTAACATGACGAATCACCCGAGAAACTTGTTACACGGATTTTAATACGTCGTTTTACTTTTATTTTTGCACTGTGCGCTTCGGGAAATGTAATTGATATATATATATGTAACTCCACGCTAACGGAGCTATACCTATGGCGACTGGTACAAATATTTTTGCCCCAATTACACGTGAAAAGTGCCGGAAGCGTACGAGCTCCCTCGCGACGACTACTCGTTAATATGTAACACAGAGAAAGCAGGATAGAGATAGAGAGCGAGAGAGAGAGAGAGTAAAAAAAGATGATTTCGCGAGAAACAGGGTGTAAAAAGAATAGAGCGAGCCAAAAAGTAGGCAAAAGAAGATCCGCGTGCATTAGCCGTTCGTTTGAATGCGAAATCACCGAATGTCGTGGCGTGCCTCCGAGCATTCAATCCGACCAGCCGGAGGAAATAAGAGCATGAAAAGAGGAAAGAAAGCTCGCTGCGGGGAAGGAAGAACTAAGCGTTGAATGAAATGTTTTTCTATATACACGGGGCAAAGGCAGCGAGCTGCGCGCCGGCAGCCTAATCACGGCCGCTATTATTCATCCGGGAGGGGGAGCGCGCATCGTGCGGCCGGTTTAGTTAGCTTGGTTTATACCTCGCTGCTGCCTCCTGCCTTCTTCCCCGTCATTGCGGGCCGCTCCTCATTTTCGACGCGCCCCGTCCCCGTCGACCGTCGTCGCAGAGAGAGAGACGAGCCTCATTAGCGGCGACCTCATCAGGACACTTTTGTCGCTGCTTTGCCTCTGCTGCAGCTCTCTCTATCTCCGTCTCTCCGGTAACTTTGACGCCGGCGCCGCGCCGCTGACGAAATTGCCGGGAACGAGGCGTCATCGTCGTCGAGGCAATGACGCCCGCGCAGCGGTGGAAAAAAAATGAGACGAGGCGCCCCCCATACGTGTGTAATCTTCTTGCGGCGGGAGAGCAGCTCCTCGGTTACGTCGTTACGTCCTGACGTGTGCATGCCGCTTTTCAAAGACGATTGACTGATATGCCAGCGCGAGAGGCGCCCCGGGAGAAACTCCGATGAGCCTCCCGATGATTTGACGGCTTTGCATACACGCGACGCGAGGCATGCGATGCAGCGGAGAGGTATTAGGGGGCGTAAGAGGCTTTTTCATTAGCGCGCCGCGAGAAAAATTGGCTGCGATCGCGGGATTGTGTCAAAGCGCGAGGAGGCGCTGCGACGCGCGCCGGTGGCTTCGGGATAATACGCTCGCCGGCTTGCGATTGTTCATAGTGTTGTGTACGATTCAGACGATATTATAGTAGCTGTCTGTTCGGTGTATTTAAAACTGCACTACCTATAACTATCGATTTCCGCGCTTACAATAGATTCTATACTATTAATGTTTGAACTATTTTTACATCCATTATTTGATACGCTTTTGTTCGTTTATTTTAAATAGACTTTATAATTAATTATTGAATCTCGTTATTATATTATTATATCAATCTTTATACTTACAATAAACTACATTAAGATCATTGGGTTTAAACTATTTTTACATTAATTTCTTTGTTATTTATTACTTCATTCGATTACGGAGGCTTTGGCAGATGTTTTTTGATCTAGGACCTATAGTTTATGCCGATAAATCCTTGTATTCCAGATATAAGCTGTTTTACTTCGAATACACATTAGTATAGTTAAAAAAGGTACCTCTTTTCGTGATAATAGCTACATCTACATTATACTAAGATTCCAAATCAATCCTGAAATTTAGGTTTTCATCACTTTTTTATGCTTCCATAATTAGGTGAACGTTTTATTGTTGAAATTTATTTTCTTTTATTATATGTGTATTAATTTATTCCAAAAAGAAGTGTGTAACTAACATATTAATGATGTTTTTTATGGTTATAAACATTTTTTTGTCACTCGGATTGTGGTTTTTCCTCCGTTTTTTTTAATTAATTTCAAAAGGTTATATATAATCTTTTATTGTCTTTTGTGTTGCAGTTTGTTCTTATTCATAGACATTTTTTTCCTACATAAAAAAGAATATTCAGCTACCTTGAATTTTATGTTTTTGATACGGTTTAATTGTTGTCCTCTTGTGGGTTCTCCACGTTTTTACTCCATTCTGTGGTTTCTCTCCATTTTTCTTCCATTTTTTTTGGATTATTTCAAAGAAGTTATAACCTTTTCTATTTTTTCGTGTTTCATTTTTTTCCGTTTTATAGTCTACTTTTTCATACTTAAAGAAAAATATTCAGCTAGCATAGGTTTTATGTTTTATATGCGATTTTTTGTTTGTAATTTGTGGTTTCTCCTTGTTTTTTTTTCATTGTTTTTAATTATTTCAAAGATGTTATAACCGTTTTTATTTTTTTGTGTTTTATTTTGTTCCTTTTTATAGTGGATTTTTTCCTACACAAACAAAAATATTCAGCTTGCATAGATTTTATGTTTTTGATACGGTTTTATGTAGTCTATTTATGGTATCTCCCCATTCTTCCCCCATATTATTCGTTTTTTACAAAAAGAATTGTGCAATTAACATATTCATTACATTTTAATGTTCTAAAACTCTAAAAAGGTTTTAATTTTTTCTTATTTTTACTTTAGATTGATTGATATTTTAATTTAATTTTATGAAAATTTTACATTTTACTAGCGAGCATTACCATAAACACAATTTGAAAATAAAAGACACATAATTTATATAGACAAACGAAATATATATTTAATCAACTTTTATAATAACAATATAATATAAAATCATTAATATTCTACAAAATCCATCACACCGTGCTGCTACGTAGAATATATTCTGAAAAAATATTATCAATATTACACATGTTATTATGCATGCATTATTACATCAGAAGCTGCTCAACAATGTCAATACCATTCTCCGATATTATAATGTAATTATAGATCATAACAATATGTTCACAGGAAACATTAAAAATTCATGGTGATATGATGCACACATATTATAATCAGAAAAGTTTTAAAAATTACAGCCGTTATAAAAATACTAGCATGCCGACAGCATAATTCTACTATAGAAGGAATTTTCCCGGTTAATGCTACATAAACATATTCCACGAAAATAAGATCTATTACAACTTTTACATAAAAAAAAAAATAGAAAATCCCTGGAGCCACGATTATTAAAAAAAATATTTCGATTCCGGCGTCACGTACAGAATGCAAAAAAGAAAGAGCTCCAGCCCGCGAGCATCAATTTTCCGGAGTCCAAAACCTGAGCCAAGAAAAAAAATTCATACTGCGCGGTAAACGCGGTATATAACAGCTCTCTTTATACGGCAGTAATTTTTTTCGTAGAAATTAATGAAAGCAGCCGTGGCAGCGAGCGGGTGCGAGAGTAAAGCTGCGCTATGAAACCAGCACTCGCAGCAGCAGCAGGACCGGTCTAAAAACGAAAGAAAAAAAAAGAGGAAACCGAAAAATGAACACTGATAGACTACGAGTTGCTCGAGGGGGGTAGCGGCTAGACCAGACTACGAAGGAGCGCCGTAGTACCAGAGACGAAGTAGTCGAAAGAGGGTCGTCTATTTGACTCACGTACACCAGCACACGTGTACATGTCCTCTCTTGCGTTCCGGGCAAGCAGAGAGCGCGACGAAGCCATCGGCAATGTCACCGTCCTCGACGCCATCTTCATCGTCCCCGGCCGCTCCGCCGCAGTACAATAGATTTACGTATTCTCCGGCAAAGAGATGGAACATTCGGCAGCGAGAGGAATAGCCGCGGGGGGAGGAGGAGGAGGAGGCGCGCGCGCGCGCGAGAGAGGGACAGAGCGAGCAGCAATCTTGGCAGCCGACCAACTCTCGCAAAATAGGTATGCACCACCACCACTGTGCTAACAGAGTGGGGACGTGCTCTCTCTCTCTCTCTCTCTCTCTCTTTCTCTCTCTCCTCTCTTTGCATTTTTTGCTGTTTTTCTCTCTGTGTGTTTTATTCGAGCGACGATTTGCTGCGCAGCCGGCGTGTATAACGTGCGCCACGCGCGCGCGCACGGGTCTACGTGTAGCAGCGCAAAAATGAACGTGCAACTGCAGCGCGAAGAGTACTTGTAGCGACTCTTCCCTTTATTTTTTCGGCTGCCTCTATGGCTTCGAATATATATTTGGTTTTCTTTTTTGAGGGGAGGATGGAGGGGGGGGTGGGCTTTGAAAGAGGACTGACCGCGATGTGCTCGTTTTTTTCTAATGATCGTTTTCACGCCTGTGACTCGTAACGATGCGGTTATTGTTCGGTGCCCTGCTGCCTGTGCGATAAGGGTATAATGTGCCGGTGCGTCGATCGGCTCGGTGTAAGATTTTCCATTTTGTATAGGCGGCGAGGAGTTTTGGACGTTCGAAATTTAGATTGCACCATGGGCGTATTCCGAAATGCGTGCGTTCTGCGATAAGCATTTCAGAACGTTCCGAAATGATTTGCTCTGGTTTATTCAGATATCCCTGTAGCAATGTAAAAAAGCCTAAACATTGTGAGGTGCTAATGCAAAATTAGTTTTGCCAATGTATCTTTGGACCTGGTCGAATTTAAGAGAGTTTATATTGTTACAGATCCATTTTAAAAATTCTCACTATTTAGAGGTATTTACACCGCTATAGACTTATTTATACATTCGCAACTGACAATATTTAGGCGTGTTTACATTGCGACGGGAATATTTGGATAAATTAGAGCAAATCATTTCGGAACGTTCCGAAATGTTTCGCGAAAAGCGCACGCATTTCGGAATTAGCCCTGTATCATTTCCTTTTTCATATGGTGAAATGCTGAATGAAAGACGGAGAGTTGGGCAAGATTATTATTGATTGATAAAAAGAGAACGCGACCAGACTTGTAATCAGGCGGGCGTACATGAGCTCTTGAATTACCCTATGTTTTCTTGTGGTCTTAAATTCGACTAATTTTGCTTCCTCATAGAGGCAGCTTTGTTATGGTAAAGAAAAAGTTTTGCTAAAAACATGTTAGAAACATGTTTTCAGATACTTGTAATCAAAATATATTATTTTTAGAAAATGTCTGTATGGATGTATGTATATATGTGTGTGTGAGTGTATGTATGGATGCACGGTAAAAATTAATGTTTCGGGGCTAATTTTTTTGTATTTCTTTAAGAACGTCGGCTCAAAAACTTTTTTTTTGTTTTTCAATGCGTTTTTGTTTTTATAACGGTTTTTCGATACTTTAGTTTTAGCTTTTTGGGTCTTCTGATATCATAGAAATAATATCATCGATTAAGTGATAATGCATTTGAAAGAGCATAAAATGACCTATCTTTTCCCCCCGAAATTTTGAATAAGCTATTTCTCTTGTTTTGTTATTTACGAAATCGTAATTTTTTTTAATCGGTTATATCTGTGAAATATAGCAAGGAAAATTTATGAAAAAAATTGAGTTGATTAGGAATATGGATAAGAATATTCTATAAAATTTTGAAGGCTTTATTTTTTCTTTTGAATGGACCGAAATCTTTTTGTAAAAAAAATCGATTTTTAATCAGTTGCGAATACTGGAGTACATCGGCAGCATTTGATCTGAAACTTTCCAAAACTTCCCAGCTGTATTTTTAAAATCATAAATAAACCTGCCGCTTGCAATACAAGTAAATTTTAAATACATACGAAGAATGCTTTTGCATTATGTGTTGCTGATCAGAGAACGTTAGCAATGCTCAGAGCTTTCAATTCTTCCGTACTGATCCGCTTCATAAAAAGTTAGCTAACAGATACGGCAAAAGGTGATAGTGGCGAGTGATACGAGTCTTTGATTGTTCGATGCGATGTTAACGGCGTTATGGCCCATAACGCCGTGAACACATCGTTTCATACAAATTTTTCATTTCGCTGCCTATTTCGTCGTCCGCTATGGCATGGCTAGAATGTTATGATAGATAGAAAATATAACAAAAATGAATCATTTTAAGTATCTCGAAAGTATGTGGACAAATCCAGCTGCCCAAACAACTCAATCTGTAGATTCATAAAATCTATCTTTCCATTTTTCAAGTAGATTAGACTAACTTTACGTTAGTTTTTGTGGGCTTATGAAAAACGATTTTTTTCTTAGAAACTAATTCTTAAAAAAGCTTCAAAAATTCACTGAATATAGTGATTTTGCTTACCATTTTCGTAATTAGTTGAATCCTCCATACTATGCTTCATAATATTTATAGTAAGTACCCTAAGTACTATAACACAAGCTAAAATTTACGAGCATTAAGATAATGTTCGGATTCTAGTTCACTTAAAAAAGAATTTAAAAAGAATCTTAAAATAATCTTTAACATTTTAGACAATAAAATAGACATGTTGAAATTAAGTAACTTTTAATTTATTAAAAATTTTAAGTATTTAGAGAACTGAAGCTTATTAAACCTTGAGAAACTTAAAGCAAACCAAATGGACTTGTGGGTGTCTCGTCGTTATATTAAAATTATAGAATACTACGATTATAAATAAGATACAACATTCTACTTCCTCGCTGGTGCTTTATTCATTAACTTATATTGCGCCGATATAGACGATATAACCGCGTCTGAACCAATCAGGAAACTTCTTTAAAGAGAAAACCTCTTATATCTGTTCGATATAAGTTAGTGAATAAAGCCCCAGGGCAAGCTTTGTGCAATAGGATATATACTCAAACTAAAGCACTTCGTCCGATCTGGCGGTATATCGCAGTGGTTAGTATCGTATAGCATACTGATATCAAGGTGAAATCTTATCATGTCACTTACAAGTGGTTTATCTGTTCATAGATGTCTGTGTTATACTTACTGATGTAATATTAAAGAAATAAATATATTTTATGTTACTTTGAATGAAGCACAACGACTGGTGAGGAGGAATAGCACAGTAGTTAGCATGCTCGTTTTCAGTCGAGATGCAACAACAAGTTCTTGATTCGATTTCGCCGTACCTATATGTTATGCGATTTCGTACGCTTTTGCTTCTACAAAGAGGAAGCTTTGTAAGAGTGAAAAAAATGTTTTGAGAATGGAAATACTGAAATTTTACAAAATATTCATATAAATGTGTTATAATATGCTGAAATTTCAAGAACAATTGAACCAATATTGATATTATGAGGTTTATTTATTGAATTTTTTAAATAGGTATTAGAAACAAAAAACATTTTTTTGATTGGTCAATGCTTTTTAATAGCGATTTTTCGCTTTTCGAAAATATGTTTTCGTTTTTTTTTGTGTGATAGAATAGTAATAAGCCTAGATTTATGATAAAAGATTTTAAGGATATTTGATAGTATTATCAGCTTTTATTATAAGTATTCATAGTTAAAAACAAGTGGTTAGTTAATAGTATACAAAAGAGCTTGGGGCGAAAACTTGACTACGTAAATCAATTTTAATATTAGAAACCTTCATATTTTTGCATACAGTTATTTCCTCTTTGCATCATTCTAGATTAAATTGATGCAATATTAGTTCTTTAGATTATGTTAAAAATTATGTTTTTATGAAAAAATAAAAGTATTCAAAGGCTAATCAAAGTAATCAAAGTAATCAATTAGCTAAAATAACCATGGTCATGTATTGGGATGAGCTCGAAATAAGGTAGCTTTTTTTTTTAATGCAAGAATTAGGAATTTTCGAATTCGCCTTATAGTTAATTTGTTATAGGTAGAAGGAAATAGTTTGTTTTGTTTCCTCCTAAAGGAAGCTTTGTAATTGTAAAAAAAGTTTTCTTAAAACACGTTAGAAATGTATTTTGGGACATTTGGAATCAAAATACACTATTTTTAGAAAATATCTGTATGGATGTGTGTGTGTGTGTGTATGTTTGTGTGTATGTGTGTGTGTTTGTGTGTGTGTGTGTGCGTATGTGTGTGTGTGTGTGTGTGTGTTTGTGTGTGTGTGTGAGTGTGTGTGTGTGTGTGTGTGTGCGTGAGTGTATATGTGTGTAATTCCAATCCACGGTAAAAATTCATTTAGGACTCTATTTTGTTTTTCTTAAAGGAAAGTGGCTCAAACGTTTTCGATTTTTGAGTTTTAGTTTTACGGTTCCTTTAAAACCTTACGCAAATAATGTAGTGTATGCGCACTGTATATCAACATAGGCGACATTGCGCCGTGTGCGTGTACGTACCGTGAAGCGTGTGTATGCGTGTAAGCATGAGGCCGCTTTGTAAGCAGCTCCTGAGTGCCAGAACAAACCACGCAGCCGACCAAGCAACATATAATAAATAGAGTATAGTCTACGTCTGTGTACATTAATTTCCCTGGCCAGCTTCCCTACTTGATTCCTACTATACCCACGCAAGGCGATACCTTGCAAATATCATCAAATCAATGAAAAGACATTTAAAAGAGCTTTAAATTAGCTATCTTTTCCGACCCGACATCTTTGATAAAGTAATTCCCTTCTTTTGTTATACACGCAAACGTTATTTTTTAAAAATTGGTAATATCATGGAAATATTTCATAGAAATTTATTTAAAAAATTTTAGGTGATTATAAATATGGAGAAAATTATTCAGTAAAATTTTTGAATTTTAATACTTTTCTGCTTCCGAGATAGAAAAAATTTTGTAATAAAAATCTATTTTGTATGTCGTGTGATAACTTGAAAAAGACGGCATTCTCTTTGAAAAATTCCAGAAAGATAGCTATTAACTATCTCTTGGCTAAGTTCTTTGCCCAGATCATGAGGAGTTTTATTTTTCAAGATATTTGAGGTTATGATTTAAAAAAAAATTTTTTGATTACTTATATCTTGAGAACGGCGCAGTCATTTCTTGCTATCTAAGGATCAACTTTCTTTTTATTTCTTAATGAGGATTCGGAATTAAAAATAAATTTTAAGATTCATCGACTCGTTTTTGTTTTACAACGATTTGTCTATTTTACGTTATTCTGAAACCAATAAGGTATATTATTTTGGTACGTAGAAATAATATGATCGCTTCAGTGTAAATGCATTTAAAAGAGAATAAAATTATATATGTTCCCCGACGCAAAATTTTCTATAAGCGATCTTATTTCTTTTGTTATGCGCGAAAACGTCATTTTTTGTTTAATTAAGGAAAGAAGATACAGGTTTTTGGTAAAAAAATCGATTTATTTTTTATTTTTTTATACTAATTATTAACCTTTTTTCTTAATAATGAAAGAGGTTTCAAAGAAAATTTGACTTCTTTAAGCTGTAATAATTTTTTTAAATATTTTCATTTTTATCTAAAATGTAATGTTTCTTAACATTTGCGTGACAAAAAAAGTTAGTAAGTATGTCCTAAGCAACGTTAAACGTCAGTAAAAGTCGAAACCCTATGTCAGTGGTAGATTAGAAAAAATTATTCCATAAAATAAACAAGCAATCATAAATGCTAATGAATTGACATTTATTTAATTATTACTACTATTTTACTTTAAAGTCATTTTTCTCAATTTTTTGTTTTCATATCTTCCAGTTGCGTTTTGGGCAATAGATTTTCTTTTTATGTTTTAGATGTATGGTAATCTATTTTTTAAATACATTTCTTATAAATTTATGTTGAGACCTATTGCTAAAAGTTTAAGTACAAATTTTGGCTCGTCAATAATTATAATAAAATACATGATTTTTGTGGAAAATATTAAAAACTTAATTTACTATAGAATTTTCTTAAACGCAAAAACAAATAATATTGCAACATAGATTTCTAAGTTTTACTTAAAATAATACATAAGTTCAAGCTGATTAAAATTCACCGATGTCTGTTGCCCAAAACAATAATCAAAATAAAATCTATTTTGGAAGGTTTTCTGGTTGCATTGATATTTTTAAGGCGGTTTAGGGGTTTTTTAACAAGTGCAAAATTTACGTATTATCTGCCAACAAGAAAAAATATGTTTGTCAATGTTTAGCAGATTTTGGGTTTTTCCGTAGCTTCTTCCCGTAAATGGCGATATCTTGAAAACATATGACGGAAAACGTTTAAAATAAATTGAGCTGAATAAGATAGCTATTTACTATATCTTGACTGAGCTCTATGTCAAGACTGTAAGATCTCTTATCTTTCATGATATTTGAGGTTAGATATTTAAAAATTTTATTGCTTATATCTCGAAGAAGTCGCGGTCATTTTCTATTAAACAAACCAATTTTTAATTGTTATTTTATGAATTGAGCTAGATGTTACTTTTTGAAAAAGTTATTGAAATATGTTGAAATCATTCGTTGTTTAGTTTAATAATAATTAAGATCATATTTTTTATTAGAAATTTTTAGGAAGTCCCTTTAAAGTTGGGTTGCATGATTGTTTGTTTGTATGTTAGTTCTGACTATCTTGGGAATGACTTGATCAATCGAGCTTAAATTCGGATAGCTTCTATTAGTATCCGCGATGATAAATAGTCAGGTTGCAACAATATATATGTGGATTCCCGAAAAAACGACTTAATTTCACTTTTCATGTTTTTGAGATATTAAGGTTCAAAGTTTTTAATTTCCATTTAAACTAATGTTAAAAAATTCATAAATAGTAGATATGGTCACTTATTTCTACACTTCCTTGATTTTCTGGCAGTTTTATCTAAAAATATACTATGTAAGAGTACCAAAATTGTTCGAAACTCAATTTTTAAAAAAATGGACTTTCGTTTTTCCGGGCACCCACAGATATACATACGTTACAAGTTTGTCTTAGTCTAGCCAGTTAAAGCATAGATTTATCGGAGTCTATTCAAATTTTTGTCACGGTACGGCTCACTTCAATCAATAAACATAGTTTTAAAGTAAAAACGTTAAGAATATTTATTTATATATAGTCAATTTTGAACTCTGAATGATTTATAAGGGACAACATTTTTATAAATATTAAATATAGCTTTATAGGCATTTATAAATTGCTGTATAAACTACAATACTGCATGTTTACTAAAATATAGTATTTTAGTTATAAATAACAAAAAGTAACGAATAACACTTAATAAATGTTTTGAGATTATATTCAACATACATGACAAATCATAGTGGATATTCTTATTCTGACCAAAGATAAAAGTAAATTTTTGTAAAATTTTACCATTTAATTTACATATATCAGATTGTACGACAATTGTGTTTGTCATACTGTACGATAAGTACATTATTGTGTTTTAGGTTAGATTGTACGGATAATGATAAATAGAAGTACAGCGACTTCTTAATAGACCTTTGAAGAACTCAACTTGATACAAATATTGTCAGAGAGACATAAACTTACTTAGGGAAAAAGAGGTATATAAATTTAAATAAATTAAAGAGGTATATCAGCCTCATAAAATAACTTTTGTTACTTGTAATATTGAATAAATTGTTGGTTATACGAGAAGTTTTTGAGCAATGAACTTTATATACCGGATGCGGAGTATATTTAATAAAACACCAAAATACGTCAAACCCACTTGGTAAAATGGCACCATTTGGCGGTGGAAGCTAGAAACGCATAATTTGTCATACTGTAAGCTTTTTCATACTCTATAACTCTCCCGTATATATCAATAAATTTTGAATTTAAAATAATATCAGCTGAAAAAAAGAATCTACCTAACTGTCGGTCTATTGGTAACAGTTTCTTTTATAAAGCTTAAGATAGCAGTATCGAATCAAGTATTATGAACAATCAAGATTTTGTAATACTACAATTACCTCACTAACCGGCACATGTTACTCGAACAGATAAAAGGAGATCGCTGATCATAATCACGCATCGACTATTCAACCACAGGTGGAAAATAAGTCAAAGCAGATAGGAATCAATACAATTCACAAAGTGCTTGCTTATTCAGGTCGATCAACCCCATTCTCGGGGAAAACTTCGCGCGGCTCCTGATCCGTGAAAGAGCTGAGTGCGCTCGCGTAAAAGCCAATGCTGAAAGAGAGATACGCGCCGCAGCCCCTCGTCGTGTGAAAATTGTCGGCAGAAATCTTTCCCCGTGATAAAGACTTGATTTTCATCAGCCACTTATTCAACATTGTATATTGGCCATACACTATTGTTACAGTTTAATACTGTAATAATTAATTGGGCGACATGTTTTTCCAATTTTTTATTTAGTAGTATTGTGGAGTATCTAGGACATAGCTTTGAAAGAAAAAAGAAATTATAGAGAATAGGGTTGTCTACTGCGGCTGCGAAGTAACCTTACCAATATCTTAGACTACATTAACATTACCAATTCTAAGAATATCAGGAATGTTTCAAAAATATTCAAAGAACGTATCCTTGTGGTGTAACTATAATCTAAAAAAATGAAAAAACTCAATATAAATATATAACAGTTACATACATAAAATTTTATGAAATATATGTATATAAAACACAACGTTGACATCATCACGTGTGCGTAAAATTCCACACCTTAAATGAGCAATAAAGAATGTTCAGTACACAATGTATGTTCAATTTACAGGTATCTTTTTCCGCCATAACGAACAATGTGGCGGAACACTATAAAATTGATATAAGTATAGATAATAAATCTAACTACACAAGGGAGTCTGTATATATTCACAATAAATGTTTTAATAATCAAATCGTAAGCCAGACATAACATTTATTCTAAAAATAATATATCTTTAAATAATACAGTTAGAACCAAAACCTAATTATTGTTTCTCAGCCATTCATTCATCACTAATTAATTTTTCAATAATAAACTCGTTAAATAGAAACCCAACATAGTCAGAGGCAGAAATTTCCTTATTAAACAATGTATTATATTTATACAATAATTCGACGTTTGTTACGAAGATGCATTCACCTTTTAGCAAAACTGTCTAGGTTCCATCACGCAAGAAATTGATATGCATAAAAAATGTAATATTTAAATAAAGTAGTAAAATGTGTAAACCAAATAATCATTTTAGAGACAGCATGAGTTTCTCTTGAACAATACATGTTTAGATAAAATTGTAAACGATGATTTCAACTATTTAACATACCAGCAACATTTTATCAATATACACCTATTACTAACCATCATTTCATTTCATTTCTTATATATTAATAATGGTTGTTACTGAGTTTACACAGAAAACTAGTGCAATTTAAACGACTTTAACAATAATACTGAAAAATCTTTTAATTTAATTTTAATTTATGATATCAAAGCTCATAACATTTACCATTCTCCAAAATTTAACTGAAAATCGGAAAGATTACGTTTATTCACCTTTTGGCCATACTTTTGCTTCCTCAAAGAGGATGCTTTGTGAAGTAAATATAAAGTTTTACTAAAAACGTGTTAGAAACACTTGTTGAGATACTTGGAAACAAAATACACTATTATTAGAAAATGTGTGTGTGTGTGTGTGTGTGTGTGTGTGTGTGTGTGTGTATGTGTGCGTGCGTGCGTGCGTGCGTGTGTGTGTGTGTGTGTGTGTGTGTGGATCAGCTTCACTCTGAATATGGAGGGTAAAAATTAATGTTCAGGACTCAGTTTTTGTTTTTCTTTAAGGAAGGTGACTTAAACATATTTTTTACTTGTTCAATATGTTTCTGTCTTTTTAGCTGTTTTTCGATTTTTGAGTTTTAATTTTTCGGGTTTTTTGATACCTTAGAAATTATATCAGCGATTGAGTGATAATGTATGTGAAAGAGCATAAGATTACCATCTGTTCCAATCCAAAAATGTTCATAAGCTACTTCCCTTATATTATTATACACGAAAACGTAGTTTTGTGTTTAAATAGTGATATCTGGGAAATATAAGATGAAATTTTTTTTTAAACTTTGGAGTGATCAGGAATATGAATAATAATATTCTGTAAAATTTTTGAGGCTCTACTTGAAGGAAGAAAATCTTTTTGTAAAGAAAATTAATTTTTAGTCAGCTGCGAATACTAGAGTAAATAGGCAGCATTTGATCTGGAACTTTCCAAAACGGTAGCTCTTTACTATCTCTTGAACGAGTTCTTTGTCCAGATCACAACGACCTTTATATTTCAAGATATTTCAGGTTATGTATTTTTTAAAATTTGTTTTTGATCGCTTATATATCGAGAATGCCACAGTCAATTTATACCAAACATGCTCACTTTTTTCGTGTCTTAATGAAGAGTCGTAATTCACAAGAAATTTAAAGATTCATCGACTCGTTTTTTAAAAAAGGTTTTTTAAATTTTATGATTTTCTGAAATAGATAAGGTAAATTGTTTTTGTATATTATGCAGCCTCTTGGTATAGCAAGTGTCTCATAGTTATTTTTTCATACTTTTATATTATTCTACCTTATAATATCCCGCATTTATCCAAGGTTATGCCTGTGGAGTGGGGAAAACTTGTATGAGGCTGAAATACGTTTTGGGATGGGCGGTGTATCCGTATTAGTCACACTATAGCGTAGGTGCAAGCGTATACACACATACATATAGATATATTTTTTTAATATTTTAGTAAGAGAATAGTTATGAGATTTACAATGTGGTGTGCGAGGGAGCTATTTTGAATATAGCCCGTTTTTACTTTAAAATAACGCGTTGTGCTGAATAAATCTGAAATTCATATTAAACTAGTAAACTAGTAAATTAGTAGATTAGTAAATTAGTAAATTAGTAAATTAGTAAATTAGTAAATTAGTAAATTAGTAAATTAGTAAATTAGTAAATTAGTAAATTAGTAAATTAGTAAATTAGTAAATTAGTAAATTAGTAAATTAGTAAATTAGTAAATTAGTAAATTAGTAAATTAGTAAATTAGTAAATTAGTAAATTAGTAAATTAATAATTAGTAACTTAAATATCTTTAAAATATGAGAAAAAAAGAAGTCACGAAATCTAACAGTTTCCTGCGAATAACTTAGATACATCACAGCAGAAAGTACGATTTCAGTGTAGAATCTTATAATAGACATACAAAAGTTACCAATTAAATTAGATAATTGTTCAATATAAAAGATTTCCTCCAGTATACAAGCGACTTTCTCGCGATCTCAAAATCCAGGGGTGACTGAGTTACGCGCGGATAAGCGCCGAGCGCGTGCTCGGTACTTTGTGCTTTCTTGTTGTCGGGCGTGTATATATACGTTACGACTTGAGAGAGCGCAGGCAGCAGCCGACCAAGGAGGCGGCGCACACCGAAACAAGCCCCGCGAATACCGAGGGTCATAGGTCTGCATTATCGCGCCTGCGCCACGCGGGTTAATTAATATATTCGCTGAAGGAAAATTCACGGCTCGCTCGGCTTTTGTCTGTAAAGCGCGCGGGCGAGTGCTAGTTCGGGGCTTCGCTCTGCTGCTGCGCTGCGCCCGAATAAATAGCCCACATTCCGCCAGTTAATTAATTAAAAGAAATAATTAATTAGTTTAAAAAATTCATATGCAATATTTTGCGTGTGCTTGCGTAATCTGGAAATCAATCGCGTAGAGCGGGGCTTCTCGCCGCTGGGGATACTCTTTGATTTTGCAGCGGTAATTAAAGTGGGGAATGAGCGCGGTGTTCTTGCACAGCTGGAAATCACGAGGGTCTTCGTTTCAATTTAACGTTCACAAATTTTTATTGCATATTAGGTTATGAAATGTACCGTTCCAGGATCAACTTTCATAATTAACCCTCTGATCTTCACGTATTTTGCATTTATTTCATCCTTCTTTTCTAGTAACTTAGCATCAGCATTGTCATTTAATTCTTTTATGAAATACTTAGATATATGTACCTCAACCTTTGACTTAACATTCAAGCTCAAGTTCTTTTCCATTTTGTACGGACTAGTCCAGAAAGGTTGTTTAATATCTTGGATTCTAAGCGAACTGATAAACAAACGCGCATCACCATTCTCAACTTCTGTTTGTGAGTTAAATAAACTAATAATGTGTAGTTATTTATCATTTTCAATAACTGCAAGCTAATTATACAATTTTTTTCCAGAACAAAATCCTGGGATCTCGATATCTAAAAGAAATTACGCTATCTTCAGTGTCTTCTACTCGGTTGTTACCTGCCTTTAATCGTTTAAATTTGTCTAGTAATATAGTCTAGTAATTACTTAATTATTCATGAGCAACGAAACGTTCCTTGGTCGTATACTTTTGAAGACGGTACTGGTCAGAATGTCTTCAATTGCTAAGTAGTCAGTGGTTAAGTTTAGATCATACGAAGGTTGGTATATTGTTATAGATACATACTTCATCTGCCTCAAGCCTCAAGATAACTGAGAGCTAAAGTCTCTTTTTGCAGGTAAAAATAAGACAAACTAAAGATAAGAACAAATGAAAATAGCATGTGATGAATCCTTCTATATAAGAAACCTCCAAGTTTATACGGCTACTATCGTGACTATCTTAGCAAAATACACATCCTGTAAATTTAGCTACGATCCGCGCTGCACCAAGCGATCGCGCATACACGTCAATGAGCCAACCGCAGAGAACGAGGCGCAGCAACCCACGGCTAAACTAATATTCCGTCATGGAAATCCGAGAAAAGGATCGTGCGCCGGTGCAAAAGTCCTAGCTGCAATGGAAAAGCGAGCCTGGCGCTTCTCTATACGGCCTAGGCGCGCGCTTACCCCGCATAGCGCAACAGCTTCAATTCAAAGCGTAGTGTTCTCGCGCTGCACAGAGAAAGTCTAGCGCGGTCCGTCCCCTCTTTCGTGTAACGCAGGCTCTCTGGCTTTAACGAGGCTGCTGCTGTTGCAGCGCTGGAAAGTTTCCTTCTAAAGCAACAAAACCGTACAAAGAAGCCATTGTCGCGCGGGGGCGCATTGGCAAAACTGTGCAATATTTTGTTGCGCGTGGCCTTTTCCACTGTCGAGCGAGCCCGCGTGAAAAACTTACCCCCCCCCCCTCCACTTGCTGCTATTGCTGCTGTCCGGTGCGTGGGATAATGACACGGAGCTTTTATGCCGCGCAATATCCGAATTACACTCTCGCGGCGGGAGAAACTTTCGCACTTCAGTTTCTGTATTGTGCCTCAGTCGTTGTTGGCGCTTTTTGGATTCAAAGGGAAATCTTTAGAATATACGAGAGTTTATGTAATGAAAATTAGCGATTAAGCATTGACTTTACAGCTTCATTTTTCGTACGCGTTTGTTATTTATCTATTTAGTATTCAGTCTTATAAAGGAGTGAAAAAACTCCCCATAAAGGATGCTTTGTGATGGTAAAAAATGTTTTACTAAAAACATGTTAGGAACATGTTTTGAGGTGCTAGGAATAAAAATACACTATTTCTCAAACATGTCTGGATGGATGTGTGTGTGCGTATGTATGTGTGGGGGGGGGGGGGGGGTATGTGTGTATGGACGTCGATCGGTATTACTTTGAATACACACGGTAGGAATTAATGTTTCAGTGCACATTTTTATTTCTAGAGGAAGTGGGGTCAAAAATATTTTTTGCTTCCTCACAGAGGAAGCTTTGTGATGGTAAAAAAAAGTTTTGCTAACAACATGTTAGAAACACTTGTTGAGATACTTGGAAACAAAATACACTATTATTAGAAAATGTCGGTATGTGTGTGTGTGTGTGTGTGTGTGTGTGTGTGTGTGTGTGTGTGTGCGCGCGCGCGTGTGCGTGTGTGTGTGAATGTGTGTGTTTGTGTATTGAGTGGATCAAGTTTACTCTGATTATACGCGGTAAAAATTTAATTTCGGGGCTCATTTTTTTGTTTTTCTTTAAGGACGGCAGCTCAAAAAATTTTTATTTGTTTTTCCGATACCCTTTTGTTTTTTTAACGGTTTATCGATTTTTGAGTTTTAGCTTTTTGGTTTTTTTGGTATCATACAAATAATATCATCGATAGAGTGTTAATACACGGTGAAAATTAATGTTTCAGGGCTCACTTTTTTGTCTTTCTTTGAGGAGGTTTATCCAGTTTAGGCTAGAGTACACCTGAAGGGGTAAAAAAATCAACTTTTTTTGAATAAGCTATTTCCCTTGTGTTGTTATTCACGAAATCGTTATTATTTTCAAACAGTTATGTGTGTAAAATGTAATAAGGAAAAATTGAGACGATTAGAAATATGAATAAGAATATTCTGTAAAATTTTTGAATCTCTATCTTTTTCTTTTGAAGGAATGAAATCTTTTTGTAAAGAAAATCGATTTTCAGATTTTAGAATTTTTGAGTTTTAGGTTTTCGAGTTTTTTGGCATGTTTGAAATATTTTGATCAATTTAGTATAAATGCATTAAATAGAGCATGCAATTACCTATCTTCTACAATTTTAAACGGTTATATCTCAGAAATCTATGATGGCAAACCGTTCACAATATTGTAGATCATTAGGAATTCAGTGAATTCGTTAGTCTACGTACTAACATCTGATAAAACATTATCTTTTGTCAAACCATCAATGAGAGAACATCACATCCTTTGTTAACTATTATTTAGAAAGCGATATAGCAATTTAAAATTAAGTTAATAGAACAAAGAATTTCATATTGGAACAATTAATTTAGTTTGAAGAAGCTAAGTGCCAATGGATTGGCAGCGGATTATTAATTGGTTTTAACTAACTAACTAACTAAATATAAATGTATTCCCATCAGATAATTCGCTTAAATAGGACGATGAATAATGCAGATGCTGGCGTGATGGGTTACAAACATATTTTCGAAATGGTTTTTGAAGTCGACATGGCTCATTATTTGCGATCATCTATCTCTGTCCTCTTTTTCTGCCTACGTCCTCTAATTCAAACGATGACGAAAACTTACTTTTTCCCAGGATAAAAACTTCGTTTAAATTTGAAAGAGGAATTTATTGATCGCTAGGAGCCAAATTATCCTCTTATAAGGTCATGCCCCTGTGACGTCTTAAATTAGTAGTGATCGAGTTCCGCTGCATCAGTTTTACTCCAACATGAGTTTGCCGTAGGTTTTTTCTGCAAGATATGGTGCATATAATTTTTTCCATCAGTAATATCCTTTATAATAGTGATCTTTACGAGTGTGACCACTAATATATACATAAACTGCAGCGCAGAAATTTTATTCTTGCAAAAAACAGAAAATTATATTCAAATTCAATTGAAATCTGTAATCTAGTATAAAAATACCGCTGCCAGTTCATTGGCACATAGCTTCCTCAAACTTTAAGAAATAAAAATGACAAATCTATTGCTTTGAAACATGTTCACACACGAATATATATATATATATATATATATATATATATATATATATATATATATATATATATATATATATATATATATATATATATATATATATATATATATATTTGTTTATATTTAGTAATGTAGTCTTTAAACGTATGCCAAAATATAGCATAAATGATGGAAAAGTATTGTTGTTTAAAATATTTTTTAATATACATAATACATATCACTTTTTTAAAAAAAATTTAAGATAATATAATAATATGTAACTAAGAAAATATTAAAAATATTTCGAGTTAATTATTCAAAATAGTTCATTCAAACTCATTTTAACTGTGAACCCAAATTTGAACTCTATTAAATTTTATTCCTAACAAATTGTATTGGAACATCAAAAATATATTGATTAACTAAAAAAATGCTCTACAGTCTTCTTTCATTTTGAAACTATTCAATACCAAATTTTGTGTATAACTTATTGGAGTAAAAGCATATTTTTGTTATAAAAACAAGAGTGTTAAAAAAAAATTTACACATACCTATTAGATAAAATTTATTTAAGAATTCAAGAAAAATTTTCAACTATACATAATCCTATGCCAAAGTATAGAATTTGAAAAGCAACTTTAAAAGTTTTGCATATCAAGTTAAATTTTTTTCAATAATGTTTTTCTTATATAAGATAAAAACATATTTTTAAATAATAATAACATATCAATTCTTATAAGTTATATTAAAGTAAGTATCTAGAAAATCGTTCAGATCATTGGATAAAAGCTGCATTTTTTGAAAATATATTTTAATAAATGCAGTCATGACAGACAAGGGTTAAAGAAGTTAAAAATTACTATAAATTTATTTTTAACATCATATAGTGATAGCCTTTATACAATCTGGGCATTTATTAAATCTGTCAACCAATTACGTAAAAAAATTTTCTTTTTGTTTTATTTTGTAAGTATTTGTCATTACATGAACCTATCCTTCTTTGATCACTAAACTTGACTCCACTGGTTAAATATCTACTAATACAATTTATAATATTATAGTGTACTCAAAAGTTTATGAGTCTATATGGACCTTATTGATACTAAAGGCCTAAGAGAATAAGTTTAAATTTTTGTTCATAATCAAATTAAAATTAAAAAATTAAATAAGTACATCATGATAATTACAGTAGAAAGTTTCTCGGTTTCTTAGGAAACGTGTACAGCTATGAGAATCAATTTTACTAATCGCTAGAGTATACCATGCAATGACGTTGTGGCAGGTTTACTGTCTGACTTATTGACGTATAATATTAGACTAACTGACGACTCAATTCAACGTCGTTCATGTATTTAATAAGTATTTAAGTTGGTCGCCGCTCGACGCGCAGAAGAAGAATCGCACAAGAATATCTCGTGAGCCGGAAAAACTTTTAACCTTTGACAAAAACTAAAGAAAAAAAAAAGAAAGCAAAAAGAAAAAAACAAGCAGCAAGAGCGAAGAGAAGAGAAGGATGATCTGGCTAAGAAGGAAGGAAGAACGAATGAAAGAGTTTCACTATGCAAGGGGGGTATCATTGCAATGCTTGAGCGAAACTCGAGTCTTCAACATTTCTTATTTTCTTCTCCACGCCGTGGAACGTGGCCTGCATCCCTGTAGTGTACCCCCTCCCCCCCTCGTCGCTTCTTTGTTCGAGGTTTCAAGCTCGATTCTCTCGTACTTAGTTCGTCGGGCCCATCCTGTCGTCCTCCTCGTCGTCGTCGTCGACGACGTCGTCGCAAAGCGAAAGAAGAACAAAAGGATAAACGCCCATGAGACACACAGCTCGTACACGTACATAAGTATATATATATATATAGGACTCGGGGAAAGGAGAGCCTTTACCTAGATGAAAATTTGTTTTTACCTTTTTGTTTTTACATGATTGTGACACGAAATTCTCCTTTCGCTCTTAGAATTTATCTTTTTAATTATTTACTTGTGACAATTACGCGAGTACATGCGGATTCATTATTTACAAGAACGTTGATATTTTAATTTGCGAATGCTGTTTCATAATTATGTAATACAATTCTCAACGTGAAAATTTATTTGCCAATACATCAACACGTTAAAGACCGAATCTATCCCGTAAAAATCCACAGAGTACTCGAAAGCTCTCGTCACATTTAACTTGACAAATCCGCACAAAAAATTTCTATCCAATTCATAAAGGCCCGATTCAGCAGCGCACGCTCGCATGAAAAAGTCATTATACGCAACATCAAAGCGCGAATAATTAAAAAAGTTGACCAATACCTACCAGCAGCGGCGTCATATCGCTTCAAAAGGGGAAGCGGCATTTCTCCACTGTTGCGCAATATACCGACACGCGGTACTTCGGCGCAGCAAAAGCGGCCTATATACGCGCGGCTCGCGAGCGTCGGTGGGAAATTAAGCGATTGGCTGCGTAGGCGTCGAATCCAGCGCGCTGTCGCGCGAAGTCACTAGCTGCGGCGGTGACGGCCACCGCTCGTAATCCTATTTCCGCTCGTCGACGAGTCATTGTTCGGCAAATTCGAGGCTGCTGCTGTTGCCGCGCGAGCGACAGACACGAGCAAGTATGCGGAATGGCCGGAGCGGCGGTGGACCGCAGTTAAAATCGCGCTCAGCCGCGTCCTGCTCCGGTATGTGTACGCGCGAGAGTTTGGACGCGCGGCTGTTGCGGGACGTTTGCTCTATTTACACTGAAAGACCGCGCGCGATCGCGCTTTTTTTCTCGGGGCTGTTTCTCTCTTTTTTTTCGGGGGTTGGTTGAGGGGACGAGCCAGTGTAGAAATTCGAGGAACGATGTAGATGGTTTTAGTTTGACTAATTTTTATACTTTTTAACATAGATTGTCAACATTTTTTTCAGATAAAAAACTGCAAAAAAATTGCTCAATAACAGAAATTTTCTAGCGTTCTAAAAACGAGATAAATATAAATTGGCAACAAAATGGAAAATGATGTTCAATTAGCTTGGTAAATTTAAAGTATTATTGAGTTAAAAGGAAAACGTTAATTCGATTATCAAAATATATTTAATTATCAAAAAATATTTTTTAAATCGCAGATTGGATGAAATTGTCACTCAGTAGTGCATTTATGTATACATTGGATATAGCCATATTCGTAATGTTTTTAGAGAGTAGACACTATAATAGTAGGCACATAATTATGCTCCAAGATAACAAAGAAGGGCATAGTAATACGAACAAAATTCTATTATTTTAATTCAATAAGAAATCTACAAAATACTATTCCTAAAAAGTGTAATAATGAAAAAAATTGCTTAAAAACCAGATATTAACATTAAGTAAATTATTTGAATGAAGGAAATAAATTCAATTAAATTTTAAACTCGAAAATTTTCTTCACGGCTCAGTAATCAGGCTGAGTGCCTTATTATAGATACTGCATTTTTGGAAATGTTGTCCTATACATATTTTATAGAATTTTGAGCGGGAAGTTCACTGATCCTCGTTATTTTTCATATAGAAACATCAATTTTTTATCACGGAAATAAGAATAGAAGGGAATTTTGCATTACAATATGTGTTCACGACCAAGGGTAAACTTGACCCCAAAGAAATGTGACTGCAGAAATTGATAGGGGTAGATATTTTACGTTAGTATCTACACGTGGTCATGATTCTTGAGGTCAGTTTCATCCGCGGTTATGGTCATAATATTCTAATGTAAAATATCCTTCTATTTCAGTTGCTGAGGTAAACAATGGGTATATTCATTTGCAAAACTAGACCTGTGACATCTACTATCCAAATTTTAGCACGATCGGTCAATCCGATTTCGAGATATCGGCGGGATAAGGTAACAAACAAACAAACGTACAACCCAAAATCAATAGCACATCTAGGTTAAACATTTTCAATAAATTGAAAATATTTTTTATTTTGCATATTTCCATTCAAGATCATCTTAAGAATGAAATTTTTAAATTTAAAATTTAGAATACAATAGATATTGATGAATGGGTAAGAGAGAGATGGGGAGGGGTGGTATCCGAGAAGGAATACTATACACGCGCTTATATTAAGTCCGATTGCATGGCTAGTCATTGACAATGCGAGCGAGGAAATCGATATGGTCCCTGCCATCGCAACCGGAGCATATATATGACTTGAGAGACAGCTGGATAGCGGATAGCAGCGGCAGGAGCACGGATTGATGAAGCTGCGGGCTCGCGAGATGTAAACTGGTCGTCATCGTAGGTTTCCGCCAGGCATTGGAAATTCGATTGATCCATACGTACGGAGAGAGCTGAGAGAGAGATAGGGAGAGATAGGGAGAGATAGAGAGATAGATAGAGAGGGCTGCTGCCTCTACCTAGCCAAGTTATATACAGCATCCGAAGTACACAGACCGAGGCTACTACTACTAGTCGAGCACTACACTCGGGCTCCGACACTGCTGCTAATTCCCGACACAGCGCAGATGTGCAGTGCGCGCGTTGTCCGATTCAATTCGCTCTCTCCTCGGGAGAATCGCCCGCTCTGCCCGCAAGAGCCATGTAAGCTCTCTCTGCATCTCTCTCTCTCTCTTTGTCTTTCTCTCTCTCCATCTCTCTCTCTGCCTCTATCTCTCTGTCTTTTCGTCTTACTCCGTTCTCGAGAAACATGAGTTTGCAACGATTGAACGTGTGCAACAACGGTATTGTTTTTTTTTCGTAATACGTCAAAGATCCTTATTATTTTTTAATAAAAATTACTGGTTTTAATCACTACAACAAAATCTACAATAATAATAACGGCTGAGTAGCTGCCTACAAGAAAATAAATTGCTAAAATAGCCAGCCGTACTTTCGTAAGTAGAAATAGCAAAGTATGGTCAGGCGAGTACAAATAAAATTGTGGGTTAATAACGTATCGCATGGTATTTATAGTAATTAATCATATACGTTTATTTCTGGATATATATTCATTGAACCTCGATATAATTAATCCAAATACTTTCGATAATTAGCCTGTAGAAGGATACAGTCTTTAAGGAAACAATGTTATCTTATCGGTCGGAACTGATGCCAATTGGATTGAATACCTTCACTGATTATCACTGATAACAGTCTTAGCATACGCATTACGCCACCTACTGATCGGCATTGCATTAAATTACATCCGAGCAGTCAATTAGTTAGGTAGGAGGATCAGCGTGATTTGCATCAATTGCGCGCACGTGATGGGTCTAAGTATGCCAAATACTTTGCTTCGACGATACCGCTGTTTTTATCAGATAATTAAGCGATTTAAATTCACTATAAATACTTATTCCAAATCAATAATACTAATACGTGAATTTTCATTTTATAACATTCCATAAGTCTGTCAGAATACTGCAATAATTTAACAAATATTAATTAATAAAAATTGAACAGACTTTTACTATATCGTGAATTACAATAACTTAGAAATTTTTAAATGTTATGATGTTAAAAAGCAAAGGCATTCGCCAGGTCGAAATACACTAGTCTGTGATGAAGATCTAAGGGTTGCTTTACGTATGATAGTCTTTAGTTTGTAGGAACCGCGCGCTTCGTCTCCTCGCTTCGTCCCTTTTGGCCCTCGGTAAACGATGTTCCTCGGGTAGTAGACAGAGAGGTAGGCCAAGAGTATTGCAAACCGCAGGACATGAGTAATATAACCTCAATATCCACACTTTACCTCAAGATCTTGCTAAATAACATCTCTCCACGTGTACTTCGCAGCTACTTACAAAGTTGACTCCGACAAATAAATATAAACTACTGAGCCGAATATTTTCGAAAAAATGTAAGCTCATTAGATATTGAAGAAATTAATTAATCCTCAATTAGTAGTCGTGAAACGATATAAGTTGGAAAGTAAGCTTGATAAAATGCAGCACGCAAAAATTGCGTTTTAATTGAACCAAAACAAATAATTCACTTGCTTCGGCCTTTTGTAAACCGAATGCGGCAAATACATTTTAGATGAAAATTCTCGAGTGCCGGAAATGAACCGTAACTGCTTTTCTTTTCAAATTACGGCTCAGTAAATTCACGCTAATAAAAGAGTTGCTCGAGCAAAAAACGCGCTGCAACGTGAAAGGATGTAATGAAATTCATGCAAGTAGTGCCGTGCCTTCACCCCCCCTTCGGCCTCCGCCACCTCCTCGCCGCCATGTTAGTCGCACTTCTTGCCGCGAAGACGCTTCTTGAGCAACAGGCAAAGCTAAACTGTCTATCCGTTAAAATGAAATTAAATGAGATTCCCGTGTCGGTGAGTTTTACTCGCGACGTCTTCGCTTTTACTTCAATTTTACGCTACTCGCATAAAGTAATTTCAACTGTAACCGTGAAATATAATATTTCGCAAAAACAAGAAATACTTAGCAACAAAAGAATTTCATTTTCCTGTAAAGTTCAGTTGTACAATTTCGAGCACTTATCATTATTAGAATTACTGCTTTTCTCGAATTTAATAGAGTCGGGGGTTTAAACTTGGATAACTTTCAAAGCTTGGGAAGAGTAAAATTGTACAGATCACAGCTTTGGAAGAGCATTAATATAATAAATATTAATATCAGAAAACTTTTGAAATAATAAATTATAAAATAATAATCATAATATATATGTCAATTACAAAAGCATAAATTTTCAATAAATAATATAGCGTTAATACTATGGTACACTGACATGCATTCACACTAGCATGTATTCAAGTTTGTCTCGACAAGAGCTCAGCGGTTGTAAACTCTTGTACTAGTCTTTGGTAAAGCTGATTAGTTTCAAATCGAATTTCAAGCGATGATACTAGTATAGCTTAACAAAGTCTCTTCAACTCCTTAATATTCATCTTGGATTAGCTCTTATCTGTAGCGTGAATTTACAAGGTGTACCATATCTTACATTTAATCTCCAGCTGCAAAATCGACATTTTTTGTTAGAAAAACTAATTACATTATGAATTCTCGACTCTATTTCTACAAAATTGAATGGCTGCAGTTACCTTTTTAAATAGCGCCGTATTTGAACAATACAACTTATCAAACAAAACGTTTACTCTCCCAAAAAAAAGGTTTGAAAAGTAAAAACAAACATTCGGAGTTCAATTTCCCCATCAATGCTCCTTAGTAAATAAATTGAGGTACTATTTACATTAGCTTCGCGAACTTCGACTGTCTATTACTTAACTTTCGTCTAACTAGAAGAAATATTATTTTTAATCCAACGGCTTACACCGTAATAAGTCTTCTGCTATTCAAGCATATACATTTTACGTAAAAATAATATCTTCAAATAGCAACACCTATTAGGCGAGCTGTACATATTTTAGTAAAACCAGGTTGTTTTTTTTTCAATTTAGAATAAAAGACGCAGAGGAATAACATACGAGTCCCGTAAAGTGACGCAGAGAGCAGTCACTCCCAGAGATGTAATGGTCCAAGGTGTGGCGCAGTTGTAGAAAGTTTTAACGCGCTTGGCGTGATCTTGCAAATAGTCCTCGTAAATCAATAGCTGCAAGAGAGAGAACGCGAGAGAGGAAGGAAAGCAAGAGGGAGGGAAAGGATAGAGAAAGAGAGGGAGGGCGAGAGAGAGAGAGAGAGAGAATGAACAGCGCCGCAGTGAGAACCAAGAGAAGAGCTTGAAGTGCGACTCCTTTGGATGGTTGTGCGACGTGGAGGTAGAAGAGAAAGAAGAGGAGGAGGAAGAGGAGTGTGGGAGCAAAGGCCGGAGAAAGAAGTACCGGAGAACTAGAAAAGAATGAGAAGCGAGCTAACGAGAAATTGAAGGAGGCCGCCTCTCCCACTCTCACTCGTAAATGGATGTTGGCGATTACAAGAAAAATCGTATATAAATGACGCGTGCAGGAGGTGGCAGAATGGATTGTTTTATCCGTTGGCATTAGTGCTGCGTTCGCTTCTCTCTCTCTCTCTCTCTCTCTCTCTCTCTCTCTCTCTCTCTTACTCTCTTTGCTCTCTATTTCTGTCTCGCTCGTTCGGTCGCCGAGGATGCCATTGGCGCCAGTCTGTTTCGGGAAAGCGTCGGCAATCGATCGCGAGATTCCGCACGTTTGAAGGAGCACGACAATTGGGTTTACAGACGCAAGTGCGGCTGGGCTCGATGCGTGTATCTTCTGCTCAGCTCCGAAATCCTCGCTGAAGCTCTACGTGTAGGCTTTAGCAGCTGTGTTGTCGAGGTTTTTTTTTCTTCTCGTGTCCAATCGGTATCTACGGACGTGCAAAGTGAAGGATAGCACGGGGGCGATATTTTGAGGAAGCGATGAATAAGCCGGGCTTTGAACGTGATTGAATATGCTTATTTTCTGAACGTTGTGTGTTGCTTTGCCAGAAGATGAAAGGAATGCTTCCGCGCGAGTAAGCAGTTTGAGAAGAAAACCATCGATACTTTTAAATAATGGACCTATTTTCTGAGAGGCAGCCTTAAATCGCAACTCATTCTATGGTGAGTCGTTGGCTTAACTGCCGCGCAAGAAACTTGGTTTACTCTATAAGAGAGAAAAAGCACCCTCGATCAAGTTACTGAAAGTCGTGCCCTTCTATAGAAATAAGAAATTTTGCTCTTGAAAATTTAGAGTGTGTCCACGCGTGATTGATATTCTCGCTTGTTTAAAAATATTTTGTAAAGACATAGATTATAACCTGAAGTGCTTAGAATAAATGAGTGAAACAAGACTCGGATGATTAAATGAAACACTTATACGTAAATAATAATTATTAAATTGAAGCTGTTTTATGTTATCTTTCAAGTACTTACTCAGTTTGTATAACGTATATCACTTTAACTTCAACTAAACAAATTCCAAACTTCAAAAGTTCAACTTAAAGCTTAAACTATACAGATTAAACTGAAATGCCAAAGTGTAACATGATGACTTTGAAAATTAGAGAAAATTGCAAAGACGTCAACCATAAAAATGTTTAAATATTAATATTTGCAAATATCTACTTGTTCTATGAAACTTTATTGACGGCAAATATAATTTCAAGGTAGAATTTTGTATACCGTTATTTTAAGCGTATTCCGTGTTACTGAAGTCCAGCGAGAAAGAAAAATGATTCAAAATGTTTCACGTAAATGTGTTCCTATAAGAAAATAGAACGATCTGAAATATTGCGCGTGAATATTTTCCAAGTAGGTTATATCGGTAACAATATGAGCATCCACATTATTTATCAGCAAAAACAATGTATTAGTAATTTTTTCACAGTATTCATATTATTGTTATCGAAGTAATTTGGTTCATGTAACCTAGTCAACTAACGAAATACGCTGTTAGCATACAGTGAAGCTACTTGGAACAAACTTAGTTTGGATGAACACTCAATTTTTACGAAAAAGTTTTTAATTTTTTTTAGTTTTAAAGTTATGTTTATTCAAAGAACTTCGCTTATAATGATGTCAATTATAATGTTCAGATAGGTTGAAACGAACAAAAATTTAAAACGCAAGATCAGAAATTCGTTGGCTATATTTCATACAACCTTTATAGGTAACGCCATGGTAAATTCCTACAAATCATACCGAACTTTCATATTTGATAATGGGTACATGAGTAGATATGATAATTTTTTTTAGACCATCATTATTGATTAGTATTCTACCTTAATTACAGAATCATCTTTCTTGGAGCAGTAAAACGGTATATTTTGTCTTAGGCAGATTTTTTATCCTAGATCTGAAAGCTGATAATAAGCGAAAAATTCATTATTATTATGACTCTTTTTTTAGAAGAAATGATTCTGTTAAAGCAGTTAGCAGCGATTTGTGACCATACTGGTGTAAGTTAAAATTTCATATCAAATAAAGTACAAGTATTATTTTCAAATTACAAAATGTGGATGATAGTAGTATCATCGCCTATACGGACTATACATACGTTTCCCTTCCATGCCGGAGCAGGGAAAAGAAATACATAATCGCAAGCTTCAGAAAGCTTCGCATCGAAGCGTCGAATGATTTGGTTGTAGCCTTATGAAGTGGCTACGCTAGTGTAATGTACGTGTCGATGTGTTCAGTACCTCAGCTGCAGTACGTGAGGTTCTTTGGTTCCGTGCATCGGCGTACACAGTTCTTAAATGCCGAGAAAAAGGGAGAAGAAGCGAAGAAAAGAGAGAGAGAGAGAAGGAGGGAGAGAAAATGCGCGAGAGAGCGAGTCAGCGCGCGCGTCCTGGCCTTAAAATTTCGCAATGCTCGAAACTTTCACGTTCCATTTATCTTTGGACTCAGAACTCTCACGCGGGAGACGTAATGAGCCGGCAGGAGTTACGAGGTAACTTCGCCGCGAAAAAGCGCTTCTTCTCTCTTTCTCTGCCTCTCTCGCTCCCCTGCTGCAGCAAAGCTGGGCATGTACCGCGGTCACGTGTTCTTCACCTCGCTCTCCTTGCCTTTGCTTGCAGCGTAGCGCGACTTTGCTCGCGCGCGCGCGCGCCGAAACTTCGCCGAGACGTGCATGTGGCATTTCAAGATCCGATTGAAATTGTTATGCGCCGAGTTTTCTTCCTGCCCAAGATGGAACGCGATGTGAAAACAATTCTCGACTTTTCCGAATTTCGCGAATCCTGTGCGCGCGTCCAACGAAACTTCCTCTAACCGCTCTCTTCCTCTTCTTCTCTCTCTCACTCTTTCTTTCTTCCTCTATCTCTCTTGGTCTCTCTTTCTTTCTCTCTTTTCGGGACAAATAAAGGGTCAAAGTGCTGGCTGTATTGAACATTGATGTACCTGATAAGCCTAAGAACCTGGAGTACATCATGTGTGAGATACAGTATGGATACAGAAGATATCCTGGTCGCGATCGTTTACAGAGCATTCACCATTGTCTTTCTTAAGTATTCAGATCTTGTCGACAAGCTTAGAATATCCTGTGACGCATTACACACATAGTCACAACATCATAGTGGGCTATTTGAATGCTGATTGGTTGACGGGCAGTGATGACGCTATGTTTGTTCGCCAACTTACAGCTAAACTGTCACATCAGTTCGTCTAGTAAGGCTCGATTAACCACGCCGATGTTTGGCACACACTGATTGATACTATGAGGTAAAGAGTAATGACTTTACATTGGACTTCAACAATAATGGACCACCTTGGCCTAACACAAAACCCTTAACGTGGGCATAAATATTTGGGAACCTTCTTTCTGCGATGATTCATTCCCCAAGAGGGTTTAAAAGAACATCGATTCGCAAGAACTGCAGTTCCCTTTACCGGATTACGATTGATTAGTTTTTAACGAGCATTACATCGACCTAGGTATAGCGCTGAAAGGTTTAATAATATCTGATTGTATACACTCAACAGCTTAATACCATTAAAGTGACTAAATCCTCTTAAAATGAGTCCTCTCTGGATTGACGCTGGAATCCAACAACTAAATAAAAAACTTGACGCGATGTATATACAGCACATAAAGACTGGTGATTAGCGCTTTCATAACGAGTTTCTGGAAATGTAGAATTACTCCGTATTTGAAGAATCTTAATCCTATTTAAAAGATTGGAGCAAGCTGGCATCGTAAGGATTGCTGGGCCAGCAGTAGTGCTAATATTTGGAAAGAATTGTGCAATCTTACACTTCTTCCCAAAACTAAAGGAAAAGGATTACATGCGTTCGAAATCGAGAAACTTAATACTCACTTTGCGAAAGTATCAATATCAAACGACGAATATCCGTTAAGATTGAAAATTTAGTGAATCTGCATATACGCAGGTTTTTCATTCAACTAGTAGGTATCGAGGATGTTGTGCTTTGCCCTGGATAAGTGCGCATTTACGGACATATGGAAGATAAGATGAGTAGTTCCCCTAGGCAAATCTACACTATCGCTGGCGTTGGATTTATATCCGATTGCACTGCTGTAATTTCCTTCTTAGACTCTAGAAAAAACCGGGCATAACTAGACAAGGAAGTACTTGACTACAACTAAGCAACTTTACCCCACGCAGTCCAACTACAAACGGAATAACTCGATTTATACTGATCTCTTGTAGCTAACAGAATGTATAAAGATATGAATTGAGAACAGACTGTAAGTAACTCTACTTTCACTGTTCGACTATCAGCTCTGGAGTTTATCCAGTCATGATCTAATTTTGATTAGTTTGTATACGTTAGGAAGAAAGCGAGCTGTCGTATAGTGCTTTGATATCAACTCTCCTTGGTTTGCACCAACCTTGGATTGCCTCAGGGATCTGTGTTTGGATCCTTGCTGTCCTACATTTATATTAACATTTATATTTACATCAAACAGCTGTTCGTTGATCTTCACAAAGATCTTAACAGAGACGATATGAAGTAAATTATTTATTTACTTTATAAAGTACTCATATAATTCTTCATCTTATACTGGAATTAATATTATGCGTCGCGTGTTCATTCTTTATACTACGAGATTAAAAATTTTGTTTTAACGTCTATCATTTGAAAACTATAAAATATACTGTCAGATGTCCTAGATTTTTATGAAACTTTAAATACTCTTTCCTGTACCCTTAAATCTAAGTCCAACTCCCGTGATTTGGTTGAATAGATCCTATATCATGAGATATTGTTCGTGTACAAAGGCTATTACACGCATTACTTAACGTGACGCCGATGTAAACCTGAGCTCTATCACGATGTATGAACACATCCTAAAACCCTTAATCGTGTAAATGATGAACCACATAGTAACCTTGCATCTGATTAATCAAATTTAAATAATATATAAACAAAACATTACATTTTAAACATGTATACGAAAATACGTAAAATATTTCAATTTAATTATAATGAAAATACATTTTTGATAAATAACTAAATTTTATATATCGTTTTTATATTATCCTCACAAACGATCATCTTAGAACGTAAGATCTTTGAGTTAATAAAGTTTATTACCATTATAAAGTCAGCAATAAATTTGAACTATTAACGGATTCGAATTGAAAACTTATATTTTCCAAAAAGTTTTCACAGCCTATCAACGAAGTTCGATTACACTGCACGCCAATCATTAGCCTTACGCAACAGCAGTTCCACTTTCGTTCGCACTCAATAATACAATAATAGGATATTATGCAAGTGTATACCGAAAATACGAAGTATATAAATAATTGTTTGCATAATCAGCCTGCAATAAATTAAGAATACAGTGTATTCTATGAAAATTATAATATAAATAATTTTTTACATGGAAAAACTATTATTAGTATTACGTCGTGGATCACTCTGGCAGGGCAATAAAAGAAGATTTTATATTTATTCTCCCAACGGGTTTATTCGGACATTGTTTAATGGAATTGTTATGTATATTTCTCTATTCAACTTTTTTTTGTATTCCTCTGCTTCCCTTGGATGGTCTTATTTGAGACGCTTGGTTGCCAAGGGGTATAAGTGAAATTTTAAAATACACTACTTTTTCGACATTCGAATAAATGTATTTCTAAAAGTATGCGACTTAACGCTTTGCCAACAATTTTTCTTCCTCATAAAAGAAGCTTTGTGATGGTAAAAAAAGTTTTGCTAAAAACATGTTAGAAACATTAGAACATGTTTTAAGATATTAGGAGTCAACGTACACCTCTTTTAGAAAAAGTCTGTATGGATTTGTGTGTGTGTGCATGTGCGTATGCGTGTGCGTGTGTGTATGTATGTGTGTGTGTATAGTGATAAAATGAATATTTCATGACTGGAGTAGTTTCAATTATATTTAAAAAACCACTGCCAATTCATTGACACTTAGCTTCCTCAAACTAAATAAATTCTTCCAATATGAATTTCTTTATTCTAATACATGTTTTTTAATTGCTCTATTTCTTTCTCAGTAATATCTCAAAAAGGTGTTTTTTGATTATTGATTGTTGTCAAAAAATAAATTACAAAAAAATATACGCTTATGATCAAAAGTTGCATGATCGATTTAAAAATATCGTAAATAGAAAAATCGTTATAAAACAAAAACGAATCGAGAAATACTTTTTTTTCCTATTTCGTATGTTTATCTAAAAACAGATAAAAATTCGTTGGTTAATAAATAAATGATTATGTTTCAATTTAATTATATAAATATATGGAATATTCTGCATAACTATTAACTTTTAAGAAACTGCGGCCAAATTAAAAAAAAATGAGCGATTCGTAAAGAATTACCGAGTAATACCCAAGATAGGCAGTAGTGCTAAATTAATACAAAATATATAACCTCAAATATCTTGAAAAATAAAAAATTTTATATTCTGGTCAAACAGCTCAGCCAAGACTACCAAGAGATGGTAAAAACCTTTTCCATCTTAATTTATTTATAAAGATTTTCTATCATATGTTTGTGTAAGAAATTTCGTACCAGAGAAGATAGGTAATTGTATGCTTTTTCAAATGCATTTACACTGAAACGATCATATTATTTCTAACATACCAAAATAATTTACCTCATTGATTTCAGAATATCGTAAATTAAGAAGATCGTTATAAAACAAAAAGTTCGACGAATCTTAAAATTTCTTTTTAATTCAGAATCTTCCTTAAAGAACGAAAAAAATGATCCCCAGTTGGTGAAAAGTAACCGCGCCATTTTCGAGATACAAGCAATAAAAAATTCTTTTTCTTTAAATACATAACCTTAAATATCTTGAAAAATAAAAGTCTTCATGATCTGAGCAAATAATTTAGCCAAGTAATAGTTAAAATCTATCTTTCTGGAAATTTTCAAAGCGAATAATGTCGTTTTACTCAAGTTATCGTATGACATAGAAAATTGATTTTTCTTAGAAAATTATTTTATTCTCAAAAGCAGAAAAGTATTGAAACTCAAAAATTTAACTAAATATTTTTCTCTATATTCCTAATCACCTCAAAATTTTTCAATCAATTTCCATCATATATTTTCGAAATATAATTATTTAAAAAAAATGACGTTTTCGTGTATAACAAAAGAAGGGAATTACTTTATAAAAAATGTCGGGTTGGAAAAGATAGCTCATGTTAAGCTTCTGGAAATACATTTTATTCGAATTGATTATATTAATTTTAACATTTAAAGAAACCTATAAAACTCACACCCAAAAATCTAAAAATCGATAATAAAACAAAAAAGCGTGGAAAAATAAAAATTTTTATTCATCAGCCCCTTCGTACGTCAAAATCAAAAAAATGAGCCGTGAAACATTAATTTTTACCGTGGATTACTCAAGATATAGAGGGATAGATACACACACGCGCACACACACACATCCATACAGACATTTTCTAAAAATAGTGTATTTTGATTGCCAATGGTCCAAAACATGTTTTTAACAAAGTTATTTTTTTACTATTACAAAGCTTTCTCCAAGAAGAAAGAAAAATAATAAATAGGAAAACATATATTTAATAATCAAAAATTATAATTTAATAACAACAATCCATAACAACAATTAGGTAGTATATTTGATATGACATAGATACATTTCCAAAACAAGATTTCGTATTTATAAATGTACACTTAGTACTTTTGCATAACGGAAATAGTTGACTACACTATAGAGTTCAAAAATATATTCTTTTTCATACGATATTATTTGAACAAGAGTAAATGAATAGTGAAAAAATGAATGACTTATGATCTCGTAATGAAACGTCTCCTACACACGCTATGTACACTTCCATCATTGACGCAGGTGTCTCGTCGAGTGTTAGTGTAAAAAATGCGTCGACAAAAAGCTCAGAGGAAAAGCCGATACAAGAGAAAGAAGGGAGGGAATTCCGTATCGGAGCGAAAACGAGGGTAGGACGTGCGTGTTTATCCAGGAAAAATAGGAGAGCCGAGCTATCGAGTGGCGCAATCGAATAGCGCTGCGCCAGCAATTGGATCTCGATAATCAGGGATTACCGCGGGAAATCTTTTCGCGGAAAAACGTATATATACGGATGAGCGCAAAAAGAGCCGCATCGCGTCGCACGGCCCCTCTGCTCATTCTCCTCCTCCTCGCCGTTGTCGTCGTCGTCGTCGTCGTCGCGTTAGCACCGGGCTCCATATCCTGACGAATCATCCTTCCTGGGAAATAACTTTTTTTCTTCTACCGTGGGAGCGCGCACGCGATTTTTCTGACTCCGTGTGTGCGCGCGCGCGCGTGTGCGTATGTATTGTATATGTGTCGGCGATGAAAGGACAGTGGCGCGGCCAATAAAAAGCAATATTGTCAATCCTTGGATTCTAGCAAGCCCCAATCATAAAACTTCGACGGGGAGTGAGCAGATGAAAGAGTCTGAAAAGCGCAAAAAATACTTGGATGCATATTGCACGGAGCACGTATTAGTCAAAGCATTATAGCTTTTGGGTAGGAAGTTGTTTGCAGCGATGAAAATATCGAACGAAAGAGGTATAAAAAGTGTCACGTAGAGTCTTAATTAACAGTGACTGTATCTGATTTCGGGATGCGGTCAAAGATATACAAGCAATACACGAGGTTAGGCTTACTGTTGCGTATCGAAGACATTTGCAGGATTGGAATTGGTATTGAACGAAACAAAATAATAAACCGCTAGTTGTATGGTGCAATAGTGATAAAAATATTAACACAAGCAGTAACAATAAGCAATAATAAGAAGTGTCAATAGTTGTAATAAGCGACGCAACTATAGACTAGGTGCAGACTGACCTTAACGGTGTCTCGTGGCAAGAAAATCAAACTACAACCGACGGTTAAAATTAATGGAATTATGTCCTGATTTTGTATACAAATTCAAATTATTTAATAGCGCTGCAACGTTTTGTGTGTTTCAATATATGATTGAACAAGCAAAATAATTTTTATTCCCAACTCAACCGTAATGGCCAATTTATTGACCTTAAAGCGGGACAAAAGTAGCATATGATGCCCCAATTCTACTATTTACCGCTAATTTACTTTTATCCCGCTAATTTTTTGTCCCATTAATTTATTTTCGCGCAAATGCATTTTTTTTTAATTATTTTTCTCTGTATTAATATACATTTTTAATAAATTCTAGTTTCTTATTGGAAGTCCCTCTTTTTAAGTCGATAAAGTGGCCACAGTTGAGTCGGGAATAAAGTTCTATATGCAACACGAGAATAAAGTCGAGTATTCCTTCGCTTCACTCGAGCAGTAAACCCACCCTCGCGAATAACCTTCTTTATTCCCTTGTTACATAATGTACTATTTTAAACTAGTTTGACTTATATAGGTAAATCGGAAATGTTAGCTAATGCTTCGACGTTCGGGGTATAAATTAGCAGGACTTATAGCAACCATTGCAGGAGTTGAAATCAAAAAAGCCAAAAAGTAGAAAATTGATTAAATGGTAATACTTTAAAAGAAGTTATGATTTTATGAAAAAAAATAGTTTTCATCGTCTAATAAAAGTCTAATCAAATACTTTAACGAAATGGATGATTTTGAAGGATCAGTTGGTGAAGAATGTAATACACTATATGTGTACATTGATCTGCAAGAAAAAAGAAATATTATTTTAAAAGAACCTGTCTAAAGTATTCGGTTACCTGCTTTGACTTGTTCAACGCACATGTATAAACTTGACTGCAGACAGATACTTTTCGAGAGTGAATTTCAATCTGAAACTTTGAAAATATATTCTCCATATTAAAAACTATTGATAATCGATTAAAAAGTATTTTTATATGATGTTTCCCCCTTAAGTGAAGTAAATATGATATATAAAAAAATTAGTTAGTTATTTTGTTTAATTATAACGAATAATTCATAATATGCTATTTATTCACAAATTACATTAGAATAATATTTTATGTATTTGTTTGATAAGTAATACCCTGTCGAAAATTTTTATTATGTAAAGCAGGACTGAAAGTTATTATTTTATTTACGTGTAAGTAGAAGTATACGTATGTGTATGATTAGTAGTTTAGTACAGCGTAACACAAATGATTTATAGAATCGGAGAGCGGAGAGGTTTGGTAGTTTCGGTGCGCGTATGAACAGATGTACGTATTTATAAGTAAGAGCAGCAGTTAAGGGTGTGAGTATATATCATGAGCAAGATGATCAAGAAAAGAGTAAGGGTACCTTCTCGTGTTCCAGCCTATATAATTATTACTAAAAAATATAGTCAAAGTGACATTAAACATTTTCTGGAACAATGTTTTGTTAAATGTTAATCAAATAAAGTCTCATGTAAAAAACCTTTTATTAGGTCATATTCGTGATGCTCACATACGGGTATCTACGGGGTGCGGGAACCTGAGAAGGTGCCCTAACTATTCGTAAATTTTCTCTTACGTTTTCAGTAAAATTACAGTTTTTAGTGTATATACTTATATTGATACAATATTAGTGTATACTTATATTGGTACAATATTAGTATATAATATAAACGTAGGACTGAAGAATACGGTATTAGGTCTAAGGCACAATTTTCGGTATCCTCCAGGTCGTGCTCAAACCCTTCTCATATTTTCGGATACTTTTCTGTTTTCTGTAAATATCAAGAAGAAACAACTAATTATCAATTTATAAGCAGTGTACACCATGTATTAAGCCGATATACACGATTTAAAAAAGGGCATATTTAAGACCTATTTTACGTAGTTTGATACCGGATATATTTTTTATTTTTGTCAGTCAAAATTTATATACCACCAAAATATGTAAAATAAGTTTTAAATATGCAGGGACAACCCAAAACATGTGGTATCATCCGGATGATACCCCATGTTTAGGGATGCCTGGGAGAATTTAGACTTCTTTTAGACATTTTAAAATAAGTTAATTATCCGAAAAAGTATCTGATGGATACTTTCTTCGGATACTTTTTTAAATCATGAATACTGACTTAATACATGGTGTACAATGCTTAGAAATTGATATTTCATTGTTTTCTCTCGATATTTACAGAAAACAGAAAAGTATCCGAAAATATTTTGCGGTCGAATACTTGTAAGAGCTCGGAAAAAGAAAAGCGCGCATTGACACGTTGGCCAACACACCTTTTTCCTCGTATACTATCAAAGATTTTATTGAGAAACCAATTTTTTTTAAACGTAATATCATATTCAACTAATAATAATAAGTATAATAAATTTACAAACAAATGTACATACATTTACATTTTAAATAAATTTTTAATGGCAAATTAAAACAAATACAAATACGGAATAACGCGCTTTGCTAAACGTGCGTTCTCAAAGAAAGAAATCCGACCCGGTATTTGCTCGTGCGCGAGCTTCCGCGCTGCTCCCATTCGAGCCGCTCGGAAAATCCATATATATTTTATAAACAGTCATGTAAAATCCAATCGCCCGTAACGCACAATATTTGAACAAGACCTGACGTGCGCGCGTACACGCGAAGCTCCCTCTGAAATAAAAAGAAAAAAGGTTTGCGAAAAGCGCGCGGGCGTGCGCGCCCGCTCATCGGCAGGATTCCCCGGTGTATTTTTCCCCCACGTGAAATTGCGACAGTACACCTAGTTAAAAAAAAAAAAAAACGAGGGAACCTAACGATTGGCTTAAAAGTACGGCGTCGGCTGCGTGCTGGCGTGGCGTGGCGTGCAGCACGAGTTGGAAGAATTTTACGCTTCCGTTCCCGCGGGAAAAGCGAGAGCTGGGACGCGCGCGCGATGCAAATCCCGTCGATAAATGGTGCTCGACGCCGCCGCTGCCGCCGTCGGAAAAGGCCGACGCGCTTAATAGAAATTTAATTGATCCTTCGGCTATGCGCGGTCGGGCGTAATTCAAATTGTAGTGGCGCCTATACCTAGTCCTGCGAACGAGCGAGCCACCCATCCCCTCTTCCCATGCTCTGTCCCCCTTGCTTCCCGTCTCTCTCCGACCACGCTTCGAAAGAACGAAGAGCCGGCTGCTGGGTGATATCGGGGTAATGAACTAGAATAGGATGGCTGAACGCTTGACTGAAAAAGAAAAAGAATAATAAAAGGGGAAGAAAAAGAGAGCGCGAAACGGTCCAAAGAAAGCTGGAGAAAGAACATTTGAAAATTTCCGTCGCGGTCAAAGGAAAATGGAATTAAGGGGTCAAAGTCTACTTCAAATCTTTGCAGTGTTCTGCGCTTTTCTTTTTGCCGTTCTTTCTTCCTTTATAGCGCAAGGTTTACAAATATTATTTAAAATTGATCTACCTGTATTACAATGTTTTTTAAAAGTTCCAATACACAGTGTAGAATATTCACCACTATCGCTAGTATATCGATAAGAGAGCAGAAACATTAAGGGTTAAGAACTGCTGCTAATTTTTTTAGTATAGACTGCATTCTACGTGTACTGCAAAAAAAGTGATTCTTAGAATCATTTATATAGTGTTTCGTTTTCAAATCTTTTTTCAATTTTCATCTTTTGTATAATAAGTAAAGATAGCTGTGCTCCAACCCCACTACTCAAAGTAAGAAAGATTATGACATTTTGCTTCCTCAAAGAGAAAGCTTTATGATAGTAAAAAAAGTTCTTCTAAAAACATGTTAGAAACATGTTTTTAGACATAAGGAATCAAAAAGGTTGAGTAGGAATTTGCAGTAAAACTAAGTCGATGATTTAATGCTGAATTTTGTACAGTTTATTTATAGATATATAAAGTTCTGTAACAGATAAGATAACTTCGAATCAGTAACTAAATTAACTTATTAAAGTAAACGTGTTGAAATAAGAAAAATATGGTACAAACTAAACTTGAAACGACCAACTGTTGCGATTATAATATAATGATTGTAAATACAAATACGCCTATGCGTATCTAATGAACCGATTGCGTCGAGACCTGCTGACGAAGTGAAGTCTCAGCTCGCTCTCTATGTCAGTCGCTCGAGGATCGAGGCCCAAAAGGGTGAACTTTCGCTCCCCCCAGTTTGCACCTGTTTACCTGGCTGCCTATCGGCCTCGGGTCAGCCTTGCAGCCATATCCGAGTACGTGAATGACCTGCAAAACCTAGGAGATGAAGTCTCCTACGAGGTCCAAACAACCTCGAGGAATAATTTCCCCGAGCTGAATGGTTCACGGCCACGGATCCGCACTTTTTGCGCCCGTGCAGTAACTTGCGCAAAGCGGAGAGCCGAAATTATTGGGCTAATATCTAGCGTGCCGGAGCTCGCCCATATTATTTGTGTACTATCTTTATTCCATTACATATTCAAAGTCAAATATTCGATCAGCAGTCATAAAATTATCTCAATTTCGAAACTCACGGACTTCTTCATCGTCAGCTCAGACTCTTCACATCCGGTTTTCCCTATATTAATTTGCCGCGGCAGGATCTAACATAAAATTCGTATAACCTATATTTAGCCTACAACATAAACTTTATTACTTTTCGAAGCGCGTATAATTATAAAATATTAATTTGATTGCATAAAAATCAGCTCAAACTTACACAGAACATTAACTTAAATTTACATTAAACATTAATTTAAATTTACATAATTATTAATTAAAATCTAAATACAATATTTGTTCACGCTTGCATACAATATTAGTTTTAATTACATACAATTTGTAATTATCTAGTTGTAATATATCACTTTAACATAATACGTATTTCAACGAATCAACATTACACACGCCGCAATATTCACTCGAACATTCATGCTCTCATACTAATTCGATTACAATTCTTCGCAGAGCATGCCTTTACCGGTCTTCCCTTTGAAGAGAAGGGACAAATATTTCGAGAAATCGGATGTATGTTTGTACGTCTCGCACGCGGGTCCAACCCTATTGTCGTCATTGTCGATGTCCCGACACGCTTTTCTAAAGGAGAGTGCGTGTGTGTGAATATGTGTGTGTGTGTGTGCGTGTGTATATGTGTGTGTGTGTATGTGTCGATATGGATCAACATTACTCAGAATATACACGGTAAAAATTAATGTTTCGGGGCTCATTTCTTTCCTTTAAGGACGGCGGCTCAACAAAATTTCTTTTTATTTCTCGGTGAGTTTTTGTTTTTTAGCGGTTATTCGAATTTTGAGTTTTAGTTTTTTGGGTATTTTGATACCATATAAATAATATCATTGATTGAGTGATAATGCATTTGAAAGAGCATATAATTACCTATCTTTTCCCACCCGAAATTTTTAATAAGCTATTTCTCTTGTTTTGTTATTCACGAAATCGTCTTTTCTTTCAAACGGTTATATCTGTGAAATATAAGAATGAAAAATTTTGAAAAAAATGTGACGATTATAAATATGGATAAGAATATTCTGTAAAATGTATGAGGTTTTATCTTTTTCTTTAGAAGAGAAGAAAATCATTTTGTAAGTAAAAAATCGATTTTTATTCCTTTCCAAAACGTTAGCTCTTTACTATACCTTGAACGAGTTCTTTGTCTAGATCAGAACGACCTTTATATTTCGAAATATTTGAGATTACGTCTTTTTTGAAATTTGTTTGTTCGCTTATATCTCTATAATGGCATGTTCATTTTTTACCAAACAGGGAAATTGTTTTTCGTTATTCAATGAAAATTCGAAATTGAAAAGAATTTTAAAGCTTCATCGACTCGTTTTTCTTTTATAAAACTTTTTTCCATTTTTGATTTTTGAGTTTCTGTTTTTTCGAGTTTTTTGGTATGTTAGAAATACATCTTTTAATAATTAAATTAAATATATTTTAATACCACAAATTTTAGATAGGCTCTTTCCATTCTTTTGCTATACACGAAAAGTCATATTTAGTTTAAACGTTTATATCTCGGAAATCTATGATAGCATATCTTCACAAAATTTTAGACGATTAGGACTTCAGTGAACCTACGTATTAACACCTGGATCTGTGATAAGGATTATTACCTATCGTTCTGTAATTTTAGTAAAAGATTATCTTTTGTCAAACCATTAATGATAAAAAGTCGCACTCTTTTTGAGATATTATTTAGAAAGAAATATATCAATTTAAAATTAATTTATTAGAATAAAGAATTTCATATTGGAACAATTAATTTAGTTTGCAATTTAAATTAAATTACTCAGAATGGCTTTGGAGTTTATAGGTTCTAAGTATTCTAGGTAATGTAAGAGCATACAATTTTAGTATAGGTCACCGATTTTAAAATGCAGAAATACATCCGCCAAATCTAACAATTTATTATAGACTCTTATGGCAGTCGAATATTTTTCGTATATTTTTTAAAATTATTTACACGTTTGTTAAACGTATAAATTATTGAAAAACTATGCAAATCTATTAGAAGATATGAGGAATCTAAATACGTAAATAAAATATTCGACAGCCGAATATTTTAAAAAGGTTTTCCATGATATACATGAAAAGAGCATACAATATAAATACGTGTATAAAAAATTAGCACTGCACACAAGAATATATAAAGTGTTCTATCTCATCTTATTTTTTGCAGCAGTTTCGTCCAATTAGGTGAGTTGCACCTTTTTAATAAATTTTAAAATAATGTCCGTTGACAACATAGAAGTGTGTTCTTTGAAGCATCTACATATTTAGGCCCTTCATGGAAGATCCTTCTTAAATACCGATGAAACTACTGAAAATGAGTCGATTACAAATGGTCATATCTTGGTACCTAATATGCGGTAGAGTAAATCTAGATTTCACCCTCATATGTGTTAATATCTACATTAAATTTACTGCAAGCATGACAAAGGTACTCGTTATTGTTTTAGCCAAACTATATTAACATAATGTACTTCGTCATAAAGTTTTAATCAATTTTGTATTGCGTCATTCAGAACACTCGAAAACGTCTCAGTCCATCAAATCTTCGAAGCTCAAAATTTTCTTCGTTTCAAAGCAGTCTCCTTTTTGAAGTAAAAACAACGAAGCCAAATCCAAGAAAAAGACTTTCAACCACCACGCGTCAGCTGCACATTCGAGGCTGACGCTCGTCCCAGGCGCAAATCAACGCACTTCCGCGTCCCTCGCGGATCGGTCCGTCCCCGATACTACTGCACGCTCACGCGTACACCTGAGCGTCAGCTTCGTACACCCGATTTCATCCACCCCTCGGCGGCCTCGTAATCTCGCCGTAATCCGGCCGCGATACACGCGAGAGCTGTACTTTATCGCGTGGCTCCCGGAGCCTACGCGCAGCAACACACGGCCTCCGTCGCGGTTATCCCCCGCAGCAGTCACAGCACGTGTGTTGACTGGATTATTGGCAGGGGGCGAGCAAAGGGTTTCGAGAGAAAACTAATGTCAGCACACGATAAGACCGCAGGAACGAGCGCGCGTCTTTAGGTCAACGCGATGAGAAAGATATCAAGGATACGATGAGAGCGATCTTTCAGCGATGCTGAGGATCTGAGATTTGAATCTTGGGAATTAGAAGCTTGGGAGATCAGCACGTTTTCTTTTGTATTATTGCGCAAAGTGGATGAAGATTGTTGTCAGATTGGTATCTCAAAATAATAATGATAAATAATTAGTTTTATTGTCAATTGAAAACAATTTTACTTGATATGCAAAAAATTGTTAAGTTTTTATACAATGTAAATACTTTTTCATTATCTATGCTATACTTTTGCAAAGGTTTTAATGGCAATTTAAAAATTTAAATCTATGTATTTTGACATTTAAAAAAAACGGACTTGTCGTTTTGACTTTTTAACACAGAATTAAATAGAAAATAATAATTTTTTATTCGAACATTTAATAAGGTTGGAGGAAGCTAAGTGCCAATGAATTGGTAGTGCTTTTAAATTTCTTTTTGGTAGAATAAAAAGTTTGATAATTATGCAAAGTATTTATACTTTAGTTTTAATAGTATCATCACCAAAGTCTCAGAAAAGCTCTGAAAAGAGCGCAACGTAAGCTGCTTATGTTACTGTTTACTTGTTGAAATTTGTTGCAGTAGATATTTGCTCTATGTTCTATTTGCTAATGACTTTATCCATTAAAACTTGCTTGTTATTAGTTATAAAATAATTTTATAAAAATGACTTTTTCAGTGTAAATTTATACAATGAACTGACGTAGACTACTTTTAAAATTAATTATTTCTCTGTAAATTATTATTAATTCAGGGACCGGATGCAATAAGGGGATTAGCGCTTGAAACGCATACAAGCATTGTCCAAAGATTTAAGTATTTTAGAGTCATATAGTAAAAATTTTTATAAATTACTGTCTAACTCTGCCATTGATACAATGAATCACAAAAGTGGTGTTACAAAATTTTAAATCGTAAAAACTTTCAGCGAGAAAAGTGTTTATTATATATCGAGGAAGTATATTGGAAAGTTTCAAACCTTGATTGATAATGGTAAAAAAGTATAAACTATTTAGAAAGTGCATGCTACTTCAGCGCGTTCGACGCATCTTATCGCGATCGAGTATTATTTTCTCTAAACAATTATTATTATTATTATTATTATTATAATAAAGGCCAAGTAGTAATGGTGAGCAGCAATGGTGCCTGCAGGGCAACGTCTATTACATAGACTTGCTTGCATCATCACCATAGCTATCATAATTACTTGTTGGGACTAGCTACCTGTAGCTGTGTAGTCCATAGCCTTGTTCACACAGTCACACCATCTTTCTCTATTGTTTGCGAGTTGCATCCAATCCTCCTCATACCATTTTATTTCTCGTAGGTTTTTTTTTTTAATATTCTCCTCCCACCCTCGTCTCGGTCTACCTGGAGATCTTGTTCCTGTCGGCTTCCCTACGAGCATTCTGAGTGCTGCTTTTTATTTCTAGGCCTATTTCTTTAGCTGTTTTTATTAGTATTTCTACGTTTTTTATTACGGTTTCTCTGTTTATTTTCTATATTGTCTATGTCATCTGCGTATGCTAGCAATTGTGTTAGGGAGCCATTTATTATAATTCCCTCTTTACTTTCTTGTTTCTCCTTGACCACGTATTCTAAAACTAAGTTAAATAGGAGGGTTGATAGAGGATCTCCCTGCTATAGCCAGTTGTGATTGTCAAATGGCTGCGATAGGCCCTTACTTGACCTGACTATACTCCGACTATTATCTAGGCTCATTCTGATTAAATTGACCAACGTTTTTGGTACCCCTAGCAGTACTAAGACGTAAAACATTTTACAGCTTATTATTGAGTGATACACTTTCTTGAAATCAATGAATAATTGGCGTACCCTTTCCCCGTATTCCCAATTCTTTTCGAGGAGCTGCCTAACATCTGGTCGCTTGTTGACTCGTTTCTTCGAAAGCCACACTGGTAATCCCCGAGGATTTCCTCCGCAAGAGGTATGAGTCTATCTAGTAGTATATTAGAGAGCATTTTGTCGAATGTACAGATAAGAGAAATGCCTCTATAGTTATTACAGTTTGTTTTATCTCCTTTTTGTGTATTCAAACTATGATTAGGTCTCTCCATTCTTTGGGCATTGTTTCTGTCCTCCATATGGTGCAAATAAAATTATGAATTATTTTCTTAAGTGGTTCCCCTCCCTGTTTAAATAGTTCGGCCCGGAAATGATCTATTCCAAGGGTTCTATTGTTTTTTTAACTTGTTGATTGCCTTGCAGACCTCCTGTAAGCTAGGTTGCTCAATTTTTGGTTCAGCAGTGTGAATTTCGTTATAGTCTAAAGCGGTTTGTTGTTCGAGTACGTTTAGAAGCTCGTCGAAATAATTTTCCCACCTATTTGGTAGTCCATCTGCGTCCGTTATAAGGTTCCCATGTTCGTCTCGTAGGAAGTTAGCTCGTAGGAAGTTTACTTTGGGATCCTTTCCTTATTAAGTTTATACCTCTATGCATTTCCCGAATATTATTTCTATTACTGTTTTCTTGTATTGCTGAGGCTTTATTATTTTCCCCACTTTCGTTTTCTATTCCGAAAAATTCGCTTGGCTTGTTCCCTTATATTACGGTAATGTACGGAGGTGATCTCGTGCGTGTTGTTAACATTCTTGTTTTTGCCTCTTTCTATTCCACTCTTAGCATTCCTCGTCAAACTACGGTTTTTGCCTGATCTTTTTCCGCTGACCTAACACCGTCCTAGCAGTTCGTATTACAGAACTTTTGATATTTTCGCAGGTACTTTCGATATCAATCCCTACCTCCGGGTCGCCTAACCTATTATTATCGGATATATCCAGTTTACTTGAAAGTTCCTCCCTATATCTAGTTTTAATTAGCGGGTCATTTAACTTTTCGAGATTAAATTCCTCTGTTTGGCATGATTTATTCTTATTTTTGTTTACAAGTAAACGAGCCCAAATCTTGGCTATAGCAAGAAAATGATCTGAATCGCAATCGGCTCCACGTTAGTTAGAACGTCGAGAAGGTCAGCGTGTCGTCTTTGGTCAATTAAAACGTGATCGATTTGGTTAAGTGTGCATCCACCGGGACCTCTCCAGGTTACTTTGTACCTGTCTAAGTGAATGAATCATGTGCTTTTGACTATAAGATTCTTCGACGCGGCAAAATTAATTACTCTTACTCCATTATCGTTACTCATGTCATGTAAACTTTATTTTCCTATGGTCGGTCGAAAATTTTCATCCTTTCCAATTTTCGCGTTAAAGTCTTCTAGCAATATTTTTGCGTCATTGGTTGAAAATCTATCAAACACCTGCTCTAGTTTTATGTAAATGGAGTCTTGAACTGTATCGTCCGTGTCCTCCGTTGGGTTATGTACGTTAATACGTACTTATACTATAGGCTTTGAACGGTTAGAAACCCTATGCGATCATCAATAAGTTCAAAATTTATTCCCGGGCGCATCACTCTATTACTTACTAAGAAGCCCGTCTAGCTGCCCTGCCTTTTTCAATCCGTTATATAAAAGTGTGTATTTATTCATATACTTTACGCCCGGGCCTCCTCGTCGCCTAACCTCCTGTAGAGCTACTATATATAATTTATACCTATCTGCCTTCCTTGTTAGCACCTCTAATTGCCAGTCCTGAGCTAAGCTACGCACGTTCCATGTGCCCATCCTTAACTCCGTTATAGTTCTTTTGCATGCTTCTTTCCCGATAGTCCCCTCCCGGACATCCGAATGGGGAACATCGTTATATCCCGACTTGTATTTTCCCAGAGAAGAATTCATGACTTGTGTTTGTGAATGATTTCCCGCATTGGATTAGGCGGTAAATCCGGTGTAGGTTCATCACGCGTATGACCTGCTCTTCCTTTTAGAATTTTTTTGGTTGTAAGGTTTGAGATTGGCCTGGAAGGGGGTGCATTACGAGGGGTAATGGTGGGAGGTGTGGTCCGTTATCATCCGATATAGCGGGCGTTTTGACTTGCCGAGTAATATTTATTAAAGAAAAAGTATTGAATCTAAATGTAGTGTAAATGTTTGCCGCGCGACGTTTATACCTGGCAGCATTACGCAGACTCGCGTGTGACTGCTGGGGAATAAGAAACCCTCAGCTCAGCTGGCTTTAAAAAGACAAATTAACGAGCTTTCGACTTTCGCTACTTTGCTGCACATGGCTCTCGCGTGTTTATTCACTTTCTCGCAGTGATTTTTAGCTCCTGTTGCCTTTGTTCGTGAGATTAAGCGTTCGTAATATAAAATAATGATTGAAAAATCGTTGTTAGTTTTCCAGAAAAATAAAGTAAAATAAACGCGGGGTTGCGTGAATTTCAAATCCTATAATTTTAGATTATCGATAGACTGTACAATAAATAAAAAATGGAATAGCGCAAAGCTTTTTTCTTTTTTTTGAAGAAAAACTCGCATAGCTTTAAATGAGAAGTGAGATAAAAATTAGAGTTATGAGAGTGATATAGTTTTAATTAAAATTTGGATTAAAATGATATGGATAAAAAATAGAATAGCGTAGATTTTAAATTATATCACAAGCAAAGTATCATAGATTATAAATAGAATACCGAAGATTTTAAATAAGCTACGCAAGTTAAATATTATCGCTAGAAAGTAATAGACGTTTACGCGAGCTGAAAATGATGCTTGTTGAGTATCGATTCTATGATATCGATATCTCAATAATAAAGTTATTAATTGCATAAATATTTTTATTATCTTGTACCTAGCCATTTATTCTATATTTAATTCCAGAAATACTACTATTTAAATTTAATATTTATTAACCTACTAATTTTGGCACTTTGATTCCGTTCTCAAAACCCTCTGAAAAATTTCCGGGATAATTAATGATTAATTCTCGGCTTTTGTTGAATATACAATAATTTATAATCCCCATACGAGGTATAACGTGGTATAGTATAGTTCAATTTTGATCTGCTCCAAATATTTATTTTACGAGCTTAATATTCATAAATTAAATAAGTGATTTCCAAATATTGTGAATCAGATAAATCAATATAAAACAAAAACAATTCGATGTAGGGGAGGGTGGATCACGACGAGCACGGCGGATTAAATGGAAACCTACATTTTATTTACAAAATTAGAATAAAAAAAAATTTCCCAACAGATTTGAGAAAAAGTGCACAAATATTTTGCTCATTGTGAAAAAGTAAAGAATAAATAAGTGTAACATATTACAAGATCGTATTGAAAATTTGAAGCAAAAAATAATTAAATATTTGCATAATTTCAAATACGTAGGAAAGTAAGAAAGGAGGTATTATAGCCTTCGAAAAAATATGTATCATAAAGCTTATATATCCTACTTTAAGTTTGAACAGGTTTTAATTTAATTTTTTATTCTTCTGAGATAATTAAAATTCAATTAAGGTGAAAGCTCAAAGTGGGACAAAACGGGCACAGGAGTGGGGCACGACAAGCATGGGCATTGCTGATGCTTAAAATTTTTTTTTTTCAAAAATAGCTTTAACAAAAAATAATTTTAATTGTAAATAAAACAGCATCATCGTATGTGATTGTAAATTTCAAAATTTTAAAAAATTTTCTAATACTTTGAAAAATTACAAACACATATGATGATGCCGTTTTTTGTATAATTCAAATTAATTTTTTTTTAAAGCTATTTTTAGAATAAAAATTTATTAAGTATCATCTACCCATTTTTAAAATTCTTATTGAATTTTAACCTTCATCAAATAACAAAACAAATTATCTATGTTTTTTAAAAAATGACTGCGCCCTTCTCAAGATGTAAGGACTCAAACAAATTTTCAAATGATGTTCAACAGATGAATGAGCTAAAGAAAGTAAACTAAGTGAAAATTATGCACTAACTAGTGAAACATTAAATATTACAGGGTTAAAATCAGTTTTATTAATATGGAATACTACATTGTGCAACTAGGAAGGGGGCGGGGCGGAATTGACTTTTTCCAAACGAGGATGATGATTGATCACGAGTGGAAGTATGTATAAAAGAAATTACGAATATTTTACACGATAAATATCCATGAACATGTTTAAAGCTTCATTATAAAAATGAGTATCAATAAAAGATATTCAATGAAATCTACATATCTTCAAAAACGAATTCTCGTCAATTATAAATAAATCGCCAACCTCGCCAAACGAATCAGTTCTCAAACAGATAATTCACGTTTCCAGAAAGTAGACGATATTCGTCGGCTCGATAGTTGCCACAGCTCAGAGGTGGGATACGAGTAGAAGGGAGGGGGCGGCGGTGGGTGAGGGGGCATCGTCGATATTTCATTCGAACGATGAGCGAGCAAAGGTCGGCATAATTTCAAATTAATTACGCATCGCAGTGTCGGGTCGAGCGCGGCTCGGCGGTAGGCAGGCGTCAAGTAATAGGCCGGGGGTAGTTCGCGCCTGCTGCCAAAAGAGGCAGCTAATAAACCAGCATCAATTAACCGACACGCTACCGAGCAACCGCAGCCCTCGCGCTATACCAGCTGCGGCATTATCCCTCCCTGTTCGCGAGTTTACACACATGCACACATGCACACATGCACACAGCTATATCTGCTATTCGCAACGAATACGCGCGCACGTGTGCAACTGCGCTGCGCGGAGCAGCCTCCGAAGCTTATTTAAATAATAGAGATGTTGCGTAATGGCCAACGGGCATTATTCTTTCAGTTACCCGTCAATCAGCCGGGGAAATAATGATTCGAGCGGCTAATCTCCGTTATCGGGATGCGTTGGTTTCGAAATAAATTTCGGCATGATAATTTCAATGCGTAAGCTGAGAATAATTACATGTCAAAAATTATACATTTTAGGGCAAAATTTTTATAAAATGTGACGAGTGCAACTTTATGGCGGAAATTTCTTTAAGATTCTCACGACAATTATCCTTTGCAGAAGTAGTAATGTAGAAGTAAAAGGTGCTCATTAAGGAAATGGTCGAATTTTTATATTTATTGTAAAAATGTACATAGTTATACTAAACTTTCATACAATTTTCATTTCAATATGGACATTTTTTTCGCTGGTCCGATGACTTTTCTAGAAAACTGCTCTGTATCTTATTGTAACCTTGACAAGTTATACGATTCTTACGTAATTACTAAGTCAGATAATTAATTGAAGGAGCTGGTAGGGTTAGAACCACGAAATAACTCAAACAAATCTTAAAAACTTATAAAATGGAGTTGGGCTTCCGAGTCAAGATCAAAAAGTTTGACCTAAATGTGGAATAGACATCTGTAAGCATCTCTAAGTTTATCTATGGGTTTCTCAATCATACCAATTATATTAATTCGGTTGATTAACTCTTTCACTTCAGAACATCGTAGCTATCGTATAACTCCAACCGATTTGGACATTCTTTTTAAATCAGTTATGCCACAGTACACTCCCATTTTATATTTAAGTATAATGGTGACCGAATTCGGATCAGTGCTTAAATGTGAGTCGGTGTGAGTTTTTGAGTTGAATACATCAAATCGCTAACTAGTAGTGACTTTCTAAATAAATATATACTTTTAAAGAAGTTAACAAAACTCGGATAAGTGAATTATTCTTAAATACAAAAATTAAATTTTTTTTGTATAAAGACTGAAATTTCGTCACTTTTTATATCTAGACAAAATTGAAAATTCGTCTATTTTGAGAATGTGTGCATTTTTAACTGAAACATCGAAACATCGTAAAAGTAGTTTGAAAGTATATAAGTAGAAACGTTGACTTCAGACCACTAAATTAACGAAATTACTCATAGGGGCGCTTATGCGCACTGCTACAGTTAAGTGACCCATAAGTGAATTTTCAAGAAAAGACCTTTATACAAAAGTACCTGTGAGGCAAAAAATCCTAGGCCTCGGAAATTTTTAAGGTATATTGTATTGTGTTATATAGTATGACAATTTTTACTATAAATAAGGTAAATTTTACGAAAAATTGAGTATTTCCCTAACGTAGAAACAGAAATACTAATTTGTCTATAATATGATCCTCTGAGCGCGTGATCAAGGGCAATCACAAACATTTTCAAACATGAATTTCAAAAAGCAACTAAAAACTAGATAGAACTAACGATCTTGTTTGATAATAAACCCGGCGTATTTTGAAAATTACTCGCAAATTTCAAATAACAGCTCAACTACCACTCACCCTCTAAAATAACTCAAAGCCGACACGGCGAGCAAAAGCTCTATTAGAAAGCAACCAAAAATAAGGCAAAAAAAGAAAAAAAAAGCCAGCGGAGCATTAGCGTTCCCGCGAACGCTCCATACCACTCGCAGCTTTTTTCCGCTAGCTTTGTATCGGGAATCCTCGTTCGATTCCGGCGGACTATTAGCATGCGCGATTGCTCTCGAGCGGCCGGCGTGCGCGCGTTTCCACGCCGGATCCGCTGCGCGGCCCGAGCAAGTCATGCGCGATGACACGTCCGATACTGATTTCCCATTAGACTCGAACGATGCTGTCTGGCAAATTAGCGCGCGCGCGCGCGCGCTGCTCGGCGCTCGATATCGGTTAATGAGTCAACGAATTGCCACAGCGGTTACGCTTAACGAGATTTTACGTATCGATTGATAAACCGCGAGGGGGCTCAGCCGGCTCCCCCCCCCCCTCTATCTCAATTTTCTCCCCCGTGCGCGGCTGCCAATCCTATATCATGCATTTTTATGCGCTCTCTCTCCCCTTCCTGTCCCGAGCTCTCTGTCCCGCTTTTATTTATTTCGATTTCATCGCGCGACGTAACGATCAAATTCAGTTTTGTGCAATTCCGCGCGCCAGTCGTGTGCGCCAATCTGCGCGCGTGCGGCGTTGAATGCGGGCATTCGTCTCGCTCGTTTATGGCTATCAGTGCAGGCCGCGTTAATTCGAGGTTGGTATACACTCGACTTGCGGAAAATGGCTGTGAGCTGGCGTTGTCGGGTTTATTTCTCACCTCGATTACGGAGGCAAGTTTGTATTAAATGCTTGAAAAATGGAAATTAGTAAATCATGCTGAAGTATTGTAATGTATTTGTAATACGAGTGAATAATTTAATTTACTAAAAGTCATCTGACTACAGATCTGATCTGAGTACATACTCGGATAAAATTCACTTACATAGGCTTACAAATCAAACTTTTAACCAATCCACTTGAAACTTCAAGTTCAGCTCAAGTGTACTTCAACAAGTTCAGAAACGCTTTATTGAAAATTTCTAAAATATAATTTTCATAACTGAAAAAGTCCGTTTTAAAATTTTTTTTAAATTTAAACTAAAACAATGGACTTTAGGGCCGCCGAATTTTGCCCCTCCCCCTACGTAAGACATTTTCACTGATTTTCCTATGCATTTCGTATATACCGTAAGACTACTAACCCCCCCCTCCTCTAAGCCTTACATAATTTATAGACAACCCGTTATCTGAACTTTTCAGAAACTATTGTTACTCACACTACATTCAATTAGGAAATTTTCAAATTATGTTTGTATCTATTCTTTAATATTTTAGGTCTCAGTATTGGCTTTTCTCCTTAATGAAAATCGGAAATACAACTTTCGCCGATAAATTAAATTTACGAAAGAAGATCGGTTCGCCACTTTACATTATTAAAATGTTGATTACAATAGTCTCTGTAATCGTGGGTCCGAATCGCTTGGCGAAACGAAGGATCTGATAATTCTCAGGGGCACACGTCTTGAAAAAGGCAGGGCAATAAAGATGGAAAAAAAAGAGCGAGAAGCGGACAGAGGACACTTATCTACGGTGGGTGTAGCATGAATTCAGGGGGGGCTCTAAGGGTAAGCTTAAATCAACTTGATTTAAATCGCGCCGGACCAGCCGGAAAAGCGCGCGCGTTGCGCAGGATCGGCTGATTGTCGCCGCGCTGCGTCCGGGGACTATTTAGACTGGGATTCCCGCGGCTCTCGTTAAATAAAAAAAAAAGGAAAAAAAAGACGAGAGATCGAGGAAAATAGAGCCAGGTGTACTAACAAGCCGACTAAAGCTTCGAAATGTCGCTTTGTTGATGTTTTTTTTTTCAACATTTTCTCGATAGTCGAGCTGTGACTTTTAAAATAATAAAAGAAAAATGTTTGCGCAGAGCGCACGTCCGCGCGTATCGCTGTTGAGCAATTTAATGGATTTTCGAGCGTCAACGAAAGGGCTAAAAATACACGACGCGGGGAGGAGTACGCGTTGAATTCGAAACAATTTAAATACCTGGAAATTTTATTTTATTTAGATATACAATTATTTCGTAAATTTTAGTTGCGATGCTATTCCATATTTGGGTTGCACGGTTTTCTGCTATTTTGCAAATTGTATTTCAGTTTTCAATTGGAAATAAGATATATAGATATAGTCTTCATTTTGTGCAAGATAAAAATACATAAAAACTGTGGTAATAAAAATTGATAGCAATTTCATTTTTGATTCGATGCCTTTAAGGAGGTTCTATTTACAGATATATGTCATAAAAAGTAAACATTTTTTACTGCAATTTTATCTTACATAATGATATAAAAGTCAATACATTATATAATAAAGGTTTATTTTTGTCGATCTAAAAATTTTTTTTTATCGAAAATCCGTTATTGCATAAGTAGTTATTGGCGACCAAAGAAAGATTCGACAAAATAGTGGAGACTTTTTCGTTTGTTATCTGATTTGAATTTTGAAGTCTCATTTTATTCCTTGAAAAATTTCAGGTGGACTTGCCCATATAAAAATTGTATATCATCGGTTAACCTGCAAAGTTACGATACAATCGGACGTAACTTTGCAGGTTAACCGATGATATACAATTTTTATATGGGTAAGTCCACCTGAAATTTTTCAAGGAATAAAATGAGACTTCAAAATTCAAATCAGATAACAAACGAAAAAGTCTCCACTGTATCGTATTTCTTTCATCGATGATTCCAGTATCTTACTTATTCGTTTAAGTTATGTTCACCTATTACTCAGGAGTGGTTGAACCGATTTCAAAAATTCATTTTACATTCGATAGAAGATCAGTCTGCGACGGTCACATATGATTTTGGGTCAATACTGGCCCACTATAATACTAGTACAAATAAAGAAACATATTTTTGTCAATAATTTCTCTACAAATTTTACACCGATTACCTACTTAGGAATATGTACCGCTTTTAACACACACACACACACAAATTATAGTAAATTACTAAACTTTTGCTAAATAAATGATAATACATACCACGATAAATTATCTGGCGCCGACTCCAAATAGTTGTATTTTGAGTTCAAATTACCAAAATGTTGACTTTTTATTTAATCAAGATAATAAATATTTGATTGTAAGCCTATTGTTTTAGCAATCTGTTTATTACAGTAACTATTATTTTTTACTTTTTAATGTGTTTTTTTTAAATTTCACGAAGAGCATGACTGAATTTTTTCAAAACTTAAAATGGCCAATTCTGATTGTTCTGAAGAAATAGAGCCATTTATGTAAATCTAATTAATTACGACCAGGTTAATTTGGAAAAATTGTAAAAATAGATCATGCAGCAATATGAAACAAAGATTATAACAAAAATTATTTACAGTAAATTAAGTTTAAGACACTTTGAAGACATAAAAGCTAAAATAAAACGTGTAAAAAGTATCATACCTTTTTTTATAGGCTTTGCTCCACTTTTCTGCATGATCTATTTTAAAGTTTATGAAACAACGAAGATTTTCAGACTTAAAAAGGAAAATTATTCTGGTCGTACTTGATTAGATTTGCATAATGTAGGTCCTGCTTTTTCACACCAATCAAGATTGATCATTTCAAGTTCTGAAAAAATTCAGGCATATTCTTCGCAAAAATTAAAAAAAAATTAAAACTTACGTGATTTTTAGAATCTAATATTGTTTAATCCTCGAACGGCCACGTGGAGTCATTTTTTACCTCAAGCTTATCTCTTACAATTAAAAAGCAAAATAAGGTAAAACTTATATATAGGGGTTCTCGGTAGTATATATTCTAAATACGAACCACAATGGCAGTTGTATCAAGTTATTAACTTCTTTTCGTATGGAAGAAACTGTGATATCATACTTGTGCAATAAATATGTTGCAGAAGTCGCTGAATTAAAATAAGATGGTTGAACAAATTGATAAGCAAATTATTTAGCAAACTTATTTTTTAAATCTGGAGAAATTTGTATTTAACGAGCCCTGTAACCACTAAAAATATATTGATTTCATAAGTATGGTTTCACAATTTCTTTCACACAGAAAAAAATTAATAACTTTCATGTAGCAATATGAAACATAGTTTATAACAAAGTTTATTTACAGTAAGTTAAGTTTAAGACACTTTGAAGACATAAAAATTAAAATAAGACGTGTAAAAAGTGTTATAACTATTTTTATAGGTTTTGTTCCACCTTTCTGCATGATCTATTTTAAAGTTTATTATACAACGAAGATTTTGAGACTTAAAAAAGAAAATTATTCTGGTCGTATTTGATTAGATTTGCGTAATGTCCTCTTTATACGGTTTTCATTGTAGTTTCGCTGATTTTTTTTCTAAATTTTGACTTCGAATTCGGAACCTAGCTACGCCATTGAAAACCCCATTGAAATACACATTTTAGTTTACCAATTAAGAACCAACTATTTTCTAGGAAAACCAAATAATATTTGTCTTTATATAGGTCTATACATACTCACGCTTATACGATTTTATAACAAGAATAGTATAAAACTGCATGTATATATGAGTAACAATAATTAAGACATTTTTATTTTAACTAAACTATTTTAAATAAGTTAAATTTAGCCACTCAAAGGGCATCTCCATAAGAAGCATTATCAAGTATTACTGAATAATCTAAGGACTACCTAAGTACCCGTTCTGGTTTCGATCAATTTACCCGATAAGGTCATTAAGGATGCCATTAGCAATACACTTCGAACTTGAATCCCATAATAAATGTATTCGCATTTGCTGAATGCACATTGTACAACTGAAACTTCTTTTACTAATACGTGCTTTACATTACAATTCAATCTTAATTAAATTAAATTGCAATAATTGTTCAATGTTTACCTTCTAGAAAAGATTGCTTCTTTATTGTACTTTACTTATCCATGTTATTATTTAACATTTCAACAACCACGATTAACCTTTTTCATTTCCAAAACATTTAAGGGCTCGTCAAATCTTAAAGCTGCTTTTCATAATCACATTGAATTTTATACTCATTTTTCGTTCCCAAGTAAATCTTCATCAAAGCTACGGCAGGCTTTACACGCTATAACATAATTCGTAAGCCAGAGCTCCTTTGCACTCCTCGTTAGCGTAACGATCGTTCAATAGTATACAATCTAATACTTTCCTACAGTATCAGGGACGAGCCGATGTGTTAATAAAGAATTCATTCGCGGGAGTTCGCGCGCCCGCCAGTGCGCACAAATGAAATTTAAATGACTCTCAAAATACAAGCGGCTCCATTAATTCTCGGCTAATGCAGCTCAGCCGCACTCCCGCGGCCGGCGAAGAAAGCGCGTACATACAGAAAGCCGATAAACCGCATCGGCAGGTTCGCGCATACACCAGCGCAACTATACTCGCTACCGCGGAGGGCGAAAATACGCGATGATAGCGAGGTTTTTTCACCGGCGGAGATCGAGCGAACCAGCCGAGCATTGAAAAGAAATTCAGCGTTAAATCGCGTAGGTCATGGCGTGACTGGGCTTCTCTTCTCCAACACTGGCCTCTTATGTACCGGTATAGCGCGCGCGTGTGTGCAGCACAGCAGCGGTGTTATAGCCTCGATGCGAGGAGAAAAGCGGGGTAGGGAGTAGAGAGAGAGAGAGAGAGAGGAATGCGCGCCGTGGTGGCGTTTAGCCGCTTTTAGGGGTGGCTGGGAGCGAGGCGTCGGGCTATAGAGCTCCTGCGGGGAAGGCGAGGCGCGAACCGTGGCTGATGCTGCCGCCGCTGCTGAGTTTGACGTGGAATTGATTGAACTACGTCGGATATACGGCCCGCAGCAGCACCATAGAGAGAGAGAGAAAGGGATATCGCCGGTCACGCGACTATAGCCTCGCACACTCCGTCTTGCTTGCTTGCTCGCGAGCGCGGAAAGTTTTCGCACTGTACACTGATTTCGGAGAGGGAGTGGAATGCGATGCCCTCTCGGAATTTGGCCGATTCCATCGGCCCGCAGCTGTAAGCTCCCTTTTCCTGCGGCAAGCGCGCCTATACGAGTGCAATCGAGCGGGATTTATTCTTCGCGCGCGATACGTCTGCGCGCGTGTGTACAGCCGGGGCGAGACCGGCGAAGTGAGTGGCTATAGGGGGGGAATTCCGATGAAAAGCTGGGATTTTAACACTTTTCTCGCGCCGCGGCGGGACCCGGACCACGCGGAAATAGAGCTTAAGTTCGGCCGTGGGTGCAGTAAGGAGCAGGCTCCGTTTCGCAATGGCTGAAGTTGTTTTACTTGCCGAGGCTGCGCGTGTGTTTTTCGCTACGCGTTGGTGGAGTTATACGCTGGATTTTACGATTTTCGATTTAGCGTGTATTTTGGATTGTAACGATATGAGATGTCGTTTGAGGGGGTAACATGTCGCTCAATCTCATTGATGTGAAAATTACTGAATACTGACCTAAAAAAGTAATCACTTTAGTAATTACGAAAGCAATAACTTTTGCCAAAAAATGTTGTGTTAATTTTTAAGTAATTACTGTAGTAATTGCTAAAGCAATAACTCGATAATGTATTTGTTATGGCATTCTTCACTATGTGTATTATGAATTCACATATGGCCAACTAAATAAATAATAATAAATAAATAATCGGTTGGCATATAAAACTCAAGCTATCCTATTGTCCCTTAATTTGTCGATATATAGTACTCGGTTTACTCTTCAAAATGCGATTTCGAACGTGTCAATTCGTTAAAATATACTGCCATGAATATTCGTTGAAATTAGCAGGTTTCTTAGTGAAAAATGAGCAAACTAGAATTTTATTTAGGAGAAAATTTTTTTTGTCTTGCCTAATACGGTGAAGTTGTTAATAAACTTATAATAAACGTAAAAAAAATTATAGCCATATAAATTAATATACAATTATTTTTAGTTCTGCCTAATATACTAAAAGTGTTCAAAATCAAATGTTAAAAGCTGTTTGCGATGGTAGAGACCGCTTAATGTTAACTTTAGGCAACCAGCGGACACATATCTCATTTTTTGCCAATTACAACATTTGGAAGGGGTTACAATTAGAAAATTTGAGATTCGGGAAATTTTGGACCACCCAGTGTGCGTGTTTATATATATATATATATACATATACGTATGGCCGTGTACACTCGCGTGCGCGCGCGCTGACGTCGGAAAACTCAATTTTTCCGCGGAGGACTCTCGGCACGTCCCTCTTAACTGGCTTCGCCTCTCAGATTTAGTATGTTCAAATATCAGCGCCAGAATTCAAAAGTTAATACGTGATTTTTTTAGATAAAGTTAATTAAAATACATATATAAACCAAAAAATACAAACTCAAAGGATACATGTAATTCAAGTTACATTAAAAAAAAAAAAAAAAAAAATATATATATATATATATATATATATATATATATATATATATATATATATATATATATACATACATTTATATAAATATGTATATTTAAACATTTCATAAACGACGTCATAAAAATAGCGCGAAATCAAGACATATATATCGTTTTTAATGTAAAATAATTAAGCAGAAGTCCATATTTTCATACACATTTTCTACATAAAACTGGATATAATCAGTAAATTTGTTTAATGAATCAATATCATTATTCCCAAGAAATGCATTTTATATGTTCAGATTTAACATGTTCAAATATCAACGCCAGAATTCGAAAGTTAATACGTGATTTTTTTAGACACAGTTAATCAAAATACATATATAAACCAAAAAATAAAAACTCAAAGGGTACATATAATTCAAGTTATAATTACATATTTATTTCACTTTCATAAATTATAATATTTACTACGAATACTGTAAATATATACATTAATGATTGAAAATTTATTCACGGAAACAAATGATTTGTTAATATTACACACTGTTACTTGGTTAAAGTACAAATAATTTTACACCCGTGTATAAGCAATATAAAAACAAATAAATTGTTAATATAACAAAGTCAATTGTTTAAATTTGGAGCTACAGAGTTCGGTACACATACAAATTATTAAAATCTTGAGTACCGTATTAGCACTTTTATTTAACCAATTTTCTCCTAGTTAACAATTTAACAGATATTGTTATAAAATTATCATATTACTATATATAGAAACAACAAAATATTTTGTATTGCTAAAAAAATAACCGGTCCTTATTTCTCCAGTGAAAATGGTGCATTTTGAGCGAAGTTGCAATAAAAGCCTGCAAGCTCCTACCTGAATTTGTCCCACTTATTTATACCAGCCATTTATACGTTGTGTTTTCTCTGAACTCCAGAAATCCATACCTTTGCTGCTGCTGCTACTGCTACTGTCGCTCGACGCACGATAGCTTGTTCCTCTCTGAAGCCTTCGCTCGACAGTAGGGTGCGCGTTTCTGGAACTCGCTCCCTTGCAGTGCGAGGTGCCTGACATCATGATGCAAATTCAAAACAGCTTTAGGCAGGTATTTCAGACAACAACGCATCGGCTAACAGCAACAATGGCATCAGCGCTATTATGTATTTTTATTAATTAATCTTTCATTATTCATTTTTAAGTTCTTTCATTCATTTCTAACTTACGTGTTATCTACGTTTGTGCGTGCAGGATAAATATACCCTAAATGTGAAAAGTCGATAATGCATAATGAGAATGGGTAATGAGTGTCTTTTATTCGTGATGCGATAGCTATACTATGTTTTTGCATTAATTTTGCATTAATCTGATAATTTTGTATTCATATCATTATGAATCATGAACTGTACAGAAACTATTGGCTATCTATGATGATGACCAATAATTGCAGTTTTATGATTTGTCTCCGCATTTGAATCGTTTGCTGAAAGAACGACCTGATTAGGACGATTTTTGTTCTTTTTTATAAAAGTGAATTGAACATTCACCTTTGAATTCTGAGTTGTACAAGTAAAATGTACAAACATTAAAACTTCTTTCTTTTCATTCAAAAATATAATAGATATAGACCGTGGCAGAAAAAAGACCAATTTTTTATAATGTGCTTGGTCTTTTTGGTAGGGGACATACTTACAGCCCTAAGCAATACGAAGATACAATAAATATATACAGATATATTATGCCGTGTCAACGGTGCGATATTATGACGTGCTACGCTGTGCATAGTTATTATTGTATATTCGTATTGCTTAGGTCTGTAAGTATCTCCCCTATCAAGAGCATACTGTAAAAATTTGGTCTTTTTTCTGTCACGGCTGCCCGGTCTATTAATGGTAGTTCTTATAACCATCAAATTTTAAATACAATTTTTTACAATTTATAAATATATTGTTTACAGTAATTATAATTATTTACACTCTTGCCACTAAGGGAGAGCAACTGGGTCAAAGTACGCTGAGCCCTACTACGACTTCTGGGGGCCCCCAATTAATTTAATTATAATTATAATATTATTTTAAACCAAAACTATTAAAAAATAATTAAAAATTAATATTTATATTGAGAAAATTAATATTGAACAATTTTTAATTTACTGATTTCAATTAATTGAAATTAATTTAATTTAATTTAATTTAATTTAATTTAATTTAATTTAATTTAATTTATGTTAATTATAGAAAATGACAAATCTATAATATGGCTAATCTAAGTGTACACAAATATTCTTACAAATCGGAAATATTTAGTACGGTTGATGTTTATTCTAGAAAATATTATACAGCGGCTTTTGCAGTCGTTAATTTCAAATTCGTAGTCCAGTTTACAACACTAAAAATGGTGGATCGAATATTGCGAACTTAATATGTGCCGTCATTATTAATAGTCATAATTAATAATTCCCTTTCGAATTTTATAATTTGGATAATTGAATTCTAGTATATAACAGCAGTAAAAGTGTTGAAATTATCAAAATTTTTTTATTTGAATAACTGATTCGCAAAGATTTATACAGCGACAATTGAGAAAGCCAAGTTTGTTTTATCGTCTGATTCTGATTCTGAAATTCATCGTTTCTCATTACTTCGCAAGCTTCAAAACATTTCTAAAGAAATTTCGATTCTTTCCTGGTAGATATTTATCTCTCCTCCTTTATAGCTCTATCTAAAATAGACCTGTACTATGTACTCGTATATCTATGTAGGCAAACTAGACGGTTTCTACAAAGGCGTGTAGAGGTCGTCCCTTCTAGTTTCCCGCATTATTTTTCCGCATAACAGTGGATAAGGTAGGTTTAGATAGCAACAACCGCTTAAAAGTTTTTTTTTAAGAAACAGAAGTATAATTTATTGTGTAATGTTTTGATTTATAAATAGTTACATATTTTTGTTTACCGTTTATCAATTTAAATCAATATGAATAGTCTCCAAAATGTGAGGTTATCAAGTTTTACGTGCAATGAGATTTCTGCTTTTTATGAAATAAACAATACATGTTGCAAGTATATGTCAAACTGTTAGACAATTAAGAGTAGTAAATAATCTCTAAATAATCTCTACATAAAGTTTTAGTGCATACTATTTATTTTGTTTTAAATCAGTTTCCTTATATTTGATTATTTTCCATCCTAAATACAGATTTGGATTCCAAACTTGTATGGTTTGTATTAGAATTATATTATTGTCATAAAGTACATATTTATACATTGTAAGCAATTGTTTGAATAAATTAGATAATTGCCTTACTACAATCATAATACACATTGTGCCTGTATTATCAGAAACAGTAAAATAATAATTTATAAAATTATTCATAAAATTTAATTCAATAATTTTGCATATATTATTAATGTTGTGAATTTTACATAAATAACCTGTTTACAAACAAATTAATTAGATTAAACAATATAATCATATATTTTGCGGACATTGTGTGTTTATTATGCAAAGAAACTAATTATATTCAAATTCTCATTTTTTAGGTTAAAAATGTTTTTCCTTATCTTACATGTAACTGGTACAAATAAGACTGTAATTTTTATCATTGTAAATGAGAACTTTCATGTTAAACTTATTTTTTAACATTAATTACATTAAAAGTTCTATACGCTAAACACATAACTTCACAGATTTCACATGCATATGATATTATCATGGAGGAACCTATGTAGATCTATATAGATCTATCGAGTTTTGTGTAGTGTAGTACTATCTAGTTTACCTATATAGATTTTTCTAGCTAATATATGTGCCATGATAAAGTTTCTATCAGAATTTCGATTAATAAAATGCATTAGAAATAAGATATGCAGGTAATTTCCGATAATTACAACCAGTGCCAAGATTCGTTGTGTAGGCGCATCAACAACTAAATTGTAGTGCGGTCGCGCGCCAACAACGAAAACATAACGATCGCGTAGTTTTAAACATTCACGCCAGCTTATAAAATGTTTAGAAACTTCTAAAACTTTGCAGATTAACTTTTAGTGTCAATATTTACGTTTTGGTACCGAATTTACATAAGCAACTTAAATCGAGCAGGTCATTCTTTCAGTGAACGGCTCAGATACTGATGATAACAGAAACTTTATTTAACTCTTACTGCGGAATAACATTCGTATATGATAATGATAATCCAACTGCAGCATATTATAGAGTCGAAGAGTATATTTTTCTTTCTTTTTACAACTAAAATAATTTGAGTTTGCATAAATAGGATAAATCTTATTCGATTACAAAAATGATATAGAGCCCACATTGATTAATATATTGAGACAGTGCATTAATGACTATTCCGCATGATCTCGACAACGTCATTCCAATGTGATTTTGGTTTGATTTTAATATGATTCTGTATCTACCTGCACATATTATTCATAAATATTATTTTTTCTTCGACAAACAAATACTGTCTCTATCTATCTATCCATCGAAAGCAAAAAAGAAAAGAAGTCCTTCACTCTCGAGTCCTTAGCCTCCTCGGCTCAATATCTCGGGCGCGCGAGATAACCCGCCCCGCGCGGCGCCCAAGTTTTATACAGCCCCCGTTGAATGGACGGTTTACGCGCGCGATTTCACGCGCCTTCACCGCGAGCCGCGACAACTTTATGCTTTCCTGCGTGCAGTGCGTCACCTCACCTCGGGTAGAAGAAAAAAAAAAGAGAACAAGATTATCGCGCGGCTATAAAAGCACGGCCAGATTGAAGTTCGACTACGAGAGGCCTGCAAGAAAACTATACGCGATAGTGTCCATTATGCGGGAGGAGGAGGTGGGAAGAAACTCGCTAGCGAGTGCGTTCGGTTCGTTCGGCGACACAACTTTACTCGCCTCCATTAATCAAGCGAGTCGCTTTTGTCGACGCGCGCGGCTAGGTACAACGGGCAGAGGACTCATGCTACAGGCTTCCCCGAGTATATATATATATGCAAGTACAGCAGCGGGTGCGCGCCACGCTCAGTAGTCACGTTGTTCTCTTGGCTCTTAACGTTAATGCTCTCCTCTCGCGGAGAAAGCCGATGATTTCGCACGGCGGTGGTGGTAGAGAACTCGCGCAGCTGCAATGTAGCCGGCAACGTGCCGACGAAATACTTTTACCGCGGACGCTGAATGTAAATAAGAGAAAAAGAGGTGTAGAGTGCTCGATGCCGCTTCGACTCGGTCGCGCCGGCTGAGGCAGGTTCGCGCGGCAGGTATGACTATTGTTGTAGATGATTGATTTTGTCAGAGAATCATTGGAGGTACCCGGGATGATGATTGAGGGAACTTTTACTTCAAATTGCTCGAGAAATAGGTGATTTTTAGTCTTTTCTTGGAAGATAAGTATTAGGAATGTAGTAAAAAGCCTTTTAATATTACAAAACTAGTACAAATATTCATTTTATTAAATAACTATACAACACGATTGTTTATAATCTATACCATTTATAATGTATATGGCATACAATAATTGTGTAATAATTAGTATGCAATAAGGACGCTAAAATTCTAATATAATATAAATTTGGAAACAAAATTGATATTTATTTTTAATTGTTTTATATAATATATATAGTTGTGCATAATTAATCTGTATAATACATATAAATATATCAATGTTTTAAAAAACCTAAACAAAATTTAAATGCTTTATATGAGGATACATTATTAATGCAGAGTTAGTATAGAGCTTACATGTTAATTATAAAACTTTTACAGATGAATATTTTAACTTAGCGAAAGTAGAGCCCGTACAAATTTTAAGTGTACATGTATAATGTTGCTACAAAAGCATAGCAAATATTTAAGAACATTCAGAAAGTCAAGTTTTTCTACAACTACATTAATAGTCTCACAATAACATCCAGTTTTCTCTCTGGATTTAAGTACTAAAAATGAGCCGAATTGTGTTTCATTCGAATCTTCTAAAGTTTAAAGTACTACACCTTTTTGACTTTCGAAGACATCTTGAAAATTTCAGCAGTTTCCAATTAAAGAAAGTACGCCATTGCGGATTATAACGTGCCATTATTAAAAAAATCAGTATTCTTCCCTATTACAATGGTGAAGACGTAGCTTATATCCTTAACTTTTAATTCACAGGAAATTCACAGTTGCGACTTGAATCCGGTCGACTCGTATTTGTATGCATGTATAGGAGAAAAAAAAGGCGGGCGGAGTTTTATTTCAAGGAGTGATTTATTATTCGTACGGAGGATTAAAGCCTCCGGAATGAATGGAAGTTGGGAAGCGTGCAACAGACTTCTCCCGCGGGAAGTTGCTAATAGCGTTTAAGAAAAAGGAATAATTAAGAAGAGAAAATAATGAGATTGGAGTTCTGAGCGGCGAGGCCGGCAAAGTGCGAGAGAGGGAGAGTTAAAGGGTGCACGGAGGAGGCCGAGCGCGAGGAAGGGAGAGGAGGAAGGGAGAGAGAGGACAGAGGAGATGAAGAGCCGGAGAGCAGAGAGGAGAGCCTTTTTTAAAGAGCTAGAGCTGCTATGTAGGGAGAGGAAGGTTGTAAAATTCGCTCTGCTTTCGTTCCACCGATGTTTCTTCGCGATGCTCGTCCCGGAGACAAGTGCCAATCGCAAGAAAAACAGTTTGCTTGCTGATGAATGATGCGTTTCTCTTTTTAATTATTTGAATTATTTGATCTCGGAGAGGTAGCTTGTTGTGCTATTACTGTAGAATATCCTGGATTATTCGCTGAAAAGTAACATCTAAAGAGCGGAAGCTTAGCGTTGATACCGGGTTAATTGGCAAAGAAGTCAGAGACGCGATTATTAAAGGGCAGTGGCGAGAAGAAAGAAGTATTACGTGCTGAGTTACGAGCTTATCGCGTAAGATCATTTTCGAAAGTCGACATTTTCATCTTATGAATTTTCTTTAGTCATTTAAGATTAAAAGCCACTATACCAATACAATGGCACTTAGCTTCCTTTAGTTTTAATAATAAATTGTTTTGAAATTTTGTTAAAAACTATAAATATATCTATACAAAATCAAATATACACATTAAATGTAATATATTATTAATTAATGATTTTAATTAATTATAATATGGTTCTATAATTTATAATCCATTTTCTGTATTTTTTAAAAAGCTATAACATATTTGACTTACCGGACATATTTATTTGTGTATCTGTTTGTCATTACATTTTACAATTAACAATTCACAATTTTCGTGATAAGTAGGTGAGTTCAAATTTTTGGGACGGGTGTAAAATGACTGACAATTCATTTTAACTGTATTTTGGGGCAATTATGCCATTATTTACAAATTTACTTAAAATATTGCATTTAACAGTTTAGTAACTCCACGATAGGTCACAATAAGATTGGATGGCAATATACTTTAACGGTATATTGAAATAAGTTTGTCCTAATATTAAAACTATCCATAAATTTATCTTAAATCCTGCATTTAAAAATCCAGAAACTTCCTTGTTATGGATTGAAATAATAAACATTTTTAAATAAACAAATACCCTCGTAAATACATCCAATGCGATAGTAAAAATAAATGAAATGCGTTAGAAAGCAGCTTTGGCTGTTAATAATAATTGCGAATCTGTATCGTTTTAACCGTCGAGCCTAAACACGTCTCAATATTTTTATTGACTAATTTTGTTATGGTTAGTAATAAAGTTATTGTTAAAGTGTAAAATAGTGTAAAATAGTTTTATTATTATCCTACCGTGCAATTCCGTTTTGTACGGAACGTTCCTGATAAGTGAGAGAGTGAAGTCTTTTGAGATAGTTGAAGATTATATGACAAGACACTGTAATAACATTATTTGACAGGTCTGTGACATCTTTGTCCCAATGTTGAAACAATATCTACTTATTTACCTGAAATCTTGCATACATAAATTCAAAAATTTTTGGCTAAACTATATTTTAGACTTCGAAACTTGTGAATACTCGGTAGCACTGCATTTTACTGGTATGAAGAGACAGCGGTATTCCATTTTTGGAAAATTATCCACAAATTGATCTCAAATAAAATAAAATTATATAAAACTGTCCTTTGTTGATTAAATACAAAGTAAACACGCATTCGATCTACACATATACAGTCCTTCTCTGCCCAAGTACCATGAATTACTCTCTTACATCTGCATTCATGTTTTAAATCTCTAGAGGGGATATTATCGGACGTTGTCGAACATTTGCTTTATGCTGATGATTTGCAGACCTGCACGCAGATCACTGAGGGGGATCTTCGCGTGGGCGTTAATCGCTTGTCAGCTGTGGCGTGAGTAGTGTCAGCTTGGGCCTCTGAAAACGTCCTTCGCCTCAATGTTGGGGAAACAAAAGCCTATTTATATGATATTAAGCTTGGAATCGACATTTGTTCTTTAATTAATGTAAATATAATTAATTGAAACGATAAACCAGTCAAAGGATTCAACCGAATGCTCAAAATAATTATTTGATTATTCATAGTTGTGTTTTCAGTAAAGTTCATAAAAATAACTCGTAAAACAAATTGTTACATTGAGTAAGTTTTGAAGGATCGTGTTAGCCCAGCGAGTAGATTTTCGAATTGGCCCGATGAGGCTTATATTCCCCCCACGTGAGAGGACAAACTGCGGATGATATCTGATCACAATAGAATCTTACAATAGTCACATCCACTTCAGACTGGCACTCAAAGAAATTGGCTGGCTGGCTTCTTGACCCTCCCGAATTCGTGACTCAAGCGAGATAGTTTGAAACTCCACGACCGCAGGTGGCTGCCCCCGTTCGTCCTCGGCATTTTCTCCCTTTCATTTTTAATATTTTTATCATACTTTATATTGTGCTGAAATTGGATTCCCGAAAAAATTTTCCACTCTAAGCGAATCGAAAAAATCGTCTCTTTTCTTCCAAAGACTAATTAAATTGCAGCATTAAAAATTCATCTGTATTTACTAAAATGATGCGTCTTTCGAGAATGAGATTTTAATTAAATTAGCTAGTCAAATAATGTAAGTTCATATTATGTTCGTATTAATATGCTTTTAAATCAAAATTATTGTCAATCATCAGTATTATTTCTGCTTGATAAATTATTCAGCCATATTTGCACCATGGTTTGATAAATTCATACGAAACTTTATAATCTGTTTCAATTTATTTCTATTTATACATTCTTAACGTGTTTCTAAGCTGACATTCTATTAAATTGAAAATAAAAGTTCGTTTATATCAATGACGAAGAAAAAAATACGAAAACATCAATGAATATAGTAAAAAGAAATCACTATGAATATTTGTAGTCTTCGCTACTGTTAGGACGACTGCTATTTTAAGCTGTTCACTATTATATTAAAGCTATTCTTAAGACTAAAACGCGATATTAAGTAATGAATACAATTTTTTCAAAAAGTAACAATTTTATTTAATTAAAAATTATATTTTATACGGTCTTTGTAGTTGAAACATATATAAATTATGAGTATATTCTTTAAGTGAAGAATAAAATATTTTTAAACATCACACGAAGCTTCATCAAGATTAATTTCTAAAAGGTATGACACTCTCCTTGTAAAACCCTTTTATTTTATTTAATCATGTAACATGCTCTGAAAAACATCCAAGTATCTAAAGGTAAAGATTGTCTTGCAAGTATCAGAAACCAAAGGCTCAACTTTCTTAACAATCACCCATAAATCAGATCACTGAACGTTCTTCAAAGTATACAAATCTTAAATCATATGTTTTAACCATTAAAGTGATAAATGTCACTATCGCACATTCATTATTATGCACGAGGCATACATTCGGCATCTTTTAATTAAGTTTATACACGAACTCCCGGTTGCGTGCGTATACCACACGCAACGCGGGCTATGGGGGGGGGGGGGGTGGAGCACCGCGCGCAGAGCACATTCTTTGGCGCGGGGAAGACGCAGGTGGAATTCGCGCTCGGCGCTTTGATAAATACGTGATTTCCAGTCTGGCGCATATATAGGCGCGCGCGGGCGGGCGCGTACGCTCCCTCGAAAAGGAAGACATACCAGGCGTAAAATGAAGAACGAGCCTGCTTCTGTTTGCTCAGCGCCGCCGCCGCAGCGGCCCGAGAAGCCGGCTCTGCTTATTCCGTTCCTTGCGAATGCTCCGCACCCCGCGCCCCATTGTTCGAACTTAAGCGCGAGCGCGCATTGTGTGTCTGTGTGTATGTATGACGCGGGAGCTGGTGTATAAGTTATGTGCGAGGCGTATACGTGTATAATGCAGTGGGCGAGAATCGGGACTCGCGTGCTGCCGGTGCAGTGCCGCCGTGCAGCCGAGCGCAAAATTGGATTTCCCGAAGAGAGAGCGCGCGCGGGGGCTTCAAACGTATCGTACGTATATAGGCGCACGCTGCGCTGCCTGCACGCGCGAGTTTTCCTTGAGCGCGCGCACCCACGGGCGAAAAAAGCGACGAGATACAGCTGCGCGAAATGAAATAGCTCTACCGAGGTAACGACGACTGAAGGCTGTATGACATAAATGCATCGCGTGCGTAGGTGAGCGCTGTGTGCTGCTGCTGCTGCTGCACGTAAATAAGATGAGCCCCAAGTGATGGATAGGCAATGCGGACGAGTGCGGCTGGGCGAGGGTATCGCGGTGCAGGGATTTATGCTTTTGTCTTGAAAGTAGGGAGGAGAGAGTGCGGCTCGATGCTCCGATGGCTTATTAAGACTGTACTTATTTGGTGCGTTTTAAATATTAGAGTGCTCAGACGTTGATTAAATTATAATTAGCCAGTGGATATCTGTTAGATTGATTTTTAATTAGGACTCAGAGGCGGGAGCATACATTTGCATGGTGGACGAGTCGGCGCGCCCGCTCTCTTAGTTGCACGGCTAGACAATATCACGAACGGTATAGGGGTAATCGATTAAATTAAGCTTTGTCTGTACTCAATGTTACTATACTCCGATGTACGTTGGAAATAACGCTTGCTTTTTTCGTTCTCTTTTCATCTTGTTTATTTTATTTCAATCAACTGCTGTGTTCTTTCGAAAGGAGAATATGTAAAAGAGATTTTGAAAAATGTTACGATATTGTACAGGTTCGTTTATACCAAGGAGAGTGCACACCTTTCAGGAAACGGATTTCTATCGGATTTAGGAAGTTAGTTTCTGGTATGTACTCAAAATCGAAGCTCAGCACCCGAAATTTGACCCTTGTTCTCAATATATCAAATATTTTACTTAATAATGGTACCTCTACTTCACATCATAACTTCGCAAGTTTTTATCATAGAAAAACGACCCACAGTGAATAAGATATGTCGGAAAAAGCTTTAATCTCAGCTTTGTTTTGTATACAAATTATAATCTGCTACATAATTATTAGTTATTCAGGAGAATGACGAAAAATGGATCAATAAAACAAATTTTAAAAGAGTTAAAATCATTGATTATTTATGTATTTTTTTGTAATTTATTTCAATAATTAATATCATTAAAACAGATTGAATTTTTTATAGAAAAAACTGATATTAAAATTTTTTCCATCTACTTTTATTTACATTTATACAACTCTAACCTATAAATCGCAACTTTGACATGATTTTTAGGCTCTCGTGGTATAATATATTATTCGACACTAGTAGGTGTGTTGATTTTTAGCGCATGTGACTTTTCTCCCTCGCTTTGGTCGGGCGTAAAACGTCCCATGCGCTAAAAAGCCAACGTACCCACCAGTGTCGAAAAGTACTATTGGATCACTTCTCTTAGTAAAAACTTGCAGAATTGCGATCTCAAGTAGAGGTTCCATTTATTAGTAAAACATCTGGCATTTTAGGTACAGTAGCTGTTATCTTGAAAGCTGGATCAAAATCTATTTCTCACAAAAGGGTGCCCTCTTCTTGTAAGTATATTTGACTTGATTATATGAAACAAGTTGAAATACAAAAGTCTTTTAAAATCAGAGTATTAGAATCTTCAAAATATGTAAGTGGTTAGAGATAGAAATAAATATATATATATATATATATATATATATATATATATATATAAATTTATATCCTTTATTAATTTTTAACAATTTATTTATCGAAGTAGACCATTTCCGATCTCGTAATATATATACATTACAAGATCGGAAATGGTCTACTTGATGCATATGTATTAATTTACATAATTTTGAGTTTATCTCATAATAAATTTAGACAAAACGTGAAAACATGTATCCTTCAGGACGTAAGTATATGGCGCTAACGGATTAACTTATTTTTTATTTTATTGTGAAACATGCGTGAGGTATAAAAACACAACAATTTAAAAAATCACCCAGATATTAAATACAAAATAAATTTTCAAAACTGTAAAAAAGCAGTGTCTATAGAAAAAGTAGATTAAAATAATATCAAATTACACTGATATAAAAGTTTCTGCACTGGCATACTGCCAATGAAAATAATCTCATCTCCGGAGTATAGGGCCAATAGAATTCATGCATGTGATGTGAGGATAATGTACAGAAGTGACCGTTCAAGCGTCAATTCGATAGGAGACTGCATTTATGGAGTAAAGAAATTCATACAACAGACAGGAAGTAAGCTATGCTAATCAGATATAAGTGATAAATTCTTTGACAAAAAATACATAACTGTAATAAAAATTGAATAATCAAGAACGTACAATTTTAAATTAAAAAATTCTTTTAGAACCATGTAAGCTAGATAAGTATACCTTCCTGCCAAGTAACGCTTAAGTATGTGCCATACACAAAGAACTCAGTCCACTGTACAGAAGAGTAATCTAATTAAAAGACGTATTCTGGTATATAATTTATTTCATGGTGTGTAATTAATTCTTAAAAATTCACGAGACTCCAGTTTCATTATAGATTTGTCCCCTTTTTTCATACTCATCTGCGTTTATAAATGCAGGTATATATATATATATATATATATATATATATATATATATATATATATATATATATATATATATATATATATTTGTGCCTGGTTTATCGATGCAGCGTAAAGTCATTGGTTCGAAATGAACATCGCCGGACCGGCTGATTGACTGATGAAGCGCACCGACTCGATCCCCGATTCACCGAGCGGAATGAAATGGATTTTTCAAGCCGAGAGAAGCAGCTTTGGTTAATAAGGATGCTCAATACCGTCGGAATTACATTGTCCTTGTATTTTTCACCTGATTGTCTGTTTTCTTTTAAACTGGTAGCTTTAATTAGTGGAAATTTGTATTCTTGCAAAAATCGCACTTTTCCTTGTATTCGATTATCCTTGGTAAGTATTCCTTGAGAGTATGACTTTTTCAAAAATTTAGACCGATGCTTCATTGTGTATAATTTTTTTTAAGCCGAAAGCGTCAATGAGTTACTTGGAATTAAAGAGAAATTTGACATTAAAGCGATGCAGCTAGTGAAGATTAACGAGCTTTGCTCCCCCAGTCTGCGCTCGTTAGTTTTGTTCACTAGATATTTTGCACAGCTCTTTATTGCTCTTTACTACAGCCATATTATATATACCGTATTATTCCATTAATAATTAATTTCAATTGTGAAAATACCGTAACAATCATTTCCAAATATTTCAAGCGCTAAATATTCCTTTAAATTTGATTAATTTGAGAGTCAAAAAGCGCTGCAGGACCTCCGCTGAAATAAAAGCCCTTTCCCATTTACGAAAAATAGTAGAGGAAGGCTGCGAACAGCGAGAGAGAGAGAGAGGGGGGGAGAGAGAGAGAGAGAAGAAATGATTTTTGGGACATAGGGAGAGAGAAAAGAGATTGCACGAGGGCAGAGGTACCACGGAGTGCGCGGTGCCACGGAAAATTTCTGGTTTTATGATCGAGCTCGAAAAATCGCGGTTATTGCTGACGCCGCATGGCGGCAGAAGCGCGGGCGCGCGGGAAAGTTGACGCGCATGGCTGCCTGCAAAAATAATGTGACACGGACTCTGGTAACGTCAGCTGCCACGCTGCTCTCTATATTTTAGCCGGCCGACTAGTTCCGGGCTTCTACTACTGCAGCCGCCACTGTACGCTTTCTCTCCCTCTCTCTCTCTCTCTCTCTCTTTGGTGCTCTCGAAACACGCGGCGGCTGTTTCAACACATACACGCGCGCATGCATATACAGAGGCAGACGGAAAGCAGAAAAGCCCCTCTTTCGTGTTCAAGTAACAGTGTCCAGTTACAGCGGCGTATCGCTGGCCTGCGCCCACCGGTCTCGTTTGGCTTTTCGATATCAGCACTAAACTATTTTTGATGTGCTTGCGTCCCGACCCCGCGTGTATGCTGCTCGCGTGAGAGAGAGGGGGGAGAGAGAGCTTTAGCGGGTTTTACATTTTTAATGGAGTACCGACGATTAATTGGTCTCGCTTACTATATGTACGCCACGGCGAGCGAACTTTCGAATCTTTTAGCTTTTTTAATGTGCTTTTAACGCTGCGATTAAATCAAGCCTTGCTTATCTATGAACGCGTTGCCGCAAAAAGTATTGTTGGATACGCTGCTGAAAATTACAAACTTGTACTAAATAGTCGAGAGTGAATAGAAATAATTTTGTTGGCTTTGTCCGCGTAAATTCGCCTAGAGGAGTCAAATTATTTTTAAGTTTTAAAGAAGTTTAACTACAGTCAACATTTTTGTTCAATAGCAAACAAATGCCATTACCGCTGTTACTGTATTTAAAGGATTCGTAATCTGTAAATAATAATTTGCCGGCGTGCATGGTTGATTATCTGCAAACGTGTATATTTTATGTAAACTCAGTGGCAGTTTAAAATTTGTTGTATCGAATTCTTCTTACAGGATGTTTTTCATTGACTTGGTCTCAATGTCAATAATCCGAAAAGACTTTCATATTGGCTTATTAAAACTTTTAAAATATATCTCTAATAGAGAAATATTTGATGCCACGGAGTTTACAGAAAAGTGCAGGAATAAACTTTAATCGACAAAGTGACCTACAAACGAAATTTTGAAATAACGTAACGACTACTACAGTTTAATATCAATACAAATAAGTAATTTTACGTTGTAATTTATGTTTTAAAAAAATATGCAATGTTCTTATAAAACATTTTACAAGAAGAGAACAGTTCAAGAACAGTCATCGAGTTAACAATTGGAAGCTAAATTAGGAACAGACCAGATGTTGCATGAGCTTATTGGGAATATTACTGGATGAATTTAGTCTGGCCGTTAAAGTTAACATTATAAAAAAGTTATCGAGTAGGCACTCAAATTTACGTTTTCGTGGAGAATCACCAATATAATATGTAAATAATATAGCGTTCGCATACACAAAACAGCTACAACTATATCAAATGTCAGAAAATTATTCCCAATTCTTTGCGGCACATAGCTTCCTCTAAATAAATTATTTTAATATCTAATTTATTTTTCCGATTCTTAAGGTGGTCTAATGGTAAAATTTGACGAAAAACTCGATTTTTTTTAAATTTTATTTTCTGATACTCTGTACATGTTTAGAACAGAAAATGATTTTATATTGGCATTATTAGCCATAAAAATAATTTGAATGAGCTAAATAGTTATTTATACGTATTTTTCTTCCGACCTTTATTCAACACAATCCAGTGTGCTCCTACACTAATCGACTCCAAACCCGTGTCCAAATTTACTCAATAGTATGCAGACAAACTTCAGAAAACATAGAAATGATTTAAAAAAGTATTTGATCGATATTCTGTGATAGAAAAATCGTTTCAAAATCATCAGAAAACTATTTCTCTTTTTTTACAAAAGTGAGGTTTTCTCCATTTATGGTTTTCCAATGTTCAGCAAGTCTTATGCGTATAGGATTACAATGAATTAATCTGAAATTTTAAGGATATCATATTTAACTTATTCACATTACAACCATGAACTCTGATTAAAAAGATAAAATAATCAGTATTGCCCATTAGAGTTAGAGATGTCGTCTTTTAGGTTATTTTTACAATGAAACTTCAATATAATTTTATTTTTCTTTATAATTGTGTTTTTAAAAATTTGGAGTTCACTGTTCTATTTGGTACGGGTATTAGATATTCTATCATTTTTTTTCAAATTCTATACTTGCATTCCTATACGCAAGGACTGTTTTGAAAAAACATAAATTTTCATTGAAAGTTGCTTGTTTTCCCTACGTGACTATGGGTAAATTGTCTAAAAATTTATGAAAATTTACAAAAAAACACTTTCTTTTTAAGTAACAAATATAACCACCAATTTAAAAAAATGTTATCATGTAACTAGCAAATTTTTCAAAATTTACTATAGGACCACCTTAAGCTGCTAAATAAGATCGTTAAATAAAAACTCAAAAATATTACTGTAAATAATATTTACTGCTTTTAACAATAACATATTTTTTAATAAATTTTCATGATTAGTTTTCACGATATAATATTTTTAAAACAACGGTAATGGTTAATCCAAAAACACAGAATTTATTATAGTAAAATGGAAATTACAAGATTATATTCATGCATTAAATAATCAATTTCCAAGTGTTAAAAATGAGAAAAATGTTGTAAAACAAAAACAAATTCCTTATTTTTGGTTATTTATGAGTTTAGCCGGAAAAACAAAAATCATGACCTAATATTTTATATGTGCACGCATCATGCGTGCGTGTACACCTTAGTTCGAACCTATTTTTCCTAACGTGCTGCAGTTAATGATTGTCAAAAGGTACATAGTTTTATTACGGCGTAAGCTGATGATACCATAGACCTAACAAGAAAAAATATAATCTCTAGGAAACGGAATACGATTATTTATTTTGAGGTTAGGTTACCAAAAAACGAAGTCAAAGGCTCATAATTTGTACCCTCGTTCTCGAGATATGATCTATTTTATTCTGGGTATGATTTATTTTATTATTTTATTATAATCCTAAGAGGTACTTCTATTTTTAATCACAATACTACAAACCGTGATAATTGTAAAATAATTCAAACAGAAAATAAAACCAAATTTTTAAAAATAATAATTTATTTCAATCAAAGTTATGAAAAAGGAAAGATAGTGACGAAAAATGCATCAATTATAACCGAATTTGGTGCATTTTTCATCACCATCTTCGATTGTTAATAACTTTAGAACAAATGAATATTTTAAAATGCCATAAGTCTCAAATTAAAGATTTTTCCGCATAGTTTAATCTACTTCTTTGATTATTTTACAATTATCAAAGCTTGTAGAGTTATGGTTGAAAGTACAGGTACCTTTTTAATTAAAATCTGTTTCCCGGAGGTTGTGTACTCTCTTTGTTAGTCTATGGCATAAGCAGCTTACGCTAGTATGCACAATTTGATAGTCATTTATTGCGGCATTTAAAAAAAAATTTCATCCTTTGGATATATGTATAAGTGTTTAACGGGGTAAGCTAGTGTTAAAGCCTGGAAAAACATGAGAATATTTTTATTAAAAATTCTTTTTACATACAATTAAGCATTATGAAGCTTTTCTTACCTAAAAATTGTACAATCCAGGTTAATTTAACATTTGCTAAGTTCAAACTTTTTTACACAGCCTAATGGTATGTATATATATATATATAGATAAAAAATTTAATGATATACCATCGCACTAAATAAAATCGTTTGAATTTATTTTACTTCTGATTCATTCACATTGAGAATATACATATTGTGATCACCAAAAATGGTGACAATTAATTCCCTTACCATGCCTTTTTTGAAAGCAGTTTTTCGGATTGATTTGAAACTGTCAGAATTTCTTCATAATATGTATATTCTCAATATGAGTGAATCAGAATTGAAATAAATTCAAAAGATTTTATTTAGTGCTATGATATATCATAAAAAATTTTGATCATTATTTAAACAATCGATATAGTGTATAGGAAATAAAATCTATTACATTTTTTTCAGTTTTGATGCACTCATTTTGAAAAGAAACGTAATATGAAGATATCCTGAGAGTTTCAAATCCATTATCTATTCGTTAAAAAGCAGGCTTTGCACTTCAAACATTTACAATTAGACTGTATGTTAAGAATAATGAGTTTAGCTAAGGATAGCTTCATAATAACTTATTTGTATATAAAGTTATAAACAGATATATTTTCATGGTTTCTTCATGCTTTAACATTGACTTGCCCGCAAGAGGTCTATAATTGCTGTTTAGTCAGTATTTCTTATTTACTATCCTCAAAACGTTCCATAAACTTATAATACTTATTATCTTAAATTATGGCTACTATCTTGCATTAATAAGTACTAGAGTATATTGGATCTTCAATTTAATATCCATATCACTAGCATAGTTATAGTAGGGAAAAGCATACAAAGTGGCGTCGTGTGTGAAGCGTAACACTAATTACGTACAATAAATTCATAACCCTCCTCGGTAAGCCATAGCCGGGTACAAATAGTTGTGGTCTCTTCATTAATGTATAATATAATAATATGTATACATAAATTAAAACGTAAGAACTTTTTTCTTTTTTATTAAAGAAAGTAATTTGTCGGTGTTTCTGTTAAGGGTAGAATATTACGGTAGAGTTTGTAATGTGCTTTGTTTGTAAACAAAGCACATGCAATTTTTACAGAGATGCTTGTATCAATCGTCAGAGACTAGGAATCGAATCCGGGTCATCGGCATGAAAATCCGACACTCTACCGACTGAGCCACCATAGGCCGCGGTAGAGAAACTTGTGATAAATAACTCACAAATATATATACTTTTTAAGTACTTTATTCAACTATTGTATAAGGAGCGCGGACCAAAAGTGCACCCAACGGTTAAAATAACTTTGAATTCGGCGGGGATATTTCAATACGTGTTTCCTGGGATTATACTAGATTTATATGCGTACATATATTGAACCTTTCGAAATCTCGGTCAACAGCAACTCGAATATGTTTTAATCGATATTTTAATTTTACGATAATTCATACAAGTTAGGCATATGAATATTCAGCTAATTATTTTAAATTGGATATTAATTATCAATAAAAAATGTATATTTTATCTATCTAATACAAACGGTGTTTATGATTAAAATAATTCGCAATAAAAAAACATTATTAAAATATCTTTGATGGCCTATTTTACTTAACTTAATTATACAATTATCTATTATATCTTTATTTACAAATGTTTGATAAAATTTTATTTGAAAATGTAATTAAACGATCAAATTTGATATATCTATAAAATACCTATCTCAATGATCATAGTACAATAAAACTTTTTGAAAACTGTACGTAAGATACTAAAGCAATATATTATCCATTAATGCCCCTTTTTAATAAATTATTCATTCTTTATTTGACAATATTTGAAGTGCACTCAATATCTGCTTTTCACCTATGCCGAGAAAATCGACCTCTTTTTCGGAAGCTGGACTACATATCTTGACAGTTTTGTCATTAAATATGTCTAAATAGAAAATTAGTCAAGTAAGGGGGACACCACCTTTGAACCCAAGAACGAAACTTATTTGTATGAGTCTATAAAAATTCTTCCTTTCAAAAGCAATCAGTTTGAAATTCTTATTACTATTAATACTTGGTAATACCTATAATTTCACCTTTAAAAAGTTCAAAATCTTGATGCAGACCCGTCGACCAAATTTCTCCAAGATTGGGGATAATACTTTTCAAGACATTAGTTATGAATACAGAAAATTAATTTTTACTACGTATACAACTTACAACTACGTATACTACGTATAAAATTTTTTACTTACATATATATAGTAAAATTAATTAATAATATTAAATAATTAATTAAAAAGTCAATGATATGTATGCAAAAAAATTTCATTAGGAGCTTAATAACTATGGTGAATTTATATATCGCGCTGCATCAATATGTTGAGTTTTTTACAGTGAAATTATAGGTATTACAAAGTATTAAAAGTAAAATTTTTTTTAGAAAGATTGCTTTTGAAGGAAGAATTTGTATGCACTCATAAAAATAAGTTTCGTTTTTGGGTTCAAAGGTAGTGTGCCCCCTTAAAAGAACAGTAACAGCAATTAGAATAATAAAAGCCCAACGCTGTACGTACGACAACCGCGAAATTTACGCTCGGTGTGTAACTAGTGACTTTTCTCTCTCCATCCTGCACTATTTATTTAGCACTACACAGATCATTCATCACGCTTCGAAAGCGTGCATCTCAGACGCTCCATAATAACCTCAGGAGTTAGCGTTCGCAGTTCGAGAAACGCGAAAACGCTCGTTTCGAGTGTGTGGCCAGTGGCACGCGGTGAAATTCCACAAGACTCAACTGTTCGCAGTTGGCCACAAGCTCTGCCCGAAGATCGACGCGTGCGCAGCGCGTTTTGCGACGTGTAACACTTACCCCTCGCGCTAACCCCGAAGGACTCTAATGAGGTGGCCTTCGACGCCCGAGGGCTTCAGCCTCCCGTTCAGCGCATCGTGTGAGTTTCCACAAAGTCCGCGGGAGGGAACTTTGCCGGATCCGGATGCTGTCGCTGCTGTTGCTGGTGCTGCTCGATTGTCGGAAACACCCGCTTTCTCGATGCTCTCTCAGCGATCGCACTTAGTATATACTCAGTCCACATTGTTCCACTGGAATTCGGTTGGTGCGCGATTCTTTTTTATTTGATATTCTATTGTTCTAATAGTTTACGCTAAAATAATTAGGTCGTATTTTCTATTGTTTAAACGTCTGTTCGTCGTGTGAAGCGATGGGTGGCGCCCGACCCCGTGGATGAGAGATAATTCTCGAGTGTTACGAAAGGCACAGTTCAAATGGGTGTACGTAAACCATGTAATTTTGATAAAATTGAATTTTCATTTAAGGGTGCCAGCCTGAGTTAAAGTCGATAAAGAATTTTCTTTTAATGAACGAATACAAAATTTTCATTGAAAGGAACTACTCTGTGAATTTTGTTTTGCTATAAGTACTTGATAAAATCTGTTATTTTACCGTTACAAAAACTCAAAATCTTGCTCCTTCGTGATACTATATATAGCCTAATATATTAAAGAAAATGATTTAATGTATGTACAAAATAAAACATAAACATTTTTCTTTAATGTTCAAAGCAAAATTTTATTTTTATTTTGTATTTTATGTGTTATGCACTGAAGTATATTAATTTATTTGCACTGATGGTACTTTTTTCAATATTCTTTGTTGACCCGTTACCCAAATACTCTGCAAACTGCGATATATTAATTAAAATCTCATTTTTATTAAAGTTACGCGCTTTATCTACAGCCCTTTGAAATGCGATTTCGTGACTCTCGAGAGTTCCTATTTCCTCCATGAGAGCGGCGTCAACCATCGCTTAACACGATGAATAACTTTCAAGTTTTTATTTTTACCAAAAAAAAATACGACCTAATTACTTTTCGCCTATTTCACGTAAAAAACAAACTTTTTATATTTATGCAACATCCTAATTTACGATAGCTTACTCATAAGCAGAGTGCACACCCTTTGGGAAATGAATTGGAAAGGTACTTTCTGGTACCAAAAATGAAGCAAAGCGATCGTAATTTATTCCTATAAGCCCTTATTCTCGAGGTATGAGCTATTTTACTCCGAATATGCCATAGCTTAGTAAAATATAATACATCTACTCTGTAGCACAGCATAACTCTGGAAGTTTTTATACCAGACAGAAAAAGATTTAATGTCAGCTTCGTTTTGTATAAAAATGTTAATCATTTCCAAAGCTACTAGTTATCAAAGAGTGTGATAAAAAACACATGTCGGATTTAGAAGATTCTCCTATTCTTTAAGCATTTTTTATCCCTTTCTACTACTTTAATAACTTTGGAATGGATTGACATTTTAATAAAATACAAAACTGGATATTTTCTACAAAAATAGTACATATTTGACGTAAAATAGTTTATATCCCGAGAATGAGTGCCCACTGGAAAAATTTTCGTGTTCTGGACTTCAGTTTTGGGTACCAGAAACTACCTCCCAAATCCTGATCGGAATCCGTGCCCCGCAGTGTGTGCACTTTCTCCCTGTCAGTATGATTTTGTATGATTTTTGCACGTATAATTTGTAATGAAAATAGTAACAATTTTATAAAAGTCAAAATAATAAGCACTACTAATCATTTTTACGTCAGTCAATTTCACAGAGGTATTTTACTAAATTCAAGTTTGAAAAGTACCGAAAATATCTAGAACTATTGGAGGGTAGATTATTTGTTTACAACACGTAACGCAACGTATCAAAAGTATTATTTACGAAAATGTACCAAAGCTCCGAGAAAAACTGAAGCATCTTAATTAACGAAATATATATATATTATAAATTATGTAAACCATAATATAAACATGTACAATGTAAACATATATATGAATAATGATTATTGTAGCTTTAAAAACAATAGTAGAAACAGATTAACTTAAGAATCGACGAATTTCATTTTTGGAGGAACCGTATTGTTAAATAAATAAACGTTACAATACTCTTTTATTACAAAGTTAATTGTTTTTTATTACATGTGCGTATTTCTGCATGTTCGTAAAATAATATTTGGTAATAACAATATTTATATGTGCGTCATATAATAACGAATATTTAATAAAGTATGTACAGTATTAAAAGATAATAAATGGTAGAAACAAACTAAATAGGTTAGATTTACATTCAAAGTTTGTGTTTGTTTAAAGCATACTCTTCAGCAGATTCTACCCAGCTATCAGCTGTAATTTACCTTATTTTTAGCATATTAAAGGGCATACCAACTTTGAACTTAAAATTTTGTTTTTGGGTTCAAAGGTGATGTGCCCCCTTAATCTGTCTATATCTACCAGTTTCTACCAGGTTTCGATTCTGAAATTTCACAATTCTGCCGTGCAAATTAAACTGTGTCTATTTGCATTAAAAGCAAATCCCAACAAACATTTACTAAAATTAATTTTTATTTTGCCCTATCTACGTACGATTTTCGTTGATCAAACAAATTCGTTTCCCATAAAAAACGCACTCGATCTATTAATTCCTGTAAAACAGAAACATAAACGTTTCTATTCCTTCTCCTGCGAAATCATAAACTTCGAGCCCATGCAAAATGCAGATACCTACCCACTTTCTGCATCGGCACAGCACGGCTTTCTACTATACACCGCACACGCATCAAAGACAGCGAAACATTTTTCTTCCAATAGCCAAGCCTCCGAGAAAGCCGGCCTCAAAGTGGGCCAGCCGGGGCAAAATCAACCGTCCACGCGCTCGTCTCCTCGACGCCCCCGCACGGCCACGAGCCGAGGCGCACACACACACAAGCGCTGCTGGCGCTTCGCTTGTACCGCGCCAGCGGTATACGTCGGCGTCCTCGTCGTCGGCGCTTGTCCCCAGGGGCGCCGGCAGACACTTTCGAGATTACCTTCGACCTCCGCGAGCGCGGGCGCAAAAACGTGCGAGCGCGAGCGAGCGAGAGAGAGAGAGGCGAGACACGAATCGACCGGAAAATCCCGCAGAGATTCGATCTGCTACTTTATTTCTGCCGAATGCACAAACGTCGCGTTGTGGGAGGGGGGGCTATATACGCCTTGAGCCGGAGCTCGAACCCGATGGGCACGTATACAAACGTCAGGTGTATATATATATATACGTACGGCGGTGTACACTCGCGTGCGCGCGCGCGCGCTGACGTCGGGAAGCTCTATTTTTCCGCGGAGGACTCTCGGCACGTCCCTCTTAACTGGCTTCGCCTCTCCCTCGCTCGTGGCTAGAGCCCACAGTCTCGGACCCTCCCCCTCGCTTCGTCTCCGGCTGCTGCTGCTGCTGCTTCGTTCTAGGTAAGGTTTTCTCTCTTGATCTGCGCTTGGATGTGTGCACGTGTGTGTGTGTATGTCTAGCGGAGAAATTCAGTTCGCTTCGTAGCCGGCCGCGCGCTCACTCGATTAAGCTCGTCGAATCGTGTAATGCGAGAGCGAGCGGGCGGGCGGGCGCGCGAAGACGAGAACGAGATTAAGAAGTTTGATAGGGCCCGGGTTAGTTCTCGCTTTCTTTTTATCGAGATTGTTTCGTGGTTATGATTTAATTGATGGTGTAACGGTGATATCGCGCAGGGATTCGGAGGATGTTTGGTGTACCGTTAAAGAGGGTGTGAATGGCAAGATTACTTGATAGTAACTAAAGAAAAAATAATAATATTTTCGACGTAATATTAAATTGTAAGTTACTGGTTCTTAGTTTTAAATCTTACTTGTTCAAAAGTAAATATATTCTTTTGAATTAATTTAGAGTGAGTGCTTGACTTTTAGCTTACTAGGTTTAGCGCTGCGAGACTTTTTATTTGCATTTTGTATCAATGAACAATAAATATTGATAAAAGAAACTATGTGTATATCTGATTTTTGTTATTATTTATAATCTTGAAAATACATACAACTATTAAGTTATTATAGAACGTTTTAAATTTCAATTAGCTTTGTAAAATATTGGAAGAATCTGTTTATACATTCGTTGCGCTGAACCTATTAATTATATTTTACGTAACTAATTACAAGTTCAAACGCTTTCAAAAGCAAAGTGTAATCTTAACTGATCAGTTGCTTTATCAATGAAACTCAAATTTGTATCTCTAAAACCTATAGTTTATTAACTTCGATCTAAGAAAATTTTAATATAGCCAATTACGTAAAGAGTGGGCCACTCAATTAGTGGCAAATATTTGATAATTATCGATACTTCGATTTTTTCTGCAAACAGTTGAACAAATATACCATATATGAATTAAATAGTAGTTTTTAATGTGAACTATTATTTAATCCGCGTATCAGCGAGTAGCCAAACAATTTTTGTATTTGGATGTCTATATCCCTCATTAACTCTTTCAAACAGGACCTTCTAATTTGTGGGAGTTAGTATTTGTTTCTCTATGTACTGATTACTGATTTTATATGTATAAACTAGAATTTCGGTATAATTAGTTTAATTTGATAGTCGTTATTAAGCTAACAAGGATATAACAAGCTAAATAGCATACTTCCAGAAAACGGTTTATGATGAGTAGAATTATTTTACTCAAATATGCGTTATTTCAGTGATAAATGATATATCAAATTCTGATTATAACTCTGCACGTTTATACGACAAAAAAAGTAAACAAAAAGTTTTAACCCATTAAATGTTGAAAGTAATAAAAAATAAATGAAAAATCAAGAATTCCGATTTTTTGTTTAATTCGTCATGCATTTTTTAACACCTTTTTTGATAATTAAGAGGGCAGACCTGAGTAAAACGCAAAGAAGGAATTTTTTACGAGTCTAGAAAACTTTTTATGTTTAAAAGTAATCATTCTGAAAATTTTTATGATATCAATACATAATAATATCTTAAATTTTACCGTTGTAAAGACTCAAAATCTTAATCTTACACGTCACAATAAATCATCATTTTCAATACCATATTTATTAAAGGAACATTGTTTCTCACACGATTCTAGGTGACATAATGAACGAAAGTTTTCTTTTCGATGATTATTCGACTCCTTTTGACATGTATTACTAAAAGACGGTGCACTTTATCGATAAATTTTATTTTATTATTTTATTTTGGAGATCAAATGATTTTTTTAAAAATATTAAAAAATATATTTTCAAAAAACCGATTGGATCTTCGAAAAAAATAATAAAAGAAATTTTAACAAAAAAGTGCTTGGCCCATTTTATAATACATGTCAAAAGGAGTTGAATAACCGTTGAAAACAAATTTTTCATTTATCATGTCACCTACAATCGTGTGAAGAACAAAGGTCCTTTAATAATATGGTATTGAAAATAGTGATTTTCTGTGATGCTTAAAATCAAGATTTTGAGGTTTTACAAGGGTAAAATTTAAGATACTATTAATTATTGATAGCATAAAATTTTTCAGAATGATTTCTTTTAAACATAAAAAGTTTTCTGTCCCCATAATAGCTTTGGAAGAGATGAACATTTTTATACTTAACAAAGATGACATTAAATCTTTTTCTATCTACTCTTATTTACTTTTGAACATTTTTCTAAGGTAAAAACTTGCAGAGTATGATGTGAAGTAGATATGTATTTCCTACTAAATTGACGCACATAGGAGATATTTTAAGAATAAGGTTTTTTGTCTACTGTTCGCGACGGTTGTCCGCTTTAAAATATATTTAAGACTGACAAGAGGAGTACACGGAGTCCAGGTCACGGGTTTTGACGAAACTTTGGGGATCGTTTTCTGATACCTAAAAATAAAGCCCAATGCCTTTAGTTTTATCAAATGGGCCTTTATACAGCAGATACAGCGCATTTCATTAACGTTGATAGTATATATATATATATATATATATATATATATATATATATATATATATATATATATATATATATATATATATATATATATATATATATGTATATATATATATATGTATATATATATGTATATATATATATATGTATATATATATGTATATATATATATATATATATATATATATATATATATATATATATATATATATATATATATATATATATATATATATATATATATATATATATATATATATATATATATATATATATATATATATATATATATATATATATATATATATATATATATATATATATATATATATATATATATATATATATATATATATATATATATATATATATATATATATATATATATATATATATATATATATATATATATATATATATATATATTACGTTTTGCATGTCCTATATGAGCAACACTAATGTTTTAAGCTCTATCTCATATTCAAGAGTCCATTTGATTAAGCTACGGACATCGGGCTTCGTTTTGAGGTACCTAAAATCGATCCCCATAGTTTCATCAAAATCCGTGACCCGGACTCCGTGAACTCCCCTAGTGCGGTGGTATTTCTTTATATGGCCGTCAATTATTACGCGCGCAAATTGTCAAGATCTGCGAAGTTTTCGCGGTCACTGACATCCCACCTGTAGTTTTCGACATGAATCCAGTTAAAAAATCAGAAGGTCATTGCGATTAACATTAGAGACGTTCTCGAGCCCTTGACTAGGTCAGTCGCACACGTCTTTTCTATTATTTCTGTTTTGCGTAGACGCTCGAGTAACTTTATAAACCGCACAAATTATGTATATCCAGTATAGTTCAGGCGACGTGCGAATATGTATTCGTTAAATAAAACCAACCATTACGTTTTCTATCAATTGTTTGAAGTGTGCTAATTTATATTCGTCATTCTCTGCTTTCCAATTGTGAGCTCCTTACGTATGTTCTGTGACTTATTTTTCCTTTCTATATTCTAAAGATGGGTATAATTAATCATTTTTGAGAATTCTCATGCTGGTACATCTTCTATTATTTACTTTCGGATATTTTTTCTAGGCTAAAATTTCCAGAATTATAATCTGAACTCTCACGATAAAGTCATTAGAATTCAAAAAATAAATTTTGTTCTCAAAGCTTATGTGGGTATTTAAAAAAAAGATATTTCTTTAGAATAATTGTCAATTAAAAATATATTCTTGAACAAAAGCTTTTTATTCTAAGGGCCCATTGTCAGTGAGGTCCCATTCTTAGTGGGGAGCGGAGTTGACTCTCAGCGATATATGTAGATATACTTGTATACATCAGAAGGTGCGACTAGACGCGTGTAGATGTCTCCCAGCTCCCTCACTGATAATGAGCCCTGAGGGAGCGGGGAGACATCTAGACGCGACTAGAATCGACGCCGTTGTGACTGGTCGACTCTGCTCGTCACCAGACGTATATTCGTATCTGCTAGCGCATAGACATTAATAGGTTTTTTAGTGGAAATTATTAATTTTACACTTATATTTTTGGTACTAAACATGCCTTTGGTGTTTTGTACATAGTAAATAAACAAATATACATACTGTGTGGTGTATAAATTATTTCTTAGAACATAATATAGTATGTTACTCACCAAGGGAGTAAACTCGATTCGCTCGGGCAGCAAGTCACTCGGGGCGGTCAATAGCTCTCATTACTCCCGAGTGCAGTATACAACTTTTTCCCATGCCCGGCGGAAAGTTATTTGAGTTTAATGCCCGATTTCATGATCGTATTCTAAGAGCATCAACACCAAAATGTATCATTAAATTATTTCGACAAAAAATTTAATCTATTAAAGTTACCCACGAAATAAATCACTAAAAACTCCCTTGTGGCAATGATTCTTTAACTTTAGCACTCGAGTGGTTGATTTGAACTTCGTTTTGTATGAAAAATATTAACTTAGTCCAACATTATGAATACTTGAAAATAGTGATGAAGAGTGCATGAAGTATCTCCAAAAGAGTTTAGAATCCTCCAATGTGTTATCTCTAGAGTAATTAAAAAAATGCATACCTTCCAAACTTCATTAAAATGTTTCCCCGAATTAAAAAATAAATTACATAAAATAGATTTATAATTTAAATTTTTTTTTCTTTTAACCAGAGAAATTCAAGCATTCATTTAGTTTAAAGCTCTAATGTTTTATAATATACTTTTTAGAACCCACTTTAATAGTAGTTAAAAACTGAAAAATTAAGTTTATCATAGATTTTTTGGGTGAAAATATTAATCTTCTTTATAGAAGAGATGCTGTTAAAAGCTAAACTAAGAAGAAGAGTGTTAGGGACGCGGGTTCTGGAATCTCCTGAAAACTTAGTATCATAAGCTGGCACTTATAAATGAAAAGTAATTCTCCTAGTTTGTATGAATGTATTTAAATAATTACAACTTGGCATCTTAAGATACCTTTGAAAATTAAACTGAAAGAAGACATAATTTAAGCTCCGATTTGAGAAGTTGTAAATAAAAGCAATTTTTAGTACCAAAATTTCAATGTATTATAACTCTGAATCAAATCAATATACTGTTATACGTTCAACCTCTTAAATTAAAGCTTATAACTTATATCTACTTTTATTTAAATATTTAATGATATATCTACGATACATACTTGTAAAGTAATGATTATTTATACAAGTGACCACTTTTATCATTCTAACTCAAAGTTTGTATACTACTGCCAATATCTTGTGATCCAGTACTCATTCGCACAAGATACAACGGATACAAGATACATCCTGACACTCTCCTCGCTAGTATCTCCAAGTTACATTTAGAAAAAAAAACATTGACATTCACAATCTTCAACGTACCCATTTTACCACCATTATAACTTTAACCGAGGCAGCAGTATACCTCGAGTCAGCGACTAAATAACCCAACACGCGAGTCATACAAGTCAAATAACGCCTAATCAGCGATAGAGCGCGAGCCAGCCAAGCATCTCGCACATCCCTAACAAAAGGCGCTTTTACGTAGCCGAGAATTCTAGCTCTGCCTGGCGCAGGTAATAGCGATGACGAAACTATGTGTATGTGTGTGTGTGTCGCTGGGTTCCTTTCCACTTTGCAACTTCACGAGCATAGCCAGCCGGCCGGAGTGCAGCGTGGCGCGTCGGAGGAAGTGAACTTGGCCACAGTTATTGCAACTGGAGTAAACTCGGCCGCGCCGCGCGCTTTGCGCATCAGCAGGACGCGCGGCGCGCTGACAAAACTTGCAAGTAGTTGCGCCAGGCCAGTCTCCAGCCAGTGGCGGAGTTAAATGCGGCCCGCACCGCGGCGACGAGCTGCTGCCGAGCTGGCTAAATCAACACGTACGCGAAATCGCAATGACCCACGCTCTGTGTGTCTCTGTGTGTTGGGGCTACCGCGCCGTGCCACTCGCGTAATCACTCTCGAAAACAACTGCGATTATGGCGCCAATGAGGATTACGCTTGTCTCTTGCTCCGACTCTCGCCCTGACTGACCCTTTGAATCTCCTTGATTGCATCCGTCGTTGTCTCTCCCTCTCTCTCTCTTTCACTCTCGCTTAACTACGCTACGTTTCCTGTCTTCTATGGCATCAAGAACGCGAAAAGGAGAATTTTATTTTTTCTGATATTAGATAATAATTTATATGTGGTTGCTATTACATAATTTGTTTAAAGATTGATTAAACAAATAAATTTTGCAGCTCGACCATAATTCATGATCAACAACCCTAAAAACTAAATAGTGTCTCAGTTCTTTGTAACCATAATACATTCTTTTTTTCTGTGAATAGAAGAATAAATTATTGTTAATAATTTCATTCCTATATTTTTTTAGTTATTTTGCCCGTAGCCCACAAATTTGGAATCGTATTTCTGAAAAATTGCAATTTTGCAACAATTATTTGTTTAAATAAATTGTCTTAACAAATTAATTTAGTAAAGTCACGCCTGATTCATAATTTGCACCTCAGAAACTACCAGAAGTATATATAATTTATATGTACAATTGACCAGTTCTTTATGTTACCTAAAGGATTAATTTAAAACCTTGGATGTATTTGAATTAGATAAGTTACATTAATTAACAAATCAGCATTCATTGACCTTACTATACAAAGAGAGATCTGTGTAATCCAATGAGATTTTTTTTTCACTTTAGAAAAATAAATTATTTAAAGTTTTATTTATAACAATTTTGTATATTTATTCAAATCCATTAAATTTTAAGAAACTGGCATCTATCTAAAATTGCATGTGGTTCATATTGACTCCAGTTCAATTTAAGCTTGTTACGTTCGTTTTCTAGGGTTAAATGTAAGCACTAATGTTATAAGAAAGAAATGTGATTGTCGCTATAATGCATCATATGAAATTTATATTTGTTCATATTTATATTATAGACTTACCTTGTATGAATATACATTCGCCGGTACAGATAATGCAGTAGTACTTTTCGTAAAAGAACGTTCTTTAATAGAGTTTGAAAAATTATAACTAAATTAGATTAAATGAGTTATTTAAACTTTTTATATTCAATTAATAAAAAAATATTTTCACTGTAAATAAAAATGAGTATTAAACATGATTAACAAAATAAATTTTTTCTTTTAAGAAATAATTTTTTAAAATAATATAATGAATATCTAAATAGGAATTAGGAATACATAAGGCTATATAAATCAATAGTAGAATTTTATATATATTCATATATTCATTCATATTTACGTAATATGTGTATATAATATATATTATAATTACAACAAATCGTTATCTATTTTAATATAGTTTTTTTTTAATATCGCGCATTCTACATCGTTTCCAAACTATAAATGAACTCATCGCTTCTCCATTTCAGACGTCTAAATAATTTGTATTCCATTGTACTTACAATATCATCTACCCTACAATAACGAGAAACCGAGTATTATAGAAGGTATGAGCTCTGGAAACAAATAGAGTCCATTAACATCGCAAATTTACATACATTTGTACATGGTATAAAATGCATAAAAATAATTTTTGTCCAAGCATAAGCACAGCGCATAAGACTTTTTGTCACAAGGACAACATTAACAGACTGTTTTATTTTCACGTTTCTTACGGGTCGTTTAATTTATTTTTCTCTAATTGTCTCGATAGAATAAATTTAACTAATGACTGACGAAAACAAGTGCCAACTCTTATTTCGCTAAGACTAAAATCTTTAATGTAAATAACAATTGGAGCTAAGTGAAGCTGACATGGAACTGTTTTATGTAAATGTGCAAATCACTTTTGTTTTGCACACTGATCTTTGGGATTGTCTCAAGTTCCATTTGGTGATTTTCAAATGTAAAAAAAATTATCGAACGACTTGTCTTCTTATTGGATCAATCGTGCGCTTTCGTCTTTATTCTTTTTCAAAATTTATCTCATTTCTCGCAGCAGTAACACAGCACGTTTAACATACTATTTTTTTTTTATTTAGTTTACAACTATTTAATACTTGCATAAGCGTTTTTCGAGTCCCGTATGACACTAAAGCGCGAGCATGTATGGGTGCTCCTCGCTTGAATACGTTTATATTATAATGAATTACTACTGTACTCAGTGGGAATACTACTGAGATTATTATGACTAAGCGCATGATAAACAATAATGTCTAGCCACTTGGATATCTATTATGCTGTTAAAGAAATTAAATTGTGTTTTTAGTTAATAGTTGCTGAATTTTTAACTCACACCTCGGAAGAAAGTAAATTAATTTTACACAATACTTATTTGTACATCAACCAAGTCATTACGACTAGGTATTCTCCTAGAATTTTATAGAGTTTAACTCCTTGATTTACAATAAATATGCGTGTTCTGTAAGTTTTAAAAATAAAACTGTCTCAGAAATTTATGTAAATACTGGAATTAAAAATAACTTGTAAAAGTATTTGTAAAATTGAGATAGGAAGCATACATGAAGTTGTCATCTGTCACATAATTATATAGAGTCAGAAACTAGTTCAGAAATCCAGTATTACTATTGCATGAATCATGACAGATACGTATCGTTCGTGATGGCAAATATAACTATAAACAGAGAGTACGCGCATCTATATCTATACAGTATTTACAGAATTCTCGATGGAAACCTTCAAAACGAAACAGTATTTAACTAATAATATCATAAGACGAGACGAATGTGGGTTCGGATCGATGGATCGTTGCGTTTGCGTGTATGAGCGCTGTTTGAGAACTCGAAGTATAAGCGTTATTATATGTACGATGAGGTTTCCAAGTGACTTCACCGTGAACGATGCGTGCTTCAGGCATATGCATTCGTTCGATTACACAAATATATATACACGTTTTCTCTGCTACCGTTTCAATTATTTATATTACATATAATCTGGATTTTTTCAACGATTTTGAGATGAAAATTTTGTAAACCGTTTTATACTTTGCTTTAGACGTAAGCAATTTTAATTGGTAATAAAAGTAACAGTGATAGAACTTTTGATTTTCTACTTTTCTTGCGGTTTATTAAAAATATGTTTATCTACTACAAATTATAAAATTATAAACTGAAACTTTGTATGTTTTACAGCTTCATAAAATTATTAATTGTAATAAAATGCGGCGTGAATAAAAGTCTTGATAAATTATTAAGTTATATAACTTTCATAAATGCATCACGAAAAATGTATGTATAACCTATACAAGATTATAAAACAGAATCATAACTTTTAAACTAAGCAGTACATTTTTGTACAAAGAAAAATTTGACTCGAATCAGGTTGGTCCAAGTTCAAAGTACAATAGTTTTTCAAAATTTATTTTCTCAGTCGTTTACTCGACCTGTGATTCGTTTCAGATTTCCTTTTTATAATAATTCGTGTTCTTTTTTGTATGATACAAAATAGCAGTTGATTATGCTGTATTAATTCACTCGCGGTCTTCTAGAAAATTCACCACATTGATTATACTTTATTTGATAATGGATTTCGTGTTGAAGGACTAACTAATAATTCACCTATTTAAAAGAAAAGAATAAACAAACAACTCATGAATCCATTTATGAGACATGAAAAGACGTTAATAGTATAAAAACGTTTATTTTTTGGCTTTTCAAAGAAAAACGGCGAGTGTTTTTCCACACACTAATCCTTAAACGCTCATTTTTCACAACGCGCGTTTTATAAATCATTCACGTTGACATAATTTACTAGCTTAACACATTTACAAGAAACATTTTGCTTATTGCAATTCTTTCCACCTCCAAGCGCAATATTTCAAAACTGTTTTGTTATTAAAGAATTTCGTGAAGCTACGATTAATTATCAATGTTCTTTTTGTTCTCCCTACGTAAGAATGGCTTTGTGTTAATGGAAAATTTTGATGCTTTTATTTAAGGCAAAAATTTCTTGTACACGTGCTGTCTTCTTATGCCAGCCAGGTATTATAGGCGCCCAGACAGATGTCCCTTCACGGCGGTATCGACAACCGAAACCTATAACTCATCTCTGCCAATTTTGATATTTCGTCTAATTCTCCCATAAAGCACTATCCTTCTACACAATGAGACAAAGCTTCCGGGCGCGCGTCACAAATCACACCCACACACACACACGCGCACACACGTCGTCATCCCGCAGCTCTCTTCAGTATACGCATCGTATATAATCACTCGCAGTGTATATAAGTATACAGTCTCGGTACGAAAATAATTTAACGCGCTATCATCGTCTCACTCGTCATTTTTACACGTTAGTTACTAGTCCGTTCACTCTCACTCACGATTATACCATATATATATGTATATATATGTATATATACGAACGCACGCGAACGTTTCTCTATTTGCATGTTCGTGCGAGGTCCGCGCCGCGCGTGGCTTCGCACATTATGTACGCGCTGCAGCACTGTGATCAGTCGTCGTTGTCGTCGTCGTCGTCGTCGTCGTCGTCGTCGCGTCAACGACGCGCTCGTTAACTTGGCTAAGAATACCTATGTGGAAGAAGCTCGTGGACCGCTGCTGCTGTAGCTGCCGCTCGGGCGATCACCTGCGTATCACGGGCACGAGCACGTGGGAGAGCAGCAGCAGGCAGAGGGAGAACGCGACCTCGGGCCCGGACGTGGGCGCCAGGCTCAGCGCACCCGAGGACGGCAGCTCGTCGCCCTCGTCCTCCTCCTCGTCGTCCTCGCCGTCGCCCGGCCTCGTCGACGGCATGCCGTACTCGCGCTTGTAATCTGGGGACAGACAAGCACAGGTGGTTCGCTGGCGTTCTTGTTGTTTTGTTTTTTTCTTGTTACTGTTTGGCTGGGTGAGGGTTCTTTTTACCAGAAAGTCGAATATTCGTTTTATGATGTTACGTGAGCAGTTTTAAGAGCAAATTGGGCCCAGTTGCAAAAGTTTAAACGGAGTAACTAGCATTTTTTAGTATGTCAGATTGAAGGTTTGAATGCATTATTCTCAGATTGTACTATAGTTATAACAAAATATTGACTTATGCAGGCCTTTAAGCATGTTTTTAATTTATTTAAACTTGAACTAAATTTTAAATCTTGTATTTTTAATAACGTCAAGATTAAGGCCACCATAACGACGTCAATAGTAAAGAGTGCCCAGTATGGACAGCCATGGCTATTGGGAGTTATAGTTCTATGAAATACGATCAAAGGTACTCGTTTTTAAATCACCCCTCCGAATGTTCCCGCAAGAATAACGAAAAAGCCGTTCTTTTTCGTGTGAAAAGTTATTTCCTGACTGTAAAACATATGTCCAGTATATGGTAGATTTTCAGTGAACTGTCAAATTTCTTGTCTTTGATATACGCGATAAAATATAAAATATAAAGAATAAAGTGATAAGAATCGACGAAATTTCACATGTTAAATCCCGTAAGGATTTAATTTCGAAGCTAAAAGTTTTCCTATCATAATTACGTATTTTAAGAATGTTTTTTGCAACATAATACAGTAATACGCTTATCTAACTCAAATTTAGGAAATTATTTACCCTTTATTTGACAGATAACTGAAAATCACCCATATAAGTTAATTAAATACCAATTATTGTATATGCAATATCATTAAAATAAATAGATTTAATAATATACTATTTTATAACTGTTACATATATTTAAAGTACCATTTTTAAACATTTAGACTAAAAATACTCTTCTAAAAACTATAGGTGTCCATACTGGGAGACATTTTTTTGAACACTCAAAATATTAATTTTTCGCTTTTCATTAATGTTTCATTCAGATCATTAAATTTTACCAAAAACTAATTTATGCTCTCAAGAATAACCGTTAATTCATTAATTCGATTATTGATTTTCTATTTTCACTTAGAAGGGGGAACCACGAAGTTCGGGTCACGGATTTTTATAAAACTTTGGGATAGATTTCTTGTACTTAAAAATGAAGCCCAATACCTGTGGTTTTATTCAATGGACCTTTGGACGGTAGATACGGTGTATTTTATATACATCTATAGTATATCTATACATATCTGATTTTTAACATTGCTTATATAAGCAATGCTAATATATTTTGGCTCTGTTTCAGGTTTAAGGGGACGCCGGATATCTCTGTCCTTGTCTAATTGAATTTTCATTCATAATTTTAAGAGAAATCATATTTTTCTTTAAATAATAGTTGTCCCCGCTTCGTTTTATAGTAATCTACATATATGTCCAAGCTGGGTTCATATGATTGTTTTGTTTTCGAGAAAACTTTGACACACTAAAAGGGCCAACTACGTGGAGATTAACCTTTACATACTAAGTTTGTCAAAGTTTTCTCGAAAACAAAACAATCATATGAAACCAGCTTGGACATATAATTAGGTTACTGTAAAACAAATTGGGGACAGCTATTATTTTGTCATTCCAAGCTGGTTTCATATGATTGTTTTGTTTTCGAGAAAACTTTGACAAACTTAGTATGTAAAGGTTAATCTCCACGTAGTTGGCCCTTTTAGTGTGTCAAAGTTTTCTCGAAAACAAAACAATCATATGAACCCAGCTTGGACATATATGTAGATTACTATAAAACGAAGCGGGGACAACTATTATTTAAAGAAAAATATGATTTCTCTTAAAATTATGAATGAAAATTCAATTAGACAAGGACAGAGATATCCGGCGTCCCCTTAAAGACTCATTGGATAAAACTATGCATACCGTGTATCATTTTTATGTTCCACAAATCGATTCCGCAAGTTTCATCAAAATCCGAGAACCTAACTCCGTGGTCTCCCCTTAAATCCATCTAAGTATTTAGATTTAAAAATACTTTTAAATTGTTCCATAGGTTTACATAAATAGTTCTTTTTATATATATTTTTATCGTATACATATGCATCTTCTTCTATAACTTATGTAAATATCTTAACAAATGCAAATATAACAAGTTTAAGATTTATCTGTGACCTTCTTCAATCAGACCAAAAAGTTACCAAAGCTTTCTATTGTTATTTGACTAAATGATAAGATTGTTTCAAAATCTATAGAGGTCCCCCGCAAGTCATTATCTGATACCTACATTCAAATTAAGTTTTTCATTTTAATACGAATAATCTTACTGTTTACGCCATTTTTACAGGTCTTAGTCATATAGGTACATTTCTCTAGATTTGAATTTCGCGCCATTTCGCGCGGTCAATTGCGACGTTGCGTGACCGTCAGCGCGCGCGGTTCTGTCTCGATTCGCGCGCGCTCTCGCAATTGTTCACTTTTGACAGGACCTCCAAGCTGTTCGCGCGCTTAGCAGCCCTGTTCAATATATAGTTTAATTTTCAGCCTTTTTGCGTCCTGATTGCCGTGATTTCGTGTTCGATTGGCTGAGATATATTTCCGTTCTTTTCAGAGCGAATATATTCAGCCTTCCTGCGATCGTGAAATTGTAACCGAATTCGTGCGAGCGTGCGTGAGAATTCGCGCGTGTGTGTGTGTGTGTGTATCTTGTGTGTGCCTCGTGTTAGGGAAAACTGTGGGGACGGTGTCCACGTGTTGGACGTGACCCGTCCAGGGCGAGCGCATCGCGGCAACACCCTTGTTGCCCGGCATCGAGGCGTCTGGCTCCCCGAGACGTCGGGGCGCGCCCGGTGCAGGTCGTGGACCATTTTGCGCTCCCCTCGCCCGGCTTGCCAGCCTACCAGGACTCGGCGAGAAGCTGCGGCGGCGTTTCACTACATTCTCGGCTCAGCGACATCCAGGCGGTGTCGTTCGAGCTTTGTGCGGCGATTTTGCGCGGGTTGCGTGCCCAGGTAAGAGAGCTCTCTGCGGCGTTAAGATTAAGAGTCGAGGGTAAGGCGGTAGATTAAATCCGTATTTCCCGCGTCTGTTGTAATTGTTTGTAGCTTCATTTTCTCAATAAATCATTACGCTTGCTTCGGCTTTTCCCGCTAAGCCGTGCGGTTTTTTACGCCGAAGCAAGTGCCCTTTTTTTATCGCGAAATTAATTGTGTTTTTTATTTACTCAACCTTTCACTCACTCATCCCAATCCTTTTTATATTTATCTGAACTCACCTTGAGTTTATTATTTTAAGTAGATTATTGTTCACTTACATTTGCTTTTTTCTGTTTATGAAATGTGATAAGAATGTCATTTAAACTAGATCATAATAAATCAAAAATTATATAATGGGAAAATAATTAACAGTTCGTTACTATGTTATTTTAATTCTAATTGAATAATCAAAGGACCGTAAAAGGTTTTCCATGAATAGTTCATGAAATCCAATCATAGTAAACATACACAGTAGTACGTTTCGTAGTAGGAAACTTCACGTGCACACGGTCTCTGTAAAGACCCAATTTATCGTGTACTACATCTATCTAAGTGGAAAAGTCCATTCCGGTCAAACGACTCGCAAATAAGCGCAGAATAACATTTGCTTTTATCGATTAAATTACGGCAAATTATTTCAAATACTTGATTTCGCAGTTTACCAAGAAATTCATAAGTTGCTTGAAACTTTTGAAGCTTAATTTTTCAATGAATAGTATATTTCTATATTTTTTTTAGATAAATCATAAAGCTATTAGCGAAGCAAAACTCGACCCTTTTACGAAATAATTAGTAGGGTACCAATATAGGTATAGTTTTAGAACGCGAGAGCTTGTTATTATTTTTTGTTATTCTATCACTAAAATAAGTGTATAAAAAATGTATTGCCAAAAGAGTTTTTCAAATATTTATTGAATAAAAAGTATTAAAAAAGTCACAAAAGATACATTTATATTTTTTTCACTCAATAGTAATCAATGTTTTTAAACAAAAAGTGTAGTACAACTGTAACAATTTTAGTTGCATACCTACATGTTGCATACCTACATGTATAGGATTACTGTTTAACTATAAGTTAGCAAATCAGAACGATATTCCACCTTTATAGGATTATATGATTCACTGCGATATAGTTAATAACATTAGTTCTGAAATAATAAAGCTGCTTACCGTATTTTCAGTCATAAAACTACATCTTATTCTTTGGTTTAGTTCTTTGAATGGCTAGGCTATTATGAAAGTTTACAAACTTCACCTTTATTTCTATAAGAAAGACCAAATGTCGAACAAAAAGAAACTAACGTTAGCGCCATTTCAAACATTGATTTCATACGATTCGAACGCTTTTCGTGACTTTATTATGTTGTGCAACCGTTGTACGTAACATAAAATAAATACTTATTGTTTTTCGAAATTTTAATTCTAAGTTTTGTTTTTGATACTTAACAGGTGTATTTTAATCTTATTTTTGTCGAAATTGCTACAATAGGACGGTGGAATCCTGTCAGTGGTCGCGGCAGTGCATATCTCTGTACCAGGGCACCGATCGATATCTTTCCCTTTTCTATTCGCGCATGTTTACGGTAGGTGCGTCAATATAGTGACGCGACAAAGTCGATCAGACTATTCTGTTCTCCGACCGCCACTGGGAATTCTAACGCATTAACACTAATTATTTACTGTAACTCATTCTTCCTCGTGCTTTATCCTATATATCCTACCTTCTATCGTTTGATGTTCTAATTATTTTTAAAACATATACGCTTTTCTATTGCTATTTATAACAATTACGTTTGCATTAAAATAAAGGAGAAAAAGTAACATAGGTATATATATATAAATACATGTAAACTGTTTTTAACTAACCTGGATCTCGCCATTCTTCTACTTCGTAGTCGTTCGGTCGATTGTGCAGCTTTCTGTTACCGTTCTTGCCTATAAATAAATCAGTGAACATCTGTGCTTTATACATTTTTATAATATGAAACCATTATTTATTTTATTATTACGTAACTTAATATTTAAATATTAAGTTATAGAAGCTGAATTATTCAGTTTAATAAAAACCAATAGATGTATATATATATGCATACAGTGAAATTCTAAGAATAAATCAGATATATATATATATATATATATATATATATATATATATATATATATATTTTTGCAATTACCATTTTTTCTAATAGAATAAGTCACGTGATTTGGAGCAAGAGTAGTAGTTGATGGTGCCGGAATTTCTATAACAAAGGGTTAGTAAAATAACACGAATAAAAATATAATGCACCTGTAAATTGTTTTTTAATTGAATTAATAAGAAAAAATTAGTACAAAGTTATAAATTTTTATATTTATATTTTTACAAAATTTACCATCCAATTTGATGACCCCATCCGTACCACCAAGGGAATTCTGCGCCACGCACTTGTAAGAACCAAAGTCTTTCGGTCCAACGTTCCTAATTTTCAGCTTCATATACTGGTTGTATCCGCTTTTAGTGCATATTGCCTCGTACTTGTCGCCTATAACCGAACGGTAATTGCCTGGGCAAGTAAGATCGAGTCCTTAACTGTTATGAATAAAGTATATAATCTAACACCAACATAACAACTAGAAGCCTACAAAATGCTTCTCAGATTATTTTTCTTTTAATCGTCAGTGATCAAACGAGTATTATTATTTTTCATTGAAACTTTGTTGAATATGTAAAGCTTGAAAATACTTTATCAATTTGCAAAGATTATCAATAAAGTGAGGTTTAACATTTCGAATTCGAATTGGGAAAACATTGAGCGGATATATTGCGCAGGTTGAAAAGAGGTATGAATTTACCAGAGACTATCATGTCGCCGTGCTCGGTAGTCCAGTAATTTATTGAGTCCGGATAAGCTTCCGTGTGACATTCCAAGGTCACATCCTGTCCGACGTAAGCTCCCTCTAATTGATTTGGTATTGATAACATTGGCGGAACTGTGGATAAGAAATAAACAAAATAAAGGTAGTCCAAGATTTAAAATTAACTCTTAGAATTATTAACTAAAACGTATTTATGTGATACATACACTCATTCTTTTTATCGAGTGTATTGCAGAATATTATAAAAAGTAAGAATCGATTTTGTTGAAACAGAGAACAATCATTCATCATATGTTATTTGTATGCGTAAGTCGATATGTAATTCAACATATTCGTATTTACGTGTAGTCAATTGAAGTAGGCTGTGCACAGAGAATCGTAGAGCATACGTTTACTGCATAGATAATTAACCAAATGAAAGCTTGCAGCACTGAACTCAGCAGAAATAAGAGAAGCGCGTTTCCACACAACGCGTATACAAATGACGGCCTCAATGGATTTAATATCGGCTCAACAAGCACAACGATTATATATGCATGGCGATTATCAATTTATGTTGCTTATATTCCCGGTATATCGGAATTTAAAATAACGAGCATGAGCGCCGGGCCGCATGATTTCTGCGCTCCCAGAAATACTACTTTTGCGATTATCCGCATAAATGTGTATTTACGCGCTCGTGGCGTGTGCGTTCTGTAAAGTTCGACACTAGGTTAAACCCGTTTATTTTTATCGCCCAACTTAACATATATGGCCAGCTACCTTAAACGAAAAGATCCAAATCCATTTGCGCAATCTGATTCCTCTTATTCCTTCCTTTTTTTACTCGAATCTCAAAAAATTTAATAAAGTAAAGAAAAAGTTATCGCGGCATAAAACTACCATCGAGATTCAAAGTGTTAGGAAGAAAAAAGCGAGTTCTCCCCGTGATTCCGAAGGGCGTGAGCTCTGAGCGTGACGTAAATCGCACGAGGGCTTAATTTCGAGAGGATCATTCGATTTTAACGAGTAACAAAAGGAAGCTTGAGTGTAAGGAGGAAGGAAGGAAGGAAGGAAGGAAGGAAGGAAGGAAGGAAGGAAGGAAGGAAGGCACGTCGGAAATTGACTAATGTCCTGGAAAAGACATAGAGAAGACGTCGCCTCCGAGAGAGAGAGAGAGAGATAGAGATCAGAGTTTTGAGCCGCGAGAGAGGAGGCCAGTGCAGAGCATCGTGTGGATGCGCTTGCGAAGGGTCAAACGGAGCATCGCGCGCCGACGGCCCATATCTGGGTCAAGTTGCGAGCCGTAAATCGAGTGTTTAATGAGACGTCTAAGCCGGCGAGAGGCGAGCGAGAAAGACATAGATACGGCTCACAATGCATCGTCCAGCCGAGAGCAATGTCACGTCTACCCGCCGAGTTAGAAGCTCACTTTATCCTCCGTCTCCATCGGCCACCCGCTCTGTTTTTCACTCCGGGCTGCGCGCGGTTTTAGAGCCCGAGCTCCGGTCTCTCGCGTGCCCGCATCGCGCGCATTCTGCATATTAGACCTTTTCATTTTATCAACGTTTCTGCAGCGCGCACATACATACCCCCGAGAGATCGCGCCCGAGCGTTACGATTTTACTTCGCGGAGCGTTCCGCGCGCGCGCGCGATGCATTTGCTTTGTACGCGGCTATAATGTAGACGCGGAGAAATTAAAATTACTTTACGGCTGCACCGCCGCCGAGCTAGCCCGAATTATCGTTTTTAATTGCGCAAGTTACGCCGCGGCGATTCCGCACTCGTTTCGGCGCATTACAATGATGAAAATTGGATTAACCGGAGCGACGCCTGGCTGTTCGGGGCGTGTACTACTTGCGCGATATTTATGGTTGTGTTGTGTTTTTTCTTTGTGAGCGCGCATTTTTCTTTCCTCTTTTTTTTTCAACAGATGGCCAAAATGCTTTTGCGAACGTAAACGAGAATTCTTTTTACTTACACTGCACTTTGAGGAGAACCCTCGTGCTGACCCTTGGCGGTACTCCATTAGCAGCGATACACAGATACGCGCCCATGTGCAAACGACTGATTTTCGTGATGTGCAGCACTTCGCCATTGACGACGTTGACTGTAAAAGATAAGAAAAAAGCACGATTGATCTTTATGCGTATCGAGTACAAATAATTTTTAATAGCACGCCATTTATCAAATTTTATTAAAATCAGTAACAATGCTATTAACAGTAATTAATTAATTCCTTCTACATATTTACATAATGAATATAACCAGAATATTGAAAATTAAATTATGAAAATTCAATTGTTCATTACAAGTATGTGGGTTTGAGGTATAACAACTCGAGTCCACTTTTAAAAAAAATGAATTTTTAGTGATTTTGATATCTATGCATAGTGTATTTTCATATAAAAAAGTTAAATGTTGTTAAAGTTCACTTATTACTTCCTATTTTCATAACCGATGCTTTTATTTTGCATAAATTTATATAGCAATTTCAAAATTCAAACCATAATATCTCGACATTTCACAAAATGGACTTAAGTGGTTTTGCCTTTCCACACAAGTTTATCACTAAGTACAGGAATAAGTGAAGAGAACGAACTGTATGCATATAGGTAAATCTACAGAATATTTTATTTTAGTGTCCCACGTAATATTTTTTATGTAAATTATATTTAATGCAATCGTTTTAAAATTGTATACCATTTAAAAACATTCAATAGACTATGCTAAATAAGAAAAATGGAATTCGTACATCATTTACGATTTTTATTCATATATAAAGTGAGAAATTACTTGAAAATTCACTCATTTTGCGTGTCTCAACTACAATATTCACATAAATTTATGTCATAACTTTTCTAGTGTTTAACAAATTGATTTAAAAATTTGGTAGACACTAGCTATTAGTTACCAAAAAACGGTGCCACTTACAAAAACATAATGGCGGACTTGAATTGGTGTCCTTAGTTTTTTTGTAACTTATCATTCTCATAGCTTTCGTTTCTAGAAGTTTTTGCGTGCTCTAAACTGCGATTTTTTCAGTTTACATCTTTTCTTTATACAAAAACTAATATTTCTAATATATATATATATATATATAGAGAGAGAAAGAGAGAGAGAAAAGAGAGAGAGAGAGAGTCTAAAATGGAACTTATTTTATTTTACTTTGAACTTTCGCGAAATATAGATATAAGTCGATTAATTATTTTTTATAAAGATGCCGAATCAACAGAAATGATTGCGTAACTAAATTTGTAAGCTGAAGCAATTGAAGTAATTACAGCCAGTTGAAATTTGCATGACGTCACGATTGTATACTTTCATGACGTAACGTAGTATTAGAGTATATATATGTATATCTTTCGTACTAAAATATTCAGTAAAGTGCTAAAAAAATTCTTATATTGAATGATCATTTACTCTGCTATATATTATGCAGGATCCACCTTAATTTAACTTAATTAATTTAATTTAACTTTACGTATAAATAATTAGATTTTACTCTGAACATATTCACTATTTTACTTCTTTTTTCTATAACTGTATAGATGAATATTCAATGAGCAAGGTGAACATTTAAACATTAAAATCGGATAAAAATATAAAATAAATAGTTTTAGGTGAAGTATAATATTGTGTAAACATGTTAAAGTTTAATTTACGTGATTACCCAAAAAAATTGAACGTCAACGGTCACTTACCACGTCATTGTGCAGCAAATTTCTAATGAATAAACTTAATTTATCGTCTTAAACTATTAAGTTCAAGCCTAAATAATAGACGAATAATCTCAATCTTTTGCGTTATATTCCATTATTATGTATTTTTACAGCTATTATTTGGATGTGTAAAATTAATATTTTTAATTTTTCATGGACCAGTCTGTGATGCTATATAAACGTTCTTTGAAAGTTTCAAATCAATTCTTTAAAAATTAGCTCTAATAATGCGTCAAATTTACGTTAATTTTAACGTCGATGATATATTCTGATTTTGCTTTCTCGAAGAGAAATCATTGTTTTGATAAAAAAAATGTTGTTATTTTTTAACGTAAAAACGTACTATATTCCTTAGGGAGTTCGAATAAGGTACTCTTAAAAAATATCCGCCGTATGGTATGTGTTTGGGCTGGCTGTGTGTATACATGTGTGTGCATGTATGTGTATGTATGTGTATGGGTGTGGATGTGTGTGTATGGGTGTGGATGTGTGTGAGAATTTTTGTGCGAATGTGAGAGTGGGCGTGTACTTGTTTGTATATATGTATTTGTAAATGTGTATATGGATGAGTGTATTGGCGTGTGCGTGTGTGCGTGCGTGTGTTTCAGAGTATGTATGTATGTGCATAAGAGCGTGTGTGTATATGCGGTTGAACATATAGGTATTTGTGTATGTGTTTACATGTGTGAGTATGTCTGTATAAGTATAGTTGTGTATGTGTGTGAATTTATATGTATGTACGCATGCATGTATGTATGTATGCATGTATGTATATATATACCAATACATAAATATATGTATATGTATGTATATATACCAATACATAAATATATGAATATGTTTGTACGTATGCATGTTTGTATGTATAAATATATATTCTTTGCGTTATTAGGATTGTACCTGCTTATACATATATAGTGCATGCATTTAAAAGATAAAGATAAAAATATAAATATCCCCCGAACAAAATGACACGGAAACTTAGTTCAAGAAATATGCACTCTTGAACTGGCGTAGAGCGCATATAGAAATTTTTGCAAAGTTCGGTTGGATAGTTTCAGAGGAGTATCATGGTAAAAATTTGCACTTTGTTCATCAATCAAGTTGTTCCACGATTCTGAATGAATATTTGACAACAAAGGAAGATATTTTGGAGCATGTACGTTTAAAAAAGAGGTTGAAAATTTTCTTTTCAACGTTTCTTTATATAACAAAAATTAAAGCAGAAAGGTTTCTGAAATATTTCAAAAGATAAATTTAAAACATCTCTTTGAGAAAGCAGAGTGCTAAATCAGTTGGCAGAGTTTTTTATTTCGGTGTATTATAAGCTCAACCTGTAGTTGTAAAAGGTTGGAAAATCGACTTTCATAAAATGATTTTTTTTTGTTTTTTCGACTATTTATTCATGGATACATATGTAAACGGAATGTTTTTTAATCTAAATTTTTGTTACTCTACAGACTTACTCTGAGTGAATGGGCACTTGGTAACGCAGAGTTTACTAAAATTCAACCGCTTCAAAATACAACTGTAGTTACAGTAACTAAAATTTATCTACCCTTCTAACTGAAAAAATCTAGCATGCATTAAATAAATATGCTACCGCATCAGTCGAAAATGTACTTGCGCGTACAGAGAAATTATTTCCACACAGCATAATATTAGTAGTCCTTTCAGGTATATTTGTTTACGTGAAGATATGCATGCTTTTTACATAATAATAGATAGGTTCGATATAGTAAATTATAACAAAAATACCATTATCATTTTTTGTGTCAATATGTGGCGTTGGGTGCACAAACAACTCAACCCGGGTTAAGTTTTGGGAAAGAAAAGACGTTTAAAGTTTATATATTGTTGTATCTTAATATATAAATAAAAACATCGGCTTTTCTTGTTTTGTTTATTAGTCCTACTATTAAAGCATATAGTTACACGTGTTAGAACATAAATGTATCAATATAAATTATTTAAATAACTAAATGAAACGTATCCAAGTTAAGTTGTTTTTTCACAGAACGGTTATTTATTGCATAGAACGGATATTTTTCGCTTCAATCGAGCTTATTTTCATCAAATAAATCTCAGAATATATCTTTTATTTATTAAAATAATGGTCATGCATTAATTGTTGCATCTAAAATTTATTATAAATATACTTTTAAATTTATAAGTATAAGTTTATTTAATTTTTAGCTTAAACATATGTTCTTTTGATCTGTTATTTCACCACTCAGAATTATCGTTTTCGATACTTCAAATAATATTTTCAAACCGCTATCGGTTATACTCTGTTAAAAATTGTTAGATTGAAACTTTCGTCTTGGATCGCACAAGTGGAGGTAAATATCTCGTGTGGTTCGCGCGTGCGAATTTCGGATGTTATACAGCGCAGCAGGAGAGGCAGCAGCTACGGTCCCCGGTGTATATGTAGATACCGCAGGGGGCCCGGGGCGGCGCGAGAGATTTCGATATATTCTACTGTATATGTTCTAAAAAACTTCTTTGATGCACTATATTTATAAATAAAGGATCGTAGAATACGAATACGTGTGTTTCATCAAAAACAACTTAACCTTGGTTAAGTTGTTTTTGCACCCAACGCTTCATATGCTAGTAATTTTTGCTTCCTTGAAGAAGACGCTTTGCAATCGGTTTCTGGTACGTTAGAAATAATATTATTGTTTCAGTGTAAATGTATTTGAAAGAGTATAAAATTACCTATCGTTTGCGACCCGAAATTATTCCCTTCTCTCATTATACAGGGAAACGTCATATTTTTTTCAAACAGTTATATCTCAAAAACGATTTTCTATTGCCCACGATAATTAGAGTAAAACAGCATGAATCTTGATGAAAATTTACAGAAAGGTAGCTTTATTGTATCTTGGTTGAGTTCTTTACTCAGATTATACGGACGCCTGTCAGAACATTTTGTAGAAAGACTTTTTGTGTGCAGTACGGCGCGAATGAAACCGAGGCGCTCGAAATTCACCCTTCCATCTTCCGAATCTTCCTATACCGTTCGTGGACTGTTGAACGATATTGATGACTTTTCTTATAAGTAAGTAAAAAAAATTAATGGGGAGAATAGAAATACATTCATGATAGAACAATTTCATATTGGAATGATTCATTAGGTTTAAGGAAGCTAAGTGCTAATAAATTGCTAGCGGTTTTTGATTTTTGACCACTGAGATAAACTACAAGTATATATCTATCAGAATGATTATTTTCAAGAGCGCATCTTTATTCATTCACAATAAAATAGCATTATAAAATGTACGAAATACCAAGTATAATATACTTATAAATTATTGTAAAAACATCTCGAATATTGCTTAAATAACGAACTATTTAACGGTAATAACCCATTAATTTAAATTTTTCCTTAAATTCTTAAGAAAGCAGATTATTTTTTATTCCTTAGGTAATATAAGGTATTATCTCTTTCATGCGACACTAGTGGTAAAGCGATGCTAGCAAAGTCGTTGCCTCCTCGACGTAATATCGGTAATTTCAGACATTACGATGCACAAAGAAGATGCAAAGGCAAGTCAAAAGGACCCTTGACGCTTTGTTTATTGGATGCAGCATACAATAAGAGATTTCATTATTTTTACACAATAGCCTTCTGATAATGTAAATACGCGAATATCGATTCTTGAAATTAATAATTCTTTATACAATGTATTTTATCGTAGTTTTTCCGATAAAACCTTGTGACAATAGACTTACGAAATACTCAAAGAATTTCGCGGAGCGTCGAACTATAATATAAGCCTCGTTATGAGATTCGTCGTCAAATTCCAGCCAACGTCATTAGTATTATTAATATAATACATATGATGCATATTATATCCTAAAAGTCAATTATTTATGTGTGTATGTGTGGTGTGTGTGCGCGCGCGCGTGTGTGTGTATAATCATTTTAATATTTAATTATGAAAAAATGTATTGTGCTGTGCAAACTTGTTTTTCGAATCAGAGTTACTTCACGTAAAGCGAGTACAAAAAAGTCGCGAGTAAACGCGACATGCGAAAAGCTAGGACAGGATAACACATATGACTGGAAAAAGTACACCAGAAGAGTCTTTGCCTGTTCTTCTTGGCTTTGTGTGAAGTCTCCACGCTGGCTCGCGACATTCGATAAAACGCCCGGGACTCTGTTCTTTTCCAGAAAACAAGTTTAACGGCTCTCACTATAAAAGTAAAAGCATTCTGAATAGCAAGGAGCTACACTCCCAACCTTACTTATTCGACTGTGGAACGTCTTGAAAGCGTTTTTATTGTCATTCAGAGCAGGCGCGGGCATTAATGTTTTACACTAATTCAAGAGAAATTCCATCCTACCGAAGGGAGATTTGATTTTTTCTCTTTCGCTGTTTATTGCATATTGACAATAAGGACATTGCTAGGAGCTGGTAGCTTTGCAAAAACAATAGCAGCGGTAGAGCATTAAAGTGTAAGGAGAACGTTGCGCGAGGAAAGATAGCGGATGTAAATAAAGGTGAGTGTAAAAGAGTGGGAATGAGACACGGACATGTTAATGGCTATAATATGTCAACAATACGAGGCAACGAATGAAAGAGATAGAGATATGAAAACTGTGTTGCCTAGATTAAAAGAAACGATAGCTTTGTTAAATGGATGTAGAGTTAAATAAAAAGAAAATTCTCGGAGACAACAGAAACCATATTTGATATTACACCAATTTTAAAATTTAAAAAGTGAAAATATAACCTCTACATCTACTGTGCAGAAACAATTTTCACGAGTTTAAGTATAGTTTTTAATCTGTTGCCATTAGCATGATATAGGTGACTTTGTTTTGAAAAAATAAATACTCTAGAGTCCGTCTGCATATATCCATATACAATTATACATGTACACATATAGAAGCATGTTCTCTTTGACTCAAAGAGTATTTTCCAAGAACCATTATGAAGGCAGTACTTTTGTAAAATAATTAACAAAATTCACAAATTTAAAGGGTCCCTTTTTGCGCTTGAATTAATAAAGCTTAATGTTTACCATGTTGATAAACGTGTTATTTCCTATGTAAAAATATGACAATTATACATGGAAAAAAATCCCTCGACGATACAAAAATATTTGTTATTATTCTCTCGCAGTATTCCACAGCAGCTATTCGTTAAAGCTGTGACTCGAAAACAAGACAACGCGAAAGCGCTCCGTCCAAAATTTGTCCCCTAGTAATGAATCCCGCATAAAAATGTAAAGCTGAAAAACGCGACGACAGCCAGGCACCCGGACAAGAGCCACATCATAAAAAAGCTCGCTCGCTCGCTCGCTGATCCCGCGGCAATAAAATATACGCAGACCATAAAGCAAGAGAGCTCGCGCTTTCACGAGGGCTTGGCGCGAATCGCGCCGTATTCATTTGGGAAATCTCGGCGATCCAGCCGTTTCGAAGATCGATTTTATTCAAATTTCGGCCAACCCAAGAACGTGCACGCGCACACACACACACGACAAGAGGGAAGTGTACAGTATTAGCAGTTGGATGCCGGAGCGCAAGAATCAGCTCGGCGTGTCGTGCAGGCTCGCGGCTCGCTAACAAACGAAGAGGGCTTTAATCAAGTAGTCCCAGTGGTGTCGTTGCTGCGCCGCCGCGCGCCGTAGCTTGAAACTTACTCCCTCGATGGCGCGGCCGAGCGCCTCTCTCTCTCTCTCTCTCTCTCTTTCTCTCTGTATCCGAGGCGCGTGTGTGAATATGCGTTGATACAAACAAGCCGCGCTGCGAGCGACTGCGAGACGCGGGTGAAAGCAGCGTGGCTGAGTGGAAAACATTTGGCTTTGGAGACTCGGAGTAAGAAAGACTGTGGTTTGGCTGTATAGCGGGAGGTTGGAGAGGCTAGTGCTGCTTTTCGTAATGGTCGAATATTATTTAAGGTTGTATTAAGATTGCAAGGTTCATGAATTAGTATTTTAGGTTTAATAACTAAAAACAATTATGTGGAGTAGTTGATTAATTTTGAGGTCTCGGGCTTTGAAGCTTTGAAAATCGGGAATCGAAGCAAAATTGAGGGAGTTTAGCATTCTTTTATGATTGTGTGAAATAGCATGTTGCAGTGAGTTCTTGATGATTATAATGACAAAAATAGACTTTCTCAATTTTGCTCCAATTTCTGATTTGTAAAGCTTACAATATTTAGATTACGTTGCTGCATAGATTTGTGAGAACAATAGAAATTAAAGATTACTTTAAAAAATTATTTATTGCAGTTTATACCTTAAAAACTAACTTTAGACATGGACTGTACAGTGAATACAGCCTTAAGGGGATTCGTGAGATCTACTTAACTCATCAATATATATGGATGATTTACCTAAAACTTTTAGCTAAAAGTGAAAGTTTACAGTGTTTAATTTGGTTTTCATTTAAAAAACTGCAAACAGATAACTGCTACTTACAAACTTTTTAAGCTATTAAAAATAGTTATTTTCTTTACTTTTGCCAAAAAAACTTTCATTAAAAGTGTATTTACAAATATATCGGCGCTAAATATAACTGAAATGTCATGACCGAAACCTGTTGCCGATTTATCCAGGGTGATGACTACGTCAGCTATAATTAGTGCCTATATACTTCCAAATATTAATAACTTTATTATGCAAGTTCTCATATAATACAAAGGCAAATCTTTTAATGATAAATTATTTTTCTATTACATTAAATGAATTTCATTGATTATTAAAGTTGTCAGAGAATAGAAAATAGTGAATATGTTCATATTTTTAATACGTGCAAATTAATTTTTTTTTTAAATAATTAAAATAAAATAATAATTCTAAACATACATTGTAAAGAAGCAAATGTAAAATTCAACTGCTGTGTTGTGAAAATAAAGCGCCCCTACTGGGAAGATGATTTTTACACTATTCAGTAATGTAATTTTCAATGCTCGTGTGTAATTTCACATTCCCGATTTCCAGCTTCAGATTTTGAGGTTAGGTTGAAAATGCGCAAGCTAAAATAATTGAATCAAGAGCTCGTAAGCACTCGTTTTCTTTTCTATTATACTTTAAACTTAATATATTGGTAAACCTCTAATTATTTAAGTACAAAAATGCCCAAATAACCGACTTTTGCACGAGTTTCAGAAATTTTCTAGGTCTTCCAATTTCTATTATAATTTATATCGAAGCTGTAATATTACATAACAAAAGTTGAATTCTACTACACTAAAAGCTGTACTTTTACACAATCTGGTAATGTAATAATCACTGACTCAGCAGGGATTGCTTTATTTCCAGCACTCAGCAGTCGCTATTTACATTTTTTTGTTGAAATAGCAATTGAGTATCCTTTCTTTAAAAATATACAGTTATGGGTTGTGTACAATTACACTGTGCATTGAAAATGACATTACTGAATTAATAACTTTTCATACATCCAGTTATGTATATTTTTTACACGCTTTATGTCATTTTACATTGCAACGTGATCTTTACATTTGCTTTTTTACAGTATATATAGAATGAGAACGAAACCTTGATTTGTTGATAACAATCGAACTTAGAAATGATAAAAAAATTATAAGAATTAGTGTTAAAGAAAAGAGTCTGAAGTAGCCTTGATCTCCCCTACGCTGTTCTTTGTACCTTGTCTCGTGGAATTTCATTTCGTTCTCTCACAACGCTCACGGATGACGAAGAGGGAGTAGCGGATCCGACGGAATAAAAAAGAGAAGAAAAAAAAACGAGCGATAGCAATATATTGTCGCCTCGGGCTGTAGAGCGCGCGTACTCTCAGTCGTCCCTCCACGCTCTTTTGCCCTGTCTCTTGCAATTATTACTGCGAGAGAGCTCGGCCGGAACGAGGATGGAAAGAGAATTTCATGCGCGGACTCGAAAACAAGCGTACGCCCGTTATGAACAAGTGCGGCGCGCACCTATACATGCACGTCGAGGACAACGAGTAAGTCGTTGGCATTCGTACGAATGATCGAGATTTTTTTTTGTTCCGTTGCGCCGGATCCCGTCCCTTGATTGTTCGAAAAATAAGCTCGCAGTATTGTATGGAGTCGTTAAACTTTCTATTAGATAAACTTTTTAAGTTTATTTATTATATTATCATATGGATTACTAGTTGGAAATGTGCTTTAAAGATACATATTATATTGGACCATATGCGCTGCAATAAGCTTAATAACTATGTCAATTAATGCATTGTAGAAGCATGACTTGATCAAAAGCCAGAGTGGGGGAGAATCGGGTAATGTGGCGTATTTTAAGTTCATTCTCTGATATCTTCTAATCAATTGCTCAAATAAAATATACAAAGGTATTTAACATTAACTAAGCATGTCTACTTATATTATCATCGAACAACTCAGAACTAGGTTATATAATGATATTCAATAAAAATCAAATATTGATGAGATTTATAAGAATTTTTATTGAATAATATAATATACCTAATGGAATTTAATATTTATACTTAAAATGTATTGAGAATTTGAAGCTGTTATATCTGGAAATGAAAATGTACATAATTTTATGTGCACCTTTTTAGCCGCATACGAACGATTTACTAGCTAGGTCTTTTTAGAGTAAATATACGTTTAGGACGTAAGAGATTAATTCCGAATATTTATTTTTTAGTTAATTATGATAAGAAAGTAATCTCAAATTGAAATTTAACAATAATCTTCATAAATATTGACCAATCATTACGAAAATTCGTATGACTTAATTAAATACCGTATAGAATCAAATAAAATCAGTTTCATATACTCAATTCGAAGGTATATGCTTATAAAAATTTTTAAGAAAATAAAATTGAACCGGCTTCAAAAGATATAACGCTCTAAAAAGTAAAAAAATAATACTTTCGGTAATAACGGGATTGAGAAAATAATAGGCTCGACCAAATGTTTATTATCTTTATTTAATACAAAGTCAACATTTATTTAAACTACAATCTTTTGGAGTCGGCGCTAGAATAGTCTGGTATAGTAATTTGCTGAAAATTTTGACGCCAACTCCAAAAGGTTGTAGTTTAAACTAATGTTGACTTTGGATTAAATAAAGATAATAAACATTTGATCGAGCCTATTATTTTCTCTATCTCGTTATTACAGAAAATATTACTTTTTACTTTTTAGAGCATTATATCTTTTGAAGTCGTATCAATTTTTTTTCTTAAAAATATTTATTTATCTCTTTTTAGTGTTCTTAATATAATATTAGATTAGATTAAATTAGATTACAAAGAATGATAAAAAATCGTTCTTATTGGGGCAGTACTGATAGTATTTGGCCAATACCAACTCGAAACTTGTATAAAACCTCAAGTGGAATATACTCTAACAGATAAAAAATAGAATTATCGAAATCGATTCATCCGTCGAGTAGTTATGCGTGAACAGACATAAAAATGACATACGGGTCCAATTGATAACCTCCTTCTTTCTGAAGTCGGTTAAAAATACTTCTCTCCTATTAAGTCAATAATTGACAAGAATGTAGGCTTATTATTATTTTGTATGATTCTATTTCAATCAATATTATAAATTCTCTAAATTTGAACCAGTAAAAAGTATGTCAAATCCACTAATTCAGCAGTGAATATAAACTTTTCCACTGCAAATTAGTGAATGAGAATATTTACTGCTGAAACAGTAGAATTTTTACTAAGTTAGGGGCAGTGACATACTTTTCACTGTTTTATTTTTAGAGAGAAGGATACTTTAACATCAGCATCCGTCAAAGGCACATTTACAAGGCAAGAGAAAATAAGACAATAAAAAATAACTTGTTTATACATATTAATTTTTTTTAATACTTAATCGGAGTAGAAATATAATTACCGAAATCTGTGTAATGCTATTCACGCATCTATGTCTCAAACAATACTGCTTCGCAGTTATTAAATAACAGTCAAACCTGCCTCGCAACGCTATGCATTGTTATTTATTTCAATTATGTTAGGTCAACATTATTCGAAACTTAAAAACATTCCAATTGAAATTTGAATCTTCAATGTTTCTTAAAATTGACAGAAATTTTTATATAATTATTATTACTCGTAATTGTTAATTTATTAAATTGAAATTAAAAAATATATTCATTACAATAACGTATATAATTGTAGATACTCACAATCAAAAACCAATTAATTAACCGTAAGCCGGTTTAAACGTATCATCTCATTTATGTAATTAAATCATAAATTTATTATACACTGCCACTAGATTAAGTCGATTGATATTCAGTCAGACTTCGCGCACTGGTACGATTTAATTCGCCTGGTTAAAACCTACCGATGGCGCCGCTCATGCGGCCAGTTTGGGAGGCTTAGGTAGTGTGTTAAGAGCATAAGAATTAATACGTAGTGAAAGTAAAAAATAATGCAAAAAATAGATTTAAGACAGAAAAAAGTACATATTGCACTATTATTTCATGCATTTAAGAATGGTCGTTAGATTAATTACCAAAAAAATACCAATTAAAATTTTTTGTTTTCTTTTGTTATTTGTATAGTCAAAATCCTTAAATAACTTAAATAATAGTTCAATGACTGACTTTTATGTCTGAAGCCTCTTTTGTCGGATTATTCTCAATTTTTACTATGTGTTCTTATACTTCTGATCCATTAATTAAGCTTCCCAAAGTATCCACCAGGGTAGCGCCACCAGTAGGTCTTAACCAGTCGAATACTTGTGCACTATTACTCTACGACAGTAGCGCTGTGAACTTACTGGTCGGCGTAGCAGAGTTGCCTTAGCGCTTCATTTTGATTGGTTGGCAAGTAGACGCCACGCAGTGACAGAGCACAGGTGCGTCGGTTCCGACTTCTAACAATGCGCGAGGTCTGACTGTACTGTAATCTATTGCTTTTTAATGTGCACTCATGCAATTATTTCTATAGGTGAATAATATTGTTCATAGTTTTATAACTAAAAAATGTGCTCTAAGCACGTTTTACTATGCTTTTAGAATATACATTTATATTATACACGTTATGAAACTTTGAGATGAATTCTAGACATAGAAAGATATTTACTATATATGCATACAATTTTGAAATTGTTATGTACAGTTATCAATAGTATAATCTATAAACGGTTAATTCACAATAAATGGCTATAAATAACCGATCCTGATGAATGTTATTCAGAAATTTATTCACAAAGTCATATTTAATGCTTGATCTATCCCTTTTGACCTGTTTCTATAACTGGATAACACTATTAATAATAAAATAAACGTTAAGTAATGATCTATATTGGGTCAGCTGAGAGTTCAGCGTACGACACGACCGGTAGCAGCTGCTGCTATATAGCTGGGAGTGGCGCGCACGAGCAAAATGCAGTAACCGTCGCTCTTGATTTTCTGCCTCGAACGCTTCCGAGTTCATTTCTTGTTTTATCAGGTCACAGCGAATCAATGCTATCTGGATGCTACCGATGCACTTTCTGGCCTTTTCATCCTTTCCAAAGAGAGCATCTGGTACTCTCTATGGCGGCAGAAGAAGGTAGTCTTCACTAATTCATATAAGAGTATGTAAAATACTGTACTAGCGCCGAATCAACGTCGGTCATCTTATTTACAAATATTATGTGTATGTAGAACTAAATTGAAATTACGGACGGAATGATACTTATTTCTTTATCACGTACCTACTTGCAATATGAAACTAAATCTGTTTCAATGTATTCTTGAGCGTTAATAGGAGATTGTTTAGTACTTCGTTTTGCGAGTAACTTTAAATTATCGGTAAAAATACATTGTAAATTAAAAATAGTGTTAGAAATTATGAAAGTACATTATTTTCTCCAATATAATTTTTTGGCTAGAACCTAATAATTTCAATATATTTAGAATTAAACACAACATACGTTTACGATATTTTTTTTGGTACTCAATAACTTGTCACCCGCAAAAGAGATTAAAAATACATTTTCAAATCCATAAACTGTCAGGTATCAAGTAAAGACAATTATCATTTCTGAATATTACGTGAAATACCCTTGTAGAAAATTATTTAGTTTTATCGAGAGCCCCGATTATTTAGGATGGCAAATTCGATAGATCTACATAGTTCTAAATTATTTTCCACCAGGGTGGTGAAGAAATAAATGAAAAATTCTTTGGTTTTTGAAAAATTCGAAATACTTCTACATAACGGCCGTCTTAAAATCCAGCTTTATAAATATAATACTCTTGGAACTTTCAGTATTTTTCCTCTCTTGTTTCTCTTAGACACCCCGAATCATTTTACCGCTTGATAGAGCGTCATCGGATACTTGCGCAGTCTCGTTTCACGGAAACCAAATCTCTCGCAAACCCACGCGTGCACGTCTTCAGGGTAGGTACAGCTCGCAATGATTCCGCCACATTCGATTTGGATTCTCCTTTCTCGCCTCGCTTTTTCCATCCTCGTGCAGCGGCTTTTACGTTTTCTTTTCATAACGCTCTTTTTGTACCACCCCCCCCCCCTTACGGTTTTCCCATGTCCGCGCGATTCTTTTATTCGCCTCATTTTGCCTGCGTTTTTACGAGCCGCGTAGAGAGGACAGGAAAAGAGAGTGGCGACGACGACGACGACGACGACGAGGAGGAAGAAAACTGAGCTTTCCCGAGAAAAGACGTCCGGGCGCAGCGGCGCTCGGTGCGAACCTAAAGCCGGGATGTCTGGAGGCTATCAGCCGGCGAGTAATGGCGTTAGAGGCACCCCTTGTGCCCCGGAGAGCAACACATCAGACGGTAATGCACCAAGGTTTTGAGAGCTTTTCTAAACGGCTTTTATTCAATACTCCCCCTCAATTGTGCGAATAATGGTATCTTTTCTGGACATTACAAATACGTGGCTCTTAAAGGTATACATCTAGTACGAGTTTATGAGAAGTATTTTAAATCTATTATTTCATTATTATATAGTTGCTTTGTATATTTGTCCGTCTCAGTGAAATGTAAAAATCTGTTGTATGTATCCGTTATTATGCCGGAACATGTCGGACTGTTACTACTTGAAAGCATAAACCCTTTTCAAGATTTTAATTACAGTTTTTACAATGATAATACCGATTAAATCTGTAAGTTCATATATTTTTGAAGCTTTTGAAGGTATATTGTGGTAGAAAACAATCACGAAAACTGAGTTTGTTCCAAAATTATTGCTGGTTAGAAGCTATGCTAAATATTAAATTGGAAATTGAATTTGTTTGGTTTTTTGTCAATATTGACCAATATATAGGGGAGAGTACACCTGTATGACCATCTATAGCTATTTTAGCTATAATTTTTGTGTACAAAGTGAAAATGAAAATTTAAAAATGGAATTAGTTGTATGAATCGACATTTTTGACGTTGTAAATTAGTTTTGGTCAAAGTTAATAATCTGAGTTAAGTATTAATTAATACTGATGGAAAATGAGGGTTTTGAGTTTTTGAAAAAGAGTCTCCCAGAATCACTACCTAACATTTATAGAAGAGTAATTTTGCTCTAAATGCTTACAAATTGTGCTTCAAAGACAGGTAAAAGTTATAAAATAGTATGTTGTTTAATTTTTTTTTTATCTATTTTAATTTGAATCATATCATACATGAAGAAAATAGTAATTAATTACCTTACATATTGGGCATGTATTCAACCCTCGGGAAATAACTTTTGACACGGAAATTAATGGCTTTTGCGTTATTCTCGTGGGAATCTTCGGAGTTGTGATTAAAAAACAAGAACCTCCAATAATATTTAATAGAACTATAACATGCATCTCTAATCTAGCATATAAAGTACTGCCATCTAGCGTTATGAGCCCAATAGAGACTCTTCCCTACGAATGAGTTAATAGTAAAGACAATCTGTTACAGTAAAGTTATTTCTTTACGTGCAGAGGACTATTTATTTTATGACAAATTAAATAAATTAAATATTTATGTAATTTTTTAGCAATTTTTATTTCCAATGTCATTTGTGCGCCTAGTGAGAACGCGAGAAATTCCCTGCCTGCTGTAGTGTAGCTGGTGATTGCTGGTAATTAGATGATCTGACCCTTACGTAAGAAAAATATTTATGTATAATACATAGATATGGTTTCGGTGGTTCGGATTCTACTTGAAACTGTAGGGCCAGTTATGATGCATACGCGATTTACCTACTACATTCTCCAAATATAGGAGGGGGTATGGATGCATCATGACTATTGGGATTTAAAGTGTCATGGCCGAAGCAAAGCAGTAACGACGCGTTCTTCTTCTGATTATCTAAATATATTCTACATGTTTTACAGTTTCAGAATCTGTAAAGAATATAATTTAATGACAACTTTTAAATCGTTTAATAAATGATTAGAAAATATATTAGATTTAAAAATACTAGAGTCAGTTCAAAAAGAGTTAATATCTTTGTCACATTTTTATTCCTTCACTATTACATATAAAACCTTTGCAACTCCTATATCTAGTATAATTGATAATTATAATTTATTTTAAAATTCATTCATTGTGTATGTTTATTTAGGAAAGAAGAAATCGTTAAAACTTTGCCAACAACAAACAATATAATCAACAAACATTTCGGATAGGAATATAGTAAATGAACACGTCATCGATTAAGTGTTTGCAAATAAAACAGTGACTGATAACGACTTGGAATACAGGGCGATTATGAGCTTTTGGTTACAGCGGCATCGATCAGTCTTAAGTTACCTTGCAAAACAGCTTACTTGCATTAAGAAATCAAGAAATTGTGTATAATAAGATTGATAATACTACAGGTGACATCATACTTGATGAATTAATCCAGGTAATGTTATAGTGATGGAGCAGTTTATAATGTGTTTACTTGTTTTGTCAATAACATTAGAGAAATGACTGTAAATTTTCCGAACATCAATTTACGAATGGAAAGTAAATTTATATTGGAAATAAAAACAGATTATTATAATAATTGATTTAAACGTTGAAATTGGATGCATTTTAAGTTTACTTTAATATAGAAGTTGCATAATCAACAAACAAAAATGTATAAACTTGAAATCAATCGTAATGGATATGAAAATTCATATCTCTATTTAAAATCGGATTGGAAAGACAACTTTTCAATTGAATTATGTTGCAGAGACTGAACCGAAGTAAAAAATAACTAGTTATATAATGTTAACTTAATTCCTTTGTATAATATTATTATGCTTCATACTGGCACGGAGTCAGGCATTGTCATCTGACACTAGAACGTCGATTTGAATAAGCGAGTGCAGCGGTATTCTTCAAGAATTGTAGGTCGATCGAAAGACGTTGAACGTCTTGCTTGGGTTGCAGAATTTACATGCAACGCCACAATAAGGTAACACAGTAGAGATGAATATCGCGAGTGTAGCCCAGAAATTGATTTCACCTGCGTAACGTTGTCCTTAATGCACTGGAAATAAGAGCTAGCTAAGCGATTTCGCTTCTTTTCATCAAAATATTATTGAACTTTCTTGCATCAACGAGAGTGGCGTAATAATAACAATAATAGTATCTAGATTTGAAGTGATAATTCAATATGATTGCAACGTTAGCTTTATAGTATTATGATGTCGCACATAAATAAGAAATACAGTAATTGTGTAAAAAGATTGAATGTTGCACTGCAATTTTATTGAATTTTTCATATACATAATAGTTTAAACTTTTATTGAAATAATGATTATTCAGTTCAAACTTTAATAAAATATTGCGATAATTTAATTATAATAACTTCTTAGTTCTCAGACAAGAATAAATAAAATGAATACGCTAAAAAAAATTTTATTCAATATATGTAGATTATGTATGATCACTATTAAAAGCCACAGTAAAAACTTTTATATCGGATCATAAGCGAGTATTAGTTAGGAAAATGTGTTGCCAGTAAATTATTGAGTTTAAAACATAAATAAATTCAACAGAAGTAATTACCCGTAGTATATAATAACAATTTCCACACAAATAAAGAGAGAACATGCCTTAAGTTAGACCGTGATTACCAAATAGAAAAATTTAATTTTCTAACCGCTCGATAATTATACGGTCCCACCGCCGTACACAAAATTTCTCGAGTATTCGTTCCATTGATTAATGGCGAGAACCCGCGTCAATTATGCAGATTGCTTAAAAATGCAGGCGCACGTCATAAAAATAATTTTCGCGCGACCATCCACAGCTCTCACTCGGCACACCTCTAACTCTCTATCTCTTTCTCTCAAAGTGACTTTGTTAAAATACACTGCGCACATTTTTTTTCCCCAGTGCTCACACCTACCGCTTGCGCGCGGACGAGTGCATCACGCGCGCGCGCGCGCAGCACAATGCGGGGTGCAAAAAATCGAGTTTCGTGTCATGCACGCCAGAACGAATCGTCGAATTTTCGGGAGCTTTATTCCGGCGCCGCGCGCCGCAGCGCCGAGCTTCCGTAAAGTGTCATTCGCGGCTGAATAATTATGTTAGAGTAGCGAGAGCTGCTCCCGACCGCACTGGCTGGCTTGAATTTCGATGCTCGGGCGCATGGCCCGCTAATAATTGATTGTCGAAATAGCAAGCGCAAGCGCGTTAGAGAGGGAGAGAGAGAGATGTACGCGGATAGGGGCGCATTCGAAATTTGAAGGTTTCACGGATTCGCGCGAGCCCCAGACCGCAAGTACGAAGTGAGTTACGCGCGTACGAGCGTCAACCGGCTCATTTCCGATGCTGCTGCTGCTGCTGTCGCCGCTGCTTCTGGTTACGCCGGAATTGATTTATCGGAAGTGCAGGCGCGCAATTTTTTTGCATTTTTGACGGCTTTCAGATGCCTCGCTATTCCGATGCGGCAATGAAAGATGCATACACGCATCACGGATGTGTCATGCGGAACTTGAAAACATTTGTAGTTTGGCTCGATGGTACTTGCACTGCAGTTATATTTAAAAAAATTCGATGCAAACTGCTTTCTCAAAGAGAGGTATTGAAAAAATGACTTTAAGAATTGTATAACGGTAATTCGCTTTAAATTAAGTAATGATAGAATTAGGTCATTAGACACAAACGTTTAAGTATTACCAGTCTAAACAAATCTTAAAACTCGAAATATTTTTGCGACTTTTACCAATTTTTTAAACTAATACTATTATTTTTCTTCCATTAAAATAGCTTTATGATGAATGTTAGATATATAATTTGGAAGGAAATCGCGTCTCTTTTTTGAAAAAGCACGTATTTTTTACGCGTTTAACGTATAAAAAGACCCAAAACTTTTTTAGCTATTTGTATAAATTTATTTAAATTAATATTTTAATATTTTTTCACTAAAATGGCTTAAAAGTGATTTTAGATATACGAATTAGAAGGAAATTACATTAATTTTATAACAATGTACATGTTTTTAACATGTTTTATGTGTAAAATGACAACAACAAAATTTTAGCTATTTTTACACATTTTTTAAAATTTGTATTTTTCTCTATTTTTTACAAAAATAGTTTTACATTAATACTTGCTAAGATATATCAATTACAAAGTAATTTTGTTTACTTTTTGAAAACGTATATACTTTTTAACCAGCGAGAGTAGGCGCACTTTTCAGTCCTACGCGAACACGCCAAATACAAGTACATGGTGTTAGCAAGGTTTATTAATAAGATTAAAATACTAAAAACATTTGGAGTGATTTGTTTATTGATGACAAACATTTGTTTAATGTTTTTTCGACTTTATTCATATTTTCTTTGTTAATAAAAAAAAATTTTCAATAAATTTTCTGAAGAATGCATAAAAGTCAATTATGAAAAAAAATTTTCGCTTAGAAAATGCCGTTTGAAAAAGGTGTGGTGTCTCAAGGGCACTTTGTATATTTTATATAAAACTAATATCTACATTATATTAATCTTTGAAATGTGTCCGTACGACCGTCCGCATTTTTTGTTTTAGTAAGTAATATTTTTGTTTTAGAAGTATTGCAGTAAAAATGCCGTACATGTCGATATCAGGATATATGTAACAAAATGCGTGATTTTAATTCTCTTAAATGATTATACTTTTTGCAAAATAGGGTCTTCGTATATTCTTTTTCTTAAAATTTAAGATTTATAGTCATCTAAACTGACTTATAAAGTTTCTTTAGGTTGTTTTACTATCATTTAACAAATTCATGAAGAAACAACTGTTCCTTACATTTTAAAATACAAATGAGCTTACTGTTGTAAACTAGAGACTCTGAGAAAAATATTCTTTTTTGGTTTGATCAAATTTATAAAGTTTTAAGAAAGCTACAGTTATGTAAAGTTGCGTGGTGTCACAGTGACCCCTGCTCGCGTTAATGCAAGTTTTTTACGTTCGTGTTATAGAGTTAACTTTTTCTCCTCAAAGAGGAAGCTTTGTGATAATAAAAAAACGTTTTGCTGAAAACATGTTGGAAACATGTTATGAGAGACTTAAGAAATCAAAATATACTATTTTTACAAAATTTTTGTATGGATATGTGTGTGTGTGTGTGCGTGTGCAAGTGCATGTGTATGTGCGTATGCGTGTACGCGTTCGTGTGCGTGTGCTTGTGCGCGCGCGTGTGTGTGTGAGTGTGTGTGTGTGTTAAATTACCTATTGTCTCCGATACGAAATTTTCTATAAGCTATATTTCTTCTTTTGTTCTACACGAAAACGTAATTTTTTGTTTAAACGGCGATATCTGAGAAATATTTGATGGACAATCTTTAAAAAATATGAGCTAATTAGTGAGAAGGGTATCTTTCCACTAGGTCTTTTGTCTTTCAAGATATTTGAGGTTACATATTTGAGGTTATATTTTTGTTATTGCTCATATCTCGAGAATGTCGCTGTAATTTGTTATTAAGCAAACAAATTTCTGTTTGTTCTTTTGTAAAAATACGAAATCAGAAAAAAATTAAAGATACGTCGATAGTTTTGGTTTTAAAATAATTTTTTTATTTTACGATATTTTGAAATCAATAATTCTATTTATGATCATAAGTTTATAACTTTTTGTAATTTATCTTTTGAGAAACAATCAATGGCAAAAAATACACCTATTTTGTGCTATTAATTAGAAATAAATATAGCAATGTGAAATTAATGTATTAGAATAAAGAAATTCGCATTGGAACAATTTATTTACAAGGAGAGTCTATACCGCCTGTGTCACGAAATTTGATGAAACTTTAGGAGGTGTGTTTTGTATCTAAAAATGAAGCCTAGCACCGTTAGTTTTTTACAACATTTTTAGGAAAAAGATGCACGTCCTCTTCTCAACGTAACTCTGCATGTTTTTACAGTTAAATTAACTCTAAAACACAATAAATCTAGTCGAAAAGAGCTTTAATCTAAGCTCTGTTGCAGAGAAAAATATTAATAATATTAATCCAAATGCAAGTTATTAAGAATTAGAAATAGTGACTAAAGACCTATGAAAAATCACCAAATTTATAACAATTAAGTTCCGTCCATATTCATGCATTTTCAGTCATGATATTCGAATGTTAATAACTTTAACTCGAATTAATATTAATATTATTGGAGGACCGTTTTTTACTGTAAAAACATGCAGAGTTACGTTCAGAAGAAGATGCATTTGGGATATAATGACTTATATTTCGATAAAAAAGTCTCATTGAAAAATACTACAGGTGCTAGGCTTCATTTTTAAGTACAAAAAAACACCTCATAAAGTTTCATCAAATTCCGTGCCCCGGAGGGTGTGGACTCTCCTTGTTAGTTTGATAAGTTAAGTGACAATAAATTATTACAGGTTTTTTTTATTACTATAATGCTCTGGTGCTCTGTAAAATAGACGAGACAGAAAATGTTTAACTTTCTGACAATCACCCATAAGGAGTATGAAATATGAATACTATTTTTTATTTATAAAGTGAAAATAAAATGTTATTTGTCTTTTATATATCAAACGTCAATTTATAGTCGTCTTTAAAATCGACCTGTGAATATTATATCTAGGGTTTGTGCTTCCTTAAATAAAATATTCGATGCATACATCGGGACCATTTTAGAAATAATAAACTGCTCCTCATATTTTTTACGATTCAATAAAAACCTCGGTCATGAATGCTTAAGAACCAAGTGTCAACGGCACGCCAATGAAACACGACATTTTTACTGATTCAGCGCGCTTTAATTAAAACGGACAGTCCGATAATTCGTTATCTCGCAGGCGGGCATAAAGAGGCGCGCGCACGCGCGGCATCAAAGATTCATCAAAAGGCGCTTACCGCTCTCGCCGTTGTAGTTGATGTTCTGGCCGTCCTCGCGCTGCCACATGACGTAGGGCTCGGGATATCCAGTCGCCTTGCAAGTCAGCGTCACGTTCGAAGCCTCGCGCACGACCATGTCCGTGCTGGTCTCCTTGGTAACGAAAGACGGCGGCACTGTCATCAGAAACCATGATTAAGATGAAACGACATGAGGTCGAGAAAATTGCCCGACGAATATCTATATGTTGTGCGCCGTGCAATCGATTCCCCCGCGACGACCGACCGACCGACCGAGAAGTCGACGAACTACACGGAATTTTAAATTCACGCAGCTTTCTACGACGACGAATATCATTGCCGTGCAAAAGACTTGAATTTATATTTATAAGATAAATTGAAGCAAGCTGATTTTTCTCATTATTTGACATCGAGTCTCGTGGGTAGTGCTTGTTAAAGCGAACTTTATCTATTAAAATCGGAAATTACCGGTATCTCGCGTAAGGTTGATAATGATATCATTACACAAGTTGACTTTGATCAATTAATACGCTAGATTATGGAGTATGAGAGTCTGGTTTCTGATGTCGGTGCAGATCTTTTGCTTCATTAATCAATGCTTTCACTTTAGAGTTATTAGTTTAGTGTATTACATTACCGTTAGTTATATGTAAAAGTTGTAAATAAATACGTACTAAATAAACTGTATAAGAAAATGTTCAATAAGTCTTTATCTCAATAAATTTGTTCTGATTCTTAGAACAATACTGACGTTTTCTTAAATTATCAGAATCTCTGTGTTTGCTCTTCAATCAATCGGTTATATAGCTCTTTATTTACTGTTCAACTTACCGACGACTTGAAGATATCCCTGTCGACTTCTCATAGGGTCCGTGTTGACTTGACACATGTACCATCCCCGATCATTTTCTTGAACGTTTTTTATGTGGAGATACCATGTCCGATGATCGGTATACGAGAGCGATATTCGAGGATTTTGCGTGATCACGTTATGGTGTATCGATAGAATCGTCTGAGTGTCTACGCGAACCCACGCCACCTGATTAAATGAGAAAACATATAAAAATGTAAAACAACTTTCGAAATAAAATTCCTAGATAATAATTCGTTTGTGCGAAATACTTTTGCTTTGACGTCGCTCCGTCCAGTCACACGCAGAGAGAAGCAAAGTAAAAAAAAGAAAGTTCGTTTCGAAACGTCTCCGTTTTTCCACGGGAGATTAGAGCTCAAAGACAATCTTTTCGCGGAAAGCTTTTATGAAAATTTCAGTGACATGCTCCGACAAACGCGAAAAGGAGAGAGAGAAAGAGAGAGAGAAGGAAAAAGGGCAAGAAAAGAAAGAGGTCCCAAAGTGCTCTTATCTCAGCGAGTCGAGATATTTCAAGTGCAATCCGGGCGCCGAATAGACTTGCCTCGCACGCCCGATGAAAATCGAATTCGAAAGTCCCAGCAGCAGGGCCGCCCCCCCATTCCAATGCATGCAATTCTCCGCCCGGTGGCCCTTACTTACATACACACGTGTATCCATATACATGCACATATCGCGCAAACTCGATGCGGGGCTTTCTTAAGTATGCGGAACACGCGGAATAAGTCGCGCAAATGCAAGCGGTGTAATTCCCATTTGCACGGGGAGCATGTCCCGCGTTATTCCAGCGCCGCTCGCCCCGGGAATTCCGCGTCTACGTCACTCGCTCGGCGTCGGGAGTGAGCTGTGACGCGAGAGTCGCCGCAGCGGAGAGAAAGAGGAGCCTCCCCCCCTCCGCGTCGTCGCTCTCATTCTTCACCGACTTATATACACTCCCGCTCACCTTAAGGGCTGTCCGTCGTCGCGCTCCTCTTTTTACGCCGCGCGGTTCCATCTCTCTTTCTCGGCTTTTATTTTATTTTAACTTTACTTTACTTTACTTTATCTTATTTTATCAGCGGTGTGGCGTTCTTTTCTTTTTTCGAGGCGCGGCGCGGTTAACGCCAAACGTGCATGCGTGGTGGTAATGGTGAGATGACGGGGGTACGTCATTAGCAACTTGACTTCGTTTCACTCGTTTATGTAGAAAAGGAGCTCGTTAGTTCCGCGGGGAGTTATTTTTCTGGGAAGCTCGAGGTTTTCTGATATTATTCCGCGATTTTTCCTTTTTAGCTTTCTGCGTTTTTTTTTCTGAGGTTTCGATATAAATGCGCTCCGAGTTTTACTGTCACTTTATACAAACAAACTTTATTTTACCGTAGAAAGGACTAGGTAATATGCTTATTAAATAAAGCTTTCGTAATATAATTTTTGAACTTTTTGAAATCTGAATATTCTTCAAAGATCTGAATATTTTAAGAGTCCATCCAATGCAATGAATCGAGTACAAACCATTTAAATTAATAAAACCTTATAATAGTGTTACTTAATAATTATATTTTACAATTTAATAATATATTGTCATATATTTTAGCTTATCAGTATTTTGTGCAAGGAACATTTTTGTTAGAATAAAATCGGTATAATAATATGAAATGGGTTTGATCTCTGATATAATGGTATAACTTAATATTTTAATTTTTACTATTCAGCTTTTTTTCAATTCTCACGTTTCGATCCAGTATAATTTTGAATTTTTAACCTCCTATTGAGTTGCAGCAGTCCAAATCTTTTTTAACATAAATTTCTGCGTTCCTCTCATTTTTCTCGAAAAGCTATTTTTCGATACGATTTCATCCGCATCATCATAAATCAAGATTACAAGATTACAATTCTAAAATATACAAGTAATATATTTTTTTATGTAAAGAACAAGCGCATAAAATAATCTGATCTTCAGAATTTTACAAATTTGTTGTACTGAGCTACGTCATTTAACGGTTTGACAAAAACTTACATTAACGGTTTCTTAAATTCATCACTAGGGGCCTATATCGCATTGCCATAACTGCATTGGTAAACTTTAACTCTGTACTTTCTGTCTTATTGAAGGTAAATAAAATAGTTATTGGAGTAATGTTATCATTCATAATGAATTCAGATCAATTCACCTCACAGATTTACCATATTCTACGACATACATAATATAACTGTATAATACCGTTTTGTTTGCCTGATAAGGGATCATTAGAGAAAGACAGAAATATGTTAACGACAAGACCCAGCGAGCGTCTCCTCGCAAATAATATTGTATTTGATGGCACTGCGTAAGTCACGATACGGGGATCGAAGAGGATCGCCCAAGGACGCTTATTTCCCTCATCATCATTTCAAATTCATTTATTGAAGAATAATGTTGCGTTAAATTTCTTCGTACACGATTATCGCACTAAATTGGCTTTCGATCAACGATACGCCATTGAAATACTCGACGTTTTTACAAACAACAAATCTTAATTACAATCATACCCACAAAATATTTTTAATATTAGTTACATGCTTCATTCGGAATTTTATGGTCCCAGACAGTGCATATATGAATCGTATATTGTAGAAATAGCGTACATGACAAAATGTTAGTTTTCAGAGATTTCATTCAATGTTTCAACACAATGTGATTTTCATGAATAAGAACAGTACATTTTATTTCTCTAATAAAAATTTAATGTAATTAAAATGTTTTTTAAAGATGTACCATCTTTTTCCAAACATTTAGTATTAATTTTGTACCCTTAAGACGTTTTAACAATATATACGGCAAATTTGACTAAGAATGACTTTTGAAAATGGATACATAATCGAATGGTACAAACCAAACTATTTAAATTGATTTTCTTGCTGTTGATAACATACAAAGAAGTTAGAATATTACGTTAGTACAATAAATTATTACATTCGAAATATCCTCTGATTTTTCAAGTTTTTGTACTAAATAAATTATTCATAAAACTTTGTAAATTAGTTAAGATGTTTCTGACGCACCAAAAGTCCATCGTATTGTATCAAAGTCGTTACCATTTCCAAATATTGCCAACGTAATAACACACCCTTATATATATATATATATATATATATATATATATATATATATATATATATATATATATATATATATATATATATATATATATATATATATATATATATATATATATATATATATATATATATATATATATATATATATAATAAAATAAAATAAATAAGTTTTTCATAAATGAAAAATGATCACAAAATGCAGTTAATATAGTACGGACACTCAGGATAAGATGGGTTAAGAATTAAATTTACACGTCCTTGTCTAACCACTCGTGTAAGCACTAAAGAACAATACATGACCTTATCTTAAAATTGGCTTAGTAATTTATGTGATATTTCTCTCAATTATTGCATGTGAGCAATTCAAAAAATATTCTTGTTTTACTACTTAGTGAGCACGAATAAATATGTACATCCTTGTATTACCGCTTATGTAAGCACAAGTGAATTTACACGTTTTCATCTTACCACTTGTGTAAGCAAAGACGGAAATTAAATATCCGTATGTTAAAATTGACGTAGTAATTTATAAGAAATTTCTTTGAAATATTGTATGCGAGGATTAATAACAAATATATTATTGTCTTATTACTTAGTAAGCACTAATAAATATGTACATTCTTGTCTTACCACTTATGTAGGCATAATTTAAATTACACGATCTTGTCTTACCACTCGTGTAAACACTAAAGAAAAATGCATGTTCTAATCTTAAAATTGGCCCAGTGATTTATAAAATGTTCCTTTCAAATATTGTATGCGAAAAATTCTAAAAATATTCTTGTCTTACCAGTTAGTAAGCACAGATGAATTTACCAGTCTATATCTTACCACTTCTGTAAGCACAAATAGAAATTACACGTATTTGTCTTACTACTCGCGTAAGCACTGAAAGAAAATTCATGCCTTTACTTTAAAGTTGGAAAATTCTTTTATATCTTTTTTTCCATCTAATGTATGCGATCAATTAAAAAATATACTTCTCTTACTGTTTAGTAAGCACAGATAAATACTTAATTGCTTGTCGGGCAAAATGGATGTATACGTCTTTGTCTTACCACTCGTGTATGCAGAGACGAAAAGTACATGTCATTATCTTGAAATTGGTCCAGTAATGTATGTGCCCTTTCTTTCAAATATTATACGTCAGTAATTGAAAGCGTATTCTTATTTTAGTACTGAGTAAGCATGGATAATTATATATATCCTTTCTTCACCCATTCATGTAAATGCAGGTGAAAACACGCATTTGTCTTACAACTCGGATATGTACTGATGAAAAATACATGTTTTCGTCATGTCCCTTTAGCAATGGAAACTGACAGAACCTGATGATTTACTTCTACTGTATTTTAAATGCTTTGTAAAAAGTCATTATAGCAAGAATTATATTGACGTCTTAGCGATTGAGTATAAATGATTTTAAAAGAAGACAACATATATATACGTTTCTGTTTAGATTATTTGTCTGAGATTTATGGAATAAAATGAATTTCTAAATTTATGTACATGTAGGCACTATTACTGCTTATTATCACTAATTGGCCTCTATAATAATAATAGTTATAATAATAATAATAATAATGTATAAGAAAAAACTTTAAAGTAGTGGAATGACATTCTATATGCATTCTTTCATTTTATCTTTATAATAGTTTTAAATTTCAAGAAGAAAGGCAAACATGCCAAAAATAATATTTTTATGAATATAATAATTGTCTCAAAGAGAGAATTTTATTAATCTGTTGTCCATATTATTTTTATAATCAATTTATCAAAATTCATGAAGGCTTATTCTTATTTGTAATTTTATAATTATCATTATAATTATAATTATAATTATAAGTATTAACCAACTATTTTTCAGTATTGGAGGTTCGAGGTCGGCAATCTTGTTTTTATTAATAATATCAAGTCTTAGTACCATTAATTTATTGAATTTATAATTTTTCAAATTAGATGGTTAAATTTTTAATGCTTTCTTAAAAATTAGCAATTTTAAATAACCTTACTTTATTTATTTATTCTAAAGTTTATTAACTTTTTTATTTCAACTTTACGTGTACTTTGAGCTATATCTAGAGCAATAAAGCAAGAACTTATTATTATGGATCACACATTCCATCTTTAATATAATAATCCAAATTAGAATATTATTCTTCTATAATAAGTATATTCATTTTATTTATTGATTTTTTTCAATTTAGTTGCTTGTTATCTACTATCAAGTACAATCTACGAAAACGATATTATAAGCTTTAAGGGTATCACTTCCATTTACACTCTACTATATAGATCAGTGCATAATCTGGGAACTATTACTACTGCTACCAATGTTATAATTAGAGCACTGTGACAAGTAATAAAACTCCAGATATTAATTTTCAGTAATAAAATATTATAAATTAATACCTGTCAATGAAAAAAGTTAAAGATTAATATTATTTAAAACATTATCTTCAAAAAGAAAAATCAATTTTTGTATATGAATATTTTCAATTGTTTAAAACTTATTTATTTATTAATTTCTCAAGCATGTGTTAATAACTTAAGTACAACTTATGACTGCGTGAATTGATATTTATACATTTCATAAATCATATTTTATATAATACAATTTTATCATGTGATACATTAATTAATTTTATCATACATTTTTCATACAATTTCATTTTTCATTACACAAATTTGTATCCAAAATTAAAAATTTTTTAGATGGTCATTAATAGACCGAGTCGGCAATTATTCTTCTAGCATTCAAGCTAATATAGACATTGAAATAATATTGCATCTTTTCTTAAAAATTCTTATAATGTAATAGTGATTATTACTATGAACTGTTAAGTATATACTAATAATATATACAATATTTTAATAGCAATTATTAATAATACAAATAAATACTTTTATTAATTTTTACATATATATATATATATATATATATATATATATATATATATATATATATATATATATATATATATATATATATATATATATATATATATATATATATATATATATATATATATATATATATATATTATTTTTCATTTAATTATTAATGGTATATTATTATGCTGTATAATTAAATTTTAATACTTTTCTTACTCTTTTTAACGTTTATTTTGTTTGGCGAGTAAATTCAATTGATTAATACTTTTTGTATAACAAGCACGAATGCTATGTTTATATATTCTTTCTTATTTTACTTCTTCAGAAAGCCTGGTCGAAAAGATCCAAGTCTTGGTATTGCCACTAAAGCAAGCTCAGACTGGTTAATTCATTAAAACTTTGCATTGCCATTACCAAAGTCGTAATTTCAATTTTCAGTTGCATCTTTTAATTTTATTTTTCTCACTATATTACAATGTTAAAAAATTACTAATATTCAGAATTTTCTTCTCTATTTCACGTGACACTCACGCATAATCAATTATTAACACTTTATGATGGAACCCATATATATGGCCTTCACACACAGTTGATCTAAAAACTTGATATTGTGTCGTCTTTATTTACTCATTTTGTATTAATATTAACACTCTGCCTCTCGCAAGATTTAATATTCCTAATATTCATTTGAAAAACGAATTTATTACAACATTTATAACAAAGAACTCTCGACACGTCTGCTACTACGAGAGCGCGAAGAAAAGTGATTACTAATAGGCGCGGTAGTGTGTATGGACCAAGGAGGTGACGTCTTTGTTTTGTATACTCTTAAAACGCGTGTACTGCCTAGCGGATGGAAGCTATACTACAGTTGTAATTAATAAGAACGAGGATGCAATATAATTTAAATTAAAAGTTAGAATAAAGTAATTACGAATTATTTTTTTGAAATGAATTTAGGAACGATTAATCGGTAGCGTAAAATAATTCATATACACTTGAGTATTACATTGCACCAGTTTTATCAGGATAATTGCACTGTGTTTCAGATCTCGAAAGCGAGACGAACAGCCGGGCGAAGAAGAAGCAGCGGAAGCAAAGAATCGCTCGAGTATAATTAACGCTTACATGCACACGCGTATACACACACATACACACACGTATACACACACATACATACACACACAAACACACACACACACACGAGCGGAAGCTAGGTTACGGGCTCGAACCTCCCACACAAAGTACCTTGTAATTTCGCAGGTTGTCGACGACGCATGCGAGCAGGGCGTCGCGTCCAACGCTGACCGTGACGTTCTGTATCGGCTCCGCCAGTATGGGCATCTGCGAATCTGCGAATCAGAAAAGAGAAAAAAAATGATGTAAACACAAGCGTGCGATGCTTTGGCGTTAAACAGGCACATATATAATCGACGCTAGTAAAACAACGCGCGTCGCCAGCTATATATACATACACACACACACACACACACACACAGGTGGTCCTGTGTACGAAAGAATTTAATAAAAGTTTTACGAGGAGCATAAAGCACCCTCCGGGCGATTATTGATTTTACAAAGGAAAATATACAGTCGACAGATCGTAAAGCGCACCTGAGCCACAGGCGCAGCGCCGCGCCCGCGTTGTCGCTTTGCCCGCGTTTACTCTCTCTTTCTCTCTCTCTCTCTCTCTCTCCCCCCACTTTCTCTCTCGCGCGCAACGAGAGCATACCACACAAAGATACGGGTACATCGAGCCCCCCTCCCCGTATATAGTTACCTAATAACAAATGTGCGATTAAGGCTTGTCGAGTGGCTCGTTGCACGCGCGCGCCACCGTGTATACGCGAGCACGTATACGTGACTTACGTATCCCCGCTGTATACATATATATAAGCGGCTGCACGACGCATCTCTCTCTCTCTCTCTCTTTCTCTGTGCACGAACATCTATATACGCTCGGAGAGAGGTCCAGAGTACGTATAGAGATGCGCATGGAGGCGGGAGTCCGAACTACAGAGGTATATAGCAAGGGGTAGCGCACACTTGGAGCGGGGAGTTGCTGTGTGGGAGAGGGCGGAGGGATACGATGGATTACCACCTGCACTACCGCGACATAACGACTGTCTTTAATGGATACGAATTTGGCGCTGTGGATATAACCGAATAGGCATTAAGCTCTCCCACCCTCTCGCTCTCTCTCTCGCTCTCTCCCTCTGCTTCTCGCGTTCTCGCTCTGGTTGGCACTGTAGCATGTTCTAAACTAATCATACCTGCGAGTTACGCCGAGCCAACGCTATATTCGACTCGCCCTCGCTCTCGCTCTCTCTGTCTCTATTCAGATGGGTTCGATTCCGCGATTCTGTGCCCTCTATTAGCTCGATAAATAAATGCTTTTCAGCGAATCAAAGATGCCGTATAATTAGCATTGATCGGATTGATGCGCGTGAAGCTTTTATCTTTTGTAAGAGTGGGAACGGAGTTTTATATTAGCGGTTCGTACGATTTCCATGATTGAATGCGAAATAATTCACGCTAACCAAACGAGAAGTTTGGTTCGTGAAAAATTCATTTCGCCTCAGTGCAATGCAACAATTTGACTGTGGTATAAAAAGTTTTAAATAATGAAACGTCAAAAACATGATTGAAAGTTTCACAGTTCGGCAGATCTACAATTTCATTAAATAATTTGATGAATTTATGTTTTATATTACTGAAGAATAAATTTAATTTTATATACAATTATAAACAAAGATTTCAAAGATAATTACTTTTAGTAAAATTGTATCAGAAAAGAAGAGCCATCTTTTATTTAGGTATCAAATAAAATTTTACCATTATTGCTTTATCAAAGAGACAGCTTTATAACGATTAAAATTTTCGGCTGAAAGATTTTGATAAACTTCATAGTATAAAGTAATAAAAATAGTAGATTAAAAAAGTATCTCTTTGTATACACAGCGTATATATACGAGGGTAGTTCAATAAGTCTTTAGAATGACCAACAGATGGCGCGCGAATCGCTCCAAATCATCTGTTTTCAGTCAGCACCACTCCCGACTAGATATATGGTGCAGTCACAGCCCACATCTTCTGAGTTTAAATAAATAAATATAACCAATTGAAAAAAAAAAAATTGCTTGTTAAGAAAAATGGAAAAAAACGAGTTCAGAGCGGTAATTAAACATTTTCATTTAAAGGGTTTAACTCCATATGAGATAAAAAATGAATTGGACTCAGTTCATGGCACATCTGCCCCTGCCTTAGCAACGGTTTATAACTGGGTAAATGAATTTAAGCGTGGTCGTACATCAATAAGTGACGAACCACGTTCAGGAAGGCCCGTAGAAGCGACTACTCCCGAAATCATCAATAAAATCCACGATATGGTGTTGAAGGATAGAAGATTAAAAGTGTGTGAGTTAGCTGAGGCCACAAGGATATCTATAGGTGCAGTTGTTTCAATTCTACATGAAAAATTAGGCATGAAAAAGCTATCGGCAAGATGGGTGCCGCGTTTGCTCTCAGCTGAGAATAAACGCAATAGAGTGGTCGCCTCTGAGGCTCTTTTGGCGCGCATAAGTCGGAATCCTGAGGAATTTTTTCGTCGATTTGTGACTGTGGATGAAACATGGATACACCACTACACTCCTGAGACAAAGGAACAATCCAAACAGTGGATTTCCACAGGCGAACCAGCTCCAAAGAAGGCAAAGACCGTAAAGTCAGCTGGTAAGGTTATGGCTACAGTTTTTTGGGATGCACGTGGAATTATACTTATTGACTACTTGGAAAAGGGTAAAACAATTACTGGTGAGTATTATGCATCATTATTAGAGCAGCTGAAAGAAGAAATTAAAAAAAAACGACCACATTTGGCGAGAAAAAAAATTCTCTTTCATCACGCCAACGCCCGAGTCCACACATGCTTCGTTTCAATGGCTAAAATTGAAGAACTAAAATTCGAATTGGTCGAACACCCACCGTATTCACCAGATTTAGCCCCCAGTGACTTTTTCTTATTTCCAAACTTGAAAAAATGGCTCGGTGGACAGAGATTTACGGACAACGAAGACGTCATTGCCTCTGTAAGTGCTTATTTTGAGGAACTTCCGAAAACGCACTTTTCTGAAGGATTAAAAAAACTTAAAAAGCGATTGACCAAATGTATAGAGCTCCAAGAAGATTATGTTGAAAAATAAAAAAAAATGTACCCAAAAAAAATTGTTTTTATACTTTATTCTAAAGACTTATTGAACTACCCTCGTATATGCGTGTGTGAGCATGAGTATTCGTCTATGTGTGTATTTGTTTATTTTTATTTTATTCGTTGTGGATACCTCTGGGTGACTCCGAATTGCCATCATTCAAGCGTAGTACCTACGATAGACCAAGAATATATATTTTTGTCCTACCTGCATAGAAAGTATGCTTTTTCATGCATAGAAAACGGGCGGAAAGTGGTTCTTTACCGCCCTCGGGCAGTAAACAAAACTCTGATCCGGATAGTGTGGCACTGTTACACCCGCTATATGTATGCACGAAAAATCATCCTTTTAGTACAGGAACACACAAAAAATAGCGTGTGCGCCACGGGCGGAAGGCGATTAATGTTCGTGCTGGTTGCTGCCCTTGCCTCGGTACCCCTTCACATCCTTCGGCTCGCCTCGAATTGCTTGGGTGGTCTCGCATGCACACTCGCAGCAATCGCCTACTTTCCACCCTTTATACACAATGTACTATTTTATCTGTATGTGTGTGTTGTGTGTCCTTCTAATTACGATGCATCCACTTCTCGCATTCTTAGAAAGTGTGGCATGTAGGTATGCATCGCAATTGGCCCTACAGTTTTATATGAGTTCCAATCTATCAGAGCTACGGTGAAGGTTCATATACATTTTCTCTTGCAAAAAATGTTAGAGGTACCCAGCCGGGACGTGTGTGTGTGTGTATGTGTGTGTGCGTGTGTGTGCATGGGTGTATGTGTGTGTGCGTGAATGTGTATATATTTGTGTGCGTGTTTATGCGTGTGTATGTCTAAACATGTGAAAAATATATACGTTTTCATAGTACAGTTAATTTAATTTTAATTTATTTTTCTCGTAATTACTTCAAAGTTATTGTTGTGAAAAAATATGATTTTGAATTGGAATACGAAATTATAAAAAATTGTTTATTCTTAGCAAATTAAAAAACAATATTTGCAGCGTATACAATGCAATACACAAGAATATGTATGTATTCTAAATATATAGAGGCAGTTGTACAGGCTATTTTGGGTATAACTTTTAATTACCTCGGTGAAAATTAAAATCCTACAAAAGGATTTGTTATTTGAATAGTCCCCTATCACAAAAAAATTTCCTGGGGTCAAGTTGGAGCATAAAAATTAATTATCGATATAAATGTAACAGTCACAATCTTGCGTTTTCTAAAAAGTTTCGTCCAGTATAACAAATTATCATTTGTAGTCAATTTTGAGGTCTGAATGATTTATAACCCGAGAAAAAGAGATATATAATTTGTAGACATAAAAGCTATATATAACTTGACTTACCAGGTCGATACTTTAACAACTAACCTAACAATATGTCTTGTATATAAAACATCTGAATAATTGTATAAGTCAAACCGTCAGAGACTTATATATAATAATAATATATAGTTTATATATATAATAATTATATACATTATTATATATAATTAGAAATATATAGAAAAATCATAATGCCCGTACTTCTATACGGATGTGAAACGTGGGCGTGAATCAAACGGGAAGAAAATAGACTTAGAGTGTTTGAGAATAGAGTCCTTAGAAAGATATTTGGGGGCCAAATAGATGAAATTACTAGAGAATGGAGAATTTTACATAATGAATTTTACATACGCGAGCTATACGGGAAGCCAAACATTACCAGAGTGATTAAATTTCGAACACTAGGGTGGGCTGGGCATGTAGCTAGGAAGGAAAATGAAAGAGCAGCACTTAGAGTGCTTGTAAGGAAGCCGACAGGCGCAAGACCCCCAGGTAGACCAAGATGAAGAAAACTGATCTACAAGAAATAGGATGTTATGAGGAGGATTGGATGCAACTCGCAAACAATAGAGAAAGATGGCGAGACTGTGTGAACAAGGCTATGTTATAGTTATGATAGCTATGGCGATAATGCAAACACGTCTACAGCTGACATAAAGACTATGTAAGAGCTGTGGCCCTATAGGCACTGTTACTGTTTATCATTACTATTTGGCCTGTATAATAATAATAATAATAATAGTATTCATAATTATATTCAAGTTTTGCTTTCTTATAGAGGAAGCTTTATGATGGTAAAAAAAGTTTTGCTAAAAACATGTTAAAAACATTGCATTTATTTTGACTCTATCGGTCTCCACGAGCACATTTCTCTTATAATTTTGTACCTATATCATTATCTCTAATGGAGAGGTGATGAAAATGTCATCTCTTCCATCTCCATAGTAGAACTTTTTGAGAAGGCAAATGTAATCAATAAGAGGGAAAATGTTTTGAATTACGCAGTATATTTAAAATGCAATCTATACTTAATACGAGCGATAAATTCATCAATTTTATGTTAAACACATGTTTTGAGATACTGGAAATGAAAATACACTATTTTTAGAAAATGTAGGTATGGATGTGTGTGTGTGAGTGAGTGTGTGTGTGTATATGTGTGTGCATGCGTAACTATTAATGAACACTACTTTTCGTGCAAACAAATCGTGCAAACAATGTTCAAATAGTATTGATATAATGAAGAACTAACCCTTTGTTACTCTCTACAGGAGGAAACTGGGCTGGTTAAATGTGGAAGTAAGATGGACGTATTTTGCGGCAGTGCTACTATATAAAGCTATTCAATTGAGACAACCGCCGTACCTTACGAACCTTATTAAGAAAAACCAGTCCAGGACCTCAGGTAGGGATCCTAAGAAAATCTCGATTCTCGAGTCGCGCACTGATATTGGCCTGAAATCATTCAGGGCCCAAGGTGCGCGTCTCTGAAATTTGCTCCCCCGCGGTATTAGGTACCTTCCATCACTGAGTAAATTCAAGCGGCAATACGTGGGTACATTTAGGAAACATTTGCTGAGCAAAGTGTGACCTGCGACGAAAACTAGCTGTGATATACCGCCTAATATTTTAACTTAGTCAACCATAATTTACAACTGTGACCTGATAGTTAAGTTCAGATAATAAGAAATTGTGCAATATGTGTTAAGAAAATTACGACGAAATCTTGCGATGAATATGTGATATGACGATATGTACCTGCAAGTTTATAATGTTACAAAGTTTATGTATTTTCGAAATGTACGTTTGACTTGTGCAAAATAAACCTTAATCTATCAATCTATCTACTCTTTCATTTTCAAATCGTTCAAACAATGTTCAAATCGTATTATCAGAAGTTTTGTCAAACAATAAAAAGTGGATGGATTGAGAACTACTTATTTTGAATAGATAATTTATCATAAAATTCATCTTCAGACCAGTTGCATCTTATATATTCACACAAAAATGTGTCTAAAGTAAAATTTTTCGGAATAGGGCATGCCACGGAGGTGTCATTTTCATTTATTAACATCTTGTAACTTTTACACTATTTCATAAATACGCATATTCTTATTATTGATAAGTTAAAAACAAACAAATATATTTAAATTATAAATTTGAATAAAAGAGCTTTATATGGTTCTTGGATCAGAAGCGTAAGCGGGACAAAAAGATCACAATACTTTGTAAATCAATCCTATATATACAACTGTTTTTACCGACGTGACTTTTCCTGGTTTACTGTTTTCAGTATTTGAGACAGAGGTAAGTATAAAAATAGGGCAACTGTAACTATCAATCACGTAAGTTCTGAATCATAATATAAATAATTTTTATGTATAAATTAAAACCATCACATGTCTGAAGTTTTTAAAAGAATATTCAATTAAGTTGAAAAAAAATATCTTTTCTGTCGGAATTAATTAGCTTGCTAGAGATGATGAGCCGATGTATAGTGCATTTTTCAAATTAAATTATTTACTTAATTTTCTTTATGATATCTCGGTCATATAATATAAAAAATGTCATCGAATAATCGTGACGTTATCAGAAACTTTGGAACATCATACTTTACCACGTTATATATGTTACGATCCATTCAAGAAAGTTATTAGATAAAAATGCTTTTCTACCCTCCCGGCTAAATATTAATTCATATACGGTTACACATGATTATATAGATCATATATGATCATATATAATAATATCTAGTCATATATGATCATACAACGATCATTGTGGATGATATATGAAAATACGAATTATTGTTTAAATGCTTAGTCCCCCGGTTTGAGTGTTATCATCCGCATGATACATCCTAAATAGACGACTATATCAATAATAACTTCATCTGATCACGAAAATTCCAGCCGAAAATGAATGTATCATATATCATTATCTTGATTGCATATGATCTTATATGAACATAATATATAATTCACTTTTATCCGGGAAATTAAGCATAGTTTAACAAATGGAATTAATTTTAACATAATTAAATGCAAAACGTCCCTCGTTCAATTCTCCACTGCAGGCAAAGCTAGCAGGACGCTCATTCAAAGTAAAAATATTATTTGGTACGTGAAAAAATTATTTTCTTCTTTTCACGACATATTTACTAAAAGCATTGAAAACATCTTCTACACTTTAATACCGATTGCTCTAAAAAAGTTAAATTGTATATAAGAACGTATCTTACTGTTATTCAGGAGCATACCTACTATGCATTTAAATTTTGAAGATTATTGTGAAGTACGAAGGAATAATTAATTTCATTATTTGATCGTAACAGACATCTGTCAGATACACAGCCTAACACATGTCGCACAAGCGCCATTCAAATAAAAGCGTTCTAAGAAAAGCTATTCATAAATCATTTCAAACAAATAAGTCGCACTGGTCTTTGAAACTTCTTCGCGCGAGCATTAACGTTTTACCTCGCCGGCACTCTCTTCCAAACAGGATTATCGACTCGCGGCGCGGGCGAGGGCGCGTTTTTCGTAAATTTACGTCTCCGGGCACCAAAGCTTCGCATCGCTCCTCGGTATAAGGCACACATAGCCGGCCAACGCTACAGAGCCGACTGCCGGCGTATATATATAGAAGCGGCCCAAAGAACGATTTAACCCAAAGTAAATTACGTCGAACGCTTCTTGCCCTTTGCTCGGGATAACCGCGTCGGTCCACTTACGCTCGACGCGCGCTGCTGCTGCAGTCTCGAGCCAAGTGTGTGTGTGTGTGTGTTTCCTCTGCCGTCCGAGGTCCGCTGTACTACCTCATCCCCCTTTCATGCTGTATATATCCATCTTGCCTTCTCTCCTGTCCAGCCTCTTATGCTCTTTTTCTGTTTCTTTTTTTTTCTCTCTTTTCCACTCGCTCTCCTCTCTGTCCTTCTTTTTCCCCCACGCGCGCGCGCTCACCTCTTTTTGCCGCTGATCCCTCCAAGAGGGTTTCAAAGGCGATTGATTCTCGTTAGAGCCGTGAATTTCTTTGTGTAGCCTCGCCGCGGCCCGAGAGCTTTCCCTCTCGGCGTCCGGCTGCGCTGTGCATCGACGCGGCGTGTTTGCACAGCGACGGACGACGACGCCTCCTGCGGATGACAAGAACGGAGCGCCAGAGTGGGGGAAAGAGGGACATATATATATATATGGAGCAAAGAGAAAGGGAGAAAGAGAGAGGGCGAAACAAGAGGATGAGAAGAGGGTCGAGCAGCGTTTGCGATGGCTATCATTCAATTTCTTGGCGAAACACGGCGCACCGAGAGAGGTTTTGTTCCTCTTTTCATCGCTGCTGCTGCCCTTCTTCTCTCTCTCTCTCTCTCTCCTCCTCTCTTCCTATCTCTTACTCCGGCTTCTCGGCCCCGACTGACAAGCTCGTTGTTGTTTTAAATTCTTACGTTTTAGAGGTAGAGGTTTGAAGCTCCCGCTGCTGTCCGCCGTTTCCGAGAATTAAATCTACGGGGGACGGTCTGAACGCGTGCGTATGCGTGTGTGCGAGGGCGCGCAATTGTTTGTGTATCCAGCAAACTGATTGTATTAACGTTCCATGAGCGCTTGCGCCGGCAATCTAATCGGAGGACAGTATAAAAGCTCTCAAAACAAAGGGAGATATTATTTCGCACAACGGCTGACCTCTTTCTTGCGCGCGGACGCAATGGGCTACTCTCTGCCGTCCTTACGCAATATTTTGATTCAGACGTGCTCTTTCCGCGCGCTTCGACCGGTTATTTTATTCCGATATTCGGTTACGGAACTCCCCTCCGTGTTTTCATAAATTTTTTGAAATAACAATTTCTCTTTCGACCGGTTGTGCTCGCAATTTTCGTTATAACGGATAATCGTATCAGAAATCCAATTTCTAAAAATGTATTTGTACACGCTGAACTATTCCGTTCGAATGCAAGCGCGTTAAAACATGCAAATCGGATTTACTATTACGAAATACGTAAATATTCAAGACGCTATCGTTTTAAATTATTCAATTCAAAGTTCAAAGCGAGTGAAGAATTAGAGTAATTACCATATTGTAGTTACATTTTATCAATTATAAAGCTTTTAATTTTTCAGCACTTCGTGCTTCCATTAACTTGCTAAAAATTAAATGTAATTGTTGGCATCAACATTATTATCTAGGTGCCGAGTAGAAACCACGTAATTATATGCACAGCACAAGCCTCGTTAATTGTATCCACTGGCGCAAACTACAGAGTACAACATCAAGCCGTCGCCTCGGTTAATGTGTTCACGCGCTTAAGACTTCGGAATTGCAATCGAGTTATTACGATAGTAAATTCTTATAATTAGTGTGTAAAAAGACTTTTTAACGGTTAATCAATAGTGTCTTGACAAAAGTAAATCAATTTACAATTTACAATATTTCGTTGAATATTAATTTAATATTTTTTTAGAAGTTTAGAATTTCAAAGTTTAAAATGAAAATACTGCGTTACTAAATTTACATAAAGTAGAACCGCCATACTATAAACTATGCAAATAAACTTAAAACGAATAATGTGCTAACTATATCATAGTATCGTATAAGTGATCTTAAATGACGTTGAAAACTTTCAAAATAAAATGTTTTCATTCTATCTTTTTAGCCACAGCAATGAACTGTAATACTTGAATTCCCAAACTTCGTACACAGCCAAAGCGAACACTCGCTAAATCGCCTTCCTTAGATACACAAATATACGCGTACGTGCATTAAGAATTTGTACGCCGGCGCTAAAGCCTCTTGAAACTTTTATCCGCGGTGCGCTGTGGCAAAATGTGCGTGAATGTAAGTTCGCTTCCAATAGTTCTTCCTACCCAGCCCCGGGGGGCATTCGGAGAAAATGAAAGGAGGAAAAGAGCGGCAAAGAGAAGAGCAAAAATGACGAAAAAAGCGCCCTCCCCCCCAACGACGACGACGACTCGTGCCTCGATCGTTTCCAGGACAATTTTGTCGCGCGCGCGCGTCTTCTCGCTGAAATAGCTGGAACGACGACGATTGTTCCGCGCGTTGTTTCAATGTTCGACTTGGTCAAAAGTTCCTCTCAATGGCGTTTCGCGAATCCGTACAAAGGACAACGACTGCTCTAGTGGAAATGGGGAGGGGGCGGATAAAAGGGAGAGCGAACGCCGGCGCTACGAGTCGAGATTGAGGAAAGCAAAGAGAGAGAGGGGGGAGCAAAAGGAATGGGTATCGAAGAATATGGTTACCCCTTCCTCCCTCATCTCCCGTCCCCCATCCGCACTACAGATGGATATGTACCTTACCAGAGCCCTAGTAGATGGTGAAATCAGAGATACAACGACGCGGGCCGATGGCTACGTGTTTGTATACGAGCGTGCATGTGTGTATGCATCGGCGTGTGTATTGTACATATAGCAGGCGATACACGTGCTCGAGGAAGAAGTCTTTCTCGACTGTCAGTCATGCGAAATATTTCATTTTATCGGGAGGTGATATTAGAAATTGCAAGACCGTACATCCATCGATATTAAAAGTATTTGATTTTATATTTATAGAGGAGAAAGGTATACGCCGCAAATAATATACACTCAAGATTCGATCCTATCGATTCGATTATAGTGAATTCGGTTTGTGTAATTTAATATTACAAAAACTTAAATTAAATTCTTCTTTATCGGGTATTTGGAGTGGGTCATGCCATTCGCGAAGCATTAGTGAATGTTGTAACTTTTGCATACGGTCATAAAAGAAAAATATTGCGAACATGACTGTTTACTCAGGAGTAGTTTTTTTTACCAAACCAAGTCTATTACGCAGTGAACAAGAGTTAAAAGGATAACCCCTTAAAAAGATAGCCTAATAACATAAAATGAGATGTTTATCCCGCTTATCTTAGCCTACGTGATTTTTAATTACTCTGCTAATTATCTTGCTATCTGCAAGCCCATTATCTTGCCTCGGTAAAAAATCCAGTATATAGTATATTATTGTTTTGAAACTCTAACTTTCACGTTGCGAGTTAATGACTATAGTTTCAATAATTGATTCTAGATTATATATAGCTTTTTTTAATTGCCACATTAAAATTTTATATAATTATTTATTATTTTAAACGAATTATTTTCCCCCTTTATGCCTCAATATTTTGAATTTCGGAAAATTCCTTTTTAACGATTATTTGCGACATGCAAGGAACACGCCCTTCTAATTTTACGTTTCGATGTCTAGCGATCTACATGGAGGAAAGTAATATAACGAACTCTCGATATATGACCGATATGCGTGATTTTTCCTGAAAAGTTGAAATTGTCCCCCTGCTAGATATTTTTATTGTAAACTAAAACAAATCGGCAAAGTATACAATATTATATGTTTCAAATCTCTAAAATTTATTTCTCTGAACATCCATATACTCTGTTCCGGCACAAAGCAGGATTCACAAGAGGAGATATTGATAATTCAATCACAGTTTAAACTTTCAAAATTATATTTATTCAACTGCCTAACCGATATATACCTGTGACGCATTTACGATAAAAGCCGATGCTTTTCCTGCTAGCTACACGTCTGAACTTATCGAGAGTCAAAGCTGCACTGACTGCCGTTGTCGAGAGCGCCAACGCTGGCCTTTTTTTACGACCTTCTTTCGGGAAAACGCACTTGAGACAAAAACACACGCTCAACCTTTACGCGTAGCCGATTTCATTCGGTACTCTTGCTTTCATAATGCTGTAGCTACTGCTATTCAACAGTTTAACATTATATATTTATTTATTATCAATTTAACATCATTTTATTCGCCGCTAATATTATTTTACAACAATTAACACTACTTCTGTTAGTAACATACTCTGAAACTGAATTAATGAAATAACTGAACTCTAAAATAGGTCTGTCAAATAATGCCGTACTTAAAAATTATGAAACGTTAATTCGGTAATTATAAGTATGTACTTATTCAATTAGTTGAGTTCACTTTACGTAAGTGGCCGACCCATTTATTTTTACTTTAAGGTAAAATTATATATTTTTCTTTGTTTTGGTAATATAAACGTTTATCCGTGCTAGCATTCGAATCAAACTAATATTTTGAAACTTCAAAATTCCCAATTCCGTTTTATAAATTTTATGGACAGGATATAATGATGTTTATTTGATTTTAATTAAAGTAAATGTATTACTAGAAATTTTATTTTTGGTAAATTATAAGACTAAAGGAAATAATATTGGTAGTAAAATATTTTAAACAATATTCGGAAGCATTCAACTAAGTTAAATGTTATGTTATCTATATTTTCATAATATTAACTTCTACTTTGGTAAAACTTATCTGTATATCATTTCCCCAGTTATAAAATTGTACTTAGATATAGTAATAGGCTGAAAAATAACCAAATGAGTTATTTTTATAACTATTTTACTGTACTTATAACTTGTGAATCTAGAAAAGTGAGACTTAAAATTTTCGTTTCTAACCGCATAAAAAATAGCCCATCAAATAGTTACTGTACCAAAAAGTAGATATAAAAGTGCCGGGCAAGTATGTAAATTGTAAAGAGTAACTCGCCTAATTGAATAAGTGCATATAAAATTTATTAATATAATTATAATTAACGAATTAACGTTTCATAATTCCTAACTACGGCATTCTTTGATAAACCTTTTTTAGATTTCAATTATTTCATTAATCTACTTTCAGAGTATATGGATGTTTCAAAAATGTTCAGAAAAATACATTTTAGAGATCTGAAAAATATAATATTGTGTACTTTGCCTATTCTTTATCTTTTTAAAGAGTTTTTGGGGAACATTTAACTCAATTTTTAGAGTTCTTTAGTTATATATATAAAGAACTCTAAAAATCGAGTTAAATGTTCTCCAACAACTCTTTAAAAAGATAAAGAATGGGCAAAGTACACAATGTTATATTTTTCAAATCTCTAAAATCTATTTTTCTGAACATTTTTAAATATATATATATATATATATATATATATATATATATATATATATATATATATATATATATATATATATATATATATATATATATATTTAAAAATGTTCAGAAAAATAGATTTTAGAGATTTGAAAAATATAACATTGTGTACTTTGCCCATTCTTTATCTTTTTAAAGAGTTGTTGGAGAACATTTAACTCGATTTAACTCGATATATATATATATATATATATATATATATATGAATTCAAAATCATTTATATCCTAGGTTATATTATAAGCTATTTTGAGAACTATGGTTTACTCTATTCATTACTTACCTTTATCAAAAATATTTAGGGTGCAGATTTTACTTTTTTTTAATTATATACAGTTACATTTATTTTAAATCAAAATTACTTTTGTAAATGAGGTTAGACAATTATTTCGAGGATTTATGTGTATAATGTACAATATGCTGAAGGTAATATCTATTAAATTAAATTAAACGCAAACATGATTATAGCTTTTTATAGCTATCTGAGTAACAATATATCGACGCTTCTCATGAAGACTATAGCACATTTCAGATTTCTCAAAAACTAATAGTTCATTTCAGATGCCACCTACAAAATCTAGTACTTTTAGAATTCTCTGATAAAAGAAATCTAAAAAAAATCTAAATCAAAGAATCTTAATCAAACAATCGAAAAAGTTTTAGTTTTCGTAAGAGACATCTGAAATAAGCTAAATGAACTATATATAAATCTAAAATATGATAGTGTTTATAAGGACCATTGGTGCAATATACTTCTTATCAATTAACTTCAGCATGCACTTAAGTTACTTTTTATATTAATCAAACGAATTCTCTACGATTATTGTCAAAATGTTTTCTATTATAAATGAAACAAGTAAACTGTTAACAAAAATATTTAATTTTAATGGCTAATTAAGTTAGGCTCTGTTGCAACGCCGTTACCCTAAGCGGGTCCTGGGCGTAGTCGTCCAGAGCGGACGGGTGGGTGCCTATCACCACTATACAGCGCGTCCTCAGGTTGCGGATAGAGGAACGACCCCTGAGAAAGAGGTTAGCTGCGAATAAAGCGAATAAGCAGTCGCGGACAGCCGATAGGCCCAGGCGTGGGTGTGATGAGCCCGCACTGGCGAACGCATTCATCTAGAAACACTACGCAAGCACCGCAACAACTACAAACACTATACAAAATCTTCTATCTTACTTTCTTCTTCTACCTTACTCTGTAATCTATCTCTTTTACCACACATTTCAAACAAAAAATGGGCCAAAAATCCTGCTGTCGTGGAGGATGCGGGAGCGATGACAACTGCCCTGAGAGGGGATGTGTAGAATGATTCGCCACCTGGTTTTACATGGCAACGAAGCCAGCGAAGGCGCGCTGCCTTGCAGGGGGGCGTTAGGATATGAGAATGAAACCGAGTGTGTCTGACGACGAGTTGACTGTGTCCTCGCCAAAGTCAGAAAGCTCTCATACTTAGTTCTAGGGAGGTATGAGGGTTATCACCCCTAGACGGATGGACTCACCTGCGATCGGAACAGGATCCAAAACGCGCGGGTTTAACTTACTATCATGGCTCAAAGAAAACAAAACCAAACCAAAACGAAAAGAAACTTGAGGGTGGGAACCTGGAATGTACGCAGTCTACACAGAGCAGGCGCGTTCCGGGAAATCATAAATGAAACTGAGAGGTACAATTTAGATTTGGTAGCAATACAAGAAACCCGATGGAAAGATAACGCGATGCTAGGATCCGGTAACTTCACCTTTTTATATGGGGGCGCGAGCGGGCATTCTCTAGGCACCGGATTTCTTGTTAACAAAAGCATCATACATTCCGTTAAAAGTTGCAATTTCGTGAATGACCGACTCTCGTATATCATCATCGACGGAGCGTGGTATAATTACGTGGTTATTAACGTCCACTGTCCCACGGAGGACAAAGAGGAACAAGTCAAAAATCTTTATTATGAAACTTTAGAGCAATTAATCGACCAATTCGCGTCTTACGACACCAAAATAGTAGTGGGGGATTTCAATGCTAAAATAGGGAGAGAGGAAATGTTTAGGCCCACCATAGGCAAAGAAAGTCTGCACGAAACCAGCAATGATAACGGTATTATGGTCATAAATTTCGCAGCCGCAAAAGATCTTATAGTCAAGACTACGTGCTTCAAGCACAAGGATATACACAAGGCAACGTGGACATCGCCGGATGGGGCCACGCACAATCAAATCGATCATTTTCTTATTGATAAGAGGCGCCACACGAATGTACTCGACGTAAGGACCTATAGGGGGGCGGATTGCGACTCAGATCATTATCTCGTAGTGGCCAAATTAAGAGCCAGATTAGTAGCCGGTCAAAATAGTAAGCGAGCGAACAAAGTAGAAACCTTTGATATTGGAAAACTACGAAGCGGGATAGAGCGAATCAAGTACCAAGTAGAAGTTAGCAACCGATTTCAGGCGCTCGAGGAAACGGATGAACAGACGGGAGTAGATGACGATCCGAACAGGTTGTGGGGGGCTATCGAAAAAACTATAAAAGGGGCCGCGAATAAAGTACTGGGTAAGAAAAAAAGGCCGAAGAGCAAACCATGGTTTGACGAAGAGTGCGAACTCTGGTTTGAAAGGCGCAAGAAGGCTAAATTAGATAGTGTACACAATGAAAGCGATAGGGCCGTAGAAGAATACCATGAAATAAGAAAGCAAGTAGGTGTGATTTACAGAAACAAGAAGCGCGAGTATCAGAAAAATGAAATTAGAAAAATAGAAACTAATAGTAGGGAAAATAACCCGCGCGAGATGTACAAAGGAATAAACGCTATTAGGAAGGGTTTTCAGAGTAGATCGCAGTTAATGAAGGATAAGGACGGGAACCTCGTGACAAGCGAAAATGAACTATTGAAATTATGGAAAGATTATTTCGATAAGTTATTAAACGTGCATGAAAACTCCGAGGAAATGGGAGACGAAATCCACACTGCTGAACTCCATATGGACGAAACGACCTACAAAGAAGTAGAGGCCGCGATCAAAAAGCTAAAAAACAATAAGGCCGCAGGAAACGATTCTATACCAGCTGAACTACTTAAATATGGAGGCACCGCGCTTACATCTAAAATTTTTTATCTAGTATGTGCTATTTGGAGAAATGAAACAATACCAGAAAATTGGAAAGAATCCATCATCATACCGATCTTCAAAACGGGAGATAAAACAGACTGCAATAACTACCGGGGAATCTCACTTTTAGCTACCTGCTACAAAGTTCTGTCAAACGTAATACAGGCCAGACTCACACCATTCGCGGAAGATATAATAGGAGATTATCAGTGTGGATTCCGGCGCAACAGGTCAACGAGCGATCAAATGTTTACCATAAGACAATTATTAGAGAAAAAGTGGGAATATTGCGAAACTATACACCAGCTATTTGTGGACTTTAAGAAAGCGTACGACTCTGTCAAACGAAGCAAAATGTATGAAATCCTAGTGCTCCTTGGCGTACCAAAAAAACTCGTAAAATTAATTCAAATATGTCTGAACGGAAGCACTGGAAAGGTCCGAGTAGGCGGTAATGTATCCGAATCGTTCATGATACGCGACGGTTTGAAGCAAGGTGACGGGCTTTCAACGGTACTCTTTAACCTGACGCTAGAGCATGTTGTTAGAAAAATGCAGGCTAGCGAGCTAGGCGCAACACTCAACGGAACAACGCAAATTTTAGGCTATGCGGATGACTTGGATATAGTGGGAGATAATGGTGAAACGGTGGCGAGAAATGCGGAAATCCTTATAAATGCGGCTAAAAACACGGGGTTAGAAGTGAGCGAATCGAAAACGAAATATATGATCATGGAGAAACTGGGCATTCGCGAAGCAGAGGGGGATCTCAGAGTCGGAAATTTCACTTTTGAAAAGGTTAGCGAATTCAGATATTTAGGTACAACTATAAATGATCGAAACGAAATTAAAGCCGAGATTAATAAGAGACTTCATTCGGGTAATGCCTGCTTCTACGCTGTGAACAGATTACTTAAGTCAAAGCTACTGTCGAAAAATGTCAAAATAAGGATATATAGGACTATAATAATGCCGGTAATCTTGTATGGGTGCGAAACCTGGGCGCTCACTAAAGCGGAAGAAAATCGTTTTAGGGTATTTGAAAATAAGGTTCTGCGGAAAATATACGGGCCAAAGAAAGATGAGGAAACTGGGGAGTGGAGGAAACTGCACAATGACGAGCTACATAATTTGTACGCGTCACCAAATATTAACAGAATAATAAAATCACGGAGACTAAGATGGGCAGGGCACGTGGCAAGAATGGGCGATGATCGTACAGCAGCGCGCATAATGAAAGGAAAACCGAAAGCAACTCGACCTCTTGGTAGACCTAGACGCAGATGGGAGGATAACGTAAAATCAGACATAACTGAAATTGGGCGGGAAGGCGCGAAATGGATGGGGTTGGCACAAAATAGGGAAACATGGAAGGCTTGCGTAGATGAGGCGATGAACTTTCGAGTTCGAAATGCCATTTAAAAAAAAAAAAAAAAAAAAAAAAAAATTAAGTTAGGCTACTGTAAATTTGATGGTATTTATAAATGTATATATTGACGTGAAGAACTAATGTTAACTGAAAATATTTGTTATATTCTAAAAACATTACCACGTACCAATTTCTCTTAACCTTCCGAGGGAATTATTAACGCTAAACTCGCACGTTGCTGCACACCGACCATGTGCACAACACCGATCGCGGTAACACTGCGCAGTTTTTTATTTACATTTTCGCGCGGATGATCGGTCGTTGCTAACCCATTAGCATATAATTTTAAACGTTTAGGTTAATATACTACTTCAATGTAATACCGATCGCGATAGGTATGAAAAATATAATATCAAATAAAAAGGTTAGTTTGAGATGCAGACAGAAATGTGAAGTCAACAGAATTTGTTTGTACATTGCACGGAATTTAAAAGTTGAGTTTGAAATCTTGAAATCCGATAAAGAAAAAATCGTGAATTTCAAGGGAGGGAAAAATCACAACGCGATATCTCGTGAACGTGTTAATGAATCTTCTCGAAAATATTTTATAAATATAAAGATTTTAATAGAATTAATTCGTATTAAAAATTTTTGTATAGGTTGGAATCAAACGTTTCAGCGTATATAGGTACGGTATGCCTGTCGCTGGCATACTTTGCCCTTGATATTAGTTGATATTTAGATTGTAAAATAGTTATCCAGTACAAATACAATTTTTAATTTTTGTGTTAATAAATCTTTCATATTGATGGGCCATATTTACTGCGCGTCCAGTATAAGTAAAATCTACTGAAGTGCATGTTATACCAAAAAATAATTTTCTAATTAAATAAACGGAGGAGATATAAAGGCTTCTAGGGTGAGATCATGAAATTGGGGTTCAGACATTTCAATGGGTTTATATTATTAAATAAGTCCATTATCTCATCTCAAAATTGGTGATATTAATCTTTTTCACCTCCTTAAGAGTTGATTAGGATAAAATCGTAAAATTGGGTTTAAAATATTTTCATAAGAATAAAAATAAAAAGGGATTCTTTCTAAATAAAATCCAAGTCAATATCTCATCAAGTCTAAGAGATATTGATGTATCCGTAAAAATACTCAAAACCTTTTCACCCTCTTGGATTATATTATTTCTATGTTTGTTTGAGTACTCAACAGGTAGCTTTAACCTTTCTTTCTTCCTGCAGATCAACGTCGTTATGATATAATCCTCGCTATCAATAATCATATTATACTATTTTCGCACTCATTTCGTATGCCACAATTCTCCCTACTGCTGATAAAAGTTTCGCATTCTTTTATGAAAATTCTCTGCCATTTTCAACTAAATCTAGATCATCCATAGAAGCTAACACTTGCCTAATTCCATTTAAAGTAACGCATTCCTTATTTTCTTCCACGAATATAAAAAATTATTCCTGTAAAACTAAATGAAACAAGAAATGAAACTGAGTTTACTTATAAAAAAGACATATCTTTAGTAGCAAAAAGGAATAAAATATTTGATGAAAATCGTAAAAATAAAGTAATTGCAAGAAGTATCGAAAGTTCGGATAATAAGATTCGCAATCCTCGGTAATGATCCTAGGAAGCATGCGCACGCAGTAAAAGAGGATAGCGAAGGAAGGGAGCGTCAGAGCGTTTAGCGAGCTAAAAGTGGAGGGAAAAAAAATGGTAAAATGAAATTGCCGACTAGCTATAACGTTATTCGCTGCAACGTATATCGTAAAAGCTCTCGGTCTCGCTTCGCGCCTCTCGCACGCGCGCCGCGGATACGCGCTGCGGGGGGCGATTCGCCGGGCGCGAGTGAGAAAGAGAGAGAGAAGTGGAAAGTTCTTGCCGGATCGAGCCGAGAATCTCGTTTGAGTTTTTACTGCCGATCGGGATACCGCTTGGAGGAGTTGCAAATCGGGCGCGTCAAGAAGCCATGGAAATCGAGCGAGCGCGAGAGGAGAGGCGCTAGATGCAAGCCTTATCAAAATCCCGAGATTTCCACTACCACCCCGGCAGCGACTTTTGCGAGGCGCGAGCTCTCCTCGTCTTTTTCCCCGGCATCGGTGTCGCCGATGGGGCGAACGTATCTCGCGCGACCTCCTCGACTGCTAACCCGTATCTATAATGTATTTTGCAGCGGGCCGCGTTAAACGCTTCGCAGAGTCGAAGGGTGAGGTGGAGTGAGCGGGAAAAATCGGCCAGACAGCGCGAGAGAGAGAGAGAGAGAGAGAGAGAGAGAGAGAGACGGAGACGCGCGCGCGCTAAGAGGGATGAATATCTCATGGATTCGAGCAGGCTGGTATATATAGTTTTTGCGTTGCGGGTTTCTTTTTAAGCCAGCCAATTCACTGGTGTACTCGGTGAGTGCTGTTTCACTTTTGATGGGAATGACAGCTGCGTGGACTTCGGGATCGTGAATAATTAACGCGCAGAGAGTGTGCAACAGATACTTTGTTTCTAACAAAGAAGGGTAATATACACAATTAGTGACACCCTTGAGTTACTCCCTGATCCTTCAATAATTTTTGTGTAAAGAGTTTAAAAAATACACTTCACGTGTGGATTCAATGATATAGAGGACCCGTGCAGTCCCAGGTAAAACGTTAATTGGGGACCTATAGTACATGAAAAATGTGAGTTTTTAAAATGTTTATTAATGTACGTCACTTATTTTATCGAATTCTATTCTCATTTTTTTATTATATAAACGACGAGTTAGCTTTGTACGCTTCTCTACGTTATTCTACTTACTATGCATCCATAGTCATCCTCCTTATATTAAAATCTATCACTTAAATTGTTATCAACGTAAAAATGATTTTGCAACTTTTTGAAGAAAAACATCAAGCGAATAACACAGAATAGGGGTCAATAATTGGGTATCTTACTTATAATAAAACGGTTGAATTATCAATAATTACAGTTCTTCACTTAGTCAATAATACAATAAGCGTGTATTCTTTAAAGTTCTTAGAGTGAGATGTCAGTCTAGAAAAGGTGAAATTTTTATGAAACTGAATAGTGTGAAAATCTTACTTGAGTAGAGTCAAGTTGTACTTTAATTTTAGCGAATTGTCACTCTTAAAACATGCAGAATTATACTGATTTTTGAGAGTGAAAATTCAAGTGAAAGTTGACTCTAATTGAGTCGAAATCTTGCTCCATTCAGTTTTATCAAAATTCTACCTTTTATGGAGTGACTTATAACTCTATGAATTCTAGAGATCATGATAAATGTTATTTATCCGCGTCAAATAAATAAAAATATATGTGTATATATATATATATATATATATATATATATATATATATATATATATATATATATATATATATATATATATATATATATATATATATATATATATATATATATATATATATATATATATATATATATATATATATATATATATATATATATATATACTAACACACACACACGCACATATATAACCACAGGAGATATTTTTTAGAAGTAGCTTATTCGGACTAATCAAGTCATATATATCACATATTCTACGCTAAAAATGTCAATATAAACTCTTTCTCAAAACATATTTTGAATAAAGTTAATAAAGTTAACGCTAGAGCTGACTAAAAATAATTCTGGATGTCACTTAAGCGAGGAATTCGCGCTGAAAATTCTCCGACAAATAACGAACCCCCCAGCGAACAAATTACATTACGCGCATAAAAATTCACGCAGTCAGGCATTTTCATTACGAACTTTCCCCGACCGACTTTTTTACCCCCCCCCCCCACCTTTTTTGTTCCCCCAGAAGCAAGCCGCGAGACGGGGAAGCTCATAAAGCAAATCTCAAAGTACATCTCCAGAAGCGCGAGCGTCGAGCTGCCAAATTAGCGAGGTCTTGAGCGGCATCGCTCCGCACAAAGACTCTTCATTATTTCTAAAAGCGTCATTTATGCGCGCTCACCGCCACCCACTTCTCGCGATATACGTCCACGAGGTGACGAAGGGCCGCAGCGCACTAAATATTTTCATACCCCTACCCCGCTTTTTAGCGTGCAATACCGCGCACGAGCTTATTCCTTCGTCTGCTCGTTTTTTCTCGCTCTCGTCCTCTTTTCTTCTTTTTTTTTTTGCCGCAGCCCGCGAACCGCAGCACTATAATACATAAGCTGCGGCGCGCCAGCCGGAAGAGCCAAAAAGACTAATAGCTCGGAGCAGCGCGCGCCGCGGCGACTCGGCGAACCTGCGAAAGTTTTGCATGAAATTAACGCTAGAAAAATTACTGCTATTACCGCGCCGCCGGGGCCGGGCTCGGGGCCGCCGCTAAGAGATGGTTCTCGCTCGCGATGCATGAGGGGGGGGGGGGGGCGAGAACACGAGCGAGAAGGTGGTGCGCGGAAATAAGAGACACACGCCTTGCGGTTCGACTCGTCGAGCGAATGAGATTGTGATACTGGAGTGGAGAGAAAGCAGAAGGAGCGAGGAATAATGAGAAAACTCTTGACAACCGAGATAAAGGAGAGCGTGGGGCAAGTGCCAAGAATTTTTTCATAGACGTATAATCATTATAGTATTGGAGTTAATCTTAATAACTGTTCGACTTCTTTCTTCTTTTGTGGTTTTGTATTGGTTTCGCTATAATTGATTCAATTAACGTGAGGTGAATGTTTTTTTTTTAAAAATTAATGTATTGACTTTGGGTTTTGCTACTTTGCGAGAAATATCTGTAATTGTTATCGTCTTTAATTGCGGTGATAGAAAAATATAAGGTAATCTGATCGTACACGGCCGCTATTAATACATTTTATACATATATATTACATCGTGCTATATATTCAGATGTTTGAATATTGAAAATGATGAGCGTTATGGAAATTTAAAGTATAGAATATCTATAGAATCCAAAGTAGTTCAATGATTAAGCATTATAAAACTATAGGTTTAGTAATTACATATTTAATAACTGTATAAAATACTTTAAAAAGTTTTTAAATTAATAAAATATAACATTTCATATTAAAGAATCTTCGATAATTGAATTTATAAATGTTTTAAACAGGAATTCGATACTCTAAATATAAATGAGAAAATACGTGAAATTTTAACTGTACTGCTCATTTATTTATTTTCAGGTATGAGGAATTCTATAGAAAATCGGTCGATATGTGATTCGAAAAGTGACGAACAATAAATGATCTGCAACTTAATTTTTCTTGTTGTGTAGGTCCTAAAATGTACTAGAAAAATTTTTAACACGCGAACAAAACCTTGTGACACATTTTTTTTGTATATCAATTTTTCTTATGGGAATTTAACATGGGAATTGTGGACTAAAAATGACCATCATTGATATAATAATCACTTGCCTTCTAAGGGTGCAGAAACTTTATTCATGTAACATAATATAAAGTAGAGAAAAAAAGCTTTAATATCAGATGTGCTGTCTTAAAAATGATTAACAATATCAAAAGTTATGAAAGACCAAAAATGCTGAATAAAGGCGAAAAAATAGTATCAGTATGTAAGCGTCTTACCCACAGAGCCAAGGGGGACTGCATGATCCCTTCATTTTACATTTAAAAGTATAAAATTACTTATAAAAGGTGAATTTTCTGTTTTTTTATAACTTTTCCATTGATATTTTGAAATATTGATTATAAAGGTATTTGAAGATTAATGAAATAATGTACACCCACCGGAAAGTAATTCTTTCTCGAATGTGCCGAGGTGGAAAGTAGTGCCACCTAACGTCGAATAACCTAAGTGAGGGGTTTTGATTGAAAATTGATTAAAATCACTCAAAAAGCCCCACTTAGGTTATGCAACGGTAGGTGGCACTACTTTCCACCCCGGCACATTCGAAAAAGAATCGTCTTCCGCTGGATGTATATCAGTATTTTTCATGTTTTATTTCTTATAAATCTGGGTAAAAATGATACGTATGAACGATCTAATTATGTGATTTTAAATGTTGTTGAATTCAAATACAAGGTCAAAAGTATAAAATTAAAATTATCAATTTTAAAGAATAATGGTACTGAAAACTGCTTAAAACAGATTAAATTATATATAGATGTAAATTAAAAATATAAATGTATAATAAAAATAAGATTATGACTACATCTAGTTGAATTAACTGTGTGAATTAAACCAACCATGATAATTCAGCACACATTTTTTGAGCTCCTAATTAAAAAGAGATATAGCAATAAAAAAGTAATTTATTAGAACAAAAAAATTTATATTATAACCATTAATTTAGTTTGAGAAACCTCAGTGCCAATGAATTAGCAGCGGCTTCTATCTTTGGATCTATAAAATATTATATCGAGCCCATGATAGAAGTTGTTTAAAATCATCTCAGAAGCATGTAGAAACAGTTTGATCCAAAAATATTAAAAAACTAATAGACGATAAATTTTCAAATAACGCTTCAAATACAAAATTAATTATACGCTAAAAGCCTATCTTCTCTTACCCTTTTAGTTGAAAATTCTTTTGCACGTTTCTTAGGTGATTTCAAATAACTTAAAGACTGCCCCATAATTTATTCTACCACCGTATCCCAACACACAGAAACATCTCTTTTTTAAATATCTCTCATTCCCCACAAAGATCAACCTCACGCAGCCACTCCCCAACCCCAAAGACCGAGCGCACTACTACCCCACCGCGCTTGCAAGTGCCTCGAGCACGCGACAGCTGTGAAATTCGCAATCAATAAGCAATGCAGACTCCAGTTCGACTGCCCTCCATACACTCGAGACTGCAGCACGCGAGCACGGTAAAAGCATCGCCTGACTCATCCGCGCGCAAATAATGAGCGCCCTCGCGCCGACAAACAAACTCCCCACAGAACCCCGCTCGAGTATACGATTACGGCGGCAGTCACTTAAGAGCGAGCGCGCGCGCGCGCGTTTATCCAGAAAAGCCGTCGCGGTGAGCCCTCCACGCGCGCGCCTCCACTCCACCCTGTTTATACAGGGGTAGGGGACTTTGTAGCCGCGGGAAAGGAGGAATATTATTTTATTTTCCGCGCGCTCCTCCCAATCTGGCCTCCGAGGCTCTCCGATCCTCCGCAGTTCGCCGCGGGCCGGCCTCATTCATATTCATGCGCGTGTCCGAGCACTCCGTCTTCCCCGCGCGAGTGCGTCGCCGCGCGGCTTAGTTATACACTCTCTCTCTCTCTCTCTTGCTCTCCCGGAGAGTGGAGCGCGCAACTTTGATGCCTGTTCGCGGGAAATCAGGGACACGACTCCGAGGCTGCCGTTACTTCCCCCGTATATACCTACTTGTTCTCGGGCCCTCGCCGCAAATCGTCGGGGGGGTGGATAGGGGATATAGGCAAGTGGTCCGTGAGAAATTCAGAAGGTCGAGGTACCTGCCTAATTGCGCTGTGGATTTGCATTTAGCCGGGGTCGAACTTATATACGGTGGAGGGAGAGAGCGAGCGAGCTTGTATTCGAGCGATCTGTGATATTGGGCCCCGTGGCGCCGCGAGGGATCGTTCGGAATGGATCCGACTGCAGCCGCGTGTAAGGGCTTGTTCCGATGCGGGAGAGCGCGCTGCCTTTCTGTGTATAAGCGCGCGTTTAACACGGACGATTTCGTCGGGAGAGGAGAGCGAGAGGCGATGCGAGTTCCGCATCAGCTCGACGGAGCGAAATAAGGCTTCGTCATGCGAATCTTCGATCTTGTTTATTATAGACGATGAATTTGGTGTAAGAGACTGTTGGGGTTTGAAGATTTATTCGATTGTGGTTTGAAACTTTGTTTTGCGTGCAAAGTAAAATTCAATTTATGTTCGTAAGTAGTAGATTTATTGATGATGAAAACGAATTATAAATTAGTTTCTATATCAACTATTATAATGTACGCGAACGAACTGGACTACAGTTTGCTGAACAAGGAAGGCGATACGGTCGCGATTTTACGAATTTCGTAAGGGCGTCGCTGGCTAAATTAACGTAGAAATATATAAGTCTATAATTTGTATTATATCCTGGTGCCTATAATGCAGGGTCTGTCTACGTAGCCTTACTGACGAGCACACTACGCAGATTTGATACCAATCGCGTGATATTTTTTAATTAAGGCTACACTTTATTTTTTTATGTATATCCCTGTTCGTTACATTTATTTTCTACTTCAGGACTACTTTTGACGTACTCGTTTATTTACAACCTTTAAGGTAACATATACCAACTTTTCTAACTTTTCTCTTTCAGTTTTAATTTTTTTAAATCAACTTATTCAACGTTATGCAGGTTTTTGTGTTAATATTTAGCAAAAATAAGCAAAAATAACCAATTAAAAAAAATCATGGGCGAGAGAGTCTTCTCGTGAAAAGAATAATTAAATTATTTATGTATTATATTTATGTGTAATAAGTGTGGAGTATGGCACATAAAACGCTGGATAATTATTGATTAAGTTGCTATTTTCCTTTGATTGTTTTGTAAACTCTAATAGTTGCCTTGAAATGGCTGTAATTAAAATTGTAATATGCTTCTAGTTTCATTCTCGTAACACGGTAAATTAGCAAACAAGGCCGTCTCTTTGCTTATCTTAATATCCGTCATTAGCTAAACATTAGGTTCCAAGAACGATTTGTATTATTAGGTCGCCACTGAACTGAAATTATTCCATTATTCATCGTTTACATAACATTTGTAATCGTATCTATTTATTTGGAATATATAGAATTAGTATACTTGTTGACCCTTTAGGTTATATAAATCGATAGAATTCCCAAATCAAGTATTATTTTAGACGATGAACAACAATTACAATATTTGTTAACGTTTATAATAAGATATTTAATTATAATTTAATATTGACTATTAAACTATATTTAATTTAAAACTAAATGTTTATCAATATAAAACTCAATATAAAATGCTTACCATGTTCATCTCCCATAGACCCATCGTGTGGCACATGATGATTAGAAATCTTTCCATAAAATTGAAAATTTCTGGCCTGGCGACCTGCAAGCAATAAAAAGTTCAAAAGAATTAGTCGTTTACCAAATTCAAATACTCCAAAAGAGATCAAACGTTCTTTATCGGGGGGAAACAATACCAAAGGAGAAATAGTGAATTCGTGTCTTTATTTCGACATTCACATCTCATGCGGGCCTTAATTCAAATCCGTCTAACGCGAGTCTGATCAAAGGACACACGAAATTCCGCGATCGCGTCGACGATACAATCCTGGCTTTATTTCAATCAAAACTCTATTCTTAAAATTTGAACTTCGAGAGAAGTAGGTACAACTGTTTTTAAGAGAGAGAGAGAAGATAATAACTTGCGGTAATGACAGAAAATAAAATTCCATGCTAATTAGATGAGCTACGATAATTAAAATAATAAAATTGATAAATAATATTACTTATGTTGCCTGTCAACAATAGTTTCAAAATCAAAATTAATTTCAATTTTAGCAATATCAATCTTTTTGATATCAAATATGTACTCGAATGTAGCAGCGCGAAATTTTGTAATTGTTACAAAAAACCATTATACCAAATTTTAAATATTACATAGCAAATTATAATACCTGTTTCCTGTGAACATGTCAATTAGTGTTTATTGCAATAAAATTTTCAATACGCTATTGTGCATAACTGAAATGTTCAACAATGAGTTATAAAACAACGCTTTTGTATACATTCATTATAATTTAAAGCAAATTTGAATGAACGAAAATTACTTCAACAATACGACAAATAATGAAAGTATGTTCGTATGACAATTTTGACGTGTTGCGGTTTATGCACATAAGCATCGTTCACATTTTATTCGTTCACAATTTAGCATTGGTCAAGACATCTATATATAATTTAACCAATGCTAAATTGTGAACAATTAAAATGTGGAAGATTCTTATGTGCATGAACCGCAACACGTCACAATTTTCCTCAAATTGGTGTCACTTCCAAAATTATAACAGAATATTTTAAATCTACCAGAAGCAGTAACAGTCGTTATATTCGCAGTGGAAATAGGCGTCAAAAGTACGCGCACAAACTCCAAAAGAAGAGCGGGACTATCATCCACAATGTAAACGCGAAAGCTGTTGGTCCAAAAATAATACGTCGCGAAGCTTGCACATTAGAATGTGGCTTCTTTCCATTTGGCCCTGTTCCTCCAATATGCGCATATCGTCATGCATACACATGCGCGTCGCCGCGACTCGGCGGTATAAATGCGGTAATTGAATTTCGTCGGCGCTGGTCTCTCCGCGAGTGCACATTATATTTTGCCAGCGGTTTCTCTCCACATCCACGCGCGCGCACCCACGCATGAATACACTCGTGCGCTCGCTTAAAGCTCTCTCTCTCTCTCTCTCTCTCTCCCTCTCGTGCTCCTTTATTCATAACGTCGCGGCGACGTCGGCTGACCCACGATGAAGCTTGGCGAGCCGAGCGAGTGCCGAGCTCTTGCACCTTTCAGGAGCGAAGCCGCCACCACCGCTACCGCCGCTACCCATTGTCGTGATTTTCTTCAGCGCGGCGGAATTATTTTCGCCGTAGCGCTGCTCCTTTTGAAGCGCGCGCGCGCGCGCCCACTCTCGGCAGAGAATAACGAAGCCGCGCGGAGTCCGAAAGTCTCGGCGCCACGTATGAATTCCAGCGCTCTTTTATTATGCTCGTTATACAAATAGGATGCGAGTACTGGAAATGATGTGCGGTGCCGTGAGTGTTACTGTATAATGAGTGCAAGGTTCGGAAATTTTCTGTACGTACTTTATTGTTGCAAGAACTTTATTATGTAGGCTTTTGTGAATGACAGAACAAGAAATTTTGTTTATTTGGATGTATTATAATTAATTATTTTTAAGCTGTTGAGTGATTAGTGTTTACAGTTCTTAAAAAGAGAATTAAGAAAAGAAGGAAGAAACACAAAGGAGTGGAAGTTTGTGTGGGCAGCTGTATATAAAAACATTATAGATGTAAAAAAAGTAAATTCGGAAAGTCAAAAAGAAAACAGAAAAAATAAACAAAGATAAAGACAAAGTGATAAGTAAGCTAAATAAATAAGCTGAGAATGAAGAAAGATTACAATGAAAATGGAATGAACATAAAAGTACGTTGGAAATGATGGATAAAGACATAAACAACAATAAAGAAAAACAAAGGATAGAAGAAGTAAAAATACCGATGGAAGAAAATGAAAAGAAAATTGAAGAATTTCTAAAGAAAAGAAAAGAAAACATATTAATCACGAGACTGAAGAACATACGAGATTTAATAAAAGAATAACAAGTGAATTAGTGGATATTGGACATATTAACTGTGGATATTGAAATGTGATAAAATCAGACAAACTGAAAAAACATAATTTGCATGCAGTGCAAAGCTAGAGAGAAAAAGTTATCAAAACAAATACTAGCTTACGGGAATTGAAATTTACATAAATAATAACTTGATGCGGAGAGAAAGAATGCAAATAATATGTAAGATCCTACGTAGGTAACTTAAAAGCAAATGGTTATGAAAAGGTAAAAACTGATTACGGAAAAATACTTATTGAAAAGAAACTAAATATTAGGTATGAAGAAAGTTAAGATTTGTTAGTAGCAAAGATGGATGAGGCAGAAAAGAGATAGACAGAAACAGTGAAAAAGCTATAGAGTGAAAAAAGGTAAACAGTTAGAAAGGAAAGAGAAGGCGCAAAGCAAGAAAATCATTAGTGATGTGAGAAAGGCCAAAGCTGTGTAAACAATTACGCAAAGGTATGATGAGTGGAAATGAGAGGATACTTAGGGAGAGTCAATAGAAAAAGCATGATGGAGTAAAGAAGAAAGAGAATAAAACAAATTTAAATACGTAAATTAAGAAGCAAATTGAAACTTTCTGTATCGATAAAGTATTGTATATGAAGTAGTGAATTAAGCATGTTTATGACAACAATATTAACATGAAAATGTGAAATATTATATATATAGACTTACAGAACTTAAATAGTTAATAAAGCTTATTATTATTATTAACAACATTTTTCAACATCAATATAGTCTATACTACGAAAACGTTTTACTTCGAAAACTCATTGTTTGAAAATTGTCGACTTTTAGACTTTTACCCACATATGTAGGGGAAATGTTCCTATATCCAAATAATTTCCAAGTTCAGACATTCGTTGTTTGAGTATGTTTCGGATAAGTGGGAGCACTGGCAGTCGTGGTATTAAAACTTCGTTAGCAAAGAAACATAAAGACATGATTTAAAGACGTGATTAATAATAAGATAAATTACACACTCGTACGCACGCACGCACGCACACACACTTACACACATACATACACAGCATACACGTACCTATACGCTTTCCCGCGATACACACACACACATACACACACACACACACTTGTGCATATATATTCCATAAACGTTTAATTAAAAGTTCAACAAACTTTTTTTCATATTTCTGAATAACATTTTATACATAATATTAGAAGCAATAAATTTCGAATTTTCTTGTATATAATGATATATTTATGCAATATTAAAAACTTTAAGTTTACATCTATCTATTTAACAGTAAGGAGGTCCGAGTGGCATACTAATCAAAACAGCAAAACTGTTATTTAATAGAGAAGTTTTATGACAATGTATCCTGTTAACAAACTAAGGGGGGAGTCTGGTTCAGCCGAGGTTTTTATGCAGTGCGTTTTTTCAAAGATATAATTTATACTTGTTCACAAAACTTTTGTTACATATAAAGGTACATCTGAAGAAAAAAAAAACAATGTTGAAAATTTAATTTGAATATGTATATTGTGCGATCGCAAGCGAAGGATTCCGTCAAAATGTAGAATTCAAGAAAATTTCGTTTTAGTATGAATACGAGTATAAAATCCGGATGAACCTCGACTTATTATAAATTATTATTATGGCATAAAGTTATTGCAAAATACTTTTTCATCTTTTTGGTACATTTTCATGTTATTTCCGTCATTATTGCATTTAATATTTTGTTTGCAAACTGTGGTTCATTCGCATTTTATATTCATACTAAAATGAACTTCTTTCGAATTCTATGTTTCAGACATTTTTCAATGACTCCACATTTCCTGCCGATTAGACCGAATCCTCCGCTTGCGACCGCTCAATATTTATATTCAAATTAAATTATCAACGTTGTTTTTTTTTATTCAGATGTACTTTTATATGTAACAAAAGTTTTGTGAACAAAAATAAATTATATCTTTGAAAAAAAACGCATTGTAAAAAAATCTCGGCTGGACCAGACCCTCCCTAAACATTTAAGAAATTTATCTTATTTCTTTCTGAAAAGTTCAATATAGATATTGATTTGACTTTAACTTCTAAGGTGTTTCTCTGTTTTGCGATATTCTATAAATATCTCTCTAAAACGCCAAGCATCCCTATTTTTTTATTGTATGTACAAAAACTTTGAAGCTAAGGATTAATTTGATACTTTAATAATTTACCAAAGTTTCCTACAAATGCAGGAATTTTTCCTTTCAAATTGTGAAAAATGCATTTTTTGTATATTAAACGGGCTAAACGGTAGAACTTTAGAATTAAATATATTTTAAAAATAACAGGCAAACTAAAGTAAAAATTTGTCTGTGTATTGAAAAAATCTTTATTAACAATTACAAAGTAGATTTGGGTTAGTTTAAAATTATTTTTCGCTCATACCCCCTAAATACATTTTACTTCGTTCAATTGAAACCTACAAAGTTATTCAATTTCATCATCATATTATTATTATTATTATTATTCAACCAGGTACAGAGTATTAATATGAAAATTATTATGTAATGATTAATTTGAACATTCTTTACATCGAATCTATTGTATACCATTGAATTCAATTTTATGTTATTATTATAACGTGATACTATTTAACATTAAAAGTTAATAATTAAAGTAAAAGCCGTTTTGGTATTTTCATCATTTAATTATGATTAATACGATTATTTAATTGAATGAAGCCATTGCATACTATTAAATATTAGTGAAAGGCAGCTGAAAAATTTAAAGCTCACTTTAATTATAATACCATCTTTAATTATATATACGATGAATGTTTTACTTACATTAAAACGTATTAGCAATTACACTTTAAATTTAAAGGTAGTTAGGTTCCCTTAAATACAAAACGATTGCACATCATAATGATTCCCAGTATTATACTTGAAAAGAATTCGTAAATATTTGTCATATGGAAAGCAGCTCCACTTCGCCGCGCGCTTAGACAGAGTGCGCCCGACAAAAGATTGCGGAATCGTAATTTGAAAATCGATGCAGCGTCCTCAATCTTTTCGCGCGAGCGAAGTAGCACCGGATATCTGAGCGCTCTATCCTTTACCATTGCCTCGATGTATCTCTTACTTCTAAGCGTATCGCAGCAAGGAAACTTCCCCGATCTATTTATCAAGTATATATCGAATAGTCTTCAACTGGAGTAGGTATATCCGGCGAGCATTCATTCGCCCCCAGGCAGCCTCCGGCAGTTCCACAAAAAAGCCGAGCAAAGAAAATAAAGAAAAGCAGCGAAACAATGTTGTTTCCGACGACCCTTCTCAGCTTTCGCACGCGTGACGAGCGCGCCGCGGCGAGGATGACGACGACGATAAAAAAAAGAAGAAAAGAACAACAGCTCGCGCGCGCGCGACGGCCTTTGAAACATTGACAAATTTTCGCCGTCCTTCTCCTCTCCTCCTTGCCGTCGCACGGCAAAGCCATTGAAACCTCATCGGACTCGCGTCCGTCACGAATATCCCTCGCAGCCTTTTGCTCTTTTTTCTCTCGCGCTCGCCCTGCAGCGGCGGCGCGGAATCGACTTTGTCGAGAGCTGCGGCGAGCGCGGGCGCGCGCTACGACAAATGTTCTTTCTGACGCGCGTCCCTCGGTCAAACGGCCGTCGAGTGTACGCGGGGGTGAAAAAAAAGGGGCGCCGAAATTCGAGGGCATTTTTCCTCGGCCCATAGAGCACTCAATTATGCGCGAAATCCACGTGATAACTCACTCGATAAAATGGGGGAAGGGGATATAAAACGGCGCGAGCGCGGCGCGACGACGATTCATACAATTTGTGTTTAGTTTATGGCCCGCTAAGCTGTCATATGGCCGGGGGGGGATTTTCGGGAGGCGCAAATCTTTTTCGCTTAAACGTTATTTATCGGGGCTCGTTATTTTCGTCTTCCCGCGTGTAACTGCCGCGGACCGGACGCGCGGGCGTCTTTAAAAAAGACCCGCGTTTTGACCTATATGCGCGCGGGGGAAGCTTAATTTCATTAATCATTTGAATAACGACGGCCGATTTGCAGTATACCTGCAGTTTACGAAAGATTTGTTAACACAATGGGCTTTGCATGAATTTGCATGCACAATATGCGCGCACTTTATGAACTCGCCATTCTCCGTTTGAAAGAAAACAATTTTCACAATGGATTCGCAGTTATGTATACGGCGTGTGTTTTAACAAGGTTCGTCCGTGTTATTTTTTACAGCGTGAAATATAAAATACTTTTATCGTGCAATCTTAAATAACTCGCTGCTGCCCCTTTTATTCTCAAGCTTTTTCTCAAATTAGTTTGTTTTGCAGAGAGAGAGAGAGAGAGAGGGCGATCGAGAGAGAGAGAGAGAGTCATCTAGAGCGAGAGAAAGGGGGGAGACTTCCACGCGTTTTGGAATTCAAGTAAAAGTTTGAGTGCTTAAGCTGCGAGGAACGAGCAGCAGCAATAGCGGCACACACAGTTTCGCATACACCGGCCGCATACGTGTGTTTGTAGGTGTGTACGTACAGCCAGTAAAAGAGGAGCCTGAATGTCGGCCGGCTTTTACATACACCCGGAGGAGCGTTTCTCCCGGAAGTTGGCTCGTTCCGGTCTGTCGCCGTTTTTCCGATAGGCTCTTTAACTAATTCAAGTGCCGCGCTGCGACCAGAGCTGAAAGAGGGAGTGAGAGAGAAAGAGAGAGGGAGAGAGAGAAGAGGAGAGAAGGGGAAAGCAGAGGGAGAATAACGACGAGCCGGATAAAATTCCTTGAGGATTAAAACGCGAGAAAGAGAAGAGAATGAGAGAGAGAGAGAGAGTGCACGCTTCGTGCTAGCCTACTCTCTTAAGAATTTGCTTTCGATTTAAATTACAAGAAAGTTTTTTATTATGCGCCGCGCCCCATAGAGAAGAAACTTCGATTTCGTCGTTCTCGAAAGAAATTTTTCTCTCCTCTTTTTTTTTGTTCATGCACCCGCGATTATTCGATATTAAATGTATAACGTCGCGCATAATGTAGAGCGCGAAACTTTTTTATCTTAATTTTATAAAGAGATTAAGCTGCAGGGCTGCCGCTGCCGCGGCGGCAGCGGCCGCTCTAGCGCAGTTTAATATACTTAAAGTTGTTGAATAATTTATTTTTCAAAGTTTCAAAATACATCCGCTGAAGTATGTAATTAACGGGCGAAATGAAAGAGGCGCAAAACCGTTAGCCGAGCCCCGGCACGGTCGAGCTTAGGTCAAGATTACCCGAAGAAGAAACTTATATCGCCCAACAGAAGTGCTAATTTCATTTTATACCCAGCCGCTTTCGTGTCAACATGCTCTTTTTATCGGAAACGGTGCTTAAATTTTAATTAAAGTAACGCTTCTCGAACACGCCTTGTGCACTCGTTATAAGGCATTAAAACAATTATACAGAATTTTTCGTTTCAATAACGAATCGGCGCAAATTTTCCTCTCCAATTTTTTATGCGTAGTTTACAATTGATTTATGTACTGATTGTTCCAGATACGAGAGGTTCTTTGAACTTTTAGTCGATAAATTTAAAGCTTTATATGTACATTTTCAAACATAATAGATTTATTATTTATATTTGAGAAATTAAATTATTATGGAAATCAATATTATAGTTCTGACAAGAATTTATGGAACGAAGTTTGAGATATTAATTGATAAATACTGTCGACTTTATACAATATAATATGCATAATAAATTGCATTAATCTTTAAATATGAAAAGTTAATTGTCACCTGAGAAATCGCAACATTTTTCACGCCGTTCATGCAAATTTACTTATACGACACAATTAGCAATCACGATACAATACAATTCATTAACCCCGTTCAATTTTCATAGAATCGACAAATAATAAATCATCGCTCAACAGCCACCCCTGCAAAATCACGAAAGCAATAACTAAAGACAAATAATTCGCCGGAAGAAAAAAAAAGAGACAAAACAGCGTAGAAGTGTAAGGTCGGGCCGAAACTTCGTATCCTAGAATATCAAGCTCGACGAGAAGCCGAGACGCGGCGCGCGAGTTTTCCCCTGCAAGGTGTGTGCACGCGCGCGCGGGGGTTAGCGCCGCAGACGCCCCTGTCCCCTTATCCGCTCCATTCTCTTATGGCAGTATTCCATTTCTGGCAAATGTTTCTGGCTTGCGTTTCTCTCAAATGAAAACTTAACACGAATGCAGTGCTACTGCTTCTACTCTCTGTCTCTCTCTCTCTCGCTCCTGCCGAGCGTGCAAGTTTTTAAATTAAGGTACGGACCAGCGTTGCCCCTACCACCTTCCTATTCCTCTTCCGCGCGGCGCTCGCCTTGGCGTTCCTTCTTTTTCTTTCGTTTCACTTTTCATCGAAGCTAACTGCGGCAATTCTTACTCCCTCTCGCAGGGGGGTGGAAAAAAAGGGAGGAGAGAGAACGAGCGCGGATCATTGGATTTTCTCGACGGTTTTCATTTCCAGGTCGGTCCAATCGTCCTTTTTAATTTTTTATATCGCTCCCTGCCACCGTCCCACCCGTCTTGCGTAGCCACCAACGAGCCGCTGCTGGGATGAAGCGGATATAGCTTAATCGATAAGAGCGGGCAACTTTCGCTAATGTGCTTTCAATATTCTGAGCACCCTCGTGGATTAATAATTCAAAGGCGGAGCGGCGTTGATAGGATAGGATTAGCTGCTTAATATTTTATTTTAAATTTTCTATTTGCGATTTTTTTGCTAATAGTGGATATTCGGCCCTGGGATGGATATACCTATCTCGAGACCAATTACGCGATTATAGCTATTTCATAATTAGGAAAATAAATTACGACGTGTGCAGTTTGTGATGACTACGAAAATAATGTTATTAATTCATACTTACTTATTTTTAATAAAGCGAAATAATTTGTTTTTCATTAGACGTCTTGCGGTTCATGCACATAAGAATCGTCGACATTTTAATTGTCTACAATTTAGCATTTGAGAAATTATATATAGATATATTGACCAATACTAAATTGTGGACAATTAAAATGTGGACGATTCTTATGTGCAAGTACCACAACACGTCAAAATATGTTGATGAGTATGTATGACTTATTTGTATACATGTACATGAAACCAGTGAATTATAATATTTAAATTTTAAATTACGAATATTGTTTAAAACAAAATCATTTTAATATTAATAAAAGAAATATTTTATTATTTTAATAGTATTCCTGCATGATTGTTGGACTATATTGAATTTCGTTTTTTTTAACTTCTTTCTCTTTCATTTAGTCTAACAAACTGGCCTGTAGATTACAGTATTACAGTACTTTAAAGCTAAGTTATATACATTATTTAGTAAGTACATTACTAAAATAAATTGATTTCTTAAGAAGCTTGAAGTTTTCTTCGAACAAGTATTTTCAAAAGATAAACACGGGTGCTTTAATTTGAAAAGAAAATCGCTCAGTTCTCTCGAACTCACACAGCAAACATTTTAAAAGCTAATATAAATATACACCGTAAAAGTTACCGTATACTATGTAAGAAAGCTGTAGAGAATCCAGTCTTTTAAAATCGACCAAAAAAGAACGTTATTCCTGAGCAAGCCTAATTCACTCAAGATAAAACGACTCTGCACGTTACATAATCAGGAAAAGCAAGCCACGCGATTCCGTTCTAACGGAAAAATGTGTCGGGAATATGAAGTAAACAGTCGGAGCGAGGCTAAATCTAGGATAGAAAACGAGAGAACGAGAGGCAGAGAGAAAGAGAGAAAGAGCGCAGTGGGCGAAGAATCGATTTTAATGTCATTGCTGACGAAAGCAGGTAGCATCCCCGGAGTTACACTCGAGTTGGAAGTCCGTTTCGATAAAGGTCATCTGTCTCTGTTAAAAAGGGATCGACTCGGGCGATATCTTCACAAGTGGATATACCGAACGCGCGCGTCGCGATCGATGAGCGAACGGGGGGCGGAGGGAGCCGAAAGGAGAGAAAGCACATCGCGAGCATTCGTGGAAATGGCTGAACGAGTGCGAGCGCGCTCACGAGAGAGAGAGAGAGAGAGAGAGAGAGAGAGAGAAATGGAATGCAGATTGCAGCCGGAGGGAGGCGGCCGCTGCAGAAACAATGTTCCAGCGCGCGAAGATAACGTTTTGTTTTCGCGCCGTCGTCGCGTAACGAGTGCGCGTCGACGAGCGCGAGGGAAAAAAAAAAGTTTGCTCGCGCGCGGATGATCGCGTTTGGTGCGGCAGCAGTTCCGAAGGGCAAATATTTGCAAATGAGGCTCGATCGGGGGGTTGGCTCCTTTGCTGGGGTATTGCGAAGCGCGGAAAAAATGCGGCGCGTGGCCGTTGAATGATAATGGAAAGCGCTCGGAAGAGTCAATATTTTCGCGAGATATTAGGGACAAAAGGCGAGCGGGATTATTCGTTTGCCGATCGAGGAGTGTATTTCAAAACTTGTTGAGCGTAATTGGCATTGATTTCTGTTCTTTTTTTTGGCTTATTATACTTGTGCTGTGTGGTTTCTTGTTATAAAAAAGAGATCTGAAATACAATCTTTTATAGCTTGTTAATTGAGGTTTTCATTATAAATTGCCTTTAATAAAGAATTCCTCATAATTTTAACGCAAAAGTCCTTAATTATGCAAATATTCCAAAACTTGACGCTGAGTTTTCCCTAATAGTAAATCTTAGTTTACGGATCTACCTTAAGTTTGAAGTGGGTGCTCCAAATGATAAGCGCTGATGAAGCTGAATATTATTTGATAAAGTATATAAATTATCAAATGAATGAATTACTGACTTTTTAGATATACTCACTTTTTATTTGTCGAGTACGAATACTACAAATATTTTATTTTTAACTTATAAATAAATTAAACAGTCAAAGTGGAGTTAAACAACTAAAAAAAGGCAACAGAATTATTTCAATTGTTTATTTCCTTTTATGTTCTGAAATGCAATGAAATTTTATTCGGTAGATGAGCGAAGTAGTATTGTGTCGACGCTTTTAAACATCAATATAGCGGACTCGGAAATTTTCATCGTTATGAAACTTTCCCTTTGAATAAAACAGTATTGCACTTTCATATGCATAAGTATTTGTGATGAATTTTGTACCCGTCATGATTAGCGAACGTCATTATATATTCCAATCAAGTTTTGAAAGTACATTTCTACGTGTTAAGTGAAACAAGTCTTTTATGGTCAGACGGGAATAATTTCATGAAAAATTGAAGTTTTTTTTTAATCGTTATTCGAGTATAATGGGGTAATGAACTTATTAACCGGACACCTCTTAGTACCGCACTATAAGTGTTTGAGTACTTTTCGATATTTGAGAAACACCGATACTTGCACAATTGAAATTTTGTTAACACAGATGCATAAAGGGGCGGTTTTGGTACTTTTAAGGACTACTATGAATAAAAATAGAACCTATTTCATTGAAACTCACAATTCAATATTAAGGTATGCATGAACTAACCATTTAAGCCATTATATACTTAAACACTTTGTTTAAAAGAACCATTTGCCCTGTGAGTATGATAAGCAAATTCTCTTAGGTAGTTTTTACTACTATCTAGTATTATACAAAGGCTCCACTCAATTGAATGATCTCTGATATTAGATGTCTGATATTAGATTCAAATTTTTAAAACCATCAAAATGTTAGTATTTTTTCTAAATTTGATTGTGTTCACTGCAGATCTAAATTTAATTAAGCCCATGTAAATGAAAGCAAGCGGACAAATTATTGTAGCTAGTATTCACTACTATCTAACAGTATACAAACAAAATTTCCACGTTCACACGAAAAGCATAGTTGTCCGATGCTAGTCCATTTCCCCTACAGAACTATAATAACTTCATAAACTACATCAAAATTACATCTAAAAATCTTATTAAAACTTCTATATTGCGCAATTTTTCCTGCCACAGCAATTCAAAAGCATACTCCATAATGTACATATCTTCACTTATTTCGCCCGCCTCAAAACAGTCTCCACCTTCAGGATCAAGCCCGCAACGCTGAACACCATTGCCATAAGCGATACGCGAAGCATAAAGTACCGGCCGAGGAGCTCGCCCGCTGGTACGCTCGCATTTAAACAGTCATAAATTCGAATTCGCGGGGCGATTCAATTGCGGCGAAACGCCCTATATGCCCGCGGCGGCGGAGTGCAGGCCATCCGCAATATTCTTCGCCGAGCAATCGTCCTCGCGGGACTTTCAATGTATGCGCTCGCATAGTTCCCAATGACATTTACATTTATATTGACACAGAGAGAGGGGGAGGGCAGTGTGGGTCGGTTGGTTGAACCGCTGCGTAACTACGCACAGCAGAGGCGCATCGCGCGTGAATGCGCCGCGACGCGACGTTTAAATGTTTGTCCTGCGCCGTCCATGAATTTTGCTGGCGATTTTTCTTTTTTCACCCGCGTCCGCTCTGTTCCTGTCTCTTTCTACGTGTGCCGAGCGCGTGTGCGTCAACGATGAGAGAGAGAGGGGAGGGGGAGAAAAAACCATTGATGCAAATTTCGAGTTTTCGCCTAAATGCCTTCGCATAAAGGTGCAGGGAACGCGTGAACGCGAATTTTCGTGGCTCTGCTGATCGGTCGGTCGAATGATCGGGGCGTTCGTGGAATTGGCGTGCATAAAAGTGTATTATTATGCATTACTTTTATTTGCGTACTTTTACAAATGAATGTATATTTGGACGCTCTTAACTTATTCCTTCTCGAGAATATGAATCATGGAAAAATGTCGAACTTCATTCGGTAGCCAAACGTTTTATTATTTAAAGACACAAGACGTTGATACTTCTAATTTTAGGATTTATCGATAATTACTTATGTCACGTGTATACTGTGATGAGTCAGAAGAAATGTAGGTGCAATAGGGGTATACTCGAAACGAAGCAATGGCTAATGCAGTTGCTTTCTGACTTAAATAAAAAAACAAGCTTGGGTTCGAATCTCGCCATAGGCAAATTCGTCTGCCTTTTTATAATTTAATTTGCCGAATATAAAAATGTAACACTTATTCCAATCGATACATTCATCTTTCAGCGAGCTCGTTTTCCTTGCAGAAAGAAGGCATTTTATCAAAATTACCAATTATAGTTTTCAAGTGACGGTGTCGGTAGAATAAAGGTACAACTTTAGAACAATTATTCGCGCAAAAATAAAAATATTTTCTAACATTTGATATAATCAGTATGTTAAAATACTCTCGAATATTTGATATCTTATACGGTAGCGATATTCAAAAACAATCCTTTAATGTTGCTATTACTTCGATTCCTGATATAGCGCGTTGATCATCTGAGAGTTGAATTAATTATTTATTAGATCCTGCCTATCTGATCTTCCAATTTTTACGCAAGTAAGATACTAAGTAAGATTATACTTTTTTCCAGAATCTGCAAAAAACGATTTAGTGAAAAGGTTTCTCTCGGTCTTATAACCAAAATTTGACAGCATATTCTGTGAACCAACGAGAATAATTTAAGTCTTTATTAAATTATGTGCCATGCTACATTGAAGCGCAGTAAAATTTTAAACTTTACAAATTTGCCAAAAAATGTATACCTAAAAGTTTCTTGCAGAAGAAAATTAATAATTTTATTACTGGTTGACAAAGCGACGGAGCTATGATGGATTAAATTGTTGATATTGGTATGAGGAATGTGTTATAAAATTTGTGTAACGATAATTTGTGTAATAGCTTGTTTCTCTAGGTAGGTGAGATACAATAGACCACCTGACCGCATTTTTTGTACTTATTTAGGATATTTAATAGAAAAGTATCATTCTGTGTATACGGAAATTCATGTTTAGATTCTTGCCTTTTAAATAGATAATTTGAAACCTTGTAGAACTATGTGCCTCTTTAGGAAGCCGAGTAACAACAGCCCTTAGAAATTCGATTATACCAGATACCAAAAAGTGAAATGTTTGGCAGAATTCCTCATACATGTTTCAACTCCCCCTCTTATTCTCACAAATTTGTAAAAACATATCAAAATCGGAGTAAACGATCTGAAATCCTAATTCTCTCCATCTTTTCTTTGATTCTCCTTTCAGTACCTACTTCATTTCCAAGCGCTGCTCGAGAGCGCAGTACAGGTCTCGGGACTTGATATGCACAGGCCTCGCGGGGGCTGCGAAAAAATTCAACGCGCGCGCCAACGCTCAGCTCCTCGCCGCGCCGGGCGTAAAGCGCCAGGGCAAAGCACTTGTTCTTTCGCGCTTCCTCGCCCCGCGGAGAGCAAGAGCGAGAGAAACAAAAGGAAACGAGAAAATCCCCGCCTCTATTTTCATATTCCAGTGGCGAAAGCTTCAAACCCGCTTATCCGTAGCTTTTTTCCGGCGCAATAGTACTCTTAATACCTCCCCTCCCTCTCTCTCCTTCCTGCTTTACCCCCCACACACTCCGAGTTCTCGACGCCTTTACGCCTGCACATGTACTTGTTCCGCCGCCGCCGCCGTCGTCGTCCTCCTCGTCCTCCACGGCATCAAAGTGTTTTCATGCGCCCTTGAGCTTTCGATTGCGCGTGTTTTCTCTTACCTCCCCCCCCCCCTCCTCTTTTCTTCTTCCTCGGCTGCTTCTTGCGTCGACCCCCACCCTCCCCAGTCATGCAATGAATGATAATGTTTTCATTTAGAGCGGCCGTTAACGTTTACGGGCGACTTATATTGCGAGCCCTGCAGCGCCAGGGAGAAAAGAGAGAAACAATGTAAAGCAGAGGTTTAAGAAAAGGCGAAAATGCACAAGCTTACGCCGCGGCGCGCGCGCTCCGATACTTTTTCACGAGGCGAGAGAGAGAGAGAGAGAGAGGGAGACTGAGAGAGCCGGCAACGCGAAATAATACCCTCGGCCCCGTAAATATTTTTCCATATTTCATTCACTCTTTGCGTTGGGAATTTCGCGCGCGCGAGCGCTCGAGAGTGCGCTAGACTCGAGTCCTGAAAAATGCTCAGCTTCTCAAGCGAGGAGAAAAGTTTTCCCAGCTCCCGAGCGGGCATGAATGCATGTGCGTAATATAGCGTATCATTGAAATATCTTATAGACAGCTTTAGCCGTGATTTTGCTTTTATTGTGCGTCAAGTCTTTATGCGTGTATATTCTGGGGGTTTTTTTATGAGTTTTGATATGGATTTTGCTTGCCTGTAACGGTACTTATTGGAAATATATAAATGTGAATTTTGGTTCTTTAGAATATAGAAATTATTAAAGATGAATTGCGTCTTATGGATGGTCTAAAGTTGAATAAAACATTGCGCAAAAAATGTATCTTAACAATTAAAATTACATAAGGTACAACAGAACAACGATGATTGTCATCTCCTACATTAAGTAAAATCAGACAACGTGGACAGATCTGATATCCAACGGAAATAAATCAGGATATTTATTGTCGGTCTCTGTATCCATCATTTAATAAAATGAGTTAACCCTTTGTGGCTTAGTGGCTATTATAATAGCCACCTCTTTCGTCTAAGATTTTTATGTATAAAAATTTTATTTATAGGTGTATATAAATGATTTTACATTCTTCTATTAGCTAACAGGTTTCTCTATAATACTAATTAACAAAAATTCAAATTCGTAATCAGCGACCCCAAAAACCCCCGAGTAACTATTTTCAGCTTAAAATATTGAACAGAAAAATGTGGGCCACAAAGGGTTAAAGCAAATTATATACATTTCAATGTCTTTTATGCGTTACTTCACTCAAATTATCACTAAGATTAATAAAATAATGCTCACGCGCAGCCTATGATTAGTTGATTGTACGCGTACGCGTTCCTGAAATATAAATCCTATCGCATAAATTTGCTGTACTGCCAAGTACTCTTTTTCCGTACGTACGCAAATGCGTAAAACCTGTCAAAGCTCTATACACAACTCGTTTAAAAAAACGTAAAAAAAATCAACATTTCGTTTAGAAAAAATCTGACCCAGTTTCCCCCTTATCGACCACAAAAAAATATAGGATAAACTGCGCGGCAGTAGCAGTAGTTTACCCTCATTGACGATGGACGTTAAAAGCGTTAACGAGGGCGTTTTTGAACGCATAACGCTCGCAAAAAGCGCTAAAATAGTAATTCGCGACTCCTTTCTTTTTTTTTTACCTCCCAGCGCGTCGACAATAACGGTCCAGTCCATTTTCGCCGGACTGGTCGAGCGCGCACAGACGAACGCACAAACACAGTGGGGGCGAAAAAAAAGATGAGAGCGAGAGAGAAAAAGACACGCGGTCTTGGGACTTTACGGGATAGCGCGCGCGCGGGCTGACGGTGCGGCTTCCTGACCGGGGGGGAAAGGGGCGGCACGAGAACAGGAATGAAAAGCTGCAGGAGGGGGAACAATGTGCTCGGCTCTCGGATCCGGGGAAAATCGGCCAGTCGGAAAACCCGACATCGCCGGAAGATTGCACTATCGCTCGCTTGTTTTTTCTCCCGCGTATATATACAAAATCTGTTTCCGCGATTCCTCGCGGCGGCAGCATTTTCAGAGCTCGAAATGACAATCGAGCAGAATGGATAATTCTCTTTTTTTTTTCCCCCGCCGAAGCCTTTTTCGCGACGCTTCGCTGGGCCGGGGCACCGGCTGATGCCGCAAATTGACATTCTCGCGTGAATTCTCGCGGTGGCGGCAGCGGAGCGCTCGAGGGAGACGAGATATACATTTTCGCGGATTCGATTGGTCCCCCGCGGGCAAACTCATTCCTGGCTTTTTATTTCTCGCGCGCCCGCGATTTTTCGCCTGCTTCGCTGACGCCAAAGCGCACGTATTAGGGTGTTGAGTAATACATAGTTTTATTTAAACGAGAACGAGGGAGAAAGGAGAGAGCTTTTAGATTTAAAAACCTTCTTTTTTACTCCTGAGAATCCTAAATTGAGAGCTTTTCAAGCAGTTTTAGTATAATTAATTGAAATTTACTTTAATACACGGATAATGCACAACGTATTTATGAAATTATGTGTACATTTTCGATTCGTGCGTTGAATCTGTAATTGATTGAAATAATAATAACTAGGTCAAAACATTAACGATTGCAAATGACTAAGCTCACTAGGATGAAAATCTGGTTATAGAGGAAATGAATTTAAAATATTTAATTTCCTGTAATGTTCACTCCATGAAAGCGAAATTTATAATTTAACCTTTAAATAATTAACTTTTTTCATATTTGGAAAATTTAGCGTGCAATTTTGCAGTTTTAATTACATATTCATTCACGTTGATGGGAAGGACTTATGTCATGTAAGAACGGCGAATTTTCGTTCAAATGTGATTAAGTAAAATAACAGAAATATACTTCGAATTAGAAATACATTTGAAATTTAAATGGGATACATCAGATTTAATATATATTTTAAATCTAATTAGTTTACGATTAATTATTCCTATAAACTTATACTATAAAATTACATTTTACTCGATTAATTTTCACAACTTTATCTTCAAATAAAAAATCAACTGTCATTCATTGATTAATTATAAAAGATTTCCAGCATTCTAAAATTCACAAAGAAAAATTACACTCTAAGCGACTATTTACTCAAAGCTATTACAAAGTATCTTTCACAAAGATATCTAAACCAGCAAGGTAAAAGCCAAAGTCTCGCCCGGGGTTTGGAAAATTTCGCCGATGAAAGCATAATTTGCCCCCCGTTAAGCCGTATAAATAACGTTGGGCAAATTGACAACAAAGTAAAAGTACATCCACGACGGGCGCGCGGCAGTACAACGATTTACCGGCGTGTCCCGAGCGCGTCCCGAGTCCATAGAAAAGTTTTAAGTAGAAATCGATTGGCAGACGCGCGGCTCCGGCGCGCGTTGTACGGCGAATCTGGAGCGGATCGAAAATAAGCGAAAACAGGCAGAATCGCCGAGAGTAGCTTGCCTCGGGACCGAGTTTATACGCACACACAGACACATACGTACACCCACACAAAGGGGCGAGCGAGCTATTTACCCGCGCGCGCACCTTGCGACCGGGACCTCCTTTGATGTTGTACCAGTCTCGCGGGCCAAATGGCCAATCTGTGAAGAAAAAATATTAATACGAGTTTAAGGTATCCTGATTCAAACATTTTTTGAAGCGTTCGAATGACACGCGTTGATGCTTGCTGTCATTAAATATGTTGGTTTCAAGTATTTTTAAAGCAAAACTACAAGAAAAGAAACTGTACTATTGTGTTGTTTATCTGTTGTTGTACGAAACGTCTAACAATAAATTTGGGTCGTACTATAAAATGTTTACATATTGTTTTTTTTTTAAATCTTGAACCTGTAATGTTAGGACTTTTCGAGTATTTATATTGCTTGATCAATTCACAGTTATATTCGTATGTATTGTGTATTGTGTACCACACGTCCCAGTCGAATCAAGCGAGATCCCGTTAGGAGGCGTTGTCGTTGGCTGAAAGTTATAATAAAGCCACGTGATATACCAAACAGGTACAAATTTGCTCTTAGCGAAACTTGAAAATGTGTATTTATCCTTCTAATGAGCACTTGTTAGTCAATTTATTGTTTTTTACTAAATTTTCTAACCTCAATGAATTGTTTTAAAAGTAAATATTTATGCTTTTAGGTCAAGGATACATTATGTTATAGTTCTCAGCGCTTTTGAAATGCGTCGCTAGGTGGAATTAAAAACATGAAATACAATTGAAACAAACCCTCCGAGTACTTGGTATAATATAAATTGGATATCCATAATTGGTTATTGAACCAGTGAGTAAATCTTTCTTATGCAGGCACATTAAATATCAAAATAGTAATATCATAATAGGAGTATTATGATATTACTATTATGATATTACTTATATTATGATATTACTATTTTAATATCATTAAAGTAGTAATATCATAATAGGAGTTAATTTATAATTTATTTATTGAAAAATTTGTTTTGAAAAAATTAGTCCAAGCTGCGTCAATTGTAAGTCATTCATTTGTCAACTAAAAATCTAAATTTTTTAGTACTTTTGTCTTCTTTACAATGTTTTTATTTGTATTAAAACAACTACTTCGTATTATCCAATTGGTGTTAACATCTTATCAATTTAAAGTTATACATACAATTCCTGCAAAAGTTTAGCAGAAAATGCGAATTCGTAGAGGAGTTGTTTGTCAAGCGTTTACAGAAATATTTACAAAAATGTTAACAATTGTATTGCTTAATATTAATCAGAAGGAGATTACGTCTACTTTAAGAATATATGCATAATTTTTATACATATGTAAAAAACATAAATAAAATAAAATAAAATTCTTTTTTTTTAATTTTCTTAAGTTATTGATTTCATTAAACTACAAGTTAGTAACGTCTTTACACATCCATACACGTATGCTCGCATGCACACACGCAGACACGCATACACGCATACATGCACGCACGCATCCACACACATACATACACTTGTGGAAAATATAAAGCAGAATACTTGTACTATTATGGGCCTTATCAGAACTACCAATTTTCAGATTTATTGACAAGAATAATCACTCTTACCAAAGTTTTAAAAAAGTATTGAATTTTATTAGAGTATCTAAAAATTTCTAGCTTTCACAAGAAGCCCCTAAAGAGAACCATTAGTTTACGAAAGAACTGAAATGTACAAGACCTCGTACAGGCCATCGATGCCATGATCATTTCCGCAAATAACACAATCCTGGCAATTCAATTTTCCTTCAATGCGCATTTAAAAAAAAACTCAATACTCCTCGATAAACGTACCACCGGCTAAAGCAGATCCACCTTCGCCCCCCCCAAAGTCACACAAGATTCATGCGAATGCCGGTGACTTATCGGGGGTCTACAGCAAGCAACCCGCGCGCTACTCATCGTTGCAGCAGTTCCGCGCGCAGTGGATCGCTGCAGCCACGGAACTCGACCAGTCGAGGAATGCTCCTTAAATGCGGATACGATCGAGTTCCCGTGCGGCGCCACTAAACAGCCTCGAGCAGTGCGCGCAGACTATATACGCGCGCGTGCAAGTCCGTATTTCCCGAATAGACTGTTTTCGGCCTGGTGTGCGCGCACATAGAGAGTCAGAGAGGGAGACAGAGAGAAAGAGAGAGAGAGAGAGAGAGAGAGAGAGAGAGAGAGAGAGAGAGAGAGAGAGAGAGAGAGAGAGAGAAAGATAGAGGCAGAATAGCCGCGAGCGGGATGCACGCGCGCGCGTATCTCCCTCTTGCTCTGCGGCGCATCCTATCGATAGTTTGCCCGCTTGCGCTTGCTATCCGCAGCTGTTTGCTCGGGTTCTCCAGGCTTTGTGCTCGGTTAAAGAGTCCGTTGGATTCGCTTTATTACGATAGTCCGTATTTTAATTTAATACGTTATTTTGCTTGCTCGATAGAGAATGGTCATGGTGTATCAATGACAATGTTGCAAGCTGAGATTTTCATGAATGTCGATGTTTTAAAGGTTTCTAAATAGATATATGTATAGAAACACAGAATAAATTTGGTATGTGAGGAATTCCACAAGAAATCTGCACTTAGGCGATTCAAAAATAATAAAAAGAAAAATTGAGGCACATCTCTACAAGCATTTTTTTTCTCGTTCTATAGATTATACAATATATGTGAAAAATGCCTAACATGCAAAACAGACCACGTCATATTTTTTAAAACGTATATCAATTTCTCTTATGTGAATTTAACATGGGAATTATGGACAAAAATCGATCATCAGTGATATAATAATTACAGTCGAGTCGCGGGGACTGAGAACCCGGTGACTGAAATTATGTGGGAAGTGCGCTGCTCTTATACACAAGGATGTCTTGGGGAGTGACCCGCTCCTATATTAAATACACATTGCAGTCCCCGAGAATTTTGGTCCCGGGAATGAAATGGTCCCTTTTTCATGCCTAAAACTGGGAGAGAAAATTACACATTTCCAGCGTGTTTGTAAAAAGTGGTGAAAAAAGTCATTTCTCACTTATAACCAGATTAATAATGAGCTCATTTCTGCCCACAGGGTAGAAATGAGATTATTGTTATCCTGGCTACAGGGCAGAAATGAGCTCATTGTTACCCTGGCTACACAGAAAAAAATGAGTTCATTGTTACCCTGGTTACAGGGTAGAAATGGATTCATTTATTACTTTTTTTTTAAATCTTTACACGCAAGTTCAATTTGAACATTGCGCCTCTTCAAGTTTATCGTTAGTGCGCATGTGCGACTAGCGACCAACTTCACGCTGTTACGCGAGCCATTGAAAATGTCCACAAAATTTTAAATTTATTTTTCATTTCTAAGTTTGTTGCGCAAACTCAAAATGCACAATTCCCTGTCCCACTCTTAGGCATAAAAAGGGCCTGTCAGGTCCTGGTTAAAAAAATACGGTGTGTAACACGGGTGGAAAGGGCTTTCTCCGACTCGGATGATGATTTGAGCACTCGTGTACGTGAGACTTCCACTCGTGCTCAATCATCATCCTCGCGTAGAAAAGACCATTTCCCCCCCAAATTGCATAATGTACTATTCCACTCAATAGAATATAAAGTAGAGAAAAAAAAACTTTAATTTGAGATATCTCGATATACAAAGATTAACAATATCAAAAGTTATAAACGATTAAATATAGTAAATAAACACGAGAAAATCGCTAAATTTCATGATTTTTCATTCTTGACCAATTTTTCGTGTTTTCATACTTTTGATATTATTAATCTTTTTAAACGCGGCACGTCTCAAATTAAAACTTTTTTTCTCTACTTTATATTTTATTTCGTAAAAAAATTGTTTGCACCCTAAACAGCCAAGTAATTGTTATATCACTGATGACCGCTTTCAGTCCATAATTCCCATGTTAAATTTCCATAAGAGAAATTGATATACGTTTCGTATTTTTCACATATATTATATGATCTACAGTACGAGATAAAATACGGTTGCAAAGGTGTGCCTCAACTTTTCTTTTTATTATTTTTTGAAGTGCAGATTTCTTGTGCAATTCCTTATATAATTGGACCACATTCGTTGTTTTTGTTGAAAATGTGCAGGGATATAAGGTATGACCTAAAATGAAACCGATTGAATTTTCAAAACAAGCAGTTAAACTTTAGTGTATACATTTAAAAATTTGATATTTTAAAAATTCTATGGCTTCCCAGAATAACCACTTAATTGACTTTTTCATGTTTTCTAGATATAGAAGTTTTAATGTTTGCACTGATGTGCTAGATCGAAAAGTAAAACTTTTCAGTTAACATCATTTTTATTAACCCTTTCATTCCCATTGTAGCCATATGGCGAATTTGACACCTATAAGAGATATTGCATTTATGAGGTCCCTATGCAATCAGTGTGGACCTTTGAGGTATAGTTGCATTCTATAATGCATAGAGTATATATTTTATTAAAAGGTCAGCAGTTTTTGAATGAAATATACATTTTTTACAATAAATGTATTGAAGAAAAAATCCGATTTTTAGAAAATAATTTGGGATCGAAAGAGTTAAATAAGCTATCAAATACCAAGTACATCACAGTCTTATAGTTAGAAAATATTCGTTATGTCCTCGAGACAATGCACATAAGCGTACAAAATACTAAAATTAAGTGGGTATTTTGGGAAAATATGTGTACACGTTATACTCCTATAGACGTATGTCACGCATTTCAGAATGTTTAATCCACTCAAAAAGAATTTATTATTAAAAAAAATAATAAAAAAATAAACTTTTAAACAGTTTAAAACAAGATCCAAAATTGTTATTCGCTTTTGTGAATGTAGGTTACATACGACAATGTATTCAAATTGTTTTTCCGGGAATACCATAGCATTATTTTTGTGAATATTATAAATATTTTTAAAAAATAGTTGGAGTACTATAAACTTTTTGTAAAATAATATTTTGTAAAATAATATTTTGTAAAAAAATAATAAAATAATGTTTTAAATAATGTTAATACCCTTTATAAGCCATTTTAGAATTCAATTAAGTGATTATTCCGGTCACAATTTGCATGGAAGTGCAGTTAAATGGTTATGCACTTAGCTGGCATTGGCTTACATGCCAGTTTCGGAACTTCGTATGACTTTTAAAAAAAAAGGGTCATAAAAACATGTCAAATTCAATGTAAACTTAATTTTGAAAAAATAGTTAGTTAAGTGGTACTTCAGGCAAGCCACAGAAATGGTTTAAAATTAGAAAAAGATTATATTGTCATTTTATACGTTAGATATGTCAACAAATATCGTCAAATTGGAGGATAAGTATATAAATTAGTACAAATTTTGATTCCAAAGCACTAGATTAACGAAATCGATCATAGGGGCGATTTCATGCATTGTTAAAGCCGAGTGACCCACATTTGAGCACCGTCATTGAAATTTCAATAAAATATTCATTGACACAAAAGTAGTAATATCTTAGAGTGTAAAGTGACTAGCTCTTTAAAATGATATATTCTTCAATACGGTACAGTAAGCTTATATACCTAATTTTGAATAAATTTTCTAGGAAGAAAAGGGAATTTCGATTTTCGTATATACATTTATCAATAACTGGCTATTCTGTTTTAACAAATCCAAAATAATGTATTCGTACTTTGTGCTGTAGGTATATGAAAAATGTATATATTCTTCTCAAAAGATACATAATTTTTAATTACATTTACAGATCTAAAAAAGACATTTAACACAACTGTAAAACTATACACGCTTTGAAATAATTTAATATACAGTGAAATTCGTTAAAACGCTTGGAAAAAGCAGTATACACAATAACTTTTCACCAATCAATTCGCGCTTACACTAGAATCGCCGAAAGCGCGCGTCAGGAATTTCGCGGGCGAATCGAATGAAGCAGTACTCGAAAATGAAATAAACCGTGAGCCGTATTAACGGCGCCCGGCGCAGCGTCACGCGAGGCACTCGAGATCAGGCAGACAGAGTGTAAGAATGGGGAAGCGGCAGCAGTAGGCAGCCAGCGTCGGGCACTTCTCTAATCAGCGACAGGATCGCGCAAAGCCTCCCCGAGGTCATTAGCGAATGAGCGGCTAAGCTACTACTTCTCGTATACACCCACGTAGCCGTGGCGCCGCACACCTAGAGCGAGGCAGATATGCGCAGAGGAGCAGCAGCAGCAGCAGCTGTTTTACACGCGTTCACACACGTACGTACTCTCGTGGTGCTCTACAAATCAATGGCGCCCAAAGTTTTCCAAGTGAAGCGGAGCTGCGAGACGCTCCGCAGCGTGTAATTAACCTTTAAGCTGTGACGCGCGGAGTTGGGCGAGTGTGTGTCTTTGCGCCCCGAGTGCGAGGGAGGTTTTCAGGGTGCGTTCATAGTGAGATGCGGAGGACGGGACTGCTTGGGGAGCAGGGATAACTGGGCTTGATCGAATTTTACTCCGCAGGATCTCGTGTTTTCTTCGTGTCGTAAGCGTGGATAAGAATGTTGCTCTATGATTTACTTATAATAGGTAAATATTACCTACATTTTTATTGAAAAATCCATTTTAACCCATTTCTTCCCAAGCGGCCATTTTATAGTCGATTGGTTTTTTGTCGAAAAAAAATAATAATAACAAACAGCACTTTTCTGAAGTAAAATTGTCCGCTCTTTCCGATTCTGAAGTCAGAATTTTTAAATATCCGTTGGAAATTTTCAAAATGGCGGTTTTAGGCAAAAAACCAATCGATTATAAAATTGCCGCTTGGGAAGAAATGGGTTAATACAGACTATTAATTTATTTATTTTAGTAACTATATTGTTAAAATTTTATTTTATATTAGACATACAAAGTATTTTTATCTATAAATAACATATTTTAATGGATCGTGGCATAGTTTCTTTGAAATAAGTATTCAGAATTGTATCGATATGTTCAAAATTGAAAGAGATATGACCCTCTAAAGTTTTTGATAACGTCACGATCATACAGTGGCACCTTTGATGTCGTTATGATGGTGACGCTATAAAGAAACTTTATGAATGCTACACTGCAGATCCAAGTATGTATTTTAAATCGGCTTATCGCCATTTTTACACACTTATACGTGTGTAATTTTCATGTATGTAGATATATTATAGTTTCCATGAAAAATTACACATATAGAAGTATGTAAAAACGGCGACAAGTATTCACACGACTAAACGTGTAAAAGTAACACACTTGAATTTGCAGTGTATAATTTTTTTAAATACACTTTAATTCGAAATAATCAATGTACATTATACATCGGCTTATGATTTCTACCACATGAACTGGTGCCGACAGAAAGTTATTTTATTGATTTAACTGGTGCCGATTACTCAAACAGCCAATATTAAACTAAAGACTAATCGTTGTTAATCTAAGGTAATTATACCGCACGTACGATATTACAATTAAAAACATTTCTTTATCACGCCTTAATCAAATAGATGCTATTCGAGTCTGATCCATTTAAATCTAATTGAACCAGGCCCGGTCTAAACCAAACCAATCTAATACCTGCAGTATGAATGAACCCCAGCAGCCGGGCACCAGCACACAAGGCAGCACCGGCGCGACTCGCTCGACAAATAGGATTTCCGCCCGGTCCGGCACCACCTACACCCCTATACACCACTGTAGCACTTCTGCGACGCGTCCCCCGTGCATCGTATAATCAGGTGCGACACGCGCCCTCGCCCTCTGCTCCACCTTCAATAAGATCTTATCCGCGCTCGCGCGGCCGAGCGAAGCGATCTTTTCATTAATCGCCCGGCGATTTACGATTCCGGATTAAAGCCCGACGACGCGAGCCGACAAAGACGCGCGCCGGGAGCTCGTTAATGCCCGTATCGCGAGAAAAATTCACCTGCTAATTATCTCGGTTAATTGGACCAAGCGCTAATACTCGGTTTTTGCTCTTTTTTTCGCTCGCGTTACGGCGCCGCGCTTTTATACACTTGGGAGTGGCCGTGACGTTGTTACAGCGCATGAAATAGACATTGCGGCCGGTGTGTACGAATGTACAACAGCTGCTTTGCGAGATTTTATACCCACTCTTTACCCGGCAGTCGGAAAAAAGCTCGATAAATTTGGAGTTTTTAAAAAGATTTTAATGATCAATTAAATACACCGACGCGCGCAGTACAACGTTCAAGCTCGTTACCGCCAACTTGCTGCAAAATTAGAGTCTATCCTAATCCGAGGAGCAGTAAAAAGCACGCGATTCGCAGCTCCTTGAAAAATAAACTCCCTCCTACATTACACAAAAGTTGCAAGAGCTCTACGGAAGACAGGGGAGAAAAGCAAATTTGAGAACTGGATTTTCGCGAGCACACACGCCAAGTTTCTTCCTCGGAGCGGCTGCTCCCTCGGGGAGAGCGCAGGAGGGTGGATGAAAATGCCGCAATTTTTTCCACAACAGCACGCGCGCCGCAATGTCTCAGGCGGAATATCTGGGCTCTCGCGAGTCTGCGCGCGCACATTCGTTGTCCCGACGGCGGTGGCGGTATAGGGTTGAGTTTATAGCTTTCCGTGGCGCGTGAGTGCGGTCAAGCCGATGCAAAATATTCGAGCAATTCGCCGACAGTGCCAAGCGCCTCTACCTCTCTCTCTTTCTTTTTTATTTCGGGTGGCCGGCACCCTCGTGTTAGCCGGCTTAGTTTTATCGCGGGTTTAGTTTTACCCAGTCTGCTCGGCCTGTACCTATACCACCGGCGCTGCTATATACCTTTTTACCTATTTTGGATTAATGCCAGTGCTCTCGCGCTGTACGTTTCGCTCGATTTCTATCGTTCCTTTAGCCTCCGCGTTTTTTTCTCCTCGCGTCTTCTGCTCCTTCGCTTCGTCGCCGGTGGTGGTCTCTTTCTCGTTCGCACCGCTGTTTCCTTTTTTTTCTCTCGGCTCACCTGCGCCGCCGCCCGCGCCAAGTACCAATTACCGCGAGTGCGGGGGAATTTCATTGCGCAATTCGCATTATTAAAAAGCTGAATTTTAATTTGAATTCGAGGCGGCCCGGGAGAGAGAGAGAGTGGCTGTTGTGCTCGATGCATTCTAAAACACAAGACTCAAAGTCCGAAATTAATTCTGGAATTCTTGATGGTGCTTCGGATTTAATGCCGATAATTTGAGTTGGAGTGCTGGATTAATGAATGCGATATCGAATTAAAAGCGCCGAGCAGCGCGCGTGTGTTGTTTATTAAGTATACTTTTCATTCGAGTGCCAATCGCATTTCATTGGATTATAGATTATACTAATTATATAAAGAGCTACGTCAAATATAAATTTTAAAAGAATCCTGCTAATAGAATTCACGAGGGCTGCGCTTACTGTTTTAGTATCCCCTTTGTGAAATTCTTCATAGACGTGGTTTTTATAACGTTGAATACCAACGTTTATCTTTGTAATTCCACATATTATTCCAAAGAAGCTGCTATGCCGAAAACTAGGATTTATTCAGGAACATGGCGTGTCCCCGCTTCTCTTATCTTATCAAAATCCAGGACCCGCATCCCTGATACTACACTCTCCTTGTTAGTTAACTCTCGCTCCTGATCCCATGAAAGGGTGGAGATACTATAATTTAAACGATATTAAGTTTGGAAGATATTCCTTTTAGAATCACCAGCTTGCGTTAAATTAAGAATTTCTTCTAAAAATAATATCACCTGTATATATGTTCTCTACTATTACAAAAGGACTTTTATTCCACGTACAATTCGACGTCCCTTACGAAGACTAGCACATTTCAGATTTCTTAAAAAATATTGGTTCTTGGCAGGAATTTCCTGTAAAAATTAGCAATTTTCAAAATTTTAGACAAAACCTATAATTTTCTTAGCGGATCGAAGAAAGTTTTAGTATTAATCAGAAAATCTAAAAAGTGCTAGTTTTTATAAGAGGCCTCTGAAAAGAACGAGGTGTTTTTGAGAAATCTGAAATGTGCTAGTCTTCGTAAGGTACGTCGAATTATAAAACAATTAATAAATAATTATAAACTAATTATATTTACTATTGTGTGAACAAGGTTATGAACTGCATAGTCCCATCAACTAGTAATGGTAGCTACGGTGATGATGCGAACGTGATCACAGCAGATATAGGAATATAATATATGCGGTCATTTAAGTACTATCACTGCTAACAATTAATGGCTAGCTACTATAATTATAATAATAGCAATATTTTGTAAATTCCTACATTGTGCAACATTTACATCAACATTTTATCATACTATTAGTTGGTTAGGTTTGGCATTGGTTTAGGTTTCTGAACTTCATCATAAGTGAAGTCAGCTAACGAAACTTCAGATTTATAGGTTGTTAGCACTATACATTATTCGACTTCATCTATTAAATTCAAATTAATTGTTGTTTGGTAATAAGTTTGGGACACACGTGCAACATATTAAGATAAGCAATAAATACCTCTACCATATATACGCGCATTATAAATTAGTATAATTGTTAAAATAAGATAATATTTTATTTACAAACTTCTAAAAATTTACAATAAAACATTTTTAGTGTAAATAAAACTGGAATAAACAACGTGAAAAGAAGACAATACTTGTGCTTGTGTTCTACGTTAAATTTCAATTGGTACAATTTTTTAACCTTAATGAAACTTTATTGTACACTTTTCTAGTACTAAAAGCTATCCTTAAATACTTGTGTAGTTAAATTTGATTAGCACTGTGACCGAAAATTGAAACAATCTTGGTGGATTCTTCGTTTAGTAAATACAAATTTGAGTATTTTGAAACTAGAACAGAGGAATACGCCCTTAAATGGCTAAAAGTGGGTAACTCTCTTCTACTCAGCTCAAATTCTGATTACTCTCATAGAATTAAAAAGTTCTAGTTAAAATTCCAAGTTTTAAATTTCTTTTTGCTACATATTTCTGACAGATACTTCATTTAATAGCATACTTAATTTGCATTGTTTAACATCTATAAAACATTTCAAGTATCTCCGAAAAACAAAATCATCGAATAACAAACATCTTTTAAATAACCTGAAACAACAACGGTCGAGCTAAAAAAGTATGAAAACCAAAGTTATCGTTCCAGCGGTGCTTCAGATTTATCGACGCGACATTATGGCCACCTGAAAAATGGCTCTCCCGCAGCCCCAAAGCAGCAGCAGTAGCAGCGGCAGCAGCCCCGAAAAATCGCGACATATTTGCGAGCAGCGAACTAGCCTCATTATATATCCTCCATAGAAATATATCGTCAATTGATAGCGACGGCACGGCAGCGTGACGCCATACTGCCGCCACGCAGGAGAGCTCAGTCGCATTAGATTTACGTGCATTCTTGCCGCTGGAAAATGCCGTCCGTAAATAATTGTGACAACCGCACAATGAATCACGTGAGCCAATGTGCGTATAAATAGACGGTGGCATCGGCGGGCTCGCGATGCCAGGAGCCTCGCGTATATAAAGGTCACCGGGGGCGCATTCTCGAATCGAAAATGAAGCAAAAGGAGGGAAACGGAGAAGGCGAGAAGGTGAGAAGTAGATATAGATGGATGCAGCTGTGTGTGTGTATGTATGTATGCAGGCGCGTAGAAATGGGTTCGAAGCCATGGCCCGAAGCTACGAATAAGGTACTTCGATTTTCGCGGCGAGGCAGGGGGTGGGGTGGCAAGCACGTTTCGACGAGCCGCGCGCACAGCTGCGTTTCTTACAGGAGAGCATGAACATCCCTCGTTTGCCATTGGCGGATGCGATATATAAGCCAACTTAAGGAGGAGACGCTCGCTCGCTCGCGCGCGGGAATTCGCGAAAATCCCCGCTAGAAAACGATTCGCGCTCCCGCGAAATACACAGTTGATGCTTTTGATATGAAATATTTTTCTCGAGCATCGTGCCTTTGGCGTTTGCTTGCCGAATCGAGGCGTCGTCCCGCGGCGAGAGCTGTGATCGTGACCTACATGCGCGAGCAGACTAGATTTTAGAAACGCGACAAGTCGTTAAAATATTAAATGAGTTGGGGGGGGGGGTGGGGGGAGTCGATTGAAAACGGTCGCGCGGAGCTGCATTGAGTATGCAATACTTGTTCCAACGGTAATGTGGAAGGCAGGGAGTCGTGACACTTGAAACAACTGTAGTAATTTAGAACTCAATAGCTTGGAAATTTCAACGCATCCTGTATCATGAATTCTACTATCAAATATTTACTTTAATTTCCGATGGCTGTAAACTAATCGGATTTTGTTGTAGTATCAATTCCATTATTTAATACACTTCATTGATGTATTAATTAATTAATTAATTTAAAATGATTAACACAAATTTTGTCGGAAAATTTCTCTAATTATTTTCCGAAATATACCTATTTAAAAAAGAAACTGTTGTGCTATTGTCTTTTCACTAAATAATAGATAATTTTAATTTTTTTGAAACCTTTGCACTGAATTAATTATTTAATGATGTATAAAACATAATAATTACGAAAACAATTACAAGTTTGAGTTCTTAATTGAATATTCAATTTAAAAATATGATATAAAACGAAAATCGTTTTAAATAAAAAACGAATTCAAATATAAAAAAAGAATCTTGTTGGTTAAAAAAGATCGAGCTATTCTCGAAATATGTACAATAAAAGAAATGTCCCAAAAATATATAACTTCAAATATTTTGGAAACTAAACAATCTGCGTAGAATTATCGCATGACAAACCTAAATAAGCTTTACATAAGATAGATAAGATAAGATAATTCCTTTTTTTTTAGACAAGTGAAGAAAATATAAAATATCATATATCATGTACCAAGTACATCATAGATAGCATACTATATAAAAATTACAATGTTGTGAAGTTATAAAAATGTTTGTCAGTAGTGCAATAAAATTGAATAAAATAAGGAACTGCATAAGAGTAAATAAAAAAATAAATACACGAAGGAACAGTGGTTAAAATAAAATAGATAAATAGACAAAGAAACAATAAATAAAATAATAAATAACGTTATTGTACTATTATCTTAAAATTAGAGTTTAAAGTTTATACAGTACATTATTATCACAACCAGAAATTCGAAGATTATACATTGTCACTTATGCCACGGTACCCAAGGGTTTAGAGTGGCTACACACCATGGATTTGCATCAGGTGCCGTTTAATATTTCTCTTAAACAAGCCAAGTAAATGCATGCACCAGATGCGGTAGAGGATCGCATTCCAAAGTCGCGCACCCTGCGCCCTGAATGAGTGTAACCCTGTATTGGTGTTCGACCATGGAACTGAGAGCTTTCTCGCATCCTCCCTACGGGATGACGACCTGGTCAGGCATTTATGGAAAAGGGCTGCAAGGTACGGCCGTTGTCCCATTCGCACTGTTTTGTGAAGCAGAACCGCCACAAAATACGCCCTTCTCCCCTCAATATTCAACAAAGAAGTTTCTCCCTGTAGGGTGTGATGTGTTTGTCCCTTCTTGCAGTACATGTATAGCGCACACAAGAGTTCTGGAGTCTTTGAAGCCGAGATTTTAGCTCGCCCGACACGTCATGGTATACCAGAGAACAGTAGTCAAGATGAGAGACCACAAGAGCACTCGCTATCCATACACGAAACTCCTCAGGGATGCTGGACCGAAACGATCGAAGCCCGTATAACGCCCGATTAACCTTACTACTAACCGCATCAATATGCGGTTTCCCCGTTAGTTTCGAGTCCATGAGAACACCGAGATTGGTTACAGTGTCGGAGAGAGGGGTCACCACGCTTGCCCCACCTTGTCAGGAAGATTAAGCTCGTTTACCTCGGAAGACCTTCATCAGAGAGTGACGAATTCAAGATGATAACGAGATGATCTGCAACAAGAGGGAGTGCCTTTGCAACAACACTCTACGGTATGTATGCCATCCTCGCCCATAGCCTGAAAGGAAAAGTGCGCTACTGCTAGCAGAACGTCCGGAGCAGTCACGTTTTGATTGTGAAACAAAGCAAAGTGAGTGTTTATCTCCCCGGGCGTAAACCCATGTAGGTCGTTATTAGGTTTGGGCAGAAGCCCGAGGTTCCGCAGTTCCTTCCAGACATCCTTGGTTGCTATTAAGAGCGTCGAAAATGCGATTCTGGAGGAATGTATCACGTGCCTCAGTTAACCTGACCTCTATACCTCTATTAGGGTTACTAGGCTCTGAAACTCCTGCTACATGTCAGCATTGTGGGTTCTTTTAAGGCGTCGACGCAACGCGTCATACTTATTGTAGTGCTGTTTAAGTACATCATCGACCCATGGCGGATGACATTGTCGCTTCGGTATATAGTGCTTGAGCGGTGCTAGTTTGTCAATGAGCTTCAGAATGTTGTTCATCAAGCACTCTAGTCCAACATCCATATCGGTCAAGGGACAGCCGATGATGCTCGCCCAATCATAGGATGCCAAATGTTGGGGTAAGTTAGCCTGCTTTATTGCTTCTAAATTGCAGATGGTGAAGCCTACAAGGGCAGATGACTTTGCCGTACGAAGATCGGGAACAAAATAAATTTTATTGTGGCGACTAGGGCTGTTCGGCACCGTGTTATTCGAGCTCAGAATCACATCATTATTATCGACAAAGATTGCGTCAATCCAAGTGTGCGTCTTGCCGGTGTGATGAGTCGCGCCGTGGTTCACTAGTTTTAGATTGAAGTAGCACGCTACCTGCCTGACAAATGCAGCATCGCCCGCATTCGACAGGAGGTTGGCGTACAGATCACCCATGATAACACCAGGTGAGAGAGTGGATCAGCGATGAAAGATTGGCTAAAAAGTAGAAAGTGCTTTTTGAGGGATGTTGCATTCAAAATGTGGCGTGACCCGCTGTTCTCTATACAAACATACATTTTTTGTCTACAATTTTCATGACCTTAGACTATGAAATTAATGGAATTCTCTGATCCGAAAACTTTTATCGTTACAAAGCCTTTGATAAAAGTACAATTTTATTTGATATCTAAAAGAAAAGATTTCTATTTTCTATACGATTTTACTAAAAGCTTTTTTTATAATCTTCGTTTATGCTTGTATTTCACAATTAATTTTATTTTTTGGTCGTATTTATCAAACATTTAATGAAATTGTAGATCTAACGAAATATAAAACTTTCAATCACATTTTTGACGTTTTGTTATTTGAAACTTTGTATACCACAGTTATAGTGTTGTATTTCACTAAAGGTAAGTGAATTTTTACGAATCCAAGTTTTATTTGGTTAACGTGAATTATTTTGTATTTAACCATCAACGATGTTTCTATAGCGTTTTAAGCAAGATTTTTACTTAAAACATTTTTATTAACACAAAGCGTCCTCTATAAGATAGCAAAAATTTTTTGAGATCTAATATGTATAAATAAATTTTTTATTTCATAGAAATAAGGAAATATTTGTTTGGTAATAATAAATATTAGTCTATTATAAAAAGCTTTTAAAAATTTACTAGTAGGTATTATCAAATAAATACTTTTGACTACTATTCACTTTAGTAAGGACAGTAATCGTGCTGCCCATTCCCAGGCGAACTCAGAAAATTTTTACTAGAATCTAGTAACATTTTTTCCAGTGTATTAATTATGAGCTTAAAAAGACCTTTAAAACATATACATGAACATATCAATAATATTAAATCAAACAGTTTTATCAGAAGTTAAAAGTTTACCGAAAGACCCGCTGATGCATATTTTTTCCAAAAAGCTCTTTGACGATCGCACTGAGCTCGGTGGCCTGTGGCCCATTGCGATGCCCTTTGTGTCCAACGTGGAGCCAACCTTGTTCCTATTCTGTGTTGAAGCATTTCATGCTTCGCACAAAGCTCAGTAGTTCTTCGATTTCTACATCTGCTGCCTCCTTCTGGAGTTTCAGGTAGTAGCAGCCCAACGTTGTGAACCTTCTGTTCTCTAGTGCCGCGAAAAGATACAGTAGATGTGTTATCGTTTCCTTCTCCTCCTCGCATTATCTGCAGTAGTTGTCTGTGGTTTTCTTTATTTCTGGAGCATCACACCGACGGCACAGTGTCCTGTGATTAGTTCTGTGATTATGCTTACTTGGTATTTCTTGTACGGAAATAGATCTTTTGTTTTATTTTCCTCTATTTTTTGCCACAGTGCTTGTGAAGTGATACAGTGTTTCCGTCTGTACCACTATTTACTGTGACTTTCTTTAATTATTTCATCTATGGCTTTCTTCGACGAATTGATCGGCGGCAGGGGATGGTCGAGTCCTTTTGCACCGTCTTTCTCGGCTCCTAGTTTTGCCAGTTCATCCGCTTTGTTGTTTCTTCAACATTACTATGTCCCGGTACCCAGTAGAGTCTGACTTTGTCATCACGGATCCATGACAGTACTTCGCGACAACTCATCACTGCCTTTGATCTTATCATCTTTGATACCAAGGTTTTGAGAGCAGCCTGACTGTCTATGTAGATTATGATGTCACATATGGCTCGGTTGTTTATCTGTATAGCTCTGGCTGCTCACTCTATTGCAAGGATTTCTGCTTGTAGAATGTTGCAGTCATTCTTAAGTCTGGAGGACTCCGCTTTGTTCACCTGTTCTGAGTAGATTCCTGCTCCTATGCCCATTGCTGTTTTTGAGCCGTCTGTGAAGATTGCTATCTCGTCCTCTTATATTATAGAGTTGTGATACCATTCTTCTCTCGTGGGAATGTTAATTTCAACATTCTCTTTAATGTTCAGCTGTGTAATCATGTACTACGTCTGTTTTGTCAACATATTGGATTCTTTGTTGTTGCTTAGCATCGTCATTTCTTTTAGTATTAATGTGTGTCCATGATTGGTCTGCTTTCACAGTTCGGAGTCTCTTAGTCTAAGAGCTCCGTTTGCAGCCAGCCCTTTTATGAATAGGTCCAGCGGTTGTAGGATTAGCATTGCCTCCAAAGCCACTTGTGGTGTGCTCTGTATTACTCCTGTAGTACCCAGCGTTGCCAGTCTTTGTACTTTTGTGAGATTTTTCTTGTTAATATCCTTATCCATGGCCTTCCACCATACTAAGGCTCCGTATGTGACGATTGGTCTTACTATCGCTGTATACACCCAGTGTATAGTATATGGTTGTAAGTCCCATCTACTTCCAAAAAGCTTCTTGCATGTATAATATGCATTTATTCCTTTATTCATTCGTTCTTCCACGTTTCGTCCCCATGCCAGTTTGGAATCTAGGATGATTCCAAGGTACTTTGCCTCCTTAGAGAGTTCGAGTGTTCGACCCTCCATCGTCGACGTGTGAATCTTGGTATATTATACTTCCTTGTCAACATAACTAGTTAAGTTTTGCTTGGGTTTATCCCCAGTTGGTTCTCTTTTGCCCACTTAGAAAGCTGTCCATAATCAGTATAATCACGTCATCCACGTAAACTACTATTTTTATTATCTTTTTGGACCCAAAGGTTTTCTTTTTAATTGAGCTATTACCTATCTCTGAGCTGGTGATCCTGCTTTCTAGCATCCTCATCACTCAGTCTATGATCATTTGCTCAACTCCAAGTTCGGTCAATGCTTTCTTTATGGCTTCTGTTCTAATGTTATTGAAGGCTCTCTTTGTGCCTAGAATGCACCTAAGGTGTTTTCCTATTCTTTAAGAAATTTTTCTAATGTCCCAACTACGTCATGCAGTGCACTTTCCACAGATTTGCCTTTTAGGAAAGCATGCTGTGATATGCACTGTTTTTATATATCCGTTAGCATCCCTAGCGTCTTCAGTATGAACGAAGACAGGCTAATGGATATAAAGTCTTTTAATGTTATGTGGCTTGGCACCCTGAAAAAATTTTTACCAGAAGTCCGTTTATAGTGCTTAATGATTTTTGTAGCATGATCGGCGAAATTCCGTCTGGTCCCGGCGATTTGTACGGACTAAACGTATTCACCGCACAGGATATCTTTTCTTTTATTATTATCCTATTCACTGTTTCCCTGCTTGCCTCTCTGACGGGTCCCTTTGCTCTTATGAACTTTCAGGAGTTCTAGGATTTCTGTGCTGGTTTTAGTCCATGAGTCGTCTTGCCTTCTGATGCTCCTTGGAATCGTAGGATCCTTTGATAGTATCTTTATAAGTCATACCGCCTCATTTGTGTCCTTCAAAGACTCACTGTACCTTTGCAATGATTCCCAATTTGCCTCTCTGATTTTCTTTTTATATAGTTTTATTGTTTTTCCAGTTTTCATTTAATTTTTGTTTTCTTGCTATTCCATAGAGCTTCCTCGATTTCTCCCTAAGTTGTCTTCGTTCCGCCTTCCACCAAGGTTTGGTGATCTTGGTGCCGTCGGTTAACTCTTCTTGAAAAGAAAATGACGCAAAAGCCATCTTTTCCAGCCCAACCAAAAATCGATAAACGCTGCGAGATTCCTGTATTATTCATCAAAATCCAAACGTATCTCACTCTCAATACACGCTCACACACATGCACATTGCACAGCCACACACATATAGATATCGCATTTGATTCTCGCGTATAAAATTCACGGGTCCATCGGCCTCTTAAATATCTAATGCGCTTAATGCGCTCCTCCTGTTTTTGGACCGCGATCTCGTGTATGCTCTCGCGTACCTACACACGTACCCGCGCGGATCACATCCGGCAGACGACGGGGGTTTGTTCGAGTTCATCCCACACTCACACGTACACCCAGTACACGTGGAATCGCCGATGATAACACTGCACAGCCTCTACATAGTCGAGCTCTCTCTCTCTCACACACACACACACACTGTACATGCAACTACATGCGCGAGCGAGCAAATTCTCTCTTTACCAAAACTCGCGGATGATTTTACGTTGCCGCGCCGCGCGTCCTATAGCGTTTTGTACAGCTAATTGCCTCCCGAATCAATGAATATTTCAGCGCGTGTGTGGCTGCCTATTTATGCCTGGAGCAGCGCTGCACGCGCGCGACCTCGCGTAAAACCGCGCGCAACTGCAACACGCTTCTGATGACACACGTGCTGCCGCTGCTGCTTCTTCCCCTCTACTCTGCGCCTTGTTATTTATTATCCCGTGCAATTAGCATTAATTAGCGCAATCTGGCTGCGGGGGATACCAGGCAGCGGGTTAATGCCATGTTTCAGCGGTAAGCTGACGATGGAGCCGCTGCCGCCGCGGCGAAAACACGAGGGTGAGAGCGAGAGAGAGAGAGAGAGAGAGAGGGGGGATGAGAAGGAGAAAGAGGAGGTAGAGCCTCCCCCCGCACGAGCTAAGAGGAAGATTTCGCGGCCGCAGGGTGGCTGAATTGCACGACCGCAACGCGCGGCCCCCGCTACTACACTCCGCTGGCTGCGGATACCCTCGGCCGCTCTAAATCTTTCGCGTCTTAACCGCTTTCTCTCTCTCTCTCTCTCTCTCTCTCTCTCTCTCTCTCTCTCTCTCTCTCTCTCTCTCTCTCTCTCTCTCTCTTTCTCTGCTTTTTACATCTCTTTTTCTCGACTGCGGTTCTCTAGTTTTTCTTCCTCTGCGAGAGGCTTTTTCGTTGGCAGCTTTGTGCGCCTCGGTCTGGAATAATGGAATAACCAATCAGAAAGATGCGATTCCCCTGTCATGTTACGGCGCCGCCGCCCGTCTTTTTACGGTCCGGGCGTCGGATACTGCGTGGGCTTAGCTAGCTTTTTTTACCCAGTGAAGTCTAGGTATATGTATATGGAGTTTGGGTGGGTTATCGCGATTCAGCGTTTAAAGTGCGTTGAGCACTTGGGCAATTGAAGCGATATGTTTAAGAGTGAGTTTGCATATAAGTGTAAAAAACTAACAAGAAGAGTGTCTGGCCATCGGGTCACGGGTTTGGATAAGAGTCTATGAGCTGTTTTCTTACGATAAATAATTAAACAATTAGTAGGTATTCATCCTAGCGCTCTTTGATTTTTAAGCTGTGCAATGTATATCAATATATTATTGTAACCAGGTTCTCGATAATAAATAAATATGACACGCACAGAACTGACTGTTTACAAACGGTCGCGATATAAATAAAAACAGCGCGATGCTCATTTTTCGCGCGAGGACATCACAATAGATTGAAATTGGTATTCGCTACGTGCACATCACTACAGCCACCACAAAATTGTGGCAAGCATGAGAATCGACGGTATGCTAAAATTCATTGGGCTATGCGGAAAGTTGTACAAAATAATTTTTTTTTATAAATTACTATTAATGCGAATGCTTGCAAACTTTTATTTTAAATTTTTGCACAATTTATCGTATGCATATATAAATTTGCTAACGTTTCAAACAGGTCAAGTGATTGAAGAATAAATATTTTTCGAAATTCTCATTAAAAGCGTGACTAAATATGAAAATTTTAAAAAATGTCAATGAGTAAAACTAACAAATTGAAAAAATTATTTTTTTTTGCATGAAAATTAATAAATATTATTATTTTATAACTGAAAATAATAATTTTGTTATCAAATTCATAAATCTTTAATTTTCTTTTTGGACCCAGATATGAGTACATATACAATGAATGTAAAAGAAATTTTTTTAGGTCAAAAGATTGAAAATTTGAAAAAATATCGTACGGCAACTGTGATAGTGTTAATTTGGGGAGTCACCGATAAAGACAGTGAGTATCAATGGGTTAGGTTGGGTAAGCTTTTTCTATTGATGATTTGGCATCTTCCTTGTTATATACATAATATAATTAAGCATAAAATTGAACATTTATGCTGTTTTTAGAAAAAATATACAATCATTAACATTTTTTCAAATTTTTACATTAGACAACCTTTTGCTAATACATTTTAGCAAGCGAATAGTTCTGAAATTTGCCACTGAAACAGGTAAAATACGTTGAACTAGTATCATGCACGTATCGAATACATTGATTTACACTCCGAGAATAAAATTGATAAAACTTTAAGATTAGGATGAATAACCAGAAACCACTCATTTAATTTATTATTTGGCATCAGTTAACATCTCCCATAATAGGCCTGATATTCTCCTTGTAAGTAATTAAGTTTTACATTAAGTACGTTAAAAAGTCAATTTAAAAATTAAAATTTCGTACCTTGAATCTTACTAATTGAGAGACTTTTTTATCGGTATGTAACTGGAACTCGTAAACTCAAAAACCTATATTACGTGACTGATTATATTGAGAATTATATAAACAAAGATTTTTTTCGAAAATCCTTCTCGATTCACTTTTATGTAATTATCATTAGTCACTTAAAATAATTGAAGAGCCAGATGCAACAAACGGTCATCTTGTTCTTTACTTGACTCCCTAGTTATATTTTACAATTATTCCGTGCAACAAATAGTCAAAAAAGTCACAATATTCATTCGACATTACCATTTCTTGTACCAAGAAAAATGCGATTTTCATTCTTTTAGAGTCAAGTAAAAGACAAGACGACTCTTTGTTACACCAGACTCTTCGATTTATCTTTTTACATTTCTCTGCGTATTTTATATAAGCTAGATTTAGTTTAAAAGCAGGGACCACGTGCAAATTACGTAAAGGCTATTCTCCCTACTTTTACCCTCCACCCCGTACTTCTATATAAGGATACATTGGGGTTTAGTGACCTCTATATCCTGCTATTGTGTAAGATTTTCTTATTCAATTGGGAATAACAAAACTCCATATCAAAATAATTTTATTTATTTTTATTTTCTTTTTATAACGTCGCCATATTTGGGATATATATATATATATATATATATAGCCCAAATATGGCGACGTTATAAAAAGAAAATAAAAATAATTTTATTTATTTTTATTTTCTTTTTATAACGTCGCCATATTTGGGCTATATATACATACATATATATATATATATATATATATATATATATATATATATATATATATATATATATATACACAATCGTATGTATATATATATATATATATATATATATATATATATAGACTAGTAATCGAACTCGGGTCACTGGCGTTGGAATCCAACATTTTATCGACTAAGCAATCGAAGGCCCCAACCTCAAAATAATTAAATTTTGCCGAAGCAAAGTAATTATTAATTATATTTTAATTCAAATATGTAATGATTTTTTTGACAGCTCGCAGCAGCTCAGTGCATAAAGATTTTTAAACAATTAACATTTTTAATTAATACTTTAATATCTTAGCTATACGAATGCTTAACAGTTTTATTTGAGTTTATTTTCTTATTCTTTTAAATTTTAGGTTTTTCTAAGCAAATTGACAAGTCTCGGTTTTTGCTATACTGACCAATGTGGCGTACCAATAGAATTACGCAATAAAATCAATGTATAATTATAATATATAATTATATAAACTAAAAACAATATAGTCCATAGCTCTATAAGTCTGTATGATATAAAAATAATCCAGATAATAAAAGTAGATGAAAAGAGCTTTAACTTGAGTTTTGTTTTGTGTAAAAGTATTAATCTGATCCAAAGTTAATGACAACTGAAAATGGTGACTGAGCATGTATGAAAAAGTTAGTCATCAAAGCAGTCACCATCTTCAATTGTCAAAAACTTTGTATCAGATTTTTTTGTATCATTTTTATATCATAAAAACTTGTAAAGTAACATTATTTCATTAAAATTCTCCTCATATAGTCTCAAATTGTAAACTCTCTGATTGTCCTCTGATGATTTCAATATCATAAAAAGTAATATTATACGTACATTTTAACTTTATCAAGGCACAAAATTTCATGTAAAATAAAGTAGTTTTCTATATTAAATTGTGTGTCCCTCTTCTTTTTAGTAAACTCTTTGGCAGTGATTATTTGTCTATTAGAAATATATCTCAGAAGCTTTAGTAAGATAATTCGTAAGTCAATTATATTAAAAAAAGTTCATATTACTCTCATGAAAAAGTAATAATCTGAAAATTATTAGGTAAACAATTTTTTAAATTTACCATGAAGTGTACATACAATTTCAGAGAATTTAATGAACAACATGATCAGACGGGCAGGATACAATGAATAAAGCAGTTTACAAACGGGGTAAATATTCATAAGATTGTGATTACAAAGAGTCAGAAGCCAGAAAATGTACAGTTTCAACGTGAAAAATCGATAAAGTTTCCCCGATGCCTGACGCAATTACGCTTGTACTACTTGTCAGCCATCTATTCTATTTTCAACTGACATTTCCTTGCAATCACAGTTAATTCGAGTTGGAACGAGCGTCTTCCTCGGTTAAAAAATCCACGTCACCGAAATAAAGCGGCATGCGTACTGACTTATCGTCCTGCGCGGGCAAATCTCGCGACGCCTGTTAATTTCGAGCGCGCGTGGCCAATCGCACGAATAAGTCGATGAGCGAGGTGGAGAGAAAATCGGGTGGGTGGCAAGTGAGGGGGGGGGGTGAGGAGGGGAAGAGAGTAGCTGGGGATGCGCCAAGCAGCGTTAGAACAAACCGGAGAGGAGTTTTATTACCCGTGTTTTTGTCAAGCCCGGGGGGGTTGACCGTTTCTTCCTCTTCGCGGTGATATTTTATCGTGACTAAGCGAGAGCAAGTGAGAGAGAGAGAGAGAGAGAGCAGCGCCGGCCTTTTAAACGTTTGAAACTGGAAAAGAAGAAGCACCGCGGCGGCTAGGAAGGAGCATCGCGAGAGGGAAAAACGCTGGGAGACAAAGCGAAGAAGAAACACACAGCCCCACACACACACACAGAGTTAGAGAGAGAGAACCGGCTGCTACGGTAGTTTGCCGCCCCCGCGCTGTGCCCTGCAGAATTGCCATTTTCCGGTCTCCCTCTCTATTTCACTCCCTTAATCCCAACGCCATAAATTAACTTGGACAAAAGTTCGATGTGTTGGTCGTCGCCGGGGTGTATACATATAGAGCCTCGGCGCCTTCTTCGATGAACTGCGGAATTAGGGAAAAAACGAGAAGGAAGACGATGCCGGGAGCGACTCGCGGCTTCAAGTTGCGCAATTAATCTGAGAACGGGGGGGGGAGGATGGCCAGCACTGCTCGGCGCAGTTAAATTCGCGCGCCCGCGGCTAACTGATATGGCTTGTTGTGCGACCGGGGCGATTGAACGCCGCGGGAGATCCCTTTCGATTGCCGTTTTCAAGTTAGTCGAGTTCGGCGTCGCTGGGAAAATGGAAATGTGAAAAAGAAAGATGATCCGTGCGAATTTGGTGTTTATTTGTACAGAGGATTTCCCGATGAAATTTATGGTTAACTTGAGATATTTTTACTTTTGCGGGACAAATTACTATGCTGCACGGTAAACATTTGTACTTCTCATAGTGTTTGTACATAGTATTTGTATTCCTGATTGAAACATACATTTAATGACTACCCACTAATTATGATGTATATGCAGTTCATGTACATTCTCCAAATCATTCTCCAAACAATACCAATAACAATTGCAAGAGTACGAATTTCTCCTTGACAATAAAAAATAAAAGTTTAAAAAAGTATTCCCGTGTAAAGAAATTAGTTTGGCACTAGTCTGGGATTAATCTGGTTTAACAAGTCTGGCGAATGTCTTGCAAAAGTCTGGTAGAAGTATGGCTTAGGCCACTATGCCAGACTTTTTTTGGAATTATGTCAAGAAAGCTCATTTTTCACAAGTAAATAATTAGAGTAGTACATTAATTATTAGTATCGACTAGAATAGTGAAAATACGTACTTTTCGATAAAATAGGAGAGAAGTTTTTTTACATATGGCAATCTTGTTTAAAATATGAATATTTGTAAAAAAAAGACAAAAATTTAGGTTACCGGCAATTTGACATGACGCGATGCTTCTGTTTTGCACATTTTATCTAAAGTTTGGCATACTGGCCAAAGCCATACTTCTGCCCGACTTCTGCAAGACTTTCGCCAGACTTATTGAGCCAGACTATTGCCAGACTAATTTTCTACACAGGATTATTACAATTATACAAAAGATCATCAAAAAGCCCCATCAGTTTGAAGATAATATCGAGAAGGAAGTAAAATTCGAATTTCGTCGCTCGCCGAGGAGAGAGCAATAGAGAGGCCTCTCTATCTGCGGAGGGTAGGGTTCGGCCGAAACCCCTCGTATCGCGGTGCGCGTTGTATATTAATGACTTCGACCGTGTGCGGAGCGAGCTATATAGACGTAGCGAGAGAGAGAAAGAGGGGGGTGGATGCGGGCGAGCTGCGCTCTCGGCACACGTCGGCCCGGCTCACAATGTCCCGTGACGAACAATAGTCCGCATCAATTCGGATGAGTCAATCACGGCCGCATCCTAATTCCGCTCGAAACATCGCCGCATATTCGGGGGCGAGGATGCGCGCGTTGACAATGACGCTTTAAAGCTGAACTCCGTGTCAATGATTAAATGCTTGTTCGCCACCGCGAGCGGCTCTCTTCCTATATGCCGTTCTCTCCCCTCCCTCCCCTGCGCCTGTTCAAGAGCCCCAACACCGCGCACCGACTCTCCCCGTATATATACACACAAGGCCACTCGTGCATCGCTGGAGAGCCTCTCTCTTTCTCTGTCCTGTTTGATTTTTCAAGAGTGCGGATGCGAGCTCTTCTCGGATACGCGAGAGACCCTCAGGAATCATATTTAAGAGTCTATGAAATTTAATATCGCGGTTTACCCGGAGTGTGCGTGTTGAAGTGCTCGATGAATGAGAGGAGATTTTACGCAAATACTATAATGTTTTCAATTCAGTGGATTAGAGGCATAACGACTTGAGATCACTTTTTCTGTAGGAATTGAGTTTTTCATTTTTACTTTTTACTTTAAGTTTTTAATATTGATTTTAGTATCTATGCGTTGTGCACTTTCATATAAAACTGTCAAAAGTTGCAAAAGTTCATTTATCACTTTCCTTTATTTTATTATCTATGCTTTTCATGTCTGTAGGTTTAGGTATAAGGCTAATCATTACCAACGAAAGCTTAAAGTAGAATAGAAATGTAACATATTCTATTGATTTCTAAATTATTTCTGCTTTGACGGAACAATGCATTATTTGTACCTATCGATTCTGTTATTTAATATACAGAGTTTACTGCATTACTGTACATAAATAGGTATTTGAACTATCTAAAAAAACTGCAAGTGATATCAATTTTAATAAATTCAGATAACATTTTAAATAATAATTATTAATACTCAAAGTTTGTTATCGATACGAGATTTAAAACTCAGAATATTAATTCCTATGACTGACAGCCGTAATACGTCTTTATTAATTACAGCGTCGAAATATGTTGACATTCACGGGGACGTTGAACTACGTTTCTATTATTCGGAAACGTCGATATTTTCTTTAAAATAAAATTTCCAATTCTTATCATTATGATGAGAAATTTTAAATATTTATTGTAATAAAATTAAAAATAAACGTTGCCGTTACTGACGATTTCAATTTGCTGTATCAAATACTAAAATTCAACTACTGATATGCAACAAAGTTATTGCATATTCAATATTTGACAATTATAGTTTTATGTGCTTATCGTTAATTATCACGTCACTAACTAATATTGTATATTCTCTAAATGATTAGTTGTGACAGAAGTTGACGTGGTTATAAATAAGGTTATATTTGTCAGTAGATGACGCGGTTGTTGGAATACTGCAGCGAACAAAACTATCTTTTCTGTGGACAATCCCGTATTAAATTACGCTTTCGTATTTAAAATATTTATTAATTGTTTCATTGCATCCATTACAATTAGCACAGTATGAACTCTTCCAAATGAATCCATTAATCATGATAAAAATAAAAATAATACTTAATACCTCTACACTAACTACCATAAACTATACCCAATAAAACGTTCACTCGTATTATGCAAATAGTGCAATTCACAAGTGGCTTATGCACTGCGCAGCGCTACGCGAGCATAAAGAAAATCAGAGCCGCGCGCAAATCAGTAATATATATCACGACGGAGTTTACTCTTTAAGATTAAGCCGATCCACTTGGCGCCGCGGGCTTAGCGGCTCCTAAGCCTCGGCCCGACGCGCAGACGTGAACGGAAAGGCAAAGCGCGCCCGGCGTCTTCCTCGTCGTTTTGTGTGCCCGCGCGCGCGCGCGCGATGAAGCGAGGAGGAAAAGAATCGGGCCATGTACCCGAGCATCGACGTACACGCGAGAATTTCGCGGCGCGCTTCGATGCAGATATCGAGGAAGCAGGCTGCGCCGCGCGCGAGTGTCGATAACATCGATTGCATTCAATTGTCGCGAGCTTAACGTATCATTTCCATAACGCGGAGCTTTTCGTTTTGAAATTCGAGCGTCATTGACCCGGCGGGCATTAAATTCGATAATTAACAGGGAGCGCAGCGGGCGCGCGGACTCGCCTCTATTGATACGCATATATTTGTGTATACGTATTTATTGAAAATTGACTCGTAAACAAGCGGCCGCGTAGGTGCCTACCTGCTCGATACCGAAACGCTAACGATAACGGAAATAATACTACTACTACTATTACTAATAATAATAATAATAATAATAATAATAATAGTTAAAATAATGACTTGGCCGGGCGCTTGTACGCGACGCAATTATCCGCAAACACTTGCCCCCCTTAATATCTTCCCCTCCATCTCCTCGACTACTCCCTTTCCACACTGACACTGCTAGAAGTGAGTCGGCGGCTTGAAGAGCGGTTTTACGCTCGAGGAACTTCATTCGAGATCCCGCGAAACTTGGAGAATTAGCTCCGGCGAAGATCTACGGTGAAATTAGCGGTTCTGTTTGACTGAAATTAATTTTTTCCCCTCACGCTGCTGCAGCAGCAAAAGCATATTATACGAGCGCTGAAGTCTTCTTTGAACTGAGAGATCTGATTATAAATGAGTGAAATTTTCGCTGCTAAATAAATAATTGTTTGTGCTCGTGTGATTAGTGAGCTTTCTCTATAAGTAGTTTCTCCAATTGTATTTCACATTAAAAAGTGTTCTTTGCGCGGGATCAAGTACGAAAATATAAATATACTTTAATATTATTCTTTTATAATAATCTGAATATAATGAAATAATGTTATTATGTATGAATAAATGAACGATGACATGATGATAATACGATGAAACGTTAAATGATCATAAATATAAATAGTGTCACAAAATATATAAAACATGTTTTGACAGTATTTTGTACAATAAACGAACTTCTGAAATTCAAAGTTATAAAATACTAGGTGGGCTCAGGTTTTCGAATTTTCAGGTTTTAGGAATCAAAATCAAAGTTTTCATTCCTGACGCTTAAAAATATAGCAGAGCTTAACTCCCCTGCGAAGAAAACCGAGTATACTCGTCCAAACCGCACGTCATTTTTGTATACATTTTGTATCACAAATTTAAATCGTTACTTTGTTAGGACATCTACAACCTCTCAAATTGAAGCTTAATAGTATAGCTTTAATTTAGAAGAAGTTAAAAATTTGCAGAAAATATTGTTGCAGACTTACATTTGATCTAATCTATGTACACGAAAATAAACTTCAGCGCGGGAGGGTTAAAACCATCTATCTATCTTAGTAAGAATTTCCAAATACAAAATTTATTTTGTTTTAATAATACGAAAAAGGTTATATTTTGAGAACGAGACGTTCTATATCTGAAAAACAGATATGCTATTTTTTATTCAATTCAAATCGCGGCTGATTTTTTTATCTTGCGTTTAAGATTTGAAATCAAAAAGATTTTGTAGAATTATTAATCTGATTATAAAAACATTACGCTAAGATATTTACGTCAAAGTAGTGCGTACGTAATATGAATTGATACAAATTATTAATTGGGATATATATATATATATATATATACCTCCATTAATAATTTGTATATATATAGTAATAATAATAGTATTATATAATATATTATTATATAATTATATTATTGTGAATTAATATTACAGAAGAAATTAAATAAATGGTAATAAAAATTTTTTCTGACAAAATGATTTTTTTCTCTAGTTTTAGAATGTTAAGCATAGAATTAAAAGACACGTAGATCAAACGCAAACTAAAATGTGTTTTTCATTTTTTGCGAGTCGCTTTATGTGTTTGTAAAACTAATGTAGGTACCAGACAAAGAAATTTTTAATACTAATTTTTGAAAAATTAGTGTGCTGAATAATCAAAATTTTTTTTTTTGAAAGACTGTAATAGTATATTACGTAACTAGGGGCGAAAATGGGTATTTCTGGAAATACCCTTTTGCCCCAAGTTGCGTACCGTATTTTTTATAACAAGTGCATAAAGAAGGTCATTCTTTGTCGTGTACAAAGTGGATTGAGAATAGAGTATTTCGAGTAGTCCACTTTATTAAGGAAATGGAGCAAAAATAAATAAAGGGTACCGAAAATACTCATGTTTGCTGCCGAAAATAAAAGGTAGCGAAAATGAGTATTTTCGCTACCAATAAAAGGTAGCGAAAATAAGTATTTTCGTATACCCTTTATTCGACGCTCGGAAAACTCTACTTTCGCAGCACTTTATAGGTGCCGAAAGTGATCTTTTTTATTCACGTGTTATAAAAAAATTATTAACGATGTGAATCGTATTTTTTAAAATGTAATATATGCAGGATTAACAAATATTTTCTTCAACGTATTTTATGTACAAAAGCAATAAAAAGTATATACGAAATGATTAACCTTATGTGATAAAAACTACATATTGTCTACACTTTTTGTGTAGGTACATATGAAACTACATTAAAATCTAAAGACTTATTTTTTAAATTATCTTTCGCTCATTCACTTTCTTAGACCGAACTACACCGCCGTATGATCTCATGGATTGATGTTCCAAGAATTCCGCTGTTTGCCACAGAAGAAGGCTCTTGTAAAATCGTCCTCCTAACATCGCAATTTCGCGGAAAAATCGCACAATGCGCACTCCTTCAAAGCCCCCCCTCCTATAAAAACGACGATATTTCGAGCATACACCGCCTCGAGAATCATCAAAAAGAAAAAATCTTCCCCACCTAGTCTCTCTCTCTCACTCTCTCTCTCTCTCTCACTCTCTCTCTCACTCACTCTCTCTCTCTCATCACGCGCATTCGCAACTCAATTATCGCGCCGCACGTGCGATTCTCGCTCTCCGCTCTCTCCGCGACCATCGCGTCAAGCAAACTCCCGCCGCACACCAAGCACCAGCCGCGTACATCAAAGCGGACCAAACTGTCAGCCGCGCGCGGAGAGCAATAGTGACTGACCTTCGACGAGCGCGCAGCTGACGGAGAAGACGCCGAGGGACAGGAGCAGGAGCAGCAGCAGCAACTGCTGCAGGCTGCTCGCCGGCGGCACTGCGTGGACGACGGCGGCGGCGCGATTCGGCGACATCCATCTAGGGGATCTTGGCACAGCGCGACGCGAAAGGGACGATAACGCGCGAGGGGGGTGGGGAGAAGTGGGCACACTGCGCACGGTACGTGTCACGGGCTGGCGCGACGACGGGTCACTGGCTGCTCGGCTGGCGCTTCGCGAGCGAGCGAGCGGGCGGCCGAGCCGCCGGAAAAAGCGGGCATGCGCGGATATCTTGGGCTGTGCGCGGCGGGCGCGCACGCGGACGCGCCGCAGGTATATCCCGCACGCGTATATAAGTCTCCGCCTACTCCGACGCCGACGCTGTATAATGCCGTGCGCTCGGCTTCGACAAACCGCTGATGCTGATGATGCTCGGACGACGCGCATTTTCGGCTGCTCGTCGCGCGGGTGTAGGGTAAAAGTACCCATTATGAAACACCCTCTTAACTGTGTCCCTTTTATGAAACACTATCAAGAATGATAAAATAAGAAATAATTATAACATGCATAAGCGAATATAACATTTTTATTGATAATTATGAATTCTTTCCACTGTAAATACACGAACATGAGTATTGTTATGCAATAAGTAGTATTATAAAAAAATCATTCAATTTTGCGTGTCTCCAAACCCGTGCAGATCGGCGGTTTTGAGAGCCGAAGCAGCTGATTTATACGACTTTGTTTTTTAACTATATTTATAAATATAAATGACTTGACATCATGTGCAATAGCTTAAACTGTAGCTTTCGGTCCGTACATTTGAATTATCTACAAACTGTTTTAATGTCGATGCGATTTTTATTAAATATTTAGCTGTTTCATAATAGGTGCGCGAGTTAGTGGAAGTCCGTATTTATGAAACACCTTTACAAGGGCTCTTTCTTAATAATTTTAGCTATTTGCATATTATTTTCTGTATTATGAAGCAATAAATACTACATTTTAATGATATAGCTCTCGTATATACCCTGGTAGAAACGTTCCCCATATGTTCGCCAGATTTTACTCTATTTTATAGGGAATGGCCAATTTCTGCTTAAAAGTCTGGCCAGAAACCCCGCTACCTGTCGACGTTTTCTCGTCAGAAACCTGACCAACTTATGGTTAATGAATAAATAAATAAAAAATAACGTTTAACGAATTTTTATAAGTTAATAATGATTATTATGTCATGGATTTAATAGCTTATTGTTAATAGAATGCTAAGATATATTTGGGATAGATTCGAAATAAAAACTAAAAACTTATTTCATTAAAAGTTTTTTTAAGGTTAGAGTTTTATAATTAAATAAAACATAAAAAAATCAAATAAATAATCGAATAAAAATTTGCATGCTGTTTTAACGCAGAAGTACTATAATGGGATTTACATTTTCAATAATTTTTTAGGGTTATGTAAGCTTTTAGATTTTCTATAAATTTCTGGTCAGATGCTGGTTTATTTCTGGCGAACTATTAGGAAACGGATCTGCCCAATAGATCGTGAACCGACCATCTAATATGCTCAATTTTCTACCAGGGTATGAAAACTAAGTAAAATAAGCATGTTTATTGAATTTAGCAGCCTAACCTGTAATTTATAGATTACGAAGTGGATTCTATGAGGCATAACCCTAAACATGATCATTTTGTTGTTATTAAAAACTTTTTGAAAAAGGATGTCAATCTTATGTTTTTGTTATTACTCGTGTATATTAGACGCATTGTTTACGACATATATAGCAATTGTAAGTAAAATCAGTCAAATAAAGTAATATTTACATATTTATTACGTTCCATAATAGGGACATAAATTATGAAACCCGGACATCGTGCGATTGCACTGTTTCATAATACGTGTAATGGATCACTTCAGTATTTTAATAATATAATTAATTATAACGTTTAATTTGTATTTTATAGCCATTATCTGCTTAAGGAAAGTCTAGCTCTTCGAGTACTATCAAAAGTTTTAACGTTAAACGCTTATTCAATCTTAATTTTACAAAAGTATAAAATGTACCCCGAAAACCGTTCCATAATAGGTACTTTTACCTTATAGTCCGTAGTTGGAGGAAGGAGCGCTTGGATCGAGGCGAGAGGTTTTTTTTAGGATGAAGGTGTAAATCATTTTGCAGCGAATGGAATGTTTCTTTTTCTGTTGAAGAATTGTGAGTTTGGGTTAGAAAGACAGGCAGTGTTGACTTACGGCCCGATTTAGAGGTTACGGTTATACGAGTGTTGAATAGTATCCGCTTTCGTATCGAAAGGATCGTTGGTGAAACGTTATTAGAACGTGTATACGATGTTCTTACGATGCTCCAAGAACGTGAACTCACAGGCGTACATCAGGAACAACTCCTGAACTTTTCTGGATCTCTTTTACACGTTGCAAACATTGCAGAATGTTGATACGTCAATGTACAAATATTAAATAATTAAATTATAACCAAAATGATTATACTTCGCAATATCGAAGTCTCACCATCCGCTCTGTCACATTGAATAGTACATGTTGCTGTTACAACGTTCTCCAGAAAAATGTGGCAATATACATATATGCGTGCAATGTGTAAGTGAAACCCAGACAAGTTCTGGAGTTGATAGCAATATTCTAGAAATGCTCTAAGTACGCCTTCAAGGTCAGGTTCTTAGAACGTCTTTAGAATGTCGTAGACACGTTCCGACAACGTTGCAGCAACGTCGTAATAATGTTCCTAAAACCTTCATCAACAACGTCTTATGGTTGCTACAATGCTATTGCAATATCCATGGAACGTTCCTAGAACGTATGTGTATTATCTGGGGAGTATTATGAAACTCTGTATTATATGGGAGACAAGTATGAAAACCAGTATCATACGTCTGATTTGAAAACAACGTTTCTTTTCTGTACAACCTATATTATTGCTTTAAAAAAGGTTTAGAATGATTCTGAATGAATTTTAAGTCAGTAATAATGTATTACACGGGTCTTTGATGTGAAAGAAAATTACGTTCGAAAAATAAATAAATTCACTTGTCGGAACTAGAGTTCATCTGCAGATAGAGCAGGTGTTTACAAATTTGCAAATACAACTACGAGTACCAGCATCGTGTCTAATGTACATATACACTTTCGCCCTGTAGCTTCTGCATAATTAAATACAAGAACAATAGGAGAGGGTCCATGGATGCCTATGTGACCTCGGGTAAAACGTTAAATGGAGACCTATAAAACTGATATATTTATGAAGAATCAATAAAATCTTATGCATCTAGACAACAATTTATTTCTGTATAAAGTAAAAAATATCAAAAAAGTGAAGTTTTTAAATTTTTACTACTTAATGGCTGATAAAATCTTGATTTTTTCACTTATTTTATCGAATGAAATAACCTGCGTTCTCCTTTTTTAAAGTTTTCTTTTACTTTCCTGGATGAAATTTATTTTTAATTTTTATATTTTGACAAGCTCTAAGCAATAGAGTTAGTTTTATACATTTTCCTACACTCCTCTACTTATTACGCATCCGTGGGCATTCTTCTTTTTTCAATAAAGTTTTATTTATGAAACTTTCATAAAACACTTTATAAAATGATATAACTTTTTCTTTACATTACTTTGTATAACATTTTTCGCTTATATTCTCTAAATATAACATTATTCTGTATATGTAAAACTTTATTTTTTAATAGCATTGCTGAATAATTAAATAATAAATTTACATTGTAGTATTTATATAACTATTTATAAAACAGCCTTTAGAAAAATATTTATAAAAATCTTTATAAAACTAGATAATGCTTTCATTGCAAAACTGTATACAATTCGTAATTTTTTAAACAATTAACCAATTAACGCCGTGACATCATTACTACTAAGAAATCACATTTGCTTTCTCATGTTTTCGTACACTTTATGTAAAAATGGTCTAAAAACTAACAAACCATAGATTTAAGTAGGTCAAAAATGGCTGCAAACAAGGTTCTTTGAATGTAGCCCAAAAATTACATTTGACATTTCCAGGTCGATTTTGGATTTAAAAAAATTTTTTGTTGTACATTTTACTTTAAAATGTATTGACTTACTGATAGCTATAGTTATTTTCATAAAAATTTCAGTTAAAATGATGTTATTTGAATCGGTACAAACGTTCCATCCCACCCCAGGTCTTTTTGGTAATTTTTTCGAAAGACTTCAATTTAATACTAGTTTTTTGGTAGAAAAAAAACATTTTTTTCTGTTTTATGGGTGCCAATTGCTCAAGTATATCACAAAGTATATCACAAAGTATGAGATTAAACTGCCAGAGAAGTTACTTTATCGATTATAGATTTTTTATAAAGCTTTAAGGTGGGTAGTCGTGGGCCACCGTCTCGGCGTTAAGTTATAAAAATACTAATTAAATTAAGTTAGTAATATAAATCCAATGGTTCAGACAATGCTGGAGGAGCAACAGTACAACGAGTAGCAGTGCAGGAACCTTCGACTGATCACATATATTTATTATATTTACAAATGTTTTCAAAGGTCGGTTGGTCGTGCGTCGTATCGGTTTTTCCATCGTCTTTTCAATGTGTTTAGGTCACTGTGGCTGTTGAAAAATTTGTTAATTAAACGCGTAAGTTCAGTATCAAAAGAACATATAAGGTTTATCTTTTATTTCTCTAACCCTCATCTATCCTTTTGATACTACACGTACACGTCGCATCAACAAATTTTTCAGTTGCCGATCAATATTAACACTGTAACTGAACCAAAATCCTTTTTGTTGTAAACGAATCTCCTTTTGTGTCGATGAAACTTTGCGTGCAAAGGATACTCCTTTAGTCACGAATAGACTTCCTCTAGGAGGCTATTTTGAGATGAAATTCCTCTTACGACCAAAGGATTCCACTTTTAGGAAAAGCGACGTTTTTTGAGTGTTCTCATGGCCGAGAGCCCAGAGAGTGAGAGAGGCTTTGTGTGCCGAGCTGTACGCTTGAAAGTTCAGCGATGCCTCGTAACTGCTGCTGCTGGCTTGTGCTCTCGTGGCAAAGAGCGGAGATGAGGCTTTTTCCACTTGCCGTCATCGGGGCTTTTGGGCTACTTTTGTCTCAGACAAATCGCCTGATTCTTTTGTCGGGAGGCGCCTACGCTTATGTCACAGTATAATCTTTATAAAAGTTCTCGCTAAATTATGAATTGACTACTATGTTGATTCATTATTCAATTAAATTGTCAGGTATGAAGAAAAGTTGCTCAATTTTAATGAGTATTCGGAATATCGTATAGTCATGAGAGTTAAGTAACTAAGTTTTCAATAATAAATATATTGAGAATACGTATAATTTATTCATGCGCATATATAAAAAGGCAATATTTTTTTTAGCTATATTTTTATTCTAACTTTCTTTCTCATCTAATTAATCATCTTGCAAATAAAAGAGAACAGTCGAAATAACTATTGTCGAAAGTATCATTTCAACACGTCACTCATTTCGCACTTGCATAAGGTTTCAAATCCTTCCTGAGCGGAGCATAAATAATTAATAATCCCGCTCTCAATTCAAAGGAGACGAGAATTCCGAGTGTCAAGCCGTTAATAACTCCAAGTGCAATTTTCAGTACAGAGCACGACTAACAATTAACACGAGCAAAGTGTAATAACGGCCCGGACGACGAGGACTACGAGGACGAGGGCAGCAGCAGCCGTTAAAGAGCGTAAATAAAAATATTTTAATTTGCCGCGGCGTCGCAGGGAGTTTTTAGTGCGGGGCGTAAACAAAAAGCTCCCTAAAATAAGATTAAGCATCGAGCGCGCGTTATAACACTCGCGAGTCGTAATCCGCTGTATTTTACATCTCGCCTTGCCCCCCCTCCCCTGCCTCAGCGTGTAAACGTGGATTGCAGCTCGTAAAGCTATCTCCAGCTTTGCGTACGCGGTGTTAGTGCAGTGGCGCGCGGCAGACGACAAATATTGCGGGTCAGCGCGTAAAACGCAAGACTCGGCCGCCTCGTGCCTTTGCTTCGCCGTGCTGGACGTGCTTCCTAATTTCTTTCCTTTTCGACGCGCGCGGGCGCTCGCAGAGGCTCTTTGCCTTTTTCGCGCCCCGGTTGCTTACCCAAGGGAGAAAAGCCGAGAAGCGACTGTGTTTGTGTGTGTGTGCGCGCGCGTGCGTACAGTTGGAATTACCGCGCGCGGTGTAAAGCTCGAGAAACGCTAAGAGCCGGGCCGTTGCTGAAACACCACTTGCGCGCTGCAGCTCGGAGAGGGGGAGGCGGGTGGTTTTGCTTGTTGCGGCGAGACCCGCGCGCTTTTGCGCTTTTAGCCGGGTGACGCGACTTGGAAGAAAATAATAAAGTCGGATTGAGCTGCTGCGAGCATTGTTTTGCTTTTGCGCTCGAGGTGACGCTTAGACTCAAAATATTTAGAAAGTTATGAAGTTTGTTTTAACGAATGTTCGGAACCTTTATCATGCTATTGTATACAACAACGTTGCTTTAATGAAAGAATTCTTTTTTGAATAATAAGAAATACAACATTTTTATGTTGTTTTATAAAGTAATACACACTTGGTTTGGTAGCATGTCATTGCTATAACATTACAAAATATTAATTCTTATAACAGAAATTAGATTTTTGAAGATATGATAAAATATTTGTAACATAATTACAATGAAAAATCCACTCTATGATGGAGAAAATCATATTAGCAGATAATATTTTAAAATCAGTATTTGAAGTAGCATCATGTTGGAAACATTTTTCTATAACCCTTTCAACCCTGAATTATTTTTTAAATAATCAAATTTTGGCTACAAAAAATTTATTTTACAAATTAATTTATCCAAATGACGCTCACTATCTGGAAGTACTAGGATGCACCTATACCGGAATGATCTATATAGATTGCATTGAAAAATTATGAATGTAATATACTTATTATATGCTAAATATACCATATGGCTACAATGGGAATAAACTGGTTAATTAACTAAGTCGCTCAAAAGTTATCTTATTAACTTACTTATTTATTATATGTATATTGTTTTAAGTAATTCGTTTACAATTTGTATAGAATTCCAGTGTTTCATTTCGAATTCTTCCTTTAAAAATACTATCTACAATATTTAAATTTACCTGTATGTAAAAAGGATGTTGTAATCATGTTTAAGAATGCTCTATTTTACATAAAAATAAACTAGTATAGTCATAGTAGGAGAGAATCAGGATTACAAAGAGTTGATTAAGTTATTAGTCGGCGATTCGACGTAATTGAACTAAATATCACAGAAAACAGCGCAGAGACATCCCTCAATTTGTAAAATAGATCAATTACTCTCAATGTTTACAAAATTTATCTCATCACCTTTGTTAACCTACAAATCCGGAACAGTCGTAAAAAATTGAAGAAAATAAGAGCTAGCCGTGGCAGCTTTTGCAATTTGCGGAGCTACATCTTGCGGCGCTGTAACTTTCGGGGAAGCAAACCGCCGCGGTGCTGAGTGATTCTTCTTTCTAAGAGCGCGAGCGCGGGGAGCGCGAAATTTGCATCATAAATAAGCGTTAGAAAAGAGCGAGACAAAAAGCTCGGGCGAGATAAGATAGAGATTGCGCGAGAAAGAATGCGCGCCGGAGCGAGGGGTTGGGGATGAGGGTGGCGCGGCTCAAAGACGGAGTAAGGAGCGCCGCCGCGGACCCAGCCCGAACTGCATGTACATTTTCACCGAGGGATCCAGAAGTTCATTTCCTGCTCGCGAGGCTGAAGGAAGGAGTAATTCGATTTTCACGAGAGAGAGAGAGAGAGAGAAAGAAGAGAGAGAGAAAGAAGAGAGAGAGAGAGAAAGAAGAGAGAGAAAGAAGAGAGAGAGAGAGAGAGCACTAAGAGGTATCCAAAAGCCTCCAGTGCAGCTCGACACTCGCCGGAATATATATATTGCATTCGCGCCCGGACTTCAACGTACCGGCAGACCGGAATCCCCGTGTTTTCGCTGCTTTGGAATATTTTAACGCTTAATTTATATATAGAACTCGGTCGAATAACTTGCATTGTTTTGTATTTTAAATAGTTCATCGTTGGCTGGATATATTGCAGGGTTGCGAGGGTGTCGCGCTGTCCCGTGGGCCCTGAAAACGGGCCGGAATGGCGTTGACCAATTGCAGAGAATTCAAGCGATCCATTTCAATTTTCAATACCCCCTATAGTCTATGTCGCATATGTTTTTGGTAACATTTAAAGTTGGTGAACGTGATAGCAAGTTTTTGTAGAACATACGTGCAGAAACTGTTACTTCATAATATTTGAGGACTAACTTGTAATTGTTAGTATCTCGTTTAATTTTATACTAAATTCCCTGGAGTTTATTCATATTTTGATTATTAACCCCTTGAGTGCCAAAAAATAAATCATAAAACATGTCGTGTTTAAACAAGATTTTATTAAAATTATTAGCTTTTAGCGAACCAATTATAATGGGAAGAAGACGTATTTTAGTGAGTTCCAAAACTTCTGTTAAAAGTATTTTTACCCATAATCTATTTTATAGAAATTACTTGTAAACGAAAAAATAAAATACTAAAGTACTGAAAGTATGTTCCAAGAAAACGAGAATGATTTAAAACCAAAACAGACTTCTGAGAATGACTGTGCTTGTCAACGCAACTCCGATTTTTCCACTCTGGTTTTGCTGAGGCCATATTGGGACAGCACCCGTTTACGCGGAGCGAATCGTAATTATTTGCCTTTTTAAATGCTCTGCTCCAAACCGGGATAAAGTTTTTAGTTTAAAAAACGCACCACCTCATAGCAGAGTGAAATTTTAAATTGCTATCCTTTATTTATTAATATATTTAACTATTTTTTTTCACAGTAGTATGTATAAGATTTCAGTCCACTATTTAGATTTTTAATTTTGAAAATCTGACTGAAGATAGCCATCAGCGACCTAAAAATTCTCCATATACAAAATATAAAAAAATCGATCGCACACAAATATGTGCAACTCAAGCGATTAATACACTTATATTTGGTTTTAAAAACAATTAATCCGCGAGTACGCGCGTGACGCCTTTGAGAAATCGCACTTTTTTCAAACTTTTTTCAAACTTTATTTCATATTGGAACTTTTATGTATTCTTCAAAAATGTAATTTAGTTTCTAGACTTTTTTTATTAAAAGATTAAAAGAAAAAATATTTTCAAAGTCAAAGAACATTAAACAAATATTTATTATTGATACACAAGTTACCCCAAATTTTTTTCGTATTTTAGATCTGTTAGCGAGCCTTGCTGGCACTTTTAACTGAAATTGACGCCACAGAGGTGCTTACGGACGTGTCCACGTAGGACAGAAATGCATTCCTACTCGCGGATTAATAGTGTACAAATTGGCTACCATGAAATAATGCCAAATTTTTCTTGCTGATCGTTTCATTTTATTATGTTTAATTTTAAAATGCTTCACATAATATTGCTTTTGAACCTTATATATTCATGACAGAGAAAATAAATGTCTGATGCAATGAAGATGAATTTGTAATTCAAAAACATAAAACAAACTTTTTTGATACATGAGTATGTATCCCTTGAAATATTTCGCAGCCCAGTATTAAAAGTTACTCTTTCAAACTAAAACATGTACAATCACAAAACTGTAAACAAAGGAAAAAATTCACGTATATACGTGCACTCGATGTAGACATACACAGACGTAGAAAAGAAAAACACCCGTCAGCTTGTACTATCATCCCCGCAGCCTCCAAAAGAAAGACGCTGCATCGATGCTTCGGAGTTGGATCACGTAAAAACGGTACATCTCGAAGGCCCGTCCGCGTTGCTGATAATGATCAGCCCAGAGTGCCGCGGCTATCTCCTCGCTCAACGGAATTATTTCTGGCGCAAACACACTGTGTGAGAGTGAGAGAGAGAGAGAGCGAGCCAGAGTCGATCGACCGTCCCCGACGACAATGCAGCACCCGCGGCCTTGTCGATTTTAACGACCTGGCAAATTGAATCACGTACATTACCTCTCTCCCTCTCTCTCCCTCCCCTTTTTTCTCTCACTCCACTATCCACGACTCTTTCAATCGTAAACTCACTAATACAACATTCGCCAAATTCGTCTTCTTTATACAGGAGGGTTAAAAAAAACCTGCAAAGTCTTGACAATAGAGCCCTACACCCTCGCAGGCCGGTAGAAAACACGTAAAGAGACGCCGTTCTCTTTCCTCTATCTCTCTCTCTTTCACACGCACACAGACACACATGCACATACACACAGTAGCCGCAGCAGTGGTAGTAGTGTTAGTAGTAATAGTAGTAGTGGCGCTGAAAAAGATCTGCGAGCGGATAAGTCCTTTGAAGCTCGACTCCCCTTGACCGAAGTCCATTCCATTGATTTGATATTCGAGAAGGGAACCGTTGTTATCGTGCAACGCTGCCGCCACCGTTACTCGACGCGCCAAACACCGGAAAATACGAAATCGCCATTGCACGCACCCACACCCACCCACACACACACATACAACACGCTTTCGCGCCTGCGTGATTCTAAGAATAAAGCGCGTCGTGAACTCCCTGGCATTCAGCCTGGATCATTCCTGTATTTAGTATTAACGATCAATTTTATTTGTAAATTTAAGGGGGCCAGCCTGAGTTAAATCTTGTAAAAAATCTTTATCCATTTTATAGTTTTTATATCTCAAATATGTACGCTATATGTGATTTCGTCACGATTTTGACCTTTCTATGTAGTCGATATATAGTCCGTTAAAAATGCGCCAATAGGCCATTATTGCATTTAAGTCTTTTTAACCACTTGTCATGGATTTCTGAAACAAACACGTACATATTTTTAATTGTTATACACACATATATGAATAATAATACCACGAAAATATTATAAATATACTACTATTACTAATATTTGTTTGTATAACAATTAAAAATAATATTTTTAAGAAATGTAGTTCAGAAATTCCATGAGTACACTTCTGAATAATAGTTTAAAGTCTCATTCGACATGAAATATGTACGTCCTGATTCAAAAACCCGTGTCAAGTGGTTAAAAAGGGATAAATTCAGTAATGGAGTTTAGCGAAGAGGTCAAAATCCTGACAAAATAGCATATATAGCATACAGATTTAAGATATAAAAACTTGCTTAAGTCAACATATTTTTGCAGTCTATGAAATGGATAATCATTTGTTACAGGATTTAACTCAAGCTGCGTAGGCCCCCTTAAATTGTTTAAATATGTTATTAACTTCTTCATGTTAACAAGCAAGCGGTATCCTACCAAAATAGCAGAATCCCAATTCCGTCCATTTCAACAAGCAAGTGGTATCCAACCAAAATAGTAAAATCCCAATTCCATATATCAATTTCGCAAAATCCATAATAATACACCAGTGCACGCTTAATTATTAAAAAAACCAAGAAATTATTCTACGTATATATTCTCATTGATTAACCTTATCAAGCATTTTTATCAATCCTCATAAAAAAGATTGCATCAACACCGAGAAGAACAACACTTCAGCACGTATAAATACCTAAGCAGGTATCGTTTAATAGTACAGCGCCTCGCAATAAACACCAATTCAAACGAAAAATCCCCCCAAGGAAAATGACTCCCATTGATCGGCGCTCTATCAAGCGCATCTGATCACTCAACCGGACCGCATACATATAGCACCGCTCGGTTCAAGCGCTTTTGGCCCACAAGCCGCGCACAATGGGAGCCCCGCCCCCACCCCCTCGTCAAAGCACGGATCTTATCCTCGCTCGCGGGGGCGTGCAGCACGCGGACGGCGATCGCGAAGGCAAATTCTCGCGGCCTGCTTTTTCTGATAAAGCCCGCGCGGCGTATCCGGCCGTGTCGGTCGCGCCCCAAAAGACCTCGAGGAACGAATCGAACCTTATACAGATCGATCGGGCCGCGATGAGCGGAAAAGATAGACCCCCCCTCTCTCAATTCTACTCGGCGCGGAGAAGTCAAGCCAGGTCTAATCCAACTGCGCGAATCGTTATTGCGCTTGATCCACTCGAGCATCCCATTAGGGAACGCGCGTACCGCGTTATATCTCGCTGTCCGACGATACGGCGCGGCGAAGGGCTGGCTTGAAAATGACGCGCTCGGCCGCCGGCGCTGTCTTTATCTCCGGCCTTCCCCCCCGTGCGAGTGTCCGGTTAAACGAGCGGACCACCGTGCCTGCTCGCACCCTCTTCTCGTTAACCGTGTGCGCTGCTTCGCGCCGGCTCCGCGTGCAGGATCTCGCGTTGATCAGAGGATATATACCTGCGGAGTTGGGCTTTATTTCGCCGTGTGCGGTTTGGGGTGCTTGGACGACGTTTCGGATGGCGGAGATGTAGCGCGCTCAATTTTACTCGAGCGTCTTCTTTCTCGGTCAAATTGTCGTATTGTGTAAGGGTGATTTTCAGGGGAGATTCAACTTTTATATAGTGCGATGACCTTTGACTATTGATCATAAAAGCTATACGATGCAAATTAAGAAAAACTGCTTTTCTATCGCATATTTGTCGATTAAAAATACGTCTTCATGCTAACATTACGGTTTTTATCCATGAAAATATGTAGAATATGATCAATTATCCGCCAATGGAACGTCAAAAGTTAACTCTTTATTTTGAGGAATGATGTTAATTTTGTTCTAAGTTTTGCCCTGTTCAGAGAAGATAAATGTCTACAGCTTATATAATATATCGGGTTATGAGATACATTTAAAAACAGAACGGCTTATATCAGTGTGCGGCTTTCGACAAAGATCATTTATAAAGAAATAGAAAATGAAATCTTGTCTGTGGCGTAAGCTATATTTAATCGCATTTTTTTATCTAGGAATCGTACAGAAAGTTCATTTTTTGCCGAGGTTCGAAAAATTCAATTTGTAAAGAATACTGTACACATAGAATTCTCCCTTTTATAAAAAAAGAATAATTTCATCACTGTTTATTTTATTTTTAAAGTTCAGTAGATACTTCCAGAAATATTCAGACATCAATTTCACATGCATTCTCGTTCCTATTACGATCTGACGTTTAATACTGTTTGTTGCAGCTACGGTGATTAAGAAAAAACTTTATTATATGCAAGACAATGTGCATGTATGAATGAAGGCCTGGAAAGCATTTCATACCATGCCAAACATCCGCGGTATTTTAGTAAGGGAATTTTCAGCGCATGCCTCATACTAAACTATTTGGAATCACAAATGTAATTAATAGACAAAGTTCAAAAGAATCTTTCAGCTGTGTCAACAAAAGGCTAAATCATTGCGTAAATTTTACATAGTCTACAGCTATAAATTAACTGCAATAAACGTATATTGCATTACATTTATATAGTTTTCACAAGTCTTACAAATGAAAAATCTCACATCATCCAGCTGAAATAGAATTTGGAATGACTCGTGATATTCAGCAGTCTGCGCGACAGAAAAAACACTTAACCCAGTCCCCTTACTCTCTCGAGAGGTCCATCCGTCATTGCCGCGACTTTATTACGAATCCCCAAGCAGCGCGGAATATTAAAGGAAGCCGCGCGGAGCAAGGAGGCGCGCGACCGTGCAAAGAGCCACGGCAGACAAACGAGCGGTTAAAGGGCCGGATAAACAGGGAAGAAAATAGGGGGGAAGGAGTGATATCGCCGGCCGTCAAATGGCTCCAACGAGCCGTCGCGCGCTGCCTCGGTCGAAAGAGACTCGGGGAAACAATCCCATTTTCGCACGCTTATTTCGCGCTCGCTTAACCGCCCCGCGCGCAAGCATAGCACAGCCGAGCAGTCCCCGGCGTCTTTTTTTCCATTTGCCCAGGCTCCTATACTCTCTCCCTCTCTCTCTCTCTCTCTCTCTCTCTCTCTCGGCTTTCTCTATTACGGCCCCCCGGGCCGTTAAATATTTAACGTCGCGTGCGGAGCTGTAAAAATCTCTTCTCGCGCGTAGAGCGAAAAGGCCGCCCGTCTTGCCTCGCCTCGGCGCGCCTTCTTACACTCGGCGACTTGGTTCTGCTCGGTTTTCCGAAAGAAAAGATGGAGGCAAGAGAGAAAGAAGAGAGAGAGGGAAAAAGGGAGCAATGTAGTTATTGTTCTCGGCGACAAAAGCAAAATGCCTCGGCGGCCGCCAAATATCCTCTAATGCTTTTGCGCAGCTCACTTCGCGCGGCGCGCTCTTATCTTTCTTGTTACGGATTTGATGAAGCTGAAAAATAATGGGCTAACAGAGCCAATTACGCCGTGTTACGGATATATAACGATTGCATAAGTTTATATAACGATTGTACGATTTTCTATACGTTTTATTTGCTTTACAGCTTATATTGTGATGAATCTTTTGACAATCAGTTTTAATGTAAGAAATGGAGAACGAGTCTTTTGATTGTACGTTTTGATGTAAATTGAATCTGCAAATACAGCAAATCCAGGATCGTTAAGATACTAGCTTTTTATAATTGAAAAATGTATTTTTAAATTAAAGTTGTTAGCAAAGAATATCTTTTCAATCGTAGAACCATTATAGCCACGTACAGCTTTTTTCTCCAATCTCTTGTATTACTGTTATGATTATTACCTATTTGTGTATCTAGATTTCTTTCTACTCGCAATTTTTACATCTAACAAGAGAATTCAACTGTGCAGCCCTACTTCTATTAAGTCGCCGGATTATGAGAAATGTACGAACGCTCATAAAGCATTGAGAACCGCGTCTTTTGCCTTATTTAAAGTCGTCCCTTTTAACAATTAAGAATTCTTCTCAATTCTTAAGAATCCTTCGCAATTGCTAACATTTCCTCTCGCTTGTTAAGAATTCCCCTTAATTGTTAAGAATCCTCCCCATCATCCTGGTTTTGCAATTCTCATTGTACGCCAAATATTATATGCGCGTACCCTACTTCCGCACGCGAAGATTTTGATAACAAAATCGCGCTCGACTCCGTATAATACGTACCATTCGCACTGCGCGGAGTACGTGTACAACAAGCATAGCTGGTTGCGTAAAGCCACGTACGGGTGTGAGAGAGAGAGAGAGAGAGAGAGAGAGAGAGGGAGAGCAATGAGGGACCCTCTGGGGTAATACGAACTCGTAATAAGGTCGTGAGAGCAATATCGCATTTACGCCCGCTAGTATAAGCATCGATCCTCGGGCCACCGCCGTCGCCGTCGCTACCCCACCTCTCGGCTCCTTGCCCAGCCGCTCAACTTGATGCCTCGCAATAAACGGGATTTTCCTATCGATACGACAGCCGACAGCGAAGGCGCGGAGGCGAGTGAGAGAGAAAGAGAGAGAGAGAGAGATAGAAGAGACGCCCACGCGCTCGGCCGGGCGCTTTTATGTATTGCAAAATGCTTTCACGACGCTGTAAATACGACGTTTAGTACAATTGGTAATTCGGTAATGTAGCGCCGTAAAATGTTATGATTAACGGAGATGTTCGGTCTTATTAAGGTCGAGAGCAGAAGATAAGCTCGCGTCTTTTTACGCGCTTCTTTTTCTTTATGTTGCACGGTTTTTGTAATAAGAATTTTTTTGTATTATGGATGATCGCATTATAATATCAGATACAAATGCTTGTTTACGTTTTCATTTACAAATGAGTTCCTAAAAACTGGGTTTTGTTTATGGGAAATTCGTTATTTAAAAAAAAACAATCAAGAAGCGCGTTCTAGTAAATAAAGTGTGTTCTTTGAACAGATTAGAGTGCACCTATACCTCGAAGTCCTACATAGATTGCATAGGAACCTCATAAATGCAGCATGCTTTTTATGAATGAATCTGCGCGAATCGTTTTTTTCCTCTATAGCCATTTTCAAAATTTTAAATATTTAAGTTCCTTTTATAATCGAATTCTTTATTATACGTTACGGAAGCAAAAGCATAAGTTATTCATCATATATTATTTGATTTTTAGATAAATTTTAATACTTTTATCGACATATGGAAGGAATTCTTTTTTGAAATTGATAGATGGTTTTATATACTTGAATAACCATCGTGAGAACCTGTATTTAATTTTTAATGCACCACAATGTTTTGAAAATTCAAAGGATCGAATTTATAATAGGTATCTTATTTTGATAAAAATACGTAATTAGATAATAAATGTGGTAATTTAAATAAAACATTCGACTTAAAAATGGTACAGTCACTTAAAACCAAGTTTAACATTTTTTATTCGTATCTTATAAGAAATAAGACTTTAAAAACCCCAATCTAATTGTTTGGACTTTCAGAATCTTGTCGTTCAGAAGTAAACCACAGGTTTTTACAATTTTTTTCAACAAATAACTGCTTTTAAATTTCATAAACTATTTTTCATATTTTTACAAATTTATTTTATAATGAAGTAACGTATGGTAAATAATTTATTATTACAGATTAATACATTAATAATATAATTTTTAATCTGAATAACTGATTAGATTTATTTCACCTATTTGAGACCGGAAACGGTATCGTGAGTGAATCTCTATAACTGTCTATAGCTCGATCGTAAACTATAGGTACCAGATAATTCAATGAAATATTTACTGAATATTTTAGTAGTATGTTACTATACGGATTTTCAAGTCACAAAATATACTGCTATCAACTAAAAAAAAAAATGCTTTCTCTGTGAAAGTAATTTTTTTATAAAATGTTCTTAAAAATTTGTGAAGGTAGTTCGATAAAAACTTGTGTTACAAACCTATTATTAGTTTCATTTTGTTACATGACCCATACACTTTTGAGATATTTTAATTTATATACTCTAATTCGTTATAACTATTGTTCATGGTGTATTTTTGTTTAAAATATAATCATAAAAATATTTTTTACGAATGAGCTTTGAAATAATTTTCTATATTTTAATACTCAAACAAAAATTAAAATATAAATTATAATCTGTTTGAAAAATTACAGTACCAGTACCTACAAAAAGCATCAGAATATAAAAAATTAATTTATAAATGCGTACTGCCAAATATCGTAAACAACGCATGGTGTAAGTGAACAACACTTGAACGAATAATATCGCAACCATTCGTTGTATCGAAATAATACCTCCAAGTACATTCATAACTACATCGAAATACTTAAATCCATCCTCAAAATGAAAATGATCAGTTTTAATTGAACGCACAACGGCTACAAGCAGCGAGTCGAAGCAATCGGCCTTTTATTTCTCGGCAAATCAATGTGATTAGCCAGGAGCGCAGAGGGGCTCGCAGCAACTCGCTCGCTCGCCGAGAATACATCCCGGCAAAAGCGATATTTCATGGTCTCGTTGGCACGCCATTCGCGATAATCCTAATACTATTAAGCATCCTCGCGCAATACATCGCGATGCATACCCCCCACGTGTATATATATACGCCGCTCTCGCGCGCGGATGCTTGCATAATTGAAGTGGTCGGGCGCTCGCAGATAAGGTCACAGCCCCATGACAGACAGACATGGACAGACAGACAGACAGACAGACGCGGTATAGCAGCCGCAGCCCGCTCGGCTATACATGCACTCCGGCGCGCTCTCGACCACTGTGATTCTGATAAATCGAGTCCTCTCACCGAGGCCATGTATTAAAAGGCAGCCACTTCATCTACCTCCGTATATACCCCGCACCCTATACGTATAGATACGGACCACGGGGAGACGTGCGGAGACTCTTCGGATGACGCTAGATGGCGTTCACGAGGCGGGCAATTAGTTCTCAACTAATGCCACAACGTCGTCGACACCTGGCGATGTAGTCGTCGAGGGAGGCTGCAACCAGGACGCTGGTAAGAGAGAGGGACGATGTGCCGGCAATTTTTCTCAATTAACCACGTCCTTTGGCCGCCTGCCTTCGCCTCGCGTCTCGGGATTTTTCTCTCCTGCGCCGACTGCGGAGAGAAGGAGACGGCGAGAAAGTACGTTCTATCTCGCGAACCACCGACGCCGTGACTCACTCTCTCTCTCTCCTCTATAGGAGCGACAATAGAGCGGAAATGGGATCCCGTCCAATTTCGCGCCACGGCCGCCGCCACCTCTGGAAGACGCCATATTTTAGGTGCGCCACCCCATCCCCCCCGTGATTGCCGGATAATTGGCTCTCCGTGATTTTTAAACTTGTAATACCTCCTTTTTCTCCCAGCGCAACCGGGCTGGCTCTTTCTCTCCGGTTCTCCGCCCCGCCGCGTCACTTATTTACCATTTCTTTCGCTGCCCTTGTTAGCGCTCGATTTAGACGCCCGGGCTACTGAATACTGCAGCCGTCTGCGCGCCGCGACGCAACGCAAGAAAGCTCTCTCCCTCTCGCCGGGAGAGGGTTCCCGTCCGCTGGATGTGGATGAGCGCACCGCAGTCGGGTCCTTGTATCGCGAGCGTGTAAATAATCCGGAAGAGAGGGTCGCGAGAGGTGGTGGGGAGTGCGATTGCGCCTTCGTGGGGAAGATTTTGAAACTCGGTGAATTTACTCGGGTGTGCGATGCTGTTTTAGTTTTTTAATTCAATTTCGGAATGTAGTGGGGTTGTTTGATGGATTCGCGGAGATCACTGGCCTGTTCCGAATCAATTACTATTTGGTTTGATATTTAAAATTGTACTTCGGCAGGACGTTTATAGGATACAAATGTCTTTTCTGCTGACAGTTTATGAATACAAATTGGCTGGTTTATTTTCTTATGTTTTATAATTTATCAAAATGTTGATTATTTCTTTATTTAAATTTGAGCAACGTTTCGTGCACAAGTTATTTTCATTTTTAGTCAATGCAAAAATAATACTAGAAAAAAATTGAAATATAAAGATGTAGTGCGATTAATACTAGCAGTAGGTTCTTTTGGATAAACCAATTGATAGATTAATTTTAAAGAACTCGAATAACAATAGTTTTGATTTTTTTCGCAAATACTATTATAGTCCATTTGTATTGTGAAACAATTTAGTTTGCTGATTTGAGCAACAGTTAGTTGTTTTCAAATCGCTATCATGAATACACGTAACGTATACACAGGTCTTTTATAAATAAAAATATTTTAAATTGCATTCACGTTTTTGCATTTTTCTCTCTCGCCACGATATCCTAATTGAAGCGGATAAAGTTCTAACACCCTCTATATTTCTATTCATATTCACGAGTACTAAGAATAAAACATTTTGAACTACATTCAATCTATATGAATTGAACTGTCAATAACGGGATCATTTTCAGTCTAGGAAATGTCTACTCAAACTAACAATTATGTCGAAATCGTCAATCGTGTAAAAGCAATTACGTTGCTCACATAACACTCCGTTATAAATATAGTTTATTCAAAGACGAAGCAGTGTCATTCAATTTATCGTATGTAGATTCATAAGCAATATTCGGGTTCTTATATAAAGCGTTAAGTATAATTTACACTTCCACGAAACATGGTTCTCCGCAACTTGTAGTTAATTTACAACTCGGGCACTTATCCCGCAAAACAACGTAATATCGAGAAAAATGTTCATACTCAAGCCCTGCTTGATACACCTCGCTCATCGCGAACTGGCTCGAATCTCTCAGCCCGTAAAACACATCGCACGCAGCAAAGAGCGCGGATGATTACGCGAGCGAGTAGATTTTGGGACAAGAAAACTTTTTCCCAAATAGCACAACAGCAGCAGCAGCCACTCGAGCCTACGCGCTCGCGGGCAGTACCAGCGGCGCGCTATCTTGTTAAGGAAACTTTTTCATTCCCCAGGCCATTTTTTCGCAGAGTATTCGCCATACCGGAGGGGGAGGGGGGGATCGCTTGTCCGAGGCCGAGCGAGCGCGCTTCAAGCGCGTGTATATTAATGCCAAAGGCCGAGCCGTCTAAAGAGGTTAAACGTTTTCTGAGAGCTCGTACATTCTCATCAACGGAAAATTTATACGGCTATATAGCCTAGGTAAATAACGTTAAAGGCGCTTTTGCATAAAAACTCCCTCTCTCTCTCTCTCTCTCTCTCCCGCTTTCCGTTTAAAACGCGCGGGCGAGCTTGTCCGCTCGGCAAGCTCTGCATAAGCTCTCTTTTGCTCGCTTTTTACAGCGCATCAGCCTTTGGACAATGCCACGCCTTTTATTTCTTATTCGTGTGTCAGCGCGCGGAGCTCGAAGCCCTCGAACAACACTCTCATTAAACTGCATTAAAAGTCGGGTTAGCCTATCAAAATGTTCATTTTCCCACGTGGCTAAAGCGCTTTTTCCTGCACGAGGGAACGAATTTCGTTACTGCGCAACCACAGCGCAGAGCGCCACCAGCGCACTCTACATACACAACTTAACAGAACATTCAATTAACCCCTGGACCTTATCGTTAGTTTTAAACTGTTTTTATGTGGGTATTGTTAAACGGAATGACGCGGAAGCGTTAAAGTAAGAATAGGTGCAGGGCTATGTAAATATACCGATATTCTGCTTTTTCTAATTTCGATGAAATAATTAAAGATAGAGTACAGTCACCTATCCGAATTGAGGAAAGCGGAATGACAAAAATCCGTTGGAGTAGTATATATGGGTTTATAGCTCGTGGAGTTCAATAGATTCTCTTTAAAATAATTAAATACCCAAAGAGCAATCAGTTTGCATTTTATACTTTCTTGCCTATTGTAATTTCTTTTCATAATAATTCAAGATAGATTGAAGAAATCTCTTTGGTGCATTGCTCTTTTTTATTCGAAAATCTTCATTTAAAATTTTCCATAGATCCATTAATAATTCGTTGAGCCTCTCGATTCCCCAATTTGGAAAATCTCAGCGAAATTATAAGCGGATCCTCGTGAAATTTCAATTCAAGATTATAGACAGCATCCCTAGTGTGAGAAATCTATTAAATCCTATTCATTCCTTTTTCCAAATATGAAAAGATCCTATTTGCGAATAGGATGTATATGCAATTTTTGTATTGGTGAATAGGATTTAATAGATTTCTCACACTAAGCTTTTTCGAAAATCTTAATCTATTATCCATTACTGTATTAAAAATGCGCAAGAGCGTTAACACGGCAAGGTAGAAAACCGGGAGGTTGTTTCGAATGCCTTCGCTGAATAACTCCCAGATTTACAAAACAATTTCATAATTCAAAAGTCCAGTGTAAAATCCGGCAAAGAAAATTCCCTCTAAGATGAAAGATTAATGCGAGCCAGTAAATATACATTATGTAAAGTAAGTAAGGCACTTGCCGGTTCGCTACAGCGCGGCCATCGGATGCAAAAGCAGAAGCAGAAGCAGGAGCAGAAGCAAGCGGCAAATGCCGTAGCCACAGGACTAAATCAAGGATTTAGAGTAAAACGCGGGCGGTCGAAGCGCGACAGGGGTGTACGAGAGACGGTCGCCACGGACGTTACGTGGCTGTGCAGGGAGGAGGGGGGGGGGAGGGAAACTGCCGGTGGGCCGCAATGCGGCTAAGTAGCCAAGTGTCCGGAGTCGCGCCGCGCGCGGGAAGCCCGGCGGAACCTATTGCTCAAGCATGATTTACGCAACAGATTTCAATTAAGCGGCTTCTGTGGGACTTATTTGTAATGCTGCCGTGGCCGCGATTATTTTCAGCGCTGCGCGCTGCGTGATTTTGCCAAAGCACTGCTGCGGCTGCTAATGAAACGGAGAGGAGAGAGGAGCGAAATGGGTGCTTTGTTTGAATCTTCGAAGTGCACGTTTTCATTTATGTTTGTGTTGCGTGCGAACTGCGTGTTTTTTTAGTTTTTGTTTTTGTTTAGGTTGGTAATTACAAATTCAGAATTGTAGATTCAACATGGCTGACGAGAGAGACGAAGATATTGAATTTGAATTTTAACCTCAAATAGTCGTTATCGGCGACCCTAAAGGTCTCGGTATGAGGGTAAAGGTCCGAGGGAAAAGCCTCTCATTGGCTGGAGTCTTATTTCACCGTACGGCCATCTGGCAATAGTTGGCTATAGGTCGCCATCTTTTTGTATTAACGTTTACGCTGCGTTTGCATCACATCGCGTCGCTCACTCGAATATACCGACACCTTAATATGTAAGATTCATACCAATATGTACTATCTCGTCGGCCTTTACGGACACTAGAACATTTCAGATTTCTCAAAGATAAGCTCTCTTCAGGAGCCTTCTGTAAAAACTAGCTCTTTTCGGATTTTCCGACAAAAACTATTACTTTCTCAAAGGTGATGGAAAAGTGTTAGTTTCAGAAAAACTAAAAAGTTTTTATAAAAAAAAGAACTCGTAATTTTGAGACATCTGAAGTGTATTAGTCATCGTAAAAAGTGTTAACTTATAGATTACTATAAGATTAACTTCTTCTGAAAAATTTACAGTTTTTAAAAATGTGTTAATTTGTAGCACATTTTAAATTAAGTAATATAATTTGACTCTTCACATTTAATATATGTTTATGAATGTCTTATATATCTTAATAGTATATAAAATAACTGGATTATAAAGTCAAAAACATGGTTTAAATAATTAAAAATGATGAAAATAAAGATAATACCTACCTAACATTACCGCTCGAAAGGGTTAAAATAAATATTTTAATTTCGATTGGATTATGCATGTATAGAATTTCAGGAACTGGTACTTTCATTATTTGAGAAAAATGCACATGAAAGGATTCTATTTGCGCATTTATATGTTTAATATTATAGAATTTGTTTTGGGAATTCAGCATAATCCATGTAAAGTATGAATTGAAATACTTAAGGTTTATGTTTATTATAGTATTTAAAATATCATAACTTTTTTGTATTAAATACCTTTCAATTAATATATAATTTCATTAAAATTTAGCTAAATAATATAAGTATCATTATTATAATTAAAATATTCTTTTTATTAACTTTAAGATTTTTTTATCATTCTTATTCAAAGGTTACCTTCTGATGCAAACGAGACTCAAAAGGCAGGAGGGAAATCTTCATCCCCTTTAAATGTGAGATTATACGATAAGAGATTGCTGCGAGAATAAAATTATGAAAGCTGGACGAATATATTGTAGGCGATAATGAAGGTAGGTATATTCATTTAAACGCGTAGTCTATAAAGTGAATTCCAAGTTTTTCTTTCATTACTTAACTTTATAATGTCGATTATTCAAGAGACAAGTACGAAAGTACACGAAAAAGAGGCGTAAAAGTAATAAAAAGTAGTTTGTAGTATTATAATAGATGCTACCTTCTCATCCGATTTTCGATACAAAAGGCTATATTTTATAAATGTACTCAGTGCAATTTTATTGATAACTCAAGAATTCGTCAGGAAATAATTTATTGAACTTCGAATAAGCGATAAGACTCGCTTAAAGGTTTTTATTGTGTAACTACAAAGAAGTTTTTGGATCGTATTAACTAGGGGGAATGTGACAGTCAAAATTTATGTTACGCAGTGGAACGAAGAACGGAACGAACGAAGCGTTAGCTGTGGATGATAAGCCACTGATATTGCCCATCGAAGCGTGATGCTTAGATTGAACTCGTTCCTTCCTATATCCTCATAATCACTATGCGATGAAGTCTTGGCATTACTGCTCGTACGCTTTTCATCTCTTTCGATATAGAGTAAATTTATTTCGATTTCACGATTGCCAGAATGAATTATTGACTGAGTCTAAAAAATTTAAATCACGATTTAAAATTAAAATTACACAGAATATTTTTAAATAATATAGATAATAATATAATTCTAATAATATATTTATTAGAATTAATAGGTTAATTTTTAGGGAAACACTATTTGTTAAGGAGATGGTTGTTGTATTATACAATCTTAGTAAAAAGGTAATTTTATTTTAAATAACCATATAATAGGGTTATAACTGTTTTAACCCTTTCAGTCACAGAAGCCGATATATCGGCTCCCTATTGTTTTTAGTCACAAAATTTGATTTCTATTGTTATCGCAGTACAAATATACGTTTTCTATGTATTTTTGATCGTAGAATACGAATCTGATATCAATAATTTTATAAATATAAAAACAACCCTTCAAATGGGGTGAAAACCACCCTTTTAGTCATGAAATTGAATTCGTTTGGTTATGAAAGTAAAAAAACCCCCTCCTCATTAGAACACGGGCTTGGGACCGTCTGTGGCAGAGTTATGTTTTTTTCTTTTTTTTTTTTGTTTTTCTTTTTTTCTTTTTTTCTTTTTTTTTTCTTTTTCTCTTTTTTTCTTTTTTTCTTTTTTATTTTTTTTTTCGTTTTTTTTTCTTTTTTTTTTATAATTTTTTTTTTATTTTCTAAATCTTTTTCAGGTAGATATTTATTCACTTCCATAACAAACGGATTGAATTTTATGACTATAAGGGTGGTTTTCACCCCATTTGAGGGGTTGTTTTTATATTTATTCAATTTTTGACACTTGATTTGGATTCTTCGTTCAAAAATACATTGGAAACATATATTTGCACTTCCATAACCAAATGAATTGAATTGCGTGACTGAAAGGGTTAAACTAAAATTATACTTTTAGTGTAGCACAGATAAGTACACAAATAATGTGAAAATCTTATAATATATAGAGTTTATACTATGATGCTAGATCATTCATAATTTGATAATACTGAAAACCCATTCGTCCTATAGTATAGACACTAGCGAAACAAGCATCTTAGAGGTAATTTGCTAATCAATAGTAAAATTTAGGTAGTGTCGAGAATTTAGTCGAAACAAAATCAGCTGTTGAGTGTAAGGGCGAAGGTAAGGTTATTTATATAAGAAAACAGCAACTCAGATTTCATTAAAAACTCAAATATATAAAACGTTTGTTTATAAACGCGTCTGATCAGATCAGTAGTCGTAGACGATTTACAAAATAACTATCAGCTATTGGTGTGTCAACTAAATAACACTGTAACTTTACGCGCATTGAAATATTTATGTGTTTGTACTGCGTACATATTAATCTGTATTATAGGCAGTGATTGGTTCTTTACGTAAAGTCGAGTTTTCTACACGTACACGTAAAAAATATAATTCATTGTAAAAATGTATTTAATGTAGTAAATGTAAAGAATCACATTGGAGGGGCGAGAGTAATTTATTAACGGACAATTGACGCAATTAATATCTGATGTGAACGTGTCTGTGCCATATATTATAACGATTACATTTGATTAAAATAAATAATAATTGGTGGCTTTAGCAATACAATAGGGAAGCTGCATAAAGTCTTTTTCATTACATTGTGATAGATAATGGTAATAATATATATTCTTTATGAATTTTTTTAATTTCTGTAATATACCAAAACCTAAAGAAGATACTGTACCATTAAATGTTTATGAAGTCATCAGCTCATTACTAAAGCGTACTAAGCTGATGACATCATAAAGAAACTTAAAGAGGCTATGACTATTATAATTTTCACTTTTTTCGAAAATGTTTCATTTATACCCGACGCGATAACCATTGGAAAATTTGTATTCTCATTTACACAAAAAATTTATAAACTATGAAATTATGGTATCACCGAATTATTTTTCTTATTGAATACTCAACCTTTTGACATTTATAACATGCTATATCTCATGCTATCTACTTTTATTTGCGTGTATAAAATAATTAACGAAAAAAATAGTTGCAGAATCATGACTATATTTAGAGCTATTTATTTTTATAGACATAGTATACATTTTCACAATAACGAGCCTGCATCCTGAAACAAATGTTCTATTTATTTATCCGTAACCCAAAGATTATAGACTGACCTCATTAGTAGAAATCAAAGTAGTACAAATCGGTACTTAACAATGAATCTTGGAGCAGAAATTTTAACGCAGATCAAAATACTATTTTATCTTTAATTAATAAAACTTCGTAATTAAATTTGCATTTATTTCAATAATGGTTCAAAATTTATACTTGATATGACGTCAAATTATAATAAAATTACGAATTTGGGACATCCGAATTTCTTAACAATCACAGATATATTTATTTCAAATAATAAAACGTAGTAATAAAAAGCAAAAATATTTTTGAACTATTTAACATTTTAAAGCATACTAGGTACATTCACTTGCTCTTCCATCACAAATTAAGCATTAATCTTATTCTATAAGTATCTCATTTTAAAGTTTCAAGTTATGTTTTAGCTCTTTTTCGTATTTCAATTTTTTATCAGCAGACGTGCATTATAATAGTAAATTATTAATACCTCGTTCGAAGCATAAATTCACTATATGTATACATCTCTATCGATTTGGAAGTTCGGCAAATAAGTTCCGGGGGGTGAAAGAGAGCGAGCGAGGCAAGGGTATTTATTTTCCAGAGCGCAGGCGGGGCCACAGCGGCAGCGGTAGCAGCTGTAATATTTTTTATTGTCTCCACCCACCGACACCGGGCTACGAAGCGAAGCGAAGTGAAGCGAGCCGGCGTCCACCATCGGCTCTCGTTCGTTCGGAATGCTAATTCGACGCGACATTCCAAGTTTTTCTACGTGACTTTAATTCATTGACGCGCTGCTTTTCCACTTGCCAATTGCGAGCGACCGCCGCATCTCTCTGCATCGCAACAAACCGGCATGCAGACACATTCACACACACCCACACCCACCCACACATACACACACACGCACACACACACAAAAACACACACACACACACACACACATAGATACATACATACACTCACCCACGCGCACCCACACACACACATACTCACACACACACAAACACACACACGCGCGCATACACACACACGCTTCATACACAAAATGTGAATTCAACAGAAACTCGCTCTAGCTCCGTATTCATATAGAGAAGGGCATAATTTCTTGTCGCGCGTCTAACTTTCTCTACATAGCTGTGGAGCCACTCTGTCTGTCTCTTCCTCCCTTTCTCTCTGTTGCACCTCAATTTGCGTGTATAACTGACTTCCTCATTGCCTTGTACGCAGAGATCTCGCTCGGACGAGTATCTCGACCGTAAACTTTTTCTGGTCATTTTCTCTCCTGTGCTGCATTTTCGGATGGGAATGTGTGTGCGTATAGGTGTCCACTCGTCTTTCCACATTTGAATTCCCACAGGTAGCTTGTTTTCTGAGTATTACTGTTTGTTCGCGCAACAGACTGTATTCAGCAGAAAGAGGCTAGGAGAAAGAGAGAGAGAGAGAGGGGGGTACAACGAGTTGCTTCTATTGTTACCGAAATGCAGACGCTTCGCGCGCAATGCGTGGCCAAGGTGCATTATGAATCTTCTCTAATTTCTAATTCTATCACTTGTTTCACCTTTGCCATAGCCAAATGAAAATCAAGCGTTTCGAATAGGCTACTCTAAATTTATTTGCATATCGATGCTAAATTCATCATGAAACCGTAATTAGCACCCTCTTTCTAACAGCCACTTTGGAAAAACTATTTTGATGAAATTAAAATGAGTGTTTTTATAGGATTTATCATAATATAATTTATTAATACAAATATTAAGAAGATGAGCAGTGTGTATTTTTTGATTTTATTTCAGTAAAGTATTGCTGTTATGAGTTTTTACAAACTGAAATTTGCAAAACGTATGCTTACTTTGACTTCATAAATCCAGTAATTGTACTACGTAAAATATGTAAATTTGAATAATTAAAAAATAATAATGCCTCGAGGTTGCCCTTTAATGAAATTTATTTTAAAATAAAACTGAATCTTCTATTTGTTTACTCTAAGTTTTGTAATAGTAAAAATAATGCTCGATAAAGCTTGTTAGAAATATGTTTTCAGGGTTCGATAAAGCTTGTTAGAAATATTGTTTTGAAATCGAAATGCACTATTATTAGAAAATGTTCATACTGGCGTGTGTGAGTTTGAGTTTGCTCATGTCATTTACGTGACGCTTATATCTCAGAAACTAGTGAACCGATTTAGATTTCTAACACTCATTTTATTTTATTTTTATTATTGGTTTATATGCTTTGGTTTAATAGCAATTTTTCGATTTTTGATTCTTCTTTTTTTGTATTGGTTTATATATTAAAGGACAACAGTCACTTGAGATTCTTCTATTTTCATCAAATTTGAAACTGATGAAATAAAAGCCTTTTACACGCGCTAGCAGAAAAAAGTTTTCGAGGTAAAAAACTTGACTAAATTTGATTATATCAAAAAATTCAAATGCTTCGTTAAATATATCACAACCCCAGAATAAAACTATGTCAATTCAAAATATTATACTTTTCTAAAACTAAGCTAGATTAATCTAAATTCTTTCAAGTATTTGAAGTGTTTTTATTTTCGTATGAGTTATTTATTTATTTTTTATGTACACAGGAAAGAAAGTACGACAGCTTTTGAGTTATCACAGTTTTATTCTGAGGGTTATAATATTTAATAATTTTGTTGTTGATTTTTTATGTGAAGGACGTAAGTTTCAACGCAAAACGCTTCGGATCACTTCAAAATGTATACTTTCTTCTGCATTGCATACATATCCATGTATCCTAAATTAAATTACGAAGGTATTATTCTTTGGAACTACTTATATATCGACGGCCCTTACGAAGACTAGCACATTTGGAAATCTGCCACGAAGACTAGCACAGTTCGACCTTCTCCCACGAAGACTAGCACAATTCGCCGTTCTCTTACAAAGACTAGCACTTTTCGTATAGAATATGTAAATTATAGTTATACTGATAAACTCTTGGTGAATCAGGTTGATTCTTATTTTTATCGGGTTCGGGTTAGATACTAGACCATTTTGGTACTCAAAAAATTATCGGTTTACCCGAGAAAATCAGGCTACCAGAATAAATAAAAGTAACCTGAAAAAATCAGGCGGCAGTCAATCGCCAAATGTGCTAGTTCTCGCAGCAAATTTTCAAATGTGCTATAGTCTTCGTGGAAAAATCCTGAAAAGTGCTAGTCTTCGTGGGAAAATTGCGAAATGTTCTAGTCTTCGTGGGCGAATGGCGAAATATGCTAGTCTTCTCGGGAGATTTCCAAATGTGCTAATCTTCATGAAAAATGCCGCAAACGGGCCATCGATATTATGTACACTCGAAGACATTTTTACACAGTCCTAACCCCATAAGTGAATAGTTAATATCTTGGTTTCTTATAAATTTTTGAAAATGATTATGTTCAATGGAAGTTGAAATAATTTTAAAATTGATCAGAAAGATACGTCAATACGTTTTAATTTAATCAGAAATATTTTGTAGCTTATACGCCTCTCTAAACAGGTTACCTGTTGTACTTTTTTCGAGCAGGTATGTAGTTGCGGTTTGTTACAATATCCAGTGAAATCGAATGGCGCGGTTCGAATTCACCGAAGATGGACTGGCTTGAAGCAAAATATTTTCCTACATATCAAAATATTTGTGTTTAAATGAAAGGTTTTCCCGCGTATTGTAAAACAATTCGCACAAGTATTTAAGTTGCATTCTGGATCGATCGTCGAACATTCACAAAAAAAAACAGAAAACGAGACACAAAAAAGCATTTTGGGAGAGCGGTATATAAAGGCCAGGCCGGCGCTAGTGCGCCGTGCATGCGTTTCCATTCAATCGGCCGTAATGTCGAGTAGAATATTGAGAAACTGACGGCGGAGATCAGCCCTCGAACGAAAGACTCGAAACGCCCATCTTCCAGACCAGATCGGTTCGTTAAAAATTCAACGGTTCCGCCACGCAAACTCTACTGCCATATCCATCCTCGCTGCCGCCGCCACTACCGCTGACTTTTACTGCAATTTCACCGTTCGATACCTGCCCTTTTTGCATATTGCGCTCAATTTTTGATAATTATCTTGCTTTCATATTCAAACGATAAAATGTATGCTGATTAATTATATATACCGCAGAGAGAGACTTTCATATTTTATCGACTGATATGTACGAGTTTTAATCAACCTCTTTTGAAATAGCTAGAACTTTAAACTCTCAATCGGAGCTTGTTATTAATGTAAAATATTCTTAAAATATGTAGACTCTAAAAAGCTTGCCATCTAAGAGTGTCAACTTTATTTGTGTGCATAGCTATTAAGTGCACGGGAACAATATAAAATAATTATATACAACGAGAATTTTATAATCGAAATTAATGAGAAATACCGACTTTTCGACAGTTTTAGCAGATATTTTGCCATACATTTTACAGTGCTGGACGGTAAAATTAGAAAATATAAGCCTATTTTAAGAAAAATCTCTATTTATGTAACTAAATTTTATGTAACTAAACTCGCTCAAGGACCGCGGGTTCGAATCCCCGTCAGTCCAAATTTTTCGAGGATATTTTAAGACAGAGACGGGTGCTCAGAAGACCGCATCCGAGTCTGAAATAGCCTTTTTTCAACTCAGGCATGAAATAGATCTTTTTCATGCCTAAAAGTAGCGTAGAAAATCGCGCATTACGAGCGCGTTTGTAAAAAGCGTGAAAAAATATCCATTTAGCGGGGAAGATATTAATTTTTCCCCGCATTTGCGGAGAACGATAACTTTTTTTCCCTCTTCTCAAAAATTACGAAAAAATGTAGGAAATAACCTCAGGACCCATTTTTTCAGGTTTAAACTTTGTTCATGCGTGTAATTGTAAAATTTGCTGCTGGTCACAAGTACGTAACTTTGCATGCGCGAGTTTCGATTAAAATCGAAATAATAAAAAGAGCAAGTATTTGAACTGTACGATTAAAAGTGAAATTATTAGTGAAAAAATTAAAAATACAACAATTTTCTACAAATACGCGATCACCTACCCAACTTTCATGCATAAAAAAGGCCCTATCACGCCTTTGTTGAAGAGAGTACGATGTGTAACACGGGAAGAAAAGCTATTTCAGATTCTGGTGAGGTATTTTCAACACTCGACTTCGACTCGTGCTGAATACTTCACCCTCGCTAGAAATAGCTTCTTTCTTCCCCTAGTTGCACAATGTACTATTCTCTCCGCGTTACGCACCGTATTTTTTTAACAAAGACCTGACAGGACCTTTTTTATACCTTGGACCTGTCAGGAGAAATGGATATTTACTCCCGCTTTAGCGGGTAGAAATGAATGTTTCTCCACGCTTTGCCATTTTTACCCTCTAAAGAGGGAAAAAATGTCCATTTTTCACCACTTAAGTTAATTCCGCTTGAAATGCTTAATTTTCCATTCGGTTTATGGTTCATGCATGTGCTGAAAAATAGTACATTGTGCAACTAGGGGTAGGAAATTAGTATTTTCTAAGCAAGGATGATTTTTTTTTTTTTTTAACGTCGCCATGTTTGTGCTTCCATGTGGTGCTAATCGACGACGGGGGTCTGCGGTGTGTTTGTAAACAAAGCACATGTCATTTTTACAGTGGTGCTTGTATCAATCGGCAGAGACTAGGATTCGAACCCGGGTCACCGGCGTGGAAATCCGACACTCTACCGACTGAGCCGCCGCAGGCCCCAAGCAAGGATAATAATTAAGCACGTACGAGTATAAATAGAGGGTACCGAAGACGCCCGAGATTAATACGAGTGATCAAATCTTCATCCGAATCTGAAAAAGCCCTCCCCCTTATTATACACCCTATTTCTTGTAATTAGTGCATGAATAGACCCTTCTTTATACATGCAAAACGAATGTTTTAATGTTTTATCTTGCACCTTGGAAATATTTACATACATTATGTGATCTATTGTACGAGAAAAGCATGGTAGCAGTGATTTGCTTTCACCTTCTTGCCTTCCATCGTTGAAAAATTACAAAGGGCTCACCATAGTCACAAAGCCATCTCCTCCAGAAAGCCAAAACCGAAATGGCAGTCATTCCCGCTACGCACTTTGCATTTTCCTCATCCCCTAATTTCTCCCAGCACACCACGTACATCCATCCCCAATCTTATTCCATCCGCATGCTCTGTCAGCCCATTCTCTCTCTCTTTCTCTCTTTCTCTCATGGCATGCCCGTCTCCGCATGCATCCTTACACAAAGAGATCTCACTACAGCATTCGCGACGCGCACACGCCCACGCGCAAGACACCCATCCCCGTTTCCCCGCGTATACGTACGATCCTCCGCGTAAAAGCGGCCGAACTACTTTGCAAACGACGTCAACAGGCCGCGATAAGGCAAGCCCGCGCGCGACCCGCAAGCTGTCCCCCTCGCGCGCGGCTATACGGCTGCATCCGGCTTATACCGCGCCGCGAAGAATTCATAAAGGGTAAAAGTGCAGGGGGGGGGGGGGAAAGAAAGAGAGTGATAGAGAGAGAGAGAGAGAGAGAGACACGAAGCATCGCGTAAAGATCGTTACCGCGGTACGGAGGTGGGAGGATGAATTTTATTATTTATCCGCGAGTAGTATAAGCCGCGGCGTAAAAAACGATCTCATCGAGATACATTAGCCGAATGGCTCCGCGGGACAGGCGCGCATCTACGCGGAGCCTCGGAGCCGATAAAACGCGGCGCGCGCTCGCAATAAAGCCACTGCTGCGCCTTCAGCTATATACCTGTATATATGCGTTACAGCACGCGCCCCCGCGCTAGAGACGCGATGAAACGTAAAATCCCGGCGTACGCGCATCGCTCGCTTGTGTACATAGATGTATGTATAAACGTACGTCGTGCATTGTTGTTCGGCATTATTCACGTCGGTCGGTATCGCGGCCACGAAGGCGTTGGATCTGATACTTGCCTGCCCTGCCGCTCTTTCTCTCTCTCTCTCACTTGCTATGCCGGAGAGTAGTCTCGAGAGAGAGAGAGAGAGGCTATGGATGCGGGATATGCCGTGGGGGGCATCGGCCCAACAACATATTTACGTTAACGTATAAATCTCGCTGCCTGCGCTGCTGCTGCTGCGCGTTCGAGGGGAATTGGCATGCATGAGAATACCCTGGCATTCGATTTAATACGGGTAAAGAGGTAGGTCGCGAGAGGGAGAGAGAGAGAACTGTGCCGAAACGTATCTATCCTCTCTGCCACCCCCCGCAGTCTTATCCGATCCCGAAGATGTATATCGCACGCGTCGTTTAAGCTCCCCGAGATATACACACATACACACGTACGTGTGCACGTTGATATCTCGCTCTTGCCCGTTCCCTCGTGTGTTTTCCGCTCTAGACGTGTATATATGCGGCGAATCGACTTCCTTTTTTTTTTGAACGATGGTGTGTATATACGGCTTTGATCGAGTTTCGCTCGTGGCAATTTAACTTAACCGTTGCGTCGATTATACCGAATTGCGGAGCGCGGCGCGGCGGGGAAGGTTGACTTTAAGGATCGTTGCCCAAGCTCGCGCGCGGTTAGCCGTAAAAACAACTGGCGGCGGCAAGTTGTACTTGCGGCGAGGCAGCGTTTTTCCCTCCTCGGCGTCTATATAGCTCGGGGCGTTCGCTAGATTGAGCATGAGTTTCTTACTTGCCCCCGGTGGCGCGCACGATCGAGTGTCGCGCTGTGATATCCGAAAGATAAACTCTGCGGGTTGAGAGCGTGCGATACGCCGCGAGTTCACTGTTCTTCTCTATCTAATCGTTGTAATGGGAGCATGCGTTTTAACGTGTGATGCTTTTGTCCTTTTATGCAAAGTTTTCGAAAAGTTTGTATCTTTTTTTTTAGATTAAAATATCAGTGGTTTGTTCATTGGCATGCACGGAGAGATAGGATATATTTTAAATTTAGAAAGCGTTGTATACCTTTGGGTGATCACAATATCTTGAAAGTCTATCACTAAGAATTCGAATTTTTTGTATGTCTGTTTTATAAACATTAATGTATTGTACCACTGTGTGAACACAACTCATAATGCAAAATTACTTTCACAAAAATATTCAAGGTGTCACTTAAATAATTTCACTAAATTGCATAATAAGAAGATAATAATATCGCTCGGATACTCTTTGTAATTAGCGATAAAACCACAATTATTAAATGCACTGAGTCGTATAAAGAATACGGTAATTTTAAAATAAATACTTTGTTATAAGTATACTCTTTATGCATTTTGAAGAGTGATATTTTCATTCACATTACTCGAAACACGTCATAAGTAAGGCCTTTCGAATAAAAATATCAGTCTTCAAAATGTAGGGAGTAAGTAACACAAGTTTTATGAGATAATTTAATTTTATTATATATATATATATAAATGAGGCTATAGGCATTACAGATTGTAGCAGCGAACACCTTATGTGCAGTAGGGGTTAATGGCCAAAAATGTATGCAATCGTTTATTATACAAGATCTATAATCAAATATATTACGAGACGAAATAAGACATGAATAGTTATAAGTCTATCGTTGCATAATTTGCCTGGCAAAAAATTAGCTAGTCAAATTGGCCACTTGAATAATTATATTGGCCAATATTTTTGGAAAATATTTAAGGTAGAATATAAATAAAGGTTAAATAGTGATGGGTAAATCACACATCAATAGTACCTATACATGTCAGAACAACATCAAAATCATATACTCAGAATCTGAAACGTACGTAACGTTATCCATTATTACTAATTATACTTTATTTTTAATGCTAAGAGACATACGCGAGCTAAATGTTTGATATTTCTATGTAAACAAAGTTAGCGTGTGCTATTTAGATAAGCATATGATAAATAGACCGCTGACATGTTTATTACAGATAGAGAATCATAATTATCATTCAAGTTTATAGGATACACTGTGTGGTTTCACAAACTTTAAGGATGGGAATATGAATATAATACAACAGATAATACTAAATCAGTAAGTAATAAAAATTTTGAATACAACCGCTTCTTTGATGTTTCAAGGGGTTTATCTGTGACGAAATAAGTAGGATTTTTTAACACAACAATTCCAAAATTCTGGCTCTTGAGTAATAATTTAGGAAAAAGATATATAATTATTATATTGAACAAGGTTTCGACTAGGGCTTTTATTCTCATTTACATCATCAGGTTGCTAGGAAAAATTGAAAAGCTTAATATTACGCTCTAACTTATCTCCTACCTATAAAAAAAAAATTCCGCGCATAACATTCCGCAGAGCAAGGAGTCCAAAAATGTCCTAATTGTAATTTCGCTAAAGTGCATTTGAATGTAAAATTAATTTCGTTCCCCGGGAATCAATGAATTTTTATCTTATCTCTTGTCTGCCATCAACGATTCCCGATGACGCACGACTCTTTCTCTCCATCTATAATTATGCTCTTCAAAACGGACGATGTCAATAATTATCTTCGGAGCGAAAAGAGAAAAAACACGAACGTTCCCACTTGGTATGCATTTCAAAACTTCGTTGTATCTGCCAGAGCTATCGATTTCCAATAAAAGGACGAGGGCATTGCTCACCTCTCTCTCTCTCTCTCTCTCTCTCTCTTCTCTCTCTCCTCTCTTCCTATCAGCCTATAAATGCTCGCGACAAGGCAGATGAACGAACGAACGCATTCATCGGCCATTCTATTTCGTGCCGCGGCCCGAATCTTGCGCTGATAAAGTCGTTGTCTCAAGCAGAATGGAGGCGAGGAAGGAAGGAAGCAAGCGAAAGAGAGGAACAAAAAAAGCGGCGGAAAAACGGAGGAAGAGAAGAGAAGAGCAGAGCGGCAACAGCGGCAAAAAGAAAGAAAGCTGTCCGCGCGCGGCAAAAAACAAAGCTCGCAGAAAAAGCAGCGCCCGCAAGTAGAAGGCAAGCTTTTCAGTTAATCGAAGGTTTTCCGCAGGTTCGAAACAATGGGGCGGCCAGACGCTTGGAGCAGCGGGGAAAAAGAGAGCGAGAGATAGTTTCTTCCCTTTCGCAGCAGCCAGCAGGCTTATACTCGCCCAGCACGCAGCATTCTTCTATTTATATAAAAGGGTCCCGGTCTCCGGCGGTGCTGTGCGCGAACAAGTCTCGGGCTTCCCGCGGAAAAATCAATGCTTTCTTAACTCGTCATGGGATTTCGTCGATTCTGCAGCAACAGCAGGTCTAGGAGCAGTGGTAACACCGGTGGCAAGCCGCCTTCCTCGGGATAAGCGAAGGGAGAAAAAAAGACTGGATCGAGAAGTAGTATAAGACTCGGCGAAAAAGAAATCAAATCCCGCGGGAGATCCTTTCAGCCGCTGCTGGGAGGGCTGGAAAGGCTCGCTATAGGCCCGGCTAAGCTAAGCCAAGAGGCGCGGACTAGAATGGGTTAACGATGCCAGAAATCGTGTAGCTCGCTATCGCGCGGAAAAATTCAGCCGCTCTTGCGTTGTGTAGGCTGACGATGACGCGGCGCGCGGTGGGATCGCGTTTCCAGCCCGGTATTCAACTCCATTGTTAGCAGATTCTTTCTCGGATATCGCTCATGAGTATGTGTTGTAGCGTGTGTGTAGAGGAGGCTGGCTATCGTTCTCGCGGTGTAATGGCGCGAGATGCGAGAATAACGCCTGGTTATTATCGGAATGCACTTGTGCACTTTCTGTCGAGTTTGACGAGAGGTTTCGATTTTAGAAGCGATAAAAATGTATGCGGTAAGTCTAAAATTATGCAACCTATATTACTCAATTAAATCATTCTTTAATATTCTATTCCGAATGTTATAATAGTTGGATAACGAAATTAATTCAAACGAGTATCTGCATTGATCGATAATTTAATAATTTTATTTTTAATTTTCTTTCTTCAGATATCACACAATAAAATAATCTTTACATAGCAAATTCGTTTATTATTTTTAAGTTAAGTGTTTTATACGAGCTTATACATATAATATCTATAGCTTTATCGATTATGAAAATAAGAAGCCCTTTGTAGATTTAAAGCCATCACTCCGGCATGTAATTTCTACGTTTGAAAGATAAATTCGCTATAAGCGAATTATCATAAAACGCAAGCTTATTCCGTATTAATAACACTCGCGTCAGAGTAGACCGATATCATAGCGCCGTGCGCTTTTTGCGTTGTTTTATGTATCGTGCGAAAATTGGATTCTTCGGAGATTCGCGCCGGGATCGATAGCTCCGAGCTCAACGGCAAAGTACTATATATTATACACGCTGCGGCCGAGTTGAGTACAACGCGCGAGCATAACATCAGCGCGCGCGCGTGCAAGTCAAAGTATACATACAAGCGCTCCCGCGCGCTTCTTCACATTGTTCGATAAATTGAAATTATAATTGAACGCTGATAATCGCACATTGTTTTCCACTGATCGCTGAATAATTTAGCGCGTCCCTAGAGCGCCAAGCTCCGCGATGTGTTCTTACGGGATGAAAACTCGAGATAACGGCTGGTGTTGAAGCTCGTTATGATGTATTTATACGGTCTCTTGATTATACGAATTCTATTTTCGTGTAATATACTACAACGAGAAAATAATTTTATTAACATGATATTGACGCGATAATATTTTACTAACGTTTCGTTGACGATTCTTGATTTAATATACTAGGAATGGCAGACGCGCTACGCGCGTCACAATTTCGGTTGTACACGATATCAAGATTAATATGAATTACAGAAAATAGATATTAATATCCATATTGTATATAAAATCATTTATAAGTATTATTTATAATATAAAGAATATAATTGTTGAAATTATTAGATAGTTTTAACTTGTTTACATAAAAATAAGATGATGTCACGACAAAATATTTATATTTAAGAATTAAGAATCCGTAATGAAGAATGTCAGATGATTTCTGAATAAACAATGGAGTAAAAAATATTTTAAATTTTAACACATTTTTATGTTCATGAAGTCATTACTGTGCATACGTATGTGCATGGGATCACTTCTGCGCATGCCTGTGTGTACGCAATTACTACTGCGCATGCCTGCATGCACGAAGTCACTACCGTGCATACCTCTGTATACGCAATCGCTTCTGCACCCGCCTGTGTGCCCACAGTGATTACTGCGAATACTTAAGTAAATGCACATGGGCACAACATGCATATGTACAAGTGGACAAAACGCACCCCTCCGCCCCTCCTCAAACCCACCTCATGACATCCTTCTGAATAACTATAACTACCCTTTAACCACACTCCACCCAGTTATATTTTCTACATTCTTTTACCCAACCGGTTCTTTCTGACCACTTCACTTCATTCGATAATGCACTACTTCATAGAAAATGAAGAGTTAATTCTGCGTCTCGCTTTTAGCGATTACAATCATTGTTACACTAAGAGAAAATACTACCTCCACATCACCCCCCCCCCCCCCCCACACACTTTTCGTACCTATACTAATTTTGTACCATTATGCTAACGTACCATTCCATGATCTCCAAATTGACCCTTCTAGCACTATGTCATAGTTATAACATGTTTAATTTAGCGTTATACCTATTTCTGGTTTCAGTGATTACGATCATTCTTTTACTATAGGGATACTATGGAGATTATTATTTGTTAAAATTGTAATTTAAATATTTCTAAATACATTAATAGAATTTTAAAACATACTAATGCATTAATAAAGAAATTAATAACCCTTTACTACCGACCTGGCGTCTGTGAAACCCCACTCAAAATTACAGTCATTGGCAACTTTGTAAATATATCATATTTCTAACCCTTTGACCTTTACGTTAATTCGTTAAATATCGTTACAAATATTGTGCTAAAGTTTGATATTGCAAAATTAATTAATTAAAAAGTTATAAACAATTCAAGCACGGAACAATTAAGCTACTTTCATGACTACATTCATGTCGCTAATTAAACTTGTTACTCGTAATTTAGATACAATACTATTACAAAGATTGATATAATAAAACCGAAGTGGAATATATCAAAATTTGAATGTCTTAAAGGTATTATTAGACAATACCTAAATTTAAAACATTAATGTTTTAAAAATGCATACCATAGCTTTCAGTATTAAATATTTTGTCTTTTATATTTGAAATACCCATTTTAACATTTGTATTTTATTTGAATGAATAACTTTTATGATTAATTTTGTATCTCATACTTAAATAGAAACCTCCATTCGAAACCTATATGAACCACCGGTAGTTTTTGTTTCACAAGAATCCATGAAACTTTTGAGAAACTGGTTTTGTCAACTGGATTTATTAATTCAGATACAGATACTATCACAATGTTTCAGAAACTATACACAAATGGAGTATATAAAAACTTAAAAACGATCGCCAGCCATAAATCGACTCTACGTATTAACATTTATATAATTGTTACAAAGCCCGTATAGTTAAAATGACATTGTAATATAAAGTAAAAGCATTTCGTGCAATGGCAAAAATATGTTTTAAACAAAAAACTGAATGATGCAGGCATAAATATTGCATATCGAAGAAAAGTCACATAAAGTTCTTAAAACTTTTTTATTTTTCAGTCGATTCTAACGTTTGAGAGCTCATTTTCTTCCTTGCACAGCTAGGGTAACAATGGAAAATTTTTTGAAATTATGGATGTCCTTAGCGTTAAAATCTGTCCTAATAAAAAACAACACCTTTCCAGAGAGTATCTTTTCTCATATTTAAAAAGTAAATGAAACAAAGTGGTTCCTTGTATTTGCAAATAACACGAAGGTTTAACATCACCCAAAATATTTACATAAACCTATATAAACCAGTTATTAATGACCTATTTCCTTTAGAAATGCAAGTAAACATTCATCATAACCTAAAAGTCAAACTTATCAATTTACTATTTAATTACTACATACGTCCGTGATTGTAATAACTTGCAGGTTATGGTTTACTGGCTGTGTATCCCACGTGCTCGTCTACTACGCATTTCTACTTACAAACCGCACTATATACATATAAGTCTGAATTATTTATAATGTTCCCATTCACTATATTTAAGATTATGTAGTATTTAATTATTCATTTTGATAACTATTTATAACAATAAAATAAAAGATTAAGTCCAAAAGAATTATTATTAAGAACTAAAATGAATCCAAAATGAAATGTTTAAATAGGAATACGAATGCACGCGCGATCTCAGCGGCCAATAAAATGACGTTTAAAAGCTTTACACAATGGCGCGAGCGAATTTTTTAGATAGGATATTTTCGCTTTAATTAAAAGATTGAAAACGTTAATTGTGAAATTGCACTGTCTATCAAACGCTATTCATTGTTTTATTGTGTGTGAAAATACTTGATTTAAATACCTTTGCTTTTAACTTTAATTTTTTCAACGCGTGAATCTATAAACGTACATTAAGAGAAGTATTCAGTAAATAAATAAAGAACTAAATAATCAGAAAGTAATAAATTCTGTAAGTAAATAAGGAATTAGAAAGTTATTACATTTTCATATATCTGAATAATGGTACAATGCAAGTAGAATAAACTGTTCTTAATTAACTGAATTAAAGTATTAAATAATATTTAATTTGTTTGATAGAGTCATACGTTAAAAATACGTAATTTTCTAATATGATTATCTAATATTACTCTAACAAACTAGCGAACGTTAATTTTGTCAGAGTTGATAATCGCACATTTTAGTCAAACTCTATTAATATATTAATACATTAATCTGTATACACGTATTCAGTGCACTAACGTGAGAAAACTTATCGCCGTCATTAGACACTAAATAAATTACGTGGCTTTCCATTGAAAAAAAAAACTGTCAGTGTTTTTTGAAGAAGAAAGGGAAGACGTGCAAGGTCCATTATCTAACAATTCTTTGTGACATATATACATAGCAAGAAGGGATGAGAAACAGAGAGAGGGAGAGAAAGAGAGAAAGAGAGAGAGAAAGACCAATGGGTGTAGACAAAGCTGACGCCCATTTAATCGTCGCGCAGTTTCCGATGCGGTGTCCTTTCATCCTTGGCGCTGCAGGCTGCCGGGGAAAGGGGGGGTGCTAGCAAGACCTTTTTCGCGCGAGCCAGCAGCTATCTCTCTCTCTCTCCCTCTCTCTCTCTCCCCGCGTCTCGCTCCTTCTCATTATCGCCTCAGCACCGCTGCAGCACTCACCGGCAAATGAGAGGTAAAGCAGACCAAAAAGAGCGAACTGCAACAGAGAGGGAGAGAGAGAGTGAGAGAGAGAGAGAGAGAGAGCGATGATGCCATCTCAACGCATAGCTCTAGCCTAGGCAGCAGACAACGGAAAACTTGCGAGGCTGGGCGATAGCCGGGGCGACGTAGACGGGGCCCGTCCTCCTCCCCCGCCGAGCCAAGTCGAATCAAATATGTCATTTATATCTGATGAGCCCTGTAATGAAGTCGTTATCTGTCTGCCACCGTCGCCGCCATCGCGGCCGCCTCGGAAATGCTGAGGGAGCGAAATTTCTCAGCAAGATAGAGATAGAGAGGGAGAGAGAGAGAGAGAGAGAGAGAGAGAGAGAGAGAGAGAGAGATGGCCCCTCGTCATATCTGCAGCAAGTCCCTCTGTTTTTCTTCGACAAACGCAACGGCACGATCCGCGCGCCCCTCCTCCTCGAGTCTTTTTCTCAGCGGGAGTTGCGCGGGAGCGCATTATAATAAAAGCGACGCTCTCTCGAGTCATCTCTCTCTCTGTCTGTCTCTCTCGACGTCAGCCCCCGTCGCGAGTCGAACAGTCAAATGAGCAGTGTAGCCCCCCGCTCCGTAGCCCCCTTTGACTGCTCTTCTTTCGTTTTGAAGTGAACTACCGCTGTAAGCGTGGCAGCGATGCTGGATGGATGGATGGATGGATGGACGGTTGGACGGATGGGAAGTCGAGATCTCTGTATTTAAGCCGGTCTGAATCCGCGCGGACGTCGAGTCGGCATTACCGTCGGGAAATACGACGACTTAACGATATGCTCCGCCAAGCGTGAGCTTCTAATCTCGTTTACGCGGCCGGGCAAAAGGTAGAAAATCACGTGCTTTCGCTCTCTCGCCTCCTCCGCTCTCTGGCACTTCCTATAAACTCCTCCTCGCTGCCTTTGATGATGAAAATGGGACGCGCGCGCGCTCGCGCTTTTCTGCCGCTGCTGCTACCTTGCACTTCCCACTCTCGGCGCTTTTATTCTCCTTTTTTTTTCTTTACCCGCGATTTTTTCATTTTATCTTCTTATGTAGCTGCGTTTGCGTTGCGAGACTCGATAAGGAGGAAAAGCTAGTGGATTTCGCGGAACATGTGCTTTATGTGTGAGAAAGTCATTCTGCATTCTTTGTGCGACACGCGTGACTGCGCGAAAGTGTGTTTATACGTTTTCGTGACTGCCTTAGGGGGCTCGGAAGCTAAATATTGTACCATTTGGAGAAAAAGAAACGCTGCCGACTGATTTGGCACTCGACTTTCTCAAAGAGGTATCGGCTTTATAGCAGGGGTTTGGAATTTGTGGAAACTTCTTTAAAGACTCCATCCCGGAACGGAGTTATTCTCAAATTTTAAGAATCACTCAGTTCCGGGAGGGAGTGATTCTTGAAGTCCGAGAATAACTCCGCTTCGGGAGTGAGTGATTCTTGAAGTCGAATAGTAGTTTAAATCAATAATACTGGATATTATACTTCAAACTCTCGTTATTTTAAACATAGTTTCAGAAAAGAAAAGTTATTTTGAGGCGAATTTGCTTGGGGATTTCATATGCAACCAGTATAACATGTTAAGTTATGCTATAAAATATTAAAAATAACAAAAAAAGTATATAGCTAAAAAAGCTTATATACAGCAAATAAATTATGAATGTAAATTACATTGCAAAAAAATGAAGTCACTCAAGTTACGATACTCCAAAAAATTCATTTTTTTAATTTTTTTCGTAAGAAGCACGAAACTTTTAAAATTTAAAGAAACATTCTACAGCATATAACTAATATTTAGTAAATATATAGTTGAATTATATTCTATAGTTTTCGAGTTATAGTGGTTTAAAAAGAATTCTGAAACACACAGTATAATAAATAAAAAATTGCACATTCCACATCGTTTCTAGTTTTACAATGAAGTATTTTATGACTACTTTGGTGTGTAAAAGATTTGCTTCTTATAAACCATTCCTTCATTGAAAATGATTTGAAAAACCTTAATTTAAGAACTTTGAAATTTCGAAAAACGGCTATAAAATAATGAGATCCAACCATAAACGTTGAGATTTGCAAGTCTCTCCTAAATATCGATAATAAATATCGATGTAAAATTTGGTTAGGTATTTCCAAGGAATTTTCGAGCACCAATAAGCTACGTATACACACATATATACACACATCCATACAGCAGACATTTTTTGGGAGTAACTTATTTAAACTCCCACGGTGTGCCTAAACCTGCAGTAAATCCAATGAAAAAGCACGTTAAGTTTTCTTTCGGGAATCGATTGATGAACTGATACATAGTATATAAAATAATTTTCAGCATAATCCATCAAGTCATTTTTTAGAAAAGTAGGTTTGAATTTCTATTATGGCATTTAATACGGCAATTATGGATAAAAGTTATGAACGGTTCAAAATAAAGAATACACACGAAAAAGTCACTAAATTTCATTATTTTTCATTTCTTATTATTTCTTTCGTGTTTATTGACTATTTTTGATCGTATATAATTTTTTATATTGTTAATCTTTTCTAATATAGCAGGTCTCAAATTAAATCTATTTTCTTTTACTTTATATTCTTTTGTATGAAAAAATTGTTTGTACCCTTAAGAGCCGAGCAATAAATAGTTATATCAATGATGACGGTTTTAAATCCATAATTTTCATGTTAGATTCCCATAATAGAAATTCAACCCCACTTTTCTCAAAAATGGTTCAACGGATTTCGCTGAAAATTTTTTTACATACTTTTTATAAGTTCACGAATCGATTCCCGAAAGAAAATTTTACGTGTTATTTCATTGGATTTACCGCAGGTTCAGACCCACCGTGCTCCCTAAGTCATATCATATATTTTTACGTCAAAAAGAGAAAAGTCTTTTATTAAAGCAATGTTTTCATTTTGAGGAAGCAATACTGAATCAAATAGCACGTCAGTGATACATCGATCTGCAGTCTATTTTACTAAATATATCACTATAAGATTTTACAAAATTAGATAGCCTGCTAACTATATCTTCTTCTGATCGAACGCTTTAAGCTCAGGAGGAACACGCATACACTCCGATCAATGGATTATATCATATTTACCCTTTCCGCTCGGGGTCTGAAAAAATAACGAGACAGACTATATACAATTGAATATTGCATGGCTGAGAGCGCACCCCTTATGGCCCGTGTACACAAGCGCAATTTGACAGGTTATTGGCAGGGAAACTTTAATAATGGAGCCTATTCGTCTCAGGGTTGTGTTTCTAAAAAAGATAGGTACAATAATACCACTACGGCACGTACGCATCCTCGTGCGTCAAAGCAAGTAAGCGTACTCCAAGATTCGTGTGCGTATATATATATACACGACATAAAATATTAGTCGAATCGAAGTTGCGCGCGTGCAGTAGCTCTCGCTAAAATCGAACTAAAAGAAGAGAGAGAGAGAGAGAAAGGCAGTAATCCAAGATCAAGTGGGGCGAGGTCGAAAGCGAACGCGTATTGATAGTAAATTATGGATCCGTGTGTGTACTCGCTCGCACACACCAACTCGCGCGCGCGCGGTGCGAGAGAGATAGAGCACTTCTGCACGCCCGAAACGAATAAAGTCCTCGAAAGCTCTTGCGCTTCCCTTTCGCTCTTTCTCCCTCTCATTCTCCCTCTCTCTCTCTCTCTCTCGCTCCTGCGCGGCTATCTCACTGATACGACATGACTTTCGGAATACACGCCGCGCGTTGACGAGAACCTGTCGGAGGAGAAAAATGGAGTTTTACTCCCACTACCCCCTCCTCCCATCGAGCTGGCTGTCTATCGCGTCCGCGCGCTGCACGGCGCACGAAAGTACCGGCGTTGGATCGATTTTTTTTCAGCACGGGGCCTCATATACTCCTGACTGATAGCTAACGCGCGAGTGAGAGGGGGGACGAGCTCGTTTACATCGAACTTACGAGTGGCTGCCGGCTGTTCGTTCTCTTTCATGGGCTTTCAGTTGTTGAATATCCCGACTGTCGCACAAATCCCGAGGATTAAAATATTTTCTTGATCACGCGCCCGCCACCGAAGCCACACTGGCTTTCGCGGGGATCAGCGGCGACACGAGAATTATTGTTATTCGGCCGGAGCGAGCAGCGGGACGCGGTGGATTTTTTTTGTCATAGCGTGGTGGATCACTACGTTCTCATTAGGTGAATGTTGTTTTTGTTTTCTCGATGGGATGGAAGGAAATTTATTTTAGTCGTTACAATTCTGATTTGCATTTTTAGAAGATAGTTTTGAATCCTAAGCATGAAGGCTGATATTATATTCTTTTTTACATATTATTGGATATGTATGGATGGATGTCGTGGAAATTTATAGTATTTTTTATCTCTGGTTCGCGTCTAATAAACTCTGCCGAGCTCTCGAGTGACAAATATGGCAGTAGTGTGCAATGTATAGTTTTAATAAAAATGTAAAGTATTTTCAGTATAACTTTCTCGACACTTTAACGCGATAATTTCATTTTAATTTTAATTTTTCGTAAATCGAGGAGAGAGCTGAACATCTTTTTTTTTTGTCGCCAATTACGTAAATGTACACATTGACGCAATGCATTGTCCATGACAAAGAGTTAAAATGCATTCTCGTTCAAATGTCAGTATGAATGGGATGTAATTTTCAGCTATTTCCAGCCTAAAGGCCTAAAAATAGAAGAACTAAAAGCAGAATGGTGGACAGTACTTTGGGAAATGATTGGACCACTTACAATCTGAAGCACTACTCTTTTTACGTTATAAAATATACCACGAATTCTGCAGGCTGACAAAAAACTTTTACTCACAAAAGTTGAGCACAAACTTAATTTTGTCATTTTTCATATAGATGTATAATAATCATATAAACATAATTCTATCCATCCAATAATCCTCTGTATAATAGTAAGTATGATATAAATTAGTATTTCCTTCGAAAATATATATAATAAGAACCATTGCCACAGTTGTTTGAATAATATATTTAATAATCTGGATTTGGAGGTTGTTGAATTCTTTATCGAATTGAACCCAAACAATGATTTTGAACTTTAGTTTATGAAACCACTTATATGAAAAAATTACACACGTAAAACATTTTAAATTACAAAATCTTCAAATAAATACTTCTAAACTAGTTGATCTGCTAAAATTTATCTATAATTCATTATTTGTTTTTATTTATTATGTATTATCCTTTATAAACACCATTTTTAAAACACAATATAAGCCCACGTTGTCTTTTCAAAATAAAGACCGCAGCGCAGAACAAGTAAGAATAGTATACAAAAGAAAGAAAAACTGCATCAAAGTTATAACGTAAAATGAGAAAAAGAGAGGCAGAGAAAATATATCGAGGACAGAGGCTCAATGAAATCGTCGGGAGAAAAAGTAGAGACGATTCGTTTATGCACATGAAGCATTTCTGTTTCTCGGGGAGGAAAAGCGCAGGCGGAGGGCCATCAAGATAAGTAAACGGGCGCGACTGCGTAGTGCAATTCTTAAAACGCTGCAGCAGCTGCGGTACCGGTCCGCCGCTGAGAAAAAGAGAGAGGAGGATATTTCTCATGAATGTTTCAAACGAAATTGCGGATCTAATCCCTGGGCGGGGCTAAATCATTCAGGCTCGCCGGAATTCCATCCCTTTTCCTAAATCCTCCGCTATTCTGCTCCTATGCGCGCCACTTTTAACGAAAAAAACAATGAAATTATTCGTCTACGTCTCGATTGGCCCCTTACATATCTATTCATACATAACAAACGGATGATCGTTTGCATGAAAACTGCAGAATATCCCGCTGATGCTTTTAGAATGTAACGGTTCTCAAAGAACGTTTCCGCTATTAAAAACGAGTAAACAAAGCGTTCCTCAAATTAGAAAGAGAAGAAAGAGCTAATTACGCGCTTTCAAGGATAACGAGGGGTACTCGTGTGCGCGACCCGATCCCTTATTGCCTATAATTCTTTAACGCTCAAACATAACGACGGAAAATTACTGCGCCGCGCAGCGCCTTGTTGTATATCGATTTTCATTTACGCTCGATATTAGGAGAACTGGTAATAAGGGATAAGCACTCGAGTCGGAGCTCCGGCATATATATATATATATAGCTAAGCAAGTGCGATTATATACGACGCGGGCATTCGAAGCAAAGTGCCAAACTATTCGTCTAATGTTCTCGAGGCGATGAAAGCCTGTAAAGCGCAAAAAAGGGAGAGCCAGAAGAGATAGAGGGTACAGCCCCACAAGATTTTAAAGAACGCTATTAAAATACATTAGATTCGTATATAACTCCGTGCAAGAGCTAGAAAGCCAGATAAGGGAGAGAGAGAGAGTTGGGGTGAGCTCGTCGTCGTCGTCGTCGCGATTCCTAATGGAGTCACGCCCAGGTGGATACATACCTTAAGAGGGGAGATAAGAAAAATAAATATCGCTTTCGCCCCCGGAATAGGAGAAGCAGCCTCGCCGCGCGCGCAGTTACCGCGGCAAAGAGGAATTTCAAATGAGGGACGCGCGAGCGATTTAAAATAAACTCACCGCGCTGCGTCACGTTGGAGAAAGGTTAAATCGCTCCGGGAGCGCCAGGGTACCGACGCCACTGTACTTAGTCCTTAAAAATGTTTAATTCAATTGTCTAAAGTTAGGTCGCGTCTGGGCCATAATCGAGGACGTCTATAGAAAGAAAATAAATTCAATTGCGACCTGTTCTAAGATTGATGAAAAGGATTGTCGTTATCTTAGCAGTTATGAATTAAATATCTTTTCTTCGTTCTATCAATTAATTATCGTGATAAAAAAAAACCTTATCATATTCTTATCTGTTATGTGGAAATTATTGGATGCTACATTTATTCAGTTAAATGAATAAAGATTTTCAAGACGTATTGGAAACTTAGATAAAAATTATCGACAAAAAAGTATAAATTAATAGACTGCGAACTGACGTTTCTTACTGAAAAAAAAAAAATTGGAGGCGACAGACTCCAGGTAATCTTGGTATTTTTATATTCCGTGCTTGGATGTCTGAGATCTCCAACATTGGGAGCACGGCGCCACCGGCAATGCCGCGGGTTCCAAGATTTGGAGTTTCACGCTCCTAAGTCCAGGGCTTTAACCGTTGAATACATCTTTGAACTCTTGCGTCATGAAACTGGAAGTGTGGTGATATAATTTTAAAAATATTACAGTACCGACAATCATTGAACTCGTACACTACTGTTTACTGAAAGTCTCCAAACTTTTTTCGTTAATATTATTATAGTTCAAGCGCTAAGTATTTTTTTAATGAAATATCAACATTCATGACATATTTCACATAGAATAGCGCAAAAACGTGAAGAGTATTAGATAAAATGAGTAGGAAAACAATATTTACATGCATATATAGTAATCGAAGAAGTAAGGGGAAAAATTTCTACGATATCGGGTTGATTCGAAATAAATAAATTTGATCGTGGTTATCGATTAGCAGTAGTGCATACTTAATAGTGATATTTATTTAGTATACTACACCATCATTACAAAAACTGTAAATAAATAAATAAAATAAATGTAAATACAGTATATTCAAATACATGTTTATAAACTTCAATGATTTCTAGAGATCTTCGTATACAAGGTAAAGTTAATTGCACAGACGGTTCTATATCCATTGCTTATCAAATGGTGGTCCAAATAATGGCAGTGGCGCGTGTAATGGAGCCACTGTACGCTACTTGAGCGTACTAGATCGTCGACGTGAATGAATGAATGAACTTGTAATTTACTGGTATAGTCTCTGGCTACGAAGCTACGGTCTAAGGTGAATTCTAGTTTCTCTAGGAGTTGTCGAAACTTAAATTAGTATTGTATACTTTTCTTTAAATTAATACAATCGTTTCACGTTTGTAAACTAATATTAATACAGTAATGTCTTTTTAAACATTATCTCAAATTATTTACTCACACCAAAAAGTTTACAATTATAAATTTACATTCCCTTCTTTGACTTTGAATCTTAAGAGCTCGGGACATATTATTAAACGTAAGAAATAGCATACAATTTCTCACTAAAGTTCTAAAGCTGCTTCAAACCGAATTAATAACATCAATGTGGGCAATCAAATTTTCGATAAAAACAATTCGACTTCAGAAGCCGCTTTGAGATTTGAATTAATAAGCCGCTGATCTGTAAGCGATCATGGCGAGAAAGCCCACGAGAACGTTCAATGGAAACAAAGCACACATGGGACGTGGAAACTGGAAAGGAAGATAAAAAAACAAAGAACAAACCCACAGAACAACAAAGAGGCTAAGCCCCCTCGATACTCCCGCGGGAGCGATTCGCGCAGTTTTTTCCTTTTTGTTAAAAATTCGCAGATATATATCCCTCAAAGTTCCGACCCTCCGATCGCCGTACCCACGCTCGCGCGCGCATATCCGCACTTACGCGCATAAGCTGACTGCGATCCTTTTCATCCTCCCCCTCCGATTCGAAGCATCTTTTTTCCGCGTCCGCGTCCGCTCTCCATCCTCCCCCCCAAATGTTGGTCACAGGGGAGACGCAGAAACAAATGAGATCTGAAAAGCCATTCGACCCGCAGGTGTACGCGCGACTCAACTTTGCATGCCCGCGCTTTCCAAAAGTTAAGCAAAGCGAACATTGAACACTTGTATTCCCGCGAGTAATCTCGCGCACGTGTATGTGTATAACGTACGTATATGTGTATATGTGTGTATATGTGTGTGTGTGTGAAGTCTGCGCGAGAAATCTGCCCGCGAGCACTTGGTAATACGGCCTGCGCCGCGCCTCCCCTCTCCGCAACCTAAAACTTTTGTACGTGCGCGCGTTCTCGTAGACGCTCTTGTTCAAAAGTGCCTGGCTGCATACCGATGCCGGGCCGCGAGCGCGCGCAAACGTTTACGAGAGACGGAGGGAGGCAGGCAGCTGCCGCTATGGGCTTTCCCTCGCTGGAATTTTTCGCACATCGTCGGGAATTACAAGGGCGAGGAAGACTTAAACGCGGAGCCGCGTGCGTGGGTTTGCTTGCGAGCTCTTGCTAGGAGGGGGCGCGAGACGTGATTTTTATTGGGACCGGGTTGGGAATGACAGTGGAAGATGACTGGAGACATTTTTTTTTAATTTCTTTTGTAGGGTGCTGAAGATAATTTCATTGAATTTTGCAGTTAATCTAACGTGTTATTAATGTGCAAAGTCAAATAGTAACATAAATCTTATACCATGTATTGTTTTATAAGATACTTTTAAATTTCTAATATGTTTATGATATATTATTTATCGGTACTCTATTATGTGTATTGCGATTATAAGTAAAATATCCCTTTTATTTAGATCGTTGATACATTTAGTAAAGAATTTTGTCGATTTAATTTCTACTTTTAAAACGATTAAATAATACTTAAAAACTCAATTGAATTACACATTCAATTTTTAAATAATTATAACAATATAATGCAACACCAAAACATGACTACTTCCGATTTAACTATGTACATTACTGTCGAAATAAAATGAAACTTGAAAAATTACTGAAAAAACATTATTTTTTATTAGCATAATATTGATCGTTGACGTCATTTTTCATTATTAAACGGATCGAGGTTATTAAATTTAAATTAGATTTACTGCGAAACTCATTTTATTCTGGTCTACCCTACTGCTGATTGTAGCCAGTGCAAATTAAACGGATCGAGAAACAATAATTCCGAGAAAACTGATGCAGTATGAAAGGAAATGTACAAATTCTAGGAAACATTTTTAATCAAGCACTGGAATTGTTTTTTCATTTGCAACGCCCATAGGTAACTGGATCTTACAACTTCCGATTATAGGAATGGTAACTATTGTTAGAAAAATGCACGTTACGCGGGTACACTGTAGAAAAAAATATATTATTGATATTAATGAGTATAATTAATTAACATTGAGCCAATCCGTAAACATTATCTCTTAATATTTATATATTTATATTAATATTTTTATCTTACTTTTCATCATGGAAATATTTTAAAGCGGATACAAGAAGAAACGCAAAAACGTCAATCAAAGATTTATAAAATTGAAATGTTACATAAAAGGAAAGAAAATAGAAAACTATTCGATATGTTTGAAAAAATATCGAAAAATATTCGACATAAATTTTTCTTTTTCCAATTGGATGATTATTAACCAAGATACAGCAGGTGGAAACCCCGCGTAACGTCACGATGTAATATTTGTTAAGATCGTGACGTCACGCGGCTTTTAACCTGTTGCATCTTAGTTAATAATCGTCCGATTGAGAAAGGAAAAATACGTGTCGAATATTTTTCGATATTCTTTCAAACTGATCGAATGGGTTTGTATTTTCTTGTTTATACAACATTCCAATTGAAACGACAATAATGAAAAGTGTATAGGGAAGAGTCGTACAGTGTGAATACTCTTTTTTATTAGAACAGCGAAAATTGATTTTCAAAAAACCAATTTATTCTTTGAAGAGCCGTTTTAAAGGAAAATATTGACCATGTTCAAATCTAATCGACAAAATGATTTATCTATTAAAATACAAAAGTAACAATTTTAAGCTTCCAAATATAACTTTTACTCGGTAAAAATTGGCTAAACAGTTATTTGCGCGATATCTTTAGTAGTTGTAAATTCAAAATACCAGCTACAGATTAGGTGTATTTAAAAAAATCACAACATATTCCAAATTCACGTGGTGAGGCGTCGTCACTGACTGTGAGCGGTGGTAGAACTCAAAAATGTTCATACTCAAAGCTTGTTCTCTCTGGATGACTCTCCCATATTTGCAAATGTGTACGATTAAGTGTCACCACTTATTGCTCATACTTTAAAGCTAGTCAAGTTTCACTTGAATGAAAACCGATTTCGCCTGCTCGTCGATGATGTTGTCTTTCCGGAAGGTATCGAGTCTATCGTCACCTGCATTACTCCTGTATTACTCACCTACCCATGCAACCAGGCTAAATTTAAAACACCGCTCCGATAACAAAAAGGTAAGTAGGTAAAACATCTCTTCGAGCTTGAGCGCAGAGTGAAAGCCGCCGGCCGGAAAAAAACACTAGGAAACGCATCGAGCATGAAATTGCAGCTATAGGCGCGTGCGCGACAGCTTTCGCGACCGGGGGCGCGCGCGCGCGCGCTCAAACGAGCCGCGCGGTAAAATACCTCGGCACGTGATCTCGCGCCCTAAGCGCTTTTCACCCACCAGACGCGCTAACTCTCCATCTCTCTTTCTCTTTCTCCTTCTCTCCTCTTCTCTTCTTAGCTCTCGCAGATTCTCGTGGGCGCGCGTCAGCCCCAACAGCTTGAAAGTATATATAGCAACGCGAAGAAGCAGAACTGCACCTCTCTCTCCCTCTCTCTTCCTTTCTTCTTTCGCGCTGCAGCTGCTGCAGGCGGAAAAAGGAGAACGCGCGCGGCTTTAAAAGTGGCATCTTTTATTCATAGTGGCGGCTGGCTGTGTGGCTTGACGACTGCGTGAGCGGAGTTTATACATGCTCTAGTTAAAGTTCTAACAGCCCGCGGACTAGAAATCGATCTGTTGAATTTTCTGCCAAGCGCGAGAGAAGGAAGGTGGGCCGAGAGCTTCTTGCCCGCCGAGGAGCCCGGCAACTTATACTCGCGGGGACCCCTTTCCTTCGGCAGCCCAAGCCGCGTCGCGGTCGTGCGGTTTGCGCTTCGAGCTAAACGCCCGCAGCGAGCGCGAGCTTCGGTTGAACGAGGCACGTCGCATTAGCCAAATCCGTTTGCACCTGCCGACTCGTAAGTCGAAGTCGATGTGCAGTCTTTCTGATGTTCCGTGCACTTGGGAAATGATTATTTTACTGCAAGAGGAATCATTTGACCGTGAAAGAATGACGTATTAAAATAGATGAATAGAAGAAGGTCTACTGGAGATCAAAATAATATATTTTAAATACTGACGAGGACAGCGTCAGGCCTTTGGGTCTCGGGTTTGGATAAGACTCTGGGAGTTGCTTTCTGATAAAAAATAATCAAATAAATTGGTGGTTATCAGAAAACAGCTTCCAGAGTTTTATTCAAATCCGTTATCCAAAAAACTGATACTCTCTTTGTAAGCTGTATTGGTACAAAAGAAGATTCGCCAATATTAGTACATCGACGGCTGAACGGAAGAAACGATCAACTCGACGCGCAATCGAAGAAGAGGTTAATTCGGATCGCGCCCCAAGAGCAGATCAACTCAGATATCGTGTGAAGGACGGCTTTTTTTAGCTAGTTATTCCTCGCTTTACGTTGTATAAAAAAACAATTTACTATTTTTTTATAGTTGCAAAACACAACGTAAAGTGAAGAATAATTGGATATAGAAGCCGTCCTTTACACGATATTCGTATTGATCTACTCTTAGGGCGCGACATATTAACAAAAAATTAATTTTTTGATACTTTGGAAAATGGTTTTATTATTTTAAAAATAAATGCGTTCTTCAAATAAGATGCGACAAATTTTAGAACAGTTTTTCTTTCAGAAAATTAGTATTAGATTACGCTTGCACTTTATTTGGTTCCTTTCAATTTCTACAAAACTTAAAGTGCAAATAACTATACAAGAATGATGTGCTATATTTTAAATACTATTTATCTTCGATCTTTCTATTTTATATACCATCGAACCTTGCCAAAGCCAAGAGTTTTATAAATTCTGTGAAGACCAATAAATCGCCAAAAATAAGTAAATTTTACTTTTTTTTCTAGCATTCAAGATATTTTTTTATACGTAACTTCGTTTCTCATATTTTTTATTTCAGAAATAGAATTCGCAATTTTGTTACCTACTTGTTTTAATAATAAAAATGTTTTAAAATGCAAAAAATTGATTAATTTTTTGACCGACATCTGATCAAAAGACGTATCAAGATTTTCTTTTTACAATTACGGCAATCGAATTATGCAGAAAAGTCGATGAAAAAGCCGATACCACTCAAAATCGAACTCGAATCGTAAAATTAGAAAATAGTTTTAGCTTGACGACGAAAAGAAAAATATATCAAATGTGTAAGCGTCTGCTCTATTAGAGAAGTTCTAATTCCAAAAAAAAGTAATTCTATTTGCTGCATAGAAAAAAGAAGCAATATTTCTTAACAAAACTGTACTTTTTCTTAGTGTATACACTAAGAAACAATATTGTCCACTACGGCAGAGATATTGTAATTGTATTAGCAAATATCAGAGCTGGCACTTTTCAGCTAAAAAATTGTTTGTTTTTTATAACTTACTAATACGTAGTATGTATCATTATTGGGCCATCTACACGCTAATAGAACACAAACAATGCAGATGAACAACGAGGAACACTGAGTCACAGCTAGGCATAGAAGGAATAAAGGCTCTGACACTTAAAAAGGAACAGAGAAAAAACACAAGAATAACATTAGCTACTATATATATATATATATATATATATATATATATATATATATATATATATATATATATATATATATATATATATATATATATATATATATATATATATATGATATGAGGAACAAGACGTTGTTCCTTATATTTTTTGCTATATAGATATAGTAGGTAATGTTATTCTCGTGTTTTTTCTCTGTTTCTTTTTTAAGTGTCCGGGCGTTAAGCCTAGCTATTCCCTGCTGGTACTCACTATTCTTCCTTACTGTTCCTATTCTTTTACCATGTAACGCTCATTAATCATTTCTCTTTCATACTACACAACTCTCCCTTATATATGACTTTTGTTGGAAATCGTAAATTTTTAACATTTACAGGTATTTGTTGGTAGATTGTAATATCGCACACAGAAAAGGGACCACTTTGTTGAAAAATTAATTTTCTCTGAATATAATCATTTTGTGATATAGGTGGGAATTTTTGGATTAAGAAAAATAAGTTAATTTTAAGATCACGGGTTATTGACCTAAAATAAAGTCCGCTAGCGTAATAAATAAATTCTCTCGTCAAAATTAGAATAACTCTAGTAGAGCAGATATTTACAAATCGAACATATACTTCATTGTTTTACAAGTATTTTTAAAGACTTATTTACTCGCACGTATAAAACATCAGATTTCCGATCCTACGAGGCGAGTTCGATTCCAGGTGGAGTCGGTTACATCATCGTTTTCTTAGTTTGCTTTTGTGATCGCAAAAGTAAGTTCAACATCACATAAGATGTTGCTTTCCTTTTATGTTGAGTCAGTGTATAATCTAGGTACGTAAAGTTGAAGCATTTATGTTATAAACAATCTCTGTTATTACCAAAAATTTGCTATTATAGCAGAAGGATCACTTTCTAAGAGAGTGATTTGGAATATTCAGCGTAAATCCACTTGAGAACGAACTGCAGGCATCATGCGAGAATGGAGCTGGCAAGGATGCGTCAATACCTCAGGCACCGTTACCATGATATTAAGATTGACCTGCATTCAATTCTCCTAAGCTCGCGTCGGAAGCTCACTCAACCATGTCTTCAACTATATTTACAAGCAAATTAGTTCACTATCAAAGTAACGCATACTACGCATTTGTCATAGACGTCTATAATAAAGTCACATCTTCAAAAGTAATGAATCATTTTGACATGATGGTCATATGCATAAAGAAAGCATTTTTTACACTTATACAGCGAATCTAGTAATTTCTTATGTAAATAATACGTCACATAGAATTCTAAAATTAATTAAAATGACACTTTATATGTTAATAAAGTCCTTATTATATTGCTAAATAAAATTATTACTCTCTAAAGTTGTTGGAGTGAGGAACTAACTCCAAACGCGTTATGCGACTGTATTTTAAAGTTTCTAGAGTAATTTCATTTTAAAGGTGTGAAAACACAGACACTCGGCACATTTACAGTAAGATTCCCTCTCCGAAAACTCTAGAGACTGTCACGGTGTCACAGACGTGACCGAAACAATTATCAGTTACATTTACCATTGTATCTTCTCAAATCAGCCTCGAATCCACACAGACACCCAATCTTCCCAAATACATCACAGTCCTTATCCAACAAACCATTGTAGAATATTCGTATCTTCCGAAGCATCGCTTCTCGCTCATTCGACTGTCCAGAGCTGTAAGCCCTAGCCACCTGGAGCACTCAGTATGCTCGGTAACAGCCTCGATACGTAGCGCACCGTGAGAGAGAGCAGAACTTCGTAGGCAGTCAGTTCGCGCCCGGAATCCCTTGGATTCGCCAAATCGAGTACCGACGCGTTAAACGCACTCGAACGCTGCTTAATCGCGGTATCGATCGGCGAGCTCCGCAGCTCCTTCGGGCCAAAGCCCCTCTCGCCGCTGTACCTGCGAGCGCGGTACTCACTCACCGCGACACTTGGCCGCCGTGTTAACGGCTTGATTTTGCCTCTTCTCTTTCGCGCGTGATTACATGACTTGGGGATCTCGAGTTACGCGCGAGCCCCCGCACCGGATTATTACGCATCTGTTGGGCTTGTTACGCGTAGGTTTCCGATAGGTACCGAGTTTTCGGTCTTCGCGAGACCTTGTAGGTGGGTAATCGGTAAGATTGGCGGATTTCTTGTTTAGGAGGAAGGGTTTTGTTGGTGAATAAGTAGATTATTGCCCATGACAATCGTTCATAAATGATTGTTTTCTTTATACAAGGATGGCATCAATGGGATTATACTACTGCGGACGAGGTAATGCCACACTATCATTAATGTTTGCCAACACTCGACTAATTGTTCAATAATCAATAACAATAGGCAGTTCTGTAATCGGAACCATGCAAATAAATTAATGAAAAGTAGTATCTTAATTGTAGTAAAAGAAAGTAATAAAACCAAATAGCAAAGATCTAAGTAGTAAAAGTGCGTCGTTGTCAGCCAATACTTTAGCTTATAAGTGTATTTCGTTTTAAACAACTGAAATAATAAAATTGAACGCTATTCTTCTCGTGCCTTGACTCTGTGGCATCATTATTTGGGACACGAATGCGCTGATCGTTATTTCCTTAGAATAACGTGTCGTAAATTCTCCATATAATACGAATCGTCAGAATTCCTTTGGCGTCTGCCGTATAGCGAAAGCACAAACTTATCGATTGTCCCATAGACACTTAATTTGAATATTTTACCGAACGATGTACCATCAAGAGTAATTGTTCAAAGCCATGTACTTATTGGAGGGGAGGGGGAGGGCGAGTGGAAGCGGACATTTTATCGTGAATTTTCAATTTGGGTCGCGCAGAGTAATTTATGTCGCTTTCAACGTGCACGTGACGCACTCGCAATTAGTATAAATGAACGTAAGCGTCGAAAATTTCGTACTTTCAGCTGAAAATTTTTTGCCTCCCACTCTCTATTTTTCGTTCTTTTATTTTTTATTTCGCGCTTACACACTCGCTCTGGCTCGCTCTTTTTTATACGCCGTTTCCTGTAAAAATGCGTCTGCAGATGAAAAGTCGGGGCGTGTGGCGCGGCTGCACGATTGTGTTAACTGCTTCCGTGTCACGGACGGATAATAACCGCGACTCCGCTTTACGAGCATATAAAAATTGTTGGTTTCACTGGGCGTGCAGAAAGGGCTGAAAATAGGGAGGGGATGGACGGGGGGAAGGGAGGACGCGGTCAGTTGTGAAAGAGTTGCAAGATTACCTCGCGCGCGCAGAATCCGCAATACGCGCCAAGTAAGCCTCTTCCTTTCTACGCGAGTCGTTATATATCCGTGATTTACCGTTTTATCGTGAAAAAGCGCCGAGTAATAAGAACACGCGGGCGAATTCGCCTATCTTTTTAAATGCTTGTATTTCTTTGAGGCCGTTAAAAGCTTGCGACAGTGATTTAGGGGACAGTTTCCCAGTACCGTCAATTGTCCAGTACCGACCATCATCAGTTCCTCGCCACCACCGCTGCATGGTAGTACATTTGGTCTGACCATTTGGTGCATATTTTAGTAATATTAAACTTACTACGAGGTCGTTGCTTTAAATTCAAACCTTCAAAAGTTGTCAGATAAATAGCCGTTACACTAATTTTAATAGCGTTGAAATTCAGTTTCTAGAGCTCAATACTTTTTGTACGGATAAGATCACGTATTTGTATTATAATATTTAATAATAAAAAACCCTTATCTGCTATACAAATACATAACATAAATTTGTAAAATGTATTTCTTGCCCCGAACTACTCATAAAAAATTTTATATTTCCATATTGTACTTTAAGTTTTTAAATCTATTAACAACTCAAATTACATTAACAGATACTCATTTGGTTTTTATTTTTGAGCAGAGAAATGTCTACAATTGACGACAAAGGAGAATAAATCGAGAAGAATGTAAAAAAGTCGTATAATGCAGACTGGAAAATGAAATGTCATAAAAAGAATAATTCTATTATGTATTATAGCATATGCTAAAACACATTTCATTTATAAAAAAGAATCCTATTTTGTAACTTGTAAATGTGTTTTTAATATGATTAATAATGATTTTAACAAAAAATTCCACTAACATAAGAAATTAATAATTAATTCAAATCATTGGATTTGGAATATATTATTGCTATTCTAAAAAAAGATTCATTCAATGATGACATTTCATATTTTAATTCTAATTTTCTGCTACATTGTAAGAATTTACAGTTAAAATATCCATGGGGGTCAGTACTGTGCAATTCTCTCCTACATTTGGAACAGAAAGTAAACTTGTGATACAACGTGATTTTTCAAAAATTTCACCACACTATCAATGCCCGAAACTGAAATGAGAGCCTCCCACGATCGATAAGACAAATAGACGCAGCGATCGGACAAATGTACGCACACGCGCGTGGCTCTACGCATTAACGTTGATCGGGGGGCTTGTCCGCCTCGCAAGGCTGTACATATATTCTTGTCACTGCCGCGCGGCGAGGGAGAGCAATAAAACGAGGGGCAGGAAGCGCACACACGTTGCGGCCGCCACGACGCCGGCACACCTTAATGATTCTAGACGGCCAACGAAAATGAGCATTTAATAGGCAAGAGATGAAGACGAAAAAGAAGACGGACTGCGGAGGCGGCCGACCACGCCTCGTGCGTAGAGTCGTAAGGCACCCGTGGCAGGATGCGCCGCGTGCGCGCGACTGTCACGCGTCTATTCGTGAGCGGATAATACCGAAGCGACTTTGATGAAGATGTTCGTCGAATGTAATCCTTTGTTTACATGCAGGTTATTGTCAGCACTGGCATTGTTGATAATGTTAAGAAGAAGTAATAATTGTATAATGGATCTTTCGAGACAATAAGGTTTGTGTTGTATAACAATGTTGGATATAATTATGTGGATGACATTTTTATCAAGATGATTCGCAAAGGAGAATACTTTGTATTGAATATGTAGGTCATTGCTGACTTATTTGCAGTTTAAAAGTTTGTCTTGTCATTATTTATTAAATTATTGAAGTACGTATATCGTATACCTGTACTAAATTCAACGGTTGCAAAGGTATCTTGAGTTTTTTTTAAGATCTTGAATAAGAGCATTCACACAATGAACTAAAAATACCTTTTCATGCAGCGAATAATTTGCAGCTATTGATTTGCGACTACTATAAATACTCGCATTCAATCACTTTTTAATAAAGAATTGTAATTAAAATTATTGTTTAAAGAAAGATTGTTAAAGTATTGTTTAAAGAAAGTTTTTTAAAGTATCTATAAAAATATATGTATCCGGTATTTAATTGCATGTAATGGATATTAAATAAATCAGGGTGTCCTAAACATATTCAGAACCTATTTAACACATTCGGGTGGTGCTGATAAGCTCGGGTATACCTTACTAAACGTAATAAATAAGTAAAAAAAATTTTTTTTATATATTTTATGCTGAAAACCATTATTTCAAGAGTCAGAAACTCTTACAAAAAAACTTTATATGTTTTGTCATACTACATCTATCATATTTCAAGTTATAATACAAATCTTATTTAAAGATATAAAGTTTCGGAAATTGTATTTGATTCATCCTGTCGGTGGTTTCCTACGAAATGTCATGTATTTACATATTAAGGATGCATCCCGGTCGAAATTCTATTTTCTGTCCAGTCACACTAAGTCTAGTGGAAACTTAACAGCATTTATTGTATACGAAGAAACTTAAAAAAAGAAAGAGACTAAGAAAATACCCCAAAAGACCTTTGAGAGCTGAGATATGCCACCAAATTCGTTAAAAATACTTTAAGAAATGAATATTTTCAAAGTAGTCAAGGTGATGAAGGAATTAATGAAGACACTTCTCTTTGAATATTTCATTAATAATGTATGTAATAATGAGATTTGTCGTGCGAGATCGTTTTAAAGGAATATTAATAAAAGTTACATATGTCAAAACGCGCAACATTTAAAAAAGTCAATTTCTTCAGTGTTTGTTGTTTAATTTTTATCCGAAGGTGAAGGTCGAAGTTCAAGTGAACTTTGCAGAGGTGATTTAAATGCATTAAACCTGTATGCTTTAAACTTGTTTCCCTATAGTCATAATGCATACATTCCTCTCTGCTACACTTGTAAAATGTAATAGGTGAAGTGCGGATGCATCATAACTGGCCTACACTGAGAAAAAAAGTAGTAACGGCTACTAGTAGGGGGTAGAAATGATTACTAGACTGTGAAGGAAAAAAATATACTGCAGTACGGTAAGTAATAATTCACAGCCAACCTAAGACTGAGTTCAATTGCTTTAATTAATTAAATTAATCTGGTTGATCGAACTAAGCAGGATAGTAAATATTACAAGACTGTCTAGTACTGAGTCTTGTGCAACCAAAATAAGATACAATTGGCAATCAAAACAAGACGTCTAGTATCCAGTCCTAAATTTCATAGTAATGAGTGAAATTTCCCTACATCATATTGGATTTACTTGAGGGTCTAGTAATGGTTAATAATTTGTATTTCTCCATGTACATTCTTAAGAGGAATAGGAACCTCCACAGTGGTGGTAACAATATACGATAAACTCATTTCAGGAAATTTCACATACCTAGGATTCCAACCCAGGACCTCTTATTAGAAATTCGAGTTACACACCACACAGCCACCGCGGCTCCACCCTGTTTGTATTTATTAATTTTATTGCATATATAAATGTTTATATTGTTTCTAAAACGTAATTATTTCCAAAACCACAGGACAAATTGGTTGGTATTGTACTAAAGAACAATCACGTGAAATTGTAAATTGATTTTTGACGATTTTCGAGTGCATAATTAACCACGAAAACAATAAAAATATACAATTATCATCGTGAGAAAAATTAATTTAAATCCATTTCCAGTCGATTCACTACATTCTCCGATAATTATATTTAAATTATCGGTACGATTTCATATCTAATTATGGATACGATTAATTCTCTATTTTTAGATATATTGATAACAAAAGTATCAAACAAAAATAAAATAAAAATTATCAAATTAAAGTGAGCTCATAAAAAAATGATGAATTCTTAAAAAACAAAGAAATAAAAAATAATTCAATTTCATCTCGGTAATATCCATAGCCAGTTTAGTGAACTTAAAAAAGAGAGAGAGATATATAATAGAGTGCGAATAACTTCTGTCACATCGAGTTGACCTAAAAATTTAATCGCGCACATAAAGCAATAATCAGCCAAATGATCGATTTCGTTATAAAGCCCGATGCATAAGTCATAAAAGCGCGAGATAAAATTGTCATTCGCATAAAGATGAGCTCGCGAGGCCGACTCCTACCAGAGACGTTTAGATTCGACGAGTTTATCGACTCATTTAAACGAACAGCCAACATAGACATTTGACGAGCCGCATGCGTCGCATCCACACACACACACGGAAAAAAAAACCCAGACAGCACATTTCCCTTAGGCCCATCATTCGATACATAAAACACAGTGATACACGGCGCTAAAGATCGTCCTAGAAAGAACCGGCACGGCCCCACAGCAAGAAGGAAAGCAAGAAAGAGAAAGGTCTCGCGCGCGTGGCGTGCGATGACCGAATAAAACGTGCCACTCGCGCACATCGACGAGGACTGTTAAAACGTCGCTCTCCTACGAGTGGTATAGGAGTAGAAGGACGCGCGCCGCCAACATAAATATTCCCAAGATAAACGCCCGTGGCCGCGCACACATACACGTACCTACGTAACACGGCAAGGAAAAGTCGAAGGAAGGTGCACTGGCACAGGGCGGCTGCGGCCCGCAGATGAAACCCCGAGCCACTCCACTCGTATATATATATATACGCCCGCGATAAGCGAGTGGGAGGGACGCCGATGGCGCAGTCACGCGATTCACGTCACCGTACCGCTTTGAGCCACCCTCCACCACTTTATACCGGCATCTCTGTCTATTTCTCCGGCTTCTTTTCATCGCCGGCTGTCGAAAGCCCGGCCGCACGCGCGGATAGCTTAAGAGAGTAATCGCTAGCAGAGAGCGGGGAGCATTCGCACTTTTTATAACTCTTTGCGCAAGAGCGCGCGGCTGATTGCATCGGCGCCCTGCACGCGCGTTACGTCGCAGCCGCACCTACGTGCAGAAGTATATAGAGGAAGAAGAGGAGTATAAGGAGGAAGACTGGTGTAGGTGTATATAGACGCGCGCGCCTCTTCTGCTCTCTTTGAATTTCCGCCGAGATTGCCGCTCGCGCGACACTTCCGAGCACGTATTTCGCGCGATAGCGATCGAAGATCGCTGCGGCTGTGTGTGCGTGTGTGTGGGTATGCCTGATGATAGTCGCGGGAAGCTATCTATAGCAGCTGCTTCGGCGTCGGCGTCGGCGTCGATGTTTATGACGGCGCGGCGTGATTCCTGCGTGCGCCTGACGCGTTGCGTTTATCGAGCGCCGCTCGTCGAAATTTTTGGAGCGAGCGGAGCTGATACAAACAGAGCGATGATGAATCGACGCCGTCGGCGTCAATAACGTCACATCCGAAATTTGTTTGTGCAGCGAACAATGGGAAGGTTATAATTACATTGCAGGCTGATTCGATTTCGGGAAAGTCGCCTGGATAGTATTACGGTGCGCTTTGGTATATTTCGGTGTTTTAAATTGCGCTAGTTAGGATGGACGAAGTTTATTGAATCCGAAGTTACGTATGCTTCAAAAATTCATGTCATTATTTGGAATGTCGAGTAAGTCGGAAATTCCCGGGGTTGAAAGGGACGCGGTAACAATTCCGCGCTCGCAGTCAATCAAAATCTTGCATAATTCAAGGCAATACTTCACCCGTGTAATATTGCCGCGCGTTCGCGCGCCTGCTTTCCTCACCTCGCCGCGCGGGATATATTAAAAAGCGTTATCACGCCGTGCGAAACGGTCTCTTTCCTCATAAATAGAAGGAGGACGCGGATTTGCGAGGAACACGACGCTCGAAATCAGTTAAATGTAACGGGCTCGGTCTGTTACACCGGGATGTTCTCTCTCTCTCGGCATTCGAATTTCTATAAATAATCAATCGGGAACAATTTTTGGCACGGCGAGCGTGTGCGCGCGCGCGAAGAAAGATCCGTCTCGACGCAAAATACGTTGACTGCTCACTGACAAACGAAATGATTATTTTATCAAGATTCATTCAACTGAAAATTCTTTGACGTGATTTCCCAGGAGTTTGAACGGCAGAGAGGGGTTTGGTTATACACGCGCAGACTTTTGCCGTCGTTGTGAAAACCGTCGATGGTAATAAAATGAGAATGAGGAAATAAGATTATCGCGTTAGCTTTGATAGACTTACAATCTTAAAAATTTTGAGTAAAATCTATAAGATAATTATGAAGTAAACTATTATTATCTGGGAAATTCGGAACTTGACGTTTTCAATAGCGAATTTTCCAAACAAGGAGAGTATATTTTTGGTCTTAAACAATCTAAATCTATCAATCTATGTACCTATTTATTTATCTATCGGTCTACCCTTCTATCTATCTATACATCTATCTATCGAACCATCAGACCATTATACATAAAGGATTTAGATGAAACTCCAGGTATTATCTTCTGATAGATAATAGTGAAATAGCAGAAAAATTGACGTGGTCTTTTCTACCGATCCGACATATAAAGATTCCTGAAGCTTTGTGTAAACGAAAGAGTCAATGAAAGAACGATTGATTTAATTAATAAATGAATGAGTTAATGGATTAATGAGTTAATGCATCAATGGATTTGTGAATTAATTCATTAATTGACTGAAAGAAGTAAATTTAGTTCAGTTTTTAGAGGATTGATTAATTTATTATATTGGCACTTCTGGCACATTAAATAAGTATATTTCTTATAACTGTTTATCGTAAAAAAATTGTAGCCATAAAGTGGGGAGTTGCCATACTCCCGAAACGTCGATAATAAATAATTAAAACTTGGTTCATGGAGATCACTAGAGACAAACTTATTCATTACTTCACCAATAAATAAATCAATGATGAACCAATAAATTCATCATCCAATCAATACATTTCTCATTGTATATGGGCCTGCGGCGGCTCAGTCGGTAGAGTGTCGGATTCCCACGCCGGTGACCCGGGTTCGAATCCTAGTCTCTGCCGATTGATACAAGCACCTCTGTAAAAATTACATGTGCTTCGTTTACAAACACACCGCAGACCCCCGTCGTCGATTAGCACCACATGGAAGTACAAACATGGCGACGTTAAATAATAATAAAAAAAAAAAAAAAAAAAAATACATTTCTAATGATAATATGCACAAAATTACATTCAGTTAAGATTTTAGTAATTTAGTTTTAATTATAAAAGTATGACGATATTCTCATCATTAACAAGTATGTTCAGACCTTCACCTTCAAGAAAAAAATTACTAAGAAAAGAATGAAAAATGACTCCTTATTTGAGCATTATTTCAATTCTCCGAATAGAAAATTTTCACTTTAAGAAAAGTCGGATCTATCTTTATCTTGTTGAAGTTACTACGAACTGAAATGTTTGAAGTTTCAATAAAAAATATTAATAGTGTTCATAAGTATATCACTGTTAGATTGCGAATATTTAAAGCACGTAGTGGACATGCATAGTGTATAATAAAAGAGTTTGGCAAGTGAAAAAAGCATGAAAAAAACATGATGACCACTCGCGCGAGCTGCCGACTCCCGTGAGCCATAAACTGTTCCGCCATCGATATGAAATTTAATGGCAATCTTCTCGAATCGTTATAATCGCACTTACATTTGAAACGGTCGTAAGTTCGCTGTTAGCGCGAAAGTATAAGCTATACAGCGCAGTGAGCAGAGCAGGGAAGAGAGGAGGAGAGGAGAGGAAAGCGAGAGAGAGAGAGAGAGAGAGAGAGAGAGAGCGACTGGGGAGTTGGAAGTATTAATGCAATATATGGAATCGCGCGGCACGTGGGTCGCTTCGAAATGGTTAGCTGACTCCGCGGCTGCTTAAAGCGATTCGCATTACGATCACATCCCACATCCGCGCGCCCCTTATATTCTTCCTCCTTTAGAATCCCCGGGCAGCCCTGGCGATTATTATTGATCCGCCAAATCATCGCGCAGTTCTCCTTCTTCTCCTCCAAGGCGCGACGCGTGTAAAGGAATGTCTAATGCAGCGAAAAGAGAGAGAGAGATGGAGAGAGCAATGTTCACGGACTCGTTTATACGCCATTGTATATATACGATATGAGAGTGGATGAAACGATGATCCTCCGCAGTCGCGCGCGGAGGCCACACGCGGGATAAAGTGATAAGTCGGCACGTTCTCCTGGACAACAAAAGCAGGACCGCTGTACTTTTCTCGGTTTGAAATCTACTTCTGGAGAATAAATACCAAGTGCATTGCGCAAAATTGAAATAGATTCAGCTTGTTGGACACGATTCGGGAAATTGTTTCGCAGAAGTTTATCTTTAAAATGGGAGGCAAAAGTTTTCCTGCGTACTTGCAATGATATATGTATAGAGAAAAGTTGTACTACAATAAAAAAAATTGCTTTCGAATAGAAGCCTGAATATGATAATAATTCTCAATAAGAATTTGTCCATTGAAAGCGTATTAGATTTTCTATAAATATGCTAAGTTTTATAAAAAAATCAGCGTGTCCCCAATGTACAAATAGAAATAATAAATTTTGCTACATTATTTATGCCAGATATAAGTAGAATTTGTTAATCTTTATTATTAACAAAACATACATAATGCATTTCTAAGAGTTGAGAAATCAATAAATCCTGACTATATTTAAACCCGTCATTATATTATGCAGTATCTGTCAAATAAAAATTATTAATATCCTTTACTCTAAATATTTTATTTCGTTTAATATTTTTGATCCAATAATAACGCGCTGGTAGCACGATCCACGCAAATTTCATCGCGGAACAAATACCCCTTTGTCGTTCACAAAGAATGCCACTCTTGTGTCCAGGCAGACAAAATTCCTCAACATACAGCTGACTTCTTTTTCGGGTAAGAGCATCAGCGGTACATTGTTGTCTTGTTATTCGAATATCTTCCGTGCTTATGCACTTACGCGTATACCGCAGATATGTATATTCGCCTCACGCGCGTACGAGTGTGTGAGAGAGAGAGAGAAGGGGGTGAAAGAACCAAGAAAGAAACAGAGGAGGAGGCAGCTACTGCAGCGCGCAAGAAGGGCCAGGCGCTCTGGAATTCCCGCGCGCGCACACAAAGAGACGAAGGATAAGGAGTAGGAGGAGTCCTCGGCGAAGACGAGAATGTGAAAATCTGAGACTCTTGTCGTGCGCGCGAGAGACGATGGGTGTCGTTATGGGTTATAACGACCGCGAATACTCGGCGAGTATATTTTCAGCCTTTGGACGAGCGACTCCTTGTTATCTCAGTCGTTTGGCCGCCTCGCGGCGCTCGGGCCTCTCGGCGCGCCGCGCCGTGTGTTTTCCCCGGCGCCGCGGCGCACACGCCTTGTTACATGCACGTAAGTACGTACGTATACAAGCCAAGAGAAGGAGGAGGAGGGCCATAGCAGAGGTCGTAAGGCCGGGGTATACCGGGAGAATCGATTGCCCGTGGAGAAACCGAAGTGTATATAAGGAGAAAAAGAGAGTGACGAAGCCCGAAGTGAGCTGGCGATGGCGAGAGAGCGAGATAGAGAAGAAGAAGAAACGAAGAAAAAAAAGCGAGAAGCACGACAAGCCCTCGCGAGACCTCGATATCGGGATAGTTTTCCGCGAGGTAAGAAGAAACGACCCCGAGATAAGATATTTCTCGCCGAGTGCTTTATTTGCGGCGAGGACGGTTAATGAGGGTCGCTCTGATAAATAGCCTCGCGCGCTCCGCTCGTTTCGAACGCTCCTGGCGACGGTTCAGTCAGCCATGATTTCCCCACCCTCTCGCTCGCGACTCCCCGCCGCTGAAAAGAAAAAGTTAAACCAACGAGATAGAAAATTTGTTGACTGTCAACAGTGCTAAATGAATTTGGGGGGGAAGCTGGATCGGGGAGGGGGGGAGGAGATGATTATTTGAATACGCCCGGGGGAACGAGCAAACGCCTTCGCGGTATGTAGCTTCGACTCGCGAACATTTGATTAAGCTGTTGTAACATTAACTGAATTCATTGTGGGATACTGATTTAAACAAATTTTAAGGTATCGACTTGATGTCAAATTAAATTATGCGAGCTGGTTGGTTATGAATTCAGATTGAGATGGTTATACGGAGAAACAAGGTGTAATGTAATGTGCTAAATAATGTAGTAATGATAACTATGTTTTCTGTCAAAGACGGGATTGAGTTGTAATTTAGCAAATTTTACTATTTCAGTAAATTAATTTTTCTTCCAACGTTTAAATTTTTCTTTTAAATTACGTATATTTTGAACATATATTTGTTTATAAACGCAATTCTCGAATAAATGAAAAATTTGACGTTGTGGAAACTTGAACCCCCGAGACCTTTAACTCCAGAAGCGGACATCCATGACGTACTACTGATGATATTATTAATATATATATTTATAGACAACTAGAAATAACTATTATTAATATGATCTTTACTACTATAATCAATGTAATTATTGCGATAGTGCAGCTCTTCCTATTCCAATACAAAATAGCATTTTTCACTAGACCATTTCTCTCCTGGATAGAAATAAAATATTCCAAGGTGAATGCGTTCGGCTATAGGTGCTGATATGAATAATATTATTTATTGTTAATTGAGCATAAAAGTAAAGTTATAATCTGGATTTGAAGGCCCATAAATCATGCAAATTAAGCTCGCGGTTCGCGTTCGACGTGATAAATACAGCGGTAGCTCGGAGCCCGCGCCCGCGCGAATCTCGCGCTCGCTCGCGCTTTCCGTGCACGATTGATTACCGCTGCGCGCGGATAAATCCAGGCCGCACATTAAGCCGAGGCGGTACAGCCTCGGGCGCAGACTTTGCCCGAGTAATAAAACGACATCTTTCGAGAGCGGCGGAAAAGACGAAGGAACGCTTTTCCAGAAAAACGGATCTCATCCATCTGCCTAGGCGAAGGCAGGGAGGAAGAAAAAAATAAGAGAGCGCGGAGTTGGCACGGCTTGACAAAGCAAGCAAGCGCCGCGGCTCCCCGATCCCACTCCGCTGTGCATCGGCACTGCACTGCAATCTCGCTTCTCTCCCCCCCCCCCCCCTTCACCCCCTCGCCTCGTCGCCGTTCTATCAGATTTTTCGTTCTATTATTTTCGTATGCCGCGCAAGTCTTCGAAAGCTCTGTAAACATGACGATATCTTTGACCTGTAGTGTGTCGCGTGTGTCCTCATTTGATTTATTAGCTGTCATCGATATAATTATTATTTTTAATTATCGGTTTCAAATTAAGAAAAGGAGGATGCCCAAGGATGCCTATGGGAGTTATTCATAAGATCTTACAGTATACTTTCATTAATTCGAAACTTGATAATTCGAAGTCAGAGCTGAGTCTCTTGCATTTTGTATTTAAACAAAGTTTTTCTTCTGTATAAATTGGAAAACACAACAAAAACTGAATTTTCTTAACTGTTTCTACTGAATGTCTGATAAAATATTGATTTTTTCACTGGTTTTTTATATTAAATATTTTAACAAACTTTAAACAATAGATACAGTTTTGAATATTTGCCTACTTACTATGCATCCGAGGGCATCCTCCTTTGACCCAATGAAAATCCTTAAAAAGAATATTTTTATTCGTCGAACGTCACAAAACAGAAATTAATTAGCACACTCCCAGAAAGAGCGCTTTAAAATCATTCCCCTTTAACTAAGATAACACTCGTGTATCGCAAGGTCAAAGATCCGCGCTCCTCCCTTTAGCGATTATAAACGCTCGGCTGCGCCGCTTATTAAAAAGTAAACGCAATTAATCCGCACAATGGTTTACTCAAAAAGTTCCTCTTGATTTTGTCGCGGCACAGGGATCCCGACTCTACGCCTGACTATCACCATCCGCGAGCGTCGGAAAAGCCGTCCGGTAAAAGGATCAATAGTGTCTTGAAACGTAATTTACACAGTCGCTCTTATAATTTTCCCATTTTCGTTTCTCGGCTTTCTGCCCTGTCCGCGATTTCACTGAGGAGCCTCGCCGCGCTATACGAGAGAGCGCCGGCACCGCACCGACGGGCCTCGCTTACTAGCATTAATATTCAACGGTTTCAGTTATGAAAGTAAAGTGAAAAAGTAACGCCCCCTTTTACTTATCTTGCCTGAGCTCTTTGACACCATTTCAAATCTTTTTCATACTCATTTCCCTTTATCTTCTCTTGCGCTTCGTACTTATAAATGGCCTTTTAAGTCAATTATTATAATCGCTCATTATTTCTCGACGAACAAACAAAACTTTTTTGCTTGCATATTCATGTGATTTTTCTCCTCCTCGCTTTTTGAGGCATTAAACTGAAGTTTGCAAACGAATCGCAGCCAGATTTTGTTTATATTATCGGGAGAATTACAAATTACAATATGCATTTTTATATCATACCTATAACTGAGAGGAGATTTCACCAATAACTTTTGTTATTGTATACAATATAAGAAATATATATTATGTACTAGAAGTATCAAAATCACATGACGATGGATCATTCCTATGAATATCTAATTATAACTAAAGGGTACATTTTGATTTCTAGGTTTCGAAAGATTGATTCTTTTCATGTCTTATTCGAAATTATACACCTTCAAGAGTATTATATCAATCTTTAAGAGTGAAATTCGACGTACATTAGCAGCTGCAGACGTTCGCAGCTTTATGACGATGTTCATGAAGTTCTGAAGCCTATTGATATCGGACGATCTTTTGGAGCAATATTTGAGGAATAATGCACATAACAACTATAAAACTTTAAATGCTTCTTTCTCGAATCAGCTTTTGCAGGTAGCGCAATAAATGACAGCCAATCGATCTGAAATTCTAATACGTTATTCTGCTAATGAATGGCTATTCTATCAATTAGAACCAAGTAAATTGGTTGATATTTTTCACTCTTTTTGACATCAATTACGTAGAAAAGTGCTATTTTTGATACCTCACATTTTTAGAGACCTCGTGTATTTTGCGAAGTTTCGGTTAATATTTTTCATTCATATATTTTTTTAGACCTTTTAGTTGACCGAGATCAATCACGCAAGCAACCCATTTATTTTTCCAGGAACTTCGAAAAATTGCAGGATTCCCCTTGAAATTAAAAAACTGTGTGTGTCATGGGACGCACTAAAACAAATAAATGTTATTACATTTAGAATTATTTCTAAATTTATTATTTTAAATGTTATGGATTCTATTTTTTGTATAAATCTTGAATTATTTATTAATAATTGAAGTTTATTTCTGAGGAATGTTATGAATGGTTGTGCACCCTCATAATCAAAGTTAACATTGAAATCTCCTGCAAAAATTAGTGGCCAATTATGATAATTTGTCTCAGTGTAACACTTTATATTAAAGTGGATTATTTAAGTGATGTTGAGCTTAAGGTAATTTGTAATATTTAAATATTTAAACATTGTATTGGGGTGCAATATAAATACTGTTACTTCCATAAAAGACAGATTGAAATAAGTTGTGACTGTTAATAATTGATTGTGTATAGTATAAAAGCAAGTTTCACGAAAGAGAATAACTGACGATTGAACTTCTATTTTCTTTTTAAAAACAATTTTATTTCGTTTTCGAAAACTAATATTTATCATGTGACGTGTTCGCGTAAAAAATCGGTGCTATTTAATCAGTACAAACGATGTGTACATCTCGAGCTTCTCATCACAACAGACTAGCTCTTTTGTCGTCGACGAAAGACCAACGTTGACCCTTACATGCTTAAAAATTCCCTTCCAGGAACTCGCTCTTAAGACAAACATCTTAATTTTCTCGTGCGAACGATATTGCTCACGAACTTACTTTCTACTCTGATTATCATTTCATATTTCCAACGCCTATTTGTTCGATTATCTTTTCTTTAAATTATTTAATTCTATATTGTATATTTTTAAAAATAAACTCTATTTCTGTCCATAACAAATTGAATATTGTTATTGTTTCTTGGATAAGAAACGTATATTTCTGCTGATAATTTACCATATTGTAAATCAATATAAACATTATTCTAAAAAAAATTCAGATATTTAAAATGAGATTTTAGATTGTTATTGTATTTAACATAAAAATGCCAAAATAACTATCCTGAATTTAACTTAGAATATTATTTACGTTCGTTGGAAATTAGGAAACTGCAATAAATCCCACCTTCTGCACAAAGTTCGATACTAATTAATCGACTGCCATTTTTGCATATATTCCATACTACTCTTATTCTAAAAGCAATCAAAGACGGTAAGAGCTTATTTCAATCTTTAAACTCGTTTCATTCTTAAAAGCAAATTTAATCATATGTTATATTATGTTATTTAATCATAAGCGAATGACGCTGGCACCATTTGATTACCAAATATATGATTTTTACTTAGAATATTATTTACGTTGATTGAAAATATAGTAAACTGGAATGAATACAAAGTAAGATAAACAAAAACAATATTTATGAGTAATATATAAATATTTGATAATAGTCAACGGATTTTTATTTTAGCTCTTTTCACATATTCTACACTTTTCTTATATTAAAAACAAACTAAAAACTTTGTTAATTTTTAACGCTTTTTTTAATCTGCATTCTATAAAATAAACCTAAAAATATTTATGTTGTATTATTTTATTAATTTTAACCCATTAACGTGAATCGTGTTTTAGTAGTAACGTCATAATATCTATTTTGTTCGATTACCTGCCTAACTTTTTACTTTCTAAGCTGAGAAAGCACTTAAATAATTGATCATACATTACTGAATATACATGAAAAGTAAAATTATTAATATTTTAATTCAGCGTTTAAGAAAATTAAGTAGAAACCATGATTTCCTAACACCAACGCAGGTCACAACGATACGGTTTCGGCAGTTCTGTACGTTAAAGTGTTAATAACGCTAATTAATTTTTGCAATCGCAAGTCACAACACTTCGGAAGGTTATAAGATGTTATATGCGAGAGCGGCGAGCGCGACAGACCATTGATATAAGTTGTTGATTGATCCATACCATGCTAACCGTTCGACTATTTCCCAAATCTGTCGCTACCTGACGATTCGAACGTAAGGCTTTTTATCAATTTATATCACATCTAAAATACCGAGGCGCATCATAAGAAGTTTCACTTAAAAAAAAAATATTAATTTACGCTTGTATTTAAAGAAGCTATATATATATATATATATATATATATATATATATATATATATATACATACATATATATATATATATATATATATATATATATATATATATATTCCAACAAGTTTTAAATCGATATGTATGCTTTTTATTGTAGTAAATAATCATTGGAAACATGGAAATTTTTCGACTTTAAATACAGAACGTGTCCGTAACCCTTTAAGACCGAGAATATTTTAAAAGACAGAAAAAATTTTATTTTGCATTTAGTTATTCTTAGAATAATCTTAAACTTAAATTCCAGCAGTCTATTAAAGTAAATTTAAGCTCTATTTAATTATTATTTTTAGATCAATTTAATTTGAATAACTAGCACGGTAGATCATTAGTTTAAGTATTCTTATACAAGCATTCATCGATAGAATCACCAAAAAATATATATTTTTTATATTTTATAAAAAAATCTGCAGCGCCATATGCATTTATTTTCCCATACCCATTGCTTTGTTGTTATGCCATCACCATTTTGAACTTCGCGACAGGCAATTAAGTTCTTCTTCTATTTTACTGCAAACAGTGTCTTTCTCTTGAGTAGGCGAAGAGTATCCTATTATATAAAAGTGAGTGGCCCCCAGGGGCCGTATAAGTGCTAGAGGATAAAAATGTGAGAAAAATAATTTGCTAATAATATCATAATTTCATAATTTATAGACGTAAACGAGATTTTTCGAATGGTTATCTTTTCGAGTATAAGAAACCAGCTGGCGCATGATATATACATGATCTAATGCTTTGGATATTATTTTAATATTACCGATTCTCTTGACTGTGTTTATCGTAATTATAATAAAGCTAACCGCACCTAATATAAATGTTGCTAATGGTTAGCAAATGAGCTCAATGACTCTTGTTTCGCTAGTCTAAACAGTGATGGCATTATGGTATTAAAATTTTTTGCCAGTGTATGTGAGTGTCTCTAATTTAATCTTAGGTACAACTATAGATTTGGAACAAGTTTTAAAATGTAATAAATAAACTTCCCAATTACTGCTATCATCATATGTCAATTCTTGTGTGTTACTCCTCTTAAGGGCATATGAGACCTACAACGCTGCCACAAGACATGTATATCAGTTGTTCTGCTATAGCCATTAATGATCTGCCAGCCAATCAGCTTGAAGCGGTAAAGCCGTTCTGCGGCATCAGCCAATCAAATTGAAGCACCGGAACCGTAGAGTAACAGTGCACAGATAGAATGGTATAACAGTATGCGAGATCTGAATCTACTAAATTATTCATTCTTCTTTAATTTTAACAGAATAGACTTGCTCAATTATTACAAATAAAAGTTGACTTTCATTTTCGAAATTGTTTTAGTCTTACTCACTATTTTTACTGATTGCTTAAATATTTTATTAACTTAACTAAAGCCAGCTTTTATTTATATAATTGAAGCAAGTCTTTTTAGACCAGTGCTAATAAGAGTAATCAATTTACTATCAAGAAGAAAATTCAATCTGCAGGTATTTGAAAAGATCCTCCATTAAAGAGTGATTTATTTCTTATTATACACAGAATCAAATTCTGTAAAGATTTTGAATATTTAATTTGAATAATTGGCAGAATCTTCCTTCAATAAATCAACAATTTAAAATACTTTATCCCAAAACGTAACTTCATTATTTATTTCATGCTATAATCAAAATTAAATGGATGTTCTATGATGAATCCGCCCTCTCACTCTTCTTCGCGGCTCTCTGATAGAAAAATAATTACTTTTTAAATAGCCTAGGCATTATATTGGCCTGGGCCTCGGTCGCTAGTCGATCTAATCCGAGGATCAATAAATTAGTTATCCCGGCGATCGTATTTTCTCGGATGAAAGCCCCCATAACGTAATGAAAGAGATATTCACGCGGGGAGGTGCGGAAAAGGGGTTTTCCGAGCGTCGAGGGAGGCTCGCACCGGCAGCATCTGGCGCCGGGAGACGCCTAGACGAAAAATTCAATAAAAAGTTTATTTTCCACACACGGCCACAGTCAGCTAGAAAGACACATGCAACAAAATCAAGATAATCGAGTTTCAGGTAGAGCAGACCGGGCGGCACTCGCAACGCGGTTACATTGATAAAGTATAAGACGAGCGGGCGCGGGCGTCGAAGAGGAGACGAGGGACATACATACTCGGCGAGGCCGAGTTATCGAGTCTACCGCGCTTTGCTGATCCAATCATCCCCGAGACGCTGCCGCTGTTGCTGTCATGGAATTGCCTCCGTGCACCAGCCATATTCCGTCCGCGTTGCACGGCCAATTGCCTGCGCGCGCGCGCTGCCTCGTCCTCCTTCTCCTACTCGTCGTCTTTCCAACTTGCGCAGCAGCCTGCACAGCACCGAGGAAACTTTGCAGATGCATTTCGGGATCGCGAAAAGACGATGCGACGCTCTCTCTATCTCGCTCGCTGTGTTTGGAGCGGTCCGTTGGCTGCAGCTGCGTATCCGACGTTTTACAGCGCGACGAGGGTTCTTTTTCGAGAGGGACATGCGATATACGCTCGATTATGCTTTATTCCATCCGCAGGGAGTGCGAGCTGCGTGAATGATTATTTTGAGACGAGGGTGACTTGGAGGAATTTTTGGAATTCGACGGCGAGCGAGATTTGCATCTCTTTGATTTCTTTGGGTTTGGATAGTTGGGGTTTTTACGCTAAGTACTATCACAATTTTTGAAGAATTCTTGGCCAAGACATTTGATTAGCCCATCACTGACGGACTGTATATTTACGTACATGAGAATCTTGAAATTTCACCCTCAACCCCACTTTCTAGCGATAGAATGATGTAAACTAAGAAATGACTTCAAACTTGATAATAGTATTCTCAAAATTCCTGTGAACCTTACTTTCAAGTAGAAATGGTAATAGAACTAGGTGAATTTAAGACGAGCATAAATACTTCATTTCATACTCTAACTCTGCAATTTTTAGCTCTAGTTTATAGCTACAAAACTATGATACAAATTTTTGTCATTTGTACTTTACATAAAAAATTATTTGTAATAAGTGCGGATGAACAAAACCAGATAATTCCACTTTTCTTACTTGTGAAAAAATTAAAAAAAAACTGTATAACTTTTCTATTGGTTTAAACGGAATAACGTATTTTATGCCCATCTGAATGAAAATGGCCACTTTTTTCCCTGAAAAGCGAGACCAAAATTACACTTTTTGTCCGCAAATCATTTTTTTTCCGCAAATGAGGGATAAAAGTGACTTCAGTAGAAACTAGTCCCAATTCCTTTATTTCATCAAGTTGTACCAATAACCCTGATTTTCGATTGTCTTTTAACAATATTGTCTCTTAACAGTCCATTAGTCCCGCTTTCCAAGTCAAAAAGTGGCCACAGTTGAAAATATTCGACTTTTTGCCCTTGTTACATAATGTATTATTATATGTGGGAAAAGGTGCCAGATTTCGTCCCATTTTAAGAAAGCAGTTTATCGTATTTTCTCATTATATTTATCTAGTAATATTACATTTCGTAAACTACGTATCATACCTACAGATTACTGGAAAATATTTGAAATAGTTAAATAACCTATTTAACTACTCTTTTTTCACTATGAAAATCTATATTAAATTACAATTCAAGAACTAAATATTGTTAAAATTATAAAAATTTTCACTGCATAATATAATCCTTAAGTGTTTTTTAATTTTACCTGGATGGAGAGAATGGACAGAAGAAAAACTGTAAAATTAAAGTGGATGAAATAGAAAAATACTAATAAATGATTTTACTTTCCCTGAGGGAAAAAATATGCAGTTTTTACACATCCTTCTTTCAGTTTAGATAAAAAATAACACCATAAATCTGAAGATAACAATGTATTATCATGAGATAATATATAAAATTAATTTTCTCTGAAAGTGAAATTCTATAATTTTTTACCTCCACCTCAAATATAAATTTAATATGAATAATCAATTAAATATAATAAAATATCACACATGTTCTACGCGGATTAAGATTGATTATACAGCGTTCTAATTTTTTATATTTATTTAGCACACCAAGAGAAAAAACTTTTAGAGTTTAGTAACGTTATTTAATATTACTCATTGGATATGACTGAAAATAGATATGTCAGCTTCCTATAATGAGACAAGTAGTCTCTTAAAATTTCAACTGGTTTCACTGCAGCTTCGCTGAGTTATTGCATAAACTTGATTACATACACACATACATCCATACATACATCTACGGCTTAAAATGTGTTCATATAGTGTTAAAATATATTTTTATGCAATAATTTGTTAGTTATTAAGATATTACACTTTTTGCGATGACAAAAATATAAGGCTCTTCCTCGGAGCAGTCGTGTCTAAAAAACGAGCGGATGAATGTTTAAATATCTTTTATATTTCGAATCTTCGTTAAAAAACGAAAAAAATGAGTCCTGTTTAGTAAAAAATGATATCGTTGTGATCTGGGCAAAGAACTTGCTCAAGATTAAAAAGATCTATCGTTTTGCAAAGGTTCAAATCAAATGCTGCCAATATACTCTGGTATTCGCAGCTGAATAAAAATCAATTTTTTTTTACAAAATGATTTTTTTTCCTTCAGAAGAAAAGATAAAGCCTCAACAATTTTACAGAATATTCTTATCCATATACCTTATAATCTCAATTTTTAAAAAAAAATTTTCCTTCATATATTTTACAGATATAACCGCTTGAAAAAAATTACGATTTCGTGAATAACAAAACATGGAAATAGATTATTCAAAATTTCGTGTGGAGAAAGATAGGTGATTTTATGCTCTTTCAAATGCATTATCACTCAATCGATGATATTATTTCTATGGTATCAAAAAACCCATAAAACTAAAACTCAAAAATAGAGAAAGCGCTAAAAAACATAAACGGATCGACAAACAAAAAAAGCCCCGGGACATTAGTTTTCACCGTGTATATTCAGAGAAATGTTGATTCACATACATACACACACACACGCACACACAGATATTTTTTAAAATAGTGTATTTTGATTCTTAGTGTCTCAAAACATGTCTAACACGTTTTTAGCAAAACTTTTGTTTCATCACAAAGCTTCCTCTATGAGAAAGCAAAATAATTAGGTACTGTATTCAACAAGAAACTCATAAAGTATTACGTTTTCTTTCAATTTTTTTTATTATAAATTAATGTTGAGTTTTTCGTTAATTTTAGTAGGTAATAAATACTTACAGTCATTTATTATCTTATAATTAATATTTAACATTAGTAATCCAGTGTTAAAGTAATGCTAAGACATTTAACACGCGACAAGGTAAAGGATGTTCTCCGTGCGATATTCAGGAATAAGAAATTCTTCCAGTCAGCCGTTAAGATACGAAATACTTCATTCACCTGCCCCAGAAACATCAGTGTTCGTATAAAAAGTTAAGGTTCGGCGGTAATGGATTAACAAGAAATTGTATTACAACTTTGCCTATAGCATCGCGCGTATTTGACTGAAAATCTGCATGTACCGAGTTATTTTTTATCATACCAACTATAATCCTTATTATATCACCCATATAACCCATTCAACTCTGTATTACCAACAGTTTAAACAGTCGCCAAATGGTCGTTTCGCAAGACAAGACTGAAGAAAGCCGAGGCATTCAGAGAGGATTCACCTCGATTAAACATAATAGTATTATTTTCAGGCTAACAATACCGAGGAGCAGTAGTAGCAGAAGCACGCGAGGAGCTCGGTGCGCACTGATTTTCTTTGGTTAACCCAGTTGTCGAGGCAGGTGGGCGCGCGCGTGGGTATAGGTCGTCTAGTCAGACGTCGGACGGGATAATAAAGCGGCCTCCCGCGGTGAATTTATACCGAGCGGCAGAGCCACGGGGGTAGTTTAAATAGAATCCCTTTCATCGGCATATGCCATTTTTGAAAAGAGCCAGCTAGCTGGCACTGCGGCGGCCTGTGGCATTTTCTTAAGAGAGCCGCGGGTCCGCTTTTCGCCAGGTCCACTAGCCAGCGCGAGGATGTACAAGGGCCACTCGCGCTCATATTGCCCTCTCCCTCTTTGACCGGTTACTGCGCGAACACTGCTGCCGCTCCTGCTGCTGCTGCTGCTCGTTTTTCCGCGTAATTATTTAATGGACGTACCACAAAATGCCTCGCCTCAAGAGAAGGAGAGAGAGAGAGAGGGAGCTCAGCGTTCCTTTTCAGAGTCGCTGCACTTGCTGCCGCTGCTGCTGCTCTTCTCTCAATATCCGCGGAGAGCGAGAGCAGAGCACGAACAAAGAATCCGCTAAAGGGGGGAGAAAGGGAGGCGGCAGAGAGAAGGAGAGAAAGATAGGGTGCTTTCTCTTGAGCGAGCCGTGCTGGGCTAATATCCGCTTGAACGCTCGCTCGAAATATTTACCCTGCACCACGAGTGCTTGCAGCCTCTCTCTCTCTCTCTCCTTCTTCTCCTTTCATTTTCTCCTTGCTTTCTTCCTCTCTCTCTCTCTCTCTTTCGCCCTCACTCTCTCTCTATCTTGCTGCCTTGTATAATAGCTATGCCTCTATTAGGCTTCGGCCCACTCGCTCGCTCGCTGCCCAGGAACTTTAGCAGACTCGCCTGCTTATTATGTCGCGGATAATTCAATTACCCCGCCAAGGAGCCTCGATTAACTTACCGAGGGCATCTTTTTTCCGCTGCGCACAATGCCCGTATTATTTTCCTTGTTCTTGGGGGCATTAACCGAATGGAAATATCTCAGTTATCGTACTCTACTCGCGCGTCGCCCGCAAGATTCGCGAAGCGGAGCAAAAACTTGGCTCCGGAATTTCGTTCTGATGGAGAAAGATTGCGGGATTAGCGCGTGTAACTGCCAGCGAAAATGTTGTTCTTACCAAATTGTGGATGATCGACCAGTCGCGTGAAATTATTTTGGAAAACGAGTTTATGGCATTGCGCTGTTCGGATTATACGTCAAAACTAACTTGAAAAATACAATAAAAAAATAAGTCCAATAAGAAGTAACTTTCGCCACTTCTTAACGGTAACCTAACTTTAAATCTTTGACGATAATAAAATAAACGGCCACTTTAATTTTTTAACTATTTTCCGCGTGCCAGTGAAATATGATTCATAAAAATTTTAGTGGGAAATGGGAATTAAATCTTTCTTTTAGATTTTAAAAATCATTTATTTAATAAATTGTTTAAATAAGTTAAAGTAATGATAAACTTTGTAGAAGGACTTTGAATAAATTTAATGAATTTGCCTTCGAATTATGTCAGTATCCAGTCTCTTGAAGAATCTTGAAATTCAATTAAAACTTTCGTTGAAATCCTTTCTTAATGTAGTTATGTTCCAACTATGTGAGTCAAAACAAAGGTAAAAAATAAAAATCTCAATATACATGAATTTCTTTATATGTCAAACAAAAATAACATAAAGGAATTATTTTCATGCTTTTTTTAATGCAATTAAAACGAAAAATATATAAATTACAAAGGAAACATAAACTTTCGACTCATGTAGTTATGATCTAAAGTGAGATTTACGAACTTTGGATTAATATTATTTCATTACTGTATGAACTAGCTTTTAGAAGTGAACATATATACTTCATCAGGCTTTCATCTAATTCTTCCCAAATTTTCTGACATTTCTCGAGACTTGCTCGATCGCTACAGTTGAAATAAACTCATATTCATGGATTTGTCGTTGAAATCGTCATATTCTATTGAAATAAAACCCGAAACACGTGAACTTTGGATGAGTATAACTCAAAATCTATATGATACATCGATCTGAAATTTTGCAGGGATATTCTTTGAGTTAAAAATTGATTTTGCTCAAAATTTCAGAAGTTTCTCGAGACTTTTGATTTTAGGGGATATCTACTTTAACATAAAATCATATTTATTTACTTTATTCAATAATACTTCAGAAAATAATGTAAGTATTTTTATTCCTATAACGAATATCGATTGGCATCTGCTGTGTACCGATCCAGTAGTAAAATACATGTTTGGTAAGACATCCACAGTATCGCATTAATTCCTCCACAATTCTCAAAATTTATTGCACTCCTCGCTACTTACTCGTGTCCTCAAAAAATGCATCTGCGATCCTCTGCTACAAAACAATCAGAGACTCGATTCTTCTATCTTAGCGTAGATAGATAGAAAGATAGGAAGATGTAAAGGTAAAGAGTTAGAACTGAAGGCGAATTTCCACATTCAGGAGACTCTTCATAAGAAATTCAAGTAGGAAAGTTATTAATTAACAAGTAAAAAATTGTTTAATTAATATTAAAGTAATAATATAATACTTTAAAATACGTATTATATTTAATGCGTATTATGTTTAATTTATGTCGAAGAAAACTTCTATTCTAACGCATCCATTTAGATAAAATTTCGTAAATACATGTATATACAAAATGTATTTATGATTTTGTATACGTATTTACGAATTTTTATCATAGATGCGTTAAAATAAAAATTTCTCTGACATAACTTAAGGCGGCAGGTCTAGTTAAACACAGAAAAAGACTTTCTTTTTACGAGTTCAGAAAACTTTTCCTGTTCAAAAGCAATCATTCTAAAAATTGTTATGCTATCAATACATAATAATATCTTACATTTTACAGTTGTAAAACCTCAAAATCTTGATCCTACGCGTCTCAAAAAATCATTATTATCAATACCATATTTATTTTTCAACAAAATTTCATTGGTATTATTTAAAGGTTTATTGTGACGCGTAGGATCAAGATTTTGCGGTTTTACAGCGGTAAAATGTAAGATATTATTAAGTATTATTAGTATACCAAATTTCAGAATTATTGCTTTTAAAAATAAAAATTTTTCTGGACTCATAAAAAGAAAATCTATTTTGGGTTTAGCCCAGGCCTGCCCCTTAAGGAGTACCTTTAATATGGATTCTTATTACTTTAATACTTTAATATCCTTAAAAATAATGTTTTAATGCTATATTTCGGGATATAAGGCCTATTGAAATAAACTGCAGGTGCTAGGCTACATTTTTAAGTACTAGTAAATGATTATGAACTGTTTCATAAAAAAATTATGACCCACCTCTTATAGACAAAATGTGCAGAATTTTCGTAAGATTTCTCTGCATTATCTGGATGATATGACCCAAAAATGTGACGTGTCCCCGTTACAAGTAACGGTTACAACACTGAGAAAACCATGGGCGAAAATAATCCCCGCGGTTTAAGAAGGCATATTATACATCGCGCGTGGTCTAAAAATATCCCCACTGTAAGACAGTGGTTGGATGCAATGACTACGGCAGTGTCAAATTTCCCCCACCAAATAACAACGCATGTTTACGATCACGCGCGGCAGCAAAAGTCGCTCATCCGTGGTGTGAAATTCACCCCATGTGAGTGACTTTCGCTGCGACACATGGACAAACGTTGTTAGATTGTGAGGCAAATTTCTCACCACGCAGGGTGACGCTCGCAGCCACGCATGACCGTAAACATCCAATGTCCCTCTGCGGTGAAGATTTTGTACCACAAGTGGGAGTTATCAATGCCCATGGTTTTCTCAGTGAATGCTCTTTCTTTAAATTGAAAATATCTGCCAAATATATTTCTGCCGACAACCTTGTAGTTAAAAACTTCCTAGAATCCCACGTAAAAATCTGCAGATTCTTCCCATAAAGTACATATCCCACTCTCTTCCAGTAACGTAAAAGAATCGGATCCCCCGCGCTCAAATTCGACGCAAGCCCCGCGAACGCTATCCATCCCCAGCTCCCTCTCTCAAGACATCCCGACAAGACATCAGCCACGCTCCTGCCGTCTACATCTTCCACGTCTTCGGCGTCAGTCAGCCAGACAAACAGCAGCTACTCCCCCTCCCTCCAAACACACGACGCGAGACTCGCGCCACCGCCGTCGCTGCACGCTCCCCCGGCGCGCTAATCCAACAGCCAGCGACTTCGGGGCCCCCCCGCGTCATTTGTTGACGGAGGTCGCGCGCGGGGGCTAAGAGCGATCGCTAATGACCTGGCGCGGTCGCGCCGCAGGCACCGCACCGCGGCCCCTTCGAAACACCGACGCGCGGCAATCGATCACGGACAACCAGCGCCGGCAAATCTAGCCGATACAACCACGGCGCCGGCCTGCTGCGGCCGATCCCTTAATCTGCGGAATAATAAATGCGAGGACGATTGCTGCACGGCTGCTGCCGCCGCTGTACCTCGCGTCCGCGCTATGCCTAGGCTATTCTTTATCCGCGCTGCTGCGGCGTCAGCGCGCGAGGGCCCTGGAGAATTACGATCTGGGTACTTACACGTGTGTGATTTTCGCTTGGTGTGTGTGTGTGTGTAGGGTGTGTAAGAGAGATATATCGAATGAAAGAAGCGATAGAAAGTGCGAATTCCGGGGTTTAGAAGGGAGCTCCTGCCGTGGCTGGTAGTCTCGTGGCACGTGATGGATAACACGCGTGCAAACGTTGGGTGAAGTGAATTCTCTACGAGCTGCGTTTTCTTTGTGGTTTGTTCGAACGTACGTTGGGGAGATGTGCCTGAATTCGAGTGGTTTTAGAAATCTGACGCTCATTGTTCGAGTGTTGGGTGGATAATATTATCTACTGACAGTGGAACATATTTTGTTAGTGTCTTATTAGTGTTTTGAGAGAACCATGTAGAATGTATGTGGTTTTGTGTTTATTCTATTTTATTAATTAATGTACTAACTGGTGGTATTCAACTTCGTCGATAAAAATTGTTACTTACAACCTTCCGAAATATTGATATATATATATATATATATATATATATATATATATATATATATATATATATATATATATATATATATATATATATATGTATTATACTTTATAGATGTGGATTAGGCGGAACGAACAAACAGGCACATAGACAGACAGACAGACAGACAGGCAGATATTAATATGAATTCAGAAATACATTGCAAGGTGATATTTAAAAATATTTACTATAAATTATCAAATTTAATTAAAATTTATAAAAATGTACCCATTAAAATAACTATAATTTTTCAACTATCGTTAACTATCGTTTAATTCAAACTAAGATGAAAGTAGACGTCATACGTTTCAATTTGAGAAGTCAAATGTGTAACAGAATTATTTTGGTCTAAAGTTACGTAGACGGGAAATCATGCTAAATATAGCAGAAAAATTAATGAGTTTTTGACTTGTAAATCTATCAATTTTCATGATTATTGTAGCTTGGTTTTAAATCTAGACGAACTTATTTAATAAGATATATATTTAGTAAGTTGTGATTATTTGAATATGCGTCTATTTTGATCACAATAAAGCACATATTTGATACTAGCACCTATTCTCGTTATCTAGAACTTACTCAATCGAATTGCGAGTGCTGAATTTCATATCTAGGCACCATTAAATAATCCTTGAAGTTTTATCAGAATCCAGGACCCACATTCCTAGATCGGTGATTGTGTTAAATCCATAAAAAGCGTTTTTATAAGCTTAGGTAATTATTTTTTGTTCATAATCTTACATTGATCTAGATTCATTTGAGAAAACAGGAGATTAAGTTAAAACTTTAACTTTATCTCTCATTCTTTCCTTTTTCCAATGAGCGAATTCAGATGGCTAATAAAATGTTTTGCTATGCGCTGCCGCCGCGATGCAAAAGTGGCAATGCCTTTGGAATCGCGAACATGAGAGTATAATCCCTCGACATGCCTGCCACCGTGGTGAAACGTATGCAGCACCGAATAATGCGACGCGCGTATTATTTCGGCTGTGTATAAACTTTTCCTCCCACGGCGTTCCGCCTATTCGCGTGGCTTATGCGCTTTTACAACAAGCGCATGTTGCTCTATAATAATAGTAACGGGTAAAAGTTGGCGCTAGCGCGAGGCTGTTGCGAAAACCTGCGTGTGTACGCCGCTGTACACAATTTGACCACCAAGGAAATTTGTGTGCCTTATTCGCGGCATCTCGTAAAAATTTGACATCCTCTCGACGAAACTCTACCCAGATACAATCTGCTTCCTAAAAAAATCGATTTCACTCAAAGACATCAAAAAGCACTTGAAAAGAAATCATACAGAAAAGCTGAAAGCTTTTTACGTGGTATTTATACATAAATATTTGAAACTCAAAAGGAACCATTAACAAATTACATAATACCGTTTTGAGAATTATAGATCCCCTCTCCCCTCAAAGTGTGACGTAATTTGTGAATAACCTCAAACTTTTAATGCGTTTGTTTTAATAATTACTGCTTATCTGTGACGAACGTGATAAGAAAAGTAATTGACCAATCGGTCTAAAAGTTTAGTATCAAAACCGATTAAAGACTAGAAAATAGGCGAAAAAAAAACAGTTTGTGACACCTGTCGAAAAAAATTTATTTTTATAATTTTTTGACAACTGCAAGAATAAATTTTAATCTACCTATCTATCTAAACTTTATAACTTCTAATAGGAATTTTTTCACTATTTTCAACGCTATTTATATCAAATAATGATATAGTACGAAAACACGTTAAATAGATCATTAAATCGTAGCTTTGTTGATGATTGTAATCTAATCTTTCAGATGTGATTGATATCACAATAGCCTATGAAAGCCATTGAAAAATGATGGCTAATTTTTTACTTTGAAGTTGATATTATAACGGTTATTTTCTCTGTCGTGAATTAAAATGTATAGAATTAACGTTCTCATTACGTTTTCTTATTATAGTCATAAAAGGATTATTATCGATCAAATTTATTTTTTCAGAATCAATTAAATAGAAAAAGATGTATATTAATTATATTAATGACGCCACGTTGCTACAGTTACGTGACTTCCAATGCAATATATACAGTGCAATATTATATAGGACGTCACGTGATTGTACCATTATGACGTCATTAGTAAAGAAATTTTGGTTAGAAGATAAAGGAATACAAATTGTAGTATATTTAACATTATATTATTTTTCATTGATTGTAAAAAATTAAAACATAATCGATAATAATCCTTTTATCACCTATAAAGTGTGAAACAATGAAAACAATGTTTTATGCAATATCTTAATTAAATAAATCAATACATACATTTATAATAATTTAAAATTTTTCATTATTTATCTTTCTATGATAAGATGTAATTCTTCTAACCAATTATTTCTTTAGCTCATGTTTCATCAATCACGCGCTTTTGCTTTACATTACCTACTTTTTTTTCGCTTTCTTCTAGCAAAATTGTCTGGCTTCATTTTATTTTAATTATGAATTTAGATCTTTTATAACATGATTAATGCTAAAGTTAGCTAAAGAAAATTTAATTTAAATAACTTTGATAAATTAATAAATTTGCTTCACAGCGCTCTCTTTGTTTATAATTATAATTGGCATCATAGTTAACGATTATTCGGCGATCATATATAATGCATACATATGTTCAGTCAGTAAGTAATACCGATTTTCGATTGGTGAAGTAGCGATACGCTTTAAATAATGAACCCTCCGACCGCTACCTGGCCTATTGACCCAGACAAAATTTCAAAATCAAATTTCCCGAGATAAGAAGAGGAGAGAGCATGAAATAATTAAGAAATTTAGCTTCAAAAACTATTACGTAATGTAGCTGAGGTCTTGATTCTAAACTATAATTTTGTTATGATTTTGTAAAAATGAATAACTTATAAAACAGAGGCCTGGACAAAAAGGACCCAGGTAGCGGTCGGAGGCTACAAAAATAAGCTAGCGGACGAATGGTTAAGTTTTATATAATTCGCGACAGACAAAATAATCGTTACAACATAAACTGCTAAGTGAAAAATTGGCTATCGATTTTAATGGTTTTCATGTACAATTAAAACATGACATCAACTGCATCTGAAAAATTAGATTACAGTATTCATAAAAATTATTAAAAGTTTTTTTATCGTGTTGTCTTATTATTTAATTTATCCTGGTGGAAAACAGTCTCATTCAAAGCCAGTATTCAGCCATTAATGGCCAATTATAAATATTATTGACCGAATACTCACTGCGAATCAGATTGATTTCTATCAGGGTAATATAAATAGCATTAAAAGTAATGAAAAAGGCCTTTCAATGCTCTTAGTATCAAAAGTAAATTTAAATCACAAACTCATTTTTGCATATTGAAAAATGTTGTTCATATATTAAAATACCTAAAGAACAAGAAAAATGAGGTTGCAGAGGTGTACTTCCACGTTGTCCAACTCATGATCCTTTCAAGATAAGCCAACCCAATCTCAACGCCAAAAATCCAACCAATTCCACTGTCTTCTTTAAGTTTCGAAAATTATTTACCCCTCAGCATCTGCCACGATCAATTTCGTTCATATTAAACGCAGTCGCATCCCCGTCGACACATTTCCGCGCCGCGCGCGTCTCTCCTCCACACCTCGAGAGTATAAATCGGCGCGCTCGCGACTCTGTAGCAGTACCCGAGGAGCCCGTGCGCGCGAGAGCTATAGCGTAATGAGGACAAATGAAGTGGCTAAATTATACGCGAGTGTCCCTGTGGGGGAGAGGGAAGGATGGCGGCCGGGCGGCCGGGCGGCCAAGCTCGCGCGCTCATGAGTTATTCATGGGAGTCTATCATAGCCACTCCATCCAGATTGCGAGATTAATCGAGCGCGCGCGAGCACTTCTATATACGTACCGGCGCAAACCAACCTCTACTCGTGGCTGCTCGCCTGGTGCCACACTATCGATGCTTCTTTCTTATTTGCGAGCGAGAGAGAGACGAGTACATACCTATGCCACATCGTTTATTCAGCTGCGGATGATTTTGCTCACTCGCTTGCTAATATCTCGTCGAGCTGAGCGAGCTTTGTTCACGGGTAATTCGATATTATTTCTTGGTGAGACGAGCTGTGCTTGAGTTTTGGGTGCATCTCGGGAAGGTGCTGTTTTGGGTTGCTTATTTATTTACATATATCTATTATTGTATATTTTATTTTTCTATATATGTCTATTATTATTTATCCTACTGGTTTGATGCCAGATATGAAACTGAGAAATTATATAATACCGAGTAAAAACGGATTACCAACACAGCACACAATGGTACAGTGTCAGCAAGGTTTCATGCAAGGTTTGAAATCTTTCAGAAATATTTCAATGAAAGCTTTTCGAAATGTTGTTAATTACGAATATTTCTTAAAATATGGTTGTAAGATTTCCCCAATATTGTAATGAAATATTTCATATCTATATTTCTAATAATATAATTAATATTGCGAAAATAATTACGAAAGATTTAATTTGAAATATCTCTTAAAATATTTCACTGGAATATTAAATAAATACAATAGAAATAAATTAATAAATAAAAGTAAATAAATAAAATAAAAATAAATAAATAAAATAAAAATAAATTAATAAATAAAAGTAAATAAATAAAATAAAAATAAATTAATAAATAAAATTAAATAAATAAAAGTAAATAAAGAAAATATAAAAAATAAAATAAATATTAACAATATTCCATGTTGTCGGGTAAGAACCTCCCGACAAATACTTTCTAAGTAAGTTTATTAAAAGTTTCTGTAAAAATTCGAAATATAGTTTAAGGTTTTCTGCAATGAGGACCGAAAAATTTTAGAAAAACGTTTCGGTAAATCTTTGAATCTTTCTGCACGACATGATTTAGAATCATTGTCGAAATATTTGAATAACATTTCATGGAATATTTTAGGAAATGCTTTTATAACAATTCATGTAAATTTTCAAAAAAGTTTTGAAAATATTTTTTTCAAATCTTAAAAAGAAATTTTAGTGCACAAAAAACCTACAATAAAACGTATCTAAAACATTTCTGAATTATTTTCTGAAACGATTTTTGTTATAATTTTATGAACATTTCATGAAATATTTCTGCAAGGTTTTGTCAATATTTCATAATATTATTTCAGAAAGTTTTTTGAAAACTTTTATAATGTTTACACAAACTTACAGTAAGCTTTCTTTAAACTGTTTACACAAACTTACAGTAAGCTTTCTTTAAAATGTTTACACAAACTTACAGTAAGCTTTCTTTAAAATGTTTACACAAACTTACAGTAAACTTTCTTTACAATGTTTCCTGAAACATTTCACTGAAACATTGTGTGTTAGCGTATAATTGAATGTAGTCGCACTTACAATTTCATAAAATTGTGAATTTTTGGCATGTGTCTTGACACATGACATGTGCACTCGACGTTCTATTCTCATGATCGAACGCGTTGGAATTTTTTGGAAATATTGCAACTTTATTGGGTCAAACGCATTGCTTTTATAACCTTATTGAAGGATTTAAAATACTTCAAACGCATTCGTTCATAAGAAAAATACGTCGAGTGTATTTACTTACTTGTCATTATTGGGGGTCTGGATCGGATAACGCGCTGAAGGCTCGAGATCGAGGAAAAGTTAGAACAAGTTAGAAAAAGTGAGAACAAAACAATTTTTGTAGTATAAAAATGTTTGCTGTTATCAGTTTTATGTATGAAACTGTGCTTTTTTATTTTTCTTATTCAGACAAATTGTTATTTCAGTTCCTTTTACAAGTTTTATGCGCTTGGCGAGTTATTCAATTTGAGCCTTCAATTGTATATCTTCAAATATATATGTATGTGAACCTTAAAGGTTGTGAAAAAGGTAAAATGTAATATATAATAATGCTCCACTACATATCGTATTTCCAGAACAAATCTATGACAACTCAAAAAATTTTAACGTGATCTTTGAAGATAAAATAAAAACTCTTCATGTACTTCAAACACGGTTTAAAAAGATTGAGAAACTATAACAAAATAATATAATTTAAGTAAATATCTGCGGCGAACCGGAAAAACGAATTAAGTCCACTTTTTTTTAAATTGAGTTTTGAGCGATTTTAGTATCCTTACATAGTATATTTCAGATGCAATTGCAAAAAATCAAGAAAGTGTAAAAATATGTGACCCTATCAACTATTTATGAATTTTTAAACATTAGTTTAAATGAAAATTGAAAACTTTAAACCTTAATATCTGAAAAACATGAAACGTGGACTTAAATCGTTTTTCCGGGAACACACAGATATTGTTATTGCATTAAATGTATATGTTATTGTTCGCTTGGTAAAATAAAATTTTCACTTGGCATAGTTTTATTTGGAGGTGCAACAAGGTTATAAGCAAAAATAAATTAAAAGTAAAAATTGTTTACATCCAATTCAATCATAGCATCATCCCCAAATCATCTTCGTAAAAGCTCAATTTATCATTCTCGGCGTAATTCGCCTTCCTCCCTCTTTATACCGTACTCGGCGCGCAATGTAAATTCGATTCTCTAACCGCGCTCGGTCCGCACCGCGCTCGAGTTAAAATCTGCGGAAAAACATTTGCCGGCCCGTGGCGTCGACGCGGGCCCCACCGCCAGCGGCATCGGCGAAAAGGAGAAAACAGCGCAATAGAGTATACACAAGACTTTTCTCACGTACGCGGTACGTGTACGTCAATACCGTCTCCTTTCAGACGCCTCGCGCGCACCGACCAGTAAAATAATAATGGAGAAACCGCGGCTGCTGCCACCGTCGTCGCCGTGCTTGCTGCCGCGAGTTGGAGTGGCACAGGATAGGAGAGAGAGAATTTCTTGTCGAGCAGTTGCGCGCGCGCGCGCGTCTAGACGTGCGAGAAATGGGCGGAGGTATGCGGGTAAGCCTGGAAGGAAGGAAGGAAGGAAGGAAGGAAGGAAGGAAGGAAGGAAGTCGGCGACGCGAACAAGCGCGCGTGAGAGCAAGCCGAGAACGCGAGCGTGTTTTATGGGCCGACCCTAACGAGGCTCGATGAGACTCATCTCTCGCGACCAGCGCGCCGGCGCGCAGCCCGAATTAAAGGAACCGATTAAACCTGCGGGACGCGATTCGGGGAGTCGCCTTGTCTTGATAAGGGAAATTACTTATGAAACCAAAGGCGCGAGAAGAAAGCCCCGGGATGGCTCTGCATTAAACTTTTCTCAACTTCCATTTCGTGGATCGTTTCTCGACATTCAAATGAGACTGACGCTACCGCGGATGCGGATGGGGATGCAGTTTTGCTCTCGCGGAATTGCATCGCGATGGAACGAGGAGTTTTCCGGGCTTTTATTTTTGGAGAGCTGAAGAATGGATGGGGAATTGCTGTTTGAAAATAATTTGTTGAGTGTAAGACTGGGGTGTTTAGTTGATTGATGGCTTTATTACACTTCCTACGAAGACTAGGGTATTTAACCATTTCGATCACGACTCTTTTATTTGCGGAATTAAATACAGGCTATTTGGTATGTCGAAAGTACATGTTTAAACTAGAATTTGGGTGCAAGATTTGGTTGGATATCTCTTATTAGATATGAGTTCTGTGGACATAACGAAAAAGAAGAATTTTGCTATTACGGGACAGTATTTTATTTTTTGAACTTCAAATTCATGTATTCATGTAGATTTCATGTATGTATAACTATTTACAATAATTTTTTTTAACAAAACCAAAGTTTTAATAGCATATTATTGCATCAGGTTATAGACAAATATCATAGTTTGAAGCTGAAAAATTAAATTTAAAGTAGGTCTCGTAAGTGAATAGGTTTCTCAAGAGTCTCCTCGTCCTATGACAACTAGCACTTAGATTTTCTTATAAAGACTGAAGCTATTTTAGCAGTTTCAAAAAAGTGATGACTTTTATTGGATAATCTGAGAAGTGTTAGTTCACATAAGAGGCTCCCGAAGAAACTAGACTTTTTTAGAAATCTGAAATTACGCTAGTCTTCGCATAGCACGACGGTTAAACAGTGTATTGATTATTTTTCAAATCGTTTCAATATCAATTTGTCATATTTTCATTAAAATCCAACGATCAGGGGCTTCAAAAAGCCAATTCCAAAATAAAAATTGGTAGTACAAAAGCTACGATTCCATTATGATTGAATGCCTGTGAAGTGCATAATGCATACGTCTTAATAAGGTTTCAATTCATACATTGGTTTCAGAAATTGAATAGTTGCTGTAGCTCTATTATATCACATGAAATAATATAATAAACCAAGTAGATATGAAAGCGGAGATTCAGTCGCACAGTCACAGCGTTAATTAATTCCATCAACAAAAAGAAAGAGGAAAAAGAAACAATAACCTAAATTAAAATCCCCAAAATTAAAAATTATAATTCCAAAAGAGCCCCTGCCAAGGCACGAAAATATGTCAATTCTCGCTTGAACGTACGCGCGGCACGCAGCAGCGGCAGCCATTCGCTCGCTCGCTCGCATGCGCCGACAAAAGAGCCATATGCAAAGAGGATGCAGAACCGAGGATAGCGCCGAGCGGCAATTAAGCGCGAGAGCCGGCCCCCTTCAAAGTGAAATAAGACTCGGTTACGTCATATATAGGGTGGCCGGAGAAGAGCGCAGCCGGCTGAATAAATGCATGAGCCAACGCTCGCTCGGGCGCAAGTATGAAATATACGATCGATAGCCGTCATCTGTTGCGCACTTTTTGCCCAGAGGGACCGGGCGGGGGCAGAGAGGACGAGGTGCAACGAACGACGATGAAGACGTTAAATCCCTCGCTACGGCCGACATACACACACACACACACACACACTGGATCCTGGCCAAACGATTTCGACGAAGGAGATAGAGATGGAGTCCGGCGCGCGTCCGACCCGACGACCTCTGGCCTGGCCTGGCTCTCTGCAGCGCCGCTCCGCTGTGCGGCCTGTGTGTCTATGCGCGCGTTTGTGTTTGAGCGCGCATTCGAATGGCGAATGGCGCTTTAAAGCCCTCGCAATGGCAACTTTGCGGGCCACGAGAGTCGAACTGCCGCTGGCCCGCTGCTGCATACACACACGTACACGACATTCTCTGTCTCTGTATCGCTCTCGTTCTGGCTTTCATTTCGTTTCGCTTTATATCGGAAAAATAGCGAACGATGCCAAATCGAATGCATGGATTATATATAACTAGTTTGACTCGGTCCTTCTATTCTCCCTGCATCTTCTAGCTCTTTTCCGGCCTTGGGAGTGAGCTCTTAATTTTCGTTTGTGCAACCAGCAATGGACTTGTTGAACAAGAAGCTTTGCATCGCCTGGAAAATCTTCGTAACAAGAGTGATTTCGCAGAAAGGTGTGTTAAGGGGGTAAAAGGCTGTCTAAGTATGAATATTTGAAAAATTGTTTATGAGTGTAAATTTTCTCTAAAAGCAACTTAAATGTTCAAATTTGTGCTTAATTATATTGTGTACATAACATAAAAGAAAAAATACCCAACCTAATCCATTGCTATCCACTGTCTTCTCGATGACTCCCAAAGTTGACACTTTCACAGTTACCTACCGTATTTTTTTTAATTTTCAATCTTTTGACCTAAAATGTCTTTTTTACATTCTTTGTATAAGTATTCATGTCTGTGACCTATAAAACATAAAGATTGTTCAGTTTGATTCAAGAAAAAATATTATAAATAATTATTCTTTGAAAAAATGAATAAAAATAATGATTTTACAAGTTAAAATAATTGTTTTCTATGATCAAACTCAATAAACTTTAAGCTTTTTGGTTACAGATGTGAATACATGTGCAAAGAATATGGAACAAAATTTTGTAGGTTAAAAGATTGCATATTTTAAAAAATATTCTACGGTAACTGTAAAGGTGAGTAGCAATGAATTAGGTTGGGTAATTTTTTTTCTTTTAATGATTTTTTAACTTTCTTATTATTTACATAATATAACTAAGCATAAAATAGAACATTTTAGCTGTTTTTAGAAAAAAATATACGTTCATTAATATTTTCTCTATTTTTCATATTTAGACACCCTTTTACCCGACTTAACGAGGTGGAGCTACATTTCTGATAGTTATAATAATAAAAGTACTGTGAGCATATTGTAATTCTTTAAAAGATAATTTACTGTGTTTTATTTGTATTTTCAAGTATGACTTGTAAGAATTTATAAAAATGTTCTTCATTATGTATATTGTAATGAAGAAATCCGTATAAATTTCAGAGCTCGGTACTTTTTACGAACTGAGCTTGCATAAGAGGAAAAGACGTGGATTTGAATCTCGTAAATCTACAAGTGAAAGAGCGTCACGAGTGGCCCGAAAACAGCACAGCTGTTTTATAATGGACAGAAATCATAAATCTTGAAACTTTGTACTGGTTTCCAGGAAAATGATTGTTGTAATTATTTCAGGAAAACTTTATTTAGCTGCATTAAGGTAAGCATATTTACTTTAATCTGCGTGCACGGTTTACGCAAATGCAGCTTTAATAAACTGCAAACAGCTTTAAAGTAATATATTTCCGGGAACACTATACTTTGCATTAGAAACAGCGGTGATAATATTATCATTCCGTAAAAGTCATACATAACATAATCTCGTTATAATTATTGTAATTTGAAATAAAATTTTTGCTGCAATTTTATTTAACGCAATTTCATATATAATTCTCGAGATTCTCAAGCCGCGAATTTCTACGTACTACAGATAAAGAGAAAACCTGCGACTCGTAAAAATATCTCATTACCAAAAATTAGAATTTCGCTCCCCCCTCCCGAAGTACGCCGTAAGGATACTTTTCACGTTCTACGGCGCGGAGTGAGGCCAATGGAGGTCAGCGAAAAGAGGAGGAGGCGGAGGCGAGAGACGGAGTGCGCGCGGGTGGGAGAGCAAGGGGGAAAAAAAGCGAGAACCTGTCTCTCCGCTTTCAATGCCAGAGACTCGTTCCGCTGGAAGTGGATTTTCGCAAGGTAAACGAATCAGGGGTTGATTTCTCAAATAGTTTTCTCCTCCCACTTACTTGGTCGAGTACGACAACCACTACACCTTTATCTCGCTATCGAATTTCTCCCCGTGGCGCGCACGTTCTTCCTCCGGCTTCTCCGTACGCTTTTTGCAGCACAAAGAGAAACGAAAAGGAGTAACCTATTCGGGGAACAAATGAAGGAAAAAAACAAGCGATCGAGCAAGAGCGAGGGAAAACGAGGCCGATGGATTGACCGATTGATTGATTGATTGATTGATTGATTGATTGATTGATTGATTGACCGAGCGTATATTTTGACAGCTCGGATTCAAACTGCGCAAGTAAACTCGCGCCCCGGCACTCCACGTAGAGCATTTGCATATTAGGTGCATAAAACATTTTGGAATTTTGAATAAACCGGCAAATGCTGTTATTCGCTTGTTTGCCTTGTGGAATTGGTTTAGCGTGAGCATCTGGCGCGGAGCACTCGGGTAAATCGAATTACATAACAATTCGCGGTTTTTGATTTACGGATTTGGAAATTTTGAGAGACACTAATGCTTCCAACAATAGCAGTTTTATCAAACCGTAACCCGAATATTTTAACTACTGCATGCTACGCGTACCCTGAGCAATGTTTGTCTATTGCGAATATTATATTTCAATTTTTGAAATATCTTCAACAAGAGCGTTTGAGCAACGAAGTAGTTAAGTAACATTGACAAATTAATATGTTTACGTACACGTTATTTAAAAAATTTTAAAAAATCTATTTTGTTATTTGAACGTGTTGTAATAAACTAGAAAATTATTTGAAAATTGAACATACTGAAAATTCAATATAATACGTGTATTATTGGCAGTCACCTAGAGACTGGATATTTCTACGAAAATGATGAGACAATCAAATAAAGTATAAAAGAATACTATGTTGTCGATGATAAAAAAAAGTTATTAAATAGCATGTGTGAAAATTGATGTCTATTAAAATATGTCAATCAAAGTTTTATAGAACAAGAAAAACGCACCGAATTTGCTTTAAATTTTTCATTTTTTTTTTTCAATTAAAATTTATGCATAAATCCATATAAAAGTTTAATTACAAAACGTTCATTTGAGCAAAAATGTTAAACTCAGCAAAAATATTTGTGACTCCGTAAATTCTATCATAGATCTGCCTTAAGAACTGAAAACACTAACAATGAATAAATGTTTACTACGCTTGTATATGGCATTGATTTAGAAATTTTCTCATGCGAATAAGTATTACGAACAAAGAAGCAGACCGATGTTTTTCAGCTCGCATATACAACGCATTCCGAGAACTTGATACTTCGAAAACATGGCAATATCGAAGTTTAAAAATTTGAGCACTCTTGCTGGTCAGACGGGGGTCGGGGGGGGGGGGGGGGGAGGAGGTCTAAGAAAAATCGAGGGTCGCCGCGAGACAGCTAGCGTGCGAGCGCGTTTGAAGACGCATCGTTGTACGTGCGTCGTGCACAGTGTAGGGCGTACGTGTATATAAATATACACACACATATATATATACGTATATATATATATATATATATATATATATATATATATATATATATATATATATATATATATATATATATATATATATATATATATATATATATATATATATATATATATATATATATATATATATATATATATATATATATATATATATAAACCTAGGGCCACTGCCATTGCACACGGTATATCTAGACGTATAAGAGATAAAACCAATCGCGTATATAGCCGCGGAGCGTGTGCACACAGAAATTTATTGTCGCAGATTATCTGGCCTGGCTCCAAACACAAACACATTTCTTTCTTTGCAGGATGAATGAGAGTCGCCACCGCGGCGTCTATATATCTATACGTATAAAATGCAAGGTAAAGAAACGACGACGACGACGACGGCGACTGCGGGAGGACACGAGCGAGCGAGAGAGAGAGAGAGAGAGAGAGAGAGGGGGGGATCCATACAGGTACTTGGTTTCCCCTTCTCTCTCGTCCTGTCATTCCTTAAGAGGAGGTTAGTGTGCGTTTGAATCTCGCGGAAGTAGGGGATTTCGCCCGAAAGACGTGCATTGCTTTTTATTGTTGGATAGACCATTTGAACAACGGCCAACATGGCGAACCGAGATCTTGCCGGAGCTTGCCCTCCCTGCATCAGCGCCAGTTCACTTCAGGTCCTCCTGCATCTCCTTCGCTACATCTCCCTCTCTCTCTCTCACTTTCTTTCTCCCTCTCGAAGAATGTCGTCGCGCTGTAATGGATTTATACTCGAGGGCACGGAATAGCTGCGCTACGGGGATGAGGCAGAGGAGGACGTGGACGAGGACGAGGATGAGAAAGAGAGAGAGAGAGAGAGAGAGATGTATCCTTGCCGAGTCACGAAAATGAGGGGAAAAAAGACGAAGACGGCGGCGCGCCTTACGGGGAAGAAAAGGCCAAAGGGATGTCCGGGAGTTGAGCCCGAGTACAGCTACGAGTCGGGAATTTCAGTGACGAGAAGAATTCTCTCTCGTCGCTTTCGTTCCCGCTCTGATATGTATATGTATACATACAACGGCGGCGCGCCGGGACAACGGTGCACATAGACGCGCCGGTATGCGTTGATGCCCGGGCTTTTATTCGTGTATAAGCTGTGACCCCCCGTTCTCTCTTTCTCCGTGCGCTTAGGCGCTTTTGCATTTCTTATCCTCCTCTCTATTTCCTTTCGCCGAGCTATCTGCTGGAGGTATCTTATATACTTATATCACAAGGAGAAGAGAGATTTGTCATGGTCGACGGGTCGCGCGGTATGCCGTACATTGCAAAACCAGCGCGCGCGATCGTGCGAACACGAGGGTGTTACGCATATTCCTCGATTGTCTCGTAAAGCTACGTGCTTGACTCTTTTTTGGTAATAAGTCGCGTTGGAGAACGATATTCGTCTTACGTAAACATGAATAACAATTGTGAGTGTTCGTAATAACGTTACAGCTTTCAATTTCCATAATTAACCGTGTAATGTCAGGATGACAAGTGAAAAAGAATTTCTCGATAAGCTTTATTCGTGTTTCGAGAGTCGTGCTTTCACACTGTGCAATGCAGATTAGTCTAAATTTAGAATGAATAAGATATAGCTTCTCTTTAAAGAAAAGGTAATTTTTGAGCTTATTTTTTAATTTGTTATTTTCGCATACAAACAGCATTGGAGAATCTTTAGAAAGTAAGGTAAAAATTGCCAAAAATTAAGAAAAATAATAGTTAAAGAACTCAACGCATATTGGCGGGTGAAAAGTCAAAATTTATCTTCATGCCATGTTTAAAACAAATTATTTATATAATATATTGACGTCTACATTTATAAAAATATTTACAACATTTTTGTTGTAAATCTAATTCTGAATTTGAAAATAGTGACAAAAGAAACTACAAGAAATATGTTTATTTCATCTTACAAGATCTGTTATCAATAAATGTGCAATTCTGATGCTACCGTACCCAACTGCGAGCCCTTCATGAAGAATTATATTTATATCGAATATGCAATAAAAGATACAAATATAGATTTATAATATTTTTTAGGTAAATACGAATTAGATATTAAAATACTGTAATAGATATTGTTTGAACAATATATCACAAGATATATTTTACCTTTCGTCTGGCATTTTTGGTTCTATTTTCAGAAAATAACCATGACTACTTTGAAGCTTATGCATTTTTAACTCTCCGCGGTTACACGGGGTGCAGGTAACTCTCACAGCTTTAAATGGCTGCCATATCCCAAATTAATATTTATTTTAGGTCGAAATAATTCCTGAACCTTCAGGAGGAAATGTAAAATATGAATAAAACATTTGTATTTATTAAGTTATAGCCTGAACATAGTATAAAAACCGGAAAGCCAGAGTTTCGGAAAATATTGACTTGTTTCACTTGAAAACAATTGTCCAATGCAGATAATGCAGAAATAACAAATTAACCAAAAACCGTTTCCAAAAAGTACGTAAGGTAAAGTACCCAGTACTGGGACAGTTTTTAATGTGATTCACGAACGGACAACGATTTTAGAACCAACAAGCAAAATTGTTCAAAACATTTAAATCTAACCATTAATTTGCAATCAATTTTACTCATTTATGCACATACAAAGACATTAAAATGCTTTTTTATATTAAAAGAGTACGTTTGAAAAAATGTACACAAGGATACAGAAGTGGGACGGGCTATATCGACCTGGACGCAGTACTGGGACATCCTTTGGATGCAGTAGTGGGACATATATTATTAAATGTGTCCCACTACTAGGTTATGCAAATTGAGAGGCATGCGAAGTGGGACTAAAATTCGCCTATACGCGCTTCTGAAACGTAACCTCAAAAGATTTGTATTTTGTTTTATAATAATTTTAAGCTCTAAATTAACAAATCATCGTCTCGACTACAAAGATAACATCATAAACAACGCTAATGCATCGATACTTTTATCATATTTAATAGTAACAGAAGTGTTTTGCTACTGTCCCAGTACTGCTCCCAATTTTCACTTTGTCCCGGTACTGGGTACTTTACCTTATACTTTCTCTCAAAAACGAGAAGGAAAAGTAAAACGAATGATCCCCAAACACCAAGCGAAAAAATGACACAAAGCCAAAGCGACCGACGGCAATTCCAGCCAGAAACCATCCACGGCCGTAGCCGTGTCTAGCGCGCTATAGCTGCTCCGGCCTTCGGTTCGCCGGGTAATACGGCGGCGACGCGGCGTTAATTCAGGACAGTGCCCCGGTAACAGTGATCCGTCTTACGCGTCACGAAATTATATATTGCCATATAGCGGGCGCTGCTGGCGCTCCCGCTGCTACCGTATATATACCATACAGCCGGGCGACACGGTGTATTGGAGCGCAAGCAGACACGAGACATAATTTCCTAGCGCGCTCGCGCTCGTTGCGTAATGAATAAGCTCATCGCGTAGCTGCGTCACGTGTCACCTGAAAACTTTGAACACTTGTCAGTGAGGCGCGCGCGCGATCACGTGCCCCCGCGCGGATGTGTGTCTGTGTATGTGCGCGCGAGCGCGCGCCGGGCCGTGATACAACGCCTATAGTCCTCGCGCTCGTTCATAATTCAGGCGCATATTTTGATTAGGGCGCCGTATTGAAATTAACACGAGCGTCGATGTACGCTGTTTGAGAATTTTTTATTCCGATGGGTGATAGGGTGCCTCGGTATCGGGGGCAATGCGAAAGCGCTGCCGTACTTTACTAATAACTTTTAATTTAATCGGAACGTCAAGTTATTTACGGGTGCAGTAATGTCACTTAACTCTAGTTGAATTTGTTTTGTTCAATTCATTTATTATCGCTTGCTTGTTGCAATTTGATTAACTGATTTAAACACAGTAAATTATGTGGATTCGTATAAACTGTAAAACACGAGAGATTTCACTCATATATTAATTATAATCATCATAAATGGATTTATATTACTAATAAAAGTTCAAAAATTACATTATGAAGGCAAATTAAAAAATGTAATTTGTCAAATATTTTGATTATGAATTCATGTTAAAATTATTTAATCTGACAAAATTATGAATAATATATATACAAATTATTTAGGAGAGCCAAAATGGCCATCGTGGTTATATCAATTATTTATATACTAAAAGTTAGCAGAAATGTACGGTCAAAAAGGTTTTAAATATAAATATTTCCAGATTAAAATATACACTTGCCTGGCACTTTATTTAATTTTGTTAACAATCGGTAGTCAAAATATAGCACTTCTTCTGTGTCGCGTTCACAGTTTAAAAGATTATTTAAAACCATACTGATTGTCGATCGTAACGATTTCCGTTTATATTTTATAAATCAATAGACCAAATAACAGTCTAAATTCGATCACGTTCTAATCGACATATAACCTCTCCAGAATCTATATACAGCCAAACATTTCATCAATGTTATGAAATTCGAAGTTACCTAAGTTGATGAAAATATACTACGTTCATCCAGAGCAATCATTTACAGCGCGCGATTCCATTATTTTTCATTTTACAGAGAGCCAAGAAAAAGGCGCGCGAGGCCGCGTCGTTTCTCACCGATTCACCAACACGGTACACTTTACTCGCGCGGACACTCGACGCGCAAGCCAGCTGCAATCCGGCAGAGATCGGAAAGTAAGTGCAGCTCCACGACAGAATTGAGCATCCTCCGCAATAGCCCAGCAACCCGTGTATACCTATATACAAACCTCCGGCCGCGGTCGCTCGAGCAATCTGCGGACGGCCCGTCGCCGACAAAACCAGCCCCACCGCGCTCTCGCGACTGCAGCTGACGTTTTATACTCGACGGAGAAAGGTGCGCAATAATAATTGTTCTGACTGCCATCAACGCCTCTCGCTGCGCAGTTGCGTTCCGCGAAACTCTCAAAGAGAATCAATTAATGCTGGAATGGACAATGGGCTTTGAAGATTTCGCGTAGACTTGCATATATAGGTATACGCACACTCTGCCCCTGAACTTGCGGGAGGGGGGGGGCTCTTTGAGGGTGGACACTTCTTTCGAGCCGCTGGAGCCTTTGTTGTGTATACTTTCTCGAGCAAGCGAGCTCCGTACGGGTTACGTGCGAAAGGGCAGCGGGAGAATTACTCGGGTGAGAATATTCGACGCGCGCGCGACAAAGGAGAAGCGGGCTGCGGTTATTTTGTCGTGTTTCAGCGCGATGATGAATTATGAATAGACGCAGCGGCGACTCGTTAATAGTTTTAATGGCTTTTTGTGAGACTAGAATAAGAAAACTAAAAAAACTTGCATTAACGCCAGCGGGAGGTCACTGCGGCCACAAATTGTTTTAGCTTTATTAAAAATCAATGGATTTTAGCAAACTAAAAGTAATACTCTTGTCAGTGCCTCTGGTTTATAAGTGTGTACAGAGTTTGAAATGTTAAGAAAAATTTAGTATAAACAACCGAAGTATAAAGAGGCAGTCACCACGAGCGCTGCCCGATCGCGACTTTTTTAAGTGGGTATCTAAATATGAAAGTTTATAAAAATGTTAATTATGTACATTTCTTTTTAAAAAGCTAAAATGTTCATTTTTATACTTAATTATATTATATACAGAACAAGGAAGATGAAAAATCATCAGAATAAAAAATTACCCAAAATTACCCTTTGCTACCCATCACCGTATTCACCGTGACTCCCCAAGTTGATACTTTCACAGTTACCGTATTTTTTCAAACTTTCAATCTTTTGGCCTTAAAAAATTCTTTTTACACAGGTTCTTTACGCATACGCGGGCAAAAAGCTTTTTTTTCGTAAATAAGTAAAATGTTGATAAAATAATTTACAAGAACTTTATAAGATAGCTTTGGAAAGTATAGATAATAAAATAAATAAAAAATAATAATACTATGCTTTTATTAAAATATACTAAAAAGGAATAAATAATTTTGGCTTCCGATATACACAGCAGTATTTTCACGATCATATTACTATATTATAGAAAAGCGCTCATCAAAAGCTTCAAGTAGGTTATGTATTAATTAATATAATTTGAATCTTTTGATGAGCTCTCCACGCTTTTATTTTTTGTATTATAGTAAAATAATAGTGAAAATACTTCTATATCGGAAGCAAATAGTATTTATTCCTTTTTAGTATATTTTAATAAAAGCGTAGTCTTAAAATTTTTTTTATTTATTTTATTTTATACTTTTTAATCATTCAATTGTTAAAAAGAATATTTTTAGTAATATCTCATCTATACACGCATACATACTCATATACATACAAACATATTATACATTATACACAAATGTACAAACGCAGTATTTTATTTAGTAAATTTGAATCATCTCCATACACACACAAGTATATCTATATATAAATCTTTGGGTCTACATACGTGTGCAAAATTTTAAAGCCATAAGTTGTTGAGAAATAAAGCGAGTTAAATAATAAATATAATAAATAAAAGCGTAGAATATAAAAAAACAAATTGTTTCAAAATCCGATATTTGATAAAGTATTTTCCGCGAAAATGATATACATGATATGCATGACTTTTATTCTTTCGAATAATTATACTTTATCAAATGTCGGATTTTTTATATATATATATATGTATATATTATAAAATTATTTAGCCGCCGCCGCCGTGTATAAGAATCAAGGTCTTTCTTCATGTATCCCTTTTTCTATGTTATTTTGGCCTGCTTTCCGAAAATTTTTCGTTATTTTACGTGATTTATGAGCTATTTAACGATATTTTACGCTAATTTATGCTATTCTACGTTTTTTAGATCTAAGAATCGGAACGTTCTCTGTATCTCCCCTTTCTACGTTATTATGGCCTATTTTTCGAAATTTTCCGGTTTTTTATGCTACTTATGAGCTATTTTACGTTATTTTACGTTATTTCACATTTGTTCTACGTTATTCTACGTTACTCTTCATATAAGAATAGGACCTTCTGCATATCTCCTCATGTCTACGTTATTTTGACCTTATTTTCGAAATTTTTCGTTATCTTTTCGTAATTTATGAGCTCTATACCATTAGTTTTCGTTATTTCAAACCTAATAATCGATGCCTTTTGTATATCTCCGTCATTCTACGTTATTATGGCCTATTTTTGAAATTTTGTTGTTATATTATCGTCATTTATGATCTATTGAACGTTATTGAAGTTATTTTATGTGATCTTACATTATTATATGTTATTTTAAAAAATTTTATGTTATTTATACGTTTCTTTCCGTTATTTTATGGTTATTTTAAAGGGGACTTGCTTTAATATTTGCTCGATGTTATCGGATTATTAACGTTCTAATAACAAATAATTAGTTATAAATATTATTAGATTGGTTTCGCAAGTTGTAGCTGATTTAAAGTTAATTAAGGTATCCTAATCAGAATAAAAGACAGAATATTATTGTGAAAATAAATTATTCATTAATTATTAATTTTTAATCAATTTTATGTTAATTTATAACTTTTAGATTATAATACCTGGGAAAATAAGAGTATTATTTCTGACATCCGTCGGGAATTACTGTTTATCCATAAATTCCGTAATCGTTTGTTATTTGCACATTATTATCCTTATTATTTGATTATATGTAACGTTATAATCATTTATGTAAAGTATGTATGACGTATATCGGCTGATGTATAGGTATGAGTTATTATGTTACATTATAATATTCAAAGTTATTTTTAACGTTGAGGTGAACATAAGGTTTTTTATTATTTCATTAATTTCCGTATTTTATGGTTCCCATAATTACGAAAATATGTGTATTATGTAAAAAGGCAGTGGTTGGCGCAGGGGGCAGAGCCCCCTAATGTGTATGTATATATATATATATATATATATATAGTTGACCTCTTACATTTAGAACATATTAAATTAGTCTTAATATATTAATTTTCTATAGAGTGTATACTTGCTACTTATGCTATCATCTTCTACATACCTAAATTAGCCAATAAGATAGAAACTTAAATTCCGTATAACAATGTAAAAAGCACCCGCTAACACCTTGGCTAATCCAAACGAACGTTCGTCACTTTTAAACTGGGGTATGCCGTGTAAGGTGAATGTCCAGATTTCTGTTCATATAACCATTTTGTATCAAACAAAAAGGTTTAAAAAGTTATTTTAACATTAATTTATAAAGCTGATATGATTATTATCTTAATTATGAATCGAACAATACAATGTAATGCGGGGGCCTGCGGCGGCTCAGTCGGTAGAGTGTCGGATTCCCACGCCGGTGACCCGGGTTCGAATCCTAGTCTCTGCCGATTGATACAAGCACCTCTGTAAAAATTACATGTGCTTTGTTTACAAACACACCGCAGACCCCCGTCGTCGATTAGCACCACATGGAAGCACAAACATGGCGACGTTAAATAATAATAAAAAAAAAAAAAAAAACAATGTAATGCGTAAACACCATTTTAAAGACTTAAATATTAATCGTAGTCAATTAAACAGCTTACGCAAAATGCACCTATTTATAATCACAGAAAAACGCGGTGATTTCGATGTGTACCTATTTCTGATCACCGTTGATTTTATAGACTTCATTCATATGATTTGTATCTTTTTATTGTATTAGTATATTAATACGCGTAAATACTTCACGATGCATAAGTAGAAAACAGTATACAGATTGTATAAATACAACTAAAACGTTATTTTTTCATGATTAGGAATAGAGACATGCAGAATTCATCTGCGTCTAACCTCAAACTATCACTATTATCAAGTTTTTTAATCAGAATTTACAATATTTTTAATTCAGCACTACAGTTTTTAGTTATAGTACTAAAAAGGTACAGATAGCTTGGGTATAATATATATTAGAACAACCTTCATATCTATAATAACGGAAAAACTTCGAGTGATTAGAAATAGGAACGTGAGCAGAAATTGGGACATTTACCTCACGGCATTAAAGCAGGTCGGAAATACCAAACACGGGAAATTTGCGTGGAGTTACACAGACTCCTACTGATGTTCTAGGATCAAGTACATGTTAATTCTTCTGAAAATTTTTATAAGTCTATATGCTATAAATAATTATTTTAAAAAATTTTAAAACGCGAATAATCCGGCTATTTTTTCTTCTTTTCAGAGGCTATATGCAAAGATATTCAATCCTTCGAAGACAAAGCAAAAATTCCGTGTCTCCTTTCCACTAAAATCCACGTTTAAACATTTATAGCAACTTATCAAAAATACTCCGACCTCAATTATACGTTAAATTTCCATAAAAACTGCAGCGCCAAAACTTTAATTCAATCACCCTGTAATCAAATCACAAAGAAAATGGCCAAAGAAAAACAATATCTCGATTAGCATCGTTCATAGCTCTCGCGCACCTCCAACGGGCGCAAATTCAAACTCGATATCCCGAATAAAAGTGCTCACCCTCCCTCCCCCCGGAGTACGCTCTCGTAAGAATATATAATTCAATTACCGGCGCGCCAATCCATCGCCCCTCTCTCGCGCTCGCAGACAATCGGCCCGAGTGCCTGCGTATATACACCAACGGCCCGAGCTGTGCAAAACAAGTGTGGGCCGAACGAACGGTATTAGCCGCGTGATTGCCACTAGCCGAACGCGCCCCCGCGCGCTCACCTTTTGCAGAAATTAATTAGCAAACCAATTTAACTTGGACGCTCTCTCCTCGCGCTGGCTCTATACAAACGCGCGGGCGCGCGCACGCACACCTTACGACACCTCTCGGCGAAGTGCTCCGTTTATACGTATGCACAGTACGGAAACGGAAATTTCGGCGCTGCGGGTGTTCTTCTATATCGAGAAGGAAAGTTCCCAGTCGAGGTCAATTTGCTCGGAGGCGATCGGCGCTTATGTACACCGATCTCCGCGGTGTATTATTCAACCGTGGGCGCGCACCCGGAGATACGAATTCTCACGCGCGAGCAAGAGATATTATGCGCGTTTTCCCGGGCGAACGCGGTCGATTTTATACGTGTATACATCGAACCGCGGGAGTTTTGCGTGCGCGCGAAAACGACGGGTTATACCTACCTCTCTCTCTCACTCGCTTACATCGCCGGCGGCGATTCAACTTCCTCCCTGCACAACCGCTAAGGATTCACCATTACCTACTTTGGCTCGTCCTACGAGAGCCCGAGTGCCCTGACGTTCATATCTATATGTATGTATGTCTATATAGATATGTATACATAAGAGCGTCGAGCGCAGTTTTCCTAGCGGCAGGCAGGCAGCAGTTTTGCTACTGATTTTCGTAAGTCTGCCGCGTTATACGAGAAAGCGGACGGGTAAAGTCATCCGTCAGGATTTGGAACGACGTGAAACGAGATTGGCTACACCAGGAAGGTCGAGGAGGGAGGCGGGGGGATATAGACGCCGGTGGTGCGTTGCCCTCTCTCGCTCCTACACATTGACTACATCGAACTTTCGAACTCGGGGAGCTTTTTCACCGACGAGGGGGGGAGGGGGGGATATATAGATAAAAGCGCGCGGCGCCAGAAATATCAGACGCGATGCAAACAGCGAGTGGAGCCGCCGCCGCCGCGGAGTAGTGAGAGAGCGAGAGTTTGAGCACAAATGAAGGTTATTGATGAGGCTTGTGCTGCGCAGCACCGTCGGAGTGCAGACGAAACTCTTTGGATAGCGATGCTGCTCGATGCTGGTTCAGCTTTTTGTTTTGGAGTCTGTTGGGTGCGTATCGATGCCGCAGTTATTTTAAGCATTTGGGGCTTAGAGAAACTCGCGAGGGAACGGGATTATTCGGTGTTCTATTGCGTTTGGCTTTTTGTTTGCGGTGTGAGAGAGGAATACTGCGACCATCCTTTTGCGCGCTTATTTATAGAGTATCTATGTAGCTTTTAACTCTCTAAAATTTTTTAATTTTTTAAATTCAATATAAGCTAATTAAATACTAATTAATTCATATATGATATGATTTAAATTAAAATAGATTTAAACAACATACTATTTTATAACTTTTTTAGAGCACAAATACTCTGCTATAAACGTTAGACGGTCATACTGGGAGACATTTTTCCAAAAACTCAAAACCTTCATTTTTCCTTATTAATTAATACTTAACTCAAATTATTAACTTTGACCAAAACTAATTTACTACGTCGAAAAGGTCGATTCATACAACTAGTTTCATTTTGAAGTTTTTATTTTCACCTTAGTACAGAAAAGTTACAATTAAAATTGCCATGGGTGGTCATACTGGGATACTCTCCCCTATACAAAAATTACTTTTTCCATTCGACCAAAGCTTTGGATAGGGAAACATTTTGCATAAAATAACGTTTATACGTACAGGTTTCCAAAAAAAATATGTGTTTTCTCGAACTAAACCACAATACTCTGAATAATGATTTTTACTTGCTTTGAAGTTGTTATAATTTAAATATATGGATTGCATAAGTTTTAATACAGATTATGCGTTTAAGTAGATATTTTTAAAATTATAAGAATGAAAAATCAAGCATAAAAGTGTGCAAATTGACCCCGCTTTTTCCACACTTTATACCTCTTCTGCTCAAGCACATTACGTAAAACTTTCTTTAGCTATTATCCATGAATAATATTAAGAGCTTGAAGCTAGAAAAGTTTAAAAAAACCTTGCAATTTAAAAAGTTATTTTATGCCTTTCCACCATGCAAATATTCTAGCAAAGATAAAATCAAACTTATTGAACAATAAAAGTTGTATGTAGTTACAACGATGATGAAAGTGAAAGGTATTAAAAAAAAACTGTTAGTACAGGCTATTAAAACCTTACTTTAATAAAATGTTCTAAATATCCATATCAAATATTTTTTATTCTTTATTTTTCGTAATCGGATTATATCACATCCATCATCATTAAAAAATTTAACAATTATTAGCTACTTGCTTTCCGATAAAATTCTCAATGAAACGTATAATATATATGATTTCAACAACATTAAAAAATCATTTATTTCCATTATTTTTAAATGCAAATAAAACAAATTTTCATTCAATTGTTTAATTAAAATTTAAGACAATGTTTTTGGAAAACATCCATTTTTTTCATGTATATTATATTATAGCATCGAGTTAATAAAAGAATGCGCATGTATGATACGAGTATATCCACTAACGCTCTTCAGTATAGTTCATAACAGATAGCACATAACGTTGCGGTAACGTTCAATCAACCGGATAGAAGTACACTTTTAGGTCGAATGTAGGTTTTAAAAACGTCGAGGCAACGTATCTAGCAACGTGACAACCACATTCTCAGAACGTTTTTGAAAGACGCGTCTGTAACGTTTCCGAAACGTTTCTAAATCCTCATGAATTTGCAATAGTTTTTTACACACGTTGCAGGTACGTTGCCACAACGTTGCCTCAGAAAACTTTGTTAACAATGAAAAATTCTAATTTGATAAGAAATATTACTGCAACTTATGTAACAAGCTTTGATAAATTCTTGAAGATTTAGAGATGTTTAAAAAACGTTTTAGACGCGGCTGACAACCACGTTCTGGGAACTGGTAAATAACTGGCCTCCATGTTTCTACAACGTGTTTCTGACACAAAAGTGCCTTTCTTTCCGGTTGCTGGAACGTTGCCAAAACGTTTTTTTAACTTTCACGGAACACAACCTCATTTGCGCACGAGACGTTACTGTAAGGTTGCTACAACGTTATGTGCTATGTGAAAAAAGTATTTTTTTAATATAAAGAGTCTTGTCGTCTGATGGATGTGAGTACGTCAGACTGGAAAATACCGAATAGAACTCAACTGTAATGTGCGTTTTGTAACTGTTAAGAAATATTTGTTAGTCTGATAGAGTAACATTAAATAATAATAAACATATGAGAATGATTACACTTCTCCTTGTCTCAGTATAGAATGCCAAATTTGTTATTTCATAATTTGTATTTCTAACCAATTAAAATTAATCTACTTTAATATATTATTAACAATTTAAAATTAATCTAATCCAATATATCTGTAATTAATTAAAATTAATTTACTTCGATATATGTATACCTAATTAAAATTAATCTATTCCGATATATTGAAAATATACGCACTTATTATTGGTTACAAATTAAAAATTTGGACATACGAATTTGGCGTTCTATCAGTTTGCGAATGTACCTTCTCAAACGTAAAGAAAAGCGCATCATATGAAAACAAATTAGTAATAATTTAAAGATAAAAAATATGTAATTGAAGCATCAACTACAAAGACATAAGTCGTAGAGCTTATTAATTAATTACCTATCAACGTTTCAACCCTTGCTCACTCCAGATAAAGCAACTACTCTGAATAGTAAGAGAAGAAAGATAATTTAATTTAATATTACTTTTCAACTACCTATAATTACTTATATATTTTTTAAAAACTAACAAGATTGTCATCTTAAACAATTTTATGTAAATATCTTAAAGGAACCTTGCCGGCAAAAAATTTATATTACACTTGCCACCCTGCGCCATAAAAGAGCGAAATAAAGTTGCGACAACAAAACGGTTGATCGCATAAATACGTGACGATCACCTTTTTCCTCTCTGTATGTACACGTTCTCACTGTTACATAAATAAAGAAAAATTCTACTCTTCTCGGCAGCGCACGGTATTTTGTATTTGACAAAAATACGGAAAAGTGCAATCGCGTAAGCCCGACAAGAAGAGCGCGGGAGAAATATTTACCCAGCCATAATGAAAACAAACAAAAAAAAAGAAGCGGCTCACTGCACTGCATCGTATCCCATGTAGCTATCGAGCAACGGTGTGTGTTTAATTGAAGAATCGAAAATCTACGCCTTTCACGATCCGTCACGTCGGGCGCTCGCGTAGATTTTAGTCACGTCGCGTTTACAGCGCTATAATATAAGCATTGACAAGGATTCGCGAATAAAGCGAGGCTCGGCAGCGCGGCGCGTTTAACTTCCGCGTGTCTACGGACGTGTATATATACGGTCACGCATCGTTATTTGCATAACTACAGTACAGTGCGCGCGGGACGAGAGCCCGTATACGTATATACATAGTGTGCAGAGAGCAGCGGGGGTGCCAAATGGAAATTGCAACGCGGGCGGAGAAAGAGACAGAGAGAGAGAGAGAGAAAGTGCTTCAGCTTGATAGCGCATCGCGTGTGAACTGCGGCGCTTCGCGCCAACGACTGCCAGTGCCCCCACCCCCCGAATTTGTCGTCGAGCGGAGCCGCGAGCAAGAGGGGGACTTTAATTCGCGTGCTGGCAAATAATTAGTAAACTTGTCCTTGACAAACTGCTCGCAAAGTACCACTCTCTCTCTCTCTCTCTCTCTCTCTCTCTGACAAATGAATTTAAATTCGCCGCGCACGGGATCGCGCCGGGGCTATCTCGGTGTATAGCGGCAGTTGTCGCCGCCGGACTTGGCGCTAACTTGCAAACTTTGCGGGATAACAGAAAAACTATCTATATATACGCTGCACGCGCTCGACGGTCTTTTTCTCTGTTTCTTTTTATTTTTTGTTACTCGGCACCCTTCTCGCGCTCTTCGAAATGAAACGGAAGGCGCGAGCAAATTTTAATGCGCTTCGCGGCATTTCGGCAGCGAAACTTTTATAATTTTAATCGCCTCCCCGCCAAGTTTCCAAAGCGACTATCCTTACACTCGGCGCAGAGTGAAAACAAGCGACCGATTGATCGCGCGATTGTATTACTCACAGTGCACGGCGTCCAGGAAGACGAGGTGAATCGCCACCGCCAGGGAGAGCACGACGATGACCGTCATAGTTGAACCGGCTGCTCACTTGAACCGACGAGCGTAAGTAGTGGCACGCGCGCACACGCGTCGAATCATCTACACTCCGCGCACTGCGTGTCCGCCTGCGTGTGTGTATATCGTGCACACGCGGCGCCGCGAGCAGCGAGAGGGAGCGAGAACAAGACCGAGAGAGAGATATATAGATAAGCGTGACGCGGAGTCCTGCTGCTGACTGCAGGCTCATCGCGGCGTGCTCGGCGAGCACGGGGCGCGCTCGCGTGCGGGAGGGACGGAAACAGAGGGAGATACGCCGCGATCGCGCTCCTGCACGCATGCGTCGTTTTGTCGTGTGGATGGCTGTATGTATATACGTATATAGTCCTGCGGGACAGGCGCGCGAACCCATCCACGTGTCGGGTGTCCTCTTCATCGGGGAAGGGGAGGGGGTGTAGCAACCCTTTTACGCTGCAGCGCCGGGCCAATTTGTGTATGTGTGTGTGTGGTGAGGGTATTTTTGGCTTGATTTGTTTTTCTTTGTATGTGAAAGAGAGTTATGGAACGGCAGCCGCCACGCGACCTAGTACATGATATGCTTTTCGTGCTTTTCTTGTAGATTTCCTTTTTGTCTTTATAGAGCTGGGGGAACGATGTGTTTATGTATTGTTAACAAACGCATTAGGTATGTTGGAGTACGACACTTTGGTTAGGACAATATTTCTTTAACGGGAATCGAGAGGATACGGATATAGCGTTTTTAGGATTTTAAGGCGATGCGTCGGGCCTACTTACGTTCATCGAAAAGTTCCCTTTTTTCTTAAAACAAATATGGCCTAGAATCAAATATACTTTGTAGGATTGCTTTATTTACAGTATCCATCACGGGCGGAACAGAAAATTAGGTCATTCTGTTAATTTTCGATTTTTAAAACAATTCGATTACTCTGCCCTGTCATTATCACTAAATAAAGTGATCCTCGAAAGATAATTTGATTCTATTGCGTATTTTTGTCTAACTCGAAACTTTCTGATAAATGTCTGTTCTGATGGATATAGTGTTTATCCCCTTAAATAAAAAATCTTGAGATTTTCTTGAAATTTTGGTTCATAAATAAAATGTTATTTTATCTCTAGTTATTGAGCGAGTCTCAAAAAATGTCTGAATACCTGGAAAAAATTAAATAAAATCCTGATAAAGCATATATTTTCATTCTCAGAAGTCAGCGCATACATTAATAAAATAATATTCATGCATAGATTAAATTTTTAATCATAGGTTATGATTATAACTACGCAAGTCAACTGTTGATGTTACCTTTTTATATTACTTTTTTTCATTTAATTACATTAGAGTAAGATTAAAATAACTCTTTCTTACTATTCATATTTTACATAATGTAATTATATTCACAATATGTGGAGATATTTAATTTTCTGTTTTTCTTGTGAATCGCATAATAATTACATGAGACTCTTATAGTTAGAGAATTTCCTTAATAGAGAAATTGCGCGGTACAGCAAAATTGTTTAGCTAGCATTTAATTTCATTAACTAAAGAAATTCTAAAAAGGTCCATTTGAACTATGCACATATGCAAGAAGAGCATATATTGAAATACAAATTATGCGCTTAATTGTACTCAAATATTTTATACTTCGTTATCTGCATACTTTTCAATATTTATTCATGAACTACTACATTTCTCCTGCATTACTTCATTATATAGGCCACATAACATATTTATGTAGAACATCGTTATTTTTTAAAGGTATTTTTATTAAAAATCGAAACTAAGTTTCCAAGAAAATTCTAGAATCCCTCAGATAACTAGATGAAACAGTCGATTTTATATTTACTTATTTAAAGGTAATTTTCAATTAACTGTAGTATTACTTATTAATACCCATTATTCATATTGGTATAAAAAGTGACATTTCCTTGTACTTCCTACGGAAAATTCAATTAATCTATAAAATATCACGACTATCTAAATATTTGGAGTGCATTCTCACTCCAAACGAACATGAAAACACAGTCACTTATTTTGGAGTGAATCTTCACTTTTTGGACATAGTGAATAAATCACTCTTTAGTAAAAGTATATTTTTCACTCTGTTTAGAGTGAAAGAATACGCGTATAAAAAACTACTGCTTACTGGTTTAGCACAGTGCTTTCTCAAAGGGATTTAATGCCCAATCATCTATGGAATTTTTTCATTGATAAAAGTGATTTTAGGAATAATCAACAATGTTATAGAGGATGTACAATGCTACGAAGGAGGGTCTTTTGCTAGATATAGGACATAAAACAAAAAATGCATGAGAGATTATGAAGGTCATATGATTAAACTAATTATATGTACTTAATATAGTCCAGAACTATATGAAAAAAAATTGTTTAAAAAAAATCGTGACGTCACAAGAGTAAATATTGTCAATTTAAAAAATATTTAGTTAAACCCCAATTTCCTTTTTCTTTATTTCTTAACCAATTTTAATGTTTCGGAGCTTACTTTTTTCCTTAAATATTTGTCTATAAAGTTAATGAAAGAAAATTTTAAAATAATATATCTGTAATATGAGAAAGCTAATTATTTATAAGTAAACACGTAAAAATTTATAAACAATTTGCTTTCTCGAATCAGAAATATATTATTTTAAAATTTTCTCTGGTTAACTTTGTAGAGAAATGCTTAAGGAAAAAAATAAGCCCCGAAACATTAAAATGGGTTAAGAAATAAGAAAGAAAATTGAATTTTAACTAAATATTTTTTAAATTGACCATATTTACACTTGCGACGTCACGAATTTATCGGAACAATTTTTTTTATGTAGTTTTGGACTATTAATAAGTACGTATAATTAGTTTTATCATAGGACCTTTATAAACTCTCATACGATTTTTTATTTTATGCCCTATATCTAGCGAAACACCATCTTTAAGCTAAATTAAAATAATGCATTATTGGCTCAGAAATATAATCAGTTCTATGTTGAGTTATTTCTAATAAAGCTACAAAATTTCAATAAATTATGCAGATGTGTTGATAAGTTATGGTGACCACAAAATGTGATCATATAAGATGCATATTCAAAATTTAAAATCGTGTTTATTTCACAAAAATAACTTAAAGGAATGGTTGTAAATATTAATTGTAAAGGCACATTCTCATCCCATCGCAGCGCGTGGGTACCGGTGTATAAGGCATTATATATATGCCTTTACCAAAAAATTTTAGTTGATTTCTCAAGAGGTATCATTCATTTTCTTAAAAAATGAGTCGAAAAATCTTAGGTAGATGTTAATTCAAAGGGTGGCCATACGCATTACTTACCACGGAAAATATTTAAAACGCATTTCCGGTTGAAAAAAATAACGGAATCTATTGAAATTTTAATCAAACAATGCCAATACAAATTTTCAGGACATGGTAAGTCATTTTTGTGTAACAAAATTCTTTAATCTGGAATAATTGTTTAAAATAAAGAAGTCGATAATACAGATCCATGTAGAAAATTCTGATTAAAAAAAATTGGTTTTCTTTTCCCTTCAAATTTGTAAAAACATTATCTGGTTAAAATTTTAAGAGATTCTAACTAAAAAGTACACTTTGACCTCTAGTTAAATTATTTAACCGCATAGTTGTATATTTTTCAACCCAACCTATTTTCTTTTATGCAGTTAATAATGAAATCTCTTGAAAATTTAATTAAAGGTTGATGATGAAAAGATGTTTTAAATGTAAAAAATTGAAATTCGAATTTCTGATTAATTGATAGGTTTTATAATACAAATTTTACTCCAAACTAGTGTGAAAGTTGAAGTAAATCCTTAGTCACGCTCTACTTTAGAGTGATAAAATTCACTCTTCAGACTGGAGTGACCGCATTCACTCTTTTAGATAGAAAAGTCACTTTTTTATAGTGGGACCATCGTTCACTACAACTAGAGCTACAAATGCACTTCAAAAAATTTAGAGAGTATAAAAGTACTTCAAAGTTAATAAAATATAATAAGCAAAAATAATATAAACAGTTGTTATACACTTTTGCTTCCTCAAAGAGGAAGCTTTGTGATAGTAAAAATTGTTTTGATAAAAACATGTTAGAAACATGTTTTGATACTTAAGAAATCAAAATACACTATTTTTAGAAAATGTCTGTATGGATGTCTGTGTTGTGTGTGCGCGTGTGTGTATGGACGTGGATCCGCATTACTCATATACACGGTGAAACTTAATGTTTCAGGGCTCATTATTTTTGTTATTTTATAAATAAGGCTGCACAACAACAAGAATAACAAATTTTTTCGATTCGTTTTTATTGTTTTTGTTTTGTTTTTCAGCGGTTTTCGATTTTTGGGTTTTAATTTTTCAGGTTTTTTAATACCTTAGAAATAATATCATCCAGCTGAAAGGCATTTGAAAGAGCATAAAATTACGTTACTTTTCCGACCTCTAAGTTTGGATACGGTTATTCCCTTCTTTTGTTATACACGATAACGTCATTTTTTATTTAAACGGTTATATCTCGGAAACATATTACGGAAAAATTTATAAAAAATTTTAGACGATTAGGAATATGGAGAAGAATGTTTAGTAAAATTTTTGAGTCTTGACCTTTTTCTTATATCGAGAAAAATAGTACATTGTGCAACAAGGGAATAAAATCGAAGATTATTAAAAATAGCATGAGAGCTAGCATGAGATGCTCACTTCACTCGAGCAGAAGATCCACCCTCGGGAATAGTCGAATTTATTCTCGTGTTGCATATAGAACTTTATTTCCGATTTAACTGTGACCACATTATTTATTTGAAGAGTGGGACTCACGAAAAGAGAAAGAAATAGTTAAAAATTGAAATAAAGAGAGAAAGCCTCAGAAACTAAACTTTTCTTTATTCTCGCATTTGCGAGAAATAAAAATAAATGTATTGCGGGAAAAATGAGCTAGTTTTCTTCCGCATTCGTGGGAAAAAATCGATTTGCGAGGACAAAGTAGATTTGCGAGAATCATATGCTACTTTTGTCCTGCTTGTCAGGTCAATAAAGTGGACATTACGATTGAGTCGGAAATAATAATACAGTATGCAACAAGGGACTAAAGTCATTCAGTATTCCCGCAGGTGAGTTTATTGCCCGGGCGAAGCGAGGGCAGTAATCACTAGAGGGAATGATCGACTTTACTTTCGTGTTGCATATAGAACTTTATTCATGACTTATCTGTGTAGCCACTTTATTGGCTTGAAAAGTAGGACTCACTCATCCATTGTTAATACAAACTAAAATTTAAAAATTTAACAATTTTTCAAAATATACAATATTTTCAAAATTATCTGAAACTTTATAAAAAGATAGATTTTTACTATCTCGTCACCTGTATGTTTTTTCAAATCATGAGATAATTTATTTTATAAGATACTGAGGTTATGTGTTATTTGAAATCTTTCTTGGTCGCTTATATCTCGAGAACGGTGCAGTCATTTTTTACCAATCAAGGCACATTTTTTTCGTTTTAAAAAGAAAAATGAAAATTCAAGAAAATTTTCAATATTCATCAATTTGTTTTTGATTTATAACGATTTTTCAATGTATCCATTTTTTAGTTTTAGGGCTCATTCTCATAAGTACGTACCACACGGATACCCGTGTGCAAGCCTATATAATTATTGTTAAAAAATAGTTTATGTGACATTATACTTTGTCTGAAATAATGTTTTGTTAAATATCAATCAAATAAAGTCTCATGGAATGTAACGAACCTCTTATTAGGCCGTTTTCGTGATTCTTATGTACGGGTACGCACGCGGTACGCGCTACTGAGAATGTGCCCTTAGATTTCCGGGATTTTTGCATGTTAGAAACATTATGATTAATTAAGTGTAAATGTATTATAAAGAACATAAAATTACCTTTTTCAACCGCAAATTTTGAATTGACTCTTTTACATCTTTCGTTATACACGACCAGGTAATTTTTAGTTTAATCGGTTATATTTCGGAAAGATATAGCAATTTAAAATTAATTTATAAAAACAAAGAATTTCATATTGAAACAACTAATTTAGTTTGTGGAAGCTAAGTGCGAATGAATTGGCACCGGTTTTTCTTTCCTAATTTAGAGCTGAAAGACATTTCTGAAGAATACGTGAAGGCTTCGGGATGAAACTAAAAATGTATTTTAACCAAGAAAAAGCAGGTTAATGAATTATCTAAGTTCACGCTTTATCCGAGTTTGAGAAAGAAAATCATTGCTAACTATTGTCTTAGAATAATAACATTAATATTGGAGAAACTCTCATGCTATTTTTAAAGCCCTAACACGAAACGTCTCAAACTGACAAGGAGAGTCCACAACCTGCGAGAAGCGGTTTTCGATGAAGCTTCAGGAAGTGCAACAGAATAATATTTTTATATGAAACAAAGCTTAAGTTAAAGCTCTTTTGGTGACATTTTTCATCACATTACATTATTTCTCTAACAAAAAAAAACTTGTAGATCGAGCTTGATTCAAAGTATAAATACCATTTTCTACTAAAATAACGCGTATTTTGATTACAAATGGTCATATCTTGACCCAAGGGCCTATGGAACGAACCTACGGGTGCTAGGCATGATTTTTAGGTACCAGAAACTACTTCCTGAGACCTGATCGAAAACCGTTTCCCGCAGGTTGTGGACTCTCCTTGTAAATTCATACAACATTGAACAATGAAATTTCCATACAAACGCCCGCCCTCTCTGTTTTGATCCTACTTATTAGATTTAACAGCATCATTTCATTCGAGCATCTTATACATATATACACGTGATATATAAAGTACGAAAATCCATATTTTATCAGGCAACAATAAAGTACGCAATAATGAGCCTAATAACTCGGCTCGCAAGCCTCTCACGTACTCCGTAATCGCCAGCACAAGTACAAATGGTTCGAGATGCTGCTCCTTTAATGGTTATATATACAGGCAGCGTGCGAAAGCGCACCAGGCATTGGATTTCTAATTCCAATAAATTCTGCGTAAAGGAGTCGTGCCCGCTTATATAGAAGGCTGGCGCGAAAAGCGCCCGGGCGCCGCGCAGCAAATACACACGTGACTGCCTGCAACGCCGCCGCTATCCGGCCAGCTGCGGAAAGCGAGAGGAAGGAAAATGCCCTGCCCACGCCGGCCGCCGAGAAGAGGGAAGGGGGAGAAAAAGAGGGCTCGACTCGCCGGCCAAATAAAAATCCTAATAAAGCAAGGGATTGACGGCCCTGCCCGCCAGGCAGAATTTCACCGCAACTATCAAACGACAATTGTCAGGAATACTGTCGCTACGTGCTGCGACATTTGATGATGTATAAGTCGTAGATGTATATAAGGTGAGGGATGCGAATGACCTTTTTTTTATCTGCGGTGTATTTTTATGCGATTTTTATTGTTGATTTTCAACTTATTTCATTATTTTCTTTTATTAAAGCGATATTTAAAGAGATTCGGGAACTCGTATGAGGGGAATGGAATGCGGGGAGAATCTACATTTTTAACAGCAATGCAAGGCTCACGATTAACAATTTAAAACTACAACCAGTCTAAAATGACCGATTCTTGTATCTTTGACAAGATTTGAGAAAAATTACATTTTTCTTAACTCACTGTAACTCGGTCGGATAATCATATTATATTTCAGATAATTATATTATATCAGACATCATAATCATATTTTGTTTTCAAATTTCGACACAATAGATACTTAACAGTTTTTTAAAGCATCTTATTGCAGCAAACCGAATTATAAACGCAAAGTATTTTTTATGCCGTGAATTTATTTGTACTTTTATTAAAAGTCTGTTATAAGCTTCTGAAAAGTTTAATTGGTTTATGCCATAAATATTCAACAATAACCAAAGAAGGTTTATGCAAAGTTTAAGATTATAAATACTTATGCATAAAATTATAGAAGCAATTTTATTTTTTACGTTTACATTATGATTACTGTCTCTCTGAACTGCTGTAAAGGTAACGATTTTTTATTTTAGCTTATATTTTCATGCATATCTTCTAATGCATAAAGACACGGCTTTTTTGCTACTTATAAATATATATAGTAGTATGGTTATTAAAAGAGTAATAGCGGATTATATTAATATATTAGAACAAATAATGTTATATTGCAACGATTAATTAAATTTGAGAAAGCTACTATATCATCATAAAGTACGAATGAATTGGCAGCGGTATTTTTCTCCAAAGTCGTGCCATAATAGAGGGTTTTAATTTTTAACTACTTACGTACACTAGTTATATGAGTATGTATTATTTTCTATGGGCTTTGTAACTATTTTGGTTTCGGTATCCTCCTTAAAGTAAGAGTATCGATAAAATAAAAATCCCAGCAATAGTGGAGTATTCTCCGAATGAAATACGTTTATTGCATGAAATAAAAGCCGACATAAGTCATAATTGCCTCATCACATATCTCGAATCTGCTCGTCAATTATAATTTTCTCGAAAACAGCCCGAAGGGCATTAATACTGCGCAAAGCTCCTCTGAACTTCAAGTGAGGTCCAATTATTCGTTTAGTATCATTGAAGTGGGTACCAAGACGAAACGGAGGATTTCTCCGGCGGGGCGATATTTTCAGCAGCGCCTGGGCCGTACTCGGCCGCCTGCGCGCGCGCGCGCGAAAGCAAGGGGGAAATAACGACCGGCAGATAAATCAAGCCTTACACCGAGAATCTCTGTATACGAATGATCGGTGGCTGCGCCTGGACAGCGGCAGCTCTCGGGGCTCCGCCCGTGTTCGGCCACTTCAAACCCCGCCCGCCAAATTGCATAAAAAATTATAATTGATGTACCCGGAATTTTCCTTCTCATCGATTTTACACTCTTCGTAAATTATCCAAAGAGCATTTGATTGTACCTTTATATGCAATGCGTACAACGCTAGTTCTATCTTTGCTATTTGCCTGGTTAAGACCTACCGGTGGCGCCGTCCGTGCGGCCGGTTTGAGAAGTTTTGGTACTGGGTCATGAGTATAAGAATACATAGTTCAAAGTGAAAAATAACGCTAAAAAATGAATTTAAGGCAAAAGGAAGTATATATTGTACTATTATATAGGGTATTTAAGAGTCGTTGTTTTTATTTATGTATGCAACATTCTAATATAATTTAAATAATAGTTCAATGGATAAATTTCATGCCTGAAATCTCCATACTTCCGAGCCACTAGCTGAGCTTCCCAAGGTCGCCGCAAGAGCGGCGCCACCCGTAGGTCCTAACCAGCTGAATTCGTCAGAGGCAAAAATACTTACAAGGACGAAAATTGATAAGCAACTTGTCGTTCCCGCGGCAACTCGGTAACTCGCGTAATTAATGCCAACAACGGCAAATTAAACGCGCGTGCGCTAATGCAGTTGACGAGCGCGAGGCGCGCAGAGCCGCGGAAGGGGGAAAAAAAAGGGTGGAAATTCATCAAGTTAAACAGATTTGGCCGCTAAAAACTCGGCTTAACAGAGCGGAAATGCGGAGCACGAAACTAACGCTTTCACACGGTGTTTGTCAGACTCGCGAGGGATGAGATTATCTCTCAAACGCCGCAGCATCAGCAGCCCGCGCATGCCAGCACAGCGAGCAAGCAAGCGCGCAGTTTGCCTTGCCACGCGAAAATGCGCGACAGCGGCGGGCGCGGCGGCGCACCTCAAGAGCCGCACTATAATACCAAAGACAACTCGCAGAAGAGACCTTGATTACGCGCCGTAGTCTCTTACATTTATGACAATACTCTCTTATTCCTCTGTTCCTTCCTTCCGCCCAACCACTGCGCTCGTCGCTCTTCCTTCGCAGTTCTCCGCTCGCATTTGAGCTTCCCCACGGCTCTACACAAAATAACGTATAACGTATGTGCGCAGCGTCAAGATTAACGAACGAAATTACCGCTTGTTTACGTGTACAAGTGCACATATACGAGGGAACGTTGTAATATTTTGTTGCTTTCGGGCATCGTATGGTCATTGAAGATTTAAGTTGAGGATATTCCCAAAATAACTCAAAAAGTAAATTGTTTTCTTACTGTTTCATTATATTTTATAACTAAATGAATATTTTAAGACCTCATAAATATCATAACTCTAAAATTAAATAAAGTTATAATGATTTTAATAAATTGATTGACATTACGTAGCATGCAAAATTAAAACTTTAAATGCATTTTTCTCAGCATACATTGTTTCATGTTCATGAAGCTCCATGCGAATGAGCTTTCATTTTGTTGATAAGAGAGTTCGATAATACCTACTAATATCCTGTTTGAAAACATTTGTATAGTTTACTTTTTTCATAAAATTCATATTTCAAAAATAAGAGTCTCTTATCTGTTAATAAAATCAAATTATATTTATCAAATTAAATTCAAAATGCACAAATAACTTTCTGATATGCTTATATTTAACATACTTCCAATTCAGAGTGTTGGTTCGGAAGCTGGTAGAATTTGACTTTTTGAACATAGCCCCATCTTAAGTGGGTAAATTGAGTATAAACACAGAACATCAGTCATATGCTTTATGTAGAATGAATTAATGAAGAGAACAGTTAACTCCAGGTTAATTTATTTTCTTCCTGCGGCCATTTGCATTGTGGATATTAGAAATTTAATAGATGAAACGAAGAAAACTTCTGAATTATTAACAGGTATCATTTATTTTCCATTCTTATGCAGTATGCACGGAATCGATAGTACATACGCGAACACAGAGAGAAAATTCGAGCAACATTAGTAGTGGACGATTACGTGAAATTCGCCGGACTTGTGCACAACCCGCGCGGCTCTAGAATTATGCATTTCCTACATGACTCCTATATTGCCAAGTAACAGCTGAACTGACAGATTCGGAGTTTTTCATTTTTATTCACTGCATACCTAGAGAAAGACAGCACACAATAAATAACCTTACGTGTATGTAATGGACGTAATTATTGTTAAAAAAAAGACCTGTGGTGTACTGAACGGGATTGCTGTATTGTTTATGCAGAAACTGCCTGGCCCACCCGCGAAATAACATTATTTATTTACTACTTTAGTCACTCATGTTATAATTACCGGAGCTTTCAGCTAGCACGGTGAGTATTTCTCTTGGTGGAAGTTAGCTTGTTAGCATTTCTTATTATATAATTGCGAATATTTAGTTGAACTAGCAGAATCATTATGAAAATAAAACATGAGAATGGGGTAAAATGTTAATTACTAATTTATACCTAAATTAAATTATGTGCAAAACAATGTCCATTTAAATAGGTTATATTATGTGGGTGAAGTTTACATCGATGATACATAAAAATCGCACCGATTCCTTAATAAGGTTCAAAAATGCACTTAAAAAGGAAAATATTTTTCTTGTTGCAGTAGGAAAGAGTATCCCGCTAAATTTTGTTAAAGTGCAAAGGTGACATACAAGCGTATTCCTAATTTTCTTTTAGCCAAATTAATAACTGGGAAAGTAATATAAAGTAAGAAAAACATTACCCCAATTAAAGACTTCGATTTTTTATGGATTTAATAAGCATAAATATCCCGCTAAGATTTTAACGACATAAATATCATGTAAAATTGCGCATTCCTAATTCCTTTCAGCTGAGTTTATTGGATTTACTGGGAAAGCATTATAAAGCAATACTAATATAACCCTGAAAACCACTTCATTTTTTCATGGATCTCATAAGTGTAATAACCCGACAATTTTTAAAGGAGACAATGCTTATATAAAATTACGTATCTCTAATTTTTTAGCTTGATTAATTACTGGGGAAGTAGTTTTCTATTTAATATTCTTTTATAAATTTTATTTTTATAGATATTAAAATTTTTTTTCAAATTGATTGGAACTTCGAAAAGAAAAAAATGTTAACGTAAAAGTGCTCCGCTCTTTTTGCAATACATATCAAAAGGAGTTGAATAACTGTCGAAAAAAAAAATTTTCAATCATCGTGCCACCTCAAATCGTGTGAGGATCAAAATTCCTTTAATAAATATGGTATTGAGAATAATGATTTATTGTGACGAATTAAGATTTTGAGGTATTACAACGGTAAAATTTAAGATAGTATTGTGTTTTGATAGTATAAAAATTTTCAGAATGATTGCTTACAAACATAAAAAGTTTTGTGGACTCGTGAAAGAAAAGTATTTTTTGGGTGTAACCCAGGCCTGCCCTTTACATGCATTTTTGAACCTTATTAAGGACTCGGAGCCATTTTTTATGTATTAGAAGGTTTTTTTCAGACCATTTCCTAAATAGTTACGTAATAAAAAAAATTCGATCTAACATCGATGTGTATTAATGGGTATGTCGTTGATAGTTATAAATAATGACAAAGTTATCTTTTTTTTAATTCAAGTTGTAGATCTTCTTTTAAGTCAGGCGAAGCGTAAAATCGAAGAATCTCCGCCGGTATTTCATTGAAATATATCCCAGAAGTAAAATGAAATGTAGGCATGCCAAGGGCGTGACTCGAACATGTATGAGTCGCGCCAGCTGTTACAATATTTACTGCGCTCGAACTTCGATATTGTCGATACGACGAAACTACAACTTAATAAACTCTGAGCATTTACCGGACCGTGAGCGACGAGTGATTGACTTGAGGGTTTTTCGCTATAGACAAAACGCCGGATGTGAATTTTTCACTTATTTTGTCGTCGGTTGTCTATTTGTCCGCGCGATGGTGAATAATTTTAAGGGACGAACATTTCTAACTAGTCTCTAAAGTGTCACATCGAAAGCTCAAATTAGTCTCGAGAGCCCCAGCTAATGTGTTGGAAGCCTAGTTTGACAATTCCCCTTTGGAATCAGGAGTGACAATTATTTCGTCTCCTGCATACTTAAACAGAAAACAATTCTACTTCGGTTAAGTTCTAATTGACAAGCGCCAATTATATTACTGAATTAAACATTCGTGTCTACTTAAAAATATACCTGAGTACTTCCTCGTAAATGTTCCAAGCTGATACTTAATACTTTGTGACTTTACGATTAATTTTGTATTAATTTCTTAAATTATTAATTTATTCAAACTAAAGATAGAACACGAATATTTTAATTTACTTGTCGGTGGCATTTTATCAGATTATAATTATATAAAAAAATTGAGATTCACCAGAACGTAGTAAATTATTAAGTAATAAGAAAATTTAATCGTCTATTGTACATAGTGTGCTACTTAATTATTTCCTTATTCCAAAAGGCCTCTAATGCTGCAATGCATTAATTCTTAATTGCTGGCATCGGGGAAAGTCAAGACTGGCGGTTGAACGCGGAGATACTGGCAGTATGACGTTTGAGGTAAATAAAGAACAGCGAGCATCGTAAAACTAAGATCGTATACGGTATATAAATGAAGAAAAAAGGTGTCACTTTCGTAAAGCATCTTGGCCTTGTAGACAATTTTGTGTTGGCGAGGGGGGAGGCGGAAGAGAGAAGATGCATGGACACTGTTGATCCGCCACTTGAAATACGGAATGTTTTGATAAGAACGTATGATATGCGAATAAATAATTGCAATTTCATAAAATTTATTTATACACGAACACTTTTATTATAGCTCTATAGGAATTATCGAGGAAAAAATAGCTCTTAATCTATCACTGATAAAAGAAACACATATGGCGCTTAAAATTTCTTTCAACAAATAGGATTAACTTAAACGTAAAGGCCGTTTTTTTTCTTCACGAAAAGTGTATAAATTCGATAATAAAAAAAAATAAAGGCGAGACAGTCATTACTTCTGCTATTTAAAATGTAATAAACAACTCGGTACTCTCCTTTCGTCGGCGCGAAAGAACCTCTTAAATTATCCCCACCTCCCATCTCACCGGGTAAAAGGCGAAAAAAGCCGAGAAAGAGAGAGAGAGAGAGGAAACTCCTTTTCTCATTTTCCGAGCCGACTTCGCTCCCCCTCCCTCTCCTTCCTCTCCCGCAGCCTATTTTTCCCGTCTCTCGTTTCAGAGCGTTTTACGTATTCTCGCGGCAGGCTTCACGGATTGCGAGCCGAAGAAAGCCAGTTTAGCGTCCTGGCGCCCTGTATCTGATTTCAATGTGGTTCGGTTACGTGCCTCAAATCAAAAGCACGAGCGCAGCTATTTCAGCAGCCTCCGCTCTCTCTCTCCACTCTCCTCGTGTCGCCTCGTCCCCTCGCTTCGTCTTCTCCCCACCCCCCCCCCCCATCTGATATACTTTCGCTCCCCCTGCCTCCGCGCGTTAATACTCACGAATAGCGTATTTATTTACCTACCCGAGCGCCCGTGTCAACAGTAATAAGATGTTCGCTGTTTTAAAAAGCATTCAGCTTCGCGCCGGAGTACTTTTCGCTGCGTCAACTGTGTCCCGTCGATTGCTTTTTATTGCCGTTGATGCGTGTCATTTACGTTCATCTTATATCACAATGCACGTCACGAATATTTCTACCTCGTAGAAAAGTATCGTATTATTCGCGCTTTACCGTGGATTCGTCCTGTGCGGCTGAAAAATGAATTCACCGCCAATCACGAGGCGAATCGTGTGTCCCGCTTCCATCATATTACGCAACCTTAGGTTTATTTGAAATTTACTTCAAGCTTGCATTCTACAGCAAAAAATGACGGCTTGTTGTTCCGAAGCTTGGAAAATTTGATATTCGAAGGAGGCCATCTCTATCCCTCGTCCTCGTCGCCTGGCCGCGATCCGCACTGCGAGTCTGCCGCGCGTCTCCCCTTCGAACCTGCCGCACGCAGACTTTGACACATCCTCCCGTGCCTATATATACTCGACACACCTTATAAACTTTTACTTTCCGGCTAGGCGAAAAAAAGTAGCTCAGGGAGAGTCGAAAAAAGAAAGAAAAAGCCATTCGCGAGGCGACGAGAGGGAGTTAAAGCAAGAGAGAGAGAGGGCGCAGAGAGTCGACAGGACAGGTTAGAAGACGCGGAGAGAAAAGAAGAAGCTTCCGCGAGGACGAGGACGACGACGTCGGCGAAACGCTTCTTAGCTCGCGGATGGAGAGAAAGAGAGGCGAGGTGGGCAGGGGGGTAGGAAGAAAGCTTATGTTCTGTCAAGCTGTCGCTGAACGGCGGCGGTCCTGCCAACTTATGGGACACGTACAATGCGAGCCAAGAATATTGCGCGCGGCCCCCTCTCTTCTTCTCGCGCACACACTCGCACACACTCGCACACGCGCACACGTACGTATCACGTACGCCGGAGCGAGGAAGACGACGACGCAGCTTTGCCGCCCACCTCGAAGACGAAAACGGCCAGCTTACGCTATCTCGCAGCCGCCCGCGCGTATATAGCCCTGCCATCGCGAAAATCCTGAATTCGTATCTCGCGGTTCATCTTGGGGAGGATGTAGACGTCCTGTCGCCGTCGTCGCCGTTGGGACGTATCGCTTGTGCGCGAATATTCGCGATTGTGCATTCGAGAGTGGGTGAAGATGGGTAAATCTTCTTTGCGATTAATATGTAGGCAAGATGTGCGTGGACTGAACAATCAGCAAGCATGAATAGAGCATTAATTTGAATTTAACGCGATTTATTTTTATTATTGTAACATCAATCCGTACAAATTATGTAACAGCTAGAATAGACTATGATTTTGTACAATATAAAGTGATAGAAAATAATTTTATGAGGTCAAGACTGAGTTAAATCCTGATAATGAACATAAATATTTAAAACCTCACTGGAATTTTTCTTTTCAAGCTAAACAGTCAAAAATATTGTGGACAAAATATGATAAGTTAATTAGGGTAATTATCTTAATATGGATTTCGCAGTACTCTGCATTAAAAAAATCGAAGTTTTAATATCTACGTTCACTTAACGAACTTATTTAGAGCCAACTAACCATATTGAAAAAAGTAACTTTATTAAATTGTTTAGTTACTGTAAAGAATATCATAAGCAGAACCAATTTGTTTAGTAAATGTGACTAAATTTTTCTAGATACAGTTACTAAAAACGTTACTAAACACGAGTACATTTTTCGGAACCGATACTATAAATTTGTCTTAGTGCATGAATTGATCTTAAACTTTCAGAGATAGTTTATTGTATGTATATATGACCTCGAACTGATGAAAAAAAAATTCGAAATATTAATCTTAGGTCCAAATAATACCCACGACAATGTGTGAAATTGACATTTTACGAATATAATTGTATTAATCTTCGAATACTTATAGACTTGAACTTATCATTTCTTCAAATATTTTGAAATTTTTCTCGATTAGTTCAAGGTCATGCATACAATAAACGTTTGCTAAAAGCTTCTGTAAATTAGCTCCAAGAAAGCGTGGTAAGTAAACGTAGATATTAAAACTTTGATTTTTATACTTCATAGTATTGTGAGCTCCCTTAATAAAATAATCATTATAATTAAATATTTATATACTCACGAAGTATCATATTTTCTCTAAAAAATTTGTCGAATTCTTCGCTTGAAAAGAAGAATTTCAGAGAGGTTTTAAACATTTACGTTCATTTTTATAAAGAGCTATTTCCAGGTACATTATAATGAATAAAATTCTCTTTCAACTATATTTGCTTCCGTATATTAAATATGTAATCTAAAATACAATGTAAACTAGAAAACTTGGTCAACAATGCAGGGAATCAAAAGATTTTTTTACAACACTAGCTTAGGTTTCTTTATTATAATAAAAATTAACCTCTTTTATTCAATGCGTAAAATTTTTAAATATAATTTAAAAGTTTCTTCAGGATTTTTAAACTATTAACAGATATTGATTTCTATAAAAAATTCATAAAGTTTCACTCTCATTCACAATTTTTAGCCTTTTTACCCCCCCCCCCCCCCATCCTTAAGGAGGGTGGAGGGGTGGTTTTATTAATTATTTATGTGCAGGGTATGTAAATACAAAATATGTAAGCTTGATCACCAGACTTGACCAGGGTATCCTGGGGTTTTTGGGATTGCTGATTCCGAATCCGAGGTCCGTTGACCTCCATCACATCAGGTTCAAGCTCATTTTAAGGTCAAATTGTAAAAAAAGCCGATAAAAAATCCAGAAAAATACATCCATAAGTTTTTGGGAACGCTGAATCTGAATTTGGAGTTTATTTAACAGGTGTTCATAGAGAGTTCATAGTGTACTTTATTAATCAAATACAAGTTTGACAGTGTCGAATCTTTCTAAAAGCGCTGTATACAAGCGGCGAAGTTATCATTTTTTGAAAGGGTGGTGGGGGTGAATAGGGGGGGGGGGTTAGTCCGTTTAGAGTGGAATTGACTTCTTACTTTTAGTAGACACTGTAGGAATTTTTTTCGAAATTTTTGGCTCAAATCTAATTTGGGTCAAAAACCGGCCTTAGAGACCCCCCATCTTTGAAGAAATTGATTAAATTTGAAAAAATAGAAGAAAATTTGAAACAATTAAAAAGTATTAAAAAATATATGAAAGTTAATAATTCTTTTTAATTTTTAATTTTTAAATTTTTTTATAATTTAAATTTTTTTATGATTTATAGTAGATAAATGCAGATGAAATATTTTAAGAGAGGGAGGATGGAAGGTGAATGTATAGAGTAGGCCAGAAGGTAGTAAAAAAAATATTTTCAGAAATTATAACATAAAAAGATAATTATTCTATTAATATAATAGAGATATTCAATTATAAATTCAATATAGATATACAATGCAATTTAGACTTAATAGTATCTTGAAGTGATCACGCAATACCAAAATAACGAATTCTGAGTCATCGTTTTTATTTTTACAATTAAATTTTTTTGAATTGTAAAGGAAATTGTGAAGTTTCTTTTTGATCGAGTTTTGTTTGATAATGGCAGATCGGGTATTTTCTTGATCGAGAAGGAAGTGAATGTAAATATCATAGACAGATTCTATTTTATTAAATTGGTATTGCGTTTTATCCCAGGTCGACAACTAGACTCATCAATAAGGCAATGTAGGCTGACTGTTTTTTAAATGCATTTATTTGATAATGTAATGAAATCTTAGGAAATTACATATATATAATCGATATAACTACGGTTATGCCCCAAGTCTCAAAAATAAAATGTAGATCAATATTATCCTAGACGTGGAAACAATTCCTGAGGGACACGTATATTGACAATGAAAATATATTCTCTAAAATAAATTGACTTAAAATATAACTGAGTGACTTATAATACCCAGATAAATTATATTATAGATATGATTTAAATGAATTTTCGAATGGAATTTTCGTGCTCAGATGTAGTTATTATAGATATAGTTATATTATATATTACTAGCATTCTCCGTCACTGCTTCCCCGTGCTAAGAGTGCGTGGAGCTCAAAACTTAGAGATGTCTATTATTTAATAATGGTGCGTGTGTGTAAATCGATGCAGTACCCTTTGTGATTAAAAATCAAATGTATAGATCATGAAACTTCAAAGATATTTAAGATTTTGTGAAATTGCATTTTACGCTTTTTCACCCCCGTAGGAGATGATAAGGGTAAAATCTGAAAATTGATTTGCATAGGTAACCTTTGTGAACAAAAATCATTCTATGTCTTCTAAAACGTTAAAGATATTGAAAAATACGCGTTGTTTCGGGTAAAATCCAAAAATTGATTTTTAGGTATTTGCACAGGTAATCTTGTTTTTGATGCTACATTCCTACAGTCATAAAATTATTATTAGTTTATTTATTAGACAAGAAAAAAAATTACTTGTTTAACCAATAGAGATGCAAATGTTACCTTTACATTGGTATTTACAGTAAGTACATCCTAAAGAGGTAAATAAAAGTATCTGTACATAGGCTGGCTTACGTACACTAGAGAAGAAACCAAAAGACTTAAATGCTAATTTAAAAACTAACTTAAAAATAAAAAATAAAAATAGAAAATAAAAAAGATAAAATAAAAATTTCTTGTTAACATCAGATACAATTTCCACGAAAAGTGATCTAACCTGATAGTTATATCTAAACTTATAGACTTATGACAAATCGTTTACATTTTTTATTTGTATTAACTTTATTGGTAGTTAATAATTTGAGATCATTTGTTAACTCGTTGAACACTTTTATAGCGACTATGTAGCTGTTTTTTTTTACCTATTGCTTAAGTTATTTTCGATAATTGAATATTTTTATTTCTAGTATTGTTTGTTTTGGACTTGCTAGTTCTTTTTGACTTGCCCTGATTATCAATTTTTCCCAATTTAGTGTTAATTATATTCCATAACTGCCTTGGATTTCCACTATTCAATTTTACTTCTTCAGTTCCATATTTGTATTTTGCATCTTTTATAACTTTACTCAATATTTTATTATAATTATTATATTCATTTTTTAGTAGTTGGCAAGTTGTTTTTTTTTTCATAATCTATATAAATTCTCTTTTGTTTTACATGATACTATTATCGCGCTTATAATCTAATTGTTTCTTGGTATTAAGTATTTGTTTTTTCCTGTTAGTTGTTTAGATGTAGTGTCTTTTCAACAAATTCATTTATCATCTGTATTAATGTATCTACTGAACGATTTGGATCCTACATAGACAAAATCAAATTCCAGTCAGCGAGTCGGGCAATATTCTTTAGTTTAGTATAATTTATATATTTAGTTATATTGTTATTTATTTTTTTTAATTCGTCGTGATCCACGTTTAAAATCTAATATAATATAATGCAATTAATTAGTTATTTATAAAAGAGTGAACCCATTGAACTATTATGTATTAGCCGAAAAAATCCCATTCTAAAAGTATTGAAATAATTTAGTTTATTCTTTGTAGTGTAACGTAACCTTATTGCTTGCTTGATATGATTCAAGTAATTTCGTACACACCGTCGTATACTCGTATACTCGTATACGTCAATACACCCTAGCCAATGTCTACTCTGGAATCCTATATAAAAAAGTGATGGCTGTTTGTAACGCAATAAATCGGAAATGTACAAAATAAGAAAAAAGAGAGGAAGTAAAGAGGGGGGACGTGCGGTGAGATGATAAAATTAAAGTAGGTGGCACTTATGTATAGTACACGTGACCAAATACATAATTATGTGTTTGTACGTGTAATTATTATGCTTAATTTTTACGACTATTCAAAAAGTCGTGTAACGTAATAAATCAGAAAATTGTGAAATTAGAAAAAAGACGGAAAATAAGGAGAGGGGAGATGAGGAAAGATGATAAAATTAATGTAGGCGGCACTTATGTATAGTACACATATCTAAAAACATAAAAAGTATATTAACGAAAAAGACGGGGGGGGGGGGGGGGGAGAAGGGAGGGCGATGGTGTGAGGTGATAAAATATAAAGCGACGACATTTATGTATAGTATACATATCGCATTTGTATGTGTAGTTATTATGCTTAATTTGTGAAATTTTCAAAATAATCGTGGAACACAATAAATCGCAAAAGTATATAATGAGAAAAATATAGTATAGATAATGTATAGTATACATCACGAACATATCTAAATGCGAATTTCTTTATTTGTATATGTAGTTCTTATGCATGATTGGTAAAACTATCGAAATAGTCGTGTAATGCAATAACTTGGAAAAGTATATTAATGAGAAAATAAAGAGGAAAAAAGAAGGGGGAGGGGGTGAGAGTGCGTGATTGAGTATATAAAGAAGAACGTCAGCGAACGTATAAGTATGTGATTAAGTGAGAGAGAGAGCGAATGCACGAAAGCATCGGAACTCACGTGCTTAAGAGAGTAAGTGAGTGTTTGAATAAGTAAACAAGTTAATAAGTAAGTGAGAGATCGCATGCCTACGTATGTCAGTGAAGAAGTGTGTGGTTTAGTGAGCACGTATGCAACGAAGTGATCGAATATGAGTGTGAGTAAGTGCACATGTGAGTGTATCAGATTGTACATGAGTAAGTGCATTAGTTCGTTTGTGACTGAGTAAGTGAGTATAACGTGAATGCAATAATGAGGAAATGTGTAAGTGTATGATTGAGCGAATGCATGAGTTACGACGTAAGAAAGCTAGCAAGTTAGTACGTACGTGAATGATTATGTGAGCGAGTCAATGCGTATGTGAATGATTATTCGAGTGAGTCAATGCATATATGATTGGGTGAGTGCGTGTGTGAATGATAGAGTAACAAAGTGCGAAAGTGAATAAGGGAGAGAAAAAGAGAGTAAAATATAATTATACAATATATATTAATGAGAGATTGTAAGAGTATGAAGAGAAACACGTTAATTATTTGCTTCTTATATATTATATATTGCGAGTTCTCTTTTTGTTGCAAAATTAATTTTATTAAACAAGCAACGTTTATCCTGTTTGCTTGTTTATTTAAATATACATATATATTAATTTAAATGACTAATATTATATGTAGATAGATATATAAAGGACTGCGTAGCAAATTTGTTTATTATAGGAGGGGTTTAATAAGTGTACACAGGTATATGTGAAATTAACAAGTCATAATTTATGTTTAACATACCATAGAGGCCAACCGACCTTTAATTCTTTTATTTATTTGCATTTTTATCTTAGTTACAAAAGCAAACATCTTTAGCCGGAGTATTACACAAACCGAAAGCCATTACGTAACATTGCCATAACCCATAGCCTATAGAAAAAGCTGTTTTCTCCCTATCCTCTGGAGAAACTTTAACCTGCCAATAACCGCTTCTAAGATCTAATGTCGAAAACCAACTAAAACCTACTAGCTTGTCAAGTGCAATGTCGACCCTCGGAAGAGGATAGGAATCTTTTAGATTTTCTGGAACTTCCTTTACCCATTCATAAATTCTTAAACACTTTTCTTCGATGTCCATAAATGAAACCTCACTTGAAATTGGAACATCCGTAAAAATTTTATGGATCAAATTGGAAACATCAGTCTTATTTAAGAAATCACATCCTAATATGTAATCATCACTAATCGGATTTTAATAATTATACGGAATTTGACAGGAACAATTTCACCCGTGGGAGATTTAAGAATATTTTTTACCTAGTTGGATACGACAAAGATCTATAGAAATGATTTTTGTATTTACAATCCTAACTTCAGCACCTGAACCGATTCTACAGCAACATGCTCTATCATTTATGGTACATTCAAATTCAAAAGTATTTAAATCTTGAAGAATACGACCAATAACGATATCTGAATTTGAAACTGAATTATCTTCAAAATTTATAGGAGCTTTATTTGAATATGTTGAATTGCTCCTGAAAATTCAATACTTTCTAGTTTTTCCGGTTAGGGCAACGAGCTTGAACATATCTGTTCCTGCTACAATGCCAATAATCTAGATTAGAAGTATTTCTAGAATTATTTGAAATTTCTTGACCGTTATTTTGACGTTGACCTTGGTCAGATCTTCGATTTGAAGAAGCGTTATTTTCCCTCGAATAAGATCTTCTAATTTGATCACTAATAGTCTTTAGTTCTAATGCTTGAGGAAGGGCTATATTCATAGAACTTATTCTCTCTTTTTGAAGACTCCCCTTTATAGAAAGGTCGAATATAGCTCCATAAATTGAGAACAAACAATCTTATCCTGAACCTCAAATGAAACTTACGAATAAGCTAACGTTGCAGAGTCCTCCCCTGGTTTTTGACGACGACTGTGAAACAAAGAATAACTAACTGGGGTTATAAGATTATCACCAAAACGATGTTCTAATTCTCCTGTAAGCATGTCAAAATCTAAACAATCAAAATCAGAAATGTTATATAAGATAGTCCTAGCTTTTCGTTTGGGTTACTGCAGGTTTTTGGTCTGATAATTTAAATATTTTTTCTATTAAAAATAAGTAGGTTAGTGTGGTTTAAAGCTTTTAGTTTTTTGCTTCAGGTTTTTGTCATTTAAGGGGGCAGATCTGGACTAAACCAAAAAAAATATTTTCTTTTTATGAGTCCAGATAACTTTTTATGATTAAAGGCAATCATTCTCAAAATTTTTATGCTACTAATACTTAATAATATATTAAATTATACCGTTGTAAGATCTCAAAATCTTGATCTTCACATCACAATAAATTACTATTTTCAATACCATATTTATTAAAGTTGCTGTATTAGTGTATTCATCACACAATTGCAAGTGACACGATGAACAATAATATTTTTTTCGATGGTTATTTGACTCCTTTTGACATATATTACAAAAAGAGCGAATCACTTTTTCATTCAAATATATTTTATTATTTTTTTCGGGGACCCAACCTATTTAAAAAGAAAATAAAAGTAAAAATTTTCATAAAATCGGTTAGGTCTCCGGAGAAAAATAATAATAAAAAATTTATCGACAAAGTGATTCAAACTTTTTATACTACATGTCAAATGAAGTCGAATAACTGTCGAAAAATAAATTTCCGTTCATCATGTCACCTGGAATCCTGTGAGAAACACAGTAACTTTATAAAATATGGTATTGAAAGTAGTGATTTATTGTGACGTGTAGGATCAACATTTTGAGGTTATACAACGGTAAAATGTAAGATAATACTACACTGAAAGAAGAGAATTGCTCAGTCGGCTAGACTCTCGCCGAGCAACAAATACAAAGTTTCGGTGTCATAGTAACGACTCAGTATTTCTAGCACAGCTATACTGTTATAGTTAAGAGAGCAATATATAGGCTGGAAAAAGAGTGCAAATTAGAATATATTTTAATTTTAATTACAATATTTAATACATCTATATGATTATAATCGCGGGAGTTTTTTACTCCCGATGGAAGGAGGCGAGACTTGTGCTGATAAGCAAGGGTAAAGGACCAACGAACGAGCCGTCGTCGTACATACCTCTCTGCATGCTGGACACTGTCGGAAAACTCCTGGAGAAACTGATAAGACCTCGTCTACAAGCAGCGATAAGAGCAGCTGGCGATCTCTCTGAGAGGCAATACGGCTTTCGGACAGGAAGATCGACCATAGACGCTATTCAGGAGGTAGTAAATGCTGCCAGAAGCACGGAAAACGGAAATCACTTTTCTCGTCCAATCTGTCTAATGGCCACGCTTGACGTAAAGAATGCCTTTAACTTGGTGAGGTGGAAGGATGCTCTACAATCGATGGAGCGGGACTTCAAGGTGCCCGTGCATCTCCTCCGGATCATCGGAAACTGTCTGAAGGACCGCTACATCTTGTACGAGACAGACGATGGCCGAGTTCTGAAAACCAGGGTACCTCATGTGTTCGTCCCATAGTCCGTAGCCCTGCTCGAAAGAGCCTCTCTGATATCGCCCGAACATTGCCCAAGGTATTCCACCCTTGTTCTGTCAATCATTGTCTTATCTCATCTTCGCTGATCGTCCTTATACTCCATAGTCTAAATCGTAGCTCCCGCCCCGTGGTTATTTCCCGCATTTTTGCAGCGTAATCTTGCATTTCAGTAAGCGGGTTGGACAGTTGCGTAACGATTATAGTTTCCGACTCGATAATTGGCTATGTTATTCTGGAATTTCTCCTTATTACGAGTTACCATGTGTTTTAAAATCCGACAGTGGCCAGCACACATCCAGAGAAAATAACATATAGCGACGTAGTATAACGGTCATGAGCTGTTCAGTTGAACAATCTCTGATGTAGTGTACCTGAAAAAAATTGTATCGACGTCCCAGCTGGAATAGAAATGTTTCTTGACTCAACGGCTGAAAAATAAGAATTGTTCTGGCTTAACAGCAGAAAAGAAATATTTTCTGACTCAACAGCTGAAATAAAAAATTGTTCTGGCTTAACAGCTGAAAATAATTATTTCCTGACTTAACAGCTGAAAAGAAACGTTATCTGACTCAGTAGCTGAAAAGACAATTTTTTTACAGTAACGGCAGATAACAATGAAATTTTTCTGAAACAATCCAACAAATTTCACCAGCAATGAAAATGCATTGGTATTTATTACATGGTGTGGATGCATACTGATTTCTGGGGTCCGATATATGGAACATCTTCTACGACGGAATCCTTCGAATGGAGATGCCTGAGAGCTGTTTCCTGATCGGGTATGCAGATGACATAGCGCTCATTATCATCGCCAGATGCATGATGATCGCGAGGATGCGACTCGAACAGGCAATGCGCCGAATTCACCGATGGATGAGCGATCACGGGCTGGAGCTGGCGTAGGCAAAGACTGAGATCGTGCTCCTGACGAAGCAGCGCGTCCCTAGAACACAGCCAGTTCTGATCGGAGGGATGGCACTACAGACCAAGGCATTTGTGAAATACCTGGGGGTAATGCTAGATACGAAGCTCACCTTCTGGGAACAGATTAGAAAAGGAGCGGACAAGGCGGCTGTGATAGTGGCATCCCTGAGCAGGGTGATTGCTAATATCGGCGGTCCTCGCCCGTGTATCAGGCGGCTACTACTACGGACCGCAGAGTCCATTATGCTCTACGGTGCTGAGGTCTGGGCTGATGACATGCGTTACGATAAATACCGTAAACGTATAGCGGCTGTGCAACGGAGATGTGCGCTCCGCGTAGCGAGTTTGTATCGCACGGTCTCGGAATCTGCAGCCTTAGCGATCGCCGGGGTAATACCCATCCACCTACTAGCCCGGGAGCGGCAATTCGTCCACCAGAAGAAGGAAACCCTGAGAAGGAGAAAAGCCAGAGAGGTAGCCAGGGAGCAGTCACTGCTCTTCTGGCAGACACAATGGGAGAACGAAACATACGGAAGGTGGACGGCCAGGCTTGTACTCCAGGTAGCGCCGCGGATCAGCCGGCAGCACGGGGAGGTAAATTTTTACATAACTCAGATGCTGACTGGACATGGCTACTTCCGCACATACCTACACAGGATGGGGAAGGCGGCGGACCCGCAGTGTCTGTACTGCAGAGCCCCACAAGACGATGTCCTCCACACGTTTTTCGAATGCCATCGGTGAAGGGACACCAGGATTGCTCTGGAAGAAGAGACGGGACGTATAACTCTCGACAACATCGTCGCCGTCATGCTAAGTGACGTCGACAGCTGGAGGAAGATCGCCCACTTCGTACAAAACACCCTAATGTCGAAGCGCGATGATCTCCAGCAACAATGAGGTGCCACGTGGCAAGAAACTGGCTCCACCCCGACATAATGCCTCACGGCGGGTCCGGGGTGGATGCAACGGCCAGTCTGCGAGGAGGTCCCCTCGGTGGACTCCGGTCGACTCCGGTCTGCGACTGCAGGTCACAGAGCGCAGTCGGCGGGTCTGCACTGAGGGGGTGGGTTTTAGTGGGTATGCCTTCAATGGTGAGTCTCACACACCGGAGGGTCGGTCCCCTGAGGTCTCTAAAAGATTTCCCCCTCCCTACGAAAAAAAAATAAATATGATTATAATCAGTTTTATATTAAAAGAATAATACTATTTTATTTTCATTTAAGATATAAAAATACGAAACGAAATATAAAAAAAATCATAAAATTAAGTTTTTACATCATCATTCTTAAATAATTTTTTAATAAATTAGCTTAAAAAGATCATAAATATAGAATAATGACTTAATTTTTTATTTAAATATAGGGGAGACCGGGGTAAAGTGACCCTCGGGGTAAGGTGAGCTTTCTCTATATTTCGACATAAATAAAACATTTATATTAATTTCACTTATATAATAAAATAATCTGAGTACACAATGATTTTTAAATGCTTCTTGGTACATATAATCGGTTATTTAATGAAAATATTAACAGTGAATTTTTCAGCCACTTGAAATGATAATTTTGCACGTTTAGGTTTTTGGATATAAAAGTGGCATGTATGTTATTTTAATACAGATATTTTTTGTTTTGTACTTAGTATACTAAATTTTCAATAGACAGTTTTTTAATACATTAAGAAACACGTAAATCTCTTAAAAAATATTCTTACGTCGCATAAGCATTCGGGGCAAACTGACCGGGGTAAAGCGAGCTTATATAAACAATGTTAAAAATAAAGATTAACCTGGCTCTGCAGTTATGTGTGATAAATACATTTTGTGAAGCTTTAAACTTATATGTCTGTTAACAAATAGATTAAGTTACGTTTAAAAAAATTAATTAAATAATTAATGTATCGTAATTTAAACTGTTATCTGCATATTTATTGAAGCTCACTTTGCCCCGTGCAAAGGCTCACTTTACCCCAAACTCGTGACAAACTGAGCCTTCTCATTTTTTTTCTTATAAATGATTTTTAAAATACTTTTAATTACTTCACAGTCTTGGTGCTCGAGATTTATATTAAATAAATTCTATATTACCTTTTCAATATATTTAGAAGTATAAATAGTTGAAATATATTTATATATTCATGCTCAAACTTTTTTAGGCTCACTTCGCCCCAGTCTCCCCTACAGTTAGTAAGTAGAAACTCTTAATTGTTCATAGGTTATGCTTCGTTGAATAGAATAATATTGTACCTGATATAGCTAGCAATTTGCCGAAAGGATTTTTCTTTACAAATAAATTAATGCGTGTTACAATTTTACAGTTAATGTAAGGACAGCAAAATCCTGTGGCTACAATCATATAACAAATCGGTGAAATTCTAATAAACACTGCGTTGTCAATGGGTATTTTGTTATGGTTATGGTTTTATCAAGTAACCAAAGCAATTATTAAAAAATAACAACTTTTACACTTTGTTTAATGAACTAAGCTCGGAAAGAAAGTTAAATAAATTTTATACATTTAAACAACACCTTTTAATGACAATTGCAGGAATTAATCGCATATTTAATTCTAAATACTTTAAAAACATTTTAACGTCAAAGTTCTATACGTAAAACTGTCACATCAGTCGATATTGCTCTAGGAGCTATACCGATTGTCAAGGTAACGAACGAAAACATATTCAGGGTTATAATGGTAGGAGAGCGATTCTCCTTTTTCAGTACAAGTATATATAGCATAAATACTTTCAGAATGATTGCTTTTAAACATAAAAAGTTTTCTGGACTAGTAAAAAAAATCTTTTTTCGGTCTAACCCAGGCCTGCCTCCTTAAGGTGATGCTAAATGCACCCATTACCGGCAATTGCGGCGAAATCTCTCCTGAAGGTTGTAGTTCTTAACTGTAACAATAATACTCCAGAAATATATTAACACAAAATGAAAAATTAACCTTAACCCATAAAGTCCGAAACCCTTAAAAAATTGAAAAAAACTTTGGAAAATCGTATAGAAATGTGTTTTGGCCTTAACTAATGCATTTTTGCAATAAATTTTTTTTCATTTTTTTAAGTTTTCTCGAGTTTTGTGCATTAAAAAATGATTTAGGCTCCAATTACGAGATCGGAAATGGTACACTTTGATCTGGACCATATATTTAGTTTGCATAATTTTAAGCTTTTCACGTAAAAATCTTAAGAAAACGAAAACAATTTGTTGGTCTTCCAGGACCCCTACGTCTCTAACAGGTTTAGGACAGTTTAGTGATTTTAATAAGTTCTTGCTTTCCACACAAATAATATCAACGTTAACTTTGGCGCAAGTGTTAAAGTGTAAACAACGACACTTTGATTATTAGAACAACGAAGTAGCGCATTTTATCTTTTCACAGAGAGTGAATTGAGCATCCAGCGGAAGTAAAAATGCGCACAGCGCGACGAGCTTCGAGTTTCTTGGCGAGGCGGATTATCAGCCGCGGTGGATAAAACGAGCGAATGAAGAAAGCCAGCCAGCTCGGGGATGGGTAAAGATAGCGCGTCGGATAGGAAGTGGACATGACATTTTAACTGGGTGCTCCTATCTTCTTGCTCGCCTATCGAGTTTCCCCAGCTTTAAGCTGAATCCCTTTCGGCCCGTCTCTGTGCACCCCACACGCGCGCGTACACGCGTACATGTGTGTATATATATACGTGCAGGACCAGTGGTACAGGCTGGCATTCGCGCGCGCGTCGACGCGACGCAAAAAGCAATTCGAACGACGTGACGAACGAGCAGCGGGCGGCAATCGAGAAAAGACCCCTGAAGATTTACTTTCTTCGAGATGTCGACTCTCTTTGCCAGTGCTCTCGTTCTCTTTATCAGGTGCGTCCGTCGATTCGTGTGGCACTTAGCCACGTAAGTGGCCAACTCTTCATCACACGACTGATGCTGCTGTGTTTACTCTTTTGTTGGCGCTACTCACAGAGTAAATCTATGGTGTTAAAGAAAGTTTGATAGAAATATGTTATGTAAAATTTACACTCAACAGTATGACAGTATGTATTCTAATTTTTTTATTTCTAACTAATAAAAGTGACACATAATTTTGATACGAAATAGACTGCTTTTAATTATCAGAAATAAAAAATTTGAACTTCAGTACTTGTGTTTCTTGAGCCATACCCTTGTTTAGTATACGCATAGACGCGTGAGTATATGTGCCCTTTAATATTGAATCTAGAAAGATTGGATTGAGCTACGCGCATAGAGGTTTCTTCACTGACATTCGTTTTGCCTTTTAAAAAGAAAACTTTCTAACAGTAAAATTTTGAAACCCAAGATTTTGATCAATTTTTAGTTTCGAGATTGCTGAATATAAAAAATTGGGTTTGTTCCAAAATCTCTGTATGTATGTATGTATGCCTGTATATGCATGTATCTGTGTGTGTGCTGCATGTGTGTTGTATGTGTGCGTGTGTATGCATGTGCGTGTGCGTGTGTGTGTGCGTGTATGTGCGTATGCGTGCGTGTGTGTGTGCGTGCATGAGTGCATACAATTTTATAAAGAATTAGCCTTTTCTTCTTGCAGATGAATTATTTTTGAACAAAAAAATCGAAAAATATTCAATGCCACATTTTGAAGCTCTACATTTGTAAGAAAATTTTGGGATCAGATAGATAAATAATTTCGTTATCAACAAAGTTATAACCATTCAAAGAAATTAATTAACATTGCTTCTAATATAGAACTGAATATTAAAATGCGTTTTTCTCGAAACTTATTTTTCTAACTTCAAAAAGTTCCACGCGCATTTAGAGTCGATGAATCTAGCTACAACTCCCGGTAATTTTTCCTATAAGGATTATTTAAAGAAGTTAGTATTTTATTTTCAACAAGTATGTACGTACAAATTTTTGCCGATTAACTATGTATACAAAAACATGGTATATTTTGTAATATATTTATTTGAAATAGAGTTATATTTTTTTCAAGCTATTTATGATAGAAAATTAAACTAATTACCTTGGTTTGTTACGGGAAATAACTAAAATAACTATGAAATTACTAAAATAACTATGAATTTATTAGGTTGATATTTAACATTGACAATATCAACCTAATAAATTCATAGTTATTTTAGATCCCGTAACAAAGGTAATTAGTTTAATTTTCTATAATAAATAGCTTGAAAAAAATATAACTCCATTTCAAATAAATATATTACAAAATATACCATGTTTTTGTATACATAGTTAATCGGTAAAAAATTGTATGTACATACTTATTGAAAATAAAATACTAACTAAAGATTGAAAATACGTAAGGAACTTTTTGAATTAACCTCTGTTTTGACTGCAAAAAAAGTGCATTTCATTCAATGAATGTGGATTATGAAATAAAAAATTGCTCAAAATTGGTACTATTCTTCTTTTTTGGTTACTAATAACGTATTAAAATTTGAAATAAAATTCCGGATGTTTAACGATTTTGGAAAAATCAATGTCGACCGACCTTAAGTAGTCGAAGTGCTGTTCTTTCACTTCTCATCCTAGGTTTCTGCCCAGCAAATACTAGTCTTTCAGATTTAATCACTCTAGTAATGTTATATTTCCATACAATAATTATGTATATTTTGATTATGAAAACTCTCTATTCTCCAATAATCTGATCTATTTCGCCCCCGAATGCTGCCATTATTATTTATTTATATATTTCTTATTTTGCCTTCCTCAACAGTACGTAGTCTAGATTTTAACAAACTGGACACTGAATGAAGGCACGCTTTTTCCGACTGCAATCTTTTTTTGTTTTCCTCATGAGTTTCATTTTTCTATTTTACTATCATACCGAGGTATTTGAACTTGTTTACTTTATTGAAGGTTTTGTCCGAGACTTCCAAGTCGATATCTGTTTTCTCACACTCCATTCTGTTATTGACCATGTACTCACAAGAAGTAAGTACATGGTCAATAACAGAGTTAAAAATCTTGTATATACTAATAAGATTAACAAAATATGCTTTATCTACTATACAGAGGTCTATTTGAAAAAACTACGAGTACTGGGCTTCATTTTAAGATACCAGAAAACGATCCCCAAAGTTTCATAAAAAACCGTGACCCGAAGGTTTGACACTCTCCTTGTCAGTTTTCATTACGCTGATTTCTAATTCTACTTCTTAAGCTGTTTTTATTAGTATTTCCACGATTTTTATAATGGTTTTCCTGTTCAGTTCTATTATGTCTCTATCGTCTACTATTCCATCATTGCTTTTACACTCTCTAATACTAGGTTAAATAAGAGGGTTTATAGTGCATCTCACTGTTTAAATCCGTTGTGAGTATCGAATGGATTTGATAAGCTGCAAGCTAAACCAAGTATGCCCCGACTGTAATCTAAACAAATTATTATTAAGAAAACTGTTTTGGTACACTGAGCATACTAATACATGGTATATTTTATATCTTATTATTGTCATACACTTTCTTAAAATAAATAAATAATTGATGTACTGTTTCGCCGTACTCCCATTTCTTCTCAAATGTGTGCCTAACAGGCACTGTTTCTCTCCTTCATAAGGCTTTAGGCATTGTTTCTCTCCTTCATAAGTAAAAAATGATGTGTAGATTATATAATTAAGTACCTGTCTTTTAGCTTTTTGATTGCCATACGAATTTCATCTAAGTTAACCTACTCCATTAATGACTCAACAAAATGAATTTCGTTATAAGCCGAAATAATTTGCTGTTCGTGGATATTTAGGAGCTCGTTGAAATAGTTTCTCCACAATTTTAGTAATATCTATATCCGTTATCAGGTTCCCATATTCGCCTCTTAGGGAATTAATCTTATTTTGCGATCCTTTCCTTATCAAATTGATACCTGTTTACATTTTCCGAATATTATTTCTAATACTGTTTTCTTGTATGGCAGAGACGTTTTTTCCATTATATTACGATAGTACATATGCAAAGGTTGTCTCATTCACATTATTAAGGCTAAACATTTTTGTTTTTTGTCGTTTTTCTTTCCATTCCTCGCAGTCTTCGTCAAACCACAGCTTGTGTTTTTTTCTTTTTTCCGCTGACCTAACACCATCTTAGCAACTTGGTTTAGAAAGCTTTCAATATCTTCCCAAGTACTTTAAATCTCATCCAATTCCTCATAGTCATCTAAACAACTGTTATCCGATAAGTATAGTCTATTTAAAAATTCATCTCTATATTTAATTTTAATGAGTGGATCATTTAATTTTTCTAAGTTTAATTTCTTCGTTGAGCAGGCTTTTCTCTTATTTTTATTAGTTAGTATACGAGTCCTAATCTTGGCTATGACAAGAAAGTTGTCGAAATCGCAATCTGCACCACGGTAGGTTTAGATGTTAGTCGTTCTTTATAGATTAGAACGTGGTCGATTTAATTAAGCGTACTTCTATTCGGAGATATCCATGTTGCTTTTTGTCGACTTTTGTGAATGAAATACGTTCTTTTAACTATTAGATTCTTGGTGACAGTAAAATTAATTACTCTTATTCCATTATCGTTACTGATGTCGTACAAACTTTCTTTCTCCACGAATGGTCCAAAAGTATCCTTCTGTTAGATTTTCGCGTTAAAGTATCCTTGCATTATTTTTAATTACGTGTTATTAATTTATCAAATAATTGCTTTAGAGTTACGTAGAAAAAATCTTTGATTGCATCGCCCGAGACATCTGTCGGCAAATGAACATTAATAAATATTTACTTATACTATTTACTTTGTAGAGTCACGATCCGAATACAATCATTAATTAATCAACTTGAAATCCGTCACCGCACGTATTACTCTGTTACCTACTAGAAAACCGATGCCTAGGTGACCAAAGTTTTCCGATCCATTGTATAGGAATGTATACCTATTGATCAGCACTATTGCTGACTCAACCCGCCAAACTCCCTGCAATGCTATTATGTCTAGTTCATATCTATGTGCTTCCATAGAGAGTACTTCTAATTGCCAATTGTGAGCTACACTATGCACATTCCATGTGTCTACCCCCAAGTCCATTGTATTTCTTTTGCATGAATTGTAACGCCTGGTTGCTTCCTGTCAGAGATCCGAACAGGCGGTCACTTTACTGCCGGATGTACGTTTAATACGTGAGAAGCCCATTGCTTGTGTAACATTTGTATATGAGTGGTTGCACAGGATCTGTGTTTCATTAAGCACAGGTTCCATCTTCGACAAGCTTTATTTTCGCACGATAGATTCGGCATTAGGAATGCAGTAGATAGGAACGCCTATACGTGCGTGGTCGGATGTGCGGGGGGAGGGGGTGGGGGGGGGACTATGCACTATACAATACTATTATGTATTTATTTGTGCCCCCTTCAACCAGTCCAACCCTGCTCAATTACTACAAAAAGAAACATTCATGTTCAAAATTATAAAAATATATTCTCTTACATTGATAGATAGATAGATAGATAGATAGATCAAAAGTTTATTCCTTGACGCAGCAAAAGAAAAACCTCTGCCAATTCATTGGCACTTCGCTTCCTCAAACCAACTAATTGTTCCATTTTATATTGTCTTTGTTCTAATAAATTAATTTTAAAATGCTATATCTCTTTCTAACCACACACGTGTGCACTTTTATCAATAATTTTTAATAAATACACCTATAGCATTGTACACCCGACCCTGAAAACAACTTTTCGAATGTGTCGTAAAGGGAGCTAGTGGCACCTACTGGCACTACCTACCCCACCCCAGCCTTAATAAAAAAATACTAGTCGACGTATTTCGATTTGTACTTTACTCCTACGTTCGTACTTTTAATTGTACCCGTTTAGTTTTTTAATAAAATATCAAATTTAATTCTGCATTTTTTTCGCGCCATCAAATATTGATATCTCGTAAAATAATACATTTTTCTAACTCTTCCAAGCGTTAAAAAATTATACTAGCTCAAACCTTAATTTTCAAAGAAAGTGGACTTAAGTCATTTTTTCGGGAATCCACATATATAGTTCTAGTGATTTTTGGAATTGCTGACTACAAATTCGATGTTCAGAACTTCAAAATTGGTCTAAAAATAAAGAAGATGTGCAATTATGCAATAAATTGTTATAATATATTTAATCTATAGATAGATATAGTTCTCCAAACTTGGGTTAATAGAAAATATGCCAATTAGCATTTAGTAAAAATTAGTTACGAACAAAAAAGTATTTTTGGCTTAACATTTAAAGAACGAGGAAAAGTACTCAAATAAAAGGGAACAAAAGTGTCTGGCAATATATACATATTAATGTTGTAACTGTTTTCGAATGAGGTTTTTCTTCGGTACTGCACGTTCAAATAGAATCACTTTTCATTAATGATATGACATTAATGTGTCCAAGTTCTTGAATATTTACATTCAGTTATTTTTCCTTATACTTGAAAGAAAAAGAGTAATATACTTTATGCCCATCAGTGGTCAAATTTCGCACCATCGCGCATGTGCGTTTGACGGAATCACTCGGTTTAAGACATTTTTTTTATCTATTTATTAATCAAATAAGATGGTACAATTAAAAAACGAAATTTTACAATTAGAATTAGCATTAGTACAATTTTTGAATGCTTGGTACAGTTAAAAAATGTATTATTTTACGAGATATCAACATTTGATGGCGCGAAAAAAATTCAGAATCAAATTTGATATTTTATTAAAAAACTAAGCGGGTACAATTAAAAGTACGAACGTAGGAGTACAAATCAAAATACGTCGACTAATATTTTTTTTATTAAAAAATACGTAAGTTTGCAGGCTGGGGTGGGGTAGGACCTGGCATTGGCTAACCTAACGAGGTTCACGTTTCAAAGGGAATTGCATTTCTGAATCCATCAATAGGTTATCAACGTCGAGAACGTCATAGGCTATGGTTATGGTTCATGGGGTTCAGACATGCACGCGCCCGCCCGCGCACACAGACGTCCACACACACACACACGCACACACATCCATATGGATATTTTCTAAAAATAATGTATTTTGATGCCAAATGGCCCAAAACATGTTTCGAACATGTTTTTCAGAAAACTTTTTTTTTACTATTTTAAAGGAGAAAACAAATGTACTGTAACAATATAGATTAATAAATTAGAAAAGAACTGTTATATTTAAATACATTATTATATTATTCTTTTAAAACATCAAGTTTTGATATCTGATAGGTTTCAAAACATTCTTACAATTACGAAGACTCAAAAAATTAAATAAATTTTTTTTTGATATTTTGGCCAAAATAAACCAGAGTTCTACCTTCATTGTTTTATATACTTATATATTTGCATTATAAATATCGTGCATGTATCCAATGTTCAATTTTTATAACATAATTTTATTAATAATTTGCTTATCTAATGAATTACAAGGTAATGAAAAGCGTAATTTTAATACATTAGCTCAAATATCGATTTTTAGGATCACAAGTGCATGAGAACGTTTAATTTTACACTCACATATCATTCGAGACTAACACATTTTATTTAATATATTTATATATTTGCACGATAAGTGTCGTACATGTATCAATTTCAATAATATAATTGTATTAATAGTTTGCTTATCTAATAAATTACAATTTAATGAAAAGCGTTATTTGAATATATTAACTAAAATATCGATTCTTTGGTTCACAAGTACATGAGAACGTTTAATTTTACACTCACATATCAATCGAGACTAAAACGAAATGAAACGAATATTGATGAACTTAACCAGCATACAGACGTACATAATAAAAAAATACCTTATCAATCGCTTCTATAGAGCACTAAAAATGTTTTAAAAGTCGCGCAACAGCAGCAGCAGCAGCAGCACAGCTGCCATCTCTCGCGCGAGCGGCAGAGCGCCGACGAGAACGTCGGTCGATTATCGTCAGAGCTGCTTGCAATAGGGCTGCAGCAACGCCTGGTCGAGGACGATGACTCGGCCGGCGTAGCAGGGACCTTCCTCGAACTCCTTGTAGCAGCGGCCGTCGCCCCACAGGATCAGATTCTCGTTGCTGCAGAGCTTGAGCTGCATCCGTAGGTACTCGACCTGCTCGGGGAAGAGCACGCGGTCGCTACTTTTCCAGCTGGCGAGCTGGGCGCACGCGCTCAGGCACACACAGCTCAGCAGCAGCAGGCGCAGCAGCTGCGCCGGCGTAACTGCGGTCGGTCGCATCGCGATGACGTGGCTCCGTAGTCTTGTACTTAGCTTCGCCTGGTAAATTTGGTATCTGCAACAGATGTAGAGCTTATTTGAGATACGAAGTTCGAGTCAATCCTTTAAGTATGTCAATATATTTAACCCTTTAACGTGAACTGTACAATTGTAGTTGTGACAATTTTAAATCTATTTTGTTTGACTGCCCGTATAATTTTTTACTTCTTAAAGCCAATATAAAGATATTGCCAAAAACAGTTTTTTTTATTTTAATTTGTCTCAACAAATTTTACTAAAAATAATAAAAATTCTAAAATAAAAAATGCCATAATTATACAAACGGATATTTAAAAGAAATTGAACAATATTCTCGAAACATCTTCGACAAGCACTATGCAGAGTTTCCGAATGATTGGATATAATTTAATGCGCTAGAAACATCATGAACAAACAAGACAATACAGAGTAACAGATATTTTTAGAAACTCATAATTCCTCTTTAATTTATTTTTTTTTAATTTTACAATTATATTATTAATACTTTAATCATCATAGTTTAATATAGTTACTATTTAAAAAATATTCAAAACAAATTATAGGCTTTCTAAATCAGTCAGAATAGAAACGATTTTTTACCAAATTTCAGTATAGGCTTATGTTAAGTCGAAAAAACAGTTTAAGAAATTAAGATTTACTTTAATACCAACACAGATCACAACTACACGGATTCCCCGTCGTTCAGGTTACAGGGTTAACAAATAAGTAAGTATGCTTCTTTCTACTATATTTCAATTCGGTGTACCTTCACGAAAAGCTGTAAATTGCAGACTGAAAACGACTATCTGTGACTAAACAATTGTCCCAATGAATGCGAATATACTGAAATATTCTATCTTATCAAATTATAATTTTTATTTGATACTAAGATATCTAATCTTAATTTATGCAAAAATGTGCAAATATTATCGACCTATGATTCGCAGAAAATTATAATACAAATTATTTAGTTATAATGATAAAAGGAAAAACTGTTGTTTCAAGGTTAACATTTGTTTCCAGGAATATTTTTAACGTCAAAAATGATTTTCAAAACGTAACAGTAGTAATCGCTAGATTCAGCTACTTTTCTAACTAAATTAATAAAATGTTTAAAGCAATTCTAGTAAAATTCTGTAAAAATAGCAACTTTATTTAAATTTTTTGATAAAGCCGCTAACAAATTCTGTTATTTTGAATATGGTGTGGGACAATCAGTATTTTCCAAAAAAAATCTTTTGTTACACATAGTTTTTTCCTTACAGCTCAAAATAGATTCTCTGTACCACGAATCTACTTATGTAAAATAAGAGGAAGGTCACGAATTACTAAGAGTACTAACCATATAGGTACCAGTCGACTTCGACTAAGGATACACTCTTAAATCGTGCTCTGGCAGCTTGAACGCGGAATGCAACGTAACGAAGTGAAGAAAAAAAGCATCTGGCTGACAAGATGTCCGTAAAATCACGTTATTGCGCGGCAATTGCACTTACGCTCCCGTACGCCGTACGAAATATCGTATTTCGTCGAGGAAGAGTGAAAGAGAGAGAGAGAAGGGGAGAGAGAGAGGGAGAGAGAGATATATAATAGGCCAAAGGGCACCAATGTGATTCAGTTCGGAAAGTTTGAACTTAATTTGCCGGCGAGGTGGAAGAACGACGACGAGGACGACGATGCGCGCCACCGTCGAAGAAATAACTGGCGAAAATTGAGAAAGCGACTTTTTCAATTTCCACCCTTGCCCCTCTTCTATGATACTTGTTCCGCTTCCTTCACACTGCGCGCGAGAGCTGCTGAAGCTCTCTATCTCACTCTTTCTCCCTCAACGCTATTCGCTGTACGTTTTTTCGCCGTCTTCTTCCTCCTCCGCTCGTTCGCTCGCTCGCGGGAGATTGATTGTCGAGCGAATTTTTGAATCCGTCGCAATCCCAGTAATAAATTTCAAAACTTTACTGCGACTGCTCGCGCGCAGCGCCCCGCGACGCTGCCTAATGAATAATGACACTCGCTCGAATTTTCAATGTGATTCTCGGGAGCCGCTGAGTAGCTACGCCCGTTCAAATTGATTAGAATTGTAAATATTATGAAAAATGCTGCAAGTTTAAGTGGAGCGAAGGGACATGCGTTATACACACGGCAAAAAATAAGTTATAGGTGAATGTGCCAATCGGTAAGCGTATAAATTATACGTTTAAAAACAAATCGAATTTTAAACTCAGTAAATACATAAGGCCTATGTAGAAATCACATGACAGATGAAAGCTCTACTTTTAGAACTTGCGTAATATTGCTACATTAGTCGTGCACATTTTCCTCGCTGTCGGGGATTTGAGCAAATAAAAATGTCGCGAACCTCAGGCGCTCATGTGTAGTACTAAACGATCACTTGCCGGTACAGCGCAGCGCAAAGGAATCAGTCAAGAAAGTTTCTCGCTGCCGTTACTCTCGATATTATGTATAGCGCGTATAGGAAGAGCAGCAGAGCGTGTAGATGCATCCGTCAAAATCGCAAAAGAGATATGGGGCTCCCCAGCTCGCCTGACGCCGTTGGAGAATTTTCATGCATGCTATTTGCATGCGTCCATGGGTACAGAGGAGGATAGATCTATCGGTACCGCGGCTCGCAGAGGTTGCGAATGCACTCGTCGCTCGCGAACGTAAAGTGAGACGAGCCGACGCTTTTTCTTTATTGTCCGTCCGAATTCATCGGAATAATAGCCGTTGCCGCTGAAGCGCGCCTTTTTCGTGTGTGTAAAGCTCAGTCGCGACTGTGAATGCGTGCAATGGGTGAGGTGCGGAGGGATAGGGGTGGAATTTATTGGCGGCGCACTGAATCTTTTGGGATGAGAAAAATAACGTGGCTCAACCCTCTTTACCGCTAAATAGAATCATATTAGTTCATACGGTCTTAAACTAAGAAACTATAAAAGTTTTGGTAGATCAAAAATGGCAGCAAATATGTACTGTTTCTGACTGTAGTTCAAAATTACATTTGTGCTTATGAGGCCACTTTGGACTGTAAAATCTATTTTATTGTAAATTTTATTTTGAAATGTCTTGATTTAAACTATAGTTATACTTTTACAAAAAAAACTGGTCAAATCTGTGTTTGTGAAGCAAGTAAAATAGTTTCATCCCACCTAAGGCCATTTATGTTATTTTTTCGAAAGAAATAATCATATATGATACTAAACTGATAGGAAAGCAACTTGATCGATTATATATTTTACAAGGCTTTAAGATGGGAAATCGTGAACGACCATCTCGTCATTAAAAGGGCGATTCATTATTTACGTAAGCCATTTGAGCGATGGGTGGAACTATAAAATATCTTGCGATTTGATTTTAATTGTTAAATTCTACTTCCTTAAAATCTGAGAAATTTAAATTTATTATAATCAATATCTCTATAGGCACACTTATATCTCTGCAATTATTTAAACTATGGATAGTATCATGTAATATGAAAACAAAACAAGACTTCGTAAGTTTTGTAAGTAAGGCGTGTAGAATGTCAAAATTATTCTAAAGTTACGAGCAATCGATAATTATGGAACAAAACATACGAATATATTAGAGTAAATTAACATTTAATTTCTTATTTTTTGTGATTTTTGTCGTGATCTTAGATGGCGTGCAACTTTGAAATCATCCATAACAGATCAACAAAAATAGTTAAAATGGCTGCAGAAATATAATATATTAGTTAAAAGAGTGTATTATTATATTACGTCGCAAGACAATATTAATAAAGTACGTAATAATGATAGAAAAACTTTTAACTTTGAAATTACATCTTTATGGGATTTAACATAAAAAATTTAGTTTAACACAGAGATCACATTTTGTATTTATAACTGTTCTTATTTACATACTTAACAACCAAATTCTGCCATCATTTCCACGCTCATATTTACTTTAAATATAGAAAGAATTACTACAAAAAATACTTTTTAAATGGTAGAGGTTTGAATTAACCGCAGATTTGAATACCACAGAACTGACAGAAAAAATGTGTACCTATCTTATTCTCATAAAAAATGGCCTCAATCCCAAAAAAGGATTAACTGTCCGCGTCTGGAACTGTTCTGATTTTCTATTCTGAGGCCCGTAATTTGAAATAATGGCGCTAGGTGGTACTGTATATTAAAGTTTAAAATTAATTCATTAAAATTAGAAATAATATGAATTTTTGCAAAATCGAAGGGAAAATACTAACATGAATAAAATTTATATTTTGATATTTTAGAATGTCGTTCAACTTCTATATTGTATCTATATAGCCTTAGTTTGAAATTATATTCGTTAAAATAATAATTATTTTCTTATATATGTTTAAAACTGACACTTTATTACGAATTTTACAGAAAGGACATGCCACGGGGTGGCATTTTCGTCACATTTGATTACATTACTAAGACATATAAACTTTTTTGTGCTCAACTTAGTATTTAAAATAGTAGATACGTAAAATATTAAACATTTTTCATTACAGGTGATTTATATATGCAGGTTATTTACTGCTGATAAATACATCGGATATTAAATTTGACAGTTTATTGAAAATCACCCATATATTGAATACTGTAGTTATGAAAAATAGATGACATTCCGGTTTTAATATGCACATTGAACCAACTAAACAAAAATCGGCGAGCGCTAAACGTGACTACAATATTCTTCATGGTCAGAGCTCAAAGGAGTTAGGCCTATCGGCTGTATTTGTCAGTTTTTTCCACGTGGACTGCGCTAATAGGAAACGAAGACGTCTGATGCTTATTTCGAAATTGTGGCGTTAGTATTTCACGTGTTGCGTAAAATTGCGCGTCTACATTTATTTCATGAGGTTTAGTTGGTTACCTATAGGAATACTAATTAAAATGTATAATTAAATTTGAATTAATTATATAGTGTCACAAGATCATTTTTAGTTAGAAATATGCCGTCTCAATTAAACGTTTTCTAATTATAACGAGCATATTTTTTTAAATAACGTTAATTACATTACATGGTGAATTGGTATGTTTATTCTTACAATAAGTTCATCATTAAAAAACGAAAACCGTCGAAAAACGAGGATATTATTTAAATTTGTTCATGTTTGCGCAACACTATTATTTGATGGTTATAATTAATTATACAAGCATAAATAACTAATTTGGTATTAATCCATTTGCTGAAATAGTGAAATAGTTTTGTTACATATATTTAATTAATTTAAAAAAACTTTTATTGATTTGAAACTTAAGCTTATTCACTTAATTTTATTTGTGTTAGTGCTACTATAAATATTAGGGTTCATTGATTTAGTTAAGTGACTCTTTACACACTTATTCGAATTACAAATAAATTCGAGTTAACACTTCCGCTAATTGTGTCTCCAAAGTTTTAGCCCTTGATTTGAATTACCGGGAGACACAAAGTTACGACGTCGAAATGCACATTTGCCAAGATCGTGAACTACAAGAATCGATCGCTTACATAATTGCAAGTGACACGTACCAATACATACAGGACTTACCCTATAGCAAAATACGGGGAGAAAGAGAACCTCAATAATAATTGACTTTTATAATTATTAAATAAATAAAAAAAGTTGTGTAATACAAAGCACAATAAAAAGCCATTACTCTTTTTATCTTGGTTTTATACTATATGCAATGCAAATTAAAACATAAAATTAAACTCATTCACTTCGTTACCATAAAATATAATAATTTGTAAATGTAAAACCGCTGCCAATTCATTGGCACTTAGCTTCCTCAAACTAAATTAATTGTTCTAATATAAAATTTTTTGTTCTAATAAATTAATTTGAAATTGCTGTATCTCTTTTTAATTAGGTACTCAAAAAATGTGAGCTGATTTATCATGAATGTTTTAATTCACAACAGTTAATTAAACCAGCTGTAGCCATAATCACATTCACATAATTCTAATTTTATATATTTCCTCGAATTTTAATTCAACAACATCTAAAATTACATAATTAGATCGTTCATACGTATCATTTTTACCAAGATTTATAAGAAATAAAACATAAAAATTACTGATATGTATTATTTCATTAATCTTCAAATATCTTTTCAATCAATATTTCAAAATATCAATGGAAAAGTTATAAAAAAACAGAAATATCACCGTTTATAAGTAAATTTATACTCTTTCAAATGCAAAATGAAGCAAACATAGAGGCCCTCTTGGCTCAGTGGGTAAGACGCTTGCCTACCGATACAAGACGCTCAAGCTGTCAAGGGTTCACATAATTCCCGGTGAAAATTCTCGAGAATTTTTTCTTCGAGTTTTTCGTCTGGAAAAGATCTCCAACTACGCATTCTGCTTCGGAGCAGAACGTATGCACCCATATAGCCTTCTCAAAAGTGTCTGAGACGCTAGTAAGCAGGTGATGGGTTTCGCTCTATCAACATTACACAACACAACAAACAATTATATAAAATACAAATGTAAGATACAAAATCACATATGCATTGTGTCATATCGGAGTCTCAAAAAAGAGGGGGCACATGGCTATTAAATACAGAGAAAGAAAGAATTAAACAAACATATTATTTCTAAAATACATAAATAATTTACCTTATCAATTTCAGAATATTGTAAAATATACTCAAAATTTCTTTTTAATTCGGAATCTTTATTAAAAAATAAATAAAAGTAGGATTGCAAAAATGACCGACCCGTTCTCGAGATAAAAACAATAAAAAAAATTTTTAATAAAACATAACCTCAAATAACTTGGAATCTAAAAGTTGCTATAATCTGGGCTTCTAACAGTCTCAAGAAATAGTAAAAAGCTACCTTTCTAGAAATTTTCTGAAGGAATAATGACGTTTCACTTCCGTTATCGTTCGCCAAAAAATGATTTCTTTTTTACAAAATGATTTCAATCACGAAAAGAGAAAAATATAAAGGCTTGAAAATTTTACAAAATATTCTTATCCATATTTCTAATCATCTCAAATTTTTTCTAAAATTTTCCATGTTATATATCCCAGATATCACCTTTTAAACAAAACATGATGTTGTCGTGTATAACAGAAAAAAGAAAATAGCTTATTTAAAATTGCAGGTCGGAAAAGATAGATAAATGTATTCTCTTTCAAATGCAATAAAAATGAATTGATGATATTATTTCAAACATACCAAAATCCCAAAATACTAAAACTCAAAAATCAAAAAACCGCTAAAATAACATCGAAAAACAATACAAATTTTTTTACAGCCACCTTCCTTAAACAAACAAATTCATTGAACCCTGAAACATACACACACACACACACACACACACACATACAGATGCACACACATACATACACACACACACACGCATACACACACACACACGCATATACACACGTACACACACATACACACACACACCCATACGGAATTTTTCTAAAAATAGTGTATTTTGACTCCTAATATCTCAAAACATGTTTCTAATATGGTTTTAGCAAAACTTTTTTTTACTATGACAAAGATTACTCTATTAGCAATAAGTATGATTTAATAAAAAATAAATAATAATAAACATGCGATATAATAACATTTCTGAATTAAATATCGTTTCAAATAACAAAGAATTTAGCAAATGGTCATTTAAATTACAAAACTAACTTGTAATTAATAAAAACAGATTACATAAAAAATAAGCTTCTTTGAGTATTTTTCCATTTATAATTAAAAATTACTTGTATTGGATTATGATGCAATCAGTTAAATGTATGATTAATTAACCAGAAACATATTTTTTATATTTGCATTACAACAGATTAATATTAAGGCGGGCAACGTCAGTTAAATCCTGCAATATGTCATTATGTATTATATACACTGCAGAAATATTTGGACGTAATCGAAGTTGATGCAAGTTTTTATATCTTAAACATGTATGTTATACGTGACTTTGCCAAGATTTAGAACCCTCTAAACGGTCCTTATAATCCCCAAAGAATTCGCTACTCTGCATTATTGTACTTAAGCCTTTTTAACCACTTACAACGGGTTTTTGAACCAGGCGATACATTCAGATAGTACATGTAGATCTTTCTTTTTCATAAGCTAACGAAACATCAAAGCTACCTATAATGATAATTCTTCAAATGATGAAGGCTTATTTTGTTCTACCTTACGACGGCAATTCCATCAACAAGCCACTATAACTCACTCTCCTCCGAATTCCATCAATTTCATCAATTTCCAAGCAATTTATAAAAATTAAGATTGCCCCCCAGTGAAACGTCTTATCATCAATAAGTCGAGCTATGCACAGGCCAGCCCTCCAACCGAGTCAATAAATCAATTTTTTTCTCGACGCGTTCACTTACGCTTCCGGCATTAAAAGCGTGCAAGGGCAAAACACACGCCGCGAACGATATTACACATCCCTCCAACCTCTACACTCTCTTTCACACACACACACACACACACACACACACAGAAACACTTTTACGAAAAGCACAGCGCAAATGTAATCGCGAAATGAAGCGTGAATCCAGCCTGCCCGCAGTCGCGTTGCCCGGGAGCACTTGCTTTCGCGTGAGGGCATATATAGGCGCGCCGTATCCACCTTACGCCGCGGCGATAATAAAGCGCGCATGCACGAACAAAGCTCTTAACGCGCGAGATGTATACGCTCGCGCGTGCAGGCGGCTGCCGCAAATGCAAATCATTTTGCATAATTTAGATTCAACTTACTCGCTCTTTCGCTCCCTCTTCCGACCGCGACAGCTACCTCCTGCACTTTCGGCTGCAACGAAATTAACGATTACTTAGCGCGCGCGGCCGCGCCGCTCGGGCTGCTGCTCCTGTTGCCGCATCGTCGCCCTCGCAACGCGTTTACAACGGCGCGCGGCGCACTGCGATATAATTGTGCTCTTGCCGAAATGCGTCTAATACCCCGGGTGCGCGCGATCACTTTGCTGCGCGCTCGAGATACGGTCGAGGAAACGCGCGGGAATCGACTGAGGCCGCGGACCGATGACTCGAGACTTGATTTGGGCTGCAATCGGTATATAGACGGGAGAGGCGCGCCGGCGATTCACCGAGCGAAAGGAGAAGACGAGTGTATTGGTGTATGGATAGCGAGAGTGGGATTCGCAGGCCGATCGCGGAACTGATCGGCAGGTACGAGGCAATGCACCTGTTTCAAGGCCGTGGAACGGTCTTGGCGAGAGTTTTTAACGTTGAATCTCGCGCTCGGTCACTTTCTGCTTGAGGATTTGTCACTCCTTACCTTGGGCTGCAACTGGTGTAGCTCGGTAATTTGGTCGGGATCAGACTTGATTTCGTTTACTCTTCCGTATTTGAATTTTTCTAGTTTAAATGCTATTTGTGTTTAAATGGAAAATATTGCTATTTTATACGATGTGTAGCTTCTTTCTATTTTAGTTTCGTGGACGATTAAGTTTTATGAAACATAAAGATCACGTGAACAGCACGGATAAGTATATGCGTCGAAGACAGGTTTGATCGATTTGTGCGGTTTTTCCTCTAAATCGGAAAATGTAAGTTTTATGAAATTCATATTTCTTGTGTTCTGCAATGTTTTAAATTATAAATTCAAGAAACATGGAGACTCGTCAAATGAATCGTCTTCTATTTTCACAATATTTCCACAAATCATCGGTGAAACTATGGCATTTACTGGCGAATATTCTTAGAAACGAATCCATAATAATGAACATGTTACATGTATGAAACTAATGCATGTGTGCATACAAAATGATTTTAAACATGGATATAAAATATCATGCGCACATTCATGTTAATCGCATTTAGAATTTCAAGCGAAGTCAATCAACACATCCTCAAACAATTTACTCTTTAATTTTTCCCGATTTAATCTTTAAATGGATCGACAAACAAAAAAAAAGCCCCGAAACATTAATTTTCACCGTGTATATTCAGAGAAATGTTCATTCACACACGCACGCACGCACACACACACACGCACGCACGCACGCACGCACGCACGCACGCACGCACGCACACACACACACTCACACACACACACACAGACATATTCTAAAAATGGTGTATTTTGATTCATAATGTCCCAATACATGTTTCTATAACGATTGTAGCACTTTTTTACCACCACAAAGTTTCCTCTATGAGCAAGCAAAAAATGTTACCTGGGTAAAAACGAATTACATGTAATTATATATAATTACACTTACAATTACATACCGTCATGTTGTCATATGTGGCAACATGTAACAAAACGAATTTTTTTGACACGTGTCTTGACATATACTTATATGTAACTATGCATCTACAAATATATTCATATATAGTAGTATGCAATCACATTAGCATATAGATGATCCTTAGAGTTTGAAAACAAGGTAAAATATAAGTAATTTATACAAAAAGTAAAATGTAAATAATGTTTCATTACATATGTTACTATACAAATAAGGTTGGTACAGGTAATTTGACCATGCAGGTAAAACGGTCACCTATAAGAGATCTCCCTTTATGAGATATTTTCGGGTGCCATAAATTCTGCAGTATATGTGTTATGTAAAAAGATGTTGAGAGGCAAGTCGACCTCCATGCTGGCACCCTCTAGTTACAAGATAGTGTCATGTTTACGCGTGAAAGCAATAAAATACTCATTTTTTAGCAATCCATGCAAATAAAGAAACCACTTTTGTCAGCGTGATACGAGCAAAAAGAAAATGTACATGTAATGGTAGATTTTTTAAGTACTTCAAGATGCATGTATTAGTTTTTACTACAGACTGCATTTTCGATGCGAAAATTGATCCTTTCATTGGCCCTTATTGGTTGGTAAAATGGCCATACAAACAGCGGTTGCTCCTTTAAAATTCCAAGTTGTACTAATCCCTAAAATACTGACACCAAATTTTACGCACGGCATCATGATAGTTGAATAACATAGGAAGGAAGTCCCTGCTTGGCTATACTATTTTACCATTAAAACTGATAAAATGTCCAATTTTTAACTGCTTACAACTTCTTTAATCATAATTCAAAGAGTGATTTCTTTTTTGCAAAAACACTCGTGAGATATTCGAGATAAAGGTTCAAATAACAAGTCGCAATAGTTTTCGAAGCCTCAGTACCCGATATATATTTACTGGGAACCGAAAGTTCCTTAAGGTAGCCATATTATCAGCACCCACCTTATATATATATATATATATATATATATATAGTACAAATGAGTCCATTTTACATTATTTTAAAGCATTTAGTTGACATTTTCTGTAACGTGATTACGTACTATCGCCTATAATTATATTTGAAGATACACAATTACATGTAATTAATGACATGTTACAAATTCTTTTACATGTAACTACATGTAGTCGTATATTGGGGAAGAAACCTACCATCGCGGCAGCGGTGGCGCTAGTGGAAAGGTACACACACCTGCGCCATGTTTTGTACTTTAACATGGGAAACTATATATATATATATGTATGAAAAATGGCCGACGTCTGTGTACCCGCCAGAGGTCGCATAGTAAATTTAAACTCCCAATAATTCCGAGTGAAATTACATGTCATTACAAATAAACCATTTTTGTCCAGGGAACGCTGTTTCACCATTTCTAACCTTAAATAAAACTAGAAGTAATATATAAGATTATTATAATAGTAAGCAACAACGAATTTTCTCTCAGGTCCAACAATTTCAAATTTTGATTCGCAGATACGTCAGGCGAATGGGTCCGCATACAGCTCTCATGCATACACATACACAAATACACACACGAGCAATAAGCGTCCGACGCTCGTGTGGACGCTGGCTCGCGCACGTATACGCGTGACAGTTTGCTCGGTTCGGCAAACGTAATTCTTGGGTCGGGATTTGCTTTGCTCTCGCGGCCGCGGTAACCTTGGACCGCACGGCGCGAGCGCGACGTGCGTGCTTCGCCGGAGATTAGACCGGTTGCTGACTGTGGCTCCCCGTGTTTGCGGCTGCAGCAGGCCCGTACCGCGTAGCGCAGCCTCGCGGAATTCCCGGCATACGTATAACTTTATTCTCGCTTCGCCTCGTGTTGTGCTGGCTGTCTCGCTCTTTTTTTTACTACCTACTGTGGCCGACTGCTCATTCACTCTACCGGGAATTGATTTATAGTGTACTTCTATGATTGATTGCTGGCGTTTAGAACAATGCTTGGCGCAATATCATAACAGCTTAAAGAGCCGCGGGCACTGTTTGGCTGATCAACAAATGAAATCGAGAGAACGCGGTATGAGTACGTTAGCCGGAAAGAATTTTTTTTTTCTTTTAAGAGAAGACTGATTTACAATACATAGAACTTGGAACGGGAACGTTTGTTTTAGGCTTTTAATTTTTTGTAGGCATTGCTACGGCTTTTATTGACTTTATTTTCCGTTTATTTCTGTCTATTGTTTAATTTATACAGATTTTAAACTTCATTAATTTATTGTTTTCTACTAAAATGATTAATTCACAGCTTTAAGGTAGTTGTGTCATTTTGAATTGACCATTAGAAATAAAAATGATATAAAAAGCTTGTAAAGATTCAATAATTTAAATAATATAGCATACTAAAGAAGGGTGCTTAACAAAAGCGAAAAAAATTAGTCATCAGAAACGTGACTAGTGTCAATTAAAAAAATTCTACTTATACAATAGATTTTTTTTTATTTTTCAATCAATTTTAATATTTTGGGGTTTATTTTCTTCTTTAAAGGGACAGATATACACTTTTACATGTTTATTTAAGCCAAACGTAACCTCAAAATAGTTTCTTGTTTACATTTCTCGAAATAACTCGCTAAATTTCAATTTTATGAAAAAAGGTCACTCTAATAAAGACGTTTAGAATTCAATTTAGAATAGGATTAGTACTTTTTGAAAATTAAAAAATCAATTTTAATAGTTCAAAGTGGCCGTCGAAGGGTAAAATTTAAAAAACTGTTAGAACATTTAAAAACTATGTTAAAAAATGTTGAATGCTGCTAATAATTAATTTTGGGATGCCTCTAGGTGTACCAAAAAGATGCCACTGGTCCGATTTCCAAATTTTAAAATGGCGCCCAATTGCAACGTTTCTTATGCAACACTTTGAATTTGCTGTCACGTCTGTCCCTCTGAGAATTTTTTAATGCAACTGCCTGAAAATTAAAGGCTTACACGTGTACTTTGAGCATGCAACATTACAATTTTTTTATTTGAAAATTTTTCCCTTTTTTTAAGGAAAAACGCGAAAATGGATTTTCGTTATCTTCGTAGATTGTAATATTTAAGTATCAAAAGTAAGTACATTGGAATGTACTTAAAAAAATACGAATTTAAAAAAAACGTTACGATCCGACCAATAGGAGTCGAGATAATTTTTTTTGCATGAATGATTACAGGCTATATAATGAATATTTTTACTTCAAACTTTTTCCCGATCATGCTGACCAACCGGTTCGGAATAAGTGACCGTGAAATCTTGCAAAGTCGTGCGAAGTGGTCAAATAGCAGTCAGCTGAACCTCCGGCCTGCTTCCTCTTTCGTGGCGGCGCGACGCCGTGGAGGTGGTGGGGGTACCTTTGTGAGTTCGCGAGGTGTGAATTCGAATTACTTGCATAATGGATATCTCTGCTCTAAAACAACATATCGGGATGATTTTTTTTAAATTTAAGTATCATTTCATGTACTTCAATATTCTGGGATTAGAATTATTTTATGTTCAACGGAGACCATAGTAATTAACGTGTTCTCCACTAAATACTAGTTTTTCGGTTTCTTTTATTATTATTATAATTACTTATAAACGGTGATATTTCTGTTTTGTTTTATAGTTTTACGATTGATATTTTGAAATATTGATTGAAAAGGTATTTGAAAATTAATTAAATAATGTATATCAGTATTTTTTATGTTCTATTTCTTATAAATCTGGGTAAAAATGATACATATGATCTAATTATGTGATTTTAGATGTTATTGAATTCAATTTCAAGGTAAAATGTATAAAATTAAAATTATTAATTAAAAAAAAATAACGGTACCTAAAATTGCTTAAAACAAATTTAATTGATATATTATAAATGTATAATAAAAATAAGATTATGAAATATTGCAGAAATATTAAGTACGTTTAAATATAGATCTGATAGAAATTTGGGGGTAAATAGATAATTTTAGGACGTATTTTTAAATAATTTTTGGGCGTATTTTTGATAAAACAATCACTTTCTTTTAAATGTTAAAAACGAAAAAAAAGTTTTTTGTAATTTTTATTGGGGATATGTAAAATATAGACACAAATTCTTAAAGTGCGTGTAATGTCCTTTCGATTGATGTATTTTAAAACTATTCTTAAGCTACTTTCAAGAATTGAACTTGAATTCATGTATGTGTATGTGTATGTGTGAAACCAAAATTTGTGTCCACCATAACCTTGCAGGGAAGCATGTTATGAGCTGAAATTTTGCTGACATATTAGGTACGTTTGAACTTAGATCTGATAGAAACTTGGAGTAAATTAGATAATATTTAGGACGTTTCTTGATAAAATAATCACTTTTTTTAAATGCTAAAACAAAAATTTTTTTTGGCGGATCTTATTCAAGATATATAAATGTTAGACGTAAGTTCTCAAATTGCGCGTCATTTTCTTTCAATTGACTCCTTTTAAGCCTATTCTTAAGCTATTTTTAAAAAGCAAACGTGAATTTAAAGATTCTTATAAAGTAGCTATTTTATCAAATTAAATATGGTTTTTTTTGGCAGTTTGTATTGAAGATATGTAAAAGATAGATAGAAATTCTTAAAGTGCGTATGATTTCCTTTCGATTTATGTCTACTAAAACTATTCTTAAGTTATTTTTAAGAAATTGTAAGTAGTTTGTATTGAAGGTATATAAAAGTTAGATATACATTCTTAAAACGCGAATTTGAAATTTGAATCCATTTCTTCTAAAATAGGGTGATTGATTTCACCAGTGAATGAACAGTTATGGTCAGTTAATGAACAGGTCACGTAACATTTTTGATTGCTTGAAAAAAAGGTTTACCAAGTGTTATAAAGTTAAATACTGACATTGTCATGCATGAAATTCAGAAAGTATAGGATTTGTCTTTTTTTTTCAACATGTGTTCATTTACTGGTGCACTCACCCTAGATATTTTAGCAAATCGAAATTAATTTTTTAGCACTGCTTACTAAAATATATAAAATATACGTAAAATTTTATTCGAACTAATTCTTTTCAGGATATTCTGAACCCTGGAATCATAAATTCATATTAACATTAATTTATTTAATGCGAATTTATATTATAAGATTCTATAAGTCGATTAATCAAGACCTCTCTTTGAGAAAGCATTCTGCGAAAGCAGTTAGCAGCGGTTTCTTTTCTATTTTGAAGTGCTTCTGATCCTTGTAGAAGCTAATACAATAATTTTCATGGACTGTGCTTCATTATTTAAGTTAGTTTTGTACGAGTGGTATGCGTAAAATTAATTTTCATCGGCTTCAAAGCCGTCGAATAATTTAGATTTTCCTTTCATTCTTTCTCATTTGCTCAGATGAGAGCTTGTCCATGTCTGTTCGTCCCCTGCGTGAATTTGTCAAGTTTATTCTGGACTCCTTCCTGAAATTATAGCTATTGTAACTGTCTAATAGTTTCCCTCTATCGCTAACCATGTATTGCATTTTATTTATTAAAACAAAAATAAGATCATTTTATAAGTGTATATTATTTTTTATTTAATTATTATATAAGATTTACTATAAGAAGATTCTTAACTATTTTTGTTGCTCTTAATACAAAAACCGGTTATATATATTTTATTATATAAAATATGTATTCTTGGCTTGATTTTATTTGTTTATGTCACTCTTCTTGTTTAAAATGTGTTAATACTTTTCAAACCGATAAAACATTTTTTAGTAAGTAAAATTAAACATGCGCGTTGCCCCAAGGGAGCGTCAGCAACAATCCCTCAAAATGAAAATGAAATGTTCTCTTTATGTTCATTATTCAGAAAAAAGTGATGAAAAATATATATGAAGTAACTAATTTTTGCTTCCTCATAGAGGAAGATTTGTGATGGTAACGAAAAAAGTTTCGCTCAAATTTAGTTATAAACTAATAAATTAATCAGCCGAATTGGCTTATTTTCTACCAGTTATTATAATGAATTTGACAAACCAACTTTTTTTAAGGGAGTACTATCGGTTTTGAATTAGTGTTTAGAAAACTCTGAAAATTTGTATACTAGTACATTTTGACCTCAAACTTACCCATATACATTTTTAGAAAACTACACCATCCGAGAAAAAAGATATTTGGAATTCTATATTTCCGTTTTTAACACGTAGATTTATGGCAACTCACGTTTCTGACAGTTGCAATCATGAAATTTATGAAAACTGCTGTTCTAATTTCGACGAAACTTTGAAAAATATATATTTAATATCCCATAAATATAATGCAAAAATCCAAATGTTGAATCATCAATTTTGTTAGCTAATATAAGCAAATGAATAAAAATGTTCACGCTCACTCAACCATTCACGCACACGATCGGGCCACCACGGAAGTCAAAAACGACCAAACATGCATTTGACACACGGAGTACCAATAGTACTCCCTTAAGGTTGGAAAATAAAATTTTTGTTTATTTCGTAAAATATTAATTGTTATGAACTGCCTGGGTGAAAATGACTCATATATGATCATATATGATCATATATAATATTTCATATATGATTATATATGATCATAAACGAGTTATGGCAACACATGAACATATCTGATCATATATTAACATATATGCTCATGTACGGTCTATTATCATTAAAATATTTATTCGGGAGGATTTTTCATTACACGACTTAAAAGACTGCACTGAACTAATATAAAGTTACCATCTTCACAAGTATCATACGAATGATAACACTCAAACTGAGGGACTAAACTATGACACTATGATTCTAAAAAAAATATATTTTGATAAGCATATATTTATTAAAACAATGAAATCCGAAAATTGACAAAATCGATTTCATATATGCACATATATGCTTATATATGATCATATATGATTATAAATGATTATATATAAGCCAAATGAGGTGCCACATATAACCATATATATAATAATGTATTACCACATATGACTATATATACGATTATAAATGAAATTTTGTATATGTCCATATAAATATATATGGGCCATATATGGGCATACATGACCATAAACGTTCATATATGCTTATATGTTGCCATAATTCGTTTATGCTCATACATGGATTAATAGTTACATATATGGTCATATATATTAATATATCTTCATATATAATTTTCTTATATGATCATATATGATTATATATAAGTATATATGATGTTACATGAAATAAAATTAGTCATAAATAATAATTTGTTGTAGAAATAATAAGCGCGATTTACTTTATCCCAGTTTCCCATACCCTTTTGCAGAATATGCAGTTAATATTATAATAATAAATCTAAAATATATGAAATATTCTTCGTTTAGCTAATAAAAATCGAATAAATGGCCAACAATTTAAAGGCCATGGATTATTTATAAACGGATCTCATTTTTCTAAAAATGAATGTCAATCAAATTGTCTGTAATTTTGTTCATTATCAAGGGGCGCGGTAGCGATGGCAAGTATAATGTAATATTACAGAATGTTCATTTACGTAACTGTATAATGTATATTAATTTTTTATAAATATGTACATATATTTTTTACCGTGATTTACCTTTCATTATGCATGCGCGCGTCAAGAAAGGAGATGCTCACATCAAGTAACATTTCATTTAATTTTTAAAAATAATTCTCATTTAATTAAATAAAATATATATTTATTATTTCTGACCGAGGTATGCGTCAGCTCGTTGAAAACGAAACCAGGAGAAAATATAATATAAAAAGCGTCAAAAAATGGCTCCCTCACAGGTTCGCGAACTGAGTACATTCTTTTCATGCGCTTTTCACAGCATGTGTATAGAGGCGAGCGATCATGCGGGGTGCGCGCGAGCCGTTTTATCGGGACGCGAGCGCCAGGCGTTACATATTTATCCGCTCGTCGAAAGCGGCAATCAATCAATCACTATATCATGCCTATACATAATTCAGCGGAAAGTCGGCACGCGAGTTTGATACCCTTTTAAAAACGCGCGCTCGTGCTGTGTGCTCGCTCGACACGGGCCGATTTGCATCCTCCGATTGGCCTAATGGCACGGAATTGCAAAAGCACCGGCGCTCGACCGCCGCGTCCAGCAAGAGGCGCGGCTCGCATTTGCGAATTTTCATTTTTGCGAGCTGCGTTTCATTAAGACCCGTCCGATCCGTTATGATATTTTGAAGAAAATTTATTTAATCCGACTGAGGATTCAAAGAGAGAGGCAGAGTGACGGGTGGAGAGGGGCGGGGGGGGGGGGGGGGGGGAAGGGATGGGCGCGCGCGCGCAGGAGAATCTCGCAAACAACTTGACTTTTTGCGCGGAGTTCGAAGCACGAAGAGAGACAGAGACTCACCGTGGAATAAAGAGCTTTATACTTTTCTTGACCTCTTTTATACGCGCCGCGGAGTCAGCCGCTCCGTCAGGATCACGCTTACTTAAGCGATTTAAGAAAGCCTTATCTTTTTGCATCACTGCAGCCACGAAAGGATTTTATTTCTCATACTTTTTTTTTTTCATAGACCAACAGTCGCTTTATATGTATATATTTGTATATATATATATATATATATATATAGATGTCCTCTGCTTTTATTTAATTATTCGCCAAGTCGATCTGCATGGAGACTGACCCCGCGGGCTCGTGTCTTCATGGTCCATAAAAGTTTGTTGCAAATAAGTGTATACAACAATTGTTTGATATAATAACTAAACCACGACTTGCACAATTTAAGTTTAATGCTAAGTTTATGAGACTAATTTAGTTTTATAAGTTCTTCGTATTTGCTCGCATATTACGTATAAGTTACATTATTTTATGTAGCAAAAGTATTTAATCGCAGGGATTAAGTCGATCTAGATATAAATTCTGTAAGTTAGACGATGGGTAGTTCAAAGTCTAATGCATTTCTTTAATTGTGCGGCATTAAACGCGCACCGTCAGGAGCCAGAAGAGACGACTCCCTTAATGATGAGAATAGTAACACCGAGAAAGTCAAAGTGAAGGCCAAGATTCATGACTTCGCTTGCTCGTTAAGATAGTAATTAACGTCAAGTCCTTCAAAATTCACAGACTTGGTTAAGCTGTCTCATCTTCGAAACCATCAAGATTTTATTTTTGAAGGTGAAGATAATTTTGGATTAATTATTTAGAGCTGGTTTCAATTGCTACTATATTTATATCTATGTATTTTCTCCTCGCAATAAATAGATTGTTAATGTTACTAATTATTTATATTACATGTGGTAATGCGACTTAATTGAACAACGGTGAAATTACGTGCTCATAGTCGGTAAATATTAATTTTTAATTAGATGGAAAACAGTTCTCGGGTAACTCTTACTTTTATCCTCATAATGAGAAGTTAATTGTAGATTAAAGCGGAGGATGCCCGAGGGAGTACGTGGTTTCTAAAATTAAAAAGTAGAGGAGAAACTTGGGAAACTATTACCAATATTTACAGCGCAAAATGTTATATGAGTATCACTGTCCAATGATTTGAACTGTCTTGATGGTAATTATCAAAATAATGCTGTTTGAATTGAAGGAGCTAAGCAGATTGTGTATAAGTTTATAATAATAATCAGCTTACAACAAATCCCTCCGAGCATTTCTTAGTTGTTAAAATCGATAAGCATATCTCCAAAACGTTGTGAATAAGTTCAAGTGCTAGTTGTATTCACCCCCTGCCTTCTATAATCGGCATAATGAACGAAATACGCAGGAATAACAGCACGCATTCAGGAGAAGCCGTGCGCACGGAAACTGAATCGCGCGCATAAAAGGTCGGTTGCGGTCGTCGGAGCGTCTACTTCCACATATATATATATATATATATATGTATATATATATATACACACACACATTCACACACACACACACACACACACACACACACACACACACACACACACACACACACACACACACACACACACACACACACACACACACACACACACACACACACACACACACACACACGCACTGACACACACACATACACAGACACAAACACACACATACGCACACACACACACACGCACACACACGCGAGACACGAATATACACGCAGACTAACACGTGGAAGGCGTTAGGTGAGAAGAGGCGCGATAAGTACGTTTTCCTCTGGGGGTTTAAGGACGAACTTGAGTTGTAAGGAAGGGCAAATTAGGCCAGAGAGCCGGCCGATGTATAGGGGCGTGCACGCGAGAAAGCCCGCCGATGTTGGCGGCTTGGGCGAGGGTGGCACGGGGGAACGAGAGGGCGAGCAGCTCCGAGATAAGCATTTGCAGAATCGAGCTTTGCACAGGCTAACGCCACCCTCCTACCGCACCACGTCGCCGTCGCCTGTTTGCACTTCCTCGTTCTCTCTCTCTCTCTCTCTCTCTCTCTCTCTCTCTCTCTCACGGTGCGCGCGCTCTCTAACCTCTGGCTTGCGCGCAAGTTTGTATGCGCCAGTGAAAGTTTAAAGTTTTGCAATTTAAACAACCTTCGTCCCTTTTTCAAAAGCCCGCGGGCCGCCTTTGTATGTATATGTGCACGTGTGTAGTGCACGGGGTGTATATATATACGTATTACATCCTTAGGTGCTGGTATGATGGAGAACTGCATGCATACGGTCACTCAATGAAACCGTCCATTAAAGCCGCAAGTAACTTTTTCATTTCATTCGTCCTCTAACTCTGTCAGTGATCATTTCCACGGGCTAAAAGCACTTCTTTTGCTTCCTCGTGGAGAATGCTTTATCATGCGAAAAATAAGTACTCGAAATATAACTTTAAATAAAAATGCGATTTAAGACCTCGTGAATAGAGTTTCTTTTAAATATGTGAGTGCTTATTTGCATTTGCGTTGATAATTATTTGTATTTTCTTTGATGATTCAGGGAGAGTGATTTTTCAATTTTTACTTCAAATTTGCGCGTTAATGCTCGGATTATTCCATAGAAATATTGAAAATTTATAAATACGTAAAAGATATGACATACGTAAAACGCAAAACGCACCATGAAAAAAATATGAGAATTTTGTGAAACTGAATAGTAGAGCAAAAATGGTTATTGGTGAAATCTCAGAATACTAATTACATCTGCGATTAAACGAGGAAGAAGATTACGCAATTATACATTTCTTGCGAAAGAAAAGAATGCAGGACAATCTGTCGATGAAACAATTGAAAACGCTTTTACTAAATCTAATGGAAACTTTTCTAATATTCATTGAACGTGTAAAACTTTCAAAGCAAATAGTTTTTGGAAAAAAATATAATCTTTTAAGATTTCCATTGTCATTATTTCGATTTTTTTGCTTAAATTGTTTATAACTTTTTAAACTAATTAATTTTATAGCTCCAAACTTTTACATAATAACTATAATTATATTTAATGAGTTTACAAAAAGGATTTAGGGATGGAAATATGATATTGATAAAATTATAAATGATTGAATTTTGAGTGGGATCTCACAGACGCCACCTCGGTAGTAAAGGGTTAAGGTTATATGTTTTCATTACTACAGATATTAATACATTTAAATTAAAACAGAAATTCTCGCATCTGCACAATATGTATGAAATCCGATTTGTCGAAATTGCAAAAGCTCGGAATAGAATGAGAAGTATATAAAAAATATTGAAAAACGAATTATTTTTACCTTTTCACTGTTGGAAAAAATACCAAGGACTGAAACTAAAAGTCGAAAACTGCCACATTGAGCCAGCAGACCCTGCAATATACGCTTTCCGCGCAATTTATTTCAGTTGATTTGGCTCGGCAATATGGCACAATTGCACGCCGCCAGACCAGCCGCATAGAAGAACGGTAACAATGTCAATCCGAAACGCAAAATAATTTTCTTTCATTTTACCCGCAACTCAATATTGAAACTAAACTTTCAATAAATAGACTACTACGTTGTTCTCTTTAAGGTATAGCTTATATGAAAAAATCTTCACAATCGGCGTTCCTCAAACATACAAAATTTTGATAGCGTTTGAACCTATCGTACTCGATTTCTTGTTAAGGCACACACTTGTGCTTTAATGGAGGTCTATTCTACACCAATATCTAATAGTATCCACAAAAAATATGAGCCAAACTGGATGCGCACACTTTATACAGATGTAAAGTGACGGCCCTGACCTTATTATTATAAAGTCATTGTTTTTTTTATTAAAAGTGTTAGTAGATCTTTCAGGATCGAACCAATAGTAAACAATAATTTGCATTGTGCAACACTTCAGCGTCCGTCGTCCTCTTCAGGCTACAAGTTTATTTACATTATATATTTAGTTACTAACACTTTTAATAAAACGATCAAAGAGCGACTCATAATCAATACATTGTCTTTTTTTATTTCTAATTAATATTTAAATCTATCGCACTGAACTAATTTAAAAGGCACACATTTATCCTTTGGTGGAGTTCTGTACAATATCAAGATCATACGATAGCGGTACAAAATTAGAGCCAATCTGGTTACGGGCACTTGTTATAATTTTAAATGGCGGTTGTGGGCATTTAGTTTTATAATTCGGGGAACGACAAAAACTTATAAGCTGTAAAGATAATTACTTTCAGAGAAATCTTTTCTAACAATTGTATTTTAATACAGTACAATTTAAAGTATATAACTGAATTTTTCAGAATTTTTAAACGTCACATATATGAAACCTCCTTTACTACGCTATTTTATAAATCCTACTCGATTTTTGTATAAGTTAATATGTATCAGCCATTTATACTTTTTGAAGGGCACACGGAATGTGAATCAAATAAATAAAATCACGGTAGAACTCCGGTAAAAAGACAAACTTTCTTTGTTATTTTTATGAGCTAAAATTTTAAAGGCTTATGTAGGATGATATTAATAGGTTTTAAAATGTCACTTATGCATAGCATTTTGAGAAAAAGTTCTAAAAAGAATTGAGTCAATTCCGTGTTTAGCTAACAAAAGAAACTGTTAACAGAATTTAGAAAAATGCTTAAAAACTCATGTTTTTTAATAATGACTGATGGATAAAATAATATAAGAAGAAAAAAGTTGAAATGTAGTCAGCAGTTTATATTATACATTATTATTATACATATATTCAGGTACATTTTCTGAAAACCACTTTTTAAAGGTAGGGAAATTAGTTTTGAGATAAACAAGTTTATAGGTTCAATTTTGTATGTTATCTGATATGAATTTTTTTACTTAAATTCGTATAACTTTGTTAAAACATCTAGTTTGAACATCTGGTTCAAAACATTTTTACAATGACAAAGAATAAAAAAATCCAATAAAATCTTTTTCGTAATTTACAAACGTTCATCTCGATTTGTAATTCGAGGTTGTCATTCAGTGTCCGAATATTCACCTCTTGATACTTTCTTTAATACTGGAAAAATCAATTTATTATTCCATAATCAGCTATACAATAGTAAAAAAAAACTAGTTGGAGCCCCTGAATGAGTTATGATATAGAAATAAGTATTTTATTCTAATGTATACAATCAATGATTATTTTTAATCAGTATTTAATAGGAAATACAATTTTTCACATTGTATATTAGGTTGGGTCGAACATGCAATTTTTTCGAATTTTGAATTACCTGACCCTTCAAATGTATCTTTTCTATCACACAAATGACCTCCCGAAACCCTGGTGCTGTAGGATTTCATCATTGGGTTCCGCCGAATGCGTAAAGTTTGATAAAAATTACGTAAAATGCCAAAATTTCCATTTTCTCACGTTTCTTTTATGTAGGTTGACACACCTTCATTTCTCAAAATTTTGTTGTAATCTATATGTATTTAGATATATTTAAAGATATTTTATAACCAAAAAAATGTTATGGGAACGTACTTTACGGGTGTTTTATTTGCAGGTTCTGAAAAAAAGTAAAGTTTGCTAAATAATTATGAAAAATTCAATAAAATGGATGATTTTTTTATTGATGTTAACTAAATCAATGTTCAGCTCTTCGCTTACTAGATCTATTTCTACCAGGGCATTACCTAAAATCATTTTGAATATCTAAATTGATTATAATCATGTCGAAGGTATACTTTCAATGATCCATGGATCAGCAGTTCCAATTCAAGAAGAGTTCGAACCGAAGAAGACACTTCCGCCAGTTTCCAATGCGTTAACGCGCAGACGTAATTTCTCTCTGCGGTTTCAGCAATAACAATGCAATGCATCGTACATTTTGCTGGCCACGCGTTAATATGATTTACGATATCACAAACTACTTTGAAAACCTCGGCGTGCATAGGCCAACCGCATTCAGTTTCTGAATCGGCGCGTTAACTGCAAGCTTATTATACCTATTCACTACGATACTTCGACCTAGCTGGGAGAGCCCAAGGCTACACGACTCACTCTAGCTATGGCTAGCTTGACGGTGCGACATGAGTGTTTAGGACTAGACGCCAAACGCAATACTTGTATGTAATTCCTTTCGCGTGTTTGTTACGATTCCCCAGTGATAGCAGAACTTATGGATTATTACGAGATTTTAATTGAATTCGGCGACAGATCTTTTCGCCAGTTACTTTACGCTCGCCCGCTTTTATTTATATTTTCCATTGCCGCTACGTCAAGAACAGAATGCTAAATACTTCGCAGTTGAAATTCATATAAGTCGATTAGAATGGAATTTTTATTTTTTACTTTTGAGCGTGAATCACAATAAATTAACGAATATTAAGATAGTAGTTTATGCAAATAGGGCGTAAAGTGAACTCATTCGCACGAGTGCCGCAGCAATCGCACGAGTTTGAAAACGTTACGCTCGAGTTACATACAATATTTTTTGCCCAGATGTGCGTAAAATTCGTGAAATGGTAGCTACGAAGGGTAACCGTATCTGGACCTGTCGTTGAAATCAGTTCGCCAGCGAACGTTTCGTAGCGAATTTGTTGACGTAATGTTCGCGAAAAAGGAAAGAGGGGGGAGACTGGAAAGGGCGCTGGGCGAAGCCCCTGGCGAAGGGTTGGGCTTCCCTATCGGTTGGGCTTTTATATCGTTTTTTCATTTTTATGATATTATAGTAATAAATAAATCCGTTGTTCATAAACTCGAACAAAATTACGAAATAATTTTATTTTTAAAAGTAGAATGCTATATTTATAAATAAAATTTAAGCAACAATTATAGTGTTGCTAAATTTATTATTATCCATTGGAAAAAATGTAACTTAATATGCAAAACTTTTTAAGTTGCTTTTTAAATGCTATACTATATATATACATACTATGGCATAGGATTATTTGTAGTTGAAGAATGGTCTTAAATTTTTTCAAATAAATATTGTCCAATAGGTGTACGTAAAAAATTATTTTTTTATACTCTTGTTTTTATCACAAAAATATGCTTTTTCTCCAATAAGTTATAAAGATAAACTTGTATTCAATAGTTTCAAAATTAAAGAAGACTGTAGAGCATTTTTTAGTTAATCAAATATTTTTGATATTTCAATACATTTTGTTAGGAATAGAATTCAATAGAGTCAAAATTTTGGTTCACAGTTAAAATGAGTTTAAATAAACTATTTTGAATAATTAACACGAATAATTACAATTAATGAACATTTTTAAGATTTTTTTAGTTACATATTATTATCTTATCTTAAATTTATTTGTGAAAATGGTATATATTATATATATATATATATATATATATATATATATATATATATATATATATTATATTAAACAACAATACTTTTTCATAATTTATGTTACATTTTTGCATAAGTTTTAAATGACCAAATTACTAAATATAAATATAAATATATATATTTCTTCCTATGTTAAAAGATTAAAAGATTTTTTTCCCGCAAATGCATTTTCTTTATTACCTGCAAATGCTTTCTCCCTTTTTTTCAATTTTGAGCTATTTCTTTCTCTTTCCGTGGGTCCTACTCTTCAAATCAATAGAGTTGCCACAGTTAAGTCGGAAATAAAGTTCTTTATGCAACACGGGAATAAAGTCGACTTTATTCCCTTGTTGTATAATGTACTATTTCGTGTATAAAAAATGAGAGAATGACCTTATCCAAACTTTCAGACAGGAAAAGTTAAGTAATTTTATGCTATTTTAAATGCATTAATTTCAGTTGGTACTCTGGTCGCGTTAAAGAAATCTGAAAGTTCTTATAAATAATACACAAGTTTAATATTGTAAGGCGTTATTCTGCGAAAAGCGCATAATTACTCCGCGTTTAGCTTACGAATTATAATACCTAAATAGTTTCTTAAATATTGATTTAGATATGGTTTTAGAAATAGAAATTTAATATATTTATTAGTATTTTTCATAATTTTTTCATAATTTATCATAAAATAAAAAATAAGATGTATCGATTAGATTCCCCTGACAGGCTCGCTTCGCTCGCCCTTAACATTCTTAGGTGTTTAGTTGGAGTATTTAAATACATTAGTAAGAATACTAAATCGGTACTCTAACATTATTTAGTACAGGTACAAGTATTCTGAAGAACGTGACTCTAAGGAGACCTCCAATAACCCCTATATATAGCTTCAGATGCTGTTTGAGAAGGTCCTTTTCGAAAGCACCAACTTGAGCGCAACTTAGGCACATCATCAATTATCTTCCTTCTTATACTGTAAACCTAAAAATGAACGACAAAAAATGGTTCTCGCGGATTTTGAGTGAAACAAACATTCAACAATTCAACTTAGCTAATTTCAACGTGTAAAAAAATCACTTTCAGTTTATTTTTGAGATACTTTCGCAATACATTCGCATAGCTTTTAGTCCATTATTATGTCACACATGATCAATTATCATCCATCTTATGCTGTAAACTTAGAAATGAACGATATAAAACGGTTTTGAAGTGAAACATACATCCAATAATTCAAGTTTGTTAATATCAACGTGTAAAAAAATCACTTCCGACTTATTCTTGAGATACATCAGGTTCACACCTACATAGCTTTTTGTCCATTATTATGTCACACATCATCAATGATTTTCCATCTTATGCTGTGAGCTTATAAATGAACGATAAAAAATGATTCCCGCGGTTTTCGAGTGTAACCGACATCAAATAATTCAAGTGTGCTAATTTCAACGGTTAACAAAATCGCTTCCGGTTTATTTTTGAGATACTTCCATATCAGTATATTATAAGCTTAAAAACAAATGATAAAAGAAGGTTTCGGCCAAATTTTGTGTAATACAGACATTCAATGTGGATTTTTATAATATTAATTTTCGCTGAATAGATAATTTTATTTCTAACGTATCAAAACACACACACGCACATCCATACAGACATTTTCTAAATATAGTGTACTATGATTCTTTTTTTTACTATCGCAAAGCTTCCTCTCTGAGGAAGCAACAGTATTCTGATACCCACTTAATCGAGACTGAGTGAAATTCGAAACAATAAATCGTACACCAACCGGGAAATCTATTAAAAGCCTTTAGTCCCTCAATTGGTATAGCGACGGTTGCACCTGAATAATTGGCAAATGAAAGAGGAGCAACGGGGTGCGACCTTCCCACGCGAGAACGTTTAGCACAACAGCGACACCGAAAAGAGACCCGTGAACGATCATCCTCTTGACCCGCATTACAACTAGATAAAGAGAGGGAAAGGGACAGAGTGAGTGAGAGAGGGAGAGAGAGGAGAGAGAGAGAGGAGAGAGAGGGGAGAGAGAGAGAGGGGCAGAGAAAGACAGCGCCTGGCATCGCAACTTTCCTTGTGGCTTTTACCGAGCCAAGCCGCTGAATTATGGGGTTAATTCCGCCTCGTGGGCTCGCTTTGCTACTAATCCACTTGAGAGCTGGCGGAAGCCCGCAGGTCTGTGTGTGGGTGTTTTTGTGTGTGTGTATGTAAGCGTCCGCGCGTACGTATCTATGTATGCCCGCGGCGATACTTCGAGCGCTGCGGAAACTCATTGTAAACAATGCCGATGACAACTTTTCCGTTCGCCTGCTTTTAATCGCTTCGCAAGTCCGAAATTTCAATCTATGTAGTTTACCTATGTATTTGTATGAGCAGGGCGCATACCTTTATATTCCTGTATCGTTATTTCTGTTTGCAAAAAAGTGAAAATGATGCTAAAGCTTTGGACATAATTCGTCATGTTAAGAGACTACACGCCCTTCTGGTCGCCAAGCGCAGTACTATTCAGAAAGCTCACGGTAGCGGTTCTAATCATAAAACCAGGCATAACGCTAATGGTCATTTGAATTTGTTTTGATAATTGCAACTATGAACAAACAAAGAAGATTTAAAGCGTGTTGTGTGCCAAGTTGTAATGTAAAAAAACATATAATACAGTTTTTTGTGTTACATCACGGTAATAAATTATCACTGATAATACGTTGATATATGAATTCGACACTCTAATCATTGGAACCGCTACCTTGAGCTTCCTCAATAGTACCACGCATGGCCATCAGTAGGGCGCTGCAGTCGTTTAACATAACGAATTGGAAACGCGTTTATACACGCGTACTGCTATTTTTCGACTCATGTTATAAAACTCAATGCTAAATTCTTGAGAATCGAGAAACCGTTCTTAAAATAACATGAAAAATTCCCTGGTAGAAAATAGACCAACTGAGATGGACTGTTCGTCAACGGTTCACCAATGACATTGGACAATACTTACTACTGTAATTGACCAATGGTTCGCCAACGACTGCTCTATTTGTGATTCTAAAATTTTATTTTTAAATTATAAATTGAATCATTAAATGTACGTCACTAAATGTATATTTTCCAATAAACTACTGAATGATAAAAATAATAGCGCATATGCTGTCATGAAGTTGTAAAATATAATTAAATTTTTATTTAAAGTAGGGTTATGGTTAAGAATGGTTCAATGTACATGTGTATATTGTGCCTACCCACGCTTCTCGCGCAAAATAATAGCGCATCTTGAGTTGCGGAGCATGCAAATACCTCTCGCAACTACTGGTTTGGTATAATTTTTTGGTCCCATGTTTTTATATTATAATATAGAATTAATAAGAAGTATTTTTTATTTTATACTTAATTCTTAATTACAATAGTAAATTATAATGTATTACCCTAGTGGAAATGGTTTTACTGTCAAAAGTTTGCCAAAGTTTGCCGAAGTTTACTAAAGTTTGACAACGTTTGCCAGGGTACGCCAAATGTCTTCCAATTGGCCGTTTTGGCACAAATATGACAAATTTTAGCACACTTTTGGAAAACTTTGGCAAATTTCGGCAAACTTAGATAACTCACATACTTTGGCATACAAGATTTCTTCCACTAGGGTAGTACCTAACCTCAAATTTGAATTAAGTGTACATATATTCAAATGTGAATTTTTTAAGTAAACTATATAATTATGCTCATATAATGACTTTATATTGATTGAATAATATACCATAACACTTTGCATAGCTTGCTTAAGCAGTATTTAGTGCTTTTCGCCGTTTTCAAATTTTCAGCATTCGTTTGCCAACGACGGGCGGAAAAGTGTTTCAAAATAAGTGGGTTCGTTAGCGAATGGTTGGTGAAACTACTAGCCAATCTTAGTAAAATTGACCAACGATTGGCTTAATCATTTTTTTCTGATGTAGTTTACAATCATTTCAAGAATATTTACTTTAAATTGAAATATAGTTATCCAAAATATATAAAAATAATCATACAAACAACTACAAAAGTCTGATAGGTATTGTATTGAGACCCGTATATATAGTCATAATATATGCTTCTCATGTATTATAAATAATAATTTTCACAATGTTTCTTAAGCAACTTGATTTTGTTTGAATACTGGTAGAGAGGAACAGTAGTTATACCGATTAGGGAGACTTCCTTAATTTAACCCTTTGTGGCTTAGTGGCTATTATAATAGCCACCTCTTTCATCTAAGATTTTTATGTATAAAAATTTTATTTATAGGTGTATATAAATGATTTTATATTCTTCTATTAGCTAAGAGGTTTCTCTATAATACTAATTAACAAAAATTGATATTCGTAATCAGCGACCCCAAAAACCCCCGAGTAACAATTTTCAGCTTAAAATATGGAACAGAAAAATGTGGGCCACAAAGGGTTAAAAGATCTTTATTTCTTGAGCATTCCACTTGCTATAAATCATGAATAATCTTTTCCATTGTTAAATAAAACAAGTTTATTTTTATCCGTTAACGAGATACCTTGTTTTAAATCTCATACGCATATTATTCTATCAAATAATAGCTTTGAGATTTTCAAGGACATGTACAGTTATAATAAAATAACAGTAGTTATTTTATTTCTATATGTTGCAATATTCGTTATTTACTGAAAATCGAAAACATACACATTCTTTATTACATGCATATACAGATTTGATGCACTTTTTGCAGTCCCTTTTGTTTTTTTCCATTCGTTCTTCAAATAAAAATGCCCGGGAAATGTCAGACGTCAAAGGCTGATTGACTGTCTACCTACAGGCAGATGGAAGTTATTTCGATACACATTTATTTTTCTAACGTTTTTTATCAGTACTGCGTGAACTTTTCATCACACGTTGTAAAACAATCATTAATTTTAAAAAATATTTATTTTTTAAAATTAAGAACGGAACAAACATTTTTTGTTAAATAAGAAAGGTTAGATGAAGTAATTACATAACGCTTTTCAGCATTTCAATGTAATTTACAGCTTTTATAATGACAAGAATACGATATTCGTTCGCAGCAGGATAAATTGCAAATAAGCCATTAACAGCTTTTCCACGACTTACGCGAGTCGCGTATTTCCGCACGATATTAAAAATGTAGAATAAATTGAACATCCCAAACTCCAGACGCGTATGCAAAGCAGTCCGATAAGTAAATGTCGGAGCAATTGGCAGTTGGCGTAGGGTCGCGCGAGATAACACGTTAAAGTTGAGCGCTCCAAGCTGCTTTTCTGGACGTGAGGACGTAAGAGCTGATTAGAATGCGAATGAGTTCTATCGTTGCGGCGGACCTCGGTCTGCAGCCCTCCTCTCCGTGCGCCCTCCTTCTGCTTCCTGTTTTAGCACGGCGTGGCCCGTTTCCGGGGGAGTGTAGCCGCTGATAGCGCAAAGTCGCGACCAGGAGGATATGTATATTCAATGGCCATGCCGAAGAACGGCTGACTGTTCTTCGATGTCGATTAGAAGCCTCCCTGCAGTCTTGAGATGGATGGAAATTTCGGGCTGCCGCAACAAAGGAGAGAGAGAGAGTCCTGAATTTTTCATGAAATATAAGGTTACCCCGGAGTTTCTTGTTGATTCGGATATACAGATTCAATGAATGTTCATATTGCAGCGGAGAAAGCAATTTCACGACAATCCGACTTTTAATGTGAGATTTTAGTAAAATGTATTTAACATATAAATTATATTGTATATAATATATGTATATGATTGTATGTGATATCAAATTGTATCCACTATAACTCTCGGATATATTTATATTTTTAGCACAAATTGTTCGCACATCAATAATGACCTAACTTAAAACTGATTAGATTTTGGAGTCAATTGAATAAAATGTATAAATTATTTTAATAAGGTACCCCCTTAAGGTAGTTCGAATGTCTTACGGGACATCTACAATAGCACGTAAGAAGTGCTAAAGTATATTAGAAATTAAACCCACAAATGATTCGTCCATAAAGTATAATTTTAATGAACTATAGAAAATTCAGTGTCTTTAATTTATGCTCTATAGACTTTGATAACCGTATTATACCTACAATTTTCACGTACATTACTAATAACATGTTTGATAACTCGACATCGCAGAAATTTTTTCTTTGCAATATTTGATGCGTCATATTTATTCATATCTTAAAGTAACATCCAGTTCTTAGATGGCCGTGTACCAAAAAATGTAACTTATACTTAATCATCATAAGAGCCTATAGTACTCTATTAAGTTAACATTTGTTTCTATTTTAAAGTCAGCAAACTACCTTAAATTTGACAAGCATATTGTGTACTGTATTATCTGTAATACGTCAAATCTTCGATTTATTTTCTAGTTTTCTTATTTATTCCTTTTAATTGAAATCTTTACTAGATTAATCCTTAATACAGTGCATATATATGTGTAAATAAAAGATTTTCTGAGTCGTTTGTCCATGACTAGGAAATAGACGATCTTTTTCAGAATCATGGTGTGTTTCTTAAATCTTTTATCTATACAGTCTCCTCTGCTTTATCTCTTTTTACGCTGCACGCCTCTTCTCAGTCCACTGTCTATCTCTCTTTCTCTTTCACACTTTAAAACTCTTTCTATCGATCTCTTTCAATTTCTCTTTCTGTTCTAAGGGAAGCAAAGTTGAAACGGCAGATGGGCGAACTCTCGATTCAGGAGGCAAAGCTCACTCCTTTAAAAATGACAAATTCTCAAAGAAAATCTGAAAGTCTGTCGTAGCTAGTGCTGCTGGAGCGGCAGTGCAACGCAAGGGAGATCGAGAAAAATCTTTATCGAATGGCAGCACGTTTCTCGCGAGCAATCCTTTCGTCGGAAAACTTTTTGACCATTTAACATATTTCACCAATAACAAAAGAAAAGATGCAAAAATGAAGAGAAAACAAGTACGGTCTATCTAGGATGCTGCATAAATGGTCAAGGGGAAAAAGAAGAATGTGAAAACAAATTGGGATGAAAAATTTGCGCTCCGTAACAATAGTCAGGGCGGTGTTAAGTACGCACGCAGGGTTGGTGAACGCGTGTCTGCTTAGTCTCGCTCTCTTTCTAGGGGTCTGTAATGGGAGCAAGCTTTTCAGCGCTCTGCCCCCCCCCCTCCGAGCCCTATTGCAGCACATCTGGATTCACTCTTGGGATGGTTTTGATTTCTCATTGACAAGCACTTCTGGAGTATCCACCAGATTCTATGCCAAGCTACGCTTTTAATATAAGTAGATATATGCCAGGTTGGTCAGACGGCGTTATTGTAATCTCTCCGTCTCAGGCGCTTGCTTTCTTTATAATATATCCATAAAAATATTATACGTGAATGTAATTCTAGAATTTAATATATTTAACCCGTCGCAATATAATTTCGTGTTGCATGATATGGGATGCGGTAGGTAAATTTAAATTTGAAAATATGATGCATGAATTTATTAATTTTATATAATTTTATGAAACAAATATTATTACACATTTTGCTCTAAATTTCTGTATTATATATAGTTACACAATAATTATTATAACTAATCATTTGAAAGCACGAATAAGTGATTGACAAATTCGAAATAAATAAATTATTTGCTTTAATTTAATATGTAACATACAAATACAAATACAAATTCAAAATTTCACGATTAGTTTCCAATATACAACCTATTTTTAAGAAATCTTGTTCCGTGTGCAGCAAAATAATGGCGATAGCTAAACATTCATAAACAATTCAAACCATTAATAATCGATTTCCAAATATAGAAATTTAAAAAATTGTTTTAAAACGGAAACGATTTGATAAAACTTAATTTTTTTTATTCAAATCTTCATTACAAAAACAGAAAAATTATCTTTGTGAAAAATTACTAGGCTGTCTTCAAAATATAAGCAATCAAATATTTTTTTTAATACATAACCTTAAATATTTACGTAACCTAAAATGTCTTAGAAAGTATCTCATGATATAAAAATAAAATATTATGATCTGGGTAAATAAACAGGTTAATATATAGTAAAAAAAACTAACTTTTTGGACATTCTACGATGGCCGATTTCTGCCAATTTATTTCAACTACTGTTGGTCATATATAAACGACTATTTTTACAAATTGATTTTCTTTTCTTAAAAACAGAAAACATTTAAGAGTCATTCCTTTCGGGTATAAACTCATTTTTAAAAAATGACGTTTTTATGTATAACAAAAGAAGATAAGTGATTATGCATAAATTCGGATTGGAAAACATAAAATTTTAAGCTCTGTAAAATGCAATTCCCAAAATTAACGAGAAAAGTAATTTCATAAGCTCTCAATCGAATGATACATATTATTTAGTCTGAAACTAAATAATTGGACGATTTGCGAATTTTCGAGAACATGTGATAACAATCACGAATGGCGCGGCGGTAGAACTTTCCCTCGCCGGTAAAACTGGATCAAGCAATAAGAGGAACAATGGTAATAGTAACAACGTTAACAAGCAGGGAGCTCAGCTACAGGCCTCTCTCTCTCTCTCTCTCGCGCGCACTACAGCAGCGGCAGCGGCAGCAAGTCGCGAGCACCGTAAAGAGCAATAAGTAAGCGTAGCCATGCGTAAAATCGGGCGCGAGCCATTTCGTGAATCCGCGAAACTCCCTTGGTCTTAAAGAGCAGAGAAATTTGAGGTTTACGAGTGGCCCATGAATAGAGAAGCGAGAGCGACGGAGAAGAAAGAGAGAGAGAGAGAGAGAGAGAGAGAGAAGGGGGGAGAGTGAAATGTTGGATCGCAGACACGAGCCGTAACCCTTTCTCGCTTTCTGCGGAAAGCCTCGGGTCAACCGGTCTTAATGCTCTCTGCGCGCGGACGGTCACGCATAGGAGGAGAGCCGCGCACGCTTCCCGAGCTTCGCCGAGGCAGTAAAGTTGCTTTGGTGGTCGTCGTCGTCGCAGCCGCCGCCGCAGCCTCGCACGCCTCATATCTAACGCCGGTTGCCAACGGCAACCTTCGACCCGGCTCTATACATCTCTGTTTCTCTCTCGCTCTCTCTATGTCTCGCTCGTGCAACTATTAGACTTTCAGAAGACCAGTTAATCATTAGACTCACAGCGTAATCCCGAGAGTGAGTTTGCATACACATCATAGGTAAATAGCCGGAGCTCGTCATTCCGCGCTCGCTCTCGCCTTGTTATCCCCGAGAAATCACTTGGGTAAATTGTTCGCATTCATCCGCTATCGTCGTCCGTCTGAAATTATTATTGATCGGAAGTCCCATCCGAAGGGCTTGGACGCTCTACCCAGCCGACGCGCTGCGAGTTTCCAGGACCGACACGACATGCCCGCCGCGTGGAACAGGATTTGCCCCCTCGCGAGCTCACCTTTCCCGTGTTTGCGATAACGCTGGGACACTGGCTTGTTTACGCTGACCTCAAATCATCCGATAAGGACATCTCCTGCAACTTTCATTAACGTATAGACTATTGGTAAAATAAGACTGCGCTCCTTGTGGACTCAATTATTAATCAGTATATCATATTTAATTCTTTCTTTGTACGCTCAACTATTTAACTCTTTTAAGGACTAAAGCGATTCGTGAAAAACATAAGAACCTATTTATCATTAAAAGTCGTAAAAATATAATTTAAATTCTAGAAAATATAATTTTACTTTTATTTATCAATTCAATTAATAATTTATAATAATTCCTATCTATAATTCTCGCCAGCATATGTATAGTTATATATATATGCGGTTTATTTTCAGTTCTTCAAATTGTAGGAAGCAGTCTTGATCTGCAAGCGAGAGTACAGAAAATATGGCCGATGTTATAAGAGAATGAAGTGGCAGGACTCTAAAACATAGTATCACTATTTCAACAGTTAAGTTTATTCCTACATACCTACACGATCCACGATTATTTTAAGAAAATGATCTTTACTCTAAAACAATAAATAAAATGAGCCTACTTGAACATACATTCTTTCAAGAAGGCAAAGGTCTTGAACCGTTTGATATTGAGCTAGCATTGGTTTAAGGTTTCTACTTTAAAGGCACAGTTCACTTGAGATCGTTAAGACGGTGTCTTATGCGCCAGTAAACTGAAATGGGAGTTCGACGTTTACTAACATTCAAGTTATTATTTCTTGATGTTTACCTATCTTAAATTTTTATTTAGTTGAAGTTTATAATGTGTGCAATTTCAGCAATAATGAATTCGAATTACTCAAATTATAATAATAAAGTAATAATTAACTATTAATTTGTTATGAACAAATAATTTTTCTAGCTACAGTAGGAAAAGAAAAGCGAAGGGAAATAATTTAAATTAGAAGTCTCACTGAACCGCATTGTAGCCGTTCTACGCAGAAGCTGTCAGTTTCTTTTGCAGGTCAGTTTTTGTTGAGGTCCTGAGGTGAATGGGTTTCCCTACCGCTAAACGAACAGGAGAACGAACACAATATCTGTGGTAGAAGATGAGGTATATACCATCCTTAACTCGAGAAAACCATGTGGGGTTAATTTTAACCCCAGGTAATACCCAAGAAATAAGATATAATAAAAATTATAAAAAATAAATTATAAAATCGAAAACTTGTTGTAAAACAAAAACGAATGAATAAATCTCATGTTTTTTTTTATTTATTTTTTTTATTGGTTTGAAATCAATCGTTTTTCTCATTTTTATGAGATGATTTTTCTCATTTTTTGAAATGATTTTTCTCATTTTTATAATAGAACAGGATCCTTTTCAATGAAGATATGTTATTTCAATAATTTATTTTTACTGAACTAAATGCAGAACATGTACATCTATAACACTACACTATGTTTTTAAAAAAAAGTTATAATAAAGTCGTCTAAATTTCAAGCGTTACTGGTAGCACGTTAGCCACTTGTTTTAATTAAAATGATTATGGCACCATATAAGTATAGAATTATATCATTTCATATTGGAACAGTCAGTTAGTTGGAAGGATGTTACGTGCCAATGAATTGACAGCAGTCTTTTTTTTGTATTTTGATTGCTGCTTTGAAATCTGTACCGTTTTACTGAATTTGGTTTTGATATGGAAGAAATAAGGATGGGTCAAACTATATTTTTGGGCGCCAATCAATTAATATAGTTTTTTAATATTTTACATTGTATTAACGGATTTTTAATGACATCCATATTTGTCTGTGCCATTGAAGTTTGGAACGTTCTTGGAACTAAGTACGAAATTTGTATTATAGGTGTTTTAGAAGTTCGAACCCGCTAATTCCAATGCCACTAAACTCTAAATGATTAAATGAATCTATTGTGCGCAGTTTCAGCAAAATTTATAATGTGGATAGTATAAAAATAACCCAAAATAGTTAAATAATTTCGATTACTTCTAAAGTTTAGCCCTGATCCCGAAAGCGTATTATGCATTACATTGGCAATATTATAATTGATATATCAGCGAAATTTCATCAGAATTTATCATGTAGAAGGTATTTAAAGATTCATAAAACCCCAACTATTGGTGATTTATAATTTCTATGGCAAAAACTAAAACACTGGACCCGCTAATACGTTATATAATCGATTCCACATAATCTAATAGATGTACTTGATCTTTTGCATCTAATTTTATACCGCGCAAAGTAATATTTGATACCAACAACGGTGCAAATGTCAACGAAATCATCAATATTATCTTAAGTAATATCTTTATCCCGCTAAATCTTTTAGAAAAAAATTCTGTGTATTTTTCTGCATAAATCTGCAAATCTTTAATGTAATCTATTATGTGGAAAGTCCTTTTAAGTTGATTGTACTCAAAAGCGCGACTGGAAAAGGGTTAGGAATGTCGATATGTATAGGCGCACCTATAGTTACTTATATTCTTTATAACCTACATGCATAAAAAAGCTAATTTCTAACTTCTCTTAAATTTACCCTTGAGATTATTTGTTACTACATTTACGTATCAAATTATGACCGGATAATTTAATTCCATATAAATTATAATTTCCATCATTGTTACATAACATAAACTTATAAGTTTTCAAGGTTATTGTAGAGAAATTCATTTTTTCCTGGTATGTTCTGAGATGCGTAAGGCTTTCTTTTATAGTTATTAAGTATTTTACTTTCTAGTTATTATGTAGCTAAAAAATTTGTTCGTTTACTAATAAGAAATTTCATCCATCGCATTTAACAAGTTGGATAACTAATTTTCGTATCGAGATATGTTGGTGTGCATTTAGAAAATTCGCGACTTTTTCAAATCTATAAATGCATAATTTACTTTTATAAATAATTTAATGTTTCATAATTATCTATCCAAATCTTGAGATTTTCTTTATTATTTTGTTCGATAATACTTATTATACAATCATGCATACAACAGAAAATATATTACTAATACATCTTGGAAAACTAAATATACAATTATAAAACTATAATATATCTTTGTAAAATTCAAGGAAAGTTAAAAAATCAAACAACTTTTTCGTATGCGTACAGGTTATACATCATAGGCACTTTAGGCGCGCCTATATATATATCGATATTCCAAACCCTAGTCCAGTTGTGATTTTGAGTAAAATTAATGTAAGAGGATTTTCCACATAATAGATTATATTAAAAATTTGTAGATTTATATAGAAAAATACACAGAATTTATTTCTAAAGGGTTTAGTGGGATCAAGATATTACTTAAGATAATATTGAAGATTTCGTTGGCATTTGCACCGATTCTGATAACAAAAATAACTTTCCGCGTTATGCAATTAGATGCAAAAAAATCAAGTACATCTATTAGATTATGTGGAATCAATTATATAAAGTATTAACGGGTTCAGAGTTTTACATTTGGCAATAAAAATTAAAAATTACCAAAATTTAGGGTTTTTTGAATCTTTAAATACCTTCCACGTGATAAATACTGATGAAACTTGGCTAACATATCAATTAAAATATTGCCGATGTAATGCATAATACGTTTTCGGGGTCAGAGCTTAACTTCAGTAGAAATCGAAATTATTTAACTATGTTAAGTTATTTTTATACTAGCTACATGATAAATTTTGCTAAAGCTCCGCACAATAGATGCTTTAATCATTTAGAGTCTACTGACAGCGGAATTAGCGGGTTCACACTTCTAAATCACCTATAATACCAATTTCGTACTTAGTTCCAAGAACGTTCCAAATTTCAACGACATATTTTTCTAATACATATTCAAAGCTAACATCACTTTTCTCAATTAACTACGGAGTTTACATTTTGCACCGGCAATTTAATGTCGGACTATATTGGCAACGCAGAGCAGAGCACGGAATGTTTGAAATTCAATGTCTGGTCGTATTCAGAATTTTAATTGGATTGAAGATTAAAGTGCTGTAAAAACAGGCGCATAGATCACTAAAACCCGACTGCTCGTGTATATACGCAAAACGATCGGGCATTTGCAAATTTTCGCGATTTCATTTAGCTGCTCGCTCGCACCCCTCTTTTTTCTCTCTATCACTCTCTGTCTCCCTTTTTCTCTCACACCCTCTCTCTCTCTCTTTCGTTTTGCGTTCTGCAGCCTTTTAAACTCAGCCCATCTCTCTAATCTGTCTTTGGTTGTTTTATCGCGCGAACACTCGCCCTTTGGAATTTTCTCTCTCTCTCTCTCTCTTTCTCTCTCTCTCTCTCTCTCTCCATCTGCCACTTTCTCTATCGCACTATTTCTTTCCGTTGGACGACGAGATAGGTGCGCGGAGGGGGCGGAAGGGATATCCTACCTCTACTTTGCATTTCTATGCATCTGCTTACTGCGAGCGCGCTGATAGATGTTGTAAACGGTCGGGCGCGCCGCTGCGCTGCTCAATTCTTTTTATCGCTCGGCTCTCTCTCTCTCTCTCTCTATCTCTCTCTCTGTCTGGCTCGCTCTCGCCTCACCCTCTGCGTGCCAGCGCGCGCCTCCGCTCCTATTTTCTCTCGCTTTCGTGTTCGTCCCGGAATGACATGGTTGATCCCGGCCGTCGTCGGAAGCGCGCATTTCGCCTGACGCCAGCTTAGCAAGTTCTTTGTCGTAGCGGGGACGACCGATCGACAAGATGGTCCATATTCATGACGGAGAGCACTTTTTTTAGTAAATCTCGCGCGCGCGCGGCACAGCGCGTCCGGGTCATTCTCATGCGAATGAGAGAGCAGCGAAAAGGAAGCGCAAATCAATTTTATATTACGCGACTTGACGGAATTGCTATTTGTCATTTCGTGCTCGGAGTTCCTGTGATTGACCCGCGCCACTAGCTGATCTTTTCATTTTTACATCGCTTTTATCTCAGATTTATTTTTAATGCCGAAATATACGATTTTTCCAAAACTCATTCTGTCAAATGTTTGCCCAGAAATACGACGTGAATTAATCGAACAAAAACTAAAAGACACCGGCATAAGACTTGAATCAAATATTACTTCTTTAAGAGAGGGAGTAAATGAGACTGGATTATCACATATCTACAGTTTTAGAAGACAAGCATACACACATACCGATGTCATAAGTAAAATCCCGTATTCAATGTTATTTAACTATAAAAATATGACTTTTAGAATATTTCTCTCGCTAGATGCTCTGACATCTACAAAAATCAAGAGAATCGAGCAAGTATCTAGCAAGAAATTGTCCCTTCAGATAGTCTTGAGTCTACATCTGTTCGAACCCCCCAAAATAACATACACATATATCAATTAGAAATCCCTAAAATCACTCAACATGAACCAAATATAGCAGTAAATGCCGAGCAAGAAAAAAATGAACCCGAGCAGCAAGCATATATATTGCAGGTAAATGCAAACCAAGATAGAAACGAAACCGATTTGTACGAGGGTAGTTCAATAAGTCTTTAGAATAAAGTATAAAAACAATTTTTTTTTGGGTAAATTTTTTTTTATTTTACAACATAATCTCCTTGGAGCTCTATACACTTGGTCAATCGCTTTTTAAGTTTTTTTAATCCTTCAGAAAAGTGCGTTTTCGGAAGTTCCTCAAAATAAGCACTTACAGAGGCAATGACGTCTTCGTTGTCCGTAAATCTCTGTCCACCGAGCCATTTTTTCAAGTTTGGAAATAAGAAAAAGTCACTGGGGGCTAAATCTGGTGAATACGGTGGGTGTTCGACCAATTCGAATTTTAGTTCTTCAATTTTAGCCATTGAAACGAAGCATGTGTGAACTCGGGCGTTGTCGTGATGAAAGAGAATTTTTTTTCTCGCCAAATGTGGTCGTTTTTTTTTAATTTCTTCTTTCAGCTGCTCTAATAATGATGCATAATACTCACCAGTAATTGTTTTACCCTTTTCCAAGTAGTCAATAAGTATAATTCCACGTGCATCCCAAAAAACTGTAGCCATAACCTTACCAGCTGACTTTACGGTCTTTGCCTTCTTTGGAGCTGGTTCGCCTGTGGAAATCCACTGTTTGGATTGTTCCTTTGTCTCAGGAGTGTAGTGGTGTATCCATGTTTCATCCACAGTCACAAATCGACGAAAAAATTCCTCAGGATTCCGACTTATGCGCGCCAAAAGAGCCTCAGAGGCGACCACTCTATTGCGTTTATTCTCAGCTGAGAGCAAACGCGGCACCCATCTTGCCGATAGCTGTTTCATGCCTAATTTTTCATGTAGAATTGAAACAACTGCACCTATAGATATCCTTGTGGCCTCAGCTAACTCACGCACTTTTAATCTTCTATCCTTCAACACCATATCGTGGATTTTATTGATGATTTCGGGAGTAGTTGCTTCTACGGGCCTTCCTGAACGTGGTTCGTCACTTATTGATCTACGACCACGCTTAAATTCATTTACCCAGTTATAAACCGTTGCTAAGGCAGGGGCAGATGTGCCATGAACTGAGTCCAATTCATTTTTTATCTCATATGGAGTTAAACCCTTTAAATGAAAATGTTTAATTACCGCTCTGAACTCGTTTTTTTCCATTTTTCTTAACAAGCAATTTTTTTTTTTCAATTGGTTATAAAAACACGTAAACTCAGAAGATGTGGACTGTGACTGCACCATATATCTAGTCGGGAGTGGTGCTGACTGAAAACAGATGATTTGGAGCGATTCGCGCGCCATCTGTTGGTCATTCTAAAGACTTATTGAACTACCCTCGTAAGCTACGGCTCACAAACCAACACACTCACGGATACTACAGGAAAATACAAACAATCCGAAAAGACCACTGTCGATATCAACAACTTCAACCTCACTTAGCTTATATATATATCGATATATTTTATATATTCGTTTAATAAAAATTTCTTCCCACCCCTCCACGTCCACCATCGCCCTCCACGATCCAGCCAACTATACTGTCTTCATTCTCTTATGCTCCCGCTTCTTCTTGATCCGTTTATGCACCACATCGTAGAAAATAAAGTAATAATTATATCATTATTTTGAAGAAAAATAAACCCTCTACACCCCCCTAACCCTCCTACTTTTTCCACCAATCCTAATTTTACCTCATTTTACTCCCATACCCATCATCCTCACCCTATTGGTTATCTAAGCACTACGGCTAAGTTAACGCGCACGTATTTCTACATGATGATTTTAGATTAATGCTTTTATCATTATTTTAAGTTGTCAATAACTCTCCTATGTTTCCCACCTATCGTAATTTAATTTAATACTACACCCATCCATCATCTCCCTACTATTGACCTTCCTAATGCTATGTCATAGTTTTGACGCGTTTAATTTACCGTTACACTTTTAGCGGAATGGTTTTAGTGATTACAATTATTCTTTTATAAAGGGATTTATGCTTACAATAAACGTAATAATATGTTTATTAACTAGCCAATAAATGTCAAACAGATGCCACTATTATTTTTAGAAGAGTCAAGCTACTCGTGAATATGTGGAAGATAACCTTGAAAGGTCTACCCTTAATACATCGACATTTCTTCTCAATATTACAAGTTGTCTCGTCGACTGTTACAAGGTAAAGAAAATCAGCCTCGTAAGTAGAGAGAAAGAGAGGGAGGGGGGGGGGGCTGGGGTGAGGTTATTGCTGAACGAAACACAAGCAATATAACGCTAAATTCGCTGTCTGCGTTGCCCTTTAGCGCGATGCTCCCGGGCGCGCATCTGCCCTTCGACAACACGGGCCAGCATAATATTTTACGGCGGGATCGTGAGCATCCTTTATATTGGTTTGCTTACGAGACAACGCTGGCGAACGATGCTTTGTCATTGCAACAAGCCGCCTCTTCGTTCGCTCGCAGAATCAATACGACAAAGATAAAAGAAACAAACGCGCATAAAATGCGCCAATTTGCCGGATCGTCCGCTATAAAGCATATTTTTTTAATCATATTAAATCTTGCAGTGATAATCGTGATGAAATTATTTCGCTCTGATGTGCAAAATTTAATAGACGTTTTACTACTGTGAGGGGATAAAGCTCTTATAAATATGAGGTAGAATAGATGATATTGTAAATAAATGATTTGTTTAGTTACGATTTTTATCATGTTGCGAGTCCTGAAACTTTAAGAATTTTTCCCTGGTACTATAAAATACGCACTGCTCATATGCACAACTATCTCCCACGCAAGTTGAACCCATACATATTCGTCCACACTCTGAATTCTTTAGACTCAATTTTGAGTGCCTTGAAAAGGTCAATCGTCATTTTCACTCAAAATTGAATCTAAAGAAGTAAATATTTTCAAATTGTTACTTGAACACAATATTTTGAGTCCAAGTTGGAGTTATACTATTTTTATAAATAGTTATGCTATTTTTGCATATTTGATTCTTAAAATTCGACAGCAACTACTATTTTCTCGTCACAAAAATGATATTTTTTAGCTTACATTACTCACGCAGTCACACTTTGAGGTTAGAATTTTAGTGTTTTCGTACTTTTTAATAAGTTCTGCTCTCCATATTTTTCATTAAGGAGGTGCAGGAGTATCAATGAATACTAAAAGTTTGATTTAAGTTTAAATGCTTATTCTCTAAAATTTCAAGATTTTATAAATAAATTCACAATTAGTCTCTTTTTTCTGCCATAGTGGAACTGTAGCGCAGCATTGTAAAATTGATATAAGTATACATTTAAAATAGTATCTATAGTACTTTTGAGATGTTAAGTATTAATTAAATAACTTATTCCGTATGTTATTGAATAAGTTTGTAAAGATTTGTCAAAATATTCACGCAATATATCGTACAAAATCAATAGCTAGGTTAGTTCATATTTTCTTCGTATTTTGAAATTTTTGATTCGTAAATTAATAATCATTTAGAATGTGTTTAATTGTGCTGCGCCACGTTGTCCACAAGCGTGTTATATGTTATTATAATATTTTGTAAAATATCTGTAAACTATTATTTTAAATTTAAGATAGAAATCGACAGTGGGTAAGTCCAAGATATACATAGTTAATTTTTTACTCTATTCGAGGTGAAAACAATTTTCCTATGAGTAACTTTATCAAACGTAAATTATATAGTTAACAGGCCATAAAAATACTTTCACCAAATAAGAAAGCTAAATAAAGTGACTTTAACTTGTTTAGAACGAATCAAAGTATACCTAAAATGTTAATAATACGTTAAAAATTATTTATGACGACATTGTGAACATTTGTCGTATTCATAGTTCATATAAACAATATCTCGTGTCAAAGTTATAATTAAGTAAAAGAATTTAAAGTTGACTAAATGTGACAGAAAGTTACATATATTATGTCTGACGGTTATTGAATGTATCTACTTAAACTACAAAATATTTCAAAAATAATTCTTTGATGAAATTACTATAGCGGGATGCTAAAACTAAAAAATTATAATGTGAAGTGACTTGATTGGCGGTATTATCTAGTCAAGATCTTTGACTACTTTATACATTTTCTCTTGTCTCTCTAGTTCCAGAGCCCAAATAAATTTGATGCAAAGGTCTTAAATTTTAGCAGAATCCAGTACGAAAAAAATCAACGTTTTGGGTGGTTGAAACAAATAATCGCTTATGGGTTAAGGATAAATTAGAAAAAAGAGAAAATTTGCGTCTTATATAGAAGGGATGTTTGATGCTGTCGGTGCGACCGTGCCGGTTGTTAAAGGAAAAGTCTGGTCGCGTGTAAAGCAGTTACCGTTTTTATTTTCCTCTTAAAGCTTCTTCTCTCTTACTATCTTTTCTCTCTCTCTATCCTCTCTCTTCGGTCTATCTCCCTCTCTCTCTCTCTCTCTCTTACCAACATCCCACTTGGGCTTCCTTACACTTCGGAATTTTATTACGTCGCCCATTATCCTGAGCTGCCGCAGCCACCACGGATGTGCACACGTGCCAGGTACTGTCGCAGGCCCACCACGGTATACACGAGATTTTATTGCGCGTTTACGACCTAACATAATTGTTATTTCATTTCACTGTGTAACCCCCCCCCCCCCCCCCGCCGCTACCCTCACGCAGCCCTGGATTACCAGGAGCTTTAAGCTCCCGCGAGATGATGCCCTTCCGGACCTCGAAAATCTAAGAACATAAAAAATTGTGTTTATTCACGTCTTAACTATAATGACTACTTTATTGACCTGAAAAGTGGGTCGAAAATGGTACTTTATTCCAGCTAGTTCGTTTTAAATTCTCAAATCCTCTAGTTTACTCTCTTTTTTTCAATTTTATATTTATATTTAAATATTATTAATATAAATTTGCAATAAAAGTAAATAAAGTAGCCACAGTTACGTCGGAAATAAAGTTCTATATGCAACACGGGAATAAAGTCGACTATTCCCTTGTTGCATAATGTACTAACGAGGGTGCAGGTAATGTGGCCACCTTAAGGAACTTTCGATTCTCCGTAGATATATATGGGGGTTTGTGGCTACGGAAACTATTGAGACATGCTATTTGAACCTTTAACTCTAATACCACATGAGTTCTTTTTGCAAAATAATAAATACTCTCTGAATTTTAATTAAAGAAGTTCTGAGTAGTTAAAAATTGGCCACTTTACCAACAGTGTTGGTAGAGTGGCCATCTATCAGTTCTTATGGTAAAGTCTTATAGTAAATGCCTCAAAAAGTCAAGACTAGCCTAGCAGCGGCTTCCTTTATGTCTTATATAACTACATGATGCCGTAGCGTATGTCTTGATGTCGATATTTTGGAATTAGTAGGCCTAGGAATTTTAAAGAAGTAACCGTCGTTTTTATCGACGTCGATGGCCTTTTGCCTTGCAATGCATTCGTATAGCCGCTTTACCAACCGATAAACGTCAACGAAAATTGCAATTTTTGCATCGAAAATAAACTGTACGGTAAAAACTTACACATACATATTAAAGTACGTAAAAGAAGCTACAATTTTATGCACCGTATGATATTTTTTTCGCTCATATCACGCTGACAAAAGTGGTTTCTTTACATGCATTCCTTGCTAAGAAATCAGAGTTTTGCAGTGGGGTTTCCGCGCCTCTCAAAATCTATTGTCACAATACATATACTGTAGGAGTTACTGCGCCCGAGAATAACGCATACAGCGAGATCTCGTGTAGGTGGTTACATTACCTGCACGGTCACACTACCTGCACCCACCTTATTACAATCGCAGTCGCAATCGTTGGCTGAACAACATCGTAGGGACCACAAATTCGGCGCTTCATACCTCCAACTCCATGAATTTAAAAGTGTGTGCACTTTAGTCTATTTCTATATTAGATATAATTCAGTAATTATTAATAAAAAATTATATGATAAAAAAGCTTTTAATACCTTAGTAGAAAAAAGTATAAAACTAATTTCGTTTAATTAACTCGAAAATACTAATCTCGGGCGCGCTAACTTCAATTTCGATCATTAAAAAGGTTATATTATTTATCACGCTAGATAGCCGTTCTCATCCCTTCACCTCGAAATATCGACTGTAATTTCGCCCCATCGCGAAAGTCGAAAATATTTAGTGAGTTGGAGGCAACAATCGTCTCGGCCGTCTCGCAGTACAAGAGTGAACGAATTGCTGAATAATTCAGTTGATTATCTTTATTACTCGCCGAACAGAAAAGGCCAGCGAGAGAGGTATAACTGTTCCTTTTTGTAATTATCAGAAGGGTCGGCAGCGGTGGTACGACGAGAGCCACGACATTTTCACGAGGCGAATAAGGGTAATAACAGCACAGGGACCAATAACGTTTGACTTCTATTTATGAAGGCACGCGAGAAAATGTTATGTGCTCGTTGGCTGGCAGCGGCCAGTTGTTCAGGTGCCGGACTCCGTTCATAACTCTTAGAAAGGGGGCAGGGAAGGGCTGTGCCCGGCCGACAGTGGAACTGGCAGCGGCAGCTATAGCGCCGAGTGGACGCGCTTCGGAAAAATGCTGCTGTCGTTTGGGCCACTGGAATTGCCAAACTTTTCCATGACCAGACAGGGCAATGACTGCAACTCACTAGCAACTGTTATCACTCTCTTCTTAAGAATCCCTCTCTCCCTTACTCCCTCTCTCTCTCTCTCTCTCGCTCTCTTTCTCTCTCTTTGGAAATTTACATTATTCCTCAGAAAAATGTATGCATAAAATCAATCATTTTTAAACCAGAAATCATATGATACGTGTCGCTACTGACTTGTTCTACAAAGTGATTAGGAATTTTTGTTAAACTTTTATAACTTCGAAACAGACAGATATAATTTAATGAAATTTGTATTGAAATAAATGTATTTTTTTGGACAATGCGTATTCGAGAAATTTGTGATATTTTGCTTTGAAATTTACAGTGATAATTTGTTAGGTATAAGAACAGAAGTCTATTTATTTTCAGCCAATTCGGTCCATGTACTTTCGAGATATTAAAGGTTATACTATTTTTGTACTTCGTTTCACGCTGTGCATTTCAAACATTATAAAAATAAATTGAAAATATAAATAAATTCCGACTACGAAAAACTGAAAATAACAATAAAATAAGAAAAATATAATTTACTCAGAAACATGAGGTACACATTCGAACATCTTTATTGACTTAATGACATAGTTGCTGAATTTACATAAAATTAATGCTTGAAATTCCGTTGCATTATTCTAATGACTATTGTTGAATTATTTACAGATGTTTTGTTGACATTTTATTTAAATTCGGTTGTTGCATGATTGTTTTTATTCCACGTTCAAATAGTTTATGCTAAAATAATTAGGTCGTGTTTTTTATTATTGCAGTTTAACGAAAATTGAAGTAATTACAGCCATTTGAAATTTGCGTGACGTCACGATGTTATACTTTCATGACGTCACGTAGCATTAGAGTATATATATATATATATATATATATATATATATATATATATATATATATATATATATATATATATATATCGAAAATTTGAAAACTTTAAACGTCTGTAGCTTTCAAATTTTTCATTTTTATGATAAAAGAAAAAATACGACCTAATTATCTTTTGCTATTCTACCTATTTCACGTAAAACTCCAACTTTTTATTTTTATGCGACATCTTAATTCAATTCTATCGAGAATGCCTAAACTTTATTTAAATTATTAAAATATTTTATTTTCAACTTTTACCTATATTATTTAATTATTTTTAATCCATTCCGATACATACATTTACGATTAAAAAATGAAAAATAATAGCAGGCCATATTAGGTACACGTGCATCGATATAGCCCATTTGCTGTTATTTTTTCCAATTTCTGTAGAATTTCCCGACATGCATATTTAAAACTTTTAAAAAATGTTCTTTTTAGTTTTTATGCTATATTTTGATATCCAACTAGCCAGAAAAGAATTTTCATATTAGCCACATTAGGTATACTTATCTTATAAAAAACATGAAAAATTAAATCCCAATAATCGAAAAATTACTAAACAGAATCAAAAATGCATCGACCAATCAAAAATATTAATTGTCAACTGCCTTCGTGCATCAAAACCAACAAGAGCCCTACAAAATTAAAATTGGCTGTATATCAGGATATATTAGGATATATCAGGAACTGTGATAGGGGTGGTGTAAAGGAGCTCGCGGTACCATTTTTTCGGTCAGACACCGGGTTGTAGTCATTTGTATCACAAACATATAAACTATGGAACTCGCTTCCAGACGATATGCGATGTAAGCCATCAATGAAAGGTTTCAGAATTGCCATTCGAAATCACCTCTCTCGACCTACAGGGTCTAAACAATAACGGTTAGCGGATTGAATGATTATTCGAGGGCAAAATATGTATTAATATGTCTGCATGTATTTACAAGAGAGAATGGAATGAGTGATGATGATACAATGGTGTAAAATGAATGATCGATATTTTAAGCGTTTGACGCGATAGATATTACACGAGAATGCGCAGCAATTTTACCAAAATGACGATGATCTGTGATGTAAACCAATTGTAACTATAATGACGATAATCTGTAATCTAAACCAAATGTAACTAATATGACTAAAATATATTATTATGTATTGACTGTTGATTTGTATATACTGCATGCTGTATAGTATTAATATATTATTATTTATTGACTATCGATTTGTATATATGCTATATAGCTAGCTGTAATATAATTGCTGCATGATATTGCTTTATGAAATTTTTGTTCTGAACAAATAAAACACATATCTGTCTATCTCTATCTATCGTTCCCGAGATATACAGGGATACATACACACATACGCGCACGCACACACACACGCACATACACGTACACACACACATAAACACACACACACGCACACACACGCAAACACGCACACTCTCTCTCTCTCTCTCACACACACACACACATATCTAAACAGTAATTTCTAAAAATAGTGTATTTTGATTCCAAATAACCCAAAACATGTTTCTAACATGTTTTTTAAAAAACTTTTCTTACTACTGCTAAACTTCCTTTAGGAGGAAGCAAAACACATATCTAAACAGTAATTTCTAAAAATAGTGTATTTTGATTCCAAATAACCCAAAACATGTTTCTAACATGTTTTTTAAAAAACTTTTCTTACTACTGCTAAACTTCCTTTAGGAGGAAGCAAAACACATTAACATATTGTAGGATATTTTAGAAATCTAAGAAGTTCAAGCGTACAAACAAGTCCACGAACTCCAACCGTCTCTCGAAATCCAGGAAACGCGACGAGTAACGACGTTCGGGAAACTGGCTCGCCGCCCGGCCGAGATCGGCAATAGGCTCCAACAACGCTGAGACTAAATCGCGGCGTAAGGGGAGTGGCTCTACTTGCCTGACGACGTGCGAGCGCTCCGATTGGCGGTCGCAGAGGGCAGCTAGTATAAGGGCCAGGGCAGTCTAGGCGCGCTGAAATTCAACTGCGACTGAATCTTTAAAAAGGCGCTGGCGGTGCCCCGGTTACATACTCTGAGTTCATCCGTTATACGCGTAAGTATAACTGACCTCCTGTAAATCTACGCTCATACCCATCTTTATTAAATAAACATCGTTCATGTACAATTACTGTGCTTTTAATTTAAGGGGAGGCCGGAGCGAACTTTACCATTGTGACCTTCACCTCGCGTTGTAGTTTTCGTTATACGTTTAAAATTTACGTGTTAACACTAAAGTCGAAGATGATAATGATATATTATCATGTAAAGTATTGCGGACGACAGCTTTTTTGGTTATAAATAGCTTAAAAGGTATTTTATCATGAAATATTATTATAATTGACCAATAAAATACGGTAAATATGACGGAAATCTTACCGTTTTTTAGCCCTCACCTCGTGCCGTAATTTTCGTTATTCTATGAAATTTTGGCTAAATATATAAATTTTAATTTTTATTAACATTTATTATTATGGTAAGAAGAAGGGACAACTGCGTATTTGCACTATAAATTCCCACAAATTTTTGTTTTTATGGTATAAATTTTGGAGGTTGGGTTGACTCACTACCAATCAGCGTTCGCTACGACCTCCCCTTAACCGCTCTCCAGGTACACTGAAAAAAATAAAAGGCTGCTTCTACTGAGGACTCGAGCAGTATCTACTCGACCACCCGAGTAAGAGCAAAATAGGTGCGCAGTAGACACGCACAATGCTCCGCGGTAAAGCGCGACAGAGGTGGGAGAGACATAGCCTCACTTTCAGTCTTCTGCGCGTCTACTGCGCGCATATTTCGTCGTGTCAGGAGCCAAGCAGATACTGCTTGTACCACTCGAGTAGAAGTAGCCTTTTATTTTTTTCAGTGTAATATTGTATGACACAATATAGAGATCAAAATAATACCCGTTTAAGAAAAATCCAACAACCTCTTACGTTTTACCCCTTTAGTTTGTACAAATATTTCCTTCAAATATTAGCAAATTGTAATAAAAGTGAAAAGCACTTTTAATGCTTATTGTCGGATATTACTAAGGCACTTTAATGGCGAATTTTCTTTTAATAAAAAGTATACTTTACCCAGAGCGATTTGTTCATTGAAGAATGTAGCAAATTTTTTCTCTAAAAGAATAACAATAGTTTTTATTCATTTTGCGGGAGAAAGCAGCGGCTGCAGCAGAGGCGTCGGGCAGATGCAGCGCGAAAAAGCGCGTCGCTATAGAGAAGGACTACGAGAGGGAAAAGATATTTGCGCCGGTGGATTCGCAGCGGAAGAGCTTTTAAAGTCCTTTCATCGGCGTCGCCGAGGCGTCGTTCGTTCGTTCCTTCCCGACGCCGCGCCGCTGGAGCACGACGATAGAAGCACGGAAGCTCGTGACATTGTAGGAAGGAAAAGACTTTTATCTATAAGAGAGGTGCAAATTCCAGATAACCTGTTCGCAAAAAGCCCCCTTTGAGCCTGGCACATCGGTGCGCGCCCGCGAATATTGCGAAGACAAAATAGCTAACGCGCATGTGCCTGCAAACAAGGTTTGCTCACTTTTTTCCCGTCCTCTCTCTCTCTCTCTTGCTCTCTCTTGCTCTATCTTGCTCTCTCTTTCTCTTTGGTCGATAAAATATTTGCCGCGGGCACGTTGCGGCAAATGAAAATTAGTTACGACGCGACTGGGTTACGATGGTTCAGTTTAATACGTTCAGCGAGCGTTTCATAAAATTCGAAATAAAAGCGTGTAAGTCCCCTCTGCCGCACCTCTCTTACGCATAGTTGGCTATGTAGACGAAAACGCCGTTTATCCCATCGCGATGAATGCAAAGCTTGCACCACTTTACATATTTCCAAAGCTAATAAATAAATTTATTAGAGACAATACTAAAAAAAACGCCGGTAAAAAGCAGTGTAGATCTTTCGTAATTAACATAAACGAAATACTAGCAAATTATTTTATCAACGCACTAAAAAATTGATATTTGTATTGAATTTTGACACTCATCATGTGAATATTTAGTTAATACTTGCTTAACGATTGCCTTGATGAGTCATGGTAAGAGAAATTAAATGTCTTATTACATTTGACGTTTCGGTGCCTAGCTTACCACCGTCTTCTTAACTATTTATTGAGACCAATATATCGGTAAGTACATTTTTAATATTAATATTGATTTATATCAAATTTGTTATTTCCTTCTTATATGTGTATTGACATTATATTTTACAATATTTGCTTATATTGCACAGTCAATTCGAGAACTATAATTTAAAATATATTTCTAATAAGTATATGTAAACTATTACTAAGATAGTGTACATTCATAATTTTTATTTGCCTTACTTTTCTTTTCTTCTTCATGATTATTATTTAATTAATAATACAAATTTTTTTGGATTTACTATTAAAAGTGTGTATAAGGACTACGGACAAACAATTACTTAATAACTCATAAAAATGTGAATAAGAATATCACAGGATTAAACTTATCACAGATAAAGGAAAGATATCTGTCAAGTCATCATATCACTTAAGCGTTGATTATTCTTGTGTAGGCATTCGGTGACATCTAAAGATTAATTACAGTAGTATCAATGAATATTAAAATCGATAAGAAAGGATTTGACTGACGCGAAATTTCAAATATAATTTTTCAAGGAAAACATTTAACAAAGAATAGAAAATTAAACTATTACATCGTTCTTTTGTTTTTGTCGTTGTTTTAACTGTCTAACAAGGAGAGTCCACAACCTGCGGAAAACGGTTTTCGATAAGGCTTTGGGAAGTGGTTTCTGGTACCTAAAAATGATGCCTAGCACCAGTAGACCCTTGGGGTCAAGTTATGACTCTATGTATTCAAAATGCGCATTATTTCATTAAAAAATGGTACGTATACTGCGATTTATAACTCTGCGAGCTCTTTTGCTAGATAATAAACTTGACTAAAAGAACTTTAATTTAAGCCTTGTTTCATATAAAAATATTGTTCTGTTGCAAAGTTATGATCAATCAAAAATTCTAATAAATTTTTTTTTAATAGGTTGTATATCCGAAAGATGATCGTGAATTTCTTCTTATTTCAATAACTCTTGGTATTCTCACTATTTTAGTATTACTAAACCGAATTAGATAACTTTTAATAGTGAATAACAAACAGATATACTAGGTAATGAGATAAGAACTTCTCCCCTAATGTGTGGTAATATCTTCTACCTATTGCATATAACGACTAAGGCTTGCTAAATCGGTGATGACCGATTTGGCCGGGACAGGCTGAGCGAAAAAGTCGCCACCTGTGGACGTGAGCAACAAAAAGATGATTTAATGTGAAAATTTAAAAATTTAAAATTTAATGATTTAACATGAATAAAAGAATACCTGAAAACAGAGAAAGGTACATTTGAAAATTAAGCATTAAAAGAATGTTTATGAAATTGTCAGGTTCTTGTATCAAGTTAATTTAAGTATAAAACCGGAATTTTATCGAGGAGCGGATGGCCCGGATATCAATAACGTATATGGGTGATTGTCAAAAAGTTGGCTCTTTTTAAAAGTATGATTTACAAAAAAAATAAAGTCTGAAACCGAAAATAAAAAATATGATGTAATAATATTAATCGTATAAATAAAGAAAATTAGAATGGGCGAGATAAAAACAATTTTATGTAGTTAAAAAAATATTACAATGTTGAAAGTTTCATATAACCAATTCTTTTAAATTACGAATTTATAGAGTATAACTTTCATTTAATATTGTTTGATATATATTACCTTACATGAAATATCTCTTGTTAAGCACAAATTAAAAATTGCATCGCTAATTACAGAATATGAACGATTATGATCTCCGCTTAAATAGGCTTAAAATGTGGCCACCTTAAGGAACTTTCGATTCCCAGTAGATATATATCGGGTTTTGGGGCTTCGAAAACTATTAAGACATGTTATTTAAACCTAATACCTCATGAGTTTTCTTGCAAAAAAATTTACTCTCTGAATTTTAATTAAAGAAGTTCTAAGTAGTTAAAAATTTATCACTTTACCAATAATGTTAGTAAAGTAGCCACCTATAATTCTTATGGTAAAGTCGTATAGTAAGTGCTTCAGAAAGTCAAGAGTAGCCTAGCAGATACTTTCTTTGCGTTATTTAACTACATGGTGCCGTAGCGTATGCCTTGGTGTCGATATTTTGGGAATAATAAGCCTAGGAGTTTTGAAGAAGCAACCGCCGTTTCTATCGTCGTCGATGAGCCTTTTGCCTTCCGATGCATTCGTATAGCCACTTTACTAAGAGGCCATCCATAAATTACGTAACGCTGGAGGGGGGTGGGGGGAGGGATAGGTTCGCTCGTTACGGCGTGTTACAAGGGGAAGCGGGTGGGTGTAGTGTAACGTTACGTAACACTTGGTTATTAAAGAAATTTGGTACTTTCATAAAATTTTTTATAATTTTTTTATAATTTTTTATAATTTATTTAATATAAATGACGCAAATTTTTGTGTTAAATCTGGAAGAAAGGTCGTTATTCGTAATAATACGTTGCTATATTAAAAATATCTTGATTCTAATGACGATCAAAGTGATTCACTAACACCGATCATTAATGATTATAACACTCATTTAACTTCTCTGGAGCCAATTGAATAACATAATAAAAATAATAGTCAAAACATTTCCCAAAAAATATAACAATAAAATAATTTTTGATATGCCATAGGGGGGTGGTGAGGATTATCGTTACGTAATTTTAAGCGGGGGGTCTTGCATAGCGTTACGAAGTGTTACAGAGGGAGGGGAGGGGTGTAAAAGTGCTCAAATCTTGCGTTACGTAATTTATGGATGGCCCCCAACCGATAAATAGCAACGAAAGTTGCAATTTTTGCATCGAAAATAAACTCTACAGTAAAAACTGGCACATGTATCTTAAAGTACGTAAAAGAATCTAGAATTTTATGTAACGTATGCTTTTTTTTGCTCACATCACGATAACGAAAGTGCTTTCTTTACATGCATGCCCTGCTAAGAAATAAAAGTTTTGATGCTTTCGCGCGTAAACATGACACTGTGCTATAATTAGAGGGCGCTAGCAGCGGAGTCATCGTGCCTCTCAACATCTATTGTCACAATACATATACTGTAGGAGTTACGGCGCTCCAGAAAAACGCATACAGCGGGATCTCGTGTAGGTGGTCACATTACCTGCATGGCTACATTACCTGCACTCACCTTACATTCACTTTATTAATTACTGTCTCGTTACTTTTTCTTATGCTTATTGTCTTTTTAAGTTTTCGCATCTCAGCTTTTGTAACTTCCTTGATACTTTTATCTATTGCCATCCAAATGAATTCCCATTCCTTTCTCTCTATTCTTTCTCTTTTCAACTCCTTTTTCAATTCTTCAAGGAGTCAGAGAATTCTTTTCTTAACTCGCTTCTGCGACATACCTTTACTCTTTCAAGCTGGGTGTTGCTGAAGCTTCTTCTGGATTATCTGCAGTTATCGTTTTCTTAAAGTCAATTCTCTATGTTTAATCTGGTCTTTATTCCCTTCTCAATGTATTTCCGAATACGAGCAACACGATAGCACATGTTACGGCAATGGCGAATACCCCCCCCCCCCCCCCCCCATAGGGGCCAAATATTTTTTTTTCAATGATTGTATAAAAAGTCAAAGAAATCCTTTTTTGGTACGTTCTAATTCGTAAAAATGGAAGATCTGTAGTATTTTTAGCAAATAGCTACATTTTGGGAATTTTTTAAAATTCAGAAAATTCTACTTGTTTACACAAGGGATCTTAGGGGTTGAATATTTTTTTGGAATCTGCTTTTGGTAGATACTTTCATACAAAAAATCGGTTGCTCATTAGGGCGACCCTCGACCACGTTTTTTAAAAAAGTACAGGAATGACCCATATTTGTACATACGGGAGACTGGGGTATAACGGTGCACTAGAATGAAATGTGCGTTAAATAACGTAACAACATCATGCAATTCAATAAGAAAAATTTCTTTCAGATCTTTGCTATGCAAAAAATATTTTCCTACATTACTGCTGAAACTAATGTAATATAGCAGTACTTACAAATTATTATCCGAATACATCGAAAATCTTGATGTTCAAAATCATTGGGGTATAATGGAGCATCCACTCGGGTATAACGGAACGGTACGTTATTATTACCAAGATGGCACATAAAGCACATTATTGATTTTCTTAGTTATTGTTATGATTATAAATTATAGAAATTACTATCTAAATAAATTACTCTAATTTTTATTTCGCATAGAAAACAAAAACAATAACACCAATTTTTTAGCGTTTTTCTAACGATTTTCAAAACAACATATTTGCCTTTGACAATGCTTAATAGTTTACATATATTTTTAATAGCTACAATAGGTCATCTAATTTTTGTATACGTTTACCTATTTCTATTTGATATATTGATCTGAAAAAATGCTTTTTGTTTGCAAATTAAACTTTCTTTATGTCTTTTTACCTGTTCTATTTTACCCCAAAACAAATGTACCGTTATTCCCCATTTGCATATTTTCATGTCTTACATCGTAAATTGGTAACCATTTAGCCGATGTTAATATTCCAAAAAGCAAATTAAAGTTGAAGAAATAACCTATAAAAACCATCTAAAGGTTATTTTTTAACAAGCAGGAACATAATCGGTTGGCGATTTGAAAAAAAGGTATCCTTAAAGAATTTACACTTTTTCATCTTCTTGAACTATGTTCTAATTTTAAAATTCTTTTGCATGGTAATGGTTAATTAAATTCTGTAAATAAACTCGCGCATTCACTACTAGTAAACAGATAAAGCAAGTTATCGCAACTGCTCTGTTATACCCCAAGTTCCGTTATACTCCAGTCTCCCTATGCACTATTTTATAAAACCTTCAGATTCTGAATTAGCAACCTCAACAATATTGAAATTCATCAAAATCTCAAATTCCAAAAATTCTATTGTTATAAAGCTTTCTTTTTGAGAAAGAAACAAACAAATTCCTCATTAGAGTAAGATAAACAAACTCAGAATAATGTTTTTAAATGTATTATACATACAACTTATTAAAGTTTATTTGCATCATAAAGCTGGTATTAAAGTGTCAAATGTACTTGAAAACTTAAGTACGTCCGTGCTTTATCGGTGCCAGCTCAGACGGTGTTAATTTACCCCTAATTTCATCCTATCTCAATAGTGAACATCAAGTAACTGATCGATCATTTGGTGTGCAGTAACATATTGAGCACTCGGGTGAATGGACGTATGCTCGAATATTTGATCGCAAAGACTGAAATGCTTGGATTGACTGCAATAGATATCACATCTCTTGCTATACCGAATAACTACATATATAACAAACACATTGCTTGGTGTGGTCGTAATTTTTGTAGCTACTATCTATTAGATGACAACATTGATATATTAAAGCTTTTTTATAGGATGATTGATATAGCATGACTGCTTCTCTATAATACGTATTTTGCTTAATATATATATATATGCCGTTACAGCTTTTATACAAAGCAATCCAAATCAAAGCAATGATTTTACAGGTCAGCGACAAACAGATTACGAACGCAGAAACCGTGAACACCTTCAAAGTTCAGTCTTTTTGGCAGACAGCATCGTGTCGCAGACGTACACGATGAAATAGCAGCGATTCTGCCAAATTGAATATCGCTTGCTTCTCTTCACCGATGCTTGCTAAGATTTCAGTTGCCAGTATTGGATTGTTTTTTTTTTTTATTACAAATAGGAAAGAATTACAAATTAATTATTTTATCAGCACACATGTACGTGTTAAAGAGCCTAGACCAACGTCTATTTCTTCTTGTATTTTGAACAGAAACTTATATAAATTATAGCTTATTACAAGTCCTTTGATTGACGTCGCATCATTAATAGATCAAAAAATGTACAAAAGGAGGATGATGCATATGAGACCGATGGTAAACATTTAATAGGGGATCTGTACAATTAATATGAGTATGAAAAACCATAAAATCTTAAACATTCAAGTATCACTATTTACTTCTATATTAAGTAAAAATATGAAAACAGTGACTTTTAAATTTTTACTACTAAACATTTGATAAAGTCTTGACTTTTCTTTTAATATTTCATCGAATTTGACCTTCTTTTTAAAAGTCTCCCTTTACTTCCCCGGATCAAAATTTGTTTAAACTTTCATATTTTGCCAAGCTCCAAACAAGAGAGTTAGTTTGGTACGTGCCTCTACGTTCCCCTACTTACTATGCATCCGTACGTATCTTGCTATAATTGTATACATATTATATTAGAGACTCTAGTACTTTTTAGTATCCGATACTTTCTATTGTCTCCGTGTATTCAAATGTTTTATAAAAAAAAAATATTATCCAAAATATTTTATAAAACAATCTTCGCTATGAAATTAAAATGTTTTATAAAAAAAGGTGTACAATAAAAAATAATTACTCAGTATCATCGTTTTGATTTAAGTCTCGTATAATCTCGAACAATTACTGTTCTCGCCGAAAAATCCGCTAATCCAATTAATTTTCACTTTCATCGCGAAATTACTTTCTCGAGCTTGCACTCTGTGCGCTTCGTTTCACTTTTAGCCGCGGCGACTGTAGGGGACAGAGAGAAAGGGGAGGTAAATAAACATCCCACGAAATCATCGCTTTTTACGCGAAGCGGAAATCTCCCGAGCCCTTGGCAAAATTATGTCCGTCGGAAGTTCGAGCGGCTCATCAGTTCAGCCGCTGAACTTGAATAGAAGACAAATAACACGCGATAGGTACACACAAAGTCGCTGAAACGTGCATGTAGGGGAGCTCGCAGTAGAGCGGACCGAGGCACGCGCGCGCGCCCTAGATCTATACGCGTGTACGTGCGGACGTGGAAGAAAGGCTCCACGGCCCGCAGGCGGACGGCCCGAATTACGTTCCTGGGATTCGGGCGAAAATAAAGGCGCCGCCGCAACAATGGACGCGGAAGGAGAGCGCGAGAGAACGACGAGAATCGAACGGCCGACGGGTTGCGGTCGGGTTAACATACGGCTCCGCCCGTGGCTCCCCCTCGCGCGCGCGCGGTAACGCACCAGTTAACAGCGACGGGAGAGTAACACCTCGCGGGAGGATTCGCGCAATCGACGAGAGAGCAAGAGAGAGAGAGAGAGAGAGAGAGAGAAAGAGCGAGAGCGTGTATGTATATACAACGGCGGTATCGAGCCGCGCCGACAACGTATTTTTCAGGCCCGTCAGAAGCAGCCTGGCGCATTTATCCGCGGGCAGTGTTTGAAAAATTACAGTTACCGGGGAAAATAAATAACCCCGCAGCGCGGCAACGCTGCCGCCTCTGTCCCGTCCCGCATACGGACCCGCGCCCAGTCTCGAAGCTTCTCAAAAGCTCTTTCTTTCTCTCTCTTGCTCTCTGCTCTGTCCATACTTATACGGCTCGGGAAGAGAGCGCGAGCACGTTGTTCGAGCCCTGCGAGAAATAATTGCGAGATGATGATGATAAAGTGTCGCAGTGACGACGAAGGCAGAATGGAACTATTCGCGGGAGGTGGCTCTCTGCACGCTCAAGGGGTACGAAAATAATTAGCTCGAGCGAGAATTTACGGGACTGTTCGTCTATCGAATATCCCGGCTCTTTTGTCCTTGCTCTTTTCGCGAGCCGTGTCCCTCTGCTTGTTTTTTCTTCTCTTCGTTTTCGGATGTATGGCAATGGCAACACTCGCGAGAGGTGTCGATGCTCGCGCGTCTGAATTTTCGATAAAATAAATATCGAGAGCTGGGGACAGGGAGACTCGCAGGAGGGTACTGCTCCAGCAGATATATTTTTATTTCGTTCGTTTCGATTGGGCCGATCTGTTTGCAAAAACAAAGTGGGTCGAGTTATTATTTCTCGTTTATTGGATATATTTGTTTGCCAGCGGATTTGTTGAAATAGATACATTTACGAGATGTGTGAGTCCTATTCAAACGCTTCGGCTTGTTAGCGTTTAATCTAATGTATATTCTAATTTTAAGCAATTGTTGATCAGCTGTAGGGAAGAGTCCTATAACATGGAGCATTGACCCTATTACAGTATAGATACCCACGAGTTTTATGCTCGTATTCACTCCGTTCATGCGGTTGGGGGAATACACGAAACGATCGAAGCGTCCGGGGTGACAAAAATTCACAATACAATGTAATGTTGAAAGTATTTATATGAATATTAAACAGTAAAATAGTGTATTTTTACACTCAATCAATAGCGTTATTGTAGGTACACCTCTACTCTGTAGAATAAAGATACAGAATATAACTTTTATTTCGTTGTTATTTCAATTTATTCAAATTCTCCATAAGGGCCTAGGCAGCCAAAAAAAATAAGGAATAGAAAATAAAAATTTACATTGGTTAATATATCTATATTTATCAGGAATATGCTCCTACTACTCTTATTTCACATATATATAAATATAGAAACCAATGCAAATTCTTATGTTTTATTCCTTATTTTTCTGGCTGTGAAAGCCATAGTATAATGTATCCAATATTAATGTCGATCTACATGTCACCACCTGACTTGCACGAAGTGAATAGCTAGGTGGTAGTACTATAAGCAGTACTATAGTTGGCAATCTTGTACATTTTAGGCCTTTAATACCTAAAAGCTTCAACGTTAAGTCAGCGTTGTAATAATATTATGCATGCACAGATATCAATTTTAGTACTTAATGCCAACGTTAACCTGACATTAACTTTACAGAATAAAACTCCAAGGGCTAGATGCATGTAATCATTGTTCTATCAAACATAACCGGCGAACCTCATTTTAATTTTACTGCTTCAAAAGATATCGCTAAAATATCGGACGAGACTTTATTATAAGTGTCAAAAATTATTACGAAGCTGACCCACTTTTCCTATAAGTAAGTTTATATGTATGTGGCAATAATGACATTATTTTTAGTCATTCATAAATGAGTATAAAAAGCTTCGCTGCAATATTATTATCTTCGTTATGCGATGCAACCTAAAATGTACTTGCCGTTTTAAATGGACACTACAACTGTCGCTTAGAATGAATACCGTAATCCCTCGTTAAAGCGCTCGGCGATGTATAAAAAAAACAAAGTAATATTTGATGAAAAATATTTATTTTTAAAGTACCTTTCAAGCTAATATCGCTATGAGCGTCTGCTTGGAGGGAATAAAAGAAACGATCGCAGCGAAAGCGTTGACAGAAAATGGAAATAGAGGAGGAACTGTAAACTGTAAAGTATTACTATATATTTGCGGGGTCCCAAAAAAACGACTATAGTCCATTTTTGAAAAAAAAATGAGTTTCGAGCGATTTTGGTACCCTTACATAGAATAATTTCAAATAAAACTGCAAAAAATAAAAAAAGTGTAAAAAAATAGTGACTATATCTACTATTTACGAATTTATTAACATTATAAGTTTAAATGGAAAATAAAAACTTTAAGCCTTAATATCTCAAAAACATAAAAAGTGGACTTAAGTCGTTTTTCCGGGAACCCACAGATATATAATACAGTGTGTCTCATAACTATAGAAACACCAGAATTTTTCACGTTTAAATGTGTGTAGTATATCTTTTTCTAAAAAACCTGTAACTTTGGAAGAAAAAATCCGATGATAATTTAAGCAAAAAAGCAAATGAAAGGACATTTTATTCTATTTGAAACCTGACCAGAATTTTCTTTGTACAAAGACAAATTCACGGATGGTTTAAACAAAATTTGAAAACTAGATAAAAAATTTACATTGATTTAAATGGATCTAAAATCTGAAAGCGTTTCTATAGTTATGAAACAATGATAACTTCATTAATGTTGATATGAAAGAAATATTCTAGTAAAGTTTTAAAGAGAATACATTTTCCTTTCATTTGCTTTTTGTAAAATTATTTTCGGACTTTTGCTTCCAAAGTTATAAGTTTTTTAAAGAAAGGTGTAATACACACTTTTAAACGTGAAAATTTCTGGTGTTTCTATAGTTATGAGACGCACTGTATATATATGCTGAGTTTACCTCCCGAGTTTCCAATTTTAAGGTGTCGCCACCGTCATGCTCAGAGCGACGGAAATGTCGTTTTTTGTTTAAACGGTGATATGTGGGAAATACGAGATAGAAAAGTTTTGAAAAAATATTGAGGTGATTAGGAATATAGAGAAGAATATTCTATAAAATTTGCAAGCCTTTATCCTTTTCTATTTCGAGAAAAAAATCATTTTTAGAAAAAAAAAAACAATTTTTTATTGGCAGACGATAACTGTAGTATAACGGCACCATTCCTTCTAAAAATTTCTTAACGAAAATTCAGAATTGAAAATAAATTTTAAGATTCATCGACCTGTTTTTGTTTTACAACGATTTTTCTATTTTATGATATTCTGAAATCGATCAAGTAAATTATTTTTGATAAGCTCCCTTCTATTATTATACACGAAAACGGCAATGTTTGGGTAAACGGCGATATCTTGGAAACATATAATTGAAAATATAAAATAAATTCAGCTGAAAAGGGTAGCTCTCCACTATCTCTTAGCTCGGCTCTTTGCGCAGACTATGAGGTCTTTTATCTTTCAAGATATGTGACGTTGAATTTTTCTTTAATTTTGATTGCTTATATCTCGAGCATGTCGCGATAATTTTTTATTTTTATTTATTTCATAGTTAATGTCATTTATCGACTGTGGATAGGTGGATGGATGATTTACAAGGATATGGAAATGGTTTACTAGGTTTAAGGAAGCTAAGTGACAATTAATTAGCAGCGATTTTTTAAATATTCATATTTAGGCACCCTCTTACCACTTTAAAGTATCACAGAAAAATACGTTAAATTTTAATAGATCATTGTTTGACATTAGTGACACCTATCAATCATCTGTCTAGTCAATTTAGCACCTTCAAGAAATATTGAGATTATTAAATTAAATTTAAAATAAAGAATGTAGTTAAAGAATTCTTTATTAATTAATTGCATTCATATCTATATCATTAAATTATAATAATTAAGACTATCAAATGTAATTCATTTTTAAAATTTCCTATTACAAAAGTTATTACCATTTACAAAATTTATGTAAAAAATGTAAACTTATCATCAATAAGCATACATTGTAACTTAATAAGGATGACAAACCATCGTCGAAACGTTGCAATAAATGCAAAAAAGTATAACGTTGTTATTCACTCTGGCTGCTTAAAGATCGACAATATCCTTCTCTTATAATTGAAATTTTAATAATTATCTAATAGCATACGTGAAAATACGATCTACAACAATCAATACATTCAATTTTTTAATGTGCTTCCCCTTAATAAACAAAGCTTTGTAATAGTATAAACAAAAGTTTTCTAAAAAGAATTTTAGAAACATGTCTTTGGGCAGTTTGGAATAAAAACACACTATTTTTAGAACCAGTTTTAGCTTTTAGGACTCATTTATTTACTTTTGATGCACGAAGACGGCTGACAAATAATATTTGTGATTCGTCGATGCGTGATTGGTTTTTTCAGCGATTTTTAGAATTCTGGGTTTAAGTTTTTCAGTTACTTTTAGATTTTAATAATTTTTCTGGTTTTAATAGAGTAAAGTTAATATAACCAATTCGTATAAAAATTATTTGATAGGGCTTAAAAATATATTTTGCGATTATAAATATTTTACGACTATTTTGTGACTACAACTTATTCAACTTGTTTTTTGTACGGAAAATACCTTATACAAAAATTAAAGCCCTTGGTTCACTTAGAAAATTGCTTTTAAAATGTTGAATACTTGCTTATTTATTATCTTATTCTGAGGATGCGATATACTGTTTGTAACTTATAAATATGCAAGTACAATTGTCATTTAATAATTTAAAACCTGCATACGCTCATACTGAAAGACACATTTTTATAGACAAGCATTCTTCAAGCGTTTCCAAAAAATGTATTTTTCAAAATTAGACAAATAAAAATCACAACCAAAATATAGCTCTGGGTGTTTATACTGCACGATACTTGTGTATATAGTAAAAAAAGAGTTTCGTGTGTTCCTTGCGTTAGAAAAATCTTATCCTCATCAGCTTCTAATTTATTCACGTATGTCCGTATTTCTTATTAGATAACAGCCATCGATAACGATTATTAATCAATCAACAAAAATCCTAAGAGCATCGCACGAACAAGACTCGATCATAATATTCAAAAAGGTCGGATCGCGCTGGCGCTGGCTGCAACACGGGGGCGGTGATGGCGGAGGCATCCGCCGGATTAGCAAGTCGTTACGCAGTCTCATCAGGACACGAGAAATTGAATTCGATTTGGCTGGTTAGCTTCTAATTTAGCGTAGTAATTATTCGATAATTATAACCGAGCGTTAGGGCGACAGAGGTTGATGAGGCAAACCATTGCGCGCAGAGCACTAGAGGCCAGAAGCAGCCGGCAGCAGCCGGGCTTTCCGTTAACCTATAATAGTACACAATTGTCTGGCTATATTGTTTATCGGCCGCGCGCCGTTGGAATATCAACAAAATCCTCGTTGAAATCTCATTATCGTCCGAGGAAACTGCACCGGCGAATCCGGCCTCCCCAAGGGCTTGCTTGCAAATCGCGAAAAAAGTGGGAAAAATTTAACGCGCCCACCCGCGCACCGGAGACAAAGTACTCGCATTTGCATACGCGGGATGCATAACGCGAACGAGAGACGGAACGCGGGGCGAGAGCTTGCGCATCGTGTTTGCGTCCGAGCCTGGCCGGGGAGCCGCGGGGCTGCTGCACGCGCGCGCGCGCGTGTGTGTATAGCTACGCGAATTACGCACGTAGCTTGACGATGAAGTGATTAACGGTGCAATTTGGCAGGACAACGATTACAGCTTAAGTCTCGCCGCGATAACGACGATCTCGGCCTGGTCCGGCAAATGAGCTTCTATCAATATCGCGCTAAAGTAATATTAGCTTCGTAAATTCGCAAATTCGACTAGCTTTGCAGCGCGTGCGGAATAATTGTCTACGTAATTTTAGCGTATGGGAAAACACATTTGATTTTTAAAAAATAAGAGATTTAGCGAATGTAGCACTTAGCTTCCGAAAACTAAATAAATCGCTCCAATATTAAATTCTTTCTTCTAATAAATTAATTTAAAATTATATATTTCTATCTAATTAATAGTACAGAAAGGTGTATTTTCTTACCAATGATTTCGACCGAACGATTCGTCTCAAACAAATCGACAAATCTTTAAAATTCTTTTTGTGATTCTGTGCGTAAAGTACTTTTAATAATTATTTTTAGTGCGTAAACGTGATTTTACATCCTAGTATAAATAATGTTACTTTACGCACTGCCAAACAGCGCGTAAAATGTTTGATACCACTCTAACTTAAAAATTGCAACTTTGACATGATTTTTAGGCTCTCGTGGTATGAAATATTGTTCGACGCTGGTGGGTAAGTGGATTTTTAGCGCATGTGACTTTTCTCCCTCGCTTCGCTCGAACGAAGAACGTCACATGAGGCAAATAATCTACTTCCGCACCCGTGTTGAAATGTACTATTACGCCTTGTTCATCGACAACTCGTGTATAAATCGCTTTTACGCACTCTTTGCGGTGACTCGTGCGTGAAGTTAATTTTATGCCCTTAATATACTATTTTGATTTTGAATCATCATCTAAACATGAAAAAGCCACTGCTTAGTGCCTTAGCAGAATTATATCAAATGAAGATTATGTGGTAATTATATTTAAGCTTAATATATGGTATATGACCACAGTGTTTTTGGATTATTGGGTATAAGGTTAACCTGCCTATGGAGTAAAAAGCTCTGGTGTCGTGATGTTTAAACCTAATTCGTCATTGATGTGAGACCTAAGGAGTTACTGAAAATTTAGAGGTTTTTTGAAGTATTTTTCGGCTGTAACTCGAATATTAGCCCTGAACGGTCTTATTCTGGTGTGGAAGTCGGTTTCGGTGACTGTTAATACATAAAGAGAGAGTGGTTTAACCCTAGTACAAGATACATTTTTTGTGGACATTAAACATATAACTATTTCCTAGATACTGTAAATTCTCATCCAAAAGCAATACGTATGCGTAATGCTTGAAATAGATTGGTTGTAATGGATAGAAGCAGTGTTCATTTCTTTCAAAAATAGAAAACAATATGTTTAAATGAATTTATAAAATGTAATCAAAATATTAAGAATGATTTAATAACTGTAATTATGAAAGAATACGAAATTTCAAGAATGAAGCTACTTTGGTTACCAGCATAAAGAACTGATATAGAACACTTTCTCAAAAGGAATATGTAAGCATCTGAGGGCCGACGTTGGTCTTTCGTCGGCGACAAAAGAGCCAGTTCAGTTGCGAATCAAAGCTCGAGATGTACACATCGGACCGAATTATTTTCATTTTTATTTTTATACGAGCACGTCACAGGATGATTATGATTTAAAGGTTAATAAAAATAAACATTAAAGGTGAAAATCATTTTGAGTGAACTTATTTGATCTCCTCCGTAAAACTTAATTTGTTAAGTAACATTGGTCTAATCAGTAACAGTGTTGTGAATATAGCGTCTGACATGTTCGGTTCCGATATTTTACAGTATTCGGGTCTTGACTGTATTAACAATGTTTAACTTCATCATATTTTAAGGTAATATATATAAAAAAGTATACTATAGAGTATGTTTTAATTTATATAGAGAAAGATCGCACAGTATGAAATAAAAAATGTTCATACTGTAGGACTCTTCCATAAAAGAAAGAAAATATTCAATCACGTTGAAGAACATTAGTTATTCCAGAGCACCCTTCTCCATAATCATGAATCTACAATTTTAATAAAAAAATTAGAAGGGCTCAGTTTGCTTACTCAAGAGCCAGCAGCGATTCATAAACTATTATTAATAGCGAAAAATCTCGGAAGCCATGGCGTATAACGCTCACGCAATAAGGAAATTGTCCAGCGGAATAATTAAGGAGATCTGCGCTTCTCAAACGCTCTTGGTGCTCGCAAAGAGAAGCTATTTCGATAATTATTCGTCATTAAGTGGGTGAGGAGGAGGAAAGGAGAAGAGACAAAGAGTGCGCGAGGAGCCAGATTAGCGAGTAGAAATGAGAGGTGGAAAATTTATACTGTTGTTTTCATTAGCCGAAGTGCAGAGAGAGAGAGAGAGAGAGAGGGTGAGAGCAACGGTATCACTCCCAGTCTTGTGCTCTTCGTTAAACCTGTCATGCGCATAGAGAGCGAGAGAAATCACGACTACGTACGCGCGAAAGAGTATACTCTTATAAGAGCGCCGGAAGAAGACGAGGTAGTCGGAAGACGGACGCGGAGACGAGTGCTCCACTCGGAAATTCCCGCTCCTCGTTGGCATTATACACCCTCTCGCGAGTACGGAATAACTGCACAATTATGTAGCCTCTCACTCTCTTTCTCTCTCTTCCTGTTGGCCAATATTTGCGAGATCTAATGTTCTGCAGCCTGCCGACTTACTCGAGCTGCTCCCTCCTGTCCCTGCTGTCCCTGTCTCTCCGGGCTCCGGGTGGCACGCGGCTGCTCCGCAGATTAGCTATCCGTTTCCGCGAGTTTTTAATGGGAATCGCCGACGCGCAGAGAGACAGAGCGCGCGACATGACCGAATTAATATTCATTGGGCTCGTTTTATACCGTGACTGGGCGCGTCGTTTCGCCTAGCCTCTTCTCCTTTCATGTACGGCTCTCGGATCAAAAACGTCCTTCAACTCATTGGAGCCTCTCTCTCTCGCTCGCTCCCGCTCGTTCTCGCTGCAATAATGAGGAAATTTCAAATCCTATGAATAGCTCGTCGGGCCAGGAGAGCCGGGGCTGCTTCGCAAGGGCGTGGAGTACGAAGGAAAACTCGTTAAGCACGGCTTTTCGCTTTCTTTTCAATTTTTCTCTCCTTTTTTTTACTCCCTCGCGATAAATGGCTTTTCATTTTTTACGTCATTTAGCTACAATTTTTTAGAGACTGTACCCGGTAAATATCGCGAACCGAGAGAAATGTACGTCTAATAAGGCTGCTCGGTTGAGCATTAATAAGCGATTAATGAGTGGCTCGAGAGGTTCGTTGACCTATTCGTTTTGTCGAAGCTACTCTTCCATAGAATTACAAATTCAATTCGCAACATTTACGTTTTTTCCTGGTTTTCGAGTACTCATTGAAAGTTAGGCCCATTTATTTACTTTCAATTTATTTACTTGTATAACGAACAAATAATTATGACATAATGTTGTTTAAAGCTTCCGCTAATTTGTGTACAGAAATTGTAAAAGTCAGTGCAAATCTAGAATTTGTCGTGCAATTCCTGATGGGTATTAAAAACAACATTGTTATAAATTGCATTTATTAACAAGGATTTGCTTTTATACGAGGGTAGAATAAATCAATCAATTGCTTAATGCGTAAATTTGTGATTCTTTTATATTTTTTGTCCCTCCCAAATGCATTATTTATTACATCAGCTGACGGGAGCATGACGTATAAAAAATTAGCACGATATTCGTTCGGTTTGCTCGTCATCATCGAAGTTTCGAAGGCCAAACCGAGCGATAAAGAGAGAGAGAGAGAGAGCGAACTTTTTTCCAAGAGCAAAAGCTCGAAGCGGAGTAGAAACGCGTACGCGTACGCCAACGCATAGAGACGTGAGACCGCGAAAAAAGTTCAAAACAGATCGTATTTTAGCGTCAGAGGGTTAAAGCGCGAGAGGCAAAAGCAAGAGTGGAGGGTGGTGAGTTCACACCTCTCTATCATATACGTGACGTGATCGCGTTTTACGACCAGCGAACTTTAATCGAACAACTTTCGGATATTTTAATAAACATGCTCGACGTGAATGGGTCCTTGATTTGATTGATGAATACCTTTCGAGGAACAAGAATACAAATTTTTGACGGCTTTGTACTCGTCAAGCTTCCTTCGTGTTATGGATGCTCTGTAATATACATGCATAGATTTGAATTTGCATTGAAGATACTGACCATTGATCCTTCTATACAAATCGCCCGTATAGTTTAGTGCCCGATTTTCCATTAATCTTCTTTATTGAAAATTCTCCAGATCTCAATTACTACATAGAGGTCTTCATCTTCCATTTCGGAATACAAAATCAACAAAAGATAACGAAATGATTACTTTTTTCTAAATAATAAATAAAATGAGTTAATAATACTTTAACTCTAATAAAGATCAGTATAAGAAAACTTGAAAATAAATTTTAAATATCTCAATAGCCCTCTCAACTTCAAAGCTAAGAAAAAATCAATAGTCACACTTGAAGCTTTTGCGTCGATATTTCAAAAGATAAAACTTTTTTGTAAAGTGTTAACGATCAAAGCAGGAATTTAGCAAACGGTCCTCGAAACTTTACGAAGTAACATTTTCAAAGAAAAGATAGTCCTTTGTTAATTATTATACAAGTATAATAAAAAAAATTTGGTTTTCTGTAAGTTAGTACTTTCAGAATATTAAAATGTTGACGTAACGATTAAAAAAAGATGAAAATCATACCATTTGATTTAAAAACCGAATTTCCGCAAATCTCCATTTCACACGAGTAATCTCCATAACAAAAGGTAAATTAACTCAAGACCTTTATTAAGTTTGCGGAAGAGACGGCCGCGAGTATAACGCGTCCATTAAAAATTCGAATATAGCTGTAAAAGTAACAGCCTATGAAATTCAGTTTGCGAGATACAGCAACTACGCTTTTCGATGGCATGCATCAAAGTGGCAGTTTCTAGCCGGCAAACAGCAGCATAAAATATCAAGTGTCCCTAATTTTGTCAGTGGCGGCGTCGACGGCGCGCGCACTTTACGTTATTACACTCCTTACTGGTGATAGGGCTGAGGAAGGCGTTTACTGGAAAGTTCGGCGAAGCTTACAGACTGCCCTCCTCCCCTCTCTCTCCTGCCACCCAGACCTGAGCCACTCGGCGACGTAAACAGAAATTAATTAAAAGCACTCGCGAGAGAATAGTTCCTTTGTAACTCAGTAACGCTTAAGCATACTTACATGCATTCCCGAGTTTTTGCTCGCAAATTACTTAAACATCCATTTGCAGCGCGAGCGCGCGCGCGCGTCCTGCAGGGACGAATTATTATTCTATTACAGCGCAACTGTCGTCACTAGTTTGCAACTCGGTCACTCGTGCCTATAACCGGCAGCGTGCTTACGCGCTGTTATAGACTTGGCTTTATGAGAATTTTTATAATTGTACTTTGGCTTTTTAGAATTCCGGTATTACCGATATTTTGTTGGCAATGATTGAATGCTTTTTGACGGTTAGGAGGATAGTAAAATGAAGCTTCTAATAGGAGAGAAATAGTTTTTGCTCAAGCAGTAAAGCTCTTCTTGGACAAAAGGCTTTAGACACTGATAGATGAATTAGATTAGATTAGATAATAATACATATTTACAGAGATCATTAGTCTCGTCAATCATATCACAGCTCGATATTGCTCTTCATTAACTTACATATATTGCACAATATTATATCTGTCGTACATAAATCACGTCATTACACTTATCACATATTCTTATCATTACGAATAATACATTTTTTGTGACTATCAAACTTCAATTTCTATTATAGTCAACATTCGTATGATTAGCGTCATTCTACATTAGATATACATGGTCCATATCCCTGGTTACATAGCAAATAGTCGCGAATTGTCGCTTAAAATGAATCAATTTTATAAAGGTTTTGTTTCTCTGCTTTTGGATATTTTCTTTTGTGATTTAAGTTACTTAATCCAAACCCTTTCACCTTACATTAGGAGGTCATCGATGTCTTTTCTCTGAAGTTAAAAGCTCATTTTTGTTACTTTTCTTAAGCACAGCAAATACTTGAAGCTACGGCACATTTTATAAAGTTGAACACAATAGACTTATTCCGATATTTTTCCCTGCGAGCTGAATTATCTCGCGAAACAAGAGATCGCACCTCGTAGAAAAAGCGGCACTCAAAATTATTTCAAACAAAGACTCGGGCGCGTTAAACAGCGTGATTTATCGGCGTGCGGCGGATGGGAATCGTTTGTTTCGCGGGAGCAGGACTGTATCCCTTCTGCATCACGCGAGGATTCCCGCCAAATGCCGAAAGGGAAGAGCGCGTGAATGGGAAGCAAACCAGAGAGCGTCGCGCGCAAAAAGAGCGTCAGAGATAAAAGTAAAGGAGCGCGCGGGCTAAGGGCGCGACAAGAAAGAGAGCGACAGAAAAAACAATGAAGAGGGAGAGAGGAAGAGTGGCAACGCAGGACGGAAAAAGGAAGTGGGGCTTACGATTTGGCAGCTGCAGCAGTAGAAGAAGAAGAAGCCGTCGTTTTGGGCGGTGGGGGAGGTAGCAAGCGGCGCGCGTGCAAGAGAGAGAGGGAGAGCTAAGTTCCAGATTTCCCAAACTCCGAACTGTTAATTGGTTTACTTCGTGCTAGTATCGCGAGCCAAGTAACTTTCCCGCTGCGCGAGAGCGAAGATAGGTATTTCGTCGAGTGGAAATTGTTTTGGGTCGAGGGCGAGCTTCCCCCCCGCCCGCACCCGCCGCTCTGCAGAGAGTCCCGGCTTTACACATCGGATGCAGGGACGATTGAATACTTTCTCCGGCGCTGAGCGACTAAAGAATAAAGCCCGAGCGCTGGCTTCCGCTTTTTGCGTCCACGCGCGCAAACGCTCGCGTACTTTCGCGTAGCAACAAAACGACGATGGCAAAAAGTAATGAAAGAAGAAAAAAAGAAACGCACGCCGGCGCAACATCCATTATAGCGTGAACTGCAGCGAGCGCGCGGGCAGCTCGAATAAACACTCTCGGGCGACAATAATAGTAATAATGGGAGCGGACGGATGACGCCGATGAAACGTTTTTATACTGATTGCGCGTTTCGCGTAAATGCTCTATTATATCTGGAGGAGTAGAAAGCTCGGTCAGTTCATTTATTTCTTATCTAGGATAAGTTTCACTAGGTTTATGGAACTATTACGATCGGACAAAAATTACGATGTTGATGTAAACAATTTTTAATTCTTAATAATTTTGGTGAAAATGGCTTGTTTCTACTTTAAGGTAGTTTTTGTATGAAAGTGAAAAACTGGGGAATTGCGTAAAATTGAAATACATCGTTAATCCTAACATCGTTAATTATGTCTGTATGTAGTTTTAGGATAGATCATTCACCTACTAACCAAAATAATTAACTTACAAAATCGTATTTTCGGTAAACTTTAACGTAGACTCGTATGTCAAATACTTTCTTTGCTAAATTTATAATATTTTATATTTTGTACCCAAGAGAATCTATCAAATAATAGGTGTACAATCAGAAAATGAGGACGAATTAAATTCTCTAAAATGAAATTCGTTTTGAAAATTCTCGATATTTCATGATTTGAAAAAATTACAGTAAGACCCCGTTAAAACGAACTCGGTTAATACGGTTTTCGCGTTAATACGAACAAAATTTGGGCCCCTCTCAGCTGATATTGGTTTTTATGGGCAGTCCCCCCGGTATAATACGAAACCTCGCTAATCCTTCTGTTTTTGGTAATACGAACTAATTCGCATTATTGAGGGGCTGAATCTCCTCGTTATTCCGAACACCTCATTAATGCGAACAAAATTTTGGTCCCTTCAAATTCGTATTAACGTCCCTTCGTATTCGTATTTACTGTATTCAGCTTTGAAGCTGAAATATGACCCAATGAATAAAAAATTTTCAATTTTGCCAAAAGTTTCTAAAATTTTCTTTAATCTCAATTTTAAGTTACAATTTGTATATTAGTTTGCTTGTTATGATGTTAATTATGTTTTTGTTGGTCTTCAAATATAAACATTGATAAAAGATATTGGGGCCTCATCAAGCGTCTTCGCTTATACAGTCCCGCGTGCTGTCATAAAAAAATTCTCTTCACAAATGATCTGGATTCTTCTAGTCAACATTTCACATTAATTGCAATATTGACATTCAACAAAAAGAATATCAAGCAAGCGAAATTAACTTGAACGCAAGGCGAATGAAAAACGAGTAAAAATAACGGCGTTTGCTTCCGAGCTACTGAGTGCAACGCTTCAGCGGCTCAAGTTGTTGAAAACTTGGATGAAAATGATAGTCCCCGAGCGCGACGGAGGTGCGATATTCTCCTGAAATTCGATTCTCAATTCGGGCCGCGAGCCGAGCTCCGGCTGCGCACTCGCGTAATTTATTATTCCGCATGACCGAGTCCACATTATATCTGGGCGCGCAGTTAGCCGGCGGTTACAACTGCAGCGCCAGCGCGACAGATACGCACCCTGCACCTGGATAATTTTATTCGAAAATTTAACGGCACGCGGCCAATTCAAGAGTACGTGTACGGGGCCGAGGTAGGGGTGGTGTTTACCCGGCGATCGGCGCAGCCGCGCACGCGTGCATATGTCCATCGATATTTTACGAGTCGCGCGGCCCGCCATGCAAAGTACATCGGTACACATGCGAGCGCGTTTACATAAGATTTATAGCTCTCCGGCAGTCCATTAGAGGAGCGAGGGCGCGAGCGCGCGAAATTCCCCCCAGCCCGCGAACAAATCGAACCGCTACCGCTCGCGCGCAATTTACGGAAAAACCTGAATTGCGCCGTCGAAAAAAATTACCCGCGAGGACAAGAAGGAGGAGGACGACGACGACGTCGGTGAACGGAATTTAAGTCGAACGAGGAAAATCAATATTCCAAGGGAGGCCTGCTGACGAGAGAGAGAGAGAGAGAGAGAGAGAGAGAGAGAGAGAGAGAGATTGGAAACAAAAAAAGGAAGAAGGAAAAAAACGCAAGTAGCGGGAAAGCAGAAAAGTGGAAATAGCATCTCAGGTAGGGACGAGGCGGAGAGGCGAGCGAGCCTGCAGTCCGCCATCTAAAAATATTGATACTTTAACTAAGGAGAAAAGTTTGCTCGTTCGCCTCCGCGGCGTATCCCCGCGCGCTATCGACAGTTTCTCTCTTTCTTCCTCCGCCCCAGATTCTCATACTCTTTTCGAATCCGCGCTTATACACCCCCCTCCTCTCCTGCATTTCTGTATATCTGTGTATGTATGCATCGAAGCCGCGCGCGCGCGCATTATCTCATATTAGTCACGAAACTTTTTCTCGCGGCTCGGAGCCCTCGCGCAGGACTGGAATAACAAATTGGCCGAGCGAAAGGATTACTTCGTCGATCGACGGAGAAAGATGCGATTCGTCGGGAGTACAGTCGTGGTATTATGGACACGGGCATCGATCCTGTTTACCGCAGGCTCTCGAAAAAGCGCGATGCTCGAGCCTCGAGTGCGATCCTATTAAGCGACGCCGCGGCGAAATAAAGGAGCGGAATTGCGAAGCCCGCGCGCGGGGGTCTCGTTAATCATGTGTTCCGAGGCGAGTGAAAAAACACACTCGAAACGACTTCCGCGGCATTAATTTCGCGGAAAATAATGAGCCGGCGCGTTTGTCCGCTCGAGTGTTTACGTTGAGCCGTGCGGACCTCTGTGCGCGCGTCCGCGCCCGTGAGTGGGGGCTTCAGCGGTGTTTTGCGTCTAAATAAAATAAACGGACCCTCGCTATGAAAGACGTCGGTCACAGAGTATATATGATTTTCCTCGACTATATTGTGGAATGAACTTCCTCTGAATCTATATAAACTGGCTTTGTTTTATGACATGTCAAATATTTGTGTTTAAATAATAGATTTTATTTGTATAAATATCAAATCATTCAATGCTGCGTCGTTATTGATTCCATTATTTTTGAGAGCTCAGTGCTGTCCTCGCTACGCTCGGGCAGTAAACTACGCACGGGAGTAATCCTCGACTTTATTCCCTTGTTGAATAATGTACTTTTAATTATCTCGTAACTATAACGTGATTATATTACAAGTAGAATCTATTCAGCATAGCTTTCTCAGACACTTAGCTTACAGATTTTATATTCCTATGTTTAGATTTGATTATATTTATAGTACTGTATAAAACGTATGCACGATTACATCTTCCCATAGATTCTATTTTTGTATGTCTTTATTTGCATTATGACGTTTACGTTATTATTCATAAATAACCGTCTATCTACGATTCACACGGGAATCTGTAATCTTGGGGAAAAGAATATTCAAGAGTTATTGGAAGATGGCTTCTGGTACCTAAAATTGGTCTCTAGCATTCGCTAACTGATATCATAGGTTCTTCTTTCTACAGTCACGGCAAAAACGAGCTTACATGTAATTATAAATAATTGCACTTCCAATTATATACAACAACATGTAGTATATAACTAAACGAAAATCTTTGACACGTGTCTTGACATTAATTATACATAATTGTATATCTTTCAATATATTTTTATAGCACATGGCAACTAAAAGCTTGAAAATAACGTAAAATGAACATATAATAAGGTCTCATTACGTACGTTTGCATAAAATACATAATAATATGTAAATTATGTATATTTGTATATAAACTTGTATTATTATAATACTACATTTTAACTTGTTTTCAAGCTCAACAGATCACATATGCGCAAATGCAATTGCATACTAACATGTATGAATATATTTAAAGATACACAATTACGTATAACTACATGTCAAGACACTTGTCAAAAAATTTCATCTAGTTTCATGTGGCTACACGTGACTATATACGAGGATACAGGATTGCAAGTGCAATTACATATATTTACATGAAATCCGATTTTGCCTGGAGTATGATAGAACCAAATACTAAATATGAAACAAATTAGTATTTTCAAGCGCTTTAGGTTTCAAGTTAAAGCTCCTTCTGTCTACTTCCATATGCATTCGGGTCATTTTTGAGTATAAAAACATGCAAAGTTATAATCAGACGAAGATATACCACTTCTAACTTAAATAACGCAAATTCGGAGTAAAATAGGTCATATCTTAGGAAAGGGAACCTATGACATAATTTTGCAAACTACCGTTCATTTCTAGGTACCAAAAAACATCTCTTAAAGCCTTATCAAAATCCGTTTGCCCCAGGGTGGTAGCTTACTTTGTCAGTACCTACCTACTTTCTTATTATTAATCCTAGAAAGTTGGGTAGTAAAACCCTATATTTCCTATTATATAAAAATTACTAAACTTTTTAGTAATGAGTATTATTTTGCTTCTTCACCATAGATAAGCTTCGAAATGGTGGAATAAAAGTTTTACCAAAAACATTACAGAAACATGTTTTAAGATCTCAGAAATAAAAATACACTGTTTTAAAAAAATGTCTGTATGAATGTGTGTGCAGGTATGTGTGAACGTATATAGATTCAAAAATCTCGAGAAATAGTTAGTCAAATTTAATTTAGTAGGGCTCATTTTCTTATATTGTTCTATGTGCTGATCCCACACAAAATTTTGTTATAATTTTTACATTTTTCTTGGTTTCGCGAAAACGTAATTTTTTTAAATCGGTTGTATCTTGGGAACATTTGCTGGAAATATATCAAAATAATTCTAAGATAATAAAGATATTAACCCCCCTACGCAGAGAGCCGAGTATACTCGTCCAAACCGCACGTCATTTTTGTATACATTTTGTATCACAAATTTAAATCTTTACTTTGTTGGGACATCTACAACCTCTCAAATTTAAGCTAAATAGTATAACTATTATTTAGAAAATGTTACGAATTTGCAGAAAATATTGTTGCAGACTTACATTCGATCTAGTCCATATACACGAAAGTAAACTTCAGCGCAGGAGGGTTAAAATAATAAGATTCAGTAAATCTTAAAAGTTGTTTCTGTTCAAATAAAAAATTATTTTGTAAATAAATGTTTCAAAAAATCTATTTGAAAAAAAATATTTCCAAAAGAATAATTTTTTGTAAAAATATCGATTTTCTATGTCCAACAATTATTGCAGTAATTCAAGAGCATTTTAATAAGAAAATATGTTTAAAAAGTAGATTTTTACTATCTTCTTACCCAGTGATTTCCCTAGATTTTATGTTTCCAAAATATTAAAATTTTTAACGCTTATATATCTGGGCAAATACTTGATAATTCTTAACCAATCATGGTTCAATTTTTTCGATGTATTATAAAAATTCAGAATCAAAAAGAGTCTTGAAGATTCATCGATACATTTTAGTTTTATAATGATTTGTCTAACCTATAACATTTTTAGTTCGATAATATAATTTGTAAATTTGTTATTGGAGTGTGATAAATGCATTATGCACCATTGGGAGAGAGCACCCCACACCGCGTGTCGTGCTCACCCTAATCTGTCCGCAACTAAGAATGCGGACGGGCATACCGACTAAAACTCTCAACGCGCAATTGCTCTTTTACAGCTTTAGTTGTTATGGGTCGCTTTCCGATTTACCTACTAATGAGTCGTAGCCTCACCCTAGTCTACTGCTTTCCATGATCTCCTCTTCTGGCGGTTAAGCATGTATGCCGTCTGATTTTACCGTGTCCAGTTGATTGATACTTATTGGTATCCGTGGCGCTTCTGACATTGTCCATTCTTTGTTTCGCAGTCCGGTGGCAATAAGTTAGCACACTATATTGTGAATTGTACCTTAGGCGTCAGCATCCGTGTATCCTAAAGCATCACTGGATGACGTTTACGCGATCTTCTTATTCTAGTAAGTAGACATTATATGATTAATTAATATAATTAATTCAGTGAAAGATTTTTGAAAGAGCTTCAAGTTTGCTATTTTTTAACGCAAGAATTTTCAGAACAGCTATTGGATTTGTTTTGATAAACACGGAATAAGATTATATTAATAGGTTATATCTTGCAAACTAACCATAGAAACCTTTTGAAAAATATTATGATAAGTAATTTGAATTGATTTAAATTATATTACAAATAATAATTTTATATTAGAACGTTAATTAAATTTAAGGTAGTCAAATGCCAATGAATTGGCAGCGATTTTTTTCTGTATGTACTGTAAATATTAGTATTTATATGTTTAGAAACTCCCAAAATAAAACAGAATAAAGTTTTAATATAATGTTGTAATGTGCACTTTCATAAGAAAAGTGTACTTAGATTATTATTAAATCATCGATATAAGATTATCAATGGTTATATTCAATCGTATTTGAAGATTACTGACGATCTTGAATAATCCTAAGATAATCAACAACTACACGCATCTGCAAATAGACAAATCGATGTCTCCTCTCCCTCAGTCGAAAATCATTTTACCCTCAATACACAGAAAATCGTCATCAATTTCCCGAGGCCATCTCGAAGATTCAATTTTTCAGGTCGCGGACAAAGTCTCGAGCGGTCAAGAGCCAAATGGCGAGCAGCACACATCCCACGAGAAAGTGGATCAGACTGAATAACAGAGAACGCGAGAGAGCGAGGGAAAGAATCCATATAGAGAGCCGAGCGATGCCGGGGCAATGAATCAGGAGTCGGCGCGACGCTCCGCGGGACGCATCGCGAGTCTCATTTATAAAGGAAATAAATCCCGAGCGCGGCTGACTATAGTTGACTCTCGCGGCTAGTCCATAAGAGCGAGAAGCCGCAGCCTCCACACATAGAAAGCGCATCCCGCGCGCGGGAAAGAGAGAAGCCGGAGCCGGAGCAGTAGCACAGCTCCGTGTATAGGCAGCCGGCTAAGTTATCGCATTGGCAAATTGTCTGAGATGCGGCGGCAGCGAGCGCGCGAGCGGGCATCTCTCCAAGAAATGACGCATTAATGGCCACGCGAGCCATTCATTCTCGAAAACAATGTTCTACCCGCTTAAATCACTGCGTCCGAGAGTGGATGGGGGGGAGGGGGTGACGCTGCTATTGGCTTGCACTCGGTAGTATACTTGCCCCGTGCGCTCGCTCTCGCTCTCTCTCTGCAATTGAGTACGTAAGCAATGGCTCCGCGATTGCGCCTGACGTGCGGATATCTACCTGCTTGCTTGCTTTCGCGCTGCGGACTAGTACTTTGTCTGAGAAGGAGAGAGAGAAGGAGAGAGAGAGAGGTATAATTTGTGAAGAAATTTCAATGGGGCGTAGAGCGCGAGACCCGACTCGACTAGACGCTGGCTGGAGTAATAAAGCGCATTATCGTTATCGGCGAACGAGCAGACTATAGAGGACTGTCAACGATTGTTACTTATTTTGGTTTTGGATGTATTATACAGCTAGATTCTACGTTAGCTAGGATAGAAATTAATGTTGTTCGAAAATAATTATTACTGTGGAAAATAATTGAACTGTTGTTACGAAAGTATAATAACATGAAATGAATTTTCAATACTGTTACTGTACTACTTTTGAATTTTTTGCCTCAATGCTTCTGAAATCTGTCGATATGTCAGATATTTAATATAGATTTCAATAGAATAGATCAAATTTCCAGTTTATTGAACACGGAACTCGTACAATGGATAAGAATTATTAGTATAATACAGCATCGCCTGAATATGCGGAAAACATGCATTCATTGCTTACTCATATTCGCAAATATTTACAACTATGTTCTCGTATACTTTATTTATAGACCATGCAAAAAGTGCACTACACATTTAATTTATAAGCAGCACGTGATTTTGGCATTTAAATTTTCGTTTTATAAATTTTGTTTCCACTTAAATGGATATTTCGAATATACAGTTAAAGAGCCACGCTGCATGCGCGTTAACTTTAATTTTTGTCCAAACTAACGCAAATTTACGACACTTTAAATATTCGTGTAATTTCGATTATTATCACAAAAAGACATTCTGTATTTAAACGCGCATTCTAATTGGAAATAATCGGCGCTGCTGTTTAAATATGCAGAGCGTTCGTTTCCCCGCGCGGATGAAGAGAGCAGGAGGAAGAGAGAGAGAGAGAGAGAGAGAGAGAGAGAATAACCTGGATGTTCGTTTTGTTGGCGCAAGCGTATTTCGGTGGAAATCAATGGCCTATCCGTGCTGCGGAGCTCGCGAGCAATGCGGATCATTTGGAGGGATTATTTATGACATATGTTTATCAGAAGTATACTGCCGACTTTGCTGACAATGCGCGAGCGTGTAAATCCTCATCAGAATTGGGATCAAACGGCGGATAATCGAAATCCGTTGTTGATTGATACACCTGGATATTTATACTCAAGCCGTGAAATTAACTCGTTCGCCAACTAATTAGCAAATGGACGACCCTGGTCGAGCCTAGCTAGTTTCTGTCTCTCTGCAAAGGACACACGATTTCCACTGTTTGACTGTCAAATTATCGAAATAATGCACGCGTCGCTGTATGCACGAGTCCACATTTCTGACAATGCGACTGTTATTATCCACTTGTGTACTTGTATCTTTTTCGATTATACTCGGATTTTTCATTTTATTCGAAACATCTAGATCAAACACGAGAATGCGGGAATAAAAATTTATTGTCAATTTGCAGGCTAAGCGCGAGGAAAGATCGATAATGAAATGGCGCGCGATTAAATGCTTTTAACCGAGAGTCAAGTGGAGACTGTGCGAATGAAGGAGAGAGAAAGAGAGATCTCGCTCATGTTACCGGCTCAATTGCTGCCAAGTGGACAGCGTCCAAGCGTAACGCTGTCACTTTATGTTATCCAATCAAGTGTAGAGACGTAAAAGTAGCTGCCTCAGCTACAGTACACCGTACGTGAGGTCATGTTCCTCAAGCGGCTCTCTCTCTCTCTCTCTCTATCTCTCTCCTATCTCTCTCTCTCATCTATGACATATATATGTGTACTTGACTTCTCGTGACCTTCTTACTATACGACGCGTTTAGTCTCGATCGACGATTTTCAATTTTCCTCCCTTTGGGCAGGTATGTGAATTCGAGCTTTGTGCATCTTTTCAATGTATTCCCATTAAATGAAGATTAAATAGACTCGACTGTAATTGAAATTCTATTATAATTATACAAGAAAATTGCATAAGATAATTTTGGTTGTACTGTCTGCCTGCGAAACAAGTTCAAAAAGTTTGTTAACGGTCTGTAAAATATTATACTTTTAGGGTAGAAACAAAAACTTTAAAATTTTTTAAATAACTAGCTATAGCTAGGTAAGTAATTGTACGTATACCAACAACATTTTCTTACATATTTTAAAAATGGTATCAAATTCTTGATTTTATTGAAATGCGTGATAAATCTTAATCGATTTACTTAAAGATTGAATCAATTCTATGATATATCATACCTGATATACGTACAAAATTTCAGCAAGAAATACAAATCCGTTCGAGAGTTATGGTCCCAATAATATTATTTACATTTATATTTCAAACTTATTTATTATGATTCAGTACCCTTGCCTCGAAAGCATCAAAATTCAATAAAAGTATAGATTTTCAAATGTCCATTGTTACAAAATTTTCTCTTTAAAAAATCACAAAAACAACTTTTAAATAAGAAAAGTAATAATCGTTAATATATTCTTAAAAAAGAGAACCCTATACAAGTAACGTGTTATTTATCCAGACATTCTTTTTCTTTTGTTTCTGATTCTAATTAAATTTGTATATAGTTACCGTTCGATGCGGTAATTTACTCGAGGAGATATGAGTAAAACACAGAATTACTCAGAATAATGATTAATTCCATTTAAGGTAGGACTCAATTTAGGACTCAATAGGAAAGAAAAATTTTATTTCATTTCTAAAATCTGTGTAATTGTAAGAATGTTTTGAAACCTGTCGGATATCAAAACTTGATATTGCAACAAAGTTATACGAATTTAAGTAAAACAATTTACATTAGATAACATACAAAATTGAATCTTTTAACGAGTTTTGCTCACATATAATTTTCCTAACTTTAAAACTGTCTTGCGCATGAGGTTTTTATGAATCTTTTTGAAACTTTCAGAAAATATACCTTACTATACCTAGAATATAAACTGTTGACTACATTTAAGTTTTTTGAAGTCAAATGAAAACTAAATTATTTTGAGAAAGTAGAAAACGATTTTTTAAATTCTAAACAGTTTAAATTATTGACCAATGACGAAAGAGACTCAATTCTTCTCAGAGCTTTTTCTCAAAATGCTATGCGCAAATGACACTTTGAAAAATCGTATTTTATCAATAACTCTGCAAATAATCGATATCTTGAGCTAAAAATTGATATAGAACCTATTAATATCATCCTACATAAGCCTTCAAAATTTTAGCTCATAAGGCTGAACAATAAAAGAAGTTTGTCGTTTCACCATAGTCCTACCTAATGAACTTTTCGATTTAAATAGTTAGAACAACTTTTACAATACTTTTCTCCCATGGCGCGTAATTTTGTCAACTATTCTAGCCTAACTAAACTGACTGTTTAAAATTTCTAATATACATATATGATATTCTCAATATTGGATATATGAGCAATAATAATAAATTTAGTGAACAATAATAATCTTGTGGCTGAGGTTCTGAGACTTATTCAATCAAACTACCGATATTGGGCTTCGTTCGTACTCACCAGAAGACATTTCTTAAAGCTTCATCAGAATCCATGACCTAGATGCAAGTCACTCTCTTTGCAAGTAATAATTGTCATTATATTTATGAATGCAGTATCCTCGGCATGGCGTGTGCCGTATGAATGTTCTAGAAAGGTCGAGTTCGCCCTACGAGGTAGGGAAGACGTAAGAGGGCTCTCCTCGGCGAGCCACCGCCACGATGAGAGCTTTACCTTGCACACACTTACGCGCACGCACGTGCACATGCACACGTACACAGATAAGCACAATTAAACGCACACACACGCGCGCACACGCCGCTAAGTTTGAAGACGAAGTTTGCTTACACACTGTTTGATATCTTACTCGTCTGCGATTTCACGATCTCGTGCACTTACTTATTCCCCTGCCACCATTTCCTTCGCTCCGAGTCTGCATTCGTGATAAAGCACATGATCTGATAATTGCAGTGTATCAGAGCAAAACCGCAATTGTTAGCTATCTGTATAACGATCTGTAGTTTAGATAATTTTATATCTACGAGAGGGACATTAAATTTGTGCAGGTCAAGCTTTCAGCTAATTAGCGCTTACATATTTTCTCATATTATACGTACCATCTATCGATAGAAGCAGCTTAGTTTAGAATCTAGAGCTACGAGTTCAAATATTTGATGTATCAAAAACTTAAAGTTCTAATTTCACAATAAATCTTGAATGAAAGGATTGTTTTAATAATAATCAATTTAATTACTATTAATACAGGATGCTTAGAAAATAAAATAAAATAAGTATATTAATGACGAGTAACGAGGAACCCTGATGAATATTCCAGCGATGAAGTTAAAAGATAGAGGACGAAACTTTTGTCTCGGCTTTCATTATTTATTTCGGAGATCACGAAAGCGGGGAGGGCGGCTCGACTCTCCATTCTTTCCCGAACTCTCGGTGACGCACATTAATGACGTGGAAAGTAGTGCCCGCCCTCAAAAGCGACTCTCTCTCTCTCTCTCTCCCGAGTTATGATTCTTTTTTTATTCTACAAATGTTTTCAGCGCTCGCGCGCCTCGCCAATGAAAGTTGTCAAGTTGAAGATTCGAATTCAATACTTAATCAACTTTCCGACCTGGAGAACGTAAAAATGAAAAGTTCTTTCCCCGCCCTCGGGCGACGGCGGCGGGGAAAAAATGCGTGTACACAAGAAATCCATTCTCGAGAGCGTAAACTTCGGGGCGAAATTTCCGTCGGTGAATAACCCCAAGGATTGGCTTGCGCGCGGGGCGCAATTCTCTTATTTGTTACAAGTTTGCTACTGACGACGCTACTTTGGAATCCCCCGGATCTCTATCCGAATTTTGCAAATTCGGCTCACGAATGCGACATGAAGATTTTACGAGCATTGCGACGCCGAGCTCCCGCTGCTTTCTCTTTCTCCTTCTTTCGCCCTCCCCCTACTTTACCCTTTCCGCTGTACAGACCCGGTAGCGGGCGCGCAAGGCTCTGCTCGCTTTCCTTTGGGCTCTCTCTCTCTCTCTCTCTCTCTCTCTCGCGAGCCCGCGCGAAGTCCGTGGAGTTTCAATTTTCCGAATACCCACGTGAATTGAACTTTGCGAGTTGACGATGGTTACGACCATCGTTACGACTTTGTCGGGATATAAGGTGAAGGTGTATCGTTTTAAGCTCTGCGCATCGTATTCAAATGCCTGTTTAGAACTCCCTACCTCAACTGAATGGCTAATGCTTTATTATTTAGTATCCGTACCGTATATTTGCAAGCTTATCTCGGAGCTATTTGCGTGCAGATCTATTGGCATCTGTGTTCTGTCAATCATATTTTAAAAAAGCACATCTTTTTATTTTCAGCGAAAAGAAATAAAAAGAACTTTAAAACTACGTTTATAGTTTTTTCTATGTGCACCTGTGAATACTAAATTTTACGACTTGATGATGGTAACGATCAACGTTACGACTCTGTTGGAATAAGTAGGAATTCTATTACTACGGGTTACATGCATCATATTTAAACACCGTCTAAAATCGCTTAGTATCCCTCAATTGCATTTTTGAACTTTAAAATAAATAATTGACCAACTGCGCAGAAGAAGCACGAATGTTACTCAATTTTTCACTTATTCAAGCATTTGTTTTGCCAAGCATCAAACTCTTGTTTGCTTTTTGCCACTTAATGGAGATGAATTTCGCATAACAAGAAAGAAAAAGAAAAAGAAAAAGAAATAGAAAGTAGGGAAAGGAAGAGGCGATGTAGCAGTATAGTACCTAGAGCAAGACGAAAAACAAGTCGGCCAAAAGAATGCCAAGCCTCGCGGAATACAGCTGCGCGCCAGTATAATCGAATATCCGTTCTGGCGCCGGCGCCAAATTACTTTGTTCTCGTCAAGTTCACATAACTGCCCGCTGCGCGCTGCGAACACCATTACACTATAGCTTCTCTACTGCACATACATATATGTATATATATAAATATATATATATATATAGCCACTCACCAACTCTCTACTCGCGCGCGCGCAGCTCTTGGACGAGGCACTTCGCGCGTCGCTGCTTAATTACATCGTCATACCAATAAATCGTCGAGTCGTCGAATCATTAGGCCGAAGCTGACCGGCGTGTATAGCAAGCTCGCGCGACGTTAATCAATCGGACAAAGGACAGCGAAGTAACTGCACGGACTACGAGCTATAGACCCTCGAGAGGGAGAGCGGAAGTGCAGAAACTTGCGACGTGCATGTATATGGGCTTCCTGCGCCGTGGCTGAATTTCCGACTATGGACCGAGACTTGACTCGCGGCAATCGCTGTTGCCGGGCGAGAGAGAACGTAATTCTCTCGTTTTCTAGCCCACTTAATTTCCAAATGGTCCGAGGATAATTAGCTAATAATATTACGCGAAACGGCTCTTCTGGAAATTAATGCAGCGTGGAATTTAAGGAATTTTGGGAATTTGACTAGTGCTATTGAAGGGTTATCTGAAAAAAAAATGAACGCGATTGCCGTATTTACTCAATTGTTGTGTAATTTGTGCATTTAATCGCATATGATTAGCAAGCAATTCATTTAGAATTTATTAAAAGCTACGAATTAAAAGTAACAGCTAATTTTATTTAAGCTGTTGCAAAATGCTTACAAATAATTGGTTTTAATACACTTTGAATATAATTAAGTTTTTGATAGGATATTTATGATACTAATATAAAATATATTTTAAAAAATATGACCAAAATGCTAGTAGTCGAGCGTTAGGGTCTAGTATTCAGTTGCTAGATCGCTAGTAGTCGACTTGAATAATTTAAAGCAAAACATCACTTTTTATTAACATTATTTACGCTTCTAGAAAAGAAACATACAGCACTTTTATTTTTATTTTACAACAGAAGCCATTTTAGGTTTTACATAAAAAAATATAATCGCAAAATGAACTTTTGACTAGTACAATCTATTATAATATAGTATCTAATATAGACTTAGCAAGATTGTTATTAACTTAACAAGGGTATTCTCATTTTATTCTTAAATGTTCAGATATTTGTAAGTTTGTATAAATCTATTTGTAAGGAATTCCATAAATAACGATACCAATTGTACAAATTGGATTATATAAATATAGTTATTTATTAACTTTTCAACAATGAAAATATTTGTATGGATGAAAACTTACAAGTGGTTAATTAGTAAAAATGTCCCATCCGTAACATGACCCGTCTCGACCAATTTTACTATAGATATATTGTTATGTAAACGTTTAAGATGTATCTGATCTAATTTTTTATCATAAAGTATTTATAAAATAACAATAGAGTTACGAATAGAATCCATTAGTAATAAGAAAATGTAACTGTGTAACAAGTTCCTATACAAAAGGTCTCTAAAACGTTCTGTATAGTTCAAACACGATGACGTTCTCGAGTTTCTTATGTATGTTTTCGGCGGTCGTCGACAGCGACTTTCGGCGGCGCGAATATCGGCTCATTCTAGCACGAAAAAATATGACGCACAGGCCAGGTGCACTCTGATTTTTATACAGATCGGTAGTTACAAAGCGCGTTATACTAATTAGACTAATATTGTATTTAATAAATCACAGACTTCTTTTGTAAATGGTGTATACATTATTTTAACAAAATCCTTAGTTTATTCACGTCCCGAACAAATAGTTATAAGGTTTTTTATTGTTCGATTCAATTTTTGATAACACGATTTGAACGTTATCCCATTATTTTTCAGGGTATGGGAAACTGAAATTTGATTGAATTTCGACGCAAAAATCGATTTTCGAAAATATTTTGTTTCTTATTTATTAACCCTTTTTATACACTTTCATAAAGTATTTAAACCAGTATTAGTATTATTTATAAAAGTATTTTAAGTATTTATAGATATTTTAAGCAATAATTTATAAATATTTAAAAATAAAAGTGCTGTTTTCTCAAAATTTATTATTGTATATTTTTCAAATTTCAAAATGCTTCTCATGATGGAGTTTTTGATGGATCGAACTGAAACTTGAAGTGCTTATTGTTAAATATATATGAAAAAGAAATACGTTTGATGTATGAATCTTTTAATACTTAGAAGAAATTCTGTTTTACAAAAATGCTAGAAAACCGTTAAGAATCATGTTTTTTAAATAAACAATTACATAAATATTTTTCAATTTAACACCAAATAAACTTAATTAAATCTATAAACAAAGATTTCTTCTTCTGATAAAAGAGAATCTATACATTTTTTTTTTAAATGCAACTTCAAAATGTTATCTTGGAAAGCTTTAACTTTAAGGTTAAATTTTGTTGTCTTCTTATATAACTTTAAAAATTATACATCAATTTGATAATTCATTTAACAATTGACTTTGACATATTTATATTTACTAATTTAACCATATTTATATTCAAAATCTAAGAACAGTATATTTTTTATAACCTACTGTTATAAAGTAAAGTTCTTTTCTCTATGTGATTTTGCAACTTTGTATCAATGAGTCAATGTTTTATGAATTATTTTCATTATTTACTTCTTTGTGATTTTTAAAATTAAGTCTTAGTTGGCCAACGACAATAGTTATTCCGCGACGAAATAGGCAGGATTTTTAACCAACCGATGGCTAAATCGTTGGCCAAATCATTGCAATTTGGTACTCACTTAGTGGACGGTTGGATACATTTTCTACCAGGGTAGCTTTAACATAATTCAAGACAAAATGTCCCTTTCATGGCAAACCATAGCAAAGTCTCATCCATGGTCAGAATAGTATTATCAATAGACTTATTTTGCTAAGTATCTAAAACTATAGTACATTAATAGTTGTAGTTGTCTTCAACTCATTATATATTATATTTATTGCATTTTACAATATACAGTAATAAATTTGTTTTTTCAAAACTTGATTGTTAAAATCTTTACTTGTCAAATATTACGTCTTCTTATTCACGTCTTAACTATAATGGACACTTTATTAACCTGATAAGCGGGTCGAAAATGGTACTTTATTCTCGCAAAAGCCGGAATAAAGTAACAATTTATTCCCACAAATGCGGGAATAAAGTAAATTCTCAGTTTCACTGGATTTTTCCCGTTTTTGAATTTTATATTTATATTAATATTAATATTAATTTTCAATAGAAGTCGATAAAGTGACCACAGTTAAGTCGGAAATAAAGTTCTATATGCAGCACGGGAATAAAGTCGACTATTCCTTTGTTGAATAATGTACTCTTTTTTGTAGTTCTTGAATTATTTTAGTGTCCGAATTAAATTATTAAATATCGTACAAGAATGAAAACGCTGTAGTATCAATGACACTTAGCTCCTTCAATCTCATTTAATCATTAATAATATGTTTCAACTCTAAAAAGTCACAAACAGAAATTATCGAAACAATGCTTTTTTATTGGCAAAACAAAATGAGTACATATGCTATATACAATTAAACTACCGATAATGTTATTGTATTGTAATAATATGAATACAATAAAGTAAATAGAAAATATTCATAAAGTAGCTTTCGCATAATACAAACATGCTACGGATAGAAAAGTAAAATAAGCTTCGATGAAGCTCCGAGTCATAATTCGCATATGTACTTTTCGCTGTGTCTCTTTGTCGAGCAAAAAATCTGCGAAACTCCGAAGACGTGGGGTGCGAGGGGGAGATGGGAGGCGAACGGGCTCGCGCGCAGTACAGCGCCGTTGAATGCACTTGCGTTCACTCGATTTACCCGGCTACAGCTTGAAGCGCGCGCGCGCCCCCTCCGGAGGAAGTGAAACTGTTGCAGGGACAGTGCAGCTCGGTGGCGCCGCCTTTGTCCGAAACGCATTCACACGCACACACACACACACACACACACACACACACACATACGAACACACAAATGCACGTACACATATACAAACACACACACACTCACATACGCACACACATGCACACGTGACCAAGCGACGGCAAAGTTGTGTCTCTATTTTTCGAGCCGGGCATAAAACTTAATTCATTCCTTTGAATTCGTGCCGACTTCGTTTTTGCCCGCCCACTCGTCGCCGTGCTTCTTCCTTTTCTCTCCCCCCCCCCCTCTCTCTCATGGCTTCGCCTAGCCTCCTTTTGTACAAACACACTTTGTACTTAGTTAAGCAATTCCCGCGAACTGTCGTACGCAAATAAATCGTCGAAAATGATCTACGCAGCAGACCGCGCCCCTGGAAAATCTGCTCGACCAACAATAATATTATATCTGGAACACTGGATATGAATAAGAAGTAATTTTCGAAACGCGATGATGTATTTATTTCGCTGAATTTTAAGGCAAGACTAAAATGTGCAAGACTAATAGTGCGTTCGCTAGCGCATGTCCGACTATACGTGACACGTACTACTTACAGAAAGAGACCATGAAGTTTGGGTCAAAGATTTTGATAAAATTTGGGGCGTCATTTTCTCATACCTAAAAATGAAGTCCAATACAAGTAGTTTTATGTACTGTAACAATTGAAAGTTTATATATATATATATATATATATATATATATATATATATATATATATATATATATATATATTTATTTATTTTTTATTAACATAGTATACATGAGCAATATTAATCTTTCTCACGTTTTCAGATTCCATTCGATACGACGGATATTATTAGTATTAGACTTAATTTTAAGGTACCAGAAAGTGACCTTCAAAATTTTATGAAAATTCGTGACCTAAACAAATGGTCTCCTCTTGTTAGTAAAGCTTATACATCTATTTCTTATTTTCATCAGTTCAATCGGTTAACATATAAATATTTCCGTATAAACTATTTGTGCTTACTACAAACAAAACTTAAAAAATAAGTATGTCAACTGTAAGGAACTAATAGAACAGAAAATTTTATTTCGTTTCCTTTTAGAAAAGGATTTTCAACAATTTCATATATCATCAGTATAATGAAATCTATGTGAATGGTTTAAACTTTTTAAGGTACGTAATATTCGAACTATTTATTATGTTACAGAAGAAATTGAAAAAGAATACCGTTTATTGTTCGCTACTTCACCGACATAATACAATAAATAAAATACGTTGCCAATTCATTGGCACTTGGCTTCCTCAAACTAAATAAATAATTTTCAATTACTATATCTTTTTTAATTAGAATTTCAAAAAATGTGTGCTGATTTATCATTGATTACAAATCCAACCTCTGCTTCGTAATCACGTATCTCCAAAACCCCCTAGTAATAATTTTTAGCCAATTTGTTCAAATTTTTATCAATCCGATCCGTTATTTTGAATCCGCCATTTTGAATTTTGAAAATCCGACCTCCGATTCGTAATCAGCGATCTGGAAAAACGTTATACCATTCCCTGAAAATATATTTATCTTCGAGGAAGGTCAAGCAGTCAAAGATTCAATTTCCAGCGAAAATTCTCAAAAATTTTTCTTCGAGTTTTTCGTCGGAAAAAGATCTCCAACTACACATTGTGCTTAAAGCAGGACATATGCGCCCATATAGCCTTCTCAAAAGTGTCCAATATGCTAGTAAGCAGGTGATGGATTTCTCTCGACAGACATAACACAACACAACAAACAAGTATATAAAATACCAATGTAATATACAAAATCACATATGCATTGTGACATCTCTGGGTCCCAAAAAGAGGGGACACATGAACATTAAATACAAAGAAAGAAAGGAAGAATTAAACAATCATATTATTTTTAAAATACAAAAATAATTTACCTTAATCGATTTCAGAATATCGTAAAATATCGTAAAATAAAGAAATCATTATAAAACAAAAAAAGATCAATTAATCTAAAAATTTCTTTTCAATTCAGAATCTTCATTAAAAAACGAAAAAAATCAGCCCCGGTTTGCAAAACATCACCGCGTTGTTCACGAGATATAAACGATAAAAAAAAACATAACCTCAAATAACTCTGAATGTAAAGGTTGTTATAATCTAGGCATCTAACAGTCTTAAGAGATAGTAAAAAGCTACCTTTCTGGAAATTTTCAAAAATAATAATGACGTTCTACTCCAGTTATCCTTGGCCAAAAAAGCGATTTTTTTTACAAAATTATTTTTTTCTCGAATAAGGAAAAGGATAAAGGCTCGAAAGTATTACAAAATATTCTTATCCATATTCCTAATCACTTCAAATTTAAAAAGAAATTTTGCATGTTATATTTCCCAGATATCATCGTTTAAACAAAACACAACTTTTTCGTGTATAACAGAAAAGAGAAAGTAGCTTATTTAAAATTTCGGATCGGAAAAGATAAGTAATTTTATGCTCTTTCAAATGCATAAAAGATGAATCGATGATATTATTTCCAACACACCAAAATCCCGAAAAGCGCTCAAAAAACAAAAAATCGAAAAATAACAAATATTCTTTTTCAGCCTCCTTCCTTTAAAAAAAACAAAATGATTAAGCCCTAAAACATTAATTTTGACAATGAATGTTCAAAGTAATCTTCATACACATCCGTCCATACACACACACACACACACACACACACACACACACACACACACACACACACACACACACACACACGCACACACACATATCCGTCCATACACACACACACGCACGCACATCCATACAGACTTTACCTAAATATAGTGTATTTTGACTCCTATTGTCTCAAAACATGTTTCTAACATGTTTTTAGCAGAACTTCTTTTTCACCGTCAAAGCTTCAATAATTAAAAATTAAATTTTTTTAAAACTGTTACAGATATTACATTATTCAATATTACATTACTCACACATTATTAAATAAATCAATAACTTCGATTAATAACAGTTGTATAAATGCTTCTGTTGCTGAATTTTATGAATTATGGAAGAATAAAATATCACTTAGAATATTTTCGAGTTTCGTATTAAGTTCGACTATCGCGATTGTGATGAATAAATGAATATTTCTGTAGCTTAATTATATGAATTATTCAAGAATAAAATATCAATTAGAATATTTCCGAGTTTAGTATTAAGTTCGACTATTGCGATTGTGATGAATAGCGTTATGAAGTAAAATTCGTTGTTATTTAATAACTGCGAATCAGTATAGTTTCAGACATAGATGCACGAGCATTTTACATATTTTAGTATCTATTTATTTGTCTATTTCGACTTGGCAAAATAGTAATCGAGTCTTAATTCCACCTGCCGTGTATATCAGCCTTTGCAGGATACAAAAACAATGCATCGATTTTATTTATTCAAGTAATCCTTACTTCTCGCAATACACTTACAATGATCTATAGTAACTTAATATTTTATTTACCACGACAGCCATGAGAAATACCTCGCGCCGCATGACGAGCGCTCTCTCGGCGACGCGCGTGCGAAAATCTTAGGACTCGAGGATGAAAAACAGAGAGAAGTGCGGAACTTTTCATGAGCGAGTGGGTCTCGATGAAATTTTCCTTTCCTCGGGAGCCTGGTACCGCGCGCGCATGCACACCTATATACACCGCACAGCCCGCGGCAGCGGCAACAGCAGCAGTAGCAGCACGTGATCTACATCGGAAAATCCGTCGCTCGCTCGCTCACTCTCTGTACCTCCCTCCCACCGATCCCTGTATTGTTGGCAAAATAGTCGCACCTTGGATATGCGTCGCGTGTAACGCCGTTCATCAGAACGACGTGTGCCTGCGCTCCCACCTATGTGTGTGTGTGTGTGCGCGTGTGTGTGTGTGTGTGTGTGCAGAGCACCCACTCCGCAGCTATTGATTTTCATCCTAGAATATGCCGGCGCGATGCACGAGGAGAGGACGTCGCTGCGTCGGAGGAGAGAAAAACTCTGTTTTTCCTGCTGCGCACTTTCTCCGGGACTGCGGGCCGCCGCTCTTTGCCCGCGGACCGGCGTTATCGCCATCCATCAGTGTCCCGGGCGCGGAAGCGCGCATTGCTAATGCAGCGAGAAAGAAATAGTGCCGGCGCTCCGCACTGCAGATGGTTCTCCTCGGGAAATATTTTCGCACTTGAGCCGGCCCGCGAAGACCCCGAATGAAAGAGCAGAAGCGCCCTGCCCGCGATACAGGGGCATGAGGAGAATTTTTAATTCCGGCTCCTCGCGCACTTCGCTTCCCCGAGTGGGATAAAAATGTGGAATAAGCAGCGTCATAAATGGATTATGGCGTATTTCTTCGAGATGTGCGCGGGGACGCTCTCGCCGCTGGGTATATATATTTTAGCGCGAGGAATCCGTGCTCCCTCGAGCCCAGAGTTGCCCAAGATTTGCAGGATCGTCGTTACCGCTGGATGTAAAGCTACTTTTTGAAGAATGATTGTATATTTCGGGATTCTTAAATAGTCTGCTTTAAAATAGTCGTTTCAATTTTAACTCTGTGATTTAATTATTTAATACTAGAAGGCATTTTTTATGATGATGCAACATCCGGGGTAGTAAAGTTCGCGGAAAAGGATAGAGTGTCCCTTAAATCGAATCGCTTGAAGACTGTCGCCGTTTCCACGTAAATCCCACTTTCATTTGAAAAAGAGAAACAAATCGAAACTTTTTCAATTAAAGTATTATCTATCTCTGATGATCGAAGGGATACAAGACCAAGACTGCAACTCAATTACCGTTTTTTTAGTCTTTAGAAAGAAAATCAAACTATAAATATCAGCCTCGCGGCGATCGAAGTGTTCGATTGAAACTTTTCTTTCGAATCTTTATCACTGTGCAGCAAGAAGCTCATCAATCGCTGCCACAAGGATCGTTCAACAAAGTCAACGCTCATAATATACATTAATTATACTACTATCCATAAAGCGCACACAAGTCCATAACACAATAAAAACAGCATTGCCCGTTACTGCGCACACGAATCAATCTAAGGTCGCAGATGAGTAAAACATGAAATTTCCGTAAATGAAATCTGCTCGCCGGGTCGATGCGACGTGGCTCTAATTCTCTCTCTCTCTCTCTCTCTCTCTCTCTCCTCTCGACTCCTGCGTCTCAGTTCCGCGCTGCCGCAGCAATTACGTGCGCCTTTAGTACGTAAGGATATTAGTTAGCCGGAGTCGTAATTTTTTACTTGCACTTTATTTTATAATAAAACACGGAGTGTAGCGTTTTTCTCTCCACCTCAGCTAGCTGCGTTCGTATATGGCCGCACTGCCACCGGCCTCTAGAGGAATTTACGTCTCTCTCTTTCTTTCTATCTCTCTTTCTCTCTTTCTCTCTCTCCTCGGTGCGCACGTACAGAAACGAACCGTATAATATTTCAAGCCTGTTAAGTACTTTTTTCCCACTCACTCTCCGTGGCCTTGCTACGTGCGAGTGTCTGCGTGTGTATGCGCACGGCTATGAATATACGCGGGGGCGTATAGAGCACGAAGGGGCACACGCGGAGTGACGGACTCCCCCAGGTAATCAATTTCTTCGAGGGCGGCGAGCTCGACTCACGTGGGATTCGGCGGCTGTAGTACACTCTCTCTCTCTCTCTCTCTCTCTCTCTCTCTCTCTCTCTCTCTCTCTCTCTCTACATATATAACTCAACACCTACTTTCTTGTCTCATTTGCCGAGGACCCCATTTATGAGGCTGCGCCTCCCCCTGTACCGCAGCAGCCGCCCTGCCTGGACTTGGCGCATATATTTACGGCGGAAATTTGATCCCGCCGCGGGTCCGATGCAGAACGAGCTTGTCCGTATAATGGATTTTCTTTCCGGGTGGAGCGCCTGTTTCTGGAGATTCGGCGAGGCTAATTAGGTTGTTTTAAGGTTCGCGGAGCACGAGTAACGAGCGTAGCTGACGAGAGCTAAGTGAGAAGGCAAGGATCGCAGTGACGTTAGATGAAAGTGTAGTATTCTCGGGTTGTCCAATCTAGGCTCTAAACAATCGCAGCGAGCTTAGCATTTTAAATAGCCTCAAACCTAATCTGCTGAAAACTTGGATATCTGTTGTAGCGAGAGAAAGGGTGCGCGAGCTTCAATGAATATATCCGCTCATTGAGCAAGCGTTGCTGGACCCGTTACGATCTATCCTCTCCCTCTCTCTCTCTCTTTCTCTCTCTCTCTCTCTCTCTCTCTCTCTCACTGTTCTTCGCAACGCCCATAACTGTGTGCTCGTAAAACGGAAAACAGGGAAGCATGAGAAACGGACGCTTTATAGCCTTTGAAATTGAGCAATGCACCAAGCAGTCGCCATTAAAAACTGTCTCTTTTGCAGAAATATACACTTTCATCAGCCGGCTGATCATCCAACTCCTTTCATGGTCTATAAATATAAAATCTTCTTTTTTTGTGTTTCATGCGACCCGGCAGACAGACTTTTGAGCATGTTCATTTGCCGCGCGTTTTTCTAAAAATAACTTCCTGTCACAAATTGCAACGACAATAAAAAATACAATAATTTATAGGCCAGAATTATCAATATGTTAAGATAGCGCAGATAAAACTTATTTCTGCGAATCAGAATACTTTCACATTAAGTTTTGAACTTCAAATGTATAATCTTTAAATATACGAAACTGAATGGTATTTAAACATTAACTTATGAAAATTATAAATTAAAAATGTATATTGACATTTAGTTTAGAATTATTTTGTCATAATTTTGTGATAACTTCGGCTGAAAGTTTTCTGATTTGAGTCTGAATTCTTAATGAACTTATACATAAATAAAATAAAATAAATTGTTGTTAATTAAGACATTAATGGTTACCTCAGTAATTTTTTACCGCATTGACGCCAAAAAAAATATTTCTCGAAAAAGGGTTGAAACGTACATACTTTCCCGAATTTTTTTTAAAAGTTTTTAATGGTCTCGATATTAACAGGATAAGAACCATATAAAATATTTCAAATAAAAGTTTGATCCAGTATAATATAATAATTATAATATTACAATAATTATATTCCATTTATAATTTAATATAAATTATCAAATTTTACTTCAGGGTAATAATCAACTACCTACCTCAATAATCTCTTCTGTACATAGTAAATGTTTGAGCGGTTTTAGCGTTAAAGGTAGCTTATTCGAACAATTTCAATTAATTTTAATTATGTATTATTCTGTTCACTGAAAAATGTGACAAAAGTTGTATATCTTTGCTAAAAATTTTAATTCTTAAAAAAATAATAAAAATAAAAATTTGAATTCTTAAAGTAATAATTTTTCAACAATAATATATAATTCCTTTTTCAATTACGTTACATTCAGCTTACAAACAAAATTTTGAACATATTGGTTAATTTATCATACGTACAAAGCATTTCACGACCAAAGTCAGGGAATCGATTAAACCGTTGACCGAAGTTCATCAACAAATTTAATTCTCATTGAACAAAAATCCTGCATAAATTAAATCATCAAAGACGTGGTATTCGCGTATCATTTAATCGATACAACAGACTCGCGGCTACGTTGCTATCATTGAAACCGATAAACGTCAAACCAACATTAGCCCGCACTCAGTACAAAGTGCGTCGTCATTCCGCTGTACCGATGCTCCTGCCGATAAGCCGAAGCACCAGGGCTAATCCAGCCTGGACCCAGTACATCCCAGTCGAATCGTACAATAATTTTTGATAATACGCCTATATACCTATTGATCAGATTAGATGATTCTTCGTGCATATCGGAAATTTTAAACAATTGGTACGGGTCTGTGCATGTGCGTGTGCGTGTGTATGTGTGTGTGTAGATGATACCACGGATGAGACCCGATTAGATGAACCTCAAGTGACTCTAGGGCCAGCCTCGTCCGCAGTAGCGCTTCCACGCAAGCTTTGGCCGTGCGTATTCATGATCACGATAAGTCTCTGAAACGCTCGACCGGCCCATTCAACGGTATCACTGCTCTATACCTCCGCGCGCACGTTCATTCGCGCATAGCCGCTCGATTGACTCAAAGTAATCAGAGAATTATCATTGCGGTTTCAATTATAAGCGCGGAGATTGCGTTGCACGAGCGCGCGCGCGCGCCCGCAATTGCGTTGCGTTGCCTCGAGTAACACTGCTGCGCTTGGCAATTTACCTGCCGGCGCCCACTCTTATCGAAACCGAGCACAAAGAAGCGCATTTTTGGAATAAATGCCATTCGCCGAAATGGCTTCTGCTCTTTGTACGCTGAAAAAAAAGGGAACAGTTATTCATTTTCGTTCTCTCATTGAATCACGCAGTCGCATGAGAATCACGCGAAACATCGCGCGCCCACCCCGAAAGCCAACAAGAAAAACACACGCGCACAAAAAAGACAGAGTCACACAATAACATTTAGCCCGAGTTCATTTTTCGCCCTCCATCGGTTCGCGTCGCGCTTACATACACGCTACTTCTCGTCCTTCCTCCTTTCCCTTTTGTTGGCCCTGTTTTCTGCTATCTATGAATCCGTGTGCCTGTATCGAGGCACGCGCACACAGGCACAACGGACGTGCGTTATATCGTAGCTCGCGGGGCTGCTTGCACTCGGTTCTATTTGAAATCGCGCGCCACGCCCGCATGCGAAAGAATAAAGCTGTTCACTTTGGATGCGTGTACAGGCTATACACGGCAAAGAGGGAATGAGAGAGAAAGAGAGAGGGTCACATGTACGCGCACAGATACGTACTAGACGGCTGTATGGGGGGGGGGGGGGGGAGGGGGGCCAAAGCCATTGTGTAGGTGAGCGCTATTGACAAAATGAATGATGGTTATATGGCGCCAGCGACGTACTCCACTCCACCCCCTTATCCTCTATAAATCGTCTCTCGCTTGCTTGCTCGCTCGCTCGGTCTCACATTCGCGGAGCTAGCGGAGCGTGTGCCCCGAAGCGTTAGTTTCCTTCCGTCATTTCTGATTCTCTCTCTCTCCCTCTGACATCCCTATCCCTCCGCGTACGACCCAACCCCCAAAGCCATCGCCACCCTCAACAACTCCCTCTTTCTCTCTCTCTCTCTCTCTTGCTCTGCACTCCGCGTCGGCATCCTTTCGTTTTCTCACTTTCCTCCGTTAATTCCATCACCTTCCATCACTTTTTAGGCCCTTACCAGCCGCGAACTCACCCGCCCCTACTACTGTTTGTGTCATTTCTATTTCTGTTTTTTCTCTTTTATACCACGCCTTTTATGCCATCCTCTCTATCCCTCTTTCTTTTTTCCACCCCTCGCCAGCCATACATGTAACATTAATTTTCTTGATTTCTTCGCCTATTCATCTCACCTCGTTCATTTTTTTTTCACTCTTCGCTGTTCGTTTTTTTGCCCGTTCGCGTGGCTGCCTTTTTTGTTACTCAGTCTTGCTGAGCGTTTCTTTTTTCCGCCCCTGATGAAAAAGTGTACACTAAGAGCGACTGTGCGTCGGATGTGTCTGCCGAGTTCGAGTAAAAAGTTGACAAATTTACAGAGCTTCGAAATTGCCAATAAATGTCCAACTCCATTTTCTTTTTATGATTTTCCGGCACTTTTTTCTCAAATACCGAGGAGAAGATTTTGTCGTGAACGTAAATTGAAAGCACTGAAAATTGACTACTTTGAAAAGAAGTCTCGTCAACTTTTTATGATGTATAAATTGGTAATTCATATACGCTTATGAAATTAAACTTTTATTATTTGAGTTTGAAACAATATGAAACTAAGCGTCTACGGGAAAATTTAAAAATTTCCGAGTTACACAATTTAATTAAGAAAAATTTAAGAGTAAACTACATCATAATCATCGGTACTCGTGAAATATTTAGTTTGCAGCGGAACGAATTTTCAACCTTTTTTCCACTTTCAAGTATGAGACCGTCAAAGAAAGCAATAAACGAACAAAAATCCAAGATTGCCACGCACAAAGAGTTGAGCCATTCGCGACGTTTTCAATAGCGCTCTAACGGATCCTGGAAGAGGTTTCAGCGCCAATCTCGTTGCTGGCTCCTTTGGACTAGCGAATTCCTCTGATGAAGACTCCACGGCTTGAGTAAACCAAGATGGAGGCTCTTCGAAACACTCACAAAGGAAGAAGCAGAGCCTCTCTCTCCTCCCTCCCGCGTGGAATCTGAATTTTGCAGTCACACGCGCGATCGATCGACTCGCCTCTTTCGCGAGCTAAATGCTAGAGATGGCAACTCGAGGGATGTATATCCGTCTCTCCTGGTTGCTTCTGCCGCTACTGCTGTGCGACGACGACGATTGCACACTCAACTCGTATAATTTTTCGCTTAGCGAATTCGCGATTCGAGCAGCGGCAGTGGAGAAAGAGAAATCATTGAAAGGAAGGGGGAGGAAGAAGTAGCAGCGGCGAAAAGACCCGAAGCGATTTTCCCTCTTTCTCTCATCGTGGGTTGTGCTACCTACGTATTTATACGACGGTATGTGTACAAACAAACGACCGCTGCTACTTCGTTCGTTCGTTCGCTCCTTCGTGTCTGACATTTGAACAAACTTTGCCCGTTTGCAATTGCTTACTCTATTTCGCGCTCATAAGATCTGCTTGCGTATTTTCATTATGGAGATGCAATTATAAGTATGAATTTCTTAGGAAAGAAACTTGCCTTTTGATCAAATGCATCTTGCGAGAGGCGTCTTTCTATAACTTTTTTTCCTCATTTGCTTTGCGCTACCTAACAGTTTCATTTCAAGAATATTTTGTGTGATTTATCGAATAAGAAAATACATTAGGTTGAAGCCGACAAAATATAAGAATTAATGTTTCGAAATTACTTTGAAGAAAAAGTGACAAAGCTTTAGAGCAACACTTCAAATTTATAAGGTTTTAATTAAAATAAAGAATAATGGATCGTAATGATATATTTACTTCAATTAGATGAAAAAGGAGAATTAAGGTAGTTCTTAGCCACTAAATAGGCCTTATAGATAAAAATGTGTATACAGTATAAAAGAGCTTTGTATAGTCTGTGAAAGCATACGGTAATAAAACACGGTATTATACATTAGAAAACAAAATGTTTCATATAAATTTATGTTTGTTAAACAAATATATTGTTAAAAGTTAAAATTAAAATATATAGTTAAAGAAATGTTACTTAAAGTTTCAAGAATTTATTTTCAATGTTTCGGGGCTTATTTGTTTCCTTTGAACAAGTATCTTCAAATCCACCAGGTTGAAATTATAAAATAATTTATGCAGAAAAAATCAAAGCTAATTGTTTATAAATAAATATTTTTTTATTGTTATATTTTGCAGGACTATAGGATTAAGAAAAGTAAATTTCTTCATGGTCAATTTAAAGATATAATATGTTCAACGAAAAAAATACGCCCTGAAACATTCAAAACTAATGAGAAATGTAAACTTCTTGAAGCGCTAAGTAACTTTTTTCTGTATTAACAATATCTTGCTTCAAAAAACACAAATTGATATTAAACATGTTTTGTTAAGTATATAATATTGTGTTTTATTACGTGTACTTTCACTGGTTATACCAAATTCTTTTATACCATAATACAATTTTTTTCTATAAGGACTTTTTAGCGGCTATGAACTACCTTAAGATGACCGAAAATTAATGAAAACATATTTGTTACATGTTGTAAGAAAAATTCAACAAGCGAATTTAAAAAACGTACACAAAGTATAAACATATTTTAATATTAAAAATGTTTTATTTACGATATCCATGGCATCGACATTTATTTAAGATATATATCCCCGAATCTCTGGAGAGTAGTGACGGAATACATTTAGACTATACTTCCAGACGAAATAAAGGAAAAGTAATTTTTTTAATGGGATGTGCTTTTTTATCATAGCATTATTATCATGTCTTATGATATTACACCATTTTAATTACTTACTGATATCTAGTATGCACATTTATACACACCGAGTAAACTTTTGCATTAAATATGCATTCTACATCTCGCTAAGTGATTAAATTATAAAATTATAATTAAATTTAATGTGTGAAAATAAAAAATCATATATTTGAACCAAGTGTAATGCATGAAAATTCGATTCAATATTCTTATAGCTTTCGCTTTCTCAAAGAAAGATTTTTTGTCATTTTTTAGGAGACACATATTATTTGACTTGGTGAGATCAAATCGACGTTACCTACGAAGAATAATGTAGGGGAGACCGGGGTAAAGCGAGCCGTGGGGTAAAGAAAACAACTATATGATAAAGTAATCTTGTTGTTGTTTTGTTCTTTGTTTTGAAATTAAAAATAATAACACCTTCGAGGTACTTGAGATGATTTTGGTCTTTCTTAAACATTTCGTTATTGTCTAGGGAGGAAAAGTTGACTAGTCCAGGGCACGTGTAAATGGCAAATCCGTGCTATGGAGTGGTCATCTTTCTTAACGTGGTGCGTATACTATTCTTCGCAGCAACGGGCCGAACGACAATACCGCATTCTGTTTTGGGCACCAGGGGGGAATGTGGTACTTTCGGCCCGGCGTTAAGAAAAATATTTGTAATTTAATTTACAACTAGAATATAAATCAAGTCCTTATTACCAATTCCTTTTCCTTACAGAGATCAGTTATATATAACATTGAATATACCAATTAATTACCACTTAGCTGCCTCAATCTAAATAAATTGTTCAAATATGAATTTCTTTATTCTAATACATTAATTTTACATTGTTATATTTTTTAAAAGATGAATTACAATAAATTATAAGCTTAAGACCATGAATTGCATTAACGTTTTCAAAATATCTTAAAATAGTTAAATAGTTATAAAACAAAAACGAATCAATGAACCTTGTATCTTCATAAAAACATTTTTGAAAGATTATCATCACATTAAAAGAAAAATGTGACCTCAAATATCTTGCAAGATAAAAAACAACATAGTCTTGGAAAAGAGCTCAGCCAAGAGATAGTAGAGAGCCTTCTTCGGCTTAATTTATTTGAAAGGTTTTCCATGATATGTTTCCGATATATTATCGATATAGCGTCGTTTAAACAAAAAATGACTTTTTTGTGAATAACGAATGACGGGAGATAGCTTATAAAAATATTTGTGTCGTAAAAGATAGATAATGTTATGTACTTTCAAATGCATTTACACTGAAGCAATCATATTATTTTAACATACCAGAATAATTTACCTCATCAATTTCAGAATATCGTAAAATAGAAAAATCGTTATAAAACGAAAAAGAGTCGATAAATCTTGAAACTTCTTAATTTCGAATCTTGATTAAAAAGGGAAAAGAATAAATTCTGTTTGGTGGAAAATAACCGCGTCATTCTCGAGTACAAGCATCAAAAAATGTATTAAAAAATACAGAACCTGAAATATCTCGGAATTTAAAGATTAATATGATCTTGGCAAATAACTCAGCCAATAGATAGTGAAAAGCTAACTTTTTGTAAAGTTTCAGATAAAATGCTGCTTATTTACTCTAGGTATCGTTGGCTATAGAAATGTTTTACAGAATAATTTTCTCCATTGTTGTAATCACCTTAATTTAAAAAAAATCTTATATTTCAGTGAAACTACCGTTTAAACAAAAAATTACGTTTCCGTGTATACCAAAAGAAAGGAAATTCCTTATCCAAAATTTCGGGTGGTAAAAGATAGTAAATTGCCCTGGTAGAAAATTAATCTAGAACTATGTAGATCTATCTAGTTTACCAAGGAAATAATCGAGGGCCTCGATAAAACTAGATAATTTTCTACCAGGGTGTATGGATTCTAAATACGACGACTGGCGGCGACATCTATCTATATAATATAGAGAGAAGATAAAACTACAGGTATTTTTTAAAAGTAATTACCGTGAGTGTAATAACCGTGGCCAAAATGATCGTGTTTATGCTGGTAAACAACATAAGAAATACATGAAAAACATTTTTTAATCACCTGTTGCTGAACTTCAACAAAGAATTTGCTTTCTCGTCTCCGGCTTGCGATAAACCTTCGCCGTTGGCTCGTACTCGCTCACCTATGACTCGTACTGCAAACTCCACACTCGGTCAAAAAAGACCTACTTTTCGACCTTGGTACGCAATATACTATTTTTCACAGAAACAACTGAATTTTTAATTATAAAGAACAATACTACACTATCGGTGACAATTCTAACGCTGCTCCAGTACAATGTCGATAATCGTCGTTTGATCGGGAATTTCCTTTGTCGTTAATTAAGAAATCCGTCGGTTTGCGCTTGCAGTTCTCATTAAAGCAGGCGTGCGCACAAACCGCAAGAAACGACTGTAGGGATAGCTGAGTAGGTTGAAGCTATAAGGATACGCTCGCAGTTAAAGCGGACTTCCGCAGTGGATATACACGGACGAGGGCTGGTTAAAACATTTGCGTGCGCCGGGGCTCGCAGGCAGAAACGCGACAGCGCGGCAGAGCTGCTGAACAAGACGATCGGCTGTATCAGATCTTAAGCAGCACTTCGTGCCCCCAGGACTACAACTCCCTTGGTAAAGTTTATTCAGACTTTGAGGTTACTGAGAGTGAGTGAGAGAGAGAGTGAGAGAGAGAGTGAGAGAGAGGGAGAGAGAGAAACCTCCACGGCATTATAACCGGCGTGTCTACAAACAGCCTCGAATAATGCCTTGGCTCTAGATATATATCAATACAGACTAGATTTAACTTTCAATGTTAAATAACACTTATAGTAATTACAAGGCTATATTGATTATATGGTGAAAATTGAGTATTTTTTTACTTAATTTTGTAGCAATAATCGAGCTTTATCTACATAAATGGGATAAGCATTATTCAATTTAAAAATGTTAAAGTGTGTGTAGGTGTAGGTTTCTAATAATACACTGCGTAGGCTGTCTCTCCTTTACTACTTTCTTAAATTATTAGTGATTGTGTATAAAAGTAATTTAAAAAATAAGTTTTATATTTCTTAAGATACATTTTTTACATCAGTTAGAGCTCTATATCTTGCATATAACTCAAGAGTTCTCGAGTCTCAATACATCACTTTCACTCAAAAATATAAGTTTGTTATATGTTTTCTTTCTAATGCAAAATCCATATACAAAGACCCTTATTTTGAACAATATTATACCGTTACCGAAACGCACATAAACAATCCGTTAGAAAGAAAACTTACGGCAAACTCATTTTGGAGTGGATTAAGTGATAAGTTTGGGCTCGACCATTGTTAACTTGAGTCATGTGTACAATTTAGAGCTCTGACAGGAGTAGAATATTTCATTAAAAGTATATCTTTAAATTTAAAACTTATTGTTTTAATTACTTTTAGTCCGTAGTACATATATCGTTTATATTATATTTGAAAGTATGCGACCAACATTGAGAGGCAATACTCTCAATTATTAGGAGTACACACCCTATTTTGATAATTAACTCTCAACTTTTGAGCGTTCATACCCATGTTTGTGAGTTATCTCTCAAGTTCTGAGTGTAAACAATTAATTTTGACTGTTTACGTTCGAATTTTCAAGGTTTACTGTCGATAGTTGAACGTAACGCTTAAGTTAACGATTTGAATGTGCAATTTAACAACTGAGAGTACAAGTTCAACTTTGGGGTTGAACGCTCAAAATCTGACAGTGTACGCTGAGAATTGAGTGTGTGCTCTCAATTTTGAAAGTTTACTTCCAAAAATGACCATTTACTCTCAATATTACACGTGAACACTCAATAATTGATATATTTTCCGCACGAAAAGGTTCAAGTTACAGTATCTGAAATACCAATATTTGGTAAGTTAATACTGATATAAATGTAATGATATTATAATTTATTTGACAATGTCTTGTCTCCTTAAGGTAGGTCTACAGTCAAAACCTACAAAAAACTTTTTTTCATATCTCTAACACAAAAACAAGAAACTTGTAGCTCACACTTTTTCAAATTTCAGTCAATATGATTTTCTAGATAAATAAGAACGTTTTATTGTAGGCTTCGGCTATATACTCACCTTAGCACAATCTGAACTATCTCCTCTATATGCGACCGCATTGTTTTCTCTTGTAAAATAATAGTCCGGGATGTTAATTGATATTTTCATTGAAATTTCGATAAAGCAATCGGCAACCTATTCTAGACAGTGACCTGATTCTGCATCACAATCTTTTACAAACAAAAGTAAACAGTCCGTCGAAATATTTTTCTCGCGGGAAACGATCAATTAACTCGACAATATAACTTGATAAAAGAAGAGAATCGCTACTCGCGCTTTAATTCCAGAATGAGTAGTAAAAACAAGGTGTGTTCAGGCGAGAAAGTATAAAGGAACAGCAGCGGGAAAAAACGGAAGAAAGAAGATGAGAGAGAAAGAGAGAGAGCATGCGATTCAGGTTCATTCTCGAAGCTGCGAGAGTTTGTTTGGCGAAATCGGCCGTTAGCTAGCTCGCACTCTCTCTCCTCCTCGCTCGCGCTATTTCTTTTTCTCCGGAAACCGGACGCTACTGATTCTAGCTCCTTGGAGATGCGCGCGCTTACGTATCGTACGTACACACGTACACACATACACACACATATGCGCAAGCTTCGGTCTTCGTGGCCAGGCACTCGAACAAGAGGAGCGTATAACTATAATCACAGTCGTATATCTCGCTAGCCCGTAGTCACTTGGGCGCTGCTGCTGTTCTGTTGCCTCTTCTCTCACTCCCTATCCCTCTCTCTCTCTCTCACACACTCTCTCTCTCTCTCTTTCTCTCTCTTGCTCTCTCTCTCACACTCTCTCTCTCTCTCTCTATTTCTTTCTCTCTTTCTCTCTCTACCTCTCTCTCTCTCTCTCTCACTCTCTCACTCTCTCTCTCTCTCTTTCTCTCTCTCTTTCTCTCTCTCTTTCTCTCTCTCCCTCTATCTCTGTCCGTCTCTCTCTCTCTTCTATCTCTCTCTCACACTTCTCTCTCTTTCTGTTGACTTCCTTCGTACAAGCAGTATACGCATGCAGCGGCGGTCTTCGTCTCGGTTTCAACGGCAGCGGCACCAGCAGCGCGGCGAAACGCTGTAACTCCGACGAAATCGTTAAACCGAACGACGCAGTCGTACAATTGGAATTCCTCCAGCCGTATTATTCTGTCTAATGCACCGGCCTCTATAACGCGAGCTCGCGCCACTCATACAAAGGATCCCTGGTATGGGATTGCACACACGCATTCCCATCCCCCTCCCCCGCCCCTCCTTGCTACGAGTTGCCGCGCACCATTCGCCGGACGTTAAGAGATACTTCTTCCACAATGGATGAAAGTCGATCTCGCTTTAACCACGTTGATGCTGCGCTTGAGAAGGAAAATACTGGCACGTATCCGATGCGCGCAATGATACGCGCGGGAGGCCGGTAGGGAGGGGGGGAGGGGCTACTCGCGGAACGAGCGGCGAATGTTTCGGAATGAAAAGCTTATCGAGCCAGCGCGCACTCTGCAGCTTTTCGCTCGTCGGGGTATTTAAGAATGAATTTCGCTCGTTGCGCCATAACGCTCCTTCCCCCCACTGGCAGGCTGGCTGGCTGGCTGGCTGGATCCTTTCTCCTTTCGGTTATTAGAGATATACACTTTTCCGGGCTTGTATCTGCATTATACGCCGGGGGACCGGCCATGACAGAAAAAGATTCTTAATTCGTTCATTTGAATTGTAAATTACGCCGCAGTGACTGTCCGATTTACTTGGAATTACCATTCCGCTTGTAATAACTGCCTCTTCGCCAGCGGGAAAAAGATGAAGCGAATCGTAGAGTCAACATTTCTCTCTGTCTCTTTCTCTCTCTCTCAGTGCGTACAATTGATGTAGGGAGAGGATTACAAAAGAATTTCAAAGAGGAAGATGATAAGATGTTCACTAGCTGTAATAATTTAGCGTGATTCATTGACTATTGATTAATATTTGAGATATTCATGTCACTTCATTAACGTTAAATAAATGCTCATTAGTTATTTGTTATTCTTTCAATAGCATCTTCCAGCTAAAAACTATGTCGATCGAAATGTATCTGCCACACTTCTTATACTGCTCTCGAATGTGGTCCATATAATAACATTAATCATGTAAAGACTATCGAATCAATGTAATATAAATGTTTGAGTTTATTGCATATAAAATGTACAATCTCTTTTCACTCGTAGATCACTGAAATTATATTAGTTATTGGGCAAAGCTCGCAGCTTGTGAGGTGTTAGTCCCGTTGTCTAGACTCTAGCTTGCCGCCCGGGCGTTGTTAGTATACGACTCCATCGAGCTTTGCTTTATTTTTCTCATTTTCCCCGGTAATCACAACCGTTACACTATGTGCACCTTGCTTCGAGAGTAGACGTTCAATATAAACCCTCGGCTGGCACACAAGGTCAGTCTAATCCCACACAAAGTAGTCATTTGTTTTATCACATGCCAAATAAAAAAAAAGTATGTACATAATCTTAGAGATTCAAGATTAAAAAGGATTTGGAAATTAATACATACTCTGCGTAATGGTACCGAAATATATAACATATTGAATTACGCTGCTCTGTCAAACCTATTCAGAACGAAATCGATAGTCTACTAATTGAGAAACCCACGTTTAAGGGGATGCGCCAGACCTACTTTATCGACCGAGGCAAACAAAAATAAAAATTTCGTTTTTTGGAAAAACTACGCATCAGAATAAAATTTCCTTTTCAAGATAGATTTATCTATGGAAAATACATAACGAAATACTCGAATTGATATAAGAATCGAAAATTAGCATACTCACATAATTGCCAATTTTCGATTCTGATAATAATTTGAGTGTTCCGCTATGTATTTTACGTACATAAAGCTACCCTGAAAAGGAAATTTGATTCTGAAGCGTATTTTTTGAGAAAAACGAAATTTTTGAATGTATTTTATTAGCAAGTAATGAAGGCCTGATGCATTCGCTTAATATCAGAAAAGACATTTAGATCTAATTTTATTTTTAACTTGACAATCAATAAACTAAGGAGATTTTGGAACGTATAATCCGAAACTCGACTTTTTAGAATACTTCTAAACGTATCTTAAAAAAAACGCTATCCTACGCTTAATTTAGACTGATTTATAATTTCTATTTACAGTTATATATCAAAATATAATTTGTATTTAATGTACACCTGTAAAGGGGAAGAGAAACCCATATATTTATTAAATAGTACATTATGCAACGAGGGAATAAAGTCGAAGATTATTCCCGTATTGCAGATGGAACTTTATATCCTACTAAACTATGGACACTTTATTAACTTGAAAAGTGGAACCTACAGAAAGAACTAGAACTTATTGAAAATGTATATTAATATAAAAAGAAAATGTTCAAAATTGAAAAAAAAGAGAAACTGAAAAATTTTGCAAAAATAAACTAAATTAGCGGGAATAAAATAAATTTGTAGGAATAAAGTAAATTTGCGGGAATAAAATTAATTTGCGGGAAATAAAGTATAAGAGGGAATCAAATGTCACTTTCGACACGCTTCTCAGGTCAATAAAGTGGCCTTCTCTCTAAATTTTTTGGAGTGTAATTTTCGCTCTAAATGGAGAGTGAACGAGGGTTCCACTCTAAAAGAGTAAATTTTCACTCTAAGAGAGTGAATTATGTCACTCCAGACTAAAAAGTGAATTTTACCACTCTAAATTAGAGAGTGACTAAGGATTCACTCTAACTTTCACTCTAGTTTGGAGTGAATTTTGTATGATAAAACCTATAAATTAACAAAGTTTCGAATTGTCACCTTTTATTTTTAAAACATTATTTACACCACGAACCTTCAATTGAATTTTTAAGAAATTTCATTATTAATTGTACAAGATAATGGGTTGAAATATATACTACTATGATGTGCTTAAATAATTTAGGTAGAGATAAAAATTCAAAGAGAATATTGAACCACTTAGAAAAATAGAATTTATTACAGGAATCTGTATTACCGACTGTTTTACTTTAAACAGTTATTCGAGATTTACAAAATTCTGTAAATATAAATGACCTAATATGTCCTGCAAATTTGTATATTGTATTAGCATCATTTGGTTTTGGCAATATCAACAAATTCCGGTATTATTTACAACCGGAAAACAGTTTTAAATATTTTCCGTGGTAAGCAATGCGTATCGCGACACACACCCTGTTAACATATTTCGACCCATTTTTTTTAAAAGTTAATGATACCTCTTGAAAAATCAACTGAACATTTCTGGTAAATGTATATAATATCGTTTTTTATAATTATTTGTTTTAAAGAGAACAACATATAAATGATAAGCCGGTATGGTAGGAATCGGTCACTACTTTACATCCCCTTAAATTGCAAAAGTTTTATTAATTTTTAAAATTTTAGTATTGAAAACATCTTAAACTTTGCTTAGAAATGTATACATTGAGAAAATGTAGTAAATAAAATATTAGACCCTTCGGCCAAATATTAAATTACCATAATAATACTGAATTTCATATAAAATATAATTGTTAGAGCTAATAAATTAGTTATTATTAATAAAATTAGTTATAAGTTATTATGGCTTAAACTAATTTTAGTATTAAATAAAAGTTGATTAACGAATTCGAATACATAGGAGAAATCAGTGCACACGAAGTCAGATGCAACGGTGGTCTAGCGCTGGTGGTAACCCCAGAATTGAGAGGACCAGGGTTTAAATCCAACCAACAATTTTTCTGAATTTTTTAAATTTATTTCTCAATTGCAACCTTTCCAGTAAACTGTATCCATTCATCAAAACATTTCTAAAATGTGAAACCATGTGAATAATTATTTTTTCATTACGCGTATTTTAAAAGTGAATATTTACTGCAAAATAAGTGACTGTGTTTTCATGATCGCTTGGAGTGAAAATACACTCCAAAAGAGTGAAAAGTCACTCCAAAAAATTTAGAGAGTTTATAGTTAAGTCGTTAAGTCAGGAATAATAAACAAGGGAATAGTCGATTTTATTCTCGTGTTGCATATAGAACTTTATTTCCGACTTAACTATGGCCACTTTATTGATTTGAAGAGTGGGACCCACGAAAAGAGAAATAAATAAAAAAAATGCATTTGCGGGAAAAGCTTTTTTTACTTTTTCAGCAAATCCACTTTTTTCCTCGCAAATCCACTTTATTTTCCACAAATCTACTTTTTTATCGCAAATGCACTTTTTTCCCGCTTTTGTGAGAAAATAGTAAATTTGCTGTAAAAAAATGGATTTGTGGGAGATAAGTAGATTTGCGGGAATCATATGCTACTTTTGCCCCGTTTTTCAAGTCAATAAAGTGATACGGTTAAATATCGGTATAAATAGAACTCCTGTAAAGAAAAAGTATGCTCATTTACAAGTATATAATCGAATATCGAGTACGTATAAAAGTTAAAATAATATCATAATTTATGTTTGAAATATGCCTACTTTGAGGATTTGTTCATATCCTCATTTTCTTATTGCTCAAATGAGCAAAACCGCTAAATCGGAGTTCCAGTTTGGCCTACTTCAAAATTTTTTTAATTTTTAAATTGACTGAATTCCTACATTCCAGTATAGAAAACGCTGCCAACTGGTCAACTTCTCAAAGTAATATCAATAATAATGTAATCGAAATAATCGATATTTACATACATGTAGCATGTAGAATATATTACATATTTTGGCTATGTGAAGAATACCAATAAAGATCATAATACTCGTATAATACTTAATATGTACAAAAAGTCATCACAATAAAGTTAATAGGTAGATGTCGAGATATTTAAGGTAAGAAATTATGTTTGAAATTGAATAACCCCTAATATTTCAGAAGTTTTGATTTAAAGAATCAAATCAGTTTAAAAATATGCAGTTAATTCAATACCTAACCAATACTCACTGAAAGTTTCACAGCCTTTTATCAACACTTAAATAATAATGAAGTTCTACCGCTTTTGCGTCAGATAACTTTTAGACTGGAAAGCAAATTTTTACAGTCCAAAAATAATAAAAAATACATTTGAAGAAACTCGTATGCACATAATATGCAACAATTTCTTAAAGAGAAATCATTGTTTCAATAAAAATTCTTTTGCGTTTCTTTAACGTAAATAAATTTAAGATAACTAAAGCATTTCAAATATGATTCTCCCAAAAGATATCTGTTGAAGGGTTCTGTGTGTGTATGTTAATGTTTATATGTATGTATATGTACGTGTCAACGCGCGTGCATATATTAGAACGTATGTGTAAGTGCGTACGTAGCTCATCGGTGCTCGTAAACAAGTTGATATAATGTTGCCAAACTTTGCATAGCTCTTTGTCATGAATATTTAGAAATTGCTTGAAAGTGTCTGCTTACTCGGTCGATTCTTTCTTGTTTTATAGATGTTTTTGTAAATTTCACAAATTTGAAATGTCTGTTTTTTGAAGACTTATTATAAAACTTTTTGTAGATTAAAGTATTCATAAAATATTTCATTTTTAGACCTGAAGTGATGTGACAAGTACCATCGTTTATTCGCTATACTTTGTAATAAGAATTTTTTTAAACAAAAAATAATTTTTCTTGACTGTAAATTTAAGTGAAACGAATGTGGTCATTTGTAATAAGAATTTTTTTAAACAAAAAATAATTTTTCTTGACTGTAAATTTAAGTGAAACGAATGTGGTCATTTTCTGATCGGCGTAGTCTATAATTTTATCTATATTTCACCTATCAATTGTAATTGTTTACTTAATTGTTCAAAAGTTATGTTCAGAAAATTGCATTAGTTGCATTAGATTTGGCATTCAGCTTTCTCAAAGTGGTATCAGTCATGTCATACAGTATATATATTATATTATTATCAATATTTCTTGATGCATTTGCAAAATACGTAATATATTATTGTTATGGCACAAAGCAGGATTCACGAGAGGAGAAATTAATAATTCAATCACAGTTTAAACTTTCAAAATTATATTTATTCAAATGCCTAGCCGATATATTCCTGTGACGCATTTACGCTAAAAGGCCGATTCTTTCCCTAATAGTCACACTGCTTTGTTGTTGCCGAGAACGCCAACGTTGACCCTTTTTTACGACCTTCTTTCGGGAAATACACTTGAGACAAAGAACACATGCTCAACTTTTACGAGTAACCAATTTCATTTGGTTCTCTTTCTTTCATAATGCTGTAGTTAATAAATTGCATCACCTTAGCACTGCATATTTATTTATTATCAATTTAACATTATTATATTCGCCGTCAATTTTACTTTACAATAATTATCATTATTTCTGTCAGTAACAATTATAAAGTAAATTTGCTTGTGAAGTTCATAAGTATTACGATTACGTTAAGTATTACGTTAAATGTCAACTACAAATTAAGTTTTTGCACAAGTTTTAAGCCCGGATGAGCTACGCATATACATAAAACCACAAACAGATATATATGCACGTACGCATGCATGAATGTATATTTTTATTTATACAAGCGACTAATTGATCTAAATAATTACTTGTAAGATCAGCGATGACATTAATAAAGAAACTACGAATTGTTCTTTATACTTATCTGAATGCTTTTAATTGTATTTCACTCCCCTTATTCTGAACAACCTTATATCCTATTGTTTTTGTAATTTTTCATGTATGTTTGACGTGTTTACTAACATAATTATTACTCATTGTTTACTTCTTATTTATCTTACTTCTGTAAAATTTTTAATACGTAAATAAAATCGACAAAATTTCAAGACTTCTTGTGAAGAACCAGGTATGGTGTTAGTCTCGTCTTGAAACTTTTGAGTAAGGTCTTGTCTTGGTCTCGATTTGAACTTTCAATACGAGACCAAGATGAGACCAAGAAAGTCTTGGTATTGGCAGTAGCCCTAGTTATTAACAAGCTATAAAAGTAGCAATGACTTTTATAGAATTTGTAGAACTACAAATATAAATAAATTCACGCAGAAAGGCTACAATTTATTTATATATGTAACCTCTCACTGCCAGCGAATAATGTTCAGACTCCATTCTTTCAAAAGTCAGTAACTTTATATTCCAAAAGTGGTCTTCTTGGCTGTAGGAAAAATGTAAGTGAAACATGTTTTTAAGAGCGCCGCCACTTGAGAAGGCCATAATGGCGCGAGTGAAAATAAGAGCCGGTAAAAGCCTAAGGATTGCCAAATGACTCCGAGGACCAAATTCGTTGGTAATATTTTAACGTCCCTTCCGCCGCGACCTATCTATTAAAGAGACTTGACTGAGCAGTGTTTTCCAAGAGAATTAAGGGAGAGAAATGGCCACCCGGACAAAGTTAATGGGGAGCAGCCACTGTAAGGCCGTGCGCTGCTGCATCCCGGCGCGTCGAGTAGTTATGCGGCAGCGGTGCCGGCAGTGGAAAAGCATCGAGATGTAGCGAGACAACGAAAAAAGGGGCAAAAGACGACGAAAAAAGCATCGGCAGCAGCAGCAAAGTAAAGAAAGAGAGAAAGCAAACACCAAGTGGATCGTCGCGGATGGAAAAGGAGCCAGGAGCGCGGACGAGCTGGCTAAAGCCAACGCGAAAGAATGCGCGAGAGAAAAAGGAGAGACAAGATAGATAGATAAATAGATAGCCCGGAGAACGAGAGAAGGAGAAGAAAGAGGTGCGCGAGCCCGAGAAAAGAATGAGGTCATGGGTCTCGGGGGGAAATTTGTATCTGCATTTTAGCGCAATGCATAATCCGGGGCGAACTGCGCAGCTCATTTCCAGTGACTGGATGAAATAAAAGTCGCTGCGCTGCGGAGAGAGAGAGAGAGAGAGAGAGAGAGAGAGCCCCGGCTCTCTGTCTCGGGCGCTTTTTCATCCGCGGAAAACTCGGGCTCTTATAACTGCGTCTAGCCCGCGCGCGGTCACCCCGGAGTGTCCGCGCCAGCTCAAAGCTCAATGAGGCCGCGCGCGGCCGGCATCGCGCATTATATTAAAGTACACAACGCGATCTCTCGCGAGTCCTTCCTCCCCCATCTATGGAAGCAGATTTAATTAACCTGAATATTTTTAAGCTGGGAACGTGATTTACGAGCGCCGAGGAAACTTACGGCTCTCGACGCTTTGTCGTAGCTACTGCGGCAGTTAGAGACGAGCGCTAACCTTCACCCGTGGTATTATATTCTTCTTGGAGGAGGGATATTGCATTTACACTGAGAAAAATAATCCGCTAATATCGAGAATTCGGGGCTTTTATAGTTTTTATGTATAGGTAAGTAAATATTTGCTATTGGCTACCCTCTTTGGGCGTAAACATCAAACTTGCTTGACGTTTAAAGTGTCAATATATTAAGAATTATATACGAGCGAATACTCAGATATTGATTACTGTGGTTTGAACACTTCCGTTACTTGTAAATCTTGCCCATGACTTTTAAAATCCTGAAAAAATCCAGTTATATACTTCACACTATACTTTATTAAGATAAATTTTTTACATAAGAATTCTCTGAAAGTAATTATTTTTAAAGCTTTTAATTTAGTAAAGAACCAAGTAAAATTATCGCTCCCCAAATTATAAAAAAAAACAGTTTACTCTCTGACTCTACTCTACTGACAACGTATGCTTTTAAAAGAAGTCGAGTACGATAAATTTTATGAAAATACATTCTATGAATATCCAAAACAATAATATAATAATGTGTACGATCGATAATTAAATCTGTAAAAGGTGCCCACATCTGCTTCGATTCATATTTTTAGATATCACTATAGAATATAAATCCTATAAAGAATAATTAGTGAAGAGGGGGGCTAATAACTCGTACACTTTTACTCTTTGCATTTATTTCTCGCTTATAAACAAAAAGAAAAAAATCCCGCACTGATGAATCATCAAATTTATGTTTAACTAAATATAAAAAAAGTGATTTTGTACGAGTGGCCCCACACTTGGGGTAAAGTAGTACAAACCCTGGGACTAAGTTGTACATGTATTTTAAATAGAGAAATTAAAAAAATTTCCGATTTCGCCAGCAAAGAAAGTTTAGAAAATTAAAAAGAAATCAAATTATAATTATAAATTCTCGCATTTAAAATACATGTACGACTTAGCCCCATGGACGATGTACAAGTTAGCACCAAAATTAAAAATATCTTGACACCTATGTAACTAAGCTGCAACAAAACTTTTTAATTCACTTTTTAGACTCACAAGACGGCCAAATTTTCCTTAGCTAATCTAGCTTTTGGTGAATTTGCCAGCTCAGCGATCAATTATTAGCTTAGAAGTTTTATTTCAACTTTTGTGCAATGTAAATGTTACAGAAACTCGCTTTAATTTTAACAAGCTACGTTAAAGTTCAGAAAATCAATGATATACTTGATCATATGCACCATTTACAGAGAACACTTCTATATTCAATATACACTATCGACCCCGGCTAAAAACCGCATCCTTAAACTAAATATTTAACGTGAACGATTTAATTCCTGTACGAGTGAGCCCCACTCCCCCTTACGCATCTTTACAAGTGTAAACAAGTACGATAGGTTCAAATGGTATCAAAATTTGTGATTGAGCAATGCCGATTTTGAGGTTTCACTAAAACTAGGGTAAATCTCTAGAACCTTTAACCTATGAGTCATGAACTTTCAATTACTATTTTTATACTCGTATGTTTGAGTAAATGTGGACTATTACGTGCATGCTTATATTGTTGTTTAAGGTTTAAATTTATTATTACTCACATTTTTATATTTACCTTCAAAAGTTTGAAATGTCAGGTTTTGCTTATGTCAAATTCCCGATTCCAAATATACTTTCTTCATCCTAACTTTAAATGACTACATAAAAATATCAAAAGATTGCTTAACACTTAAAGAATATTAAGTAATCAAATCATCTGAATAATAATTTAATTCTACTCATAAATCCAGAATTAAATGAATTTGTAAGTTGAAAATAGCTCAATAATATATAACTGAATTATTATAAAATCTATTCCTAATGCACAGAAAATATAATAGTATATTGTATATCGAGGGCGAGAAATAGGCTTTTACCGACACAAGGGCGGAAAAAGCCTCTCGTCCATGGTGCACATCGTATTTTTGTGACACATGTATTGATTTTTGCGGTTTTATGTGTCTATCAAGCGGAACCATATTTGGCCATTTTTCAACACGTTGCAACTGTCGTCCTGTTCTATTAAGAAATGAAATATGTATACCTATACATACATTGAATTATATATACACACACACCCATATACACACATTCATTTTTAATAGAGTTAAAAATGACGGTACACTTACATTTCCTCTGCGTGGAAAAATTTTTCAACTTTATTGCATCCTTCTATAAGTGTACGTGGTTTTACATTATCCAGCTTGGTTAATTTCGAAAAACCAATTTCGAAATAAATACGCTTTTCTCTCTAAAAGAAAACAAAAGCGTTTTCGTTACAACTTCTTAGGCTGCGTCGTTGCTTATTTCTCATTTACCGTATCCCCCCTCACCCTCTGCTGTTTCTTACTCTCCTTTTTTAATGCCTGATATGGAAAGTTAGTGTGAAAAGAGAGAGAGAGAGAGAGAGGGAGGAAGAGGACGGGAGGCACAAAACTAACCCCGCGACCGGCTGGATGAAGAACTTAAATGAAGTTGGCGTCGCGAGGCTGTCGCCTAGTCGATTTCTACTTAGGCAGTCGCAGAAGCAGCAGCAGCAGCAGCAGCAGCAGCAGGAGTTGTATATATTTTATCACAATGCGAGCGTTCCTCGCGTTCTACGCTGTTTCCGAGCGAGCTCTCCTGGCTTTCCTCTATTTTTTTGCACTCCTTGTACTTCTGGCTTTGAATAATATTTTGCAGGTTGCAGCACCGGCAACAGTCGCCGAGTAGAGAGAGTGAGAGAGAGAGAGAGAGCAAGAGTCCGTCGCTCCCTCAACGATCGGCGAGTTTCAGCGTTTCACTTAGAGGTTCGCTCCGCGCGCGCTTTCGGAAGTCTCCTTTGTAGAAGACCATTAAGGCCGCTGCCATTCATCTTTCCTGAAGGATTGTTTCCTCGTTTTGGCCAGGCGATAAAGGAGGAAGGATGGTAGGGTGGGGGAGGACGAAAGACGAAGTACCCCGCCCAGCGCAAGGATAATTTTAACTCTAAATGAATCTTACCCCTAGACGGCTCGCTGGCCGACGCCGGTGCCGCTGCTGCTCTTCGCCCGATTTCTTAATGAAATTTATAAAGCGTATAAATTTCCAAAACAAATTTCATCTTTTAGTTTTGAATTTACTTATATTTTCGCGGAGTCTCGCGAGGCAGCCGCAGCATGCAGCAATTGCTTGGAAATTTTCCTCGAGAGCTGCGAATTCTCATTCGGGTTAAATAGGCGTGCGCCCAGGCGCCGCGTCACACTGCAATGCGTTGAGAAACTTTTGTTTTGATATGTCGGCGCAGAGCGGAGCCCGGTCTCTTTGAGGAATCCCGCGCTGTTTGTCATTCAGTGAATTCGCGCGCGCATATTATGCAAAGGGTTGCTTAGTCGGGCGTATCGCAGTGCTTGTTGCGCAGACAAAGCCCCTTTCATTTGAAAACTAATTGGAATCGAAAATGTATCGCAAATACGCTACATTTACTTTGCCGGTGTCGTATTTTATTTGAATACTTAATACGGGGAATCCAGACCAGTGATTAAGCGTTTTAACATACCTGTAGCTTTAAGGCATAACAACTTGAGTCCACTTATTGAAAATCGAGTATGTGTATGGTACATTTTCATATAAAAAAGTAAAAGTTACAAAAGTTATTTTATTACTTTCCTTGTTTCATTACTTTTTCTTTTCTTTATATACATAAGTTTAAATGGCTATTTAAAAATTCAAACCTTAATACCTCTACATTTCAAAAAATGGACTTGAGTCGTTATGCCCTTACACCTCAGACAATCATTCTGTTACAGGTTCGTGTTGAAATACGTTCATACAATGATATAGAGCACAGTTTCATAATGACACACTTAAACATACATATGTCTTATCAATTAGAGATTGCTTCTCCCAAACTACTCTTAGATTTCAGGCAGCCAAGTAAATTTTGCACAAGCCATCCTATTTATCTTACCGCAAGTATCCTCCTCCCTCCGTCTCTCTTTCTCCGTCCCAGTCGCGCACATAACAAACTGGTATCTGGAAGATGTGGGACACATCCTCGCTACAGAGTCTCATTTACTTCGTGGCCGCGTCGCGAGGCGGCGGTGCTCTGTTTATTAATGTCCTTCAGACGTCTCTAACTCGTCGAGCGAGAGCGAGGTCCTGGCTGCCGCAGTGAGAAATTAGCGCTACTAATTTACCCACTTTGATAGACCGAGTCGGGGACTGCCGTTACTTGGCGCCACCCACCCGTCTTTGCTCTTTGACTTCGCACAAACGTCATGGCATGGCGAGCATTCATTTGAAGCGCTTCTGTGTATACGGCCGCGGGCGCGAGCAAGCGGTGCTCGTAACTGCATTAAGAAAATTTTAAATATACTCGAAAAATAGTGAACTCGCGCCGACAGTTGGCGTGCGACTTGAGCGACATTTTTAATAAATCGTGTTGCTTCATTCAAGGGGGGACACAACCACTGGCTCCTTAAATAGAGAATGTTTTATTGTTATTTATATTTAATGTACAAAGTCTGAAATCCATCACTTCGCGAGGTGCACGGAAACTTTTGTGCAAGGCCCGATGTGAGCGACCCGTTTTGTACGGGGCCCGAAACGTCGAACTTGACACAGGTAATTTTCGTGAAGACAGCGAATTGTGCGTTGGCCTTATACAAAGTTGATTAATGTATCGGACAAAATAAATAATTAGTTTTTATTATGCTAGTAAATATGTTAAGCAGATATCAAAAGGTATTTAGAAAGTAACAGGTAATATAAAGGAGAAATACTCGTGAATAATGTACTTAGATCAAAAGCACAGTTAATATCATATTTGCTTTTTGACGGTATGTAAGTAAAAAAAGTTTAGGATATTTAAAAGTATGATTCTGTATATATGGAATTTTACGTTTAGATTCTTGGCTTTTAAACGGATAATTTTAGACCTGGTAGGAACTATGTGCCTCTTCAGAAAGTCGAGTATGCGTCTTTAGAAAATCGATTATACCGGTTCCCGAAGTCAAAAGTTCAGTAGAATCACTTATATTCAGAATTGTGGTCAGAAGAGAAACGACTTTTAACTAATGTAAAGCAAATTTGGAATAAAGTAAGGCTTATTATGAGCATAAGGACTTAAAGCTCAAACTGCAAGTACGAAAATTAATTTTTGTAACACAAGCACGATTTTCGCGTTTTTCTGTACCTATTAAGCGGGCCGAAAGGACAATTTTTTAGACCGGCGGACGCAATAGCAAATAAGCGGGCGCAAAAGTAAAGAAGCGGGCGCAAAAGTAAATAAGCGGGCGCAAAAGTAACTTTTGCGCCCGCTAAAATTTTTCGGAAAATTGCTATTATATATATATTTTGCCCCGTTTAATATGCATAGTAAAATGCAAAAATCAATACATGCGTTACAAAAAATGTGGTGTGCACCAAGGGCCAAGTGGGCTTTTTGACCTCGTGTGGTTGCAGTACTCGTCTTCGGCTCGCAAACGCACTCGCCTTCGGCTTGTGCTAGCTGACCTTCGACTGGTACTGCAATCTCCACACTCGGTGTAAAAAAGCCCACTTTGCGCCCTAGGTAGACACTATACTATTTTAGCTACCACAAAACATTTTTAAGAAGCCTTATCAAAATTCATTTCACCGAAGGGTGGTAGTTCTGCTTGTTAGTACACTTATATTGTTTTTCAGTCGAACCGCTCATATATTAACTGTCTGATATTCTATACTATTCACATTCATATATTATTATTATTCGCAATTTTAGAATATCAATTATCAATTAAAAATATCAATTTATATTACAATAATGTAAACTGATATTCTTCCTCAGTTACGATCGTTTGCCAGTGTACAGTGTTTCAAAATTTTAACGATGATGTTTATTAAAGACGACACCTTTCATTTATAAAATAATATGGTTATAATTGAAATCAGTATACTAATGAAAAATATATGAAATTTTCTTTGAAACATTTATTTTTAAACAATGAAAAATGAAACACAAACTTTGTCAATAGAATTATTTTCAAATTTTTATAATCTTAATGGCTAGTTTAATACTGCTAATAAAAGCGGCGTCGTGTCGCGATGGAGGCGAGAAGGAGCGTTCGAGAGAAGAGAAGCTTAGCCGCAAGAAGTCTAGCTACTGCTCGCTCTACCTGAATTTCCCGAAAATTTATGGTTAAACGTCAAGTTTTAGGACAGTATTATCCGAACCACGATACGGATTACGTCGTCGTGCATCCCACTTACACTGCGCTGTAAGTCAGCCGTGCGCAAAGCGAAACCACTTTCGGGCTTTAATAATCTAAACTAGTCAAATATTCAAAGTTGCTAATGATAGAAAATTAATTTTCCTTGTTCCTACATTTCATTAGGTTTAATTGCATTCTTGCTTATTGTATTAAAGGGGAAATGCGAAATAAAAGTATGATTTGTAAGTTGTTGACACCATATTACCAAACATACACTTTAGTTTCTGCTGAATAAAATTCATAAACATTTTCGTTAATACTCTAAATAAATACTAAATAAATCATAGTTTGAATAAATACATAAATCGTATATTGTTAGAATATTGTAAGTGCAAAACTTTAATATTAAATATGTTTGGAAAAAACCAATGGATCTTTAAAAAAAACATTGTAATTACATCGAACTTTTATTAGAGAATCAAATTTCAGTCATCTTATTCTTCAACAACAAGTTGAGTTTTACTATAGCTCTGAAAACTCATATTTTGTTACATACGGTAAATTTATAACATACGCTGTAAATTTTACTATAAATTACTTTTTAAAATGGATATGTAATCAAATGGTATGTATTAGATATTTTAAACGTCATGTTTGTTATACTCTTAGAGTTCTCGATATTTGATTCGTTAATGAGTGCCTGGTAACATCTTATTTTATTTATTACTTTATTACGTTAAAACAATAAAGTATTGTATTTGAAGAATCCTCCGATGTATTAGTAAGATTATTTTGTTTTAAATTTAGGAAGAAATTGGTTACGAATTAATGGTTTGATGCCCATAGCGGCTCTTTGGAGGGAACGTATGAGATGAACACCGTTGTTTAAAGCTCGATTAGAATTTAATTTTATAAAAGAAAGTTTTTAATTCACCATTAGAAAAAAAAATATATAAAAAGCTTATAAAGATTCTATAATTTAAATAATAAAGTACATTAAAGAAGGGTACTTAACAGAGTGGAAAAGAATTATTTCAACCAAATCGTGACGTCAGATGCGTAAATATTTGCTAATTTTAAAATAAAATTACTTATACAATAGAATTTTCTTTATTTTTCAATAAATTTTAATATTATGAGGCCTATCTTCTTCTTTATACATTTATCTACCAATTCATCGTTTAAAAATGATATATTTTTCTATCCTTAAGGAGAAAAGACTATTTGTTTGTATATAAAAGTACATTATGTAACAAGGGCATAAAGTCGAAGATTATTCCCGAGGGCGGGTTTACTGCCCGAGCGAAACGACGGCAGTAATCACCCGAGGGAATACTCGACTTTATTCCCGTGTTGCATATAGAACTTTATTCCCGACTTATCTGTGGCCAAGTTATTGACTTAAAAAGAGGGACTTCTGGTAAGTACTAGAATTTATTAAAAATGTATATTAATATAGAGAAAATAATTTAAAAGAAAATGCATTTGCAGGAAAAAAGTAAATTTGCGGGAAAAAGTATATTGGTGGGAATTATATGCTACTTTTGTTCCGTTTTTGAGGTCAATAAAATGACCATTACGGTTGAGTCGAGAATAAAAACGTTTTTTTATGTAGAATCTTATAAAGAATTAGTGTTTTCTCCTGAAAGTTAAATTAATATATAATTTTCTAATGATGAATTTGTAGACAAATATTTAGAAAAGAAAATAAGCCCCGAAATATTAAAATTGATTGAAAAATAATGAAATTCTATTGTACAAATGAATGCTTTTTAAATTGACAATATTTACGATTTTAACATCAAGATTTTGTTGAATTAATTTTTTTCCATATCGTTAAGCCCCCTTCTTTAATATACTTTATTATTTAAATTATAGAATCTTTACAAGCTATTTATATAATTTTTTTCTAATGGTCAATTAAAATGACACAACTATCTCAAGTACGGGAAAAGCTGAAAAAAAATAATATGTTTGGATTTGTCGCATTTAATAGTACATTATGCATCGAGGGAGTAAAGTGGGCAATGTACGCACTGTGTGACGTTGCCGACCGAGCGAAGCGAGGTCGGCATTTCACACAGTGCATGTTTGCTTACTGTACTCCAGAGGTGCGTATACTACTTTTCACCACACCCCCGTAAAGAAATGACTGTACGCATCTCAGCAGGCCGTACAGTACCCCATGCTCTGCCTAGAAGTAAAGTGACTTGTGTACGCGCGACGCGCTGTTTTACCGCTCGAGACGCAGTCGAGAGCGGAAAAAGGCGCATCGCGCATGCGCAAGTCACTTTATTCCCTAGGCAGTCCATGCGGTACTGTACGGCCTGCTGAGAGGGCGTACAGTCAGCACTTTACGCGCAGTGTGGTGAAAAGTAATATAAAAAGCCTATCCATACTAGGCGATTTCTACTTATTGTTACGAATTTTCACCACGTTTTTCTCAACTTTCCCTACACTTAAGAGGGTAAATTCTTTTGTAAAATTCATGTTTTGACGAGCTCTAAACAATGGTACTAGTTCTGTACATTTCCTTTGAACGGCTCAAATATTATAAATCTCTGGGCATTCTACTTTTTAGGTTAATTAGATGTAAAAATTATTACTATAACTTCTTTTTAATATTTTTTATCTTATAAATTGTTAAAGAATTTTTGATATTATTGTACATAGATTAAGAACTATTAATGGATAACGTAAAATAAATGCTACATACGCTGTTTCAACACTATAAAATTCAAATTAATAACTAATAAATTCAAGATTAATAAATAGTAAATCTAAAAGTACATCATTATTCACCTTGTCGAAGGAAGCACTAGCGCCAACAGCAATGTTAAATTCATATAAGATGGTGGAAGTTGTAACTATAATAATGAAGGTACGATACGTTGCAGAGATAGGAAAATCACAATTTTATTGCGTCGAACAATATCTTGCGATATTTCTAACAAATAATGATGTATATAATATTATCCTGGATAATAAAAAGAGTTTTTAAGATAAATATATTGGCTAAATTCTTTAAATATCCCCAAAAACAATAAAATTATCGTTTTTCCTAACCTCGCTATGTCCTGCACCATCATTATTGTAGTTCCAACTTTCGCCACCTTATGGGAATTTAACATAGCTTATGGCGCTAGTGCTATCCTTCGCCAAGGCGAATTATATTAAAATCCATTATCTTCCTCAGTCACGATTGAAAATTCAAAGTGTCCCTTTCCCCTCAGCCCTCGGCTCTCTTGCCGTTCTCTCATAATAATCAGCATTATCGAATGCTATACGCAGATTACGATTATATCGACTTGGCGCGCGAGAGACAGCTTGCTTGGAGGGTGTCTACGGCGAGCTTGCAGCAACGGGGCCGCCGCCGCCGCCGCCGCTGCTGTGTCTAGCAAAGCGGCAACTCGAAAAGGCACTCCAAGAGGAGAGAGTAAGCCAAAAGTTTCAAGGATTATCCAGCAGAGGCAGCGGCAGCGAACGAAGGGACCCGGGAGAGAGTAGGTCGAACTTTCCTCAATGTGAACATATTGCCGGGGACATTGGAAAATAATGACTGAAACGAGGACAAGAAGGACCTATTGGCGCTGATGGCTCTGGAAATATCGCCCAGTGCACCCGCTCTCTCTCTCTCTCTCTCTCTCTCTCATCCCCTCTCTCTCTCTCGATCTTTCTTTCTCTCTCCGGGGCACTTGAAAACATCCGGCCGCCCGGAAAAACATGCGACTTACTTTGACGAGAATTTTTTTATTATTTTATTTCATTTATTTTCTTTATTTTTCAATACTTCTTCGCGTACTTTTTCAGAGAAATTGGTTGCCTGGCAAATACTCTCGGGTTCTTTTTTCCGCGATAAAGGCAATTTTCAAAGTTTCAGCGTCGAAATGAATTTGCAGCCGACAAGGCTCTTAAGTGGTTTCGTTTTTCGCTTCGAGTCTCCTACGAAAAGTGTTTATCTTCTACACGATAATAATAATAAAAATTCATCGATTTGATAAGCGTTGAATAAGTAGAGTATGCCAAGCGGAATAAGTTCGAGCACCGCAAGACATTATTGAACAACTTCTTATTTCAAAAAGCAAAAAGCACCAACGCGAAAATACTTCCATTGCATAACTCGAGAGCGGAGTTATCGCTTAATTTTCTCCCCGTCTCCACCAACGGTACATCGAAGCGACCAAAGCAGCCCCATTTGTCTTTGGACGCGACGGCGAATTAACAGCGGCAGCAGCGCGAATATACGCGGTGGCCAAAAATTACAGGCCACCGCCAGAAAAACATCGAGTAATTAATTTCCACGCAGAAGAGCACGAACGAATGAGCTCACAGTTCTTTTTTAACCGGCTCCTCTCTCTCTCTCTCTCTCTCTCTCTCTCTCTCTCTCTCTCTCTCTCTGCACATCTCGTTTACATATACGAAGCGCGCGGAAGTCTCGCGTGACGGCAGTCTGCCATCTTGCACTTTATCCAATGAGCTCTTTAACCGAGCTCGCCGTTACGGTTGATAACCCTAACCCCCTTCTCTTCTGGAGTGCCTCACGCACACGTAATACGTACGTACATGCACACACACACACGTGCGCCGTCAAAAGCCGCGGGACGCGGTAATTACCGGCGCGACGGGGGCTCTCCCCGCCCTATAGCTCGGAAAGAAAAACAATTAAGTCGGCCGGCGCGTCCTAATCTGGGTTTCCGTGCGCGCGCGCGAGCGCGAGCCTCCGACGCGCTGATGGGGGGCGCGGCTCGGATCCCCGTGAAATACGATAAGTCGCCGACTCGTGGAGTTTCGTCGCCGTTTGCCGCGGGCGCGACGAGAGCTTTTTGTTAATATCCAAGATACTGTACAGTGTGTGTGTGTGTGTGCATGTGTCAACTAACAGATCGCTATGCTCGCTTTCTGCGCATTAGCGCGACTGCGTATAATTTCGTAGCCCCTTTTGCTTCATTCGTTGGCGCGAGCGCGTGGTGTGGATGTGGGTATGATGTAGAGAGAGCGGACGAAAGGCCGAATTGCGCTGCCGCCTGGCGCTAAAACGCGACGAGTAATTTGTAAAGCCGCCTCCCCGCGTTAAATGGGGAAACTCGAAAAGTTATAGTGCGCTCGGCGTTTCGTCAAACTAAATCGTCATTAAATTGTCCGTTACAGCTGTGGTATGTGTGCGCAAAGCATATTCGCAAATTAGATACAGGTCGCGCATTTGTCGCGCGTTTGATGTGTGTATTATACGTTGAATTTAGATTCAAATCATCGACAGGCTTAGGGCTTCCATAAAGGAATTAGATTTGCAACGTTTACAAGGTTTACAGCTGTTAATATGTTATGCTTCGGAATATAATTATACTAAGGATTTTGTTGATAATTTATACACAATTTATGTCAAATTCGGTTATTTATTAAATATATACTAGCCTTATTACTGAAACGCGCTTCGTAACTACCAATTGGTACAAAGTCTAGAGTAGGTTTCTGCGTCATTCTTTTCGAGACAGAGCCGCTATTCGCGCCGCCGAAAGTCGCCGCCGACGACCGCCGAAAACATACATAAGAAACTCGAGAACGTTATCGCGTTTGAACTATATAGAACGTTTTAGAGACCTTCTACATAGAAACTTATTATAGGGTTACATTTTCTTATTACTAATGGACTCTATCCGTAACAGTTATTACTAGTAATAATTCAATGTACGTAATATTATTGGATCATTATACAATAAAATATTGTACTTTTGGAATATTGTAAAATATTAATGCTGTTGAATAATGTATACACTGTTTAGTTTAATCAATTGGAGTCTTAAAGGTCGAGTAGATTTAGGGCAATGATAACAAATAACTTACTCCGTAATAGTTTTGGAGCATATATTGAGGTTCCTGTATCGATGTCTATCAGTTCATGTGTACATTTCTGCAAATCAGCGCTAATCTATATGGATTTATGTTCTACAAATAGAAACTTGTTAAATTAGTTATTCAAAGAATTTGATACACTTTTAGAGTGATAATAATACCTGTATCGAGATAAGAGGACTTAGATTTTTTACACGGAATATTAAGTAGCACATGTAAAATGATCCTACTGAAGAACATGAAATACTAGGATTACCTTCATGAAAGAAGATATAATAATATGATACCATATTTATATTTTTATGACACTTTAGATTGGCTTTCATCATATTTTTAAATAAAAATTAAAAAAAATTCTGAAGAAATAATAATTTTAGGCAGTTTAAGATAAAGATCGGCAAAAATTATACATCATGCTATTATACTCGATACCGTGAAATGAGGAAACTATGTAGAATTATAATGACGTTCGGAAGATATAATACTTGGCTTTCTGCAATCGCACTCTGAACTTAAGTTTACTTTGTAAAATTACTGAAATCTCTGAACGAAAATCTTAAAGTCTTAACTATCTTATCTTAATTTAATTATAATAAGCTTTCAAATCGCCCTTACCGAAAAATTAATAAAACTTAATGTAAAATTACGTTTGTAAGCAAAAAATCAAATTTCCAAATAAATCAAAGCCGAAACAAATGAGAGCCGCGAAAAAGCAGCTATACACACCAAGCCTTAATCGGATAGCCGTCAAGAAATGAAAAATAAGATCAAGAGCATAGAGTAACGGCCCTGCATCTTCGAATTTTCACTTGATTCTGTTATGTGCCGATGTAGCCAACGCTAACACATCCGCCTGCACATGTGCACATGTAAAGAGCCGAGAGTGTGTGTGTGTGTGTGTGTGTGTGTGTGTGTGTGTGTGTGTGTGTGTGTGTGTGTGTGTGTGTGTGTGTATACACGCTGGCTCGGGAACGCGCGGAAATTTATCCCAGCGTCCCGTACGTCATTCGCGCGTCATTCCTGCAGCACTATCATCTATTACCTTCGATCCTGATTAACTTCCTCGCGTGTGTGATCCATTGCGTTCTCTTAAATTATGGCAAGCGCGCCGCGTGCACACACTCCTGCTGCACACGCGTATGTACGCGAGTGTGCTGATGTCGCATCGTTGCCGCTGCCGCGCCTCGCCGATACTAAACAGATGATTGCCAACGCGCTGGAGCACGCTGGCTTTCCAAAGGAGCGTTATTAACGTAATGGGAAACTATTTTGCGCGACTCCTCCGGCTCGATGGAATTTATAATTCTACATCGGCGTAACGAATGAATGTTGCTTGGACAGAAAAATGACTTTGATGTGAATTTTTTAGTATCACTGAGAGATGTAGGATTACTCGTTATGAAGAATATTTATTAAATGTTGAGTTTTGTGGATAATTTTCAAAAAAAGCCTTACGTAATCTATGGACGGCCCCTTAAGAGGTAACTCGACTGATTTTTTACCAAAAACTCGAAAAAAACCGCTGCCAATTCACTGGCATTTAGCTTCCTCAAACTAAATTAATTGTTCTAATATAAAATTTTTTAGTCTTATGTATTTATTTTTAAATTGTTATATCTTTTCTTAAATAGAATCTCGAAAAATGTGTGCTGATTTATTAATGATTACAAATCCTACCTTGGATTCGTAATCAGCTGTCCCCAAAACCCCCTAGAAATAATTATTAGCCTATTTGTTAAAATTTGTATCAATCTGATCCGATATCTTGAATCCGCCATTTTAAATTTTTTCAAATCCGACCTCGGATTCGTAATCAGCAACCTCGAAAGCCGTTATACTATTACCTGCCAATAAATTTACCTTCGAAGACAAATGTGTACCTGTAAGGGTTAAAATTCTTTTTATTTTCAATATTTCATAAAAATATAAAATTAAAAAAAATTATATAAACTTAAATAAATTGATAGATTTTTATTATTAACGGAGTATTAAACTAGTTTAATATTATTCTATAATTATTTAGAAATTTAGATTATATAAGAATAACCAACCTACTTCCATGCTGTTATTAACAATAACGAAATAAAACATTATTTTTAAAATAAAAACTTTTGGTAATAAAATTTTTTTATATAAAAAGGTATTTTAATAAGCTCACTGTAAAAGCATTAAAGTTTATTTATTATAAGTAGTAAAGTATTATAAGTAGTAAAGTATCACTGTTTAAATAAAACACGACGTTTTTGTGTATAACAGAAAAAAGATAGTAACTTATTTAAAATTTCTGATCGGAAAGATAAGTAATTTTATACTTTGTCAAATGCATAAAAGATGAATCAATGATATTATTTCCATCATACCAAAATCCCGAGAACCGCAAAAAAAACAAAAAAGAAATCGAAAAACAACAAATATTTTTTTCAGCCCCCATCATTTAAAGAAAACAAAATCATTGAGACCTGAAACATTAATTTTGACCGTGAATGTTCAGAGTAATCTTCATACACATTCGACCACACACACACATGCGCGCGCGCGCACACGCACGCACGCACGCACGCACGCACACACCCACAATACACACACACGCTCACACACACATACATCCATACAGACATTTTCTACAAATAGTGTATTTTGACTCCTAAGGTCTCAAAACATATTTCTAACAAGGTTTTAGCAAAACTTTTTTTACCATCTCAAAGGTTCATCTATGCTGAAGTAAAATTGTATTACATATTTTTTATGTTTATAGTTTTATGAAAATTTTGAGACTTGCTGGATGTCAAAACTCTTAATTGTACCAAAGTTGAAGCTGGTTGAGTGTAACAATTTACATTGGAAAGCATACCAAATTAAAACTTTAAACGTGTTTTTCTCGAAACTTACTTTTCTAACTTTAAAAAGATCAAGATATTTTTGAAACTTCCAGATAATATCGGTTAAAGTATTTTGAAAAGAAGTTAATATTTTGTTTTAAGGTATTCTGATGTTAAATATTTTATTCGTGAATTATAAGTGTGAAAACATGTAGTTTCTTTTATATTTTTTAAAGTTCAAAAATGTTTTATTCATTTTAGACCATTGAGTTTAAACAATTTGAAAAATATTAACTTTCGTTCATTTAGAGTTGAAAAATATTTTTATTTATTTAAAATAGGTTCAGTTAAATTGGTGTGCGCGAGGAATTATTAAATAAACCCTTATTTGTATCACAAAAATACCTATGCATTGTCTTCAGTCACTTTTAGTAAAAAAAAAATTTTGTGCAAAATTCTCAAAATTCTTTTGCAACCATCTTCAATGATACCAAATGTTACCGAAGTTTTAATATTATTGGACGAAAGGGAGAGGTTTCTTAAAAATAAGTGGACTTCCCCCTTAATAGATACAAATTGAAAACTTAAACCGCACGACACTGGCTGATCACCCGACTTTTAGGTTATAGTAAGTTTTCAGGCGTGTACGATGTTTATACGGCCATTATATACTAACGAAGGTTTTCTTTATTTTTACAGCAATGTTTATACTCAAGGCCTTTTTATATTTTAGTTCCTAAAAACTCTTTCCATAAGCTAGAATTTCATTAAATAACCTTTTGTACTTCCTCTGTTTCTCTTATTTTTTATTTTTATCGTAAGTACTACGCGAATTACTTGTTACAAGCAATTATTTCTCTCAGTGTGTGTATTTCATAGAAACTATCGTTCTATTATAATTCAAGAATGTGATTTTCTTACTTAATAATACGTCAGTTTCTGTTCATAGTGCCTTTGAGATGTACTAAAGTTATAAAAGGCAGGCTTATTAGTCAGTAGCGATTACTCCAAATCTAGAGCGATCAGCATTGTTCGCGAAACTTGGCTTAACAGATTGGAGGAAATTGAGTTCCTCTTCGACAATTAGGAAGGTCGTTTTGCGGTTCAAGATCTATATGCCTCACGCAAGTTTTCGCGTTAAATCATGAAAGCTCCTGACGTAAATTGCGATAACGGCCAGACTTTGTCCACTTAAAGTGAGGACATTCGGAAAACGTGCGAACAATTGCATTAAATATGCATTACTTTCAGTTTCCGCAGCTCTCTGCCTGATTAAGATATGAATTTTGCACCCGAAACTTATTGCAGACGAAGCTTTATTAATAAATCATTGCTGTCGAGATTCAGCGAGATACTTACCCATACATTCGAGAATAGACGTTGAGTATCACAATTTTCATACAATTCATACTTTTTATCCATGTTTCATTAGTCATTATTTTGTATATTTACGTCGTTTTGTATGTAAAAGCCATTTTGGCGTTGTAGCCAAAAATTAAAAAATATCTCGAGTAAAAAGTTCCGTACAGAATCACAATCTCTCAGAATTTCTTTGTTAATATATATGTCTCACATAAGAATTGGCTATCGGGGTCTCGAGCATTGGCTCATATCCATTTCTATTGCTGCAGTCTGAAGAAGTATGGAGATTCGCGAAGAAAGTATAAATAAAGTTGATTCTATCGGTCTCGCACAAAGTAGAAAATAGAATATGATTGTTATCGCAATATCGCGCGCTATTTCAATAGTTCTTTTAAGCCAGTTGGGGGCCGTCCATAAATTACGTGAGGTTTAAAGAATTTTAGACCCTCTTTCCCCCCTACGATAAGGCATGTTCACTTATTTTCCTATGTATTTAGTCTACACCCTAAGATTAATAGAGACCCCCTCCCCCAAAAGTCTTACATAATTTATGGAAAGGGAAACGTGTTCCTTATTTAATTCTTTCAAGTACTTTCAAAGGTTCTACCAAATGTTCTTAACAAAAAACTTATTATTACAAATCTTAAATTACTTTTTCATACCAAGAAACAAGTAAAATGTCATATCTCCAAGACGTGAATTTGGCTTTGGCTGGTGTTTTCTGATACATACAAATTAAGCATATTAACCGTTGTTCCGGCACAAAGCAGGATTCACGAGAAGAGAAATTAATAATTCAATCACAGTTTAAACTTTCAAAATTATATTTATTCAAATGCCTACCCAAAATATTCCTGTGACGCATTTACGCTACAAAAGCCGATGCTGTCCCTAATAGTCACACGATGTGAACCATACGAGAGTCTAAACTGCACTGCCTTGTAGTTGTCGAGAGCGCCAACGCTGGCCCTTTTTTTACGACCTTCTTTCGGGAAATGCACTTGAGACAAAAAACACATGCTCAACCTTTACGCGTAGCCGATTTCATTTGGTTCTCTTTCTTTTATAACGCTGTAGTTAATACATTGCATCATTTCAGCACTGCATATTCATTTATTATCAATTTCACATTATTATATTCGCCGTCAATTTTACTTTACAATAATTATCATTATTTCTGTCAGTAACACCCGTACTTTCTCTTAGCAGGCCCTTTTTCACGAGTTTTAAGCACCAAGAAAAATGTATTAATTTCAAGCTACCCGTGTAAATGACTTTGGTCCACGTCCCTGCCATCTTAATCCACTGTGCAGCGTCTCGAAATTTCGCCCATTGACGATCTCCCTTGCAACAATGCTAAACTAATTTCGGCGCATACAAGGACACCGCCCGCGTAGCCCTCCTTCGGCTTTTCGCGCTGCGCGACGCATCGCTGCTTCACCAGCGCCGTAGCGGCATCAGAGACGAGACTCTCCGGATAGTGTAGCGTCTCTGACTTTCGCGCTGCGGTATCCCCGTCCATTAATGAAAATCGATGCAAGCAGCTATACGTCCTCCTCGTCAGAATCTCACGGCGAATGCTTGTATTATCGGGGCGAAGTTACCCGCGCCGGACGCAAGATCGAGCTCAGCAGCGTCTCTGGGACGCGACGTACAAGTGTCGTCGTACCTATGGGGGAAACTGACATTTCGACGTAGACCGAAGAGCGGCCAATTTCATTTCGATCATTCGATAACCGCACAGCCCCCGGAGAAACGGTAATTAGTTTACTTTTTGCGCGGAGCGCTTAAAAAGTAATTAGCCCTCTCGGCTGCTCGGCATGTCCGAGCGAGCGGGTATAATCCACGCGCGATTTATTCAGTGTTTTGCAATTAAAGTTTTTTAATTAAAATCGAGGACAGTGTTAGCCGGTTGCTGTGTTTAGCCGGTTCACCAAGAGAGCAAACTTCGTCTAACGGCTGGGGGGAGCTGCGTTGATCAAAGCTTCGCTCGTGAAAATGCAGGGCTCAAAGTCGATGCGGAATTCATTGTTGGGAGTTGACTGTGATTGCTCTTGGCTGCACTAGGCTTTGTCTCCTACGAGCCTTTGCCGCTGACATCTTACGAATTCGTATTTTACGGATGTAAGGGGGGATATGCGTAGAGCGCGAATATTGAACTACGATGGTTGAAAATGCAATTCACGGAGAAAAGAGTTACATGAACAATAAAATATAAGGTGATAAACCTAATATGGCTTACCATAGCTATCCTATCTATTACTCTAATTAGCCGGTAAATATAGCTGATGCATTGTGTATATTATATCAGTAGAAGCTATTTCATCGGAAATTTTTCTCTGGGAAGCAACAGGGGACCAACCTGCAGTGTATTTTGTCTTACGACCGCGTAAGTGAATTCGTCACTATACTTTTGAACAAGTAATTATATTTACTGTGATATTAAATAAAGAAGTTGGTTCAAGCCGACTCTGCCCTTGATGTTACTACGTATTGTCAATTTTTCTGTAACACGGTTTATTTTATCTTTCGGTTATGTACTTTTTTAGTATAATACGATATGTGTCTACATATTCATTCTACCCAATACGGCCCACGTAATCGAAAGCATGCAAAATTTGTATCTAATGACCACCCTTAGAATTTATTTAACTGTTCAAGGATAAGAAATATATATTTGTTACAAAAGAGACTTACACTGTTGATTAATTTGTGGAAAATAATAAATATATGTTTAAGTAATTTTTGCGTTTTGAACTTTATTTACCTATATCCTTAAAAATACGCTTAGGTCTTACTACAACCAACAAAGATGATTGTATCTACCCAGAATGCCCAAACCTTGTTTAAATTAATGAAATGTATACTTTCAACATTTATCTATATCATTTCATTATTTTTAACCCATGCCGATACAAATATTTGCTTTTTATGAGTGATTGAAGAATAAAAACTAATAACGGGCCATATCGTGTATACGTGAAACCCAATATATTTCACTAGCTGTTAATTTTCAAAACTCTATACAATTTCCCTATATGCATATTGTCAAATAATAAAAAGAATTTCTTATGTTTATTTCTATAAACAGTTAATAATATCTGTAATTTAATAGTTTTAAAACCTCAATACCTCTCTCCTACGCGACACAATATATTACTATAGTCAATACCATATATATTGGAAAGCTTTGCCGCGTGCACGTTTCTAGGCGACGCGATAAATAAATTTACGACGGTGATTTGACTCCTTTTGACATTCCGATTTACTATTTCGTCAGAAATTCTTTTTATTATTATTCTTTGGAGAACACATTATTTGACAAACTATAAGCTCATAAAAAGAAATTCGGCTGGCTCCTTTAAGTATGTATAGCTGGATTTCTTGTGTGAGAATTAGTCTTATCATTGCTTTCGATTAGCGCTTTCAAAGCTTTATAAGTCTGAGGTTAGAATATCGACATACCAAAACATAAACAAACCTTACGACTAATATTGCGGTCATAACGATTCCGTATCTATATAAGAAAATAATAGTCACAATAAATAATAGTATTAACTATACATTATTCTTCTTATTGCACCTACACGCAGTATAGATCGCGCAACCAAATTCTACTTGCTCCAGAAAAACAGTCTTCTCAGTGATATACCCTACACTCCTCATTGATCAAATAAATATCTCGGTGCGTGCGCGTAAATGCACGGTAGAGCATATAGAAGAAAGTCGTCGACGGTAAGGAGATTGAATTATCTACAATCCGCTTCGATTTGGGTCGGATCGCACGCTGCACTGCATAGACTAAAGAGAATAGGTGGAGGGCTTCGATTGCGTCGCGGGGAGTGAGAGAGAGTGTGAGCGAGTTTACTTTGGTGGGATTCGCGTTGTTATCGAAACTATCTAAGGCGAATCGATACTGCGGAGCTGCACGGGAGCGCAGCGCGCGCGTATATACCGCCGCAACAACAGATCGGAGAACAAGCCTCGATAGCCGTTTCGAAATACTACGCTATGCATCGTGCGCGCTATCGTTCCCGCCCTCCCCTACACCCACAACTCTCCAAGAGGGGCAGCAAAAAAGAAAGTGGGGGATGGAGAGCGCGCGCCGATATCGATGAAATGCAAAAAGGGATGGATAATGCTGACCCCCGCGCGCCGTATCACCTTACTCCACCCTAATCAGATCGCCACTCTTTTCTAGCTTATAAGGGGAACTTTGCGAGAGCGAGAGAGGGCAGACAACGACTTTTTTTTTCTACCCTCGATACTTTAGATCCCGACGAATAGCGAGATAAGCTGTTCTCCATGAGATTAGGGGAGCGTCAAAACTCGAGGTTATAGCCGCGATAAGCAGCTTAATCGGCAATTAGACGAGCGCTGTATATCCAGGTCGTATTTATTCAAATAATAAATGAAGGAACAATTGCGCGTGAAAAGAAGAACGAATGAAAGATTCTTTTTTGTTAACGTATTCCAATGCATAAAGTACATCAACGGTATACCGTTTAACTTACAAAATGGGCTTTTCTGAAAGAGCGCGCTTTTAATCAAGCCAAAGTAAAGCAGAGAATAAAAGTGTGATTTCGTAACTCTTAACGGCTGCATAACAAAGGAAATTACGAATACTGATGGTGTTCCGAACGGGCCCGCGCGCGTACAATGAAAAAGCTGATCTCTCTCCGCCCCCTTCTCTCGCGCTGGCATTTGAACCCCGTTGTTCATTCGCGGAATAATCAGAGTATTATCGTCGGGAGCTCGTTCTCGACGACCCCGGAGCAAGACGCTTTCGTTTTCGCTTTGTTGTTACTCCAGTGGGTGCATAGGTATGTATGTCTGCATGTATATGTATAAGTGCTCGAGCGCGTACAGCATGAAAATTCTAATGGCGTTGGTGAGCTTTATACATTTGGGCTGCTACATCTCTTCCTTCGCTTCTCTTTCTCTATCTCCGTCTCTCTTGCTCTCTTGGGCGCGAGTGCACGACTCTCCGCAGTCCGGAATCGCGCGTGAACGGTGAATTATGTGCCCGGGGACTCTTAAAGCTCCTCTCACGTAATGAGAGTGTCTGCTGGTAGAAGAAGAAGAAGAAAGGAGCTTGAAGAAATAGAAGCAGCAGCTGCCGCAGCACTAGTAGCAGTAGAAGAAGAAGCAGCGACAAAATAAGAAGCTAATCATAGTTGCAAAACAAAATTATTTATTTTGTGATATAGTGTAAAACTGGCTAAGCAAACTGAAGGGAGTAATTCAAACCAGTTACATCTAAAAATTAAAAATTGCATTAAGCGAGATGTTCTATGAAGGATAAGTTTATATATTAGGATCCACCTGTTCTTTTTAGTAATAATATAAATATCAGGTGAAATATACATATAGGATTATAATTATATACGAATTTAAAAAGATATAGCTATAAATACCATATGCGTGTACCTAATGTAGACCCTTTTTATGTTATATTGCTCTACTCTTGAAAGCAAGTAATTTTAATGTCAGCTCGGCTTAAAAATAATGAAATAGCCTAGATAACTTGTTAAAACTTAATAAGTTTTCTTTATTTAATTTAATTTAAGACATTTAAGAATATCCTCTTTATCGATCTGAGGAAGATCTATGCGTTTTAAATGAATATACGAAGCGAATTAAAAGTATAAATGCATATAAAGAACAGATATTTATTTATTATCCTTAAAACTTTATATATTTGCTATCACATAGGCTAAATTAGGAAAGATCGATATGCATATACACATTTCCTCTTATAATTGAAATACAAATAGGCGGTCAATAAAATGAACTGTATGCGATTGAAGAGCTGACGATACGCAGTAATACCGAACATAATGTCGACTTAAGTCGATGCCTTCAATTAATATTGCAGTATAGATAATAATTATAATGATAATATCACTGATCAACCTGTAAACTTTCAGTGCATCATTTGATACAGAACTTTCATCAGCTGATAAATATCAAGACTTGATAGAAATATATTTAAACCATATGAAAATCAACAAACACTACCAAAGAAAGTATAGACACTAGTAAATATGTATTATAAGCCTATTAGAAATTACATTTCAGAGCAATTTTTTGCGATAATAACTATTTTTAAATTATAATTATGAGTTCGGTACTCAATACGTCAAAATTACAGTGACGAGTCAACTTGAGCATTCGTGAGGCAAAATCAGTTGATCCTCATTTGCTTTTGTGAGGTAATTCCCGCGTCAAGCAGCTTCTAGTTACATCATCATTCACATATTTCATGAGCCATATACCGTCTGAATTGCGTAATAGGTCGACATTGGGTATACAGGCCATATCCGATCGAGCCTCACCTGAACTGTTTTTTTTCCAACTAATGCCAGCGTTCCAGGCGAAATTCATTAACGATTCTTCGCTCTCTTCCTCTCTCTCTCTCTCTTCTCGCATCTTCCTTATCGCGTACTTGAATCTCCTCGGCACAGCACGATAGACTACGAGCCGTATATATATGTATGTATATAGAAGGAAAGAGAGAGAGATGGGCTTCTCTCGCTGGAGGCAGCCTCCCCCTCTGGCCGAGCCCGCCGACAACCCTTACACTTGACGCTTCGGCTAATGGTAATTTTATAGATTTACTCGTGGCGGATACACGCTACCGCCACCGCCGTGCTGCTCTAGAAGCCCGCTAATTTACTCTAGCCACTGAGACGGCAATAACGAGGGGGTGGCGCACGGCTTGAAGCTCGACTGCCGCCGCCGCTGCTGCTGCTGGGGCTAGATGGGAGCTGGTCGTCGGTACACTTTATACAAAGATCCTTGCGAGAGTGCCGGATTATATTGTACCGCAGCGCCGCCCTGTCCTGCCCGCTCTTACAATTAATAAGCTCATTATGACTTTGTAGATTAATTCGAAATTAAACGCCCGGGGTTCTTCGCTTTGCTTTTTTCTGTTTACGCTTTGGTCGTGGAAAAAAGTGCGTCATCGTGGATTATCTATGGCTCGGGACTGAGACATTCAGATGCGTAAAAGAAGCAGTTTATTTTCGAAATCTTTGAATTTTTTATAAATCCCGTCATTGGAATTATCTGATTTGAGCTGTGCTATTAATAGCACACTTATTAAGGCACTTTTCTTCGTGGATCAAAATTATCAAGATTAGCTTCTAATAACTTAATAACTAAATAATTTAATAACTACTTAATAACTTCTCGTAACTGTATTATTTTCTTATAGACATAAAACGAAAAATTTAAATATGCGCTCTTATTTTAAGTGAATTTTCTCCATCAGTCCATTATATGTCTTGGAGAGTTCGAATAAGCTACTCACAAAAATCTTCTCTGTATGGATGCGTGTACGTACGTGCGTATGTGCGTGCTAAAGCTATGTTACAAATTGAGCGTACGAGAGCGTACATACCGTGGTTGTGATCCCATGTGCTCGGCGGCGATGAATGAGATCGCTAATAAATGAAGCTCACACGGGATCGTAGGCGCGGGATCTGCGCGTATATGCGGAGTTTGTGCGACGGGCTTTGTGTGTGTGTGTGTGTGTAGGGGGGAGATATAAATTTCGGTTTTACGAAAAATTTTTAATGGTAATTCTGTTAGCTTTTGGGGTTAGATCGTTTTACGCAATAAAGATCTCATAAAATCATTCATTTTGAGACCGGAAATTATGTGAAATATGGCATTTTGCTTCCTCGTGGAGGAAGCTTTGTGATGATAAAATAAAAGTTAAGAAGAATTATAAAAACATGTTTTGAAATTTATGATTTTTATGGGTTTTATGTGGTTTATGATTTTTATGATATTTATGCTTTTTACATGTTTTATATGGTTCATGATTTTCATGGTTTTAGAGGTTCGGGATTTTATTGATTTGATGAGCCTTATAATTTTTATGAGTTTTAAGGGTTCTTTGAAGTTTATTATTTTTATGTGTTTTATGAGGTTTTTAAGTTTTATGAGATTTTTAAATTTTATGGGTTTTAAAGATTTTCTTGGATTTATAATTTTTATGGGCTTTCTAATTTTTTGGGTTATATGCGGTTTATTATTTTGATGTGTGTGTGTATGTGAGTGTGTGTGTGTGAGAGAGAATGTGTGTGAATGTGTATGTATACGCGTATGTGAGTGTGTAACTGTGAATATATATTAAGAAATTTAGTAATACACTAAATTTTAACCAAAAAAAATTACATAGAGGGTTTTGCAACTCTTAGTTAATCCATAAATGATGCGCGACCTATTAATGTGCGTATTCTGTTTGTGTATGGTTGTTTCGAAATGTGTTCCTTAGTTTTGATGCCTTGTCCGTCCCAAGAGCTTTATTCAAAGAAAGTTGTATTAAAATATTCACAAATTAAAATGCAACCGATTACTATTTGTAACTCTTATATACATTTTGTAAAATAAGTTCACATATACTTATTTATTAGTATTTTCTACAAATAATTAGTTCATGATGCACTTCTACTACTGTACCTTTATTATACGTCTTGTCCATCCAGCGAAAACTTCTTTAGAGGAGCATTCAGTTGAAAAAATAAATATTTAAATCGAATTTGTCGTTTAAAAAGACAGAGGAATTACTTTTTTCTTAATTTCACATGCATCTGGTGCATTTAAATAAACAAACTACTAAAAAAATATATACGGCACAGATGTCTTATCCGTCCATAGATTACGTTAATTGTATTAAAACAATCCAAGGCGGTAGCATGATCGAATACGACAAATAGGTAAATAACAACATTTTAACCTATTTAAGCGTAGATCATAATCGTTCGTATTCTATAATAAACGATGCAATTTTTAATTTGTGCTAAACAAGAGATACTTCATGTAAGATTATATATATCAAACAATATTAAATGAAAGTTATACACTCTAATAATTCGTAATTTAAAAGATTTGGTTACAAGAAACTTTCAACATTGTAATATTCTTTTAACTACATAAAAGTGTTTTTCGATCTCGCCCATTTTAATTTTCTTTATTTATACGATTAATATTATTAAATCATATTCTTTTTCTTTTTTTTTTTTAGACGGGTTAAATCTGACGGCCCCTTAGGGGATTTAAAATTATAAATTTTTAATTTGTTTCAGGTCGCGTTTTTGTTTATTTTATTTTTCGTCCTATATTTTACACACGGCGGATGCATCTCCAACCAGCTCCACACTATCCGGCTGTGCGGACCCAGTCGGGTGTGCCTTAGATAGCATTTCCTACCCCCCTCGAAAAAAAAAGAAGAAAAAATCATATTTTTTATTTTCGGTTTCAAAGACTTTATTTTTTTTTTAAATAATACTTTTAAAAAGAGCCAACTTTTTGACAATCACCCGAATCCTGCTTCTGTGCGGGAGCGCACGGCGAGCTAGAGCGCACGGTCCTTCTACTTTTTGCTTTGAACAATGTGGTAACACTGACTAGATTGGTACTAAGTCAAGAGGACTGCCGCTGATTATAAGGAAGAGACGCACGACACAATTGCACACCATCCATTTAGAAATTACTTATTTATTACGTAATACACTTATAAAAGAAACTTTAAAATCAATACAACAAGCAGAGCACACAAAGTCCGGGTCATAGATTTTGAAGAAACTTTTGGAATTGTTTTCTGGTACATAAAAATAAAGCCCAATACCGGTAGTGTTATCAAATGGGTCATGAATACCTGATATGGAGCTAAAAACATTAGTATTGCTCGTATACGAAATGTTAGAAAGATATATATATATATATATATATATATATATATATATATATATATATATATATATATAATATCACGGATTTTTATGAAACTTAAGATATCGTCTTTTAGAAGACGATATCTTAAGTTTCATCAAAATCCGTGACTCATACTTTATGCACTCTCTTTGTAAGTTTGAGAAAATTTAATTAAATGCGTATTTTATAATTTTAACTTTTCAAGTATAATTCAAAACAATCATTATCAAATCCGTTTCTGTGGAAATCGTATTATCGAAGTAAACGTATTATGGAAAATATAACGCGAGGGGGGTTCACAACGATATAAAGGCTCTGACTACCCAGTGGTAAAATTGATCAAAGTTTACTTTTCTCTGTCAGTAATGTTCAATGTTTGCGGCAGTATACAAAATTGCTAAAATAAACTTATTCAGTTTTAATTCTGAATGCCTCAAGTATAATATCAATAAAATAATGTTAATAAATATCAAGTTTCTCAATTATAAAATTAAGAACAATCATTAGCGATAAATAATCTTAAAGTCCACTAAAGCCACTGGATTATCCAACAGCCGAAAGAAAGAACACAAAAACTGGCCGTCTCATCATTGAATCGAACTCCGCGCCATTGGGATTAATGAAGACCCGAGTGCAGAGGGAAAAGGAGAGAAGCATTAGAAAAGGATGTTGGTTTAACAAGGGCAATCAGCAGGTTCCTTCTCCCCGCGTATATATACAGCCTTCAATAGCAGCGGCGGCGGCAGGATTTGATCCAGCCTTGGCAATCGAGGGCTGTTAGCCGCTACACGCGGACGTCGGAGAATGTCTTGCTAAATCTCAGCGCTTGTTCTCGAAGGAACCCATAAGCCAACGCGATATATAACCCCCCCCCCCCCCACACACACACACGTGCACACACACATAAAGACACTTTAACTTTGGAGACTCGGCGAGCGAGCTCTTTTCCTTCCCTCCGGAGGCAATATCGCGCACGTAAATCTGCACTGGCCGGCCAGACTTCGGTCATCCGGCCGAGCTCGAATCCTTCTCAATGGCGATAACTGACTTGTCAGGTAGCCCCGATGGCAGTCCAGATCTCCCGACTGTGTATGTATATATCTGTAGCCGGCCGAGCTGATCGGAAGACGTTTAGATCGAAGAGCGAGGAGGACGACCCTTGTGTGTCGTACTTTATCCGACAAATTCGCGCCTTCGCTTGTCGCCCGCGCGGGGGAGCCGCGATTTCCAATAAGGTTTAAACGACTCTCTTTCTCTCTCTCTCTCTTCCTTGCTCTCTGTCTCTCTCTCACGGACTATGAAATAAAATGGCTTATATATAATGAACGACGCGGAAAGAGATCGAGAGAGCAGAGACGCTCTTCCTTATCTTAATATTCCTGTCCTCGCCTATATTTCCCGAGATTAGTATCTTCCGGCGATATATCGGCCGGTAAAGCCTTCTCTCTCTCACTCCGCGTTAGAAGGTTTAGCTTAACGCCGGGCGTGAAAATGACCGAGTCCCCATTATGAAAAACTCGTGCTCCCTTTTATGACTGGAAGGAGCACGATTTCCTCTGGGGCTCCATAACACTATAGTCCTCTTTTAGTACTAGATAAGAGGTGTTTACTGTATTCTAATCCAAAATTCTAACTACTAGAAGACCCATATAATAGACATTGTTTTTTAAAACGTGCAGAAAATCTTACTGAAAACATAGGATAGTAGTAGCTATAGTATTTAGAAAATAGTACAGAAATATAGGTCTGACCCACCCCGCCCGTTACTACTTACTCGCACAATGATTTCTTTATTGCTCCGAGAGAAATTGCAAACGATTTGACGAGAAAGCAGTAATTATTTCCAACAACAGTAGAGAATTAAGTTGGACAGATAAGCTCTAGATTTGTGCACAATGAATTTGAAAAAAGTGCGATAATCTTGAGGAACAACTCGTGACCCATAAGTCGACTTTTTAAATGTAAATGCGCACAAGCGGCATAAACAGAGAGGCCACAGATCCAGCAAGTAAGCAAAGGAGACGGCAAACAAGAAATAAAAAAAGGAGAAGATAAAGAAAGAAAAAGAGAGGCAAAAAAGACAATAGGAAAGAAAATAAAAAATTCTGAAAGCCCCTCGCGACACCTTCTACATGATAGCGTAATGAAGAAATCTAGAATGTAAGGCAGTGCGGTGCTCGGGCTCTCGTTGCGTCGTGGCTTTCCAGCTTTCCGACCACGTAGACTCGCAGCCGGCGTTCTGCGAGGTCTCTTGCGTAGGCGGCTACACGAGCGCCCGCGCGCGCGCTAGTTTGTTTTCCTTTTCACTCGTGTTTCTCTCTTCTAACCATCCGTTTGACCCTCAGCAGCACCAGCACAGAGAGCCACCAGCAGCAACGGCAACAGAGGCAGCATCCAGCAGCAGCATCCAGCACTTGTATAGAGCCTCTCCTCAGTCTATCGCTCTGTCTCTTTCTTCACTCCGGGCGCTTTCACTGTGCCCATTACCTTTGTTCTTTTCCACTTGCATGGAGACTTTCTCGCTCTTACTCGCAGCTCCTTCTCACGTCTTTCGTTCTCGTTCGTTTTCGCGGAAAAATTCTACTTTCTTTCTCTCTCTCTCTCTGCCACGAGCTCGGCCCCCTTTTTTTTCGCTCGCACTCTTTCTCGTCTCGTACGTCTTTCCACTTCATGATCTCGTTTTCTCTCTCTGTCTTTCTTTCGAGGTTGGGCACCTGCGGATACACCGAGAGAATATGGTGGGCTGCCACCGCCGCCGCAGCCACCGCCGCTGCCGCTGCTGCTGCTACTTTGGAGTCAGCGCGGCACTCGACCTCAACAACCCAACAATATGTGCGGAAGATTACCTTATTTGTTACGTTCATCTAACAAACCGCAAACAGCGAGAGGAGAAAAGAAAGAGAGGAAGAGAGAATACCCCGGGGAAAAATTCAGCCGTGAGCCACGGAATAAATAAGGACGTCCACGGGCCAAAACGACGCATGAATCTTTTATTTCCATGGCTGGTGAAAAACAACGAGGTGTCAATTGCTATAAGGATAATGCCCCTTTTGTCTACGTGACTAGCACACGCTTAGACCATCGGACCGAATGATTCTGAAAGCATCGCCGTTTCCTTTTGACTTTCTATCACTATTGTTTTGTAAAGATTTTCCAGCTATACTGCTTATTAAATTTTACCTTAATACATTTCAATAATTCAGATATTAATACTTTATTTAGTCATTTATTCATTAATCCATTATAAAATAATACTCACAAATATTATCTAATCTAAGACATAACGTTCAAATATTATAAATGGCAAGAAAATTTTGTTCTCACTTTTGACTCATTTTGTCAACTTTTCTTTGCCACTTGAGTTAAAACAGAAAAAAATGAACCTTAAAACGTTAATTTTGACCGTGTATATTGATAGATATGCTGATTAACACACACACACATACACACAAGCACACATAAACACACGCACGCACGCACACACACAGATACACACACATACAAACATTTTCTAAAAATAGTATATTTTGATTCCTAGTGGTTCAAAGCGTGTTTCTGAAATAATCTTCTCATAACTTACTTACCATCACAAAGATTCTACTATGAAGAAACAAATCTTTTTCTAACAGTTTTAAAAAAATGTTAACAGCACCTACTTGCTTTTAGTTTGATAAATGTAAGACTCTTAATTATAAACCTCCTACTTATCAGAAAATTACCCATAGATACACGTGCATACGTACGCACGCACATCCATATATGTGTGTATATTATACATACATACATACAGATATTTTTGAAAATTCGATTTTATCTTACTCAAGAATCTCGAAACCGTCAAAATGTTGTATTCTAAACTATCTCTTTCTCTTTGAGAAAACAAAAAAAAATTATATATCTTGGTAGAAAATTATCTAATTTTATTCAGGATTACAGGTTATTAAGCAGGACGCTTCCATTATAAGCAGAGAATCTAGACAAAACAAGATAATATTCTACGGGATATTTTTATAAGCCTTTTACAATAAATAAGAAGCGACTATTGTAGAAGTAACAATAATTACCTAAGTCATACTTTTTGTAGAATGATTTCATTTTTAAGCACATTAATTTTTCATAGTTTGTTCAAACGGAAAATTATTGTTTAAACAGATTAATTATTCAAAAGAGTCAGTGTATTTATAGTATTATATAAAGTTATAAAAGCCGTAGTTCCTTTTCCCAGGAAAATTCCAATTAAATATTCTAAATGCAAGCTTAAATTGCATTGCAAGAACCCATCTAGTTACCTTTTTCAACCCAGACAAACACCAAAGCTAGATTTGCATAATATACATTGGAATACGGCTGGTAAACCATTTTTTCATTGATTATTACGCGCTGTTTAGTGAATTATAAACCGCGTCCTCGTCTCAGATCTAATTAATTCAAAGAACGATAATTCCAAAAACTTCAACGCATATCTTGACACTTACACGATTCTCCCGAAAATACAAAAATAACAATAATGGGTGAGTTATGCGGTAGCTCAAGGCAAAAAAAAAGAACGAGCAGAGCCCGGGTCGTAACGTCGTAAATTACACGTCGTTTCGTGGAAGAGAGTCATCAGTTGTCGTTTCGCGCTCCGCGCGTCCCTTTCTCCTCCTCTTTCAAACGAGAGCCCGGCCGTTTCATGCTTTTTAATTAAGGCAAGGGCTGGCGACTCCGGCGATGCCTTATCTCGGGCGGTGCCATACGCCTCCTGATTATTCGCGCGCTCGCTCTTACACGCGTGCGTGGCCGGGATATGTGCGTGGCACGCATGATTCGTTCGTAGGCACGGCGCGGGGAGCCAGCGCTGGCGTGTTAAGACGCGAGGCACGCGCGCTTTGCTGTGTATATAATACGCGCTTTCTAGGGAGGAGTGTGTGTGTGCGCGCGCGCATGGCTCCAACCTTTGTGCAGAACTTAATCACGTTAATGGACAAAAAAGGCTTATCGGAGTCTTGCAAAGCACGAGCGCGAGCTACGCGCTTTGAAAGAGCAGCGGCAGTCGTGTGTCGCCGCCCTGCACGTGTACACACCGTGCGTGCGCTCGAGTGTGTATGTACACGTAAGCGCACTGTGCTTTTGCCGCGGCTGTCACGCAATTTAATACACGAGAGCCGCGCCGCGCTGAATATAATAGTGCGCGCCGAGGAGAAATGTTGACTTGGACGTTTTATTACGTTTAGCTTCTCGCCTCGTCTGGACACTTGGTCGCACCCTATTTGCTCTATTTTGCTCTCTATCTTTCTCTAGCATACACACTCACTTTCTCTCCCTCTCTGTTTAATACGTGATATTATCACGATTTTTGCGGCTTTTTCCCGTACTGAATTATACCTTGTCTGCTTTTGCTTTTTATATTGCGAGAAACAAAATTAGAAATATATACAAAAATAATTATGCTAGAATCCCTTTAAGGGGGCTCTTTTGCTATATATATGGGTGATTTGTAGTAAACTGTTGAATTTTGTGTCTTCGATAATCTCCATACGAGATAAACATTATATAAGTCTTTAGGTACATGGTTTTCCATATAAAAATAGAAAAGATTCAAATTTTTTTATCACATAGAGTGATCATAAACTATATATCATAAAAATTATAGACCGTATAATGGTTAAAGTGTCGCCTTTGTGACATTTTCTTAGTTGAAAATCTGCTTATTATAATGATATATAGAATCTGACGAATTATCTGTTAATACGAAGTCCAAAAATGTTTTTTATTCTGACGAGCGATTTTAAATGTCTAATAGTGACTTAAGTAGTTCTTTAGATTATCAGCTCATGGTACTATCTTTTATACTCAATTACGAGATACATTTAAAAATAGAATGGGCTGTCGGGTACTATTTTCATAAATTTTAAACATGGATCATTTATAAAAAATAGGATTGGAAATTTAATTCAATCAGCTCCGTGATATTGAAATCCCGGCTGCGACATAAGCTATATTAAGCCACAAATTTTTTATTTGGATTTAGGAAGCGTACAGATAGCTAACTTTTTACTCCTGAATCTGAAAAATCGAATTTGTGAAGAATATGTCACCTTCGTAACATGTCAAAATAATTTTTCCCATGTTAAATCCAATAAGTATTTAGTTTCAAAGCTAAAAGTTTTCCTATCATAATTACGTACTTTAATTTTTTTTGCAACGTAATGCAATGATACACATTTTTAACTAAAGTTAAAATTTGAAATATTTCGAACCCCAAATTTGACAGTTGACTAAAATATATAAAAAGATCATACTAATGGTTTATAAATGTATACGTGTTTATTTATAAATAATTAACTTTCTCTTCTTACATGTCAATTTTTTTATAATTTTCTTCCTTTCACTTTGTAGGTAAATATTTGAAGAAAATAATAAGCTGATATTCACTATCTATATCATAGGATATTTATAAACTTTTGTATGATTTCTTTGTTTTATGTTGTACATATAGCGAAAGCCTCCTTTAAAACTCATGGGTCCTAACAAAACAAGAAAATTTGAGAAGAATATTCTGGAGGAAGGTAGTCAAGAGTACAGGAGAGTTGAGAATTTTGCACAATCAGGAAGTATACGAGTTACACGGAAAACCAAATATTACTAGCGTGATTAAGTTTTAAAGACCATAATAAGCCAAACATGTACCTGGAATGCAGGATATGAAAACGCCACACTTAGGTACTGGTAGGGAATTCAGGAGGCGTAAGATTCCCAGCTACCAAAACAATTATATTAAAGGGGTGTGAAAGAGTTCCATACGCATTGTTTAGCACGGAAATTTTCAAAACAGTTTTCCGGCTGCAAATAACCGAACCTTTTGAAAATTAAACCAGACAATGCTTATAAAAATTCTAAGGGCATAGTAAGCTACTTTTTTTTAAACTTATGCAATCTCGAGTAATTATTTAAGATAAAGAAGTCGATAACACAGATCCCTGAAAATTTTTTTCAATTTTTGAAAAAAACGACTTACTATGAAATTCTCGATTATATAAAGATTATCTGGTTCAATTTTCAAAAGATTCTGTTATTCTGTTATTATCTGGATTCAAAAAGCTTGTTTAAAAAATAGCTTTTCACTTCCCCTTTAAATGAATTTCAGACTTATATCACGGACTTATAATCATCGAGTATTATCTATGATGATTATATAATAGATTGCTGCTGTCATGCAGGTATGATAGCTACGACAATAGAAGTAATATAACTGCTACAATTGCCAACTGGTCTATGAAGTTTGGATAGCAAATTTTATCAATCCATTTTTCAATAAACTAATTTTTAATTAACTCTTCATAAATGAAACCCTCTACTATAACAGATAGCAGAGGTTGATTTTCTTTAAAATAAATCGTTTAAAGTTAATTATTTAATTATGGTATAATGTCATTTGTGGACACGTTTGTTGTTTGTATATTTAGTCGAGTAAATGATAATAATTATTTTCATTATATACTAGATTTCTATTAACTGACCCACATATGAATGTTATAGCTCGGATCCGATCTGTGGGTTCTATAAAATTACATCGATGCATTGCAACCATGGGTATAAATGCAGCGATATAAATAATTAAGAAAGATTTGCAGATCGTATACGCATTTAGATATAATGCTTGAATTTTATTTTCAATTTCGATTACAAAGCTCGTGCCTGCCCGTTAATATAGTAATTATTGCAATTATTATCTGAACTCAGCTGTAAACAAAACCAAACATTATTGCTAATGCATCAGAGCACAGCTCGTTAAATTAGCAATTAGCACTATAAGTTAACGTATCCGCCGAGATCACGAATCCTCTATATATATATAAAATTATGAAGTATGAAACCATAAAGTGCGTTATATTCTAATCAACCAATTTTTTGAACTCTGTGAGCTACTTTATACGCTTGTACGTTAATGGAAATATGTACTGATACCGGCACATCTAAATCTACATACACAATACGAAAGCAATAGCAGCTCGTTTACCCATGACCACACTGCAGTCCGAATCCGCTGGGCTAACTAATACAATTTGCTTGTATAAAGGGGGGAGCCAACCGGCAGCGAGCAATACTATTTCAGGCACAATACTCTTAAATCCGGTGAATGTGTGCGCAGTTCTTGTCTTGCGCAAGGCGTGGGGTGTATTAGCGTAGCCGCGGCTCGTGTAAGCCGTCGGCGTTGTCGCGCGCAGGTACGCGCAGTACACGTACACTCGACAAACTCCCTCCTCTCCCTCCCTCTTTCTCATTAGCCGAATAAATTGCATTATTCAAATCGAGCCCAAGCTCCTCTCAGTCAGGCTATTTCTCTCTTTGAGGGGCAGAGTGCCTTCTCGTCGCGTTCTCCCTCTCTCTCTCTCTCTCTCAATCTCTCTCTCTGAGCAGTTAGCCTCGCTGGCAAAATAGAAGGAATCTTTCGCGAAGCCGAGCGTTCGCGGAGAAAGAGACGGAGCAAGAGAGAGAAGAGAGAGAGAAAAACGGAGTTGAAATAGGAGACCCGCGAGAGGTTACGGCCGTTGTGGGGATATATCGCTGGCTCTTTCGACTTTGGCCTCGCGCGAGAGCGAGCACGAGAGCACAGAGAGCACGTGCTTAAACAAATCTCGCTCGCGTTCTCGTTTTCCCCGCAGGTTGAAAATCTCGAAACGATTCTCATCATCGACAAAATGGCTCGTGCGCGCAGCTCGCGCTACCCCGGCTCGCCTCGGCGGTGAGTGCATGCATTTCGGCGACGATTATAATTCGCTCGCACGAACGACCTCAAACTCCGCTATGATCCCGCAGAGACGCGGCTTCCTATATAGCACCTCTATTTTCACGACTTCTCTCTCTCTCTCTCTCCCACCCCTCGGCCCCTACAAGACTTTTCAGCGTCGATTTCGATGTCAATTTCAACGAGCTACTCCATCAGCAGCTATTTCCTGAACTTTCTTCTATTTTTCGTGTTCTAAACTCCGCCACGGCGTTGAAAACTTTTCCATTGCGTGGTAATCTAATTAACGGGCCAGCGGCTTATTGCGCCGCGCGCGCACGTTTGATGCAGGCTCTGCCAAGGACGAGCGACAAAGCAATAGCATTCCCGGAACTCCTGCATTCCCGGCGCGTAATTCGCGTTTATTGTGTCGGTAAAGAATTGACTATTATCTCAATTCGGGTAGTAGAAGCCTCTCACCATGGGCCACCAGCCGCCACCCCCACCACCATCTGTCCCTTCTCCTAGTGCATATGCCTAAAATAAATCATAGAGAGAGAAAGAGAGAGAGAGGGAAAGAAAAAGAGAGAGAGGGAAAGAGAGAAGTCGTAACCCTTTTGGTTATAAAAACTTGCAAATTTTACTGTATATATGTATATGTACATGTATGTATCAATAATAAATATTAATACACTTGATTAAAAATTTGTATCTAATTTGTATAACATCTTCTCATAAATTATTTTCTTTACCAAAAACAAACACAAAAATAAAAATAAAATCAGCTAATTTCGTGGTCGATTGTCGTTATTAGCTTAAGGCAAGTGTCCCAATTTCTGCTCACGTCCCTATTTCTAATCACTCGTTTTTTTGTTATTATAAATATGACGATTGTTTTAATATATAATATATCCAAGATATATGTATATTTTTAGTATTACAACTAGAAACTGTACTGCTGAATTAAAAATATTGTAAATTCTGATGAAAAATCTTGATAATAGTGATAGTTTGAGGTTAGACGCAGATGCATTCTGCATGTCCCTATTTATAATCACGAAAAAATAACGTTTTAGTTGTATTTATACAATATGTCCACTGTTTTCTACTTATGCACCGTGAAGTATTTACACGTATTAACATGCTATTACAATAAAACGATACAAATCATATGAATTAAGTCTATAAAATCAACGGTGATCAGAAATAGTTAGCTTTTTGCTGTGAGCAGAAATAGGTGCATTTTGCGTACGCTTTTTAATTGACTATTATTGATATTTAAGTCTTTAAAATGGTTTATACGCATTTACTGTATTGTTAGATTTATAATTAAGACAACAATCATAGCTGCTTTATAATTTAATGTTAGAATAACTTTTTAAAACTTTTTGTGTGACGCAAAATGCTTATATGAACAGAAATCGGGACATTTACCTTATATTTCGACAATCGGACTAAATAAAAGCAGATTCGATCGCGGACCCCGCCGACCGCCGCCACCGCCATCACCGCAAAAATCATCATTTCAAATCTCATTTCAAAACAGTATATGAAGCACTCAGTCATCTGTTCCATGTCATTTGTAATAATGGATACAAGATGAAAGCATCCCTGGACAGCTTTGTGCTGCGGTCCGAGGTCGTGCGGAAATACATCATTTGTCAAAAGAATTCTTACGTACCAAAAAACGATGTGTGGTACTGTGTTCGAAAAAATAGTTTTCTACTATTAAGAATGCCAGCCGAATACACTGAGTTTGATAAAGAGATCGAATTTCGCGAGGAGTGACCTGAAAGTTCAGATTTTACAAACGATTTACGTCCAAAATTGATTATTATCGATGACTTTATACATGAATCATCAAATAATGTTATTGTTGATTTATTTACAAAAGGTAGCCATCATAAGAATTTCAGTATTATTTTTATCTTATAAAATCTCTTTTACAAAGGGAAACGAGATATTTCACTATGTGTCTCAATCTTGTAGTTTTGAAAATCCTAGAAATCGTGCTCAAATATAGCATCTGGCTCGACATGTGTACCCCGAAAATCCTTGTTTTATAAGAGAGATTTTTAAAGACGCAACTTTAAAACCTCACTCTTATCTTTTTTTTGACGTGACACAGACTACTAGCGATGAACTTCGCTTTCGTACATGTATTTTTCCATGTGATGAGAATGAGTGTGTATACGTGCCAAAAAGAAAAATATAAAAGTGATTCGTTTAACATCTGATCATCAGTCTGTCAAGAGTAATGGATGCGAAAGCACGTTCGTCTTTTGCCACAAAATACACTGTAGTTTTGCATGCTCTCTGTTATCTTAGTAAAGAACAGAGAACTGCTCTTCTGAGTCAAGCTACATCAGGGTTTATAAAGTGTATTTGCGAATGTGCATTAAACATTTTAAACGGCAATGTATCGCTAAAAGATTCAGAAAAGAGAAAGTTAAGAGAATGTGCTAAATCTATTCGTTACTTGATGCAAAAATGCGATATTGGAGTAACAAAAAAACGACCCTCGTTCGAAAGAAAGGAGAATTTTTACCATCATTCTTACGGCCAGTAGTGAGTTCTATTATCAGTATTTTAATATAATCTAGTATTCAAATCAGAATTCGAGCGTAAAATGGTTCTTGTTCCAGAAGAAACCATTAAGCAAATTCAACATTTAAATAATTGCTCTCAAAAGAATGACAATAAAGAAACTTGTGCACCTATTCATCCAGTAAAATCAGTGCAAACCCCTGGTACCGTTTTTTCTTGTCTGTGCGAAGAAATGAGCGAAATTCTAAATTATACTGATAAATCTGAGTGTGACAAATTGTTACTTTATAATCAAACTTTACAAAGATATCTTCATTTTATTGATATTAATCATGTTTTGAAATAAAAAGAAATCAATAAGGGAGAAGCAGCGAGAGATGAATCTACAGTCAAATCTTATTTATCAGCTAAGTATTCAAAAATAATTCAAAGTGTGCCTGGGGCATTTAGATGGAAATCGAAACAGCTTCTCTCTCGCGTTCAGGATTTAGATGGAGATCGAATATCATAGGACGATGTGAGTACAATTTCCATAAATGACAAATTCATTGAATCGTCTAATATTGTGGACATAATTAACGAGTGTATGAGAAAAAGAAAGTCTCATGTAGCAGCTGGTTGTAGACAGTTTGCTCAATTTCTCAGGAGTATAGGAATACGTAGAGAATTTATTGGAAATACTGATCTATGGATTGAAGGTGAACGGAAGGCATCTCCGCAAAAAAGTATAAAAAGAAAACTTTGTACAGTCGCTCGTCGCTTAAGTGATACTTTAAAAACTACAAATCTCGAACTGAAAGGAAATGATTCGGAAGAGAAATTTTTTACAGTGATGATGAAGATAAAACTATTTTGGAAAACAAACCGACACCGCTAATACTCTACGCACTTAAACGCTACACAAATGATTTTTTCTGCATGAATAAATTCTACACAAATATTTTCTATGCGAAAATTCCCTACACCCCTCTTAATAATGAAATGTATTGTTAAGGTTCAATAGTGTATACTTTTTCACTGCAGAATATTAAATAAGAAACGCCTGTAGGGCATGTTCGTGTAGAATATTTTTGTGCAGAAAAAGTCGTTCGTGCAAGGTTTAATAGTATATTACTCACCGAGGGAGTAAAGTAGACTATTGACGCCAGCGAGTGACTTGCTGCCCGAGCAAACTCGCAGGCGTCAATAGTACTCATTGCTCCCGAGTGACATACACAACTTTTTATCATACCCGGCGGAAAATTATTTGTGTTTACTCCCCGATTTCAGGGTCGAAAACGTCCCATAACCTCACTTCTAGAAACTGCGACGTGGATACCTGGATATACGAAGTACGCCTTTTTCGCGGAGAGAATCAACGCGCGCGCATCGCCGCGTTAAGCATCAAAACTTTGCCGAAGAATACCATTCGAAGTGAAACTGCGTGCGTAACGGTCCCGCTAATCGGTCCTCGCGAACACACGGGCGCACGTGTGCGTGTGCGCGTGCGTGTGCGCGCGGGGTGGCTCTCGCGTCTAATTAAAGGGTGTATAAATCATTCGGCGAATGGAGGTCAATGGCTTTACGGTTCCCCCGGGGAGCTCATATCGCGCAGCTCTCAAGGAGACCAGAGCGTAGCAGAGCAGCTAAGCATGCTCTCGCTCTGACACCGAGAGCTGATGAAAGTTGGCCTCTCGCGCTCCTATACGTACACGACGAGAGAGAGAGAGAGAGAGAGAGAGAGACAGATAGAGAGTGTGAGAGAGAGACGGAGACTGTGCAAAAGGCAGCTCCCGCGGCGTATATATAGTGGCTGAGCGCCTGGCAAGTGGCTTTCTCGCCCGTATACTCGCGCGACGATCGATGACTCGCACCTGTGCTGCAGCAGCGGCCCCCCCGATTTGCACGGATGAACGCAACCGAGCGCGGGAAAGCGTCGACGCACTTTATAATGGGTCCGCGACGCATAGCGACGCATTATAACGTTATCCATCATGCGATGCGAGCTACGCGCGCCCGTTAATGCCTGCGCCAATCGTCCCGTTACGCCTGACTTGCTCTGTCATTTTCGCACGCTCGCAGGTTATTACCGGGATCCTTTTTTTTCTCCTTGCTTGGAAAAATAATTAAGCGCTCTAGCTCGTGGAATTGCCTGCTGTAATGAATAATTATGTAACGACCGAGTAGTTCAAACTGTAGTTCGAAGGAAAATATTTGAATCGCGTTGTGCAGTACGAGATTTTCGCGATATCTCTATCGGGTAGCACTTTCAGCAGCGCTGCCAAATTCCGCTCAAGCCTTGCCATAGGGAAAGCTCATTACCTGCGTTGAATCAGAGTTACTGATGTTGGTCTCCATTACATTACCACTACAAAGTACGATATAATTGCGCTTCCCCGTCCAGCAGCATTCCTTCCTTTACCTTCCTATATCCATCCATCCCTTTCAGTACTGCTACTTCATCACCCTTTAGCAGTGCGAGCTCGACTCTCGAACCGCCCGTTATCCCAAGCGACTGTACGAAATTGTGTATCTTAGTTTTTTGTTTTAGTATATTGGGGTCGCTTATGACGAATTTGCAGTCAAAAGTTTTAAATGCAAAGTGGGATAAATAATCAATCACCCTAACGAAAAAATGAAATAAATCCAACGTTTTTACTTTAATCGCTGGTAAAAATGTAGTTACAGAGATTTTTGATGTTGCTGATTACGAATCTGCAATCCAAGATACAAAATTCAAAATAACGGATTTGATATATCTAACCTAAAGTAAATATACTTATAAATCAGACAATTTTAATACATTTTATATTTAATCTAGAAAATGGTATACAGGTGGTTTGGGGGTTGCTGATTACGAATTCGTTAGCCAAATTGCATAATTCAAAATGGCGGATGAAATATGATCGTTTTACAATAAATATGTGTACATATTAGATTCGTCACTTTGAATTTCAAAACTTGGATTACAGATTCGTAATCAGTAACACCAAAATCCCCTGCATATAAATCATGGCAATTGAAGTAAAAATTTTCGATTCATCATATTTTTTCGTCGGAGATATTGATACACCACACTTGGTAAAGCGATCATTAAAATGGCGAATCAAGCATGGTAGCTGTAACATTGCAGAACTTTGGGCGTACAACCGACATATTCAATTTTTCAAATTCTCAAATTCTGAGATTCGTAATTAGCTACCTCTAAAACCCCCGAGTTTTCATTTTAAACAATCAGTATTTCGAATTTAAATTTTAGATTTGAGCTTTAGTATAGGACATATCTTAAGGATGACCAAGTGTCAATTAAAAATTTTAATTTTCCGCCTAATTTAATCAACAGTGAAATGAATAATTGACTATAATTATAAAAATACTTATTTTTAGACAAAATGCAAACTCACTTACCCTTCATTAAGCAATGATAATCCTCTGTACAAATTTTCAATATTCAAATTATTGCAATACAATTTTAAACCAATATAGATACTTGTCCTTCTGCATATGGGGACAGCTCCATTTGAACGAGTATACCTCGAGTTTTTGCGCTGAAGGATTAACAAAAATCTCGATAATGCGTTAACATTTTACGTGCTGATAAGTAATAAATATATAAAAACAAATAAATATCTATCTTACTATGTGTTACAGGGTAAAAGTTCCAAAAATGAACCAGTTAGTATCGAATGATTATATTTATTAATTATTAATATTGAAATGAACACTATGCTAGAAACTTTTGTACTCAACTAAATAGAACAAAGTTTCCGACCAAACTAAATTTATGAACTACATATGGATTTTTATAATAAGAGAAATTCATAAAAATCTATTTAGAATTTATTTATTAAATTGTATTAAGTTCCAATGAATGGGCAGCAATTTTTGCAGTAACTATCGATATTATTTACTATAACTCATAGCGCTAGATGAAATATTATCTCTTTTTATCAATTCTGCTCCACAGTTTCTGGATGTACGACCACCTTATATGTGTAGATAAATGAGTTTTACAGGCCTTAAAGTGACCTCGATTGACACCTTCTTTAGATAAGAAAAGTTAGTTTTAATCATATTTTAATTAAACAGAATTCACTAGTTCGATTCGAGAAATAATGTATTTAATCATAGAAATCTTTAGGTAAGGGGAGTCGTGCAGTATGAATGTGCTTTCAGTATGAACATTATTAGTTCTGGACCACAACACCATGCCTCACCAAGTGAACTCGGTGTATATTATTGTTTTATTATAATACAATTAGCATCTGGCATTTTAAATTTACGACTACCAAAATTATCGCGTAATCAACCGATTTACTAATTCTCGACGAGTCAAAAGATACTTTTGTATTTTAATAGATAAATAAGTTTCTGAGAGGGCGATTCAATGAATAAATACTTTGGAAAATCAATTTTCATTGTTCTTATGAAAAGTTACAGCCAAAATAGCTGCGCATGCAAATTATTATAAATATGGTAATATTAATTGTCGTACTTCTAGGTTTAAAAACGTGTTCGAATTTCTATCACAAGATTAGGTGCACTATAAACCTTTTTACATAAATAGGAGCAGTATTATATGTATCTAGTATCTACTATATCCAATGGGTGCATGGTGTGCGAGTGAAATGTGTATGTTCAATCCTTTCGCCTCGTAATGCTACAGTATATCTATTGCCTTTAGTTTTTTAATGTCGATTTTATTTTCATTTTTATTAGTTTTATTTTCTATTTATCATTCCATTTATATAAAAAAAAATTATAAAGTTTAATATTTGATCTAAAAATATCGATATTACGAAAAATTTACGAGTGGTGGTGGCCCAGAGCTAAAAAATGTTCATAATAAAAGCTTATTCATACTGTATCACTCCCCGTTACATAAAGATTTAAATGGTTAAATACATTCTTCCTCGTATCGAACTACTGAATTCTCTTAGTTTTCGCCGAAGGGCTTGCGAAATTTGTTAGTCTTCGCCGCGAACTTGTCAATTCTTTTAGTCTTCGTCGCGAACTGGTTGAATCCGTTAGTCTTCGTGGCAAACTGGTGAATTCGGTAAGTCTTCATCGGCAACTGGTGAAATCTGTTAGTCTTCGTCGCGAACTGGTGAATTCGATTAGTCTTCGTCTTAAGTTTTGAAATCTGTTATTCTTCGCATGAGATATCGAATTATAGTTGTTTAATTCAGGTTTTAAAGGTACCTTATCCCTTTAATACTCGTAATATAAAAAAAAATATTCTTCTTATTTCATGTATACATCTGAATATAAACAGTACTTGCCAATATTTGGTTAGGTAGTACTCCTCGCTTGTTTATCGATACATCTGGCTCAATGTGTCTAAGTACCTCCAATCGGTTAGCTCACCCATAGCATCCGAACTAAACTTAAAGCGCAAAGGGCGATAGAGAGATCGTAGAACGGCGGCAGCAGCGCCGACGATGGAAGCTCGAGGAGCCGTTCCAGGGAGGCAAAAGACCGGTACACCAATTTCCTGCGCTCATAGAGAATCGGTTTATTGACTAGTTACGTCGTCATCGCTTTCGCGAAAAGTGTTCTCCCGAGCGTGGCGGCGGCAACGGCGCGACGCTGCAGACTCCCCCCGAGGCAATAAATATAACCATAAAGTCCCGGCCGTAAAAGCCGCGCAGCCGCGATGCGGTGCGCTGTGGTGCGCCAAAGCTCTCTCTCTCTCTCTCTCTCTCGCTCGCTCGCTCGCGATGTTTCTTTACACCTTCATTGGCACGTACGACGAGAAGATATACGGCGCTTCTGCACCGACCTGAGCCGGCTTACGGCGCGCCCCCGCTGCTCTAACTGTATACGCTTTGGGAAAGAATGAATTTACCACTGATACGCCTTCGCGGAATGACGAGGAAAATCCATAAACCGAGCCTCGTGGGAAATTCTTAAATTACAATTATGTTTAATGAGGGAATTGAATTTTTCGCGCGTGGATGGCGCGAGGATTTACGCCGACGCTGCGAGGGCTGTATTTCTCTTTATTTCTCTGTAGCCACGGGTTTTTTTTTTACTGTTTTTTAGCGTAGCGCCCGCGTTGCGTCGCGCGCTTCTAATCGATCGCTGCAATTTTTCCGGCGTAGCCTGCATCGAGAGGCAAGTTCTCGCCGTGGCCTTCGATAGACGATGCGACGATAGCGTCTGGAGGACCTCGTAAATTAATTGGCGAAAATTAGAACAGTAATAATGATGGTGCAGCATGTGGAAAAAAATTCCAGAATAAATATTTGGGATATACATTGTTATTGTAGATTCAACTTTCGACACCTTATAGAAATTTCATATTGCTTTTAGCGCTGTGAAGCTAGTCGTAGTACCTGGGGACGTAAAATATTCTCCGATACATACTATTTTTGTTTGTGGTTTTAATTAATCGTTATTTATAAGAGGCCCATTTAGGTATTAAAATTACGTGTCAACGTCATTAACATTTGATCAAGTTAATTTTAAGATAGGGTACTTCAGTAATGTGTGACATAAACCAAAATAATAACCGTAGTTTTGACTATAGAAACCTGCAAGAGACACATTATTATGGTTTATCAAGTGAAACGTAAAACCGCACTGGCAGCGCTCTCTCATTACGGCGCAACTAACGACACATAAAACTTGAATTTTCGCCTCGTTACATGACATTTACATCTCTTTGAAATGTCATTCTATATCGTATTCTCTATAGTAACGATGGTATATTCAGAATTTCAATATATTCGATTATATTCGATACTAATGGTCGTATTCACGTATGTTGCTTTAAACTACTGAATACTTATTACCTAATGAATAATTTATTTATTTATTGACGCAGATACCTGGCGTGAAAATAGCCTTTTCAAAAACTAACGATCGCACACTAGCGTGAGCAGTACCTAAATCGTAATACAGTTGAAAGTTTGCGTAAACACTCGAAAAAGGACGATCGTGGAAAGGTTTCGCTCGGCATCGTCGATTTAAGACTATCGGAAAAGCGGTGCATGCATGCCGGAAGGCTGCTTGGCGTAAATGGTACATACATTACTTACTGCGCAGTTTAATGGCCGATATTTATTAGACTATAAGTTACTTTTAGCAAGCTACTTGCCGATATCCGGCGAACCCGAAAAAGTACACCAAAGACATTTCGAGACTGTAGTTAAATGCCATTTTCGAGGAGTAACTCTACTTTCGTAATACTATTCACAAAATTGCGAGCTTATAAAAGATTTACTAAAACTAAATCTCCGAGCCTTACGCATGTTTGAATCTTGTTTTACAAAGAACTACGTCAGTCAGTGTACAGCCTGTAGCAAAATTGTATTTGTTGATAGCTCTGAAACCTTTGCGCTTGATAAAATCCTTTTGGTGAATAACAACAATAACGTATTATCAGAAAATAAAACAATTGCAAGTTTCATTGAACTTTTGTTAATATTTTCACTCTGCATTTACCGTAAGATTAATGAATGTAAGCAAAATAGAAGCGTAAAACCTTTCCGGTTGTATGGAAAACAATGCATTCAAGTTTCAACGCGCGAAACCTGACAATGTTTAAGCCAATAGCATCATACTCGATCGCGCGTGTTTTATCGATGTTCCAAAAACGTCTGGTGGGTCTCGATTGCAACTGTAAATTCGCGCAGCGTCGACTGCGCCTGTTATATCATTCTATAGGGTCATGTTCCATTTATCAGGACGTCCGACGTACGCGCAACATTTTTCGAAGTACGATAAAAACAAGTTTCACAAAAAGTTGCAATCCGACACGGGGGATCACACGTACTATTTTATCAGGGCCAGTAGTTAAAGTAATCAACTTATTTTAATAAGCACGCAAAACAATTAAATTTATTGTTATTCTAAGAAGAGCACATTTCTAGAAACTAATAGATCACTCTGATAGAAATGAAATTGTTTTTTGGACAATTTATGGTCATATTTGTTTAAAATTTTATTTTGCTAACCTAATCGTATTTGTTTAAAATAACCAGTTATTTATTTTGAAATTATCCACGCTCGAACACATGAGTTTCAGCACGAGTTAATCAATTTCTTTTTTAAATAAGTCTATAGTAATGATCGTCACATTTATTTTACGTCACGCAGAGTTTTCAGCATTGGTAATTAAATTGATAAAAATCTGTTAAGAAATATGGAAGAGGCAGATAAAGTTACAGGGTATTTATAACACCTTAATTTTCAAGGATTTATAAATGTATCTGAATAATGCTGAAAACATTTGCGACCTCTTCATCAATTTATAATATAAAATTGTAAAAAATTAAAACCAATAAACTCTTTTTCTTTCTTAAACGAAAGAAATTTTACGTTATTGATGATTAACGTTTTCTGCCAATTTCTTGGCACATTTTGTATTCAGTCTGTTACTTAATTAATTAGTATAACAATAATTTATTATTTTATTAGTTGTATATTTTTTACATTTTTACGATATGATGTTGTGTGAGTTACGATATAGTTTTCTCAGTGTAGTATTTGAATTGCAAATTGAAATGGACGAACAATTTTTAATGTATTCACGATGTATTCTTTTATGTGAAGGGTGATTCGCCATACTATCTTCCACGACTGATAAAGTAGCGTATTTGAATTTTTTGTAAATCGAGATAATTATATAGGTATACTTTAATGATCATATATTAATAAAACTGCTTAAAAACTGTTAGTAAGATGTTAAAGTAAAGTTTTATCCATTGTAGTACATAATTCAATTAGTTTTTCCTTCTATTTTTGACATTTAACTCCTGTCTGCATGGTTCTCTATATAATATGCAATACCTTTCTTATAATCGATTTGTGTCTCTCAAACTTCACTCTTAAGACTTCTTGATATGCAATAAATCGTTCTATAATCTTGGAATTCTATTCTATCTGTGCCTGTATAAAATAATGTAATTGCTTTCCCTGCTCGGTAAGAGTCAGAGAGAGAGTGAAAGAGAGAGAGAGAGTAAGAGATTGAGAGTAAGGGGTTAAAGTGACGATGAGTGTCTCGTCGTAGCAGGTAAGATTATTGCCGCTGCGTAGGCGTGCGTGCGCGGCGATCGATGAGGATCGTCCCACCACCGATCACATGACCACCCAAAACAAGTTATTTGCTGTCCTTTTCTTTGTGCGCGAAAACTACAAATCAGTAGTTACACTATCCATAATCCATTTACAACAACCTCTGTTATGTGACCCTAATTTATTATAAAAAATTAAGTAACTAAACGATTTTTTATAACATAAATCGTGCAACAAAAGTTAAAGGGTTACCTATAGTTATAAGTCGCCTTTATGTGTAATATCTAATTAAAAAGTATATCAATCATTTCTTTCAACTATTTTTATATTTGGTAGAGTACGGATTTCTAGCGTTAGAAAAAAATTTTGAAGTACAAATATTGAATTTTCTCAGAGTTCCAGATATTGAAATGCGGACCCATTTATTTGCGGCGACGACTGCTACTCCAAATTGGGTCATACGAGATCAAAAAGCCAAAACAAATCTTTTGTATTATAGATTATCAAGTCTTTAATCAAAGCCCTGTGAAAGAAGGAGGTCCTTCGGAAAATAACACAAATTTGCACAAAAAATATTTTGTTATTTTTGTCTGTAAAATAAAAACTTATATGCATTAAAAATTAAAATCCTTCGATTAAGGTCTAGCTTTTATCATTCGATAAAGCAGTTATCGAGAAATCGTGGTCACCGCGCATGACGTTTTCGAAAAAGTGCACTCTGAGAAAAACGCGTTCAATGTTTCCCGTGCACGGGTGCGGCATACGGATACGCCAAACTTCGAGTGCTGTATTTCGTAGATTTTTTGTCCGATTGACTTGAAATTTTGAGGGAACATTTTCGAGATGCTATACTTCAAAAAAATGTTAATTCCAAACTATCGATTTTTCGACCCATTGCAAGTATACGTAACCCAATCCAACCCCTTGTTACAGCTGCCCCTACGTAGTTTCATTTTCTACCAGAGCGTGTCAAACATACGCAGCCTCGACTGTAGTTCTCCAAAATAAAAAGAACCAGGAATATTCAGTTTGGCCCCGGTCGAAGCGCCAATCGCAATTTATCGCGTTATCATGCACACGTGAATCGACATTCGTTGCTCTTCAGCGCGCTCGCGACATTCGCTCTTCACGCTCGCTACACCGCTCGCCGCATGGCTTTGATCCCCAATCCCGCGACTCCGTGAATTAAATGTATTCCGCGCGCGTGAAAACTCGCTCTATTTTCCTCTCTTTAGCCTACAGCGATAGAGGACACTCGAGACTGAGCGTCACCGCGGCGAACCAATGCCCTCCGGCCCTCCGGCCCTCCGCCGGCGACGCGCATGCGTGCACCTGCCCGCGGCCAATTTAATTGCCAACACCCACACCGATTGCATTATTTCGCCTGCGAAAATCTACAATGAGCGCTCGGCTCTCGTTCGATAGGTTAAAGCTCGCCAGAAAGCTGCACCATGCAGAGAGAGAGAGAGAGAGAGAGAGAGAGAGAGAGAGAGAGAGAGAGAGAGAGAGAGAGACGCTTTGCAGCCGCTCGGTACATTGTTTCCGGCTACTCTGTTTCTCTCTCTCTCTCCGATTCTCGCTTAGCTCGCAGCTCGCGTCGAGCGGCAGCAGCGGCCACGCTGTAAACACCGTGGCTAGCCAATACCGCGAGAGAGAGAGAGAGAGAGAGAGAGAGAGAGAGAGCGTTTTAAAAGTCCCCGGGAAATTCGCCGAGCGGAGAATTCGCGAAGCTGCGTATTTACTAGCGCGCGGCCACTCGCCGCTGCTCTGCATGCTTTCCTGGCTCCAGGAGTGGTCCCGCGTGCACGCACGAATACACACGCACACAGACACGGAGTTCCGGGAAAGTGGAAAACAGTGGCTCTGGCGAGCGAGCGCGGTCAGTGGACGAGTTTCCGCATCGCTTAAATGAGCTTGACGCAACGAATGCTAAATAAAGCGGAATACCCGAAATCGCATATTTCAATGCCGAGCATTTCGCGCGGAAGCGGTATAGCTGCAACTGCAACGGCGCTAATTCAATTGGACGCCCAAAAATGCGAGCGAATGTATAAAACAAGACTGGCGCAGCGCAGGCCCCCGGCCGCACCGATAAATTGCGCACTGCGCGTATCTACTTTGTGAATGCGTAGCCGGATTTCTTCCTTCCTCTTTTTTTTCCTTTTTTTTTATTTATCATTTTCATCTCTAGTGATTTTTTCGCAAAAGGTAATTGCGTTTTAGCCGCGGCGTGTATTTACGCGACGCCCTTACACGTGGCCGTGCGCCTGGCTGACTTTCTACGCTGCGAATCCGGGAATGGAGAGAGGACTGCCAAATGGATGCGCGAATCACTCTTTCGGCGCAGCTTCGGTCGAACGAGAAATTACACCGAGGGGTGGCTCTTTGACGCTTTGAAATACTCTTTTACGGAGCTTTTGAGGAAAAGAGAAATGTATTTTATCAGGGATTCTTCTTTTAAGGCGACTAATTTAGGTGGTCAAGTCATCACCTTCCTCGTATTTTATTATATTATAAATATGGATTAATTAAACTTTAATAATATACTTAATTTGGATTATTTTCTAATAAGAAACCGCAAACGAGTGAGTATTGAAATACAGATTTCGAGGAATGAATGGATTTTTGTAAATTGAAAAAGAAATATACGCGTTTCGGAAATTAGACTTTTTCCGCACTCCAGTGGCTCTGATGAAATCGTATTTTCGATAGAACTGTTTTCATAACATAAGAGAAGTTTGCTCGTGGAGAAAAATAGGAAAAAGCGGCAATCAGTAGACGGCTGTTTCACTAGTTCTTTCTCTAGCGCTTCTTTTTTTCTCGGCTCCGCATAAAGTTCCGGCGTAGAAATCACGATTGAAGTAGATGAAATCAACGATGCCGTAATCGTTCCCCAATCAAACTGATCGTCCCGAGTTCCAACGCTTAAACTTTGGTAATGAACTCGACTTTTGGCGAGGGGAAAGCAGCAGCGCATCGGCCATAGAGGAAGCTTGGTCTGCCTGGAAATTTATCACTATTCAGCGGGTAATGCTGTCGCGAAGTAACATTTGTCAGTATTGAGTCGAGGGTGATTGAGCACCGCTCCATCTCACTGATCTATTGATCTTCCCAGGGAAAGGGAATCTTGTTGACTTTTATACACTCACGATTTAGGAAATTAAAGTCGTTTCCTACGCTTCGGCCACTTAGCGATAATTATTTGTTTTCGTATATTTCTGACAAACATACGAAAATTCTCGACTGAATCTCATATCCTAAATTATATAATGATACTTGTCATGGACATAAAATAATTTAAAAACTTATTTACCATCATGTATAACTAGAAAATGTACAGAATCTCTAAGAGGTTATTAATTCTCCATAAGCTAATCATGTGAAGTGGCTAGCGAAGTTCGTGATTGCATTCCTAGAAGCGTTGAAGTGGTATGCAATAGAGGAGTAATACAAGCAGTACATAATACTAGTATTAACTCTTAGTACGAAAAAGTAATTACTGTATCTTTCGTACTTTAAATAAAGAATCACGTGGTTTTTAAGTGCATCATTCTTGTAACTATTCGGTCTTAATTTAAAAATTTAACAAAATAAACTTCACTCTTTTTACTGTCATTCATTTTACTTTTATTGCCAATCTGGTACATACTCAGATCGAGAATAAAAACAAAATTAATGATAATAAAAAGAGAGAAATTTATTTTAATACTTATTTACTCATACTGTCAAAAAATAAAATCTGATTATTTAAAAACTTTCTTCTTCTATTTGTAATTTTAAACGTTAAACCGCTTAAGTATTGGAATTAATATGATGATCCGTATATACGTTCAGTTATACAAACACCGATTTGACATTCAATACCTTTGAATAGGCAGAGTATTTTAGGTATCCCAATAGCCTCCCAAATTCGTATACATCAAGTCAATCGTCGGCAATGTGAAAACTAATTTATAAATATATTCTTTTGTAATTAAAAATTATCAGAAAAATGTTAATGAATAGATGATCCCTTTGATCACATATTTCTCAACTGCTTCGTATAAATGAATTGCACTGAACTCGCATTGATTCCCAGTTAAGCGACGCATTTAAAATGCCGAAATACCATTCAACGAGGACCGTACATTTTCGATGTGGTCATGTTTGAAGCCGCGGACGGAGGTAAATTGAAAATTGAGAGTAAAGCGTGGAAGTGGGCTGAAGAAAAAACATAGGGAAAAAGTCGGCGCAGCGGGAGAAATAAAAAGGAACGGAATACCGGAGAGGGCAAAAACGAGAAATAGCGAGTGATAGAGAGAGGAAGGAACGGGAGAAAAATCAGAGAAAGCGAGAGAGAGAGAGAGAGAGAGAGAGAGAGAGAGAGAGAGAGAGAGAGAGAGAGAGAGAGAGAGGCACAGGACACTTGGTGTCTTGCTCAGAGGGATTTGGCACTTTGACGAGTTCCTCCCGCTTCCGCGCGCGCGCGACTGTACGTTGCAGCTCATCGGCCTCGCGGCTGGCACGGCATCTCTCGCTTCCAACTCTTTCTCTCTGCGTCGAATGAATACCAGAAACGAGAAAGAGAGAGAGAGAGCGAGAGAACGAGTGAGTTCCCTGGCCATCGGATTTTCTCGTAGCCCGCGCGTATGGAGAGCTAACGAGCGAGTCCTCTCGCGATTGAAATCGTTTCGGCATTGTGCGGCAGGCAGCAACTCCCTCTCTTTCTCTCTCTCTCTCTCTCGTTTCTTTTATCTCTGCTGTTAGCTGCTGGCGGCTGCGGCGGCGGAGAGGGGCAACGCGCGACCCCGTTTCCGACACGACACCCGACTAATTGCGACTTTCGGACTTGTCCGCGACTCGTCCGCCAACTGTGCACGCCGCTTGCGGCCTTTAATGAGCCGCTCGACCGGCATTGCCGCTCTCTCTCTCTCTCTCTTCCTCTCTCTTTCGCAGCTACCGAAACAAGCGGAAACGAAAATAAAAGAAGAGAAAAAAAAACAGATAAACAATCGAGTAAATAAATAAAACGCGAGCTGGATTCCGGCATGTTGAAAAGCCGTTTCTCGAAAACGAATATACGCCGCCGCGCTGGCTGTAATATATTAGCAGGGATTCGCGCACGAGAGATTCCGGGAAATTTAAAGCGATGAATTTCATATCTATTATCTATTCGAAGTACTGCTCAGTACATTTAATTTTCATATCGTGCGAACGATTCTGACTTTTTCATTTCACGATGTTCGGAATCATTTTGAAAAAAAAAAGAATAATTACGTTTTCCGTTTGGATAGCAATACGAATTGTTGGTAATTCACAAAGAGCAAATAAAGTTGATTTTTGAAATGTTACAGTAATAAAATTTTATTTCCACGCATCCTTTGCATATGCCTACTTCAATTTTTATTATTACTTTCATTTTGTTGAAAATTTGCATATACTTACATTTTTATTATTACCTTCATTTTGTTAAAAATTTGCGTAAACTTCAACTTTTATTATTACTTTCATTTTGTTGAAAATTTGCATATACTTCAATTTTTATTATTACTTTCATTTTGTTGAAAAATCTATGTGAGATAGAAATCCGCGGCGTTATATGTGAAAGCTTCCCACTACTCGAGGAAGTTCAACCTTCTTTCTCTTGAATGACATTCGCAGGAATTTCCAACTAATTGTTCCATTCTCTTGTGCTCGTTCACACATCCTTATATATCACGTATTATGACAAATGAGATATTGCATCGTCCTCCTTACTTGACATTTATGGACATTGTTTTCGCATGAAATTCGTACATTGTCGTGTCATCTTCTGGAATTTCCTGTGACTTATCCTCTATTAGATCTGACACTCTATTTAAAAATAATGAAAAAGACAAACAATAAGTCAAGCACTGAATTGACTAAATTGCTATTCGAGAAAAATAGGAATAAAAGTTTCAAAGGTCGGGTGATGTAAGGCGCCCATGGAAAAGCTGAGCTTGCTACTATCTTTCCAGCAGTTTGACCTTTGACCTCCTCAAAAGGGACCAAAAGAAGCGATTATACTGGGTTAAAGCTTCTCTCTCTCTCTCTCTCTCTCACTCTCTCTCTCTCACACTCTCTCTCTCTTTCTCGGCAAGCTCAATGGGTGGAGAGATAATTGAGGTCTATATCAGACTATTCTTTTCTTCATTTTGACTCGCTTTCTCTCTCTCTCTCTCTCTCTCTCTCGCACTCACTCTCGGCCTGCTCTCTTTCAACTGCCATTCTCTTCATTGTACACTTTCACGCAGCGCGGCGGTAGAGCGACATGAATCCCGAGTTCCTGCGAAGAGAGTAACTCGTCTAAGAAAGTCTAACGAGTATCTTGGCGCGCTGCAGAGAGTAACTATGAAATTTTCTCATCACTGAGAGTAAAGGACCTCCTCGGAGTTTATACAGCCTCTCGCCACCTCTGCACCCTTCACCCTCTTGGAAAAGTTAAAAAGTTAATTAATTGATCGAGAGAGATCTGGAAATTCATTGAACTTAATGGAAAGGGATGAATAAAATAGACGAGGGGCTCCGTAAAGCGGAAATTTCTTAACAGATGTCTTCTTTGTTCTTCAAAGGATTATTAGATGGTTTTATTACTGAAGCGGTTCGACAGTCCTTTATTCGACTGCTCAAACAATAATGTTCTAAAGGAAAAACTATTTTTATAAATCAATTTTATTATGTCGATTCTTTTCTATTAGTATTAGTAACTGACAATACTGCGATATTAATATCATATTTATATTATACTTTAATTTGTTGTCATATAGCTTTTTAGAACAATAATTCGATGAGAAAAATAAATTGATTTTCCAGTTATATAACAATAAGTAAAACTCAATTTTACACGGCGCACCATACACAGACTGTTACTACTTGGGAAATGTACCGCAGGCCATCGTTGCACATTCCGCTTAACTTTAAATCAATGTCCATATTTCTTGCATCAAGCATATAATGCATACATACATATATACATACACACATATGCACACATACACACACACATACGCACATGTACATATACATACTCGCACGCATGCTATACATACATACAGATATATAGACATTTATGAAAAACATTTTTTCTGATTTAGCATCCTCCATCAAAATTCATAAAAATTTAACATAAGTCACTTACTGAAGTTGTCGTCGTTACAAATATTTCCTTTGAGAAAGCAAGCAAAGGAGTTATACACCTTATATGCACACAAATAACGTATATAACATTTATTTATGTGCATAGTAGGTGTATTAACCCTATAAGGACGGGACCAGGAAAACTTTAGAGAAAAATTCTGAAGAAATGCAGGAATGATTTATGATCATTTAATAATCGATTTGCAATAAATTTACGTTCGAATTTTTCAAAAGTAATATAACTTAAAACCTCCTTACAAGATGTGAAATAGTTCAGTTTGATCAGATCCAGAGAATTAGTATCCAAAATAAGTTTATCACGTAAAAATTCAAACAAATTAAAAAAAGTGAATATTGTACTTGTGCAACATACGTCCCCAAATGATTAATAAAAAAGTAAAATCGTTATCCCTAAGATCTAAGTTCTACACCTAACTACACCAAACAAAGGAATTTGCAATAGTACAAAATTAAAAAAAAATCGTTAATCCTCAAACCCAACTACTCCAAGCAGAGCAGTTTAGAATGGTAAAAAATTGAATAATAAAATACTAAAATTCAAACCCTAAATCTTCAATAAGAAAATAAAAGTCCTAAATTCGCGCTGAATATCTTTGTTAATTAATAAATAATAAATAATAGAAAATTACGTTTTTAATTAGTATACGAAGCAATACAGCAATCTAATAAACTAACAGCAACCAGCGTATCTTGAGGTAATTGGGTTCAGGATTTAGACTTTAGGAACTGCGACTTTTATTTAAAAATTATTTTGGCGGAAGGGGGGTTTATTCACCTGTAGCCTCTTGGCCTACTAAGCCTAGCAAATACCTAGCAAGTGTATCATACCTATTTTTTCCATACCTTCATGTATCCCTACCTAATCACATCCCGCATTTATCCAGGGTTATGCCTGTACAGTGGGGAAAACTTGTATCTGGATGAAACGCTCTCTGGGATGGTCGGTATATTTGGCATGTTCGAATTGAATGTCTGTTGCATCCGCAGGTTATAATACACCGAATCTGATCATTTTACATGACTCTTTCACTTTGTTGAGTGTGAAACATCACCGAAGCGATCGGACGAAGTTGCATTACCCATCCAAGTACTAGCCGCACCTAACACTGCTTAACTTCGCCGATCGCTCGAAATGTGTCACCGCCACTACGCCAAAGCGTGGGTTTATTTAAACTTATTATTATTGCAAATTGTTTCATTTGGGACAATTGGATTTACGTTGGTTGAATGATCTATATCTGCAGCCTTCTAATTATTAATTCTAATAATTAATTCTAATTAATTTAATTATACTTTTTACGTGATGGTGGTGGATGCCGTTTACCCGACAAATCGTCAAAAATATAAAAAAAGAATCATTTTTTCAATTTTCATATAGTATTATCATACAAAAAAAAATTGAAACCTTTAAATATCATTTTTTACTCCTGCTTAATAGAACCTTAATTATCCCAGAATTAAGAATTCAAATATTCAAATATTCTTCAAATTCAAAATGAGATTGGCGATGAAGATTTTGACGAATCAACTTGAAATTATGTGTAGTGTTTTCTCATTGTTTAAGCATGAAAAATATGTAAGCTATTGAAAAGTGACTAAAGTTTTCAAGGTTAAACCTACAATTATTAAAAAAAAAGAACTAAAAACTTGATTTTTCATGGTACTGTTTGGTCTAACAGGTGCAGTTTCTTTTATTTTCAGTTCAAAGAAAAATCCGTATGTATTTTTCTTCATTTTGTACCTCCGAACATATATACCTCAGGACTTTTCACCAAAATCAGTATTTCATCGCCAATTACATTTTCAAAATGTCTAATTTTTAAGTGATTTTTAAGCAATTTTTGGATTTTGTATTTTTTACTACATTTTACGTACTTCATCTAATAACATTAAAGGTAAGTCGATAAAATAAAGAAAGTAGATTTGCGGGTAAACGGCACCCTTAAGGAGATAAAAAATTAAAAATGTTAATTAGTGTATATTTTGTCTAAATACAGCCTAAATGTTTAATTGTATGCTTCATTACATTATGTACATAACAAGGAAGTTTAAAAAACATCAAAAGATAAAAATTATCCAACCTAACCCATTGTAACCCATTGTCACCATTGGTGACACCAAAAATTAACACTATCACAGTTACCGTAGGATATTTTTTCAAATTTTAAGTCTTTTATACCTGAAAATCTTTTTTTTATATTTTTTGTATATATGTGGGACTTCCTTTTTTCACACCCGCTATAAGCCCGATAACTCATCCATTCCGGGACGAAACCCATAGAGAGAAGCTATGAAGCTTCTTCGATTTCTATATATGTTGTATCCGCCACAGGCAGATTTATACGGCAGCAGAGAATAAAAACTCAAACACTTTTTACATTAATTTCACTTTATTTTACCGACTCGCGAAATCTACGAAAAGATCTATGACATGCTTATGTATCTATGACTAAAACAATACATACGTATTCATGGCAGTGACCTATAAAACCTGAAGTTTTTAGAGTTTATTCAAAGAAGAAAATTATTTTTCACTTTTCTTTTTGTAAAATAATTAATAAATTAATGATTTTACAACTTAAAATATTTTCTTTTTATCAAACTCAACAAACTTTAAGTATTCTAGGTCACTTCCATGAATACATATAGAAAGAATATAAAAAATAATTTTTAGGTCAAAAGACTTAAATTTTGAAAAAGTATCCTACGGTAACGGTGACGGTGTCAATTTTGGAAGTCGCCGATGAAGATAATGCGTATTAATGGTTTATTGATACGCTTCATATTTATGTACCAGAAACCACCTACTGAAGTTTGCTGAAAAATCGTATCCCACAGGGTGTGCAACTGTGCACTCTCCTTTGTTATTTTCATACATGTTTTACATAGGTATGTACGATAAGCACATCATACATAATACGGTATATGATAGCTTCCAGTTGCGTATGAAACCGAACCCTGCCTCCTCAACCTCTGACCTGTTACCCCACGACCAGCCATGAGTGTATCCTCCATTCGCAGGCCCGAAGGCGAAAATTTCGAGGCAGCGCGTAAAACGGCGCGTCAACTGTAACTACGGCGCGGCCGCCGCCGCAACGAGTGCAATAAGGCTGCGCCCGGACGCTCGCAAAGTTTTATTTGCTCGTGGCGCAGCTGTAGCGGTCCGACGGTCTGCAAGGTGATAAAGGAAAAATCCACGAGTCGCCGCCGCCGCCTGACGAACTATTGTGGCCCGCGGCAATAGGGAAACGCACGGCCGGGCGAAGCGAGGCGAAGCCAGGCGCGGCTTTTGCGGATGTGATTTCACTTGAGCAAATTTCATTTCTCCCGCGCGCTCCATCTCTCTTTTATCAATAGCCTCATATAGAGAGAGTTCCGGCGAGGGATGAGCACTGGAAGTTCGGCGCGCCGCTGCTGCGAGCCTCGTACGTCGACTTATACACACCCCGCGCGCCGCGAAAGAGATCCGCGGAGCTGGAGAACGATGGGAGTGCACGCGGCGCGAGGAAGGGCGAAAGAGAGTGGCTCGGCTATGCTTTTTATAGGTACGTCGTCGAGCGAGGGAAAAATGAAGAGTCGCGGGGTGGGATGCGGAGGTAGGGGACGAACACGCGAGTGAGAGAGAGAGAGACAGGGGGATAGAGAGATAGAGAGCCGGGCAGGAGTTATTGAATATCAAAGTTTCGAAATTCCGCAGTGCCAGCAAACTTGACTCGAAAACATAACTTATAAGTAACTTCCAGGAAGGGAGAGCGAGAGAATGAGAAAAAGAAAGCGCTCTCGGCTTAAGGAAAAAGCGGAAGGTCGGAAGTTGGTGTGTGTGTGTGTGTGTGTGTCTGCGCGCGAGAGCGCGAGGAGGACGCAGCAGCAGCAGCAGAAGAAGAAGAAGAAGAAGAAAAAGAAGAAGCAGCAGCGGCAGTGGCAGAAGAAGAGGAAGCTGCGCTACAGAAAATGGCCGGTCCTGTCTCTCTCTCGGAGCCGCGAACGGGGGACGTGGCCCGGGCGCTCGTTCGTCTCTCTAGCTCCGCGAGACGGAAGTTAGGCTGGCAGCTCACGGGAAGGAGCAAGTTTGGGCAGAGTCCAACACGCTAAAAGGAACAAGATTTCGAAAAATATCTCTCGAGCGCCCACGCCTCCTCCCTTGCCACCCCGGAGAAACGGATACGCGTGTGTACGTGTGCGGGAGCAGCTTGCCTTATAGAGGCGGGAATTTAGCGCACCGACCCACGATCGCCGGCTCCGGTGTATATATATACAAGCGAGGAGAACCGATGGGAAGAGAGCGCGCGGGAAATGCGAATCTCGTCCGCGCGCAGCGAGAATGAGGAGAGAAAATCCGTGGAAAAGCGAGAGGATTGCGCGCGCGCGCGCGGGCGGCTGAGAGCGCGCGATACCGACATAGACTCCTGAAAACTTGCTCACAATTGAACTACTAACGAACCTGGCGACCGCATTGCTCTCTGCTGATAGAAAATCCAGGCCCGTGCGTGCGCACGTGGCGCGTGTACGTGGCCAAAGAATCGAAGAGCGCCGTTTTTTAATGCAATTCTATACGTACATTTCTTTAGTTCAATGTTTCTACCAGCGATTGCTTTATGATGGAATTCAAAAGTATGAAGAGAAATGCTAATGTAAGTGTATTCGAGTAAACTTTGATCAGAGTTGAATATGGCTTTTGTACTAATTGAACTGTTGTAATGTAATAAACCATGATGGAATTCATTGGGAACATTTCATAAGCAACAATAATTGTTTATCGCTATGAGAATTTCAAGTATAAAATTTGAATATATAAAACATATTGAAGTATCAACTATTATTACAATTATTATATTTTTATTATTATTAAACTATTTTTATATTTTATTTTATTTAAAACTTTGCTAATAAATACAATAAATATTACCTAGAAATGGTAATTTTTTTAATCCCATCCAATTATATAAAATAAAAACTAGAGTTCGAAATTTACAGAAGTTTCTCATTTCAAAACAACTAAATTATAATACTATTTTTTTTATTATTAATTATTTATCTGTCTATTTACCATGAAATATTGCATTTTCAAAATTCCAATAAGCTAGAGTGTTAAAAGTTTCTAGACGAGTGGAGATTGGATGACAAATACATTATAATGATATTTTGGGACACGTTCACAGGCAATATCTATAATTATTTATATAAAATATTATTAAAATTCAGAAATTACAGGCTAAGGTTGAGAATTTGAGCTTTCGGAATATGCGGATATATTATGACAATACATATAAGTATCTAAAAACGTTTTATATGCATTAATTAAATATGGTTAAATCATTTTCTACAGTTTCGTTTGTGATGAATTGTATCGCGAGTCCCTTGCATTGCCAAGTAAAAAACTTGTAACCTCAGAAACTGTTTGATAACTTCGTAAAAAAAAGTAATATCTAAATATTTCAAAAGGAATTTGAAAAATGACATTGATAATGTTAAAGTAAAATATCAAAAATTCTTTAAGCGTTTAAATCTCATTTTACATACCACATTTTGTAAAAAATTTAATTTCTGGAAAGAAGGTTGGAGAACGTAGGGGAACGTATAAAACTAACAATATTATTCACAGCCTGTCAAAATATGAAACTAATAAAAATTCGATACTCGAAAGTAAATTAGTAGTCAAAATTAAATAAATTCACTTTTGTATGTTATCTACTTTATACAAACGAAAATAATTATTTAAATGTTAAAGGTTTTATGTATTATTTATGCTCATATCAGTTTTATAGATCCCCTAGGTATCCTTCTTTGACGTAAATTACTATAATCATGTGTTGCTCGCCCTGTGCTTGAATCTCGTGCACACATATAAGCTAATCCTCAAAATCGGCGTTCCTCAAACATTTAAATTTTGATAGTATTTGAGTACGGTTAAGAAAAGTAACATACATTAACTTTCTAGGAAGAGTATACAATTTGTATGTTACATTTACGAACAAAATATTCATAGATGGTTAACAAACAAGCGTTTATTAATTCGCGACCAAAGGGTTCTATATCACATTGTTTTTACTTAAAATGACTTTTTGATCTAATTATCTACTTTAAAATATTCTGTATTAAATTAAATAGTTGTAGGTATATATTTGTCTATAAAGCTTATTTTTAATTATAAAAATATAAATCCATATATTGTCAAAACATTCAGATTTTATTTTAATGCTTGAATTGGTTATTTTATTTGAATAAATCGACCTCATATTTAACGTGCGAATTTAAATAATAGTGTTAAAAGAATTAACAGTTGAAAGAAAAACCTAACCTCACATCGTAGTTAATGGATAAAAGGTTCATATTAGCGTATTTTATCAACAGTTTGAGCTCAAAGGTTCTATCCCTAAATTTCATAATTTGCTGTGGGATAGTCTAAGCACTTTTGAAGGTCCAATTTAATTTCAACATAATATTTAAGATTTATTGTAATAAGTTGTATATTTTTTATTTAAATAACAAGTAATATTTCGAAGTACTCAGGATAAAATTTTTAATTAGGCTTTTTCTCGTTTAACGTCAATCCAATCAGATGACGAGAAAGCTAAGGGTATAACAACGCACTGCCAGGTTACCAGCTCTCATCAGCCAATCAATTATCGAGAAAGTTGGGGGTACAACAAAAATGACGTCAGACGTGATAATACCTAATCATCTCTCACGTAAAACTGTCAAAATTTGATATTTGGTTCTGAGGTCGCGACTAGTACGTACACTTGACGTAAAGTTCTTCTGTCAAGAACACTTTGAATTTTTTTTAAATACTGTAATTTCTTTGGATCAGCACAATGGGCTCTGCTTGAGTGCTCGACCGGCTTGTCTCCAAGCAGGGGCCGCCAGAGTCACCTACAGATACGCACACTACAAGTTCATTGGAAGAACACTCGCTTACGCTAACCTCATTGAAGGATTTTTAAAAACTTCAAAACTTTTCTTGACAGAAGAACTTCACGTCGAGTGTACATTGTCAATAACGAACCTAAAATTATTCACAATACGCAATGCGTACTTATTTAAAAATATCTAATATAAACTTATATTATGTATCGGTGGCCTAATCCAGATAGATACACTAAAACGTTTACAAAACTGTAGAACAACCAACTACAATGCACGTTCACTCACATTACCCGCAACCGCGTGTTGGCATCGCGCTGACTGGTGAGAGAACATAATACGGGAATACTTTGCAGTAACAAACTCTTGTTTGTAATACACAAAGTAACGCCTAAATCTGGTATGACAGAATTGTAGTTTGTTACTTTTACAATCAAATGTATGTTAAAAGTAATAAACAAATTTTAAAAAATGCAAAAAATGACATATTATAAATTTATTTTTAGCCGTGAACCCATCGTAGTTGATTGCTTGCAGAAGGCACGTTCTCCCCTATATATTTATACAATATTTCAGCTAATTAATGTTGAGAATACTTAGAAGAACATTTGAAAGTTTGTAAAGTTAATTAATGAGAAAACAGGAATTAATGAAAAATTATGAAAAATATAGATTTAATTTATAATAAGTTAATCCAAATCTACTAAAATTTACTACATTTTAAGGGAGCTCTCAGGTGAAAAATTAAACTTCCGTAGCTTAAAAACTGAGAAAATAATATTTACATGGCATGTTTATAATGATATTATCAATTGCTAGACACATTTGTAAAAAATTTTATCAAATAATATTGAAGCTATAGAGAATAATAGGTTTATTTTAAATAAAATTAGTCCATACGGTAAGAGTTGTTGGCGCACACCACAATGACATTTATGAACCAAAAAATTTGATAGTGTTTTTGGCAATAAAATAAAAATAAGTTAGCTGAAACTATCAATTTTTAGTCTACTATGTATTTTTTTAAATAATAAGGTCATCAAACCAATGTAAAAGTTGTTATTTTTAGTAATTGTTTTAATTATTTGATAAAACCATAACCATAACAAAATATCCCTTGGCAATGCGGTGTTTGTTAGAATTTCACCGTTTTAAAATATGATTGTAGCCACACAATTTTTCTGTCTTTACATTAACTGCAACATTGTAATGCGCATTAATTTATTTGCAAAGAAAAATCCTTTCATTCTATTCAACAAAGCATAACCTTTGAACAATTAAGAATTTTTACTTACTAACTGTATATTTAAATATAAAATGTTCTTCATTATTCTATATTTATGATCTTTTTAAGATAATTTATTAAAAAAGTATTTAAGAATGATGATAAAAAAACTTAATTTTATGATTTTTTATATTTTGATTTTGAATTTTCATAATATATTAAAAGATTCTTTGAATATAAAACCGATTATAATTATATAGGTGTATTAAATATTGTAATTAAAATAAAAATATATTGTAATCATCTCTCTTTTTCATGCCTATATATTGATCTCTTAACTATAACAGTATAGCTGTGATAGCAATGCTGAGTCGTTACTATAACGTCCAAACTTTGTATTGGTTGCTCGGCTAGAACAATTTTTTTTCAAGTAGTTATGCACCATTATTAAATACATTTCATTAGTTTTATCATAGAACCTTTATGAACTCTCATATCATTTTATGTTTTATGCCCTATATCTAGCGAAAGACTCTTCTTAAATAAATACGAATTCTTGAAGAGAAAGTACAAAATCATTTTTAACTTAAAAAAACTAAAGAAAATTACTTACATTTAATTTTAAATTTAATTAAAAAAAGTGATGAAAATTACACGAAAAATCACCGTATTTCAAAGAGTTAGAATCATCGAAATTAGATGTATTTTTCATATCACTATATTATATATGGGTGATTCTACCGTAACTGTCCCAGTTTAGCTTTAAAAGTATCTGATAATTTATTAGACCAACAAATTTCTTTTCTCCATAACTAACTCTTTCTTACAGTTTCAGGATTTTTTGCTCTCATAATAATAGTTAAAACAAAATACTTGAATGGGATACATTAAAAAGTATTCCTATCAAATTGTACACGATATTACATGATGTTAGCAGGGGACGGAACTGACATTCCAGGTTAAAAATGTTCGTAACGTCTCGTATATTTGTTATTAAAATTTTTCCGCGTAGACAATTCGTATGTCCACCAAATACTATGAGAGAATGCATTTTGTTGACCAATATACATAATTTAAATAGTGGTTTACAGGGGGGATGGAACTGACTGAAGTTTTTGTTCGTTACGAAATTAAAAATCTTCATGTGCGCGATTGCAATTTTTCAAACCTTTGACAATTCGGACATTTGCTTTTGTGTCTCGATATATACTTTGAAAATTCGTCGTTAAATGCTTCTGAGAAGTCAAATGGCACGTTTTTCCAAGCGATTAATGCTATTATCTATATTTTGGTGCAAATCGCTAGACAAAAAGTATGCATTCGGTTTTAATAGTAGTTAATTGAATTTGGCTTTAAAACTAATGAAAATATACATAATGAACTCTACAATTTGCAACGCGTATATGGAGATTTTACATATTCGATTTCTTTTCATGTGCTGTAAGGTTTCATATTGAAAATCATATTTTTTTCATTCATGCACTCGTATACGAGGTTTGAACACCATCTGGGACAATTATGGCAGAATCACCCATATGTGTTTATGCATGTGTGTATGTTTGTGTATATGTGCCTAACTAACTATTTGGGAAGTTTCATATCAAATGCTGCCAATTTACTCTAGTTATCATTGGAGAAAGATCAATTTTCTTTACAAAATGACTTCTTTATCGACAAAAGAAAAAGATCAAGACTCAAAAATGTTACTGAACATTCTTCTATATATTATCAATAAACTAAAATTTTGTTAATGATTTTCAATCATACGTTTCCTAGATGTAATCATTTAAATAAAGAATGACTTTTGCGTATAAAGCAAAAGAAGAGATTTACCTTATCAAAACTTTCAGGTCAAAAAAGTTAGGTAACTTAATGCTCTTTCAAATGCATTTCTGCTGGATCGATAATATTATCTCTAACGTACCCTGAAAGCCAGAAGTCTATGAACTAAAAATCAAAAAACCGCTAAAACCCAAAAAAAGAACATATTTTTGTTTTCCCCATCCTGTGAAAAAACAAAAGAAATAAATTTGACCCTGTACATCCAAGGATATGCTGATCCATGTCCATACACACATACATATATATTATACACAGACACATACTCTTACACACACACACAGATACACTCTCTCACACACATACACGCTCTTACCCACGCACGCAAACTTCCTCGTTGAGGAAGCATAAAAGAGTTATATCGGCCATGATATACTTATCATTTTATTTTTTAGACACGGTTTAATAAGTTTCATCTCTTTGAAAAGAAATGATAACTATATATCCCGTTACATCCTGCGCCTCGTCGTACCACAGTCTCCCCTATACAGATTACAAGGAGTCTATAGACTCTTATTAAAAAGCCGAACCGAACATTCTATTGCACAATGAAGATTACCAGACTAAGGCCCCATTCTCACTGGGGAGCGAAGTTGACTCTCAACTATACACATAGATATACTTTTACACGGCAGAAAACAACTAGACGCACCTAGATGTCTCCCCGCTCCCTCGCCGAGAACGAGCCCCAAAGCATATTTGTCCAACCAACTAACGATCCGCTTATTATCATTACACAGCCAGCCATACTCCGTCCTTAGAATTTTGAGCATCGAGCGCACGCGAGCGTGTATACTCAACCGCGGACAGTAGCGCCGGGACGGTGTGCGGCGCATAGGGCCATAATACCCTTTATGTGGATCAAGCGCGTATATCGGGGACAGGGGGGGGGGCGCTGTAGCCGCGCGGCAACGGCAATAAATTGAATGCTAATTGACACTCGGCGCTCGCTCGCGCGACTCGCCGCTATATAACTGCTGCTGCTGGTGCAGGCCCGTTGTATTTCATGCGTTCAACTTTCATCGGTGCATGCGCGCGGCCGGCCGGGCGCCGGCCAAACAGGTCCCGCTCGAGCGCGAGTGCGTACCTCCCTCCCCCCGCCGCACACCCTGCAGTACATATGTACGAAGGCATAAATTCGCGGATAAATACGCGGGACAGGCAGTTAATGCGAGAGCAAGCGCGCGGTGAGAGAGAGAGAGAGAGAGAGAGGGAGAGTGGAACCGCGCCCCGCTGCGCCCCCGTCGACGTGTCCGAATCGATACATACACACGTAGCTACACACCTAGTCGCGTATACTATGTGCTTGTTTACTGGAGCGATGCCAGTGGGCTTTTGCCTCTGTCCCTCTCTTGCTCCTGCTCGTTCGATATATAGCTACTGCTGCTGCTGTTGCCGCTACTCCACTGCGCCTTGATTAATTCCATCTTTCCAGGTAGCGCCACGGCCCCGAAGACCGGCGCGCCGGCATGTGCGACAGATATATATATATATATATATATTGTATAGGAAGCGACTATGATAATGACCCCCTACCGTCGCAGCTCGTTATGTCCTCGGCTATAGGAGGAGCTGGGATATCGGACTTTCGACGAGAGAGAGAGAGAAAAACATTCGGCTAATTTGAGCTCGCGAACTGCACACAGCGCCGAACTAAATGCTCGGATATCTCGAGTATTTCGTTAACGCGGGCATTCCTGCCGGCTCCTCGCTTTTGGCCATTCGAGCGAATGCTTCTGCGAAATTTCTTTATTAGCTACGATCTTCGATTGTTTTGTTCATTATTTATGGACTTCCTTGAAAATTAAATTATTCTATAATTGAAATGATGAATATCGACGTGCTATTGCTTTTAATAAGAATCTTGCTTTGACTTTCTGATGAAAGGTTGTATTCCTGTATTAGAATTAATTTGCTCGTTTCTTTAGTCGAGTGATCGAATGGTGTATTTATTATTAAGCCATGCAATCATCTAATGTAATCGCTTTTAAGCTGTATCATTTTAAATTACTAGTATACGAATTAGAAAATTAAGTAATAACCTGAGACGTGTTTACACTTCAAACACTAAAACTATACGGATTTGCATTTATTATTATCGGTCGAACCTGCTACGTAATGCCTCTTATTCATTTATACAAATGAAAGAACAAATAATAATCGAAGATTAATCACATTCTTCAATGAACGTTTGATTCAACTGGAAATCCCGTACGTTTGCAGAGTGGGACGACATTGTTCCGGTGCATCAAATTGGTCTCTTAATTTACTCCTAAGATAAATACATTTAGCTACAAATTCTCTTATGAAATTAAATACAGTGGAACTTCGTCCTGTTGTCCTGCATGGGTTTTATCATCGCTTGAGCGAGTTCGAGCGTGCATTGAGAGAAGGACTTGGTTTAGCCAAATAAATTTGAACATATTACCAAATATTCGGTCGGATATAGCAAAGTAAATATTAGGTAACAGTTACCAAATCATACTTGCATACACCAAATTTGATTATTCAATACTATCAAACATTTATTACTAGTTACCAAATCATTTATTTTAATTACAGAAATATTAAAATGAAATGAATATAGTATATTTAAGTTTAATAGATATGTATTAAAGACATAGATCAGCACCAGAACGGCAAGTATTCAACCGCAAAATGTTTTCGGATACTTTTTCTGTTTTGGACAAAATATGACATAAAACTGAAAAATAATAATTTTTAGATATCGTGAATGACACATATAGCTCATATGTGCAGTTTAAAAAAGTATTCGAAAAATATCCTTCTGATACTCGATAATAAAGATAAGGAGAATGGAGAATTTTACACAATCGGGAAATAAACGAGTTGTACTGAAAACTAAAAATTACTAAAGTGATAAAATCTCGAAGATTAGGATGGACTTAGCATGTAGCCAGGATGGGAAATGAAAGGACAGCACTTAGAGTACTAGTAGGAAACCCAAAGGGCACAAGGCCTACGGGTAGACCGATGCGACGGTGGGAGGATAGTATTAAAGTAGATGGACCAGAAATAGGATCCTATGAGGGGGACTGGATAGAACTTGCAAAGAATAGGGAGAAAAGGCGCGATTGTGTGAACAAGGCTATGGACTACAAAGCCCCATAAAACAGTAATGGTAGCTACGGTGATGATGCGAATATGATTACAGCGGATATAGAAGAATAAGATCTGAGGTCATTTAGGCACTATCACTGCTAACCATTAATGGCTGGCCACTATAATAATAATGATAATAATAATCAAAATAATAATAACAATAACAACAACAATAACAACAACAACAACAACAACAACAACAACAACAACAACAACAACAATAACAATAATAATAATAATAATAATAATAATAATACTTATAAGTTATAAATATATGAATCTGAAATATCATAATTTTACCATTCTCAATGTCGTCGTATTAGAAAGGTCATTGTGGCTTTTTGATGCTTCCTTTTCTTCTTTCCTTTATCTAAAAACAATATTACGTTTATTTATTTGGAATCGTGTTATTACATTTTTAATAGATATTAAACGTACTTGACAACTATTATTTCGTAAATGATTATAAGTAATATTCATTTAAAGTCAAAGTGGTCAGTCCCGTCCTAGTCTCCCTTCAAACTATTTTCATATTTACGAAATAATATTGTATTATTTTAGTATGGTAGCAGTTATCCATATAATTTAACAATTTCATTGATAGATTAATACACATTTCAGAAATTATGTAGATAAGCTGAACGCCGAAATTACCGGTTTTACCAACAAACTGTTGTGTGCGCTAAACAAATTTATTACCGCTAACGTTCTTGTATTACCAATGAAATTCTAATACCATGTAAATGTCTACTCCCACGGAATATTACGTTTTCGATTATATTTCGACTATGGAAGTTAGATTAATTGATATATTATCAAGTATACTCATACCGATTATAATCAATGCGATAGATAATGCATATTATTTTCGTTGATTTTCCATTAAAAATAGCTACGGTCTTCGAATTTTGGAAAATTTTGGAAAGACTTAAAAAAAAAATTAGGTTTGTCAAACAGGATTAATGCATCGCATTTACTAGCAGATACTATTTGTGTTACAACCTCAATAAGCTGTATGTTTGATTGGTTTATAATCACATTCTATACTAAACTATAATTACTACTAGTACTATAAGCCGATTTATTTACAAACGTTCTCGTATCACTTTGATGTAATCACAATTAACCACATACCTAAAGTAATTTATATTGTTACCTTATTAAATGCAATGTATATTAGTTAGAAATTATCTAGAAATCTCCAAAAATACACGTGGTTTTAAGCGAGTTTCTAATTAAAATGACGAGTAGAAATAAGCTAATTTTTAACAAAGAACCCGCTTCAATCTCTACTAGACTAATTTAAGCAGTAATATATAGCGTACAAGTTAAAACTTCCTCAATATATTTTACCAAATATAATGTGCTCACGTAGCAGAAAAAGGAGAGTACAGATTACGATAAAATAAAAAAAAAGCGAGCGGAATAAAGCGTGCATCGGGAATTTGTATCGCGCGCGGATGGAATGCACGCGCGAGAGTCACAACAGTCGACGTGGAGTGTGCACCTGAAGCGCGCGGATTTCGAGGCTTTAGCGATACGTCCGCCGTGCATTTGACATTTTTCAGAAAGCGGCGAACGGCGAAACAAGATAATTAATTTAAAAATCAAAGCACGCATCGCTGTTTGAACGGTATGCACGTATGAACGTCAAACATAGGCGGCACCGGCTCTGACGTGATTTTTCAAGTGTAAAGAGAGAAACTGAAGGCACGCCATACGTCAATAAATCTTCAACGAATTTAACTGATATTTGATTGCCGCCTGCATCCTGTGGAATGTACGACTCCGACGGAATGTGCAGTTTTTCTTGTGCATTATAATGCCATCTCACTTTGATATTTTTAATTCGAAAAATAATATTTACTGCGTATCAGTAGCAATCGTGCACATTACACCATATTGCAGTGACTTTAAAAGTACTCTTTCACATTTTACTGGCTCTATTTTATTTTAAATCTACCGATTGCAAATCATTGATCGGCCTTATCGCAATGCACAGTTTGAGCAAAGTTTCCGAGCGCAGTTTGCTAGGGCGTAGCTCGCAAACTACGCCCACGTGTGATTTCCACACCCGGCTGTCGCGAGCTTCCGGGCTTTTCTGCGGTCATCGAAACCAATCATTGCGCCATTAAGCACTCGAAACCCCGTGAGTTGCCTGAACTTCTCACCCTTTTATTATCTCCAACTGCTTTTCTATAATTTATGGTCCAGCTTGTAATAATAAATTGTATTTAGTGGCAGTGCACCAGTGAATGACTAGGCAACAGTGAATGTCCACTGAGTTAAAAGTATATAAATGTAAATTTTACTTTATGCTATAAAATTATTAAACATTCTTTCATAATTTCATGTTTAACATAGATAATGATGTATTACAATATAAACATGAGGGGGAGGTCATGCATTTTGCACTTTTTAATCAATTCAGAACTTTTTATGCATTGTTGTAAAAACATTCAATCTTTATTAGAAAGTTTAAATGCCGAGGAATCGTAGTATAATGTTTATTTTTATCTTGTTTATTACTGAATATTAAAAATAAATGCTTACAGTAAGGCAGATCCTTAATCGGTCATTCACTGCTGCAGTGACCCTAAATACTGTTCTTTCCTAATGTCACGCCTACTTCGCACGTTATTATTTATCATAGCGCGAATATCCAAACATTCTGACTCCTGCACCTGTTATAATTATCCTACCAACAGCAATAATTAATTATAATAACATGCATTTGGATATCGATACGACACTGCAGAAGCGCGCGTCCGCGACGATAATCCAGCTGAGCGCAGTCTCACCGGGTACATATCGCCGGCGAATAACCCGGGCACTCGTCGCAACGCGGAAGGAGAAAATTACCGCGTGGAATATCCCGTCGCTCATTGCTTCCTGTACCTGGTGGGCGGAAGGAAGCGAGCAAAAGTCCCTCTTAACGGGGCGAAAACTTGGCTCCGCGCTCCTCCGCGCGGCACTGCTTCGCGACGGGCCCGCTACTTGATATATACGTATATATACATACATACATACATACACACTCACACGCGTACAAGAGAGAGGAGCGCACATATAGCGGAAGGCGATCGGGCGAGAAGTCAAGGGAGCATTAAGCTATTAACTATCGATTTGCGCTCGCGAGCGTGCAGCCGCGCGCGGTGCGCTTCTCTCTCCCTCTCTCCCGAACTAGTTTCGAATTAGACGCGCTCTCTCGCGCCCCGGTGCTGGCACTACCCGTGCCACTAGACTCCGCGGAGAGCTCCGGGACTAAGCGAACCAAAACCAATGCGAAAGGGTTTACTCACTGTTGCCGCGCCGCGCCCCGGCTCGCATTCCGGTTCACCAGCCTTTCTGCAGCTTTGATTGCATTCGCTTAGCCGTTATCTCGAGCCCGTGGATGCGCAGTGGTCGTACATGCGCATCGTAGATAAGTGATCGCGTGCATGCGCGCACATAACCGAGAGCCAGAAGAACCGCGCGTGCATGTATACCTACCCATATCTTCGACTGTAATCCTGCGAAATCACGGGGCACGGTATTAAAAGTAGGCTCTTCATCAACGCCGCCGGCCCCCGAAAAATATTCAGATCGCAGCCCTCGAGCTCAGCCTTTCCGATCATACAAGAGGAGAGGGCTTGTACGCGTGTGGGTGTGTGTGTACGTGGAGCAGCTGTGTGAATTGCAATTTTTATATTGACTCGAGCTCCGCGCGGGTATATCGGCCCATTTCCGGCTGACCGACATCTTAGACCGAATGGCAATCTGCAGCTGCGGCGCCGCCGACTATATTCGCCGAGGCCACTTCGCAGCAGCACTCGCGCGAGGCAAAATTGAAAATACGTACCTGTATACCCTACATGGTCATAAGTGCGAGGAGAGGGAAAAAAACAAAAACACCGGTGCGCGGAATATGCGCGCGGGGATGCGGAAGAAAAAGGGCGAGAGAAAAAGGATTCGAGTAATGCGGCGGGCGGCCCCCCGGACTCTGACTAACTTTTACTATTAGCCGGTGGTATTAGTTCGCGGCGCTGTTCCTCGATTACGTGACCGGGAAATAAAAGTAATTCGGGGACTAATATATCGAGTGTGCCTCGCTCGTGCGGGTGGCCACGGCTCCTCGGCCTTCGAATTATTTGGTTAAAGATGAAGTGTCGAGGTGTGTGTGTGTGTGTATGTGCGTTCCGGGGCTTCGGTGGGAGTGTGTATTCGCACGTGTGCGACAGTCGAGTCACGCGCGGGCGTCGAGGGAGAGAGCAAAGGAGCAGAGAGCTACACGGGAGAAGCGCGAATCGCGCGGGAGATGCGTGAGATAGACAGCTGAACTGCGAGGCGAGAGGGAGAGAAAGAGGGTTAAGGGAAAGTGATCGTGCGGTCGTGGCGCGTGCGGAGAGCTGGAATTGGTGAATCCCTCTCTCTCGCTCTTTATCTGGCGCTCGCGCGGGGGCACGTTCATAAGCGCTGACGGAAGATGAAAAGATGGTCGGGCCGAAAAAACGCGGCTAGAAGGGGGTAAAGTGTGGATAAAGTGCCGGGATGAGGCGGGAGAAGTAAGGGGGATGAAAGAGTGCGAGAGTAAGAGAGAGAGAGAGAGAGAATGAACTGAAACGCCGCTACTGGTGCTGCTGCTTGTTGAAGTGAGCCCACGAGGACTTGGATTCGGCGGCGTATATTGGTTTAATCGTTTGGCCTCCGACTTAACTTTCCCTTTTTTCCCGGGGAGCCTCTCAAGAGACACAAGGCACGGAAGAAAGAAGTACAAAGTTTCACCCTACGTCCCGAGACACGACGCCGGGTTATATCTACTCTCTCTCCGGCTCTCGACTTCTTTCTCCTCCGCCTCTCGCAACTCACTCTATCTATTTCCCGCAGTAGCGTGGAAGAAATTTTATTTTGCGCAAAAACTGTTATCTTGCTAATAGAAAAAGTTTGCGGATCGGAAGGAGTTCTCTTATTCGTTTAGAATTAATGCGCTAATTGATTTTTCCGCCATTGAAATGACGCCAGAAACATCTGCGCGCTCTGCTGTCTCGATGAGAACGGAGAAAATTGCTTTGTGCAAAATTTGCGCGAGTAAAGCAACATTTTTATATCCGACAACAAAGGTTTCCGATTTCACGCGGAACTCCTTTTTTCAAAAATAAAATTACGAACAAAATGCAAAAATAGCTGAACAAGGAGAGTGTCAGACCTTCGGGAAACAAATTTTGCTGAAAGATCGAAAATACTTTTCTGATGCCTCAAAATGAAACCCAGCACCTGTAGCTTGATCTAATATGTTTCGAGAACTTGAGATACAGCTATAAACATTAGCATTACTCTTATACCAAATGTTAAATATCTTGTATTTATATACATAAGTATACTAGCAATGTTAAAGAAATATGCTGCACATATATACTTAAAGGCCCATTAATAGGTTCGCGCCGGTTAATATATAAGCCGATGTTTGCAATATTTTCCAAAATTAATTTAAATTTCGAACATTTAATAAAAACTCGAAATTTCTACGTCATTTTACGATTGCAAAAAATATTAAAATCGATCACATAAATAGTTTTAACTTTACTTTACTATTACTTTTTACTTTTACGGTGACACAGAAAGTAATGAAAGACTCTAGGCGATTAACAATGTTAAATTTGCCTTCGCGGTATCGGACTTTTTGAGTATTTTTTCCTGATTTGTATTACAAACATATAATTTTTAAGAATTTCTTTTGCTTCGCCACACCCCGCTCCCCCCCTTATGAGCTAGTCTTATAAATGTGTTTTTTACTCTTTTATTTCTGTCTCTAGCTGTTCGCAGTCGTTTGGGCTGAAACTCCCAGGATAGCTTCACTTTCTATCACAAAATTTTAAGAAATTCTTCTAAGATACATTCATTGGCAAACATAACATCAAAATTGTATTTTTAAATTTCAAAAAAATTTTTTACTAATTCATATATATTAAAAATGCAAAAAAAATTTGTTTGTCTTACTTATTTACTTTTTTACTTGTGTGAATTTTTTCAAAATTTTTTAAAATGTACGCGATACACAAAACTTTGATAAACTACTTTTTTCTCCTCTTCTTCGCTATTTTTCAGAATTAAAATGGGTCATACAAATCGGTTTATATTTTTTTTGCATGATTTATATTGTACTCCACTTTCTTAGCTTATGTCTACATAAAAAGTCAGAAAAATTGCATTCCTAACCTAAAATGCACATATTTACAGCTATTTATAGCTCTGATATTGGTTAAAATATACCATAACGGTATAAGCTGAACTGTTTATATTTATAATGTTTATTTAATTAGTTCACAGTAGCATATATTTGTAACATATTAATTCAAATTTCTGTGAGTAATACATATAGTGTAGGTATAGAAGCTTTAGCACGACAAAATGAATTGGAACGAATATTAAGAACACGGCATGAATAGATAGCCAGAAGTAGGAGACGAGCTTTATTTCCTCCGTGTATAGACTGAGGTGACACCTACAATTCAGTACTTCTCAGGAACGATTCGGTAGTTTCTCAACACACACACATACAGACACACACGCACACACACACACACATACACATACACACACACACACACACACACACACACACACACACACACACACACATCACACACACACACATTTATATATGTATATGCATATATAAATGTGTGTGTGTCATTTCCGACTCATGCCGGCGCAAACTTGTTAAATATTTAGGGATGTCAGGCTTCATGTTGAGGTAGCAGCAACGATCTCTAAAATTTTAACGGAATTCTTATCCCAGAGATTTGATACACTCTCTGTAAATTATGGCGGAATAATAAAATTATTTACCATTTAAAATAATTATCTGTATCATTATTTATTTATTTAAAAGTACATGTGTCAGAATATTATGGATAGAATTATTAAATTGTTGTGTAGGTTATAGATATGTGGCATACAATTCTAGAAAATATTAATACCTAAATGCGATACATATTAAGAACTAATGTTACTGAAAAACAAGTGCAAATAAAAGAAACTTCAGAAAATGGAAATGTACGAAGTTACTGGCAAAAATTGAATTAAATGTATTTTACGAATCTTTCAGATAAATGGCAAATACAATAAAAGTTTTTTTTTAATTCTAAGAGTAATAAATTTAATAATAAGAGAGTCGTCAGTTATTTATTAAGGTGAACAAAAAAGAAAGCCGATTGAATCGGCTGCGTTCATGCATTACAGAGAATAGCATGTGCACGAAGTGAGCGTTAAATTCGTAGCCGAAATTAATGCGAGCTTCGCAAACAAACGAGATCAATGCGTATTGGTTTCCTGAAAGGGCTATGAGATTCATCTTGTTTGTGTAACGAGCGTTCAATTATTGTTGATACAACAACGAATAATTCACCGGATTCCGCCGGCACTATAATGCTATAAATTTTAGTCGTACAATATCCCGTAACATGGCTTTTTATTAGAATATTTCACAAGAGGCAATTGTTAACACTACGTAAATAAACCTACTTTTGAAAAAATGATTTTAAAATAGTACATACATTCTTGTAAATTAAAACTTAATTTTATTCACTTAGAAATGATTAATGTGTTGCGCTCTCGGAAAAATTTTCAATTTGAAATCTAATTTGACATATTGTGCGCATTTTTTTACCCCCTGAGAGTAACGGTTTCCATTTGCCAAGCATTTGCCAGAAGTTTCGTCGGTAAATGCTTTGCGTCGACTGTCAAACTTTCTACCTTGAACTAATCGAACACGTTCGCATGTCGTACGTGCCGTGCTCTCGTCTATTACACCCCCCTTTCAGCTTAATTCGCTCTGAATTCCAACTAATATCTTGAGCGTATGCCTGTACACCGCTTGTACGTTTCAATCCGTACAATTTCGACAACACTCTAATGCATAATATTCACCTTGTAAACAAATCGAACATAATACACCAGAAAATTATCTCCTGTTTCAATTGGCAATAGAAATGCTACGATATTATCGGTGCCGTTTACCCGCAAATCTACTTCCTTTATTTTACCGACTTACCTTTAATTTTTACTTCCTTAAAGAGGAAGCTTTGTGATTGTAAGAAAAAAAGTTTTGCTAAAAACATGTTAGAAACACATGTTTTGATATATAAGGAATCAAAATACACTATTTTTAGAAAATGTGCGTATGGATGTATGTGTTTGTGCGTGTGTGTATGCGTGTGCGGGTGCGTGTGCATGTGCGTGTGCGTGTGCGTGTGCGTGTGTATGTGTGTATGTGTGTGTATATGTATGCATGCATATCCCGAGTAATCAATGGTAACATTTAATGCTTCAGGGCTAATTTTGTTTGTTTTTTTAAACGACAGGGACACGATAATAATTTCTTTTAATTTTTCCGATTTGTGTTTGTTTTTAGCGGTTTTTCGATTTTTGACTTTTAGTTATTCAGGTTTTTGGTACGTTAGAAATAATACCATCGATTCAGTGAAAATGCATTTGAAAGAACATAAAATTACCTATCTTTTACCACCCAAAATTTCGGATAAGGTGTTTCCTTTTATTTGTTATACACGGAAACGTCATTTTTTATTTCAACTGTGATTTCTTAGAAATATATGATGGAAAGTTTTTGAAAAATTGAGGTAATTAAGACAATGGAGAAGATTATTCTGGAAAATTTTCGAGACATTTTATTTTTCTATGTTTGAGAAAAAAGTTATTTTGCCGAAAAAATTGATTTTCTATTGGGAACGATAACTTGAGTAAAACGGCATTATTCCTTCTGAAAATTTCCAATAAGGCAGCTTCTTACTATCCCTCGGCTAAGTTCTTTACTCAGATCATGAGGACTTTTATTTTTTGAGATATTTGAGGCTATATTTTTTTTAATATAAATTGATTGCTTATTTCTTGGGTATTGCGCGGTATTCTTTTACCAATTAACAGTTCTTTTTTTCATCTTTTGATCAAGAATTTAAACCAAAATGAATTTTTAAGATTCATCGAATCGTTTTTGTTTTATAACATTTTTTCATTTTTTATGATAGTTTCTTTTTCAAAAATATTTGATCGTAGATTTCTTGCGTATTACGCGGTAACGTTTGACCAAACATAGCTCATTTTATACGTTTTTTGATGAAGATTATAAATTAAGAAAACTTTTTCAGATTTATTGATTCGGTTTTGTTTTATTACTTTTCTCATTTTTTTGATATTCACTTTTCTTTTTAAAAAATTTTTTATAGCTTTATTCTTGAGTATTATGCGGTAATTATTAACCATTCTAAAATCACTGTTTACGAGTTAATGAACAACGGATTCATTTATTACAAAAATATCGGTATAATAATAAATGGTATAAAACAAAAACCAATCGGACAAACTTAAATTTTTTTATTTAAGAACAAATTTTATTTTTATATGTAGATAAAATTTATTTAACAATTATAGTGGTGCAAGATTTATTATTGTCAATTGGAAAGAAATGTAACTTGATATGCAAAACTTTTTAAATTGCTTTTCAAATGCTATACCTTGCCATAGGATTATTTATAGTTGAATAATTTTCTTGAATTTTGTAAAATAAATTTTGTTTGAATTTCGATTTACTGAAATTTCATAACTATTATTTAACCTTTTTAGGTTCTTCCCCCTTAGGCATCTTGTTTTGAATAGGTTAAATGACTATATTGCTTTCTGGTGGAAATAAGAACTCGACAATATCGATTTTCAACAAAATTCTGTAAATCCTTAAAAGTGTCATATAATTCGCAAAAAATATTTTAGGCTATTTTAGGGGTATATTGTTATACTTATTTATATGCAGTATAATAATACATGAAAAAATGATTTTATTTTTGTATTTTTGACGATTTTTCGGATAAAGGGCATCCTTAACACAATAATTAAATTTAGTAGAACGTGTTTTCAGAAATCGTTCTTCTATTCAATACAACCAATAATATCTTGAAAGTGAAACTATATTTGTTTTATATTAACTTATACACGTATCAATTGTGTAAGTAAATCTATATTATACTCTATATTATACTCTAGTTAAATCCATCTTCATACTTAATAAGACGTAATTACGGCATCTCAGACAAAGACAAATGAATCTCGAATCTATTTCCCCGTCCTCCTGTGCAGTGTGCTATCGATCAGAGATAAATCGAGCGTATTGTCACTTTACTCTTCGTCCTCGTTCTCCTCTCCCCTCCCCCTCTTTCTCTCTCTCTCTCTCTCTCTCTCTCTCTGCATATATATATATATATATATAGAGAGAGAGAGAGAGTGAGAGAGATAGAGACTACGACGATTTTCACGGTCGATAAAATATGTCCGCTCTTTTCGAAAGGCTCCCTCTCTCGCAGTCTCACGGACTGCGAGGAACAAATGGACTGCGTCAGTCGCGACTGACGTGCTCGTTTGAGAATTTTTTTTTACCCCACTTCCGCTAGGAAAATCTCAAGAGCAGCAGCTCGCACACGCGTGAACGACTCTGCGCGAAGTTTCCTTTTGCCCTCCGTCAGGAGAGAAGCAGAGAGAGAGAGCACGGAAAAAATTGCCTCTCCACACAGAGCGACGACAACATCTCGAGGAGCGCGTCATGCATATAGAAATCGTCGAAGGGAAAATATTATGTTCGAATAAAGCAAACCGGCGCCGGGTAGCTGCAGGCCCGCGCACCGGAGAGATACCCACTCGTACGTAGGTTCGATGAGCAGAAGAGTCGGGGCAAAAGAAAAAACTGAAAAATAAATAGCGGAGGATTGCGGGCGCGCGAGTGATGGAGCCGCTGCTCAAAAGTGTCTCTTCTATCCCGCTCTCCCTCTCTCGCGTATACACGGGGGTTCGATCACAAATGGAGTCTGCAGATTGCTGAAAGGAGCTTGCGTCGCGTATGAATAGCTATACATCTACGTAGAGAGAGAAAAGAGGGAGAGAGAGAGAGAGAGAGAGTAGCAGCAGCAGCGCGGTAAAAGTATAACAGAGACGCGGAGGGAGATGGAGAAACGAGAACGAGTGGAAAGTTCGCGGGAGAAAAGTAGCTTTTTCAGCGATGCGGGTAATATTTTAGTGTTCTCTCGTCCCTTTATAGTTACCGCAGTCGACGACGACGACGACGACGACGACGACGACTGCGAAACTTTTCGTCAAAACCTCCAACCCCTCCCCGAACTCTGCCTCTCCCTCCCCTCTTCTCGTGCAAGCTCGCGCGGGGACTTTAACGCTTTTTGGAAGACGCCAGTGTTGGTTTGGGGCGAGTTATACACACACGCGCACGCGAGCGCGGCTCGGAGTCTCTCTCTCTCTCTCTCTCTCTCTCTTCTCCTCCTCTCTTTGAAAAGGGGGATCGCATCGAATAATGTATAAAGGGTGTTTACGTATCTCGCTTGCTTTCGGCTCTCTCCTTTTCCCCGCGCGCACTCCGCGGCTTTACTTCTTTTCGTCTCGCTGTAGCCGCCGCAAGCGACATTCAGCTCGGCCCCCTTCTACCCTCATATCGGCCCGTCCCTGCGACTCCGCAAGAACATCGATCTTAAAGTGGAGGAACAACATTTACAGATACGGATGATAAATGGCAGCGCGAAAAAATACTCGCCTATTTATTCTCGTGTTTGAGACCGAATTCTCCCCGTCAACAGCCGCCGTTCTTTTTGCCCGAGATATCGCGAGGATAAGACCTTTCTCTAGTTTAGAGTTGGAACAGAATCATCTGAACCGCGGCTAGATCTCACTAGTTGTAGAAAGTCTAAAGACTAGAGTGGATTCCCTCCATAGTGTCTTAGTAGGTACTAGCGGGGAAAGCACCCCGCTTTCCTTAAAGCGTTCGTTATGGAGGGCTTGATGAATTTGATGGCTTGAACTCTTCTGAAAGAGCATATACTTTTTGAACTGCGTCTTCTATGGGTGCATTCTGGAAATGAATGACTGGAAAATGAAAACGGAACATTCCGTAATTAAAATGTGAAGACCGCGTCAGCGGTACGTTATTGTCCGGCACCGCCGCGTGCACATGACCATTGGTACGGTACTATACCTACGCGTTTTTTTTTCTACGTTGCTATAGCTTCTTTCTAATCCATCCCAAAGGATGCGTCTTTGTCCGCAGCGGAGAAAAAATACACGTAGGTATAATGCGGTACCGATCGCTGATAACGGTCTTCACATTTTAATTTCGAAACGTTACGATTACATTTATCAGTTATACATTTCGGAGCGTTCCGAAATCTCTCGGGATTCTCGAGACATAACGGAATGCACCCTATATTATATATGCTTCATTGCTATGTGTTGTTGTTGGTATCTTTCTCTAATATGCAGTTAAAACCTCTCACCTCCACGTAAAAGAAGATAACTTGCCTTATGCGCGAGAAGAGCAATGGGACCTCTATTGTTCAGTATTTACATTAAGGTGATGCTAAACCCCCCTGTTGTTGACAAATACGGGGAAACACTTTTTCCATTTAAATCTCAATTATGAGAAAATATCTCTCTGAAAAGTTGTTGTTTTTGATTGAGACAACAACGTTCCAGAGAGATATTTACTAAAAAATTTAAATTAAATGAAAATAGTGGGTCCTCATGTCAACTGTCGGTGACGGGTGACTTTAGAGGGCTTATTAGAGGATGGTATTGAACACTTACTATATGCTGATGAGCAGTGTCGGCTTGAGCAACGGAGAACGCCCTGCGCCTCAATGTCGGGAAGACAAAATCTATAATATTCTGATTATAATATTAATAAATTACGAGGTGTTCAATTGTCAGGCATTAAGGATAACGTTTACTTTCCCCTTTGTCGATACCGTGACTAACCTTGATGTTATTATGGATTCAAGGCTTACATCTAAACCGCAGGTGGATGCAATTAGCCGCAAGGTTAATAGAGCCCTATATGGATTAAGATCCCTTAGATCCCGCACCACCGAGGCGTTACGCAAGCAGCTTGCAAGTGCTCTCACGGTCTCTCACCTGGATTATTGCTCTCTGGTGTATCTGGATCTGTCAAATGAACTCCAAACCAAGCTGCAGAGATTGCAAAATTCCTGCATACGGTACATTTTCGGGGTTAAAAAGGATGAACGTATTACTTCTTATAGAAAGCGATTGAACTGGTTGAACGTTCACGAATGAAAGGAATATTTTGCGTTGGTGCTTATTTAAAAAAAGTGAGGCCAGAACATCGGGCAGGGTCTCACCGGAATTTGCAGAACCAAGTACACGTACTAGTGTAGGCGTAAAATCTTTTACCGCTCTGGGATCTCGTCTATGGAACTCGATTCCGATTAGGTGTCTGCCATTGTTAAGCAAATTTTATTTACAACGAGCAACAAGTCTGTTTAATTATAAGTATGCGTTAATCTGTGATTTCTGTCTGCGTTATTATTGAACTATTAAAGTTTATATTTAACTTGATATGATAAATCAAGAAAATTGTGCAATAAGTTTCTAAATTTGACAATCTTTGTTAAACAGGTGTGATAACTTTCAAATGCATGTTGCTAGCAGTGTGACTGTGCCGTAATTGGCATTGTAAATAATTTTTGATTCGGTGCAAAATAAATCCTTATCTTATCTTATCTTATCTTTCAATGAGTTGACGCTCGGAATTCGAGTCATCGGAGTTATAAAGGCTCGTTACGGCGTTAAGCGGGGGAGCGGCAGGAGCGTGTTTTACGCGCGCTGCTAATCCAGTTCTGGTTCGCAGCCGCGAACGCGCGGCGCGCAGGAGTTCATAACCGAACGTGCAATTACGGCTTTTGTCTCTCTCTCTCTCCCTCTCTCCCTCTCTCTCTCTCTCTCTCGGCGCCTCCGTTCCGAAGCTTGCAGACGATACTACTCAGCCACGCTTTGCCTGCAGCCGCGCGCGCGAACTGACGTTACCGAGTTGCGTCGTTTCTATAATAGAACAGCTGCGAGCGCTTATTCGATTAATCGTACGTGTATAGGACGTCGCGCCCGACGCGTACACACATAGGTGGAGTCTGTGCAGTATCATCGGGGATAGACGCGCGGCAAACTTTCGCGCGAGCGCGTGAATTTCGACGCGCTCTCGCGCGTACTTGTTATACACGGCAGCGTTCTTTGGTTTGCCGATTTGTGAAATTCTTGCGCCTTCTTTAGCTTACTTGGAGTGTAGCTTCGTCGTTTGTATAAGTGTCGTGTCGATAAGGATAAATCGAATGAAGTACGAGGGAAGGCAATATTGGAAAACAGTGCATGCGAATGATTCTGTTACCGTACGAAACTCCTCGTGTATAGCAAGAATAGAATAAAAAATTACGTGAGTATGCGCACACGTATCACCATTGTTTCGAGTGCATTATTTGCGCACGCTGTACACTGCACTTGAAAAGTTTGAAAAATGTTCGTTAAATTTACTGAAAGTAGCAGAGAGTTGGCTCGATGAAACGGTTTGCACGCGTAACTACTTTTCAAAGCATATACACACACACACGGGCGTCTGCAAATTCTTCGCGCGCGTACGTGCCCATACGCTCGAGTATAGAAATAAGCTCGTCCTAAAAGCACCTGAAGTGTAAAGTGTGCACAAATATTCACACACTTGTGCGTATCCCGCAGTCGGAGCTGCGCGGAGCCGAATGCGGGCGCGGCAGGCAAGCAGCAGTTCGGTCCTCTCGGCAAACTCTCGACGAAGTATCGAAAGAATTTGCAAGGGAGAAGTTGGCGCTGTATGTATGTATGTATGTATATACGTCGCGGCGCGCTTTCCAGCGACCGCCGCTGTATGTGTACAGATATATAGAGAGCGTGAATTGGAGGGTAGGGGGAGGCTTTCGAAAGTTTACGCGCCTGATTTCGGAATCTTTATCGAAGATCCCCCGCCGATGTCCTGTATAGTTTTACGAGGGTAATTGATTGGCTCGCCTGGCTTTCGCGATGGCAATTCTTTCCGACTTTTTCTCTCAGATAGAGAGAGAGAAAAGAGAGAGAGAGAGAGAAGGAAAGAGCTGCGAGAGAATATATACATGCGGTAGTAGCGGCGATATTACGGCGCGAGACTCGATGCCAAACTCATGGCGGATATCTTGGCCGGTGCGCGGTGGCCAAACGGGCAAGTCCAATGAAATGCGAAACCGACACCGCCGGGCGAAACGTATACGCCGACCGTCTTTTTTTCGTCAATTTTGCTTTCATGCTTGTATAAGGAATTTGGTCTTTTTTTAGCAAATTCCGACCGTCGATCTATCGTTTACTCATCATCGTGTTGTTTATTTTGAAGTATCATATTTGATACTCCAAATACATAACTTTGAAGATATCAGCATTTATTTCGTGACGAGTCTGTTCATTATAACGTTTCAGAGTTTATTATTTTAAATTATAGTGTAATGAAATATCTTAATATTCTAAATTTATAAAGTGGATTTTCTATTGTAATTGTGTGAGTGAATGGTATATCCAAGGATATATTCAATCGATTATCAGCAAAATTTACAGTGTCGTAATTAAGATTAAGAGAGCAGGCCTGGGTTCAAGCCAAAAAAGAAATTTTGTTTTCGTGATATTTTTTTATTGTGGTACCATAGAGAGGAGTGATTTTAGACCACTTTAAAAGTTTACACTACTCAGGTTTGCTTCCTGACAAAAACTAAGTTCCAAAACAAGTGCCAAAAGTTTAGTATTGTGCTATAGTGTATATTCGCACCCTAGGAATAAAATTTTAGAAGCGTACCTTTCAGTAATATATGAAAAATAAGGTAGTCGACTTTCAGCCACTTTTTTTCTATGTATGTACTTATAGCTAAATTTTCATTTTGAAGCACTTGCAAGTCAGTTACAAACTCATTTTGTGTTTAACAAGATGGTCCGATATTTAATAATCAGTCCAAAAATTTTATACGAAAACCAAAATGGAAGAATCGAAGCCTCTATCTATGCGCTCTATTTTTGCATTCTAATAAAATTCAAACCTTCAAAAATTATTTTTAAATATATTTAATAATTTTCTCTCCGGTTCATTTTGGATCTAAAAGATCGAATCTTTAAATCTAACTATCCCATCGATTCCAAACGTATAATTTCTGCGGTACTGGATATAAAATCAAATTTTTTTCATTTGGCCCAAAGTTACTCCACCGGTCGAAAGTCACCCAGCTCTACGGTATCTTAAATTGTACCGTTGTAAACCTCAAAATGTTGATCCTATATATACACATCACAATAAATCACTATTTTCAATATCATATTTCTAGGTGACATGATGAACGAAAATTTTGGTTTCAACGCTTATTTAACTCCTTCTAACATATATTACAAATTAAACACACCATTTTTACGTTAAAAAAATGTCTTATCCCTTTCTCCGGACCAAACCGATATTTTGCATTATTTGTATTGCTACTTTTTTACAAATTGATTGGATCTCTGAAAGAACATAAAAATAATTTAAAGGAAAAGTGCTTTACTTACTTAATATGTAATACATGTCAAAAGGAGTCAACCGTCGAAAACAAAATTTCGTTCATCATGTCACCTAGAAATGGATGAGAAGCAAAGTTCCTTTAATAAATATGGTATTAAAAATAGTGATTTATTGTGACGTATATGATCAAGATTTTGATGTTTTATAACGGTAACATTTAAGATATTACTAACAAGGAAAATTCACAACCTCCGGGAAATGGTTTTCGATGAGGCTGTGGAAAGTAGTTTATGGTACCTAAAACCGCTGCTAACTGCCTTAACAGAATACTTCCTCAAAGAGACGTTCTGATTAATCGATTTAATTAAGGAATCTTACAATGAAAATTCGAAATTAATTAATGCTATAATTAATTCATTAGATACCAGAATTTAGGTATTGTTAGTAAAAAAATTTAAAATATTGGAAGACAAAAAATAATTTTAAAACTAATATTCTGTTATTATTTCACAAAAATAATTTTAAAGTTACAATAAAATATATCAATTGGAAGAAAATTATGCTAACTTTATGAAAACGTATATAATCTTGACAAATTCAACGTATAAAATGACAAAAAGAATTTTTTTGCTATTTATAATTTTTTAAACTAATATTTTATTCTTATTTTACAAAAATAAGTTTAAAGTTATTATAAGATATATCAATCGAAAGGAAATTACGCCAAATTTATGAAAAACGGGCATATTTAACGTATAAAATGACAAACAATTTTTCGATTTTTAAAAATTTTTAAAAATTAATATTTTTGCTAAAAAATGATTTTAATATTATCCATTAAGCTCTAGAATCTAATCAATTCTAAGTTCAAACATATGTAATATCCTGCAAAATTTCAACGTTTGATATGCTTTCCTTGAAGAGTTATGGTGAACACAAATTTCATACATACATACATACATTTATACATTCATACATACATACATATATACATATATACACACATACATACATACATACTGTTTTTGAAAACCTATTATAAGCCCATTTTTTTGACTCGGGAACCTCGAAAACATCGAGATTCATCGAATCTCATAAAAAAATGCTATCATCGTTACAAAGCTTTCTCTTTCAGAAAGCAAAATGATGTCTAGCACCCATAGTTTCATCGCATAGGCCCTATGAATCAAAATATGACCTTTTGTATTAACAATACGCGTTTTTTCATTAAAAATCGTACCTATACTTCGTATCATAACTGTGCAAGTTTTTTGCTAGAAAATTGATGCAATAAGATAAAACAGTTGATTAAAATAGCTTTAATTTGATCTTGGTTTCATATAAAAAAATTATTCTGTTCCAAAGTTATAAACAATCAAAAATAGTGACGAAAAACGCATCAAAAACTACTCAATTTAAAGAGCTGAAAATCCTCAAATTTTCATGCATTTCTCATCATCATTTTTTATTGGTCATAACATTTGAATCAGAATAATATTTTTATATGAAACCAAGATTAAATTTAAGCTCTTGTGATTGATTTTTTTTTATCTTATTATATTATTTTTCTGGCAAAAATAACTTGCAGAGTTGTAATACGAAGTATAGGTACAATTTTTTAATAAAATAACGCGTATTTTTAATACAAAAGCTCATATTTTGATCATAAGGGTCTATGAGATGAAACTACGAGTGCTAGGCATTATTTTCAGGTATCAGAAAGCACTTCCCAAATTCTCATCATTTACCTGACAAAAAAGTCAGATAAGTGCGTCCTACGGTCAATAAAAGTCAAAGCCTTATGTCAATGGTAGACAAACAAAAGTATCACATAAAACAAAAAAGAAATCATAAGTAATTACGAATTTACTTTTATTTAGATTGATAGATAGAAAGATTGATGCTTTATTTCGATAAAAATAAAAAAATATGGGTATGTTGATTACAGTGCAAATGTGGTCAAAGATATAAGCATATTATATCACAGTTTTACAATTATATACATACATGTACTCGTATAAATGGTATGCGGTGACAGTCTTGAAGTAAATAAAGTATATGCTTTGGCTGGTATCACAGCTCGTCAAAATTAAGAATTAGTACATATTGCACATGGATCACATACGTAGATTATCTAGATTTAATCCAGGTTCGCAGTCTTAAATTTACTGCTGGTGCTCTTGGTCACCGTGGATTTGCACTAAGTGTCTACGTAATGCTGTTTTAAATTTACACAGGGATGGCAGGCACCTTAGGCTGCGGGAAAATGAGTTCCAGAGGCGTGCGCCTTGGGTCTGAGAAGATTTCAGACCCGTGTCAGTGTTCGACGCTGGAATCGAGAGCTCTCTTGCATCCAGCCTACTGGAAGACCTGGCCTGGTTTTTCGGAAAAGGGGAGCAAGATTCGGAGGTTGCTCCATGTTTGTTACTTTGTACAAAAGAGCCGCCGCAAAATTCGCCCTTCTTAGCTCTACTATTAGTCAGCCCAGTCTCTTCCTGGAGGGAGTTTAATTATTACTACTATTTAAGGGTGGGCCTGGGTTAAACCAAAAAAAATATTTCTTTTTTTATGGGTCCAGAACACTTTTTATGTTTAAATGCTATCAATACTTAACAATATCTTAAATGTTACCGTTATAAAACGTCGAAATCTTGTTCCTTTATTTTTATGTTCAAAATATATGGTTTTATTTTTTATAAATCTATGTTGAAACCTATTGATAAACATTTTATTTAAATACAAATTTTAGCTCGGCAATGTTAATAAAAACATACATGATTTTTGTGGAAATACAAAATTAAAGACTAATTTAGCTATAGAACTTTTTTAAAAGCAAAATAAATAATATTGCAACATAGATTATTAAGTTTCACGTAAGAGAATACACAAATTCAAACTGATCAACAGTCACCGATGCCTGTTGCGCAAAACGACAATCAAAATAATGTCCTTGTTTGAAGGTTTTCTTACTGCACTGATTATTTTAAGAGCGATTTAGGGTGACATTTACTAGTGCAAATAATACGGAAAATAAAAACTCTAAATTAAAAATTTAAATTGTCACAGCGGTTACAATTATCAAAGAGGTTAATTTATCCAGTTCATGGTGAATCAAATATTACTTATCAATGCATTCAAATATAAGTATAATTATTAATACATTCAGATTATCTGATGAAAATGCAGCTCTACACTAATTTATTGATACTGATTAATTTTTATTTATGTTAATAATATACTTATATCATATATTATGAATGATTTAAAGTGTACCAATTTCTAGAAAGTATAAAACTTTTTGTTTACAGTTTTATTTTCTCTTCTTCCGAAATAAAAAGTCCATGACAAGTTGAATGATATCTTGAGTTTCTTCCGAAGACATTTCGATCTTTATAGCTCTCGCAAACATACTAAAAAAGAAACATTGGTGCGCGACAGCGAGCCCGCATATCTCTAGTTTCTTAATAGAAAATCAATGCGAATTAAGGAGACTATCCTGGGTTAAATCTTGAAAATAAACAAATGTTTAATGCCTCACTAGAATTTTTCCTTTTAAGATAGGTGATAAACATTTTTGTAGGTTATATATGACACCGTTTGAGTATTTTAAAATTATATACGGGCATTTATCTCTTTATGCTGGACATTAATAAAATAAAGACAATTAAATAGAAATTCTAACATCAAGGTCCGCGCGGTGCACGATTATAATAGCAATCTTTTAACGAATTGAAAATATAATTTTCTTGAAAATAAGTGAAGCAGAATTTAATAAATTTAAAAACAAATGTATTCTACAGTAGTACAATATATTAAAAATAGTTTAAAAATCCGAATATGTGCTTAAAGTTTGTACTAAACAAATATCATTTTAACCTAAATCAAACTTTTTTAAAATTCTACTTCGCTAACTTTTTAAGGTTTTTTGAAAGTTTCAGGTCAATTCGTTACAAAATGGTTCTACAATGGTGTACTGTATGGACGTTCATGCTAAAATTTTCATTTAAACTTCAATATTTTACTACAGACGAAGAAAATTGATAAATGCCTCTATACTATTTTAAAATTCTCATGAGGTATCAACTCTAACTTTAACAAATTTTTTAGTGCTTATATAGATTCAAAGGAATAATTATAGTGAGAGACTGTAAACATTTTTATTTAATTGCAAGATTTAATCACAGTTAGCCACCGTAAATCAATATCTTGAATAATAGTAACTCTTCTAGAACTTCAACTCTTTGAAACATTTTGAGTATTCGATTTCTGTGGTTTAAAAAACATTAAAAATGTACGTAATAGTGCGTGAGCTTTATCGAAGTATTCAATTTGTTTCATATTTGCTACTTTGACTTAACCTATGATACCGTTAGTAGATACTGATAGAAAAGTCGGATAAAGAGAGTTGTAGGTGGTTGTATTAAGGAAGAAAAAGAAACATTTTTTTATTATAAATTTGAAGACATTCTGAAGTTGTTTCACTACTTCGAAATAGTTGCTCAATTTTCACTATTTCAACTTTAAAGAGTGCGAAGCCGCATCTAATATTCCAGCCGCCATATTAAGCCGCTATACTACTGTAGACGCCATATTGAATTTGCACTTTTGAATTTAAAAATTCTAACTACAGATTAGTAATCAGCAATCCAATAATCCAATCAAATCGTAGAAATAAGCATAGTTACATTCAAAGATTGTTTTAACAATATTACTGCATTGAGAAGGTATTACTGGCATATATAAAAACTTAAGCACAGAGGAGAGGCAATTAAAGTATTATGAATGTTTCAAGTGAAAAGGCTGAAAATTTAATTTTTACATTTACGGAAAGTAAATTTCGGTTTCGTACGTACTCTGCCTTAATTCTTTGAACAGTTTGAACTATGACCACGAGTTCACTGTGAGAATTTTGTTTCACAATCTCTCAAATTATTGCATTTCTTTTAAACTTTTTATTAAGAACAATATATTTCTTAGTACCTATCACAATTACAATATAGAAGTTGCACAGCATTTAGTAAATTTCTAACATCAGCTTCATCCCTTAAGGTGATGCTAAAACCACCTGTCACCGACAAATACGAGGAACCTTTTTTCTCATTTAATTTTCAATTTTTAGCAAATATCTTTATGAAACGTTATTGTCCTAAATATTGTTCCCCGTATTTGACGATGACAGGGGGTTTAGCACCACCTTAATTACTTCTGTTCAGCCACAGGATAATAAACTCATTAAAAAAATCCATAAAAGTAGTTCTACTCATTCGTAAGAGTTCTTCTATAAAGTCAATAACAATGGCCACTGGTTCAGAAACTCGCACACTCGCAGGCAAAGAATAAAAGTAATAAAGCCACAGGTATAGCATTACGCGTTCGGCTGGGCGCATAACTCCCGCATGAGCCGAGGAAAGAAAAAACGAAAAGAACAGAGAGCGACTCGGTAAAAGTTGAAGGGCGCAAATGACCCGCGACGTCTCTTTCTCTCTGTTTTCCGCATAGCGAAAGGCTTGATGGTCTCGCGCGGCTCGGTGGGAAGGATCCACTGGCGGCGGGCGTCGGGCGTCGGCGAAACTTTTGATATTCGAGTGGAATACGGTCAGGTCGTGCCGGGCCGCTGACGAGGACAAGACCCTCGGGGCGTTAAGTGCTCGAGGTGTCGAATGTCACTCTCTCTCTCTCCCTCTCCGGAGAGCATTTAAGTCATTACGTATGCAGACCTCGGGCCACGCGTGATTCGCTTTCCGCGCGCCTCGCCTCTGCTCTCGCGCCTTAATATTTCAGGCGCGTATAACGCCGGCCATATATTACGCGAGGATTCTCTCTCTCTCTCTCTCTCTCTCTCTCTCTCTCTCTCTCTCTCTCTCTCCTAATTAATAATACGCCTTACGTGCACATATTCAATATTTCGTCGGGGGACTCGTGTCCTATGCAGATTTCGCGCCGCGCAGTCCGCTGCTCTTCATTGTCGTCGTCGCGCGCCCACGTTGTCCCTTGCCCCGCGACTGATATTACAAACGCAGCACAGCCCGCGAGTGTGCAGGGATATCGCCGGCAATTTCGCTCTTGCTGGTGACGTTGCGAGTGTTGACGAGGCCCGCTGATACTGACAAGATGAGTCCCCGACCTTTGGAAAATTAATTTCGAGGTAATTTTGGGATGTGTTACCTAGCTCCCATTCATACAATATATCCCTGTTGTCGAGATATTAACCATTGTACCCCAAATGCACATTATTTCAGTGAGAAAATGGTACCTACCTGTATTCATGTGGCTTTCAGTGATTTTGGTATAGTGATGTATGGATGGTATACTTTCATGTTAAATTTTGCTTTTTTCATAATTCATGCTTTTCTTTTGCACAGGTAATTTAAAAATTCACACCTGGACGTCTCGAAAACACAAATATTAACTTAACCGTTATTTTGGGAAGCCAAAGACTTGTAATCTTAACTCCGCAAGTTCTTGTGCTAATAAAAATATGCAAAAGCCATAAGATAATAAATAAGAGACGGAAAGATCTTAAGCTTCGTTTCATATAAAATATAATTTTTTACTCATATTGGAGTACAATATTTTATATCTTAACAAGAACACTAAGCTTGATTTTTAGGTACCAGAAAATACCTCCGCAAGTTTCATCGAAATCCGTTTTCCAAAAGTCGGGGATTCTCCTTGTGAGAATATTATAAACACACGCATTTTAAAGTAATCTTTACTGAAAACTTTCGAGTAAGGTTGAATTTCTTGGAAGTGTAACTTTCTTACATGGGAGAAACTAGTTGATGCTAGTAACAATATGCCGAGCGAAAAGAGTCGGCAGTCGAAAAGTCATGTTTACCGCGTTCGACAAAGAAAAAGAGAATGAACAAAAGTTTGCCGATACAATTTCCGAGTAGCTGACTCCGCCTGAATTCTAATCGATCCTCCGTAAGCTTCATCCAGGCAGAAAATGCCTTGTAAATGAGCTGCGCTCTATTACTGTTAAACAGCCAACACGGAAACACCACCTACATTCGCATTATGCTCATTACAAGATGCATGGGTGACGAATACTAATAAGTACGATATAGTATTTTAGAAGATGATGAGTAAATAAATAAAAAAAAATGTGGTAAATAAAACTTTCAACTAAGCTGTAGTTTCTTTTTGAAAAACTGTATTTTCAATTTACTTATAAACGGGTAACTTAGCAGCTTGTAAAATGCGTTTCTCCGACAATACTTTTTAGCAAGACAAAAATGGTTGCTCGAGAGACTTCGAGGAACGACGCAAGAAGCGTAAAAGAAACGAAACTGCGCGGGGAAATATGCTTTGAAAGGCAAAGTTAACGCACGAAGCTTACTTCATATATATACATATGGAATGTGAAACAAAACGTCGAGGGATATAGAGCGAATGGGCCGAGATTGCTGACGTCTGCAGTTCCTCTCTCTTCCTCTTCCTCTTTCTCTCTCGCTCTCTCTTAGCGGCGCGGCGGGCGTCTAACGTCTGTCTGCATCCTTTTTGGTCGGATAAATAAAAGGGATACAAAAGAGTGGTATAGTAGTTGTTGAAGAAAAAATTTCGGAGCGCGGGGAAGCTATCTACACTCGACGTTTTCTCTTGTGGATCTTGCAAAACGAACAAAGTACTATGTGTGTGTGCGTATGTATGTGTGTGTTCCTTTGTCTCGTCAAACCGGAACTTTTTCTCTTCTTTTTTGGCACACGAACGGCCCACTCCTTGAAAAGTATCGTATAGATAACTCGTTTATTTTCTTCCTTTTTTTACTATAAATCCACAACAGTGTTTTGCTCCCAAACGAATCAAAGTAATATAAGCGATATAATGGTCTGTGAGACAATGTTTTTCATCGAGAGCGTTTATTCAGATAAATTCTCGATTTATTTATAGAGGCTATTAATTTATTTAATAATTTATATTTACGTACGCTTCTATTATCTTATTATTTATCAGTTCATTTTATTGTGCTTCTTTGCGTTACGTCTCAAATTTGATGACAATATAGCATTCAAATTACCATGAAAGCGTAGTCCGCTTCGATAATTCATACAGATAACGTTCTCATTGCAAACACGCGTACAAAGTTATGTTACATTAGTAAAGAAAGCATGCCCCCAAAAATGTCCCTTTTTTTACCGCATAAGATCGTCGTAGATCACGCGCGATAACATCGATAAGGTCCTAATGCTCGCACGCGAGCTCAGCGGCATGGAAACTAAATCCGAGTTTGTCATGCCGCTCTCGTACGAAATTGGGGACCTGAGTCTATTTGCACGAGGAGAAGCTTCTGTCTGCAGCGGGCATTAAGGACACATGTCCTTTTAACGGATGAAGCGTCAAAATTATTTCGCACGTTCGCGTCCCTTCGAAGCCAAAGGGATTCCGTTTGTAACTGCGCTAGTAAAAGCAGCTGCTTTCAAGGTGTGTGATCTTATATATATATATATATATATATATATATATATATATATAGAAAATAAATGGTTCGCGTCTCGCAGGAATATATATATATATATATATATATATATATATATATATATATATATATATATATATATATATATATATATATATATATATATATATTCCTGCGAGACGCGAACCATTTATTTTCTCTGAAGAAAGATTTTGGAAAAATGGAAGAGAAGCTTTAAGCTAATAAATATACTTCTGCTGGCATGTGTAGCTGCGATGTATAAAATTCCTTTTCTTTTACCATAGTAGAAAGTGATATATAGCTTTTTTTCAATTGCTGTGTAAGAACTCGAGAAAAGCGTTTGTATTTATTATTAACTTTAATTTTGTTTATAACTTCAACTTTAAAAATAATTTTATACTTAGACTCTATTTACCCAGTTTTAATGGAACACGCACAATAAATAAAAAATATACTCTTTCTGTATTTTGCTCAAACAACAATGTTTACCTTTGGAAGAGAGCCAGAATATTCGTTTATAGAATAATTATCTGTTATTCGATCAGCATTCTGCTTATAATTACGGTTGTAAAGTATAAATAATGCTGTACATATGAAAATTATCATAATGCAAAAGTAGCAAAACCTCTATACATTAACCGTCAAATGGTCCAGTCCATCGATACTATTTCAAGAATTTATCTCTGAATTGTAAAAGTAGCTTGCAGTTAAAGCTCGGCCACTCGCACGCCGGCGACTACGACGACGATGACGACGACACTTACTTAGACGTATCAAGTACGGGCAGGTGAGTAAGTTTTAAGAGCACAATTTTTTTACGATCAAGCTCGAAGCGAGCATCAAGGGAGAATTTTCCTTTGCGAAGGAAGTAACTGTAGGTACTCTTCTTCTTAGCTTTACGCTTCGATTTTTTTTTCTGCGCTCGTATAGCGCGGCGGCGCCCTGCGCACCCGCCCGCCCGCCCGAGGCATTACAGGCTCGTAGTAGTCGTCAAAGAAGTGGAGAACGAACAAAGCAGAGGCGAAGCAAAAGAAGTTGAAGAAGAAGAAGACGAGGACTGAGAGAGAGGACGAGAAGTTATAGTCGCGGCCGAGTTTGGACCCGAGATCAGAGACGTATACTTGAATGAAGGATCGAGGCCCTATACGCTTCCTTTGTCCTAGCTTTGTCTCTGCTTTGTCTCTGTTTTCTCTCTGCCTTCCGACCCAGCCCGACCCCCCACCCCCACGCTCCACAGTTACGAAATTTGATCAGCCTATTTCGCGACGTTATGCGGTATGCGGCCGACCGCATTACCTACTCCGTACTCTTGCCAAATGCGGGATTCCAAATGGACGACACGCTGTAATAATGGGACAGGTATTGCGCGATGCTCGTATTCCGACTGCCTTGTGCACAGCATTTTACTGTGCTAGCTGCATGTACAGCTTGAAACACAAGAATTGCTTTGTAATTTTCCATTAGCATTATTTCCCGGCAGATTATTACTTTCTTGAATTCGACAACGAATACAACAATCATTTCTCTGTGCTGATAAAATACAGCATCAAATTGGAAAAACCTCTACTAACCGCTTTAGCACATTGCTTCCTCAAAGCGCTGTAAATAGTTTAAAATATTCAAAACCTTATTTCTCTATTGAAAATTGCTTTAAAATATTTGTCGAATATATAATTGTAATGAGAATAATAATAAGAGAATAATGTGCACTTAAAAAATAGTCAGAAAAATATTTTTTATTTTAGATGTCTGTATGTATGGATGTGTGTGTATGTGCGTGCGTGCATGCGTGTGTGTGTGTGTGTGTGTATGTGTGTGTGTGTGTATGTGTGCGTATGCGTATTTGTATTTATGTATGAGACCAAAATTTGTGTCCACCATAACTCTTGCAGAGGAACATGTTACGGGCTAAAATTGTGCAAACATATTAGGTACGTTTGATTTTAAAACTGATTAAATTTCTTAAATAAATGGATAATATTCAGTCCGTGTTTTAATAAAATAATCTGTTTAAAAAAAAATTGTAAATAAAAAAATTTTTTTTTTCGTCAGTTTTTTTTTAAAAGTTATATGTAAATTCTTAAAATGCGCGTGATTTCCGTTAGATTTATGACTTTTAAAACTATTCTAAAGCTATTTTAAAAAAGCTAAAATTTAAAGAGTTTTCAAAAAATAGATATTAAGGTAGTTCTTAGCCACTAAATAGGTCATATAGAAAAAAATTGTATATAGTATAAAAGAGTTTTTTATAATCCATAAAAGTACAGGATAATAGAAGACGGTACTATACACAAGAAAAAAATGTTTCATATAAATTTGTTTGCTAAGCAATAATATTGTTAATAAAAAGTTACTTAACATTTTAAGCATTTTACATTTCTCATTTGTTTTGAATGTTTTTGGGCTTATTTTTTTCTTTGAACAATTATCTTCAAATACACAAGGTTGAAATTATAAAATATTTTATGCAGAAAAAATAAAAGCTAATTGTATACAAATAAATAATTTTTCTTATTGTTAAAACGTATTTTGCAGGATTATAGTGTTAAGAAAAACAAATTTCTTCACGGTCAATTCAAATCGTATCAAATCAAACATCTTTTTTTCGGCAGTTTGTATACAAGATATATTAAAGATATATGGTACATTTTTTCAAAGTAAAAGCTATTTTAGCAAATTGAAATTAATTTTTTAGCACTGCTTACTAAAATATATAAAATATACGTAAATATTCACAAAATACTCATCAGTTCTTAAGCACTCGCCCTATCGTCATGCAGAGGCTATACATGCCATATACTCACAATAATATTCACAATAATATCTATAGTGGCCAAATGCCTTATGGATTTAACCAGAATTTATTTGCCGTATAATTTGATGTTATTCCATATCACTCAAAACCCATTTCTACACCGGTTAGATACCATTAAAAGCTTCCCTTCGAAAGTCCGTCCGTGCACAGTAGCTAAATTCAATGAAAAACCCGCAAAATTCTGTTCCTTCTGGCATAACCCGTGACAGTATGGGTCAAAACATGTCCAGAAAATTCACAAGTACTTATCATAACATTCCAGACCCTTCCTCGAGTTTGTAGACACTCGCCCTATCCTCATACAGAGGCTCTATTTGAAATATAGAGCCTATGATTGCGATATATTGTATGGTATACAGAATAATAGATATAATAGGCGAATGCCTTATGTATATCACAAAAATTCATTTGCCGTATAATTTGATATGTTATTCCATATTACACCTACATAAGTACTTATCATAACATTTTCCTGACCCTATCTCGAGTTGTTGATAATGCGACTCAATTGGTGCAAATAAAAACCACTACAGTTAATCGTTCTCATTACGTTTTTTTTACTCATTTATTTGAAAAGACGATAAAACAGTTCGACGACGCAGTGTAGGGAGTGCAAGGAACGTGGACGTGAGGAAGCACAATTTTGCGAGCGCGCGCTTCGCGAGCGCGACGGTTTGATTCCCACTCTGCTTTACTCTAAACCTCCGTATACGAAAAGTTCTTACACAAGTGCGTATAATCTGAGTAAATAACTCAGTCGATTAGAATTCATCGCAAAAAATCCGTTAGTCGGCGGCAAGTGCCGCGAATGATAAAATTGTGTTCACTAACATGTGCGCGGTGCTATGTGTGCTGTGCACGTGCGTATCCGGGTGCCTCTTTATTTGTGTTAGTCTCGCTAGTTAAACAGTAAACAACTTTACAGACCCTGTATGGCATCGCGGATATTCTCACCGACAGCACACATAATACTTCGCATGTGTAAGTGGATGTCATTTTATTGTATGCGACACCTACTGCCGCCTAGCGAATTTATTTTGCCATGGATGCTAATAGATATATAAAGGCTATCTTTCCTTAAAATTTTAGCAACATTCATATGGTTTTACGCCAGTTATCGTGGGTCATTAAAAATCGATTTTATTCTCAAGTATAGAAACATAACATGACCTACCTTAGTAGAAAATACAAACATTTTTCTGCATGAAACAAATAAAACAGCAAAAAGATGCGGTTTCTCATGTCGTAACTCAAACTAAGAGCTTTTATTATGACTCCCAAAGATTTCTACAATTTTTTTATAAAACTTAAACGTTTCGTTCAAGTGTTTTCCGAATGGGTTTAGTCTGCCTCGGAAATGTAAAATCAGCGAGATAAAATAAAGTATATCATTAACATACTTTTCTTGTTCCAATATGAAACATGTATTTAGCTTCATTTGTTATTTTTTCTCCCCTTATATGATCATTCGTTACGGGCTTGCGAGTGCCTTATATGAATAGCACAGCGTCAAAATGAAAATATTTAATAATTTAATATATATTTAATTTCAACTTTAGATTCGTAATTAACTATCATATATAAATAATTTAATCATAAATGTCATATTCCACTCGACTTTGTCAGCCTCAAGTAAAATATTAATAGGGAAACTATAAAACTGAAATGATGGATCCATAAAATCGCAAGTATTTAAACAAAAATATCCTTCTTATGTATTGAAAACAAAAATAAAGTGAATATTGTTAATTTTTACTACTAATATCTGATAAAATCTTGATTTTTTCATTTATTTACCGAATTTGATTCTCTATTTTAAAAGTTTCCCTTCGTTTCCTTGAAATCAACTTTTTTTAACTTTCATATTTTGACAAACTCTAAATAGTAGAGTTAGTTTAGTACGTCTTCCTGCATTTGTCTACTTACTACGCATCCTTGACCATCCTCATTTCTGATTTTGGCTTGCGTTTTTTATTATAAATTTGAGAGAAATTACTTCATGACCACTTCAAACCTCTTAAATTAAAGCTAAGTAGAATATCTTTAATAATGGAGGTAAAAAAGTTTACATCTCAACAAGTTACTAAATTATGCTTGACTCAATTCTACGGTACAAAAATTAATTAAATCGCAGGGAGGTTAAGATGGCCTATAAAAGATCTCACAGTATAAATACTGCAGACATGTAAGTTACCCAAACTCCAAGCGCATTTATACGAATATTATATTTTCATTTAATATATCAAGCTATACAATGTCGCATTTTAGAATAAAATTCCTACCGGTATAGACTTTCCAGGCAGATAGACGATCCGCGCTTCAAAGGTAGATAGCAGCTTTTATATGCGTTTATCTCAGAACACGCTTGTTGAGCATGAATGCCACTGTAACTAATGTAATTCTTAATTGTTCTAAAAATTCAAACGAGATTATATTCGTAATTATACTTGATTCCGCCATACTCACTTTTATGCATTGTCGAATATTCATTTTTTTCCAAACTTTTTTATACTAAAATGAAGTCGGTAAAAAAAAACTCCTCAAGTTCCTTTTGATTAAAGAAATGCCTATCCTCAGCAAATTCTGTTTAGCAACAAAAGTGCATAGTGCAATAATCACACGTATGCTATTTATAAGAATTTCTTTATTTTGTTTTCATTTCTTGGTCTCGAAACAATCCAAAATTTTAAGTCTCGTCTTGGTCTCAGCTTGGTCTTGTTTAAAAATTATTTAATTTATAATAGTCTAGTTTAATTTTATAATCAATTATATCAATAATGTAATACATACAAAATATTTATGCACGTAATTTCTTTAAAGCATAAAGCTATACTAAATATGCAATGTATATTACTGTACGTATCTTATATCATTGTACTTTTATAAAAAAAATGTAGTAATTTATGATACATTTGAACTACGATAAACTTGAACTCTGACGAATTTTAAAGTATGTTGAAATTTCTGTACTCCATTAAGGTGACAAAGTAGTTGAAATTTTGAAAATTAACATAAATATTTAACGTCTCACTGGAAGTTTTCTTTTTGCGTTAGGTATCATAAATAGTCCGCAAACATTTTTTGAGTCAAAATCTAATACTTTCTGAATATGTAAAAATTTAATTAAGGTGATTATTTCATTAGGGAAGCTTATCAATACTTTGAATTAGAAAAATGAAAGTTTCTAGCGTTGACGTTCACTTATCACGCTATTTGTTAGACAATTTTAAATAATCGATCTGAAACTTTCAGAGAATGTTTATTATATGTATGAGATAGAACTGATAGGAAACAATTTTCAAATATTAATTTTCGGTCCAAATAGAAGTCATAAAGAGACATGAAAATGCCATTTTATACACCCTTATGCGATAAATCTATTACATTCTATTTAAATCTTATTCCCACATATGAAATTTTCTATTTACAAATAGAATGTATACGCAATTTTTGTATTTATCAGGACATACAAATGGTATTAATTGTCTAATATTTGGGCTTAAACTTAATATTTTTTTTTAATATTTTGAAAATTTTCTTGATCAGTTCAAGAACATACATATAATAAACATTCTCTAATTTTGGATTGATTCATTAAAAATTGGTTCGTGGTAAGTGAATGTCAAAGTTACATTATTGCTTTTGCTAATTCAGAGTATTGTTAACTCCTATAACGATATTCACCTCGACAAAGGTAGTATTAGCGTCAAAATCAGAGATAGATAACATGCCAATTTATTACGCTGTACAATATCTAACAAATAATGTGTATATTTTCCTGACTACGAAAAGGAGATCCAATATGATTATATATTTAATATATTAACCTATATGAAAAGTCCTTTTTTAATATTTATATTATTCTATCAATGGATACTTGTATAACAACACACAAATTAATAATTTATCATGTTAATTACAAAAATTTTATTAATTTGAGAGCAACCTTTACGGTTTTTCAGGTCTACCTCTGAAATCCATTTAAAAGTTTGTTTCTCCACATATACACTATGCAATGCATATAATGATACTATTTTGAAGAAACCGTTGCTAACTGCCTTAGCAGTAACATTTCGGGGCGCCCGAGCGGAGGCCTAAATACTATGATAGCCCGATTTGTATAAAATGAATCGGATTCAAAATTTCTATTCTGATGAATCGGAAATGACTCGCGGTCACGCGATTTACACAAACATACAGCTTTGAAGACATTGTCTTGGTCTTGTCTTGAAAATTTGAAATAAGGACTTGTCTTGATCTCGTCTTAACTTTTCGAGATGAGACCAAAGACAAGACCAAGAATGTCTTGATCTTGGAAGCAGCCCTATTTGTGGTAGCTAATCGGTTTACCATTATATAAGATGTAAGTGCATAAAAACTGAATAAACATATTTTTTATTCTTTAACAGTACTAAGTATAATACATCGAAAAAACTTTAATTACCTAATATTGTATCATTCTTTTAAGCAACAGTTAATTGCCTAAGTTTTGCATGATTTTGCCGACAGGGTACTTTAAAGAAGAAGGTTGGTGTTATTTTTTCTTCTTATCAGAATGACTATTCACTCAATTTGGGTGAATTTAAACTCATTAATTTTAAGAGTGAAGGCAATGTTTTTCCTCCTCTCAAAAAGAATATTAAAATCATAATAATCTAAACGATGCGCTTTCAATATGAGAAGAAGATTATGGGCATAGAAAAAAGTATCGACCCCGTTTGCGGAGTATATTTCAATGTGTTTTCTCTCTCTCTCTCTCTCTCCTCTCTCTCTCTCTCTCTCTCTCTCTCTCTCTCTCTCTCTCTCTCTCTCTCTCTATCTCCTCTCTTCCTCTTTCTGACTCCTCGCTATTTTCCTTTCCCCTCGCGCGGGCAATACATGGCTTCTTTTATCCGTTCCCTTTCCTTTTTCTCTCTCCTTGCCGAGAGAGAAAGAGCCGCTTTCGCCCATTCTCCGAGGCCGCAACTGCCGCTGCCGCTGCTCCTGCGACCAACGCGAGCCCGCAAAGACTTCGGTCCCATCTGCAGCCCCGTGTCCATATGGCGTGTGCGCGCGGCCGCGCGAGATTACGAGGGCGATATTTATGTGAAGATCTCTTATGTGCTCTGCAAAACACGCGTACCGGCTCAGGGACTTTCTTCGCGCACCCACGATTCTGTGAGTACATATACGTGTGTGTACGTGTGTGTACGTGTGGACCTATATGGTGTGTATACGCGTATACACAGGCGGCGCGCAAGGCGTCTGAAAAAGCGTTATGAGCGCGTCGAGACGAGGAGCAGGGCTCTTTTGCGGTTTTATCGCATCGGCGCCTACGTCAGTTCTCTCTCTCTCTCTCTCTCTCGCACTCCACTTCTCTAGCTCTCTCTTGCTCTCACTCTCTCACTCTCTCTCTCTTTTTATACTGTGCCTTACTCCTCTTTGCGCCGGACGCCCGCGCCGCCGCTGCATATAGCCACCGCATAGCCGCGGAATGTCGGCAAAAGAAGCGAACTATAGTGAAAGACCGGAGGAAAGACCGGAGTGAAAAGATTTGCCGTTTACGCGGGCGTATATACTATCCTTCACAGTCGCTCTTTCTTGCTGCGTATATATATATATATGTATGTGTGTGTGTGTGTATGTATGTGTATATATATATACAACGCGCATAAAGCTCCAGTGGAAATTTAATAGCACGTCTAAGCACTTGTTCGCTTGCGCCTGGGTGCAGTCGATCGGTCGACTTTCAAAACTGTTGTTTTTCGCAACTTTATGGTTTCTCTTACCTATCTTTAGAACAATTGATATCAAAAGATGCTGTAAAGTACTTTAGTACCATCCTTTTCGAAAGTGATAATAAATTTACAGCAATCAATAACATAGAATAATATATAATATTTATATTTTATACTGTACATTCACACGTATTTATAGCCATTCGGGTAAATTGTATAAACTATGTTATAGGCTACAAGTATAATTATTGTTGTAGATACAAGCCATAATGTTAAGAACGCACAAACAAGTATTCTCACGGCGTACACGATTCCGATCATTCTGCTGATTTAAGCTGAGAAGATTCTGAACCTTATACATATATCAACATTATTGAAGTACAAAATCTATTATAAAGAATGCTCATCGAAATGTATGGCCCAAATTCCATGACCTGCGATTGTAAACATTTCTCTCCATAATAATCGATTGATGTATAAAACGAAAGGAAAAGAAAAATTTTTCAAGTTAAGATTCAGCTTTCGAAAATGGGTGAAAGTATTGGTCAAGCACGTGGAGATGAGATGCAAACCAAAAACTAGGTATCCAAATAAAAAGTATATTATTATATTGTTCATCGAGGTGAACATTCTTACATTAAAATATATTCTTGAGCCCAACATTTTTCAAGGCGAACGGCGATTAGTGTTTTACAAATATTTTGGTTTTTAGTCGGAAATGTACATAAATTTAAAAATGTATTATGTATACTCAGCAAACATTAACTTAACCGGAAAGTCTACTCAAATAATAAAAAATCCCAATATTTTAATATTTAAAAAGTAATTGTAATTGTCTAAAATCCACATTTAACAAGCTTTACCAAAAAAAAAGATGGTTGTAAACTTCATCTTAGAAAAAATTTCAACTGAGAAAGTTGTTCCTCTGTTAATGGAGATTTTTTACAAGATTGGAGCTTGATTGAACTAAAAGTGTTGCACCACACAACCGTAGGGCCATTATTGTAAAAACCTATATCATTTATATTTTTTATCGAATCAAGCTCAAACTTTTTAAAAAGACTTTTGTATTAACAGAGAATCAACTTTCAAACTTAAAGTTTATTTCAAAATGACGTTTATAACTATCTTTCTTCTGTCACATCTTGATTAACGTGGATTTCGGACAATTTGAATTTTTTATTAAATATTATTAAAATATTGAGACTATTGATAATTCGAATAGAATTCCCAGCTTCGCCAGTGGCTATTGAGTATACATAACAAATTTCAAAGCTTTTTGTGCATTTTTTATGATAAACAGCGATACAAGTTTGGAAAGTAATATACTTTTAGGCAAAAATATTTATGTACTAATCGTCGTTTATCTTGAAACACGTTTTTTAATGTTTAATTTTTAAATACCTTACCTATTTGAACAGATCAGGATTGATTTTTTGTAAAATTACCGTATATTCGAGAAAATGTATTAATAGACTAAATTACGTTAGGCGCAAGTCACAATATGTAAAATGTCATATTAACCCATTAATAACCAAATGTCCTACATTTTTCTCTTAAATTCAAGACCGAGTTACACTCCCTAAAACATTGAATATTTTAATGAATCGTCAAAGATCAATTCATCAGGAAGTTCAATATGGCGGATGATATGAGAAAAATGACCAAAAAATAAACAAAAATTTTTCTATAAGCTCGATTTTGGAATCTAAAACTTGTAGTCATACATTTATTATATTTGATCCAGTTTTACTTGTATTCGCATATTTCAAACTAAAATGTTACTGAATAGAGTAGTCGATCAAATTTTTGTTTAAATGACGTTTTTGTATATTGTATAACAAAAGAATGACCATAGTTAATTCAACAATTTTGCACAAGAAGATTGGTAGTTTCAAACTCTTGTTAATCCAGTTACCATAAAATAAGTATATTGACTCTATATAACAGAAAACTGAGAGATAAGAAAAACTGGCTTTTGTTTCCAAAACACACATTGATAAGATCATTTTCGAAAAATAACGTATTTCGATTCCGGGTACCTTATTATCCATATTGAACGTATTTTCTCAAAACTTTTTGTTTTCCCGATCTCTAAGCTTCCCGTGTGTGAAAGTAATATTCTTTGTCAAATAAATTGACTTATTTCAAGTTTTTAATACGATAACCATATATCAACATACGAGCAACAATGTCTATATATTATTTACGATTAAATCTCTATCTTAAAGGATCTAATTAACTAATGCCGGCTACACGCGTCCGTAATCCCGTAATTTCCATGATATTCTCCTTCCAGGCGGAGTTAAAAAAAATTGATTATTTCCAAACCCGGGGCGCAGGCTCTTCCTTAATTCGTACGAGGTGGCTTGGCTGGAGAAGCGAGTGAATGGAGAGAATTTAAAGGAGTACGCGGGCGCCGCCGCAAGCTCGCCTTGAAGGACTCCGCCGGGAGTTGCTATTGACCTCGCTCCTCGCTTTTCGCTCCGCGGCTCCTGTCGTGCAGCCTTCCTCTCTCTCTCTCTCTCTCTCTCTCTCATACTCTCCCCCTCTTCCATCCTCCCACCCTCTGTGTACGCTCCTTACACGCGTATACCTATACGTATACACACGGAGAAAATCGCGCTCGTGGCTCACCTTACACTCGCGCCGTCGCCGCTGATGCCGCCGCTGCCTCTCTTCTTCGCCATTCCGGACGTGATCCGGTGACTTCTTACCCGACGACAATAAGCTTGAAAATTTGGTTCGTACCGCACGTCCCTTATACCATCTCGCCGCGTCGCATATAAGCGCGAGCGCAGGGCTCTCTTTTCTTCTTCCGCGCGCGCGGCTCTTTCCTTCCTTCCTTCCTTCCTCTCCGACTCCCTCCGTCTCTCGTACCCTTTTTCATTTTCTGATCAGATTTGATTCCGACTTGAGTTCGTCGAACGATATATATCTTTCCAACTCCCTCTTGCTTGCTTGCGAGTAAGTTGAAGTGGGAGGGGGGGGGGGGAGAGAGAAAGAGAGCGCACTGAGGATGATGAACAGCCGCGCCCCGGCTATGAGGTTCATTCGCCGAGTACAGAGGATTCACTCTACAGCTGAATGGTCTTTTTTCCCTGTGATTTATATGTGGAATTTTATTAATATGAATGTTCCCGCTAAGATATATTCCTGGTATTATCTTTTTTACGCGGCTTCTCTTAATAGTGCGGATATTCATGCCGCGCTTGCTGCATTAATCTCATTGATAACTGTTTGCGATCTTACATTCGGGATCGTTCGGAAGCGGTTAAACAATTTACTTTGAGAGCAGAATAGTCATATGTACATACATTATATATAGTGTTCTTAATAGTTGTTTGTGTAATTTCAAAATTAAAAATCAAAAACCCGTATAGATCGCTTCGTCTATTCAAATAAGTGTTTATTTCAATAGGTATTTTGGGAATTTGTTTTTCAATGTGACGATAAAATAAATTGCAGAATAAAATGTTGAATTATTTAGCGTTTTTATACTCAAGTTGAGTGTAATTTGGCCCTTTCAGTATTGTACAGGTTAAGGAGTATTCTGTTTTAGTTGAGTGTGTGCCAAATTACACTCGATTCAGTGTATTTCCGTATGGGCAGTGGAGCAAATAGTAATCAGCGCTTGCGTCATTTGTCGAATGTCAACTCGCGATTGACATTCGCTACACCAAGCCCGTGCGATTCTGTTTCTGGGAATCTCTTCGCTTGATTCAATTGTGTCTCTTGTATACCCTTATCTGGGACTATCTATCATTATCTTGCTAGTCGATCTGTACAGGCCAATGATTAGATAATAATTAATGGTCGTAAATAATATGCAATTCCGGAATCTGTAGTACCTAGACAAAACGGACTTTGATGAGACATTAGAAGATGTTTTATAATGCATAATATATAGCATAGTAAGGTGACTGTACTAATATCGCTCCTGCATCTAATGTTGCCCACCATGTCTATACCACCTATTACGAAATTTAGCCGATAAATAGTTAATGTATTATGTACAGATGATATAAGTAGAAGCTATTTCATTATCACATTTTCGCACAGAAATAAAAGGAGATCAAACTGTAGTGTATTTTGCCTTACAATCGCCGAAGTGAATTCGTCGCTATAATTTTAAACAAGTCATTATATTTACTGCGATACTCATAAAGAAGTTGGTTCAAGTCGACACCACTTTTGGATATTACTACGTATCATCAGCTTTTCAGTAGCATAGTTTATTTTATCATCCGGCTATGTTAATATAAAAGTATGAATGTCTACACACTCATTATACCTAATACGGCTCACGTAACCGAAATCATACAAGATTTGTATCTAATAACCACCCTGAGAATTTTTCTAAGTTTTTCAAGGATAAGAAATATAGATTTATTATAAAAGATACTTACGCTGTTGATTAATTTGTGAAAAATACATAAATAATATGCATATGTGTTTATGTAATTTTTACGTTTTATACGTAACTTATGTCGTAGAAAATACGCTTAGATTTTACTATGATCGGCATTAATATCTGTACAGAATACGTACACATTATTTAACTTAATAAAATGTATTACTTTTAACATTTATCTTTACCATTTCATTATTCTTAACCTCTTCCGATACATATATTTTATTTTTGCTAGTCATTGACGAATAAAAAATAACGACAGGCCATATTAGGTACATGTAAAACCCAATATGTCACACTAGTTGTTTATTTTCAAAACTGTATAGGATTGTCCTATATGCATATTTTCAAATAAATACAAATTTTTATGTTAGTTTTTATGCTGTATTTTGACATTCAATCGGTCGAAATAAAATTCTTTCTATATATCAACTATGGTAAATGGTAAAGCTTAGGTGGGCCATATTAAGTACATTTACTTTACTGCTAGTTTATTCGAATGGGCTACTGTTTCTGAAGTATAAGCAATCATCCATCAAATGTGCATAATTTTAGTAAATAATGATACCTCAAATAGTTCTAATTTTAATATAAAAATAGACGAAAAGGGTTTTAATTTGAAACTTGTAATTTAAAATATTACTTTATTCTAATGTTATTACTGATCGAAGATAGTGACAAAGAATACGTGAAATCACAATGCTTTCATTTTTTGTCATTATTTTTGATTGTTAATAATTCTAGAACAATGAAACATTTTCAAAAATACAAGACTCAAAATGAAGCTTTTTCCATCTACTTTCGTAATCTTTTCAATAAAATTTCTACGGTAAATACATACGGAGTTAAAATCGGAAATAGAGGTATCATGATTTACTAAAGTTGTGCGCATTTTGAGTTTCAATGGCTTAAGTTTCGAAAGGAACACCCTGCTAGGCTTCATTTTGCAGTACTACAAAATCTCATCAAATTAACCCTCCGGCGCAGAAGTTTATTTTCGTGTATATGGATTTGATCGAATGTAAGTCCGAAACCATATCTTCGGCAATCTTCCCCAATCTTCTTAATAGAAGTTACACCATTCAGCTTCACTTTGAGAGATTGTTTTGCGATGTAAAATGACGTGCATTTTAAACCAGTATATCTCGTCTTTCTGCATCGGGGGATTAAACGTTATAAAAGAACGTAAATCTTGTTCTATATTATAAAACATTAATTTCACTATTTAAATGCACAAAGGAGAAATCCATTCAAGCTGTAAAGTAAACGAATAATACTTCGACAGCGGGAAAAGTGCAAAAGAAAATAAAGTCAGCCGACACGCTCCAGTAGTAACAGATGGATGGACGAGCCTGCGCGCGGCGGGTCAAGTTCAGGAGATTATCGAGTCAATCGTCGGATACAGCAATACCTACCCGGGCTCGTGCGAGAAAAATGCCGCTGCACCTCTCGACGTACAGGTATACACTCCCCGCGCATCCGATCTTCCGGCTCGCGGGATATGCCACAGCGGCACGTACGTGCGAATCTATCGCGAGCGTGCTTCTTTTTAAAACAGCCGTAGCCGCCTCGGCTATACATTCTGACGCGCACCCCGGTGAGCAACACGTTATACTCACTCACTCTCTCTCTCTCTCTATCTGTCTTTCTTTTTCTCTTGTTCTCTGCGGGGCCGCAGCTCTTCGCGCGATTAATCACCGGGGCTCGCGTGCAGCGCTGGCCTAGTGCGTGCGCGCCGCGAGAAATAAAAGACCAAGGAGGAGGAGGCCGCGCGAGCACGAGAGAAAGAAATGACAGAGGAGAGAGCGCCAGCTGGATTTATGGTAAATGTACGCGCGAGCGCGCCCGAGAGTTCTTCTGCGCAGCTGAAAAGCCTATGGTATTTCGACTCGCGTATCGTACTTGCCTGCTGACTGGGAAAATCTAATTCACTTACTCGCCTTGCCCTTCGGCGAATCGCGCGCGCCTTGCGGGCAGAAGTCTTTGCGGAAGATGCGCGCGAGAGTATTGTACCGAGGAAGCTCGCGAATTACTCGTTATTCCCGGAATGATAGTTCTGTATATGTGCTCTTTCGGATAATTAATACCGTCACGGGGTACTCAGCATTGTGCGGATTTTTCACACTGGGTTTTAAGATTTGACAGGCTGCAAGTCTGTATCAAAAGTATATTGATATAATTTATTTAAGATTTATTTACTTTTGCAATGATTTAAACGTTGCATGCTCATATTGTTCAGATAACAATTTTTTAGCTATTCGTAGATCCTAAAAATTGAAAAGTACTTTTTACAAATAATTATCATCGATCGCACCGCTCAGAATGAAGGTTAATTATACAAAAAAGTCGATAATTAATTTTTGTAAAAACTTTTGTAAAGTACCTTTTCATTTTTAAAGTTCATAAATCGATGGAAAATAGTTTAACTTTAAAATTATTACTTTTACATTTCTGAAGTTAATGGTCCAACTAAAAGAGAAAATTAGTTAATAATTAGTTAATATTGAAAAAATTTCAGTTGCCAAGGTATGAAAAAGAAATTTAATTAACTTGTATGCTATAACCTTTCGAAATTGCACATAATTTTTTGAATATATTATATTACAAATTTAAAGCTTAACTTATAAATTTTTAGAAATATCCATTTATACCTGCTTAGCCATTTATACCCTCTAAAGAGGATAGAAATCGTAATCTCTGCAGCACTTTAATCAGTCACGCTCGAAATGCATAATTTTCCATCCGGTTCGTAGGCATGAAAAAGAACTCATTTTATGCGTGTGTTGAAAAAAGTAATTTTTTAAATCATTTCTATTTGGTGTCTATATCAAACAACTTTGTGGGTTGCCAAAATATTTTCATTTATTGTCAAGATAACTTATCCATTCTAGTATAGATTAAACCTAAGATATATAATAGGTAATTTTTAATATTACTTTTTAATTATTATCTGAAACAATCAGTGTGTAATACAATTAAAAATAAATGTATCTACTAACACAGTTTGTATTTTATGGTGAAACTAAGTATTTCATAAAAAAGACCGTTGCCAATTCATTGGCACTAAGCTTCCTCGAACTAAATTAATTGTTGCAATATGAAATTCTTTGCTCTAGTAAATTAATTTTAAATTGTTGTATCTCTTTCTAATTAATAGCTAAAAATGTGTGCTTTTTTATGATTGATGGTTTGACAAAAGATAATTTTTTACTATAATTACAGAACGATAGGTAATAATCCTTATCACAGCAATTTCCTCTCTGTACATAATTTATTAAAATTATTTAAATATTTAAATTAAATGTGACCAGATGTTAGTACGTAGATTTACTGAATTCCTAATCATCTACAATTTTTTGAACGATTTGCCATCATAGATTACCGAGATATAACCGTTTAAATTAAATATGTCTTTTTTCGTGTATAACAAAAAAAAGGAAAAAGCTTATCCAAAATTTACGGATGGAAAATATAGGTAATATTATGCTCTTTTTAATGCGTTTACACTAAATTGATCATAATAGTTCTAATACACCAAACAACTCGGAAAACTAAATCTCAAAAATCCAAAAAAACAACAATTGTTATAAAAAAACGACTTGATGAATATTTAAATTTCTTTTTAATTTAGAATCATTATTAAAAAACGAAAGAAATGAGCCCTGTTTGGACCAAAATGACTGTGTCGTTCTCGAAATATAAGCAATAAAAAAATTCAGAAGATACATAACATCAAATATCTTGAATATATAGGTCGTTATGATCTGGGCAAAGAACTCAACCAAGAAATAGTAAAAAGCTAACTTTTTGGAAAGTTTCAAATCAAATGCTGCCGTTTTACTCCAATTATCGGGCATAGCGCGTTTCTTGCACATAAGAATTATACATGTAATTATTGTACACAATTTAGCATTGATCAAATTATATATATATATATATATATATTTGATCAATGCTAAATTGTGCACAATAATTACGTGTACAATTCTTATGTGTAAGAAATGCACAATGCCAATTAGCGTAGGTGCCAAAAAATCAATTTTTTCACAAAAGAAAAATTTCTCTTCAAAAGAAAAAGATAAAGCATAAAAAATGTTACTGAATATTCTTCTTTATATTCCTAATCGTCTCAATTTTTTTCATTACAAAGCTTCCTCTATGAGAAAACAAAACGTTAAGTGAATGGTGATATGCGTGTCAGTAGCTAAAAGGAAAATAATCATTAAGGTTTCAACAATTTAAAATATCGTAATCAAGGCGTAAATAAGTAAAAAAGAAAAAGCATTTATATGAAAAAAACATCTTGAAGAATAACAACGTATAAGCGGACGACGTGACAAAACAATTTTCCAGTGGCGTTTTCACGTATACACCGTGTGAGCGATAAATCGTCGACTAGGCAACGAACAACGGCTCTCGAGGGATTCCATTGATGGGCAAAAAGAAACGTGTATTTGGGAGGTTTATCGTGCGAGGGTCACGCTGAACGTACAAACATCCACGGGGAAAATAGAATCAGCAGAATGCTCGATATCGAGCATTATCCATTATGTGAACACAATTAATTTTATTTAATCGAGTAGACTTCAACGAAGGCGATGTATTAAATGTCAATTTGATTGGTAAAGCTTTATAGTAACCATACCTTTGTAAAGTGCACATCTTAATTTATTACATAAAAAACGATTATTTTCTCGGAATATATAAGACGTTAGTATTTCTGTCAATTGCTATCTTATGTATTTAGAGGGAATACGAAATACTACTGCTCGCCTATCTCAAAAACTATATTTCTGCATTTTCATTTGTGAGAGGATAAAATTTTATAATCAAACCACGAGTAATTACTTTATTCATGTAAAAAACACTTTTTAATTTAAGGTTTCTGCTCTGCTTTTCTGCCGCTTTAAATAAAAGTTTTATAAAATAGATATAATTATATAAACCTTTTACAATAGAAGAA